>CM031699.1:16354397-17845647 GCA_018466805.1 Hippocampus abdominalis
CTCTGACAAGACATCATGCATATGAAGTTTTCAGAATCAGCTTTATAGGGCACGTATGTAAAAGCATACAAGAAATTGTCCCTGGTAGTCTGAGCCACTCCCGTGGCAACCAGCAACAACAAAAAGAACATTTAGGACATAACACATTGGAAATTACTTTTGTAAAGAAATGGGATATACTGAACATTGAAAGCTACACAGATGTTTTTCCCCCCTCTTGATACTTTGAGTCATTCTTCATGTCTTCATAAAACAAATGCAGCTGCATTTGTAACAAGTTAAAACATTACAGTCTGACGAATGTATTATTTGTAATGTGAAGGAAATCTGGTGAAATTGCTGAGGATAACAAGCATAAATACTTTCCTACTGTATTTTCCACACTATAAGGCACATCTAAACACATATGTGGATCAATTTCAGATTTTTTGGACGTAGTACGTATTTTAAATATTCTGTAAAGCTCTTTGTTACAGCTGTAGCGGTTGTGAAAGCCCGATATAAATAAAGCTGAATTGTATTGGATTGTATTTCCTTTTGCATAGCTCCATCTAGTGGATGCATAATGCAACCTCAGCCACTATTGTAGCTTCGATTCTATGCGCCTTATAATGTGGTGCGTCCTATATATGAAAACTGTTTCAAAATAGGCCATTCATTGAAGGTGCACCTTATACTCCGACCCGTCGTATAGTGCGGAAAATACGGTAATATGGAAAAACAAAACATTTAAAATGTTAAGAAATCTCCAACGATTAATATTTTAATTTCAATATTTTCTTGCCAATGCTGCCATTGACGGCGTCTATCTGGGATCTCACCAAAGTTTGTGATCGAGCAATCTGAGATCAAGTGTTTGCGGCTGCATGCACCTAACAGGCGACCACAGGAGAGTTCCCTCACAAGTAAAGTCTGCTGAGGAAATAGCACACAGTCACTCTGGTGATTATTTCTCCCCGTTTTCAGCTTTGTTGCGGGCTAGTATGTCATTTATTGTCTGTTGTAATCTACATAGTCCTGAGTGTAAAAGAGAATACTGTGTAAATATTTTGTGTTTTAAATTCATTCATCGGGAGTCGAATGTGTGTGCATGTGCGGGCCCCTCTTGTTAGTTACGTGCTGGTAGAGAGCAGGTGTGTGTGTGCCCCCATTTGCTAATACAGCTTGCATGGGATGTTATTTTTGAAGCTAAAAGTAAGCATATTTCGACTGTGATTAGATGTAAGCGTTGTGATGTTACTTTGAATGCTAGACCTTGTAAATTTTGTCAAACATAAGTACTTTTTCTTGAGCAGAAATCATTGAGTGTAGAGGAAAATGACTTCAAATGTATCATTTTATTTCATGCAAATGTAAAAGATGTAATTTGACGTTTTTCTTTGGAGTGTACTGTAAATTGTTCTCACACAAGTCTGCTGAGGAAACAGCACACAATCACTGTTGTGATTATTTCTCCCTGTTTCCGGTCAAATTTAGGGAGTAACACATTCACAAAAATACAGTTTTGTAATTTCATAACATCAAACTTCAAGGTCAGGGGTTGTGGTGCAGTGCATACATGTAACAACTAATAGTCACCCACAGTGCCCAGACGCTGCACAGTCAAGATTATGAAGGCAAAGCATAATCTTAGTCTTAGACCAAGCGTGCCCCAACAGCCTATCATATGTTGCTTTTTGGGTACGTGTGTGTGTGTGTTTACACTACAGCCTATCGAATGTGCCCTATCATTCTCACATCCGCAAAAAAATATGATCAAAAAAATTTACTTGTAAGAAATTTAATCTGGATCGGCATTTTAAAACGGTACACAAAAGATACAGTATGGATGTTCCTGTGAAAATGGCTTTACCCGCAACATTAGTGCCTCGCCGCCCACCACAGACAAATGACATGGAATGTAATTTACTTCTTCATTCAAGAATTGATGGGTGGATCGATGGATGGATGTGACAACATACATCTCAAAATGCTTTGATGATGTCACCAAACGGTCCCATGGAATCAGCAAAACATTAACACGCGATGAGGGAAGCATAAACAGATGGCCAGTGAGTGTGTCATCACTGGTTGCATCACTCTGTGGTATGGAAACTGCATTGCCAGTCGCCACCCAGGGAAAGACTCACAACATCGTCAACACAGCTGGCAAGGTTTTCACTGTCCCTGCGCAGCCTCACAGACATTTTAGACTTCCACGTGTCCTGCAGGGCCATGAGCATTACTGACGACACCTCCATCTGCTCAAACACCCACTTCAGTCTTCTGCCTTCAAAAAGATGGTACCAGTGCCTCCAGGCCCAATCTACAAGATTTGTGGACAGCACAATCTCATCAGATGCTGAGTTGTGTCCACTTCTTCCCACCGGCCCACTAACAAATAATGATATAAAGATAAAGCACTTATTTGTGCCTAACAGATTGTGGATGTTGCTGGAATTATTGTTTTCTGGGTCTGTCGGAAGGAAGCGTAAGGGGCCATATTGAGCTTTGTGGTTGAAATTATCAGGATCAATGCATCTTTGCAGCACTGTGCATTTGTTACTGTTGGTTTCATTGGTCAATGTCATGCTGGTCATGAACCATTTCGCTTAGTTTGTATGTATAATAGAATCTGTGAAATTGAATTCATGTGTGGCACAGTGCATTAGTGGTCAGCATGTCTGCTTCATACTCGAGAGATTCTGTGTTTGTTTCATCTATGGAGTCGGCATGTTTACACAATCCGGGTTGACCGGATTCCTCATACGTCATTGCAAGCCTGAATTGTTTTTCTAATTGCCTGGCAACCAGTCAGGGGAGAATACCCCTCTCTCACCCAATGCCAGCTGGGATACACTCCAGCATACCCACAACCATAAAGAGTGATATGCAAAATAGATGTTTTCATTACATTCACCCAAGGATAAAGAAACAAACATATTTTACAGCATTTTTCTTACCGTGGTGAAATTCGCATATTTTAGGAGCGGATCTGTTTCTGTCATCCCATCATATATACGGTACTGCTGCACTGATGGCGAGTCCATCTTTAGAAGGGCAGGTTCTCATTGCCACTCAGCGACGAGTATTTGCGGCAGCCAACTGCTTGCCTCTCGTCGCGAAATCAGCTCAGAGTGAGGAAAAAAAGACAGTGATGTCTTTTTCTATCCTTTTTTTATTTTCACCGGTGTTACTAGTACACGGTATGTTCATTTGAAAACAGAAACATTCATACAAGAAATGCTGACTGCCACTGAGAAGGATAGATAGATAGATACATAGATAGACGAGGATGCCATATATTTATATATTACCATATATGTCAGTAACAGATCTATGTACAGCAGTGGTGTCAAACATACGGTCGGCGGGCCGGAACCGGCCCCCCCAGGAGGTTCGAGCCGGCCCGCAGGATCATTTAAAAGTGAAACAAAAAATGCATTAAAGACACAGGAATATTTTAAATAAAATGCAATTCGTGGATTATCTGCTAGGGGGCACACTGTTTTGATCACAGTAGAAGACAACATTGTTTTGATTGGGGAAGAAAACAGCAGTCTCAGTCTGTCACCGAGATAGACCCAACGCAGCAAATGACATGAAAGCGCCAATCAATGCTTCTTGACCAAAACAAAGAGATGAGATTTTGGTGATTCATAGCACAGTATGGTATCATGTTAGTGGTTTGGCCCACTTGACATCTAGAGAGTCCGTATGTGGCCCACAATGTGAAATGCGTTTGACACCCCTGATGTACAGCCTATGCCGTTAAAGGCATCTGTCAGTTTTTAGGCTCTTAAACGCACAAGCGATTGGCCCAACATGACTGCCAGGCAAAGAGTATACATGATGCATGCTTGTGTAGTTTGCTGACGATTACAAACCTCAGTAAGAACATTTTGCCTGCAGCTCACTTAACCAGTGTAGAATAATTGAGTTTCTGCTGATTCTTTTCCTTCCTGCAATATTTACAGCTGAAAAAAAAAAAAAAAAGTTGAAGCTGCATAATTGATGGTGGACAATAGCATTAATGCGTACACTATAAAAGCCTTTTAATGTTAAAACAGAGGCAGCAGGAAGTGATTTCTTTTAATTAGTAGTAACCTAATGGACCATTGGAACAGCAATTTGCTTTCAGTTCAGTAGAACAGGGAATTTCATGACACTTTATTCTCTTGGCACTGCATTCAAAATGCTGAAAAAACAAGGCGTAGTCACAGCAAGGAAAAACTCAACAGTGTAATTTAAAATGTTGATTTAAAAGGGTTACAAGGAACGATTGGAAAGGGACATACAATACATGGCTGGTGTGTTGGTGCATTGGCCTCTGCTCTGTGCCAAAGTCTTTCTTCAATCTCTGAGTAGACTTAGCAGTCCTGGTCCTTTACTAACTTCTTATCGTTCTGCGTCTTGGACCGGGCGAAACGTCATACTACAAGTCCATCACCGACCACATCCTGCTCAGTCGTTCCTTGCTTCCATCAGGATTCAGTCTGTCCTGGAGGCAGGACAAGCAGGTGTCAAAGTTACACTGCCCATTCCCGTCCATCCACCAGCCAACCGTGTGCACACAGGAAATCAACGCTGATCATGGGAAAGCAGATGTCGGCGGTGACAAAGTCCTATTTAACATTGGCATGTAAAGTCCACAGTCTTTGTGCTGTAAGAGTGGATCATGTGTCTCACCGGTAGCGCCACTCGCTGAGACCGGCAGTACACTCAGAGGAAATTGAGGCCGTAGATGGTACAAGCATAAGTTGTACCTCTTTTATGCATATGGCAGGGATGTAACGATTCATTGAAAACAGACTTAAAATCGATTTCAAATGCTTACAATATGAATTGATGCACTGAAAAAATTGAAAGAATCAACTTGCAACGCCATGTTAACCATAGCCGCTCTCTCGTGTCTCTGCTGTAAACAAACTGCATACGCACAAGGCGTAAATGACTTGACTTGACACGCCTGTGCCAAACATCATTGCATATTCTGTTTATCGTACAGAGACAAGCATGGCAGCAGGAGCAAGCGACTTTGAAATAGAGGACCCTCCAGGTCATTTACGTAGCAGGTAACGAGCTATCACGGCTAAAAAATGAAATGGATCAACGAAAAGTCCCGTTTGTTTCAATTTGCTAACTTGGGTGTTCAGGAAGAAACGCCTTGCATGAGTTCTTTTCATGAATCCACATGTTCAGGTTTTATAATATCAGAACGAGTATGAGTCATTTGTTCCAATTGTTCCATTCTTCATGTTCATCTCCCCCTAGCAACAGTTTTTGCTTTTGTATCTGAATATGGTGACTATTACTCAACAAACGCATTCCACTTTGAAGTGTTAGTGTGATTAAATTCAAAAGGTATGATTTTCTGTACACAGTTAGTCTGCCATATATTTTGTACAAAGTGTATGGACAAAATGTCACTGATTGAGGAAGTCTGGTGAATAGAGCTTGTATGCAGGTAACCAATGGGTTTAGTTCCAATTGACAGAATGAACCATTATTTTCACATTAATATTGTTAATTAATTCATTAACATTAGTATTGTGTATGAAAATAACAACTATGAACACTAATTCAAGTTCTAAATGAGCTTCACCAAAAGCGTCAGTGAACAGCAAAACACACGACAGCATCACACAGAACCATCATCAAATGAGTTCATAATGTTATGTTCGAATAAATTGGATTTTGCTTTGAGATACTATCAGCTTTTAAGTCGCAACAATTTTAATTTACTTTGTGTTGACAGATTGTTATCTGCTATCACTTGTCTCTTATCAGTGCGATGAAATGGGTTTTCAGGTGACCATATAGGTGATTTTGAAGGAGCAAATATGTCTTCGTCTGGGGCTGCCTTATCTGTCATCAGCTTCGCCTTTATTTCGGATTCGTCGACTTTTACCTGGTAAAATGTTTGGTTTTTAAGACAATGCAAAAGTGATTTGTCTCTCTATCTAGCTGAAGTAAATATGATATTAGAAGAAAGGCAATATAAGACAAGATGAATAAAATATAAATAAAGGTGACTTGACTTAGAAGTACTGTATCTTCAGCCTTGATCGGGTAAAAAAAACAAAACGTATTGGATAATAGAAAGGGAACCCAGAGGTTGCCCAAACACACACATGTATATATTATATACACCTGTATATATATAAGTATGCAACCATGTCTTAAATTCACTATAGGCTGAGTACTAGTTTACCTTAGATGTGCACTTTTTAATTGTATATTGCTTTGTTTTGATTCCATAAAAAGAGCTGTTAAAGGAGCTGTTGTGTGACAAAATAGTTTTTTCACTGTTGTTGATGGACAGTAATACTGTGTGAGAGATTATGTGTGAATGACTGCTCCAAGTGAAAAATGTTCATGTAAAATTGAAAATCGAAATTGTTTTTTCAGTAAATATTTGCATTTTGCGCATAGAAAACGGATCCATGATTCCATGTTGATGAGAGCATTAAAACGGGAAACAAATAGGACAAAAAAATATAAAAGGAAATTAAGAAACGATAAAAAATGTGTGAGTAATCACAATTAATCATGAGTTAATTATGACAGTTGCGTTTTTAATTAGATTGAACATTTTAATCATTTGACAGCTCTAATATATATATATGTGTGTGTGTGTGTGTGCTTCACCTTTCTATGCCAAAGTCAGAAAAATGCTTACTAAGATACTCAGTACATTTGTGTCTAAAAAAGCATGCAGCCGGCAGATATTTCCCCCCCCCAATTTACCCACTAGTTATGAGCTTATCTTATTCAAGGAAACCAAATGTGACACCTCATTCCACAGGCACAATCGTGTGCCACCGTTAGAACAAATGTGTGCATGTGTGCAATACAGATTGGTTTGGCAGTTCACAGGAGGCTGCACCATATCTGCAGCTGACCTTGACTTTTTTTTCTTCCGTGATCAAATACTTTTATTTTTAAACACTCCCGTCCCTCTTTTTTTTTTTTTCAGTTGCCTCCAATTCCCAACATACTTTAAACAGAATACAGTATACCGGCAATGCTTTTCTTCTTTCTATAGTTAAATATTCTGGAATGTTGACAGTGCACCAAAAGGGAGCTATTCATTATCTGTCATCGTATTCATTTCTATGCTAATGTGAAGCTAGTTTCAAACGAAAATCTATTTTGAGTCCCTCCAATAAAAATAAGTGGCTCTGGCACGTTGTTTTTTCGACTTACCTTAAAATGAGAGACGACATTTCCAACCATGTGCTATTCCCAGGCCATATTCCATAAATCATAATGTAGACAATGCAAATGCTCGTCTGTTTCTCGCAGCCATCAATGCAGCCTGAACCCTTTCAGCGCTCAGATGTTTCATTTATTCAACAATTTAAATAGAGAGGGGGGACTGATAAGCATTGAATGATGGGGCAGCTCAGACTGATGAATACATTCGTAAAATGTTGTTTTGTTTTTTTATTCTAAAGTTACAAAGAATGAAAAAATAGCCAAGTGGGGATGAATACACAAATTAAGGACATCAGTGTATTTGATGTATTTCCAGCTTTGTTCATGGTGTTGAACGCATGCTTAATCAACAGCCTAAGGGTCTGATTTCAACGGATACTAAATTTTACGGACAATCCAACAGAAGGTGCACGCTGCTGTTGGGTGTTTTGCATTGACCTAAGTGTGTGATCTTTCCCAAAAAGCAAAATGGTGTGTTCACTCTAACAGTGTCATTTTTTTTATGGACAGTCAAAGCCACCTCGCAAAGGTTCTGTTACAGGTTCTTAAGCGTTTGAATGAAAAAATTTTGTCTACCTTGTGCTTTTTGCTTTGTCCAATTAGACTTTAGTCCAGGGGTGTCAAACTCTTTTCACATTGTGGGCCACATACGGACTCGGTAGATGTCAAGTGGGCCGAACCACTAACATGATACCATACTGTGCTATGAATCACCAAAATCTCGTCTCTTTGTTTTGGTCTCAAGAAGCATTGATTGGCGCTTTCATATCATTTGCTACGTTGGGTCGATCTCGGTGACAGACTGAAACTGCCGTTTTCTTCCCCGATTAAAACAATGTTGTCTTCTACTGTGATCAAAACAGTGTGCATTGTATTTCAAATATTCATTCCGTGTCTTTCATGCATTTTTTTTCACTTTTAAATTATCCCGCGGGCCAGCTCAAACCTCCTTGGGGGCCGGTTCCGGCCCGCGGGCCGTATGTTTGACACCCCTGCTTTAGTCTCTTTCCTCATCTTCGCCCATAATTTTGGGGTTTTGTACTTCTGGTTCGGATTACGTTTCTTGTTTAAGTTTATTTTTCTTCGAAATGTGTGTCCTGGAAGTTTAGATTCTCTTTCCTTTCTTGTATTTGTTTCTGTTTGGAGTTTATGTGTTTTGATCCGATTTCCTGAGTTACCGTTCTTTTTTGCACTTTTGTTTGTTTTTCCTGATTTGTGTAGTCTTTCTTCAGTTTGTCTAGCTCCCGTTGTTTCTCTGTCCATCCACTTTTGCGTTTAATTCTGGCTACTTGCTCTTTTCCTTGTCAACATTTTGGTGGCGTAGTTTATCCATGCCATGCAGCTACTTACTCTGACATCTGTTTCAGGAGCGAGTCGCAGCATGCAAGGCGCTGCTGTTACTGTGCATCATATAACTGCAAACATCTGGAAGAGCCCAAGGCCCAAGCCGGCATTTTGTTTGCAGATTTTAGTCCTGCTTTTGATCTGTTTTTGTTTGTTTTTTTAAACTGTACAGTAAAATAGTGTAAATAGTGTCATCATTAAATTCCAGGATGCTCTGATTTCAACGAAGAAACTAACCAGTTATTAATAGAAGAACTTGTCTGCGATTTTTAAATCTATCACTTTTTAAATGTTCTATTTGGCCAACTCAGTTCAGATTAACAGCAAGTACAGTGTGTGTGTGTGTGTGTGTGTGTACGTGTACATTGTGCCTTTTGTGGACACAGCTGTATCTCTTACTGCAGATGAGAACCCACGCTTGCTTGGTCGAGAAAATACATATGCTAATGTTAGCTGATTATTTGCATTTGAAATGAGCTAACGTATAGATAATAGATGCATTATTATTGCCAAGACATATTTTTTGGAACCCTCCCGATATTACTATTTCATGGAAAATCTGTGCGCTAGGCTGAGACTCAGAACGGGAGGAAGCACCAAGATGGTCAGACATGGCACTCTTTTAACGTCAACATGTCGTGCAACCTGCTTTGCACACGACAAGACTATCTTATTGTAAGTTTTGCACACTTTGGATTGGCACTGTGTGCGCACTTCTTTGTTGGATTTAGCAGGATTCTTCTTTGGGTTGGAGTGGAGGGTACTGAAAGGGGAACCAGAAAGTTTAAAATAAGAACAATCCCAGGAGAGTTGGAATGTTAATCCCGGTTTCAATCGATTCTCAAGACTCCTTGACCAATCCTACAAGAAACAATTCTGTTTCATTCCACTTCCAGCTTGCTTATTAGTGCTGCACCTTGTATCCAAATGTGTGTGTGTGAGGGCAGGGGCGGGTGGAGTTTTTGGAAGGGATTGGTTAAGGATAGCTGCTCTTCAGTGGTTTAGCTGTCTCCTTTTCATGGGAAACATTTTGGCGATGCCTTGGGGTCACTTGTATTACTCAATTTGGTTGAATATTCTTTGGTCAAATTCAGGTAATATTACTTCAGATGTAAGGGGAAAAAAAGAACCTCCTTATATGAAAACTGGTTATTTTCTCATCACTCCACCATCCCCTACACACACACACAAACCTCACACACAAACCTGGAGTGTTGTTCGGGGTACATTACAGTCAAAGTTTGAAAGTTATTGTCTAATTTCCACCATTTTTGACCCTGCACACATTTCTGTCTTGGAAAAGAAAGAGAGAGGATTAGCTGAAAGATGCCATCTTCTTCAATCAGCTGTGCAATCAGACACCTGCTCAGATCCTGACAGTGACAAATGTGTCTTTTAATGTCCTGCTGCATGCTGATTCCATTGTAATTGCATTTTTCTGCAAGGTAGATGAGTGTCATACAGAGTGACAATGGGTGTTATAATTAACACCGAATAGTGTGATGGTCGGTGGCTACTGTGCTGGAAGTCTGTGGAGGCATTTAGGTTGGGTGTGCAAGGTTTGGTAGATGGGGGGAAAAAAATGCTATCCAGTAACAAACCATCACATCCATCCATCCATCCATTTTCCGAACCGCTTCATCCTCACTAGGGTCGCGGGGGGTGCTGGAGCCTATCCCAGCAGTCTTCGGGCAGTAGGCAGGGGACACCCTGAATTGGTTGCCAGCCAATCGCAGGGCACACAGAGACGAACAACCATCCACGCTCACACTCACACCTAGGGACAATTTAGAGTGCCCAACGAGCCTGCCATGCATGTTTTTGGAATGTGGGAGGAAACCGGAGCACCCGGAGAAAACCCACGCAGGCCCGGGGAGAACATGCAAACTCCACACAGGGAGGCCGGAGCTGGAATCGAACCCGGTACCTCTGCACTGTGAAGCCGACGTGCTAACCACTGGACTACCGGGCCGCCTCAAACCATCACAATGTACAATTATTGCTCAGAGGGAATAGTTAAAAGGTATTCGGGGTGAATCGACGATCAGAGCCTCCGTTTGGTCCCCGATTTCATCCACTAGTGTCTGGTCCGCTGAATTGAGGCACCGGCGAGGAGTGTAAGGATGGAATGGCTCAGAAAGGTCATCTTATACACAACTTACAAAATAGCACCTTTTGTTTAAACACACCCATACATCAATTCTCAATTATGTGATGGTTGTGTTTTCTTTCCCAGATGTGTTCTATTACCGTATTTTCCGGGCTATAAGTCGCTCCTGAGTATAAGTCGCACCAGCCATAGAATGCATAATAAAGACCACAAAAAAAACATACATAAGTCGCATTTTGGGGGGGAATTTATGTGATAAAATCCAACCCAAGAACAGATATGTCGTCTTGAAAGGCAATTAAAAAACAAATAAAATAGAAAACAACACGCTGAATAAGTGTACAATATGCTAACGTTACATGACGCATAAACAACGAACTGAAAACGTGCCTGGTATGTTCAAGTAACATATTTAGAGTTATTGAGATAACTATAGCATAAAGAACAGGCTAACAAGTTCGCCAAACCATCAATATCACTCCAAAGAAATGTCATCCTCTGTGTCACTTTAAAGCAACTCCACCAACTCCGGAGGTAGAAGATGCAGCTACGTCGCTTACATCAGACTCATCGTGGTTTGATCAACACAGGTCTAGAGCGGCCTCTTGCGGTTTAATGTGAAAGGATATAATAATGTGTTCATAATTTCACCCATAAATCGCTCCAGAGTATAAATCGCACCCGCAGCCAAACTACAAAAAAATTGCGACTTATAGTCCGGAAAATACGGTACATTGATTATTCAATGACGACGCTCACTTTCAGCTTTGAGTAAACCAACGACAATTGTCAAGCTATTTATGGGTGGAAACGCAAGCAATTGTAAGACTGCGATAAGATGGAAATTTAATCAATTCTTAACAGTACAACAATACAGCAATTTGGAATAATCTGAAAAGGAAGCCACTAGTGTTTATGCACCATTGTGCTCTTGATCATGATGTGTTTTCGAGAGATGTTTTTTGTGAAAAATCCCTGCTTGTGTTGTCAGAGAACTAACATTTGTTATATCCCATGTGCAGGATGGTAAACCAACTATGACTGGTATTTACTGGGTCCCTAAATCAAGTTTTGGCTCCGCATCAAATGCCTCGCTCCTCCGTATGAGCCCGAGGCAAGCTTGAAGGCATTCATGCTGCTTTAAACCTGCTGTTTGCCACTGGGTTTGAGGATTCTATAAAACTGGGTCAGCGGATCCATCAATATTACAAGAAGTGGACCCTATTAGCAGATTAATTCTTCATACAACAAAGATGTGAGTTTTACCTTAGCAACTATTATGGGAGTAGACACTGACTTTGCAATATGACAGCAGTAACAGTTGATTGATGAGCTTCTCTATCCATCACCAAATACACGTGTACAGACATAAGATGGTGTGGGCCATGGAGGTGGAAGGTATATACAGTACATACATATATATACACACACACACACACACACACACACACACACACACACATATATATATACACACATACAGACATATATATACACACACACACATACAGATATATATGTGTATACTGTATATAATATATATATATATATATATATATATATATATATATGACATCTCAGTCCAGAAAAGCGCAGTGCTGGGAACAGCAAGATACTGCGCAGAACCCTCAAGCTTCCTGGCCTCTGGTAGAGGACCCGAGCTGAATGGGGGACGGACACCAGCCGAGGGGTGAGACGAGGATTTTTTAATATATATATATAGATATATATATCTATATATATATATATATGAATGGCAACAGGTGGCTACACCGGTTTATTGTAACTTCCATACATCCATCCATTTTCCGAACCGCTTTATCCTCACTAGGGTCGCGGGGGGTGCTGGAGCCTATCTCAGCAGTCTTCGGGCAGTAGGCGGGGGACACCGTGAATCAGTTGCCAGCCAATCGCAGGGCACACAGAGACGAACAACCATCCACGCCCACACTCACACCTCGGGACAATTTAGAGTGTCCAATCAGCCTGCCATGCATGTTTTTGGAATGTGGGAGGAAACCGGAGCACCCGGAGAAAACCCACGCAGGCCCGGGGAGAACATGCAAACTCCACACAGGGAGGCCGGAGCTGGAATCGAACCCGGTACCTCCGCACTGTGAAGCCGACGTGCTAACCACTGGACTACCGGGCCGCCCCTTATTGCAACTTCAGCCTTCTAATAAAGAACATTTAGTTGTTCTGCCTTTCTCGTCTCACAATGAGCAATGGAAGCGGCTGAATGCCACAGTCATGTCGTGCAGAGTGCAGGGTTCTGAAACCAGTTTTGATGAGTTGCTGACTATATCTGCAATTAGTTATATAATGTATATACAGAGTGTGTGTGTGTGTGTACATATATACAGATTTTCTAGGCACAGTTGAGGCATTGAAGGGGTTGGGTGTGGTGCATTTTCTGCATTGCGTAAATGATGTTTCTGCTGACTTCACGAAACCACAATTTTAAACGGAAGCTGATTGCAGCCAAGTGTAAAGCAGTTAGGATGACACCTGCAACTGTAAGGCCACGGTTCTCAGTCAGAAAAGGGTGAAGTGCCCTCTCCAGGTCGAGGATGAGCTTGAGCCCCAAGTGGAGGAATTAAGAAAAAAAAAAGTGGAGGACTTCATTTATGTCGGGGTCTTCACAAGTGAGGGAAGATTGAAGCTGTAGATCGGCAAGCAAAAATGGTGTAGCGTGTGCAGTGATGCAAATTATGGATTGGTCTGTCGTACTAAAGAAGGAGCTGATCTGAAAGGCAAGGCTCTTGGTTTACCTGTTAATCTACATTTCTACCCTATGTGATCACAAGCTGTGGGTTGTGACGGAAAGAACATGATTATGTATACAAGTGGCCAAAATGAGTTTCTTCTACAGGGGGGTGCGAGCTCTCCCTTTGAAAAAGTATGATGCTGGCTCATCTCGGTTGAGCATGCTTACAAGACACCTCCCTGATGAAGTCTTCAGGGCATATCACACCAGGTAGGAGGAGGCCCTACTAGGAAAGACTAAGAACACACCGGACCTGACAACAACGTGGGATTCCCCCGTATGAGATGTACAAAGATTCGGGTGATAGAAAATTCTGGCCTGCTATTCTGAGATGCCTGCAGAAAATGGATAAATGATTTGATTTGAATAAACTTGGAGTTTACTATCGAGAGAGAAAACTTTGAAAGATCAGACAAATGGAAACAAACCTCGATATGCTTTTGTTGGACACAGTGCTGGAAAATGTGGATGCAGATGTTTTTTTTTGTCAAATTGAGTTTGAAAAAGTCTTCGAAATATGGCTCATGGATCTGGCAAGCATCAAATGTCACTACTGTACTAGATGTACACGTTTTACCATAGTCACATTTCTGAGTAATTCAGAAAGGGGTGGATCCCATAAAACGTGGACATGGATAAAAATCTCTTTTGACAAAGGGTTTATTTTCAATAAAGGTCGCAAGACCAACAATGCACAAATGGATAACAAAAGGGCATGCCCAAGGCAAGGGAAAAATGAACAACGTAAATTGCTTGTCAAAAGGACAAGAAAATCCAAAAGAGAATGAAACACAAAACAGACTACACTATAATTAAGAAACTAAAATAAAATAACTAACCAAGTCGATGGCAAGAACGAGAGCGTCAAGACAATTGCACTTGCTCTAAGAATGAGAGCAAGACGAATATCTGAGAGTGACATGAGCGCAAGGCAGTCCTTAAGTAGTCCAAGAAGTTGATTGCAGAATGCCAAACAGCTGCGTCGCTGAAGGGAACGCCCTCCACTCCAGCTGCAGCTGAAAACCAAAACACAAGAACAGATCAAGACATGGCAACCATCTTGTCATGCGACGGTTTTAAAAGTGACACCGTAGCTATTTTTAGACACCCAACCTTGGTAAATTCATCAGATGCCTGGAAAACCAGCCTTTTTTTCTCAAGCAACTCAAATAAAAGCTTCAGGAGAGGTTGTATTTGAAATAAAAACATGACATCAATATGGGGTGCCCTTTCATGTAAGAATTATAATTGATTAAAACCCAAATACAGTACCGGTACAATGTATTTTTTTTTACTTCTGAAGAAATCTAAGAAATGAGTCATTTGTGCTTGTTCAATTAACTGTTCATTATCTTATTCACCCCTGAAATCATGCAAACAACATGTCCAGTTAGCTTAGCTACATTGCAAAATCAATTTACCAGTTTATTTTATTTTCAAAAACACAGAGAGCAAAGGAATTTGCAACCCATTCCATCCTTAGGAAAGGGTGTTTCGGCAAAAGAGCATTTGACATCACAACTTAATTCCTCTGTAAAACAAAATAGAGGATCGACGCCTGCTGTTGTCCTCCACGCCAGATCCTTCCAACATTCACAGGGGCAATTTTACTAAGTGCCTGTCGCTGTCAGGGCTCATTCACAACTCTGTCAGACATCCCGGAGCAAACATGTCAGACAACAAAATAGACGGAAGAAAAGCTGTAGCTGACAACCATGTTTTGGAGCTTTTTGCCCAATGTGTCAAGGTCAAGTGAGCCTAAAACGTGTTACTTTACTAAAGATACTTGTTGAATGTAATTTTGCTAAAGCATGTTTTCACTTTTTCCATCCATCCATTTTCTGAACCGCTTCATCCTCACAAGGGTTGCGGGGCATGCTGGAGCCTATCCCAGCTGTCTTCGGTCAGTAGGCGGGGACACCCTGAACCGGTTGCCAGCCATTCGCAGGGCACACAGAGACAAACAACCATTTGTGCTCACACTCACACCTAGGGATAATTTTAAGTGTTCAACCAACCTACTCTGCACGTTTTTGCAATGTGGGAGGAAACCGGAGTACCTGGAGAAAACCCACACAGGCACGAGGAGAACATGCAAACTCCACATACGAAGGCCGGAGGCTGGGATCAAACTGTGAGGCCGCCACTTTCACTTCTTTGCATCCCCTATTGGAAGTTCTTGAAACTCACAAAACTTGAGTGACCTTCCTTCTTGAGCTTAACATTGACAAGTGCTGGAGGACTAGCATACGCGGAATCAATGCATATTCATGACAAATGGAATTATCAGAAGCATATGACAATGTTGTACATGAAAACTTTTTTTTTTCAACAGTTAATTTCAATTCAGGACCAAGAAATTAAATCCACAAATATTTGATCGAAAAAAGATACAGTAAATATAACCAACCTGGAATCTGAAATGTACTACAGTGAAACTCCTCTACAACGAAATCTACATGGGTGAAAATACCCCCTAGTGTGAAAAAATCTTCATGCATTAACACCATTCCCACTTTCCTGTTTCAAATTTGCAACAGTGAAAAACCCCCTGTTGTGAAAAATTTCTTGCTGCAAACATGATTTCGTTGTAGAGGAGTTTCACTGTACTGCATATATTTACTGTCATTGTGGGATGCACAGTACATTGTTTTTCGTTCAAACGTGCGTGTCGAGTTTTAATAACATGTTCCAAAAGACCAGAAGCAGGCAGTATCCAGTTAATTTTTCTCACAGCTGCATGACACGACGTGGATTAATACTTCGTCTAGAGAATGAGTGACATTCATTGACTAGAGAGTAACTTACTTAAGTTACTCCTTATATTGAATAGTAAGTTTAAAGTTAATTCTTTCACAGTACTTGATTTATGAAGACAATAAAATGTTTGTACCTTTTATTGTGACTATAATGTGTGACAGTGACTGTGCTGCAAGTCTCGGAAATGGAAGGCGATGGTATATAGTCATCGAATAAGAAGGAATTATGGTTTGACAAACACGCATGAAGCACATTGGAATACAACTTGTGTTATAGCAAATCTCATTTGAAATTGGAAAGTAGATAAACATCTGAAGAAAAACAAAGGATACTCGCTTCTCAACCTGTGGTTGCATTACATTTCTCAGATGCCTTCTCCCAGTCCCAGCGAGCCTGAGGAGGCGAACGCTTCTAAAATGAAGTGTCATTGCGAATTACATGAGCAGCTGAGGCCCAGCACCATCCCATCGCCTCGGTTCATTCATCCAGGTGACGCCCAAGGTAATCGCTCATGAGCTGGCACAGTTAAGTGACAGAAATTGGTGCTGATATGGTGCCTGTGTCAAAGGTAGAGGTAAGTGTGTGTGTGTTTGCTTTGAAATAAAAGGCACATGCATTCCTCCTTCATTGTCATGAGCTTCACCAAATTCCCGATACAAACAAACTGTGGTACAATCACAGTCTAAAAGCAATCCAAGTATGCTTATGTGATTTTTGTTGGCGGTGTATTTAATTCTAAGCATTTTCAAATTATCTGCTAATGGTGGGTCGACTGGTTAGCACATCTGCCTCACAGTCCAGAGGTCATGAGTTTGATTCCTGCGTGGAGTTTCACATTCTCCCTGCTTGAATTTGCACATTGCAAAAACACGCATGAACGCTGATTGAACGCTCTAAATAGTCCCTGGCTGTGATTGTGAACGTGGATGTGCCCTGCGATTGGCTGGCAACCAAATCAGGGTGTACCCTGCCTAGCACCCGCAGAATTCCAGCAATAAAGATAATGGTGCCAATCGTCAATTCACAATCAGCATAATGCATCATAACTGTACTGCAATGAGATTTGTGTGATAAATGAACTGGGCTCTTGTGCCTAAAACAACATTGACCCTGTTAAGATTTTTAGGACAAGGACAATAATATGGCGGCTAGGGGTGACAGTCAATGCCACAGGGGACAATACAGTGTGAGTGAAAGCTTTTTATCCCCAGTGTCACCTGAATGCGTGCTTACTCAGTCTAATGTCGGATCATCCTTCTACCCCCTGCCTTTCCTCAACATATCCTGATCTCATCAGACATTGTAATCAATCTCCCTCCCTGGGAGCGCGTGATGAGGTGATGCATATCTCCAGGAACTCACAACTACATGATACACGCTGCATGTGCATTCCAAGTCTGTCTGATATACAATATTCTAATGACAGGATGATGAAAAAACAAAAACATATCTGCCGCAATACTTTAAAATTATGCGAGGCGGTGGTGGGAGGGAGGAGCAGGGTGTATTTGAAGAAGAGTATTGATAAAACACAGAAAACTAAATCCTAAACAAACAAAGTCCAAAGTATCAAACAAAAACCATGACTGAAGCTCAAAACTATCAATAACAGAAACATGACCAAAAACATGACCTAAACATGACAAACAAACATGACAGCAGCAAAGAGCAACAATGACCCGACAGGCGGGAGTCCTTTTATAGAACTAATTACCTAATGACCAACAGGTGTGCAGCTGCAGGGGAAGCCCTACAGTGCCACCTGTTGGTCCCAAACCAAATCATGACAAAAATTTTCACATACTACAAACTACTGTATAACCCCGAAGTATTCAAAGTAACAAAACATGACATGTTTGTCAGAAATCACAAACCCTCCACCCTCTGGTAACACATATCAATCAAATACCCAGAACCAAGTTCTTTTTATTATATCGTTTTATGGTCCAGTGCTAAAATTAAATAAAGAGATAAAAGTTCTAATCTTAAAGTTTTTTTTTTTCCAGTTTCAATTTTGATTTTGTTTATCAACTTAATGCTTTTCAATGCAACATACGAGAAGTGGTTATTTTAGTTTTCTTTAGCGTGGTGTATTTTCCTAATTTGACTCATTTAATTTCAATACCTTCTAGATTAAAAAAAATAGACTTGGTGCCCAAATAGAGTGAAATATGTTTACAAGTGGGCCTATTTCTTTGTTTATTTACAGCTAACGCTGCATAATGTATAGTTTTTTGGTTCCATTTTAAATTGCACTAAATAGTTACAGCAAAAAAGAAGTGTTCCGACTATAGTATCACCTTCAATGTAACTTGCACCATCATTTCTAAACCTGTCAGGAATGCTGACAAAAGCCGAAGTTTTATCATAATTGAACGTACTATCATCTTAATTATCTTCAGTTTTGGACTTATATAACCATCGGCAGCTTACAGCCTGAATGATTTATGGTAAGAGCAGCTGCTCTACATACATATATAGTTGGTTAGTTTGTATTTTGCAGAATACATCTAAAATTAAAAATGTTTAGATTTTAACTGCATCCGCAGTTCAATTCACCAGACAGACTGATATCCCTCTTGCTGAGGTAATTAGCATGTGTATGTATTTCAGGTCCTGGCATTCGAATGTGACTAAAAAAGGATCCAGTTCAATCATTTGAAAAGCCTCACTTTGCCCGTACAGGCAACCACAGTTTATCGACTCTTGCTTTCTTTTGTAGGTAGCCTTCCACAGGGATTGAATTCCTTATTATGTCTAGTGTATGCATCAAAACTCTATTTTAGGCTCGAGGACATGCATGAATGAATTATTAATTTTGTTATATGATGCAAATCGAACTGCCAGTCCTCAAAGGTTCTGATACCTCCCAATCTCCAACCGGTCAGTCAGCATCAGCATATTATCTCTCTATATATAGTGATATAGATATATATCTATATATCAATCTCTCTCTATATATATATCTATATATCAATCTCTCTCTCTCTCTCTCTCTCTCTCTCTCTCTCTCTCTATATATATATATATATATATATATATATATATATATATATATAGAGTCCAATTTAATTACATTCTTTAAAGGTGACAGGTCTGTCAAAAATGTCTCTCAGGGTATCGGGGGAGTGTCCTGGAGAGGAAGTCAATGAATAGTTCAAAGAAAATGAAAAGCTAGGACCTGTATTCTGAATTTAGGATGTCTTGCAGCAAGCAGCTAGCTTTTTGTCTCAGCATGCTTCCTTGGAAAGAAAATAGCTCACTGACAGTATGACAGACAAGGGCAATTAGCATGTTCTCTCATGTCGCTGACTGAAAATATTATTTATGTGACATTAAATAGTGGGGATTTTTTCAGCTAAATTTCCATGATTTTTTTTATAAGCCTCTGCTTGAAAATCCATACCTCCAAATAGTAAGCTAGAAGGCGTCCATGTGACCATATTCAACAGAAAAGGTTCATAGCTGTTGTATAAAGCAACATCACTATAAAGGAAGCTGTATTCAGTGCAATATGTGAGGTGCACACCCAAGTGTGTTTTATAAGGTCAAGAGCAAAAAGAGCACATCATGTTATTTGTCAGGCAGATTTTGGGCAGAACTTTACTGAACTCCTGAAAAGATGAGCTGCAATTTTATGATCAATAGTGATGCTGGAAACCTCTCAACCATAAGGTGGTCTTATGGATCCGTATCTTCACCAAGCACTTGCGCGAAGTATATTTATGTGGCATCTGTTCTTAAGTGTTTCTTTCTTACTTTTCTGAAGACTTTGTCAATTTGAAAACATATCTATACTTTGTACTTTGTACAGACTTGCAGCATTTTTTTCAGCTTCCATGAATGGTGTAAAAATATATGGAAATGGAAATAGGTGAAGTAAACTGGGACTAATAATGTTGGTTCGAATCCGGGCTCCAGCCTTCCTTTGTGGAATTTGTATGTTCTTCCCATGTACTCTATGGGTACTCCGGTTTCTTCCCACATTCCAAAGACGGGCACGGTAGGTTTACTGGATACCGCGTATTGTCCCTCGGTGTGATGGTGAGTGTGAAAGATTGTTGTTAGTTTATGTGTGCCCAGCGATTGGCAAGATGTTTTTTTGGGGGGTTCTAAAAGACTTTGAAGTCTTCTTTCATCTTGCAACAAGCACGCCTGCCATTATTGCATCCCTATAGTAAAGAAAGCATCCAGATGAGGTCCCTAATCAGAACATGGATTCCCTGGCTCAATCATCCCTGTCAGAAGGAATGATTATGCTCCCATCATCTTCATTAAAACTCAGCCTGATAATTAAAAGTCATTGTTTACCTTGCAGGGGCAGCATTGATATGCGTGGCATCAAACTATTTCTGGCGTTTTTTTCTTTTTCTTTTTTCCACCCTTGCTTCTGCTGCAAGCTAAGAGGCTGTCATTCCCTTCTCCTTTTGGTTATGCTCTCCCCTGTCAGAAAGGCACTATGGGCTTGAGGGAAACCTCAGACGACACCCAATTATCTAATGTTTGCTGATAGTACCAAAATGACCCTTGATGTACACCTTTGATGTGTAGACGTCCTTCCCAGGAGGTGAGCTCATGGCAGAAGGGGAGTACAGAGTAAATGAAGGGGGAAATAAGGGTCATAGACGGTAAAATGAGGAGGACAGAAAAAGCGAGGACAGAGATGCAGCAAAGGTGAAAGGGAGAGGACTATCAGTGGGAATTTCTCAGGTTTCTAAGGCTTGGGCAAAATTGCGGAACAGACGGAAACGATAGGCTTGCAAGGTTTTTGTTTTACGCACTTTTCAGAGGTGGGTTTTAGCTCCTTTCTTTTGAAATTTTAATGACACTTTTTTGCAGGGAGGGGGGCATTTTTGCTCATGTCTTTGTTTTTCATTAATAAAAGAATTGTTCATTGTTCAATATTGAAAACTAAAGGTCTACTCAAATAAATGTGTTAAAATATGTTTTTTAGTGAATTATTTTATATGGATTTTTTGTGACAAAATAATAACAATCTTTTCATTCATGTTTGTATCAGATACTTTTGTTTAAATTCCTCCGATTACCGATTACCGATTACTTATTTGTCATGTCCTTGTTTATGATGATACTAATGCAGCGTGTTATACCGGAGTCAAATTCCTTGTGTGTTCTACATATTTGGCCAATAAAGATGATTCTGATTCTGATGAATTCCCATCATGTCCCCCAAATTCCCATGGATTCCCATTGAAACTTTCCAATTTGGAATATTTCCAATATTGCCCATCTTAACGTCCCGTGGGAAGCTTCCAGAAAGTTGTTTCGTATAGAAAGCATAATCCTTTTTTCCCCACCTGTCAAATCTGTCCAATAAATGTCATTCATCATGTCATGTAAATCAAATACTTAATTTCGCGCCACGCTGCAACAACCACGGATTGCAGTGCTTCAGCGATATGAACATGTTACCATATTCAATTAAACACTATAATGCCCATCCTCATATCATTTTGACCATTTTGCCCTGTCCCCCTGTGGGAACCCAGAGAAGGTAATTCCGACTTGAACACACTCCATCCATCCATTTACTGATCCGCTTATCCTCACAGGGGTCACGGGGCGTGCTGCAGCCTATCCCAGCTGTCATCGGGCATTAGGCACCCTGAACTGGTTGGCAGCCGATCGCAGGACTTGAAAACCTTTAGCGAATACCCTCTCCGCAGACGCTTTTGTTATGTAAATTAGATCAATACATGTGCACTACAGCTGAGCCACTTGTTGCCTGATCACTTCGCAAAAGAACAACTGTGATGTGTTCAAAATGCTTTTTATTTTGGGTCGAAAAAACCCCCCAATAACAAATAGTTTAAAAAAAAATCATCAAAAACGCAAGCACGTTTCTCAGGGCTTGGTGAGGGAGATTGTTGCTGAAGCAGTTCCTCCTTACGCACCATCCTCGCAGCGACCTAAGCGTTAGCCAACTCTCAACCAGGAAGTTCCACCACCTGTCCTGCTTCACTGTACATGCTTGCGCCACCAAATGTACATTCAGTGCTGCCCTGTTGATCCTATGGCAGAACACGGTCATTGGCCATCTCAGTGTTCCTGCATACACACTGTACGGTTGCACCATCTGTTCCATCACCTCCACACCGCACTTCGTGGTGTTGTATAAGGTGACAGTGTTTGGCTTCCTTTTACAGGAACCCTCAGTCTCAACCACACTATGTATTCACCCCGGTCCGCTTGTCTGGCGGAGGGATGAATTTTCCGGCGAATCTTGTTGACTGTGCCGAGAATGAAGGTTTTCCAGGCTGAGAGGTCATCGCGCAAGTGACAGTGATATGATGAAAATTGTCCTTGATGACAGTTCTGCCGTTGTCCAGGAATGGGTCCATGAGCCTCATCACCACGTCCTCAGACAGTTCTCCCTACTTGGGCGACTGGTGTCCAAGATTTGGTGGGACATTGCAAATGTTCTTTGATTTCAAGTCACAAGCCACACGGATTTTAGATCCAAACTTGGTCTTGTTTCATTGCGGTGTGCTGCAGAAAAAAGCAGCGGGTCTTTGATGGATAAAGCTGTTTATCAATGGTGATGTGTCGACCAGGGTGGTAGGATTTGATGCAATTGGTCACAAACGATCCCCACACATCAGAAATTGCAGCAAATCGAACGGTCTCTCCTCACTCACTGCATGTGTAACTGCCATCAAAGTGGAGGTGCCGCATGATCTCTTGGTAGTGGTTTTGAGGTGTAATCTCAGTGATCCGTGGGTTTCCCGCTTTCGCTTACCGGCTGTGACGCGGTGATAGACGCGTCATCACCCCCCACAAGATGAGGACAGCGATGAATGCCATCAGTTCAGGAATCCAAGTCCACCTGCCCCATTTGCCGTGTGTGCTGCATAGGCCATCCTTCAAAGCTGCGAACAACAGTGACGAAACAGAGAAAGCTCTGTAAGCGACTCAAGACACTTCTCTTGGCATTAGCTGTTGGCTCTCCATCGGCATCGTATGGTTCTGCTCGGGTGAAATGAAAACATGTTCTTCATCTCACACTGCCATTTTTGCTGTAACTGTCGGCACAGTCCACACAGTCTCCAAACAAGCTGATGAGTCGTCTCTTCATCTGCAAAATGAACAAATACAATATATGAGCAAATGGAAAGTCAAACTATGCTATGAATGCAATTATTGCTTAAATTATAGTGGTAATATGCCACGGTCGTACGCCATTTGATTTGCATGGAGCTGCAGACTACTCATCGGGAACAGATCCACAATATGTCGAGGGGCCACTGTACATCCAAAATATACTTTTTTTTGTATCGTAATATTGTCTAAATTCCCAAATAAAAGATAGCCAGGAAACCTAAATCGAATGTTTGGTACACTAACCTGAAGATGGCTCAAAGTCCAAACTTGGCTGAAAATTTTTGTCTTCTCCATCCGAGTCAAAAGGGTTTATTCTATTCAGAAGCCGTTCCCACGCCTGTTGTAGCTTTTCCGCTTTTATCATCGTATCATGGAGAGAAGGTTCGTTCACCAGACAATTTTTGAGGTCACTGAAGGGGTAGGTTATGTGCAGCGAGGTATTTATCCACCCAAGCACAAAAGCGATTGCATCTCATTTGAGAGCAATCTGCATACATCGGGCTATTTCGATGGAATCCGACAGTGCAAATATACCTTCTCCAACTGCAGTATTCAAATCAAAGCTGACACCACAACGGAGTTAAAATTGTGTGTGGGTAGAGATGACCTTCCTCACTGGAAAAGGAAAACAAATCTGCATCTCATGTCAGCGCCCTTGGGGGTGAAGCGAGGGGGGAGGGGGTTGGAGAGGCAGCCATTGGTGTAGGAGAGATGAGTAGAGTTTTTGACTTGTGTATTAGAAGTGGTTTAGGGTAATAATAATTATTTGGAACACCTAAATGCATTGCCCAAAATTCCAATCTCTTTTAATAGTTTAGATATGATATCGGTAGTGAAAACAGATTATTCGAAGGAGCTGGAGTCAGTAGAAAAATCTCAAGCACTCCTAATTGCAATTTCAATCCAGTTTTCTTTATTTAAGTCCTAAGACTAGTCCTATCTTCCATACAGAACTGTTGGTGAACTAATGGCAGTCGGCCAGTTGATTTCATGAAGGAGTGGTGCAGCAAAAAAAAAAAAAATCTAAAGCACACACGAGTAGAAGATGGGCAGCCAGGATAATGGCTATGAAATGAAGATGAGATTGATTGTCACGTTTTGCTTGGTGGTAGTGGGTTGAATCATTCTGTCACGTTTAGCGAGGTGGTAGGTGGAAGGACCCCAAGAAGCAGGAAGGCAGGAGTCGTAGGGTGGACTCACCAAGGTGCCCATTTAACAAAAATACAAACAGGAGTACACTGGGGGGAAAAAAACTAACTAAAGTATACAAACAAAGTCCTGAAAACCAAAGTAACAAACAAAACACAAGGGACACGGATCACGAGAACAGGTGGAGACAAAAAGGCCACATGAGGGCACAAAACCAAATGTAACCTAAACAAAAACATAACATTGTTGAAAATGAATAAATATAATTTCATTGAAGTTGTAAATGTTGGTCAGATTGTCTGATAATGTTTACAGTAGGCCATTAGAAAAGGCCTTGAAGACCGTGACTGCACATCACTAGACATTTCCAAGTTGGCATAATTGATTCAAAACAAATTGTGGGTGGACAGATAAAAGGAAAAAAAGCAATAATACCCATAAACAACTACTACCTCTTGTTTTTCAACATAAAGGGTTATTTCAAAAATAACCTATAATAAATATGTAACAGGTACAGTCAAACCTCGGTTTTCGAACGTCTCGGTTCTTGTACAATTCGGTTTTCGAACAGAAATTGAGTGTTTTTATGCCTCGGATGATGAACAAATTTCGGTTCGCAAACAAACTGAGCGCACTTGAATGCACCATTTGACTCCTCTCGCCTTCCTTACACGAGGAAGTGACGCAAGTGATGCTTCCTCGTGTTGCTTTCCATTGTGAGCAGACGTGTTCAGTAAACATTTTTATTTTAAAAAGAGCGTGGTTTCGGTTTTCGAACAATTTCGGTTTTCGAACAGCCTTCTGGAACGGATTATGGACGAAAACTGAGGTTTGACTGTATAACGACAGATTATCGCAGTGGAATGTTCACTCTGCAGCTCAATAGAGATTTGCCCAATATGCAACACGCATTAGATTTTTTTTCTTTCATGCAGTCTCAACAGTACAATTCAGATGGTTTTTTTCCAATTTTAATCTGATCATCTTCCGCATGCGGAAATAAATATTTATGAGATGCATCCGCACTATGAACACTCATCCACACACATCCTAGTCATCAAAAGCCTGATATGCCCACCGTGCAGACGGGCAGAGTGCTTATGAGACTAATGACCGAATTGTTCGTTAATCCACATTGTTTTAAGTAACAGTGTTGACTTCACATTCAACTTTTTTTCAACCCAACTTGAAACATGAAACACAAAATTGACACTTGTGATATCTTTAGTAGATGCCTGTGACGTGGCGTCATCTTTAGGAGACATTTAATATGAAGAGATCGACAAGCGTAGTCTCATTCCTCCAAAATATTTCTACCTCCTCCTGCATCATTCCTCTGTCCAAATAAAATGCTAAAAAGGTGAGCCCCAACACACTGGACCATATTTACCTTTGTAAACACCGTGCTATGTGATGTTGACTTTTCTGCTTTGTGTGCATGCATGTCACATCACGGATGTGTTTCATTCACATTAGGGGTCGCATTTGTTTTTGTCACGTGAACGTGTAAATAAAAATATTGTGCTTAACCAAATACCTGAATTGTGCATCACGCCCTGCAGCGTGAACTTGCCATCATAGAACATTTAAATGGATTCGATGTCTTCTCATGTGGGACAATTGCTTTTCATGTGAATGTGCAGTCAAACCTAATAAAAATGTCAGTTCAGGTATTCATTGTAAAATTCCCTATCTGCTGAATGTTGTGGTGTGTTGTAAATTAATAATAGGTCACCACCCTGGCAACAGTCTTTGCTGGCAACACTCAGAGCAGCTGGAGAGGACTGAAAGCCTCCAGACAGGATTTTAGGTGTGTTGTAACAGAACAAAGCTTAGACAGAGTTGGCAACAGCACTTAAAGAGCAAAATAAATCTAGTAGTTTGTTCTGGGGATTTTAGGCCTGTGAGAAAATGTGAGTTCTACTATACAACAAGGCCACAAGAACCGCCAAGGGACCAATTTCTGCCTGTTCTGCAGTCCTCAGCTTTGGAGTTAAACTGAGGAGGATCGGCAGACGGCATAACAAGATGTGCGATTCAACTAATTGGTCTGAATGTTAACACTCAGGCAAATGCCCTTGTTTGGTCTCTGCCACAAACTCCGCACCTCACCCACCTACCTCCCAGATGTTTCTTCACCTTAGACCGCGACACAGTCATGTCTGTGTAGTGGTCTCACACGCCGTCTGGGGGCAAAGAATTACAGAACTGTAAGAGAATGTCCTCTAAAGATCTGCACCAACTCCATTTATCTTAACTTTTTTTAGCCTTGCTCAGACTTGCGCGTTATTGTCTGGAGCAGGAATAGAGAAGCCCTCACTCTACATACACATGAGCAGGGCCATCCCCTCGTAAACAAGCAATTTAAGGAAGGAGAGCAGCAATGAGTAGACTCAAAATCCAACCAATCAAAGGGAACACTCCTAGAGAGCAAGACTCGGTCCTACGTCCAAACAATACCACGACTTTTTGAAAAAAAGACATATCGATATGGCTCCATACTTGGCTTCCTGGCAAGACACGAAGCCACACTCTTTCTCACACCCGATGATGTCGGCCGCTCTGTCACAAAGCTTGGGAGCATTTATCCACATCCTGCCGTTAAGTCGTAGATGATTGTCATTACTGTATTATTATTGTTTTATTACTGGTTGTCTTTTATGTTTTTACATCCAGACCTGTATGCACTGTGAAAAAGCAAAAGAGCACTTCGGCAACACTTGGATAAGTGGAGCAATTAGTACGGTAATACGTAATTTACGTTAACTTGACGGAATTTCAGCAGACTGTGAGTACATTTTAAAGATTTTCATGCTATCGATATGCGTTAAATTAGCAACCGGAAGTTAGCAAGCCTCCTACCATGAATGCGGAAACGATGCGTGCATACAATCCATTAAGTCCCTAACTAAGACTTATGATTTTGCTTTGTCAAATTAGGTTCCTGACAATGTTCAAGCTTTACCAGAGGCCATAGCCCATTTTTTGATGATTGAAAGCTCCCCCCAGTTCCTCACGGCTTCCCATCTGCCTCACCGTCCTGTCACAGTACCAAATCAGTGGGGTGGAAAATTGTGTCTTGTCATTTAATTCGTTTAAGAAGAATGAGTTATCTCCACAAAATTAATCGTTTAACTTCACTCTGCTTAAGTTCAATGCTCAGCTAAAAACAAAACAAAACAAAAAAACAAGCATGCATCTTCACTCTCTGTAGATGCGTTTAAGTTAGACATTGAAGGCAAATAATAATAACAACAAAATCTATCAAGTACTTCTTTTACATTAACATATGGTGCATGTTTTTGGAATGTGGGGAAAATCCACACAAGCACAGGGAGAACATACAAACTCCACACAGGAAAGCCGGACCTGGAATTGAACTCTGCACCTCTGCACTGTGAGGCCGACGTGCCAACCAGTCGACCACCGTGCCGCCAGTTCTAAACACGAACACTAATCATTTAACATTTTTAAACAACTGAATATTTTACATACTGTAGATCCAGCACTGCACAAAAGTCTTGGGCCACCAAATGATTTGTTGTTTTAGCATAACAATGTTATCATCATCATGAGCATAAAACCAGAAATTAAATTAAATGAATCCCAAAAATTGTTAGGTTCCATATGATACAGTCCCTTTAAATTTTTAACAAAATCACATTTTATTTTCATCAATTACATTTTCAAAATAACGGAAATAGGGGGGGAAATGGCCATTGCAAAAGTCTGGACACCTTGCAAAAATTAAATTGTGTTCAGTGGGCGAATAGCTAACAGCTAAAAAAAAAAAAACTGCACTTCCATTCATCTTCCTTTCCAACGTTTGCTCCCTGTAGAGCAAATGAGATCGTCTGCAGCTGAAACTAACTAACATGAAAACATGAGATGAGGAACGGCTGCACCCTGATTCTGAGAGAGACATCAACTATCAACCTGGACCACATTGTTGACATTGAGAGGCTTGCTACACGTTGCACCCATAAAGGCGGCAAACTCAATTGTAAATCCAGAGAGATGGTGCATTTACATCAACTACAATTGTTGTAAACATGCTAGGATTGTCTCAAGACGTTGATCCGACATCAAACTTTTGACTGCAAATGTCAGACCATTCTATCTCGCCAGGGGGTTGACTATTTTACTTTTGCCTCGCACGGTCTCTCAATTCTCGCACATCTCAGTCAGAAGGAAACTAATGCGTTTTGATATGCTCGTCAAGTACCTTAGCGCAGTTTATAGAAGCAATGAAAATCTACAAAAATATTTTAGATCCTGGGGCTGTCTGTTCAAAAAGCTTCATTGAGTCATGGGCTCACAGGCAGGAAAACACAGGTGAGGAAGGCCAATCAATGTGAAACCTAAGAGAGACATCCCTGACTGCCACTCAACCTGGTTTGTCCCCTGTAGTCTCATTAAACAGAGTGAATATTCGACAGACATTCGCTTCCTATCTGATTTCTAAATACAGAGGTCACTTTATATGCACACTCGAAAAAAGGCACATTTGTAATGAAAACACATACATCAACGCCAAAGGGCATTCATTAATGTCGAGAGGGATAAGATGGGGAAGGGAGTCTATGAAAAAGGGTTACTTCTTATTATTAACCTTTCTGAAATGGCCTGTGAGCTGAGACTTTATTGATGACCCGGGTTATGAAGCCACAATCATTTCTCTCAGAGGCTGCAATGAAAGGTTAAACTATTCACATTCATTAAGCTACAAGGTTTCTTATCGGCAGACTTAAGCTTCAGCAGAGTAAAGATAGTCGTCATTAGACGTTGCCGCAAGTTATCAGCAAACCATTTTGAAAGACCAATGGAAAGCGATGACAAACTTTAAAAATAAATAAATAAATAAAGCCAAGTCAAATTTATTTATATAGCACTTAACCCTTTCATGCACCCTGTAACTCGAGAACATGATAAACTGTCCACTGTTGAAACCACCGTCCCTGAAAGGGTTAATCACAGAAAAGTCTCAAAGTGCTCCACATGCCCATAGTTGACAAATGTATATATATATTTATTTTTTTTTACCTTTCATTTGTTATGACAAAAACTGATCATGTGGAAAGGTTTCAAAGGCTTTCGGAAGCTAGAAAATGTAATAACCTCATGGAATGGTTATCTATCTGTCTGTCTAATCTCTGCGGAATTGTGCACAAGCGGTAAGAATGGGAGTGGGCAACTCCGCTCATCGACGGCCACTATCCTGCATGTTTTCGATGTTTCCCTCATCCAACACGCGTGACTCAGGTGATCAGGTTATCAACAAAATCTGCAGAAACCTGATAACAATCCCAGCCATTTGAATCAGGTGTGTTGGAGGAGGAAATAAATTGGAAAACATGCAGGATAGTGGCCCCCGGATTTGCCCGCCTCTGGTTTTGCATGTCTGCCTCACAGTTTTTGTGCTTTGGATTTGAATTGTGGGTGCTCAGACTTCTTGCCACATTCCAAAACCATGCACCTTCAACATCCAGAACAGATAAAAGACCAGACAAATATATAAAAATAAACATGGTCTTAAATTAATCATTTCATTTTATTACATTCATGGTATTGGAGAAATCCAAAAGTAAATATAAGTCATCGAGTGACATTATTTTAATACAGTATTATGGTACTGTACTTGGGTTACATCACTAAGTACACCACATTTTCTAACAGGCATCTAACAAGTAATTGTATTGGAATACATTTTTAAAGTAACCCTTCCAACCCAGCTCCTTACATACTTTAAGCTGCTGCATGAAAGTGCATATTTGTAGCGTACATAAACAGACAATAAAACACAGATTTAACTCAATATATCAGAGGGGTTATTCCCATAGAGACAATCCCAAGAGACACATGCTACACAAAACATATTTGTGCTACGAAATGCTACGAACCTGGTAAATCATCAATTGTACTTTTTTTTCCTCTGACACAATACCTGGTCTCCATGGCAACACCTCACAAATAATGGACTGTCCACTACTTTCAAGATGTGCCATGGCAACTACTTGTCATCCAATTAGTCTGGTATTGCCATGGTCACTTAAAGGTTTCCTGCTAGCAAACCAGAAAAGAGACTCAACAAATTCTCAAAAAGCTGTTTATCTTGAATTCGCAGGTGAGTTTCAATTTGCAATGTGGTTCCGAGTGCATAATTTGTCGTGTTTTGTGTTAATACTATATACTATCATTTGGGATCAGGGTAGCGATTCCTTGTTTTCCACGCTACACAGCTTTGGATAACCACGCCTTTTTCCCATGTCTTAGAGACTCTGTATTGCCACACTACATATAAGAAAAATTGTCATTTGCTCTCTCCGGGGTCAAGAAGGTGCCTGGATTTCATTTAACGTACATCTGTCAAGGCATGGAAACCTTGTAAGTACAAATAAATATAATCCATAGGTGTATGCACAGTCTTTCAATTCTCTCTTACAAGATCTCATGGTGGATGGATTTTCCATCCACCCATCCACTTTCCTCATCTGCTTATCCTCATGAGGGTCGCCGGCATGCTGGAGCCTATGCTAGCTGTCTTCGGGCAGTAGGCTGGGGACACCCTGAACTGGTTGCCAGCCAATCGCAGGGCACACAGAGACAAACAACCATCCGGACAATTTCGAGCACTGGTGTCAAAGCCCAGGCCCGGGGGCCAGATCTGGCCCTCGACAGCAAATCAAAGATGTCAGCTTTCATGAAGCTTGCTAAAATCTCTACCAAAAGGTAAAATTCTCATTTGTAATAAATAAGAGTGATATTGTCAGCATTTTCTTGTGAACAAACACCATATAGTTCTTGTGAACAAGCATATATAGTTTCAGTCATAACGACCCACAAGGGAAACTGCAAAAAAAATCTGGCCCGCGAAAAAATTTGTTTGACACCCCTGATTTAGAGTGTTCAATCAGACTTGTTTTTTTTTTTGGAGAAGCTCTCATTATTCCATACAGGGATTCTTGTGGTTTCATCCATCCATCCATTTTCCACCGCTTATCCGGGGTCGGGTCGCGGGGGCAGCAGCTTTAGGAGGGAAGCCCAGACTTCCCTCTACTTCTTCGAGCTCTTCCTGGCGGATCCTGAGGCGTTTTCTAGTGGTATCATCTTGGTATGGCTGGCTGGCTCCTTGGCTTCATTTGCCAGGGACCGATTGATACTCCACACATATATAAATTCATTGCCTGAGGGTCCTCCCTCTCAGGGGACCTGTTCTGCCTCTCATCCAGGTTAGTCTGCTTAAATGTGGCGTATTGATATTTGTAGCTTCAGTCGAATCTAGTCGGTGCCGCGTAAGCGGCTTCTAATCAAATATAACATTCATGCCGCTAACTTCCTAACTATAATGCCACGAGTTAGTCTGCTCCCTGTGCAGACATTACATCAAGTTGTTCCTGCTGTAATAAATGAACACCGCACATCTGCAAGCCAGGTAAGCGTGCTTGCGCATGTTGGTGAGGGGCATGACTTTGGTCAGAGTCTCATGGTTATGAAATTTTACGAGCAGTTTGAAAATGGCAAATTCCCCCTTTGAGGTAGGTTTAAAGTCATGCTTCGGTGTTTAGCGAACCCTTTGTTGGCCGTACACAGCTAGTAGTAAAACAAAATTAAAAAATCACTTGTGTCTTTATTTTACCTGAAAACTTTACTATATAAACATTCAATTGTATATTGAATGTCCTTGATACAACAGATGACTGACTATTCAAATTTTTAAACGTTATTTCTCCATGCTGTGTATAGAAACACAAAACACTCTAAATATGTGACTTGAGAGGAATATTTGCAATTCGCCATGGTCATTTACTTCCTAAAATGTGCCTTGCGTTGCCTGAGCAACTAATGCAGCTTGTTTTTATATACATCTTTTTCTCTTTGCACCACATATTTGCGACATTGACAGAGTCGCCTCTATGGCTTCTTCCTGTCGAGTTATTACGTCTGCATCCACACAGGCAGATTACATCTGTTTGACTCAATGCTCTCTCACACATCACAATGCTCTCCTGCACAATGCCATGTTTCATTCCGCAAAAGACCCAGTGCCGTTTCATGCTGTTCATTCCCTATCATTGCATTCACTTTCTGCCTTCATTTCACGCGCACACACGCGCGCACACACGCACACACAAAATCGTAAATCCACATCGTTGCTATTCAGCCAAAAGACTGAATTATGTTGAGGGCAGATAGTCATTGCACAGACTGTTTGTCTTTGCTCGAAGCAGTTCAAAGCAATGAGGCTGAAGATGTGCTTGTGGATTATGTGACTTTCTCAAAACAGTCTCCCAAGGCCACTTATTCTGATTCGGGCCAAGGATTGCTGAAGCCTATCCCAGCAGACTTTGGGCGACTACATACTGAACTGGTCGCCAGTTGGTCGCAAGAGACGGACAAACATTCACATTCACACTGTCACTCAGTGGGAAGTGAAGCCACGCTGCCTTTACTGAAGTCAGGTGAATGTAGCACTACACCATCAGTGCGGGAGTGTGAACCTTCATTTGTGGCATTTCACAACAGCGGGGTTGTTTTCTTGGTTCTTCAAGTTTGTCGAGGCCATCATTATCCCAAAGCCACACAGCAGAGTTTTGCGCAACAAAACAAACAATTCCTTTTATCAGTTTAGGAGGCAGTTGTTTGTGCTCGCAGTTCCCTGCGCCACTGCAAATCTCCTTTCAAATCCTAAGGTTTCTGTGTAATCGGTTCTGTCAACTCAAGCTGTCTGGCTGAGGGAAAAAGCAACAACACATTAAAAAACATTTTCATGAGGAAGTGACCTTTGTGGTCTGGGTAGGAAACAGAGTTGGAGACATACAGTAGTATAAATGGAGGTTGACTATGTAAACCAATCTGGATTGCATTTAATGATGTGCTATTCAAAAATAAGACGAATGCTTTGAGCAGGAATAGATTTTTTTTAACTCCCCCAACATGTTTTGTTTTAATTCTCAACAAGTGGCAATTGGATGTCTCGAGCCATCTTGCATAACATCGCGTTTCAAATGTGGGAGGGCACAAAAGAAAAACAGCTCTGGTTGTGCTGAAATGACCCAAATGCTGGGAAATCCAAAGTTTCAAGTTTGCTCGTAGAGATCCCCATTTCTTCATCATAAAATATTCTCAATTATTTCGATAATGTACTGCATTCATTTGAACCAAACACTAATAAAAACATGGTAAATACAGCTTGGCTCTGGGGCTGGAATGGATGAACTCCATTTCTATTCATTTCAACGGTCTCGGAATGAATTTAACTTGTGGACTGCGGTTCCACTTGATACAGGAAAGCGTTGCAATTTTTAAGTGTACTTGAGAGCCAAACAGTTCTGTATTCATTAAACCATAAGGAAACAAAACCTACATGTATAGCATGATAAATAAAAACAAATATTCCACCATGCAGAACATTATAAAATGTACTTTATTTCATTTATGTTTTGGGAAATATCCGTTTCCCTGCGATTGGCTGACAACCAGTTCAGGGTGTCCCCTGCCTATTGCCCCGCGACCCTTGTGAGGATAAGCGGATCCAAAACCGGATGGACGTAAATATTAGTACAGTCAAACCTCGGTTTTCATCCATAATCCGTTCCAGAAGGCTGTTGGAAAACCGAAATTGTTCGAAAACCGAAACCACGCTCTTTTTAAAATAAAAATGTTAACTGAACACGTCTGCTCACAATGGAAAGTGTCACGAGGAAGCGTCACTTCCCTACCCGAGGAAGCGTCACTTCCTCGTGTAAGGAAGGCGAGAGGAGTCAAATGGTGCATTCAAGTGCGCTCAGTTTGTTCGAGAACCGAAATTTGTTCGTCACCCGAGGCATAAAAAACTCGCTATTTTTGGTCGAAAACCGAATTGGACGAGAACCGAGACGTTTGAAAACCGAGGTTTGACTGTACATTGTTATATTTCTCGCACTGTGTTGCACCCCCTTAGTTTATGCAACATTACTTATGCAAATATTCAAATGAACAATTTTAGAGCATAATGTACAAACTCTGTGATGAAAAAAAAGGTCTATGTGTCAATCGAATGTGTGTCCTTCGAGGGCAGCATAGATTTGGAGAACAAATGCCCCTGGTTATGTTCTTCATGCATGGCTCCACCTCCTCTTCTTTCTAGGCTACTTGATCTCAAAGGAGAGGTCACGGTCATGGTCAGGGTCATTCTCCTTGTATTCCTTTTTTTTTTGTTTGCTGCCGAGAGAATTATGAAAGAGTAAAACATCAAAGTGTAGATTAAGTACTCTACAGTGCGTTTTGTGTGTGTGCATGTGTGGATTCCATCCTGTGTTGGCCTTGTATCTGAGTCATGAATACACATCAGTATTGGAGCTTGTTGGAGGGGTCGGCAGTTCAAAGCGATAATCATGTTTCTGGGTTTGAAATCTCTCCAGCTCTGTTTGACATTGGCTGTGATGTTGCCCCTCGTGGAGCAAGCAGGGCTGCCATAATCACCCCCACACTCATCTCACACTTTAGTCTTTGGAGATGGCCCTGAGGGTGCCTTAACAGGCCTGTGGGCTGCTGACATGTCCTATTGATCTCGCAGCAACCTTTTTCCAGCTTCATCTTGGACATTTTCATACTGTTTAGCCCTGCAAAGCCAAATTTCCTTCTTCCCACATGGCTTGCAGTGGTCTGGCTATGTTGTTATTGCATTTGTTCTGCATAAATCATTTTATCTTCAGCAGTCATTTCCGAAACATTCTTCATAAGACTTTTGAGAACTTCAATCCAACTTCTTGTTTTGAAATTGCAGCCAAAAGAGAATGGTGCTGGGGAAACAACGTCCCCATTAAAAAAGGTTTGAGGAGATATCAAACTTGTATTCGTGATGGAAGCGATGCTAACATGCAAGAATATGCTTAGTACGTGGGAACTCCGACAGACGCATATTGTACTGGGTGGACTGGCAATATGTGGCGTATTCACAGATGGTTACAGAGACTTCTGATTAATGTTTCTGCGAGCATCAGTATGTGGCTGTGGTGAAAACTTGCGATAAAAAAAAAAAAAAGACACATTTTCTCGCCACAGCATTGAGTTTATCGAATAAGTGCAGCTTTAGGCAAAATGCAACAACCTCTCGTATTCAAACACATTTTATTCCTTTGCTCTAATCGTTCTTGCATTCTTCAGCAGCTTCCGACAAGATAAGAACAAAATTAATGGCGGGAGTGCTAATGAAACTAATAAAAACTCTATCTGGTTTCAAGGTGGACGAGAACAAATGAGAAAGACACTGTTGATCTTTTTTTTTTTTATTATTTGAAAGGCCTTCGTTTCTTTTCTGCTCTTTGTGTTTTTATTGGTTGCTTTGATAGAAACAGTAAAATGTGCTAATTACTTTTTGACCCAAAAGGAACACTCCTGGCCAATTTCTGGTTTATACACAATTCTTTTGAACAAAACCATGCAGCATAGGCCCTTTGGTGGCCTTCTCTAAAAATCCCTGCCAAATTGATTTTTTTTTTCGTCCCTAGCACTCTTTTCTGAAAGATTGAATACAGTGAAACTTTTCTACAACGAAATCATGTTTGCAGCAAGACATTTTTCACAACAGGTGGTTTTTCACTGAAGCAAATTTGAAACAGGAAAGTGGGAATGGTGTTAATGCATTAAGATTTTTTCACACTAGGGGGTATTTTCACCCATGTAGATTTCGTTGTAGAGGAGTTTCACTGTAATCAGGAATACTTAGGCCAAATGACATGATTGTAGCACAATGTATGATGGTTTGTCCAATCTGCCCGACTGCATTGGCTCCTCATCCACTTGAGATATGATTTCAAGGTTTTGCTACGTAGCTATAAAATATTAGCAGCTTCCTATCTCGTTGATTTTATGGTACAGTAAGTTCTGTCCCAAAACCTTTGTTCACACCACGCTCATCTTTTGGTGATCCAAAGCGCCAAAAAGAAGTCCGCACGTTCTAAACTAGAGCGTTTTCAATTTGCGCACCAGCGGACTAGAACCCCGCCACCTCATTGGAAATGATTGACTCAACTTAAAGAATTATTTGCATTTGGTTGAACTACTTGTTGGCCTGTTTGAGTGCCGCTGCTTTTCTTTCTCCAACACCCTAAGACTTTGAGTGGGGACAAGGTGACGATGACCCGATTTTGATGTCGCCGTACCGATTCTGCATCGACTGATCCGGAGAAGATCTGAGGCGGACCACCTCCTCCGAGGCGCTGCTATGAAGATTTCCTCACTGACCAACCAGGCCGGATTTGGAGGACCCATTCCTCCAAAGGCGTCTTCTTGCAGCGCTTGATCTTATTGACCCTTACATTACATCATTTTGACTAACATTGTAGAACATCCTATTGTATGATATGCTGTCCACTCAGCATCCTTTGCAACCTGGTCATGCGAAAAAGGGGATTACCCCATCTGTGGCCCCTTCTCAAGGTTTCTCATTCATTTTTGCCCAGACGTTTTTTTTTTTTGTGTTTGTTTTGTCTTGTTTTTCCTTGTCCTCCTAGGGGTTAAGATCAGGGGATGTCTTTAATATTTGTCAACTGTGGACATGTGAAGCCCTTTTAGACTCTTCCGTGATTTAGGGCTGTGTAAATAAATTTGACTTGATCAACATGTTAATGTTAACTTGCAGAATACCATGTAATGCAGGGCATTTAGACTGGCACTGTTCATAACGATGTGGAGATTAATTTGACACTCCCTTTTCCTCTACCGTTTGAGCTGCTTATAGTAGTAAAATATTGCATCTCAGTTAAAACACAAAGATGACTGAAATATCGAAACTCTATTTTTACCATGTATGCTCAATATGTACAGTACATATGCAGTATCATCTTGCCTCATCGATAAACGCTTTATATTATAAATCTATCATAAAACATTTAGATCATTGTCAAATGTGTAAAAAAAACAGCAAAAACAGACAAGAAGGCGTGATCCAAAGGGGTTGACAGGCAGGCAGGAGTGAGGATGGAGGGATTCCAGAAGCAACTCAGCTTTCCTCTCTTCAATCTGATGTGCGACTCTTAACTTTTGTTTCTCAACAAATTTGGATTTCCCTTTTTTTTTTTTTGTCCAGCAAAAATAGCGAGTGAATACAAAGACATTGTCTGGAGGGGAAAGAGTTCATGACTTTGCAGACTCTTCAAGCAGCACAACTGATGTTTATGCCATAGTATACCCGTAGCTCCCACAATGCAACGCTACCAGGAGGCGATCTTTCAGGATCTCCTGGCTGGGGTATTCGGGCAGTTTCAGCATGTTGATACTGGAAATGGGAGACATGTCAAGGAAACACGGTCAGAATGGTAAAACTCAGATCATAGCAGTATATGTGCAACTGGAGGACTGCTGGTGTCCTGAAGAAAACCAACAAAAGAAAACAGTCTGTGCATGTGTCCATAATTTACAATGGATATTTAAAAATAAAAGCCTCCATCTGCTGCTTATCCGGGGTCAGGTTGTGGGGGCAGAGGGGAAGAGGGAAGGTCTGGGCGTCCCTGCTAAAGCTCTTGCCCCCGCGACCCAACCCTGGATAAGCGGTCGAATATGGATAGATAGATGGATAACATGCACGCAGTCACACAAATCTTTTTTTTTTTTATTTCCCCCATTGCCCCCTACACTCCTTGCGATCAACTTGGGCCCAGTCCACAGGCTACCGGTCGATCGCACACCCCTGATGTAGACGGATGTTTATTGAATACAACATGCATTTATAATCTATTTGGAATCGAATAACTGCACGTGTCGAATTGAAGATGCTGAAAATGACATCACCATCAAATGGCTCTTTCCTCTATCCTATCTTTACATGATGCCCCAAAAGAGATTAGTTGGTCCACTTGATTCAATGGATTGGTTGAATTTTTATTTGTCTACAGGGTAAATTTTGCATTTGTAGACTATGAACTGTAACTATAACTGGAATAATTTCATGACTAAATCAATATAGCATTTGGCAGAGTACCAAACATAATCCAATACATCACATGTAATTATAATAATTTACAGAGCATAACCGTCTTTACTAGGCATGTTCGATCATTTTTTTAGATGAGTTTGAGTACTCAACGATACCCAAACTAAGTAAACGATACCACTTCTATTTTTGATGAATACAATTTCTATTAGAAGGCATAATTTAGTCATTCTGCAATAGAGAAATTATGTCCAAAATAAAACAGACACTATTAACTCTAAATTCAGGACTCATTTGTAATAAATTAACAAAAGTGTCAAATAAAGATGACAACTACCTGACTTTTAGTCTTTGGTCAAAATTAATTCAAGTGTGTAAATGACGACGTTACTATGCATTTATGTCAAGACAAAGCATGCACAGATCAGATGCGGCGATCAGTGACTTTTCTGGAAGGCATCTACGTAACTAGGAGCGTTCTGCTTGTTTGGAGGGGAAAAAAAGTTAACCAGTGTGAAAGGTAATTAAACGTTTGTTTTTCTCTATTTTTAAATACTTTGCAAATATCTCACATTACATTGTGGAGACCTGCGGTCAATATATGTAGAATGGTACATATTTGTTATTATGGCAAAATGTAGCTGTTGCCGCTTTCGAGCAGGTCCGCTTTGCAATCCGGAAATTACGGTAAAAAAATGTTCACACCTTGACTGTTACTATGGGATTACCTTAAAAGGCATTTATTTCAAAGGGGACTTGGACAATTGGTAAATAGGCGGCCGTCATTGTAGGAATGTAACCCTCCTAACACAGATCCACACATTGTTCAACACAAAAGTGAACTGGGCTGAAAAGAAGTGCAAGGCGGTTACCAAGTACTGGAGGTAGGCAGGAGGTTCGAGGTGTATGGCACTGCAGCAATAGTGAACTTCTGTAAGCCGCTGCCTCCCATCAAATAGGCAAAGCCACCATGAGGAACTCTGGAACTGATAGTGAAGAATGAAAGTGGGTCAAGGACATTCCTGAAACAGAATCTAAAGCAATTTTCTTAACAGACCAGGGTCAATGGTGAAGACAAACCTTCCAGTGACAAACTGAAGCATGAGAACTCGTTCCTCCTGAGTGAGTTGCTGCACAACTTTCCAAAACCACTGTGTATGACAATATACAGTTTTGTTAGCTGAATGCTAACAAGCAAATAGTAAATTAAAGTCAAATGTGTTCATGTTTTCCCCAACAATCCTCCACACTTTATACATTCAAATAGTTCCTCATACTGTATTGTTGAAAAAGCCCTGAGCAAAATACCGTACTTTCCGCACTAGAAGGCGCACCTAAAACACTTGACAGACATGCTTACAACGCAGAGTTCAAACTTAGGGCGATTGGTTTACGCAGTTGAAAACGGAAATAGAGCAGCGGCAAGAGAGTTCAACGTTAACGAGTCAATGTTATAACGTACTGTTGGTTAAGCGAACTGTGTCGCTGCTTTATTAAAAAAGTTTTACTGACATCTGATCGTTCTGTTGGCATTTCCTTGAGTCTAGTGGATGCATTGTAGATTGCGTCTTATAATGTTGTGTGCCCAATGTATGAAAAAAATCCAAAATAGGCCATTCATTGAAGGTGCGCCACATAATCCAGTGCACCTTTTAGTGTGGAACATACGGATGTCTAACTGCATAGACTGTATATTTCGCTTGAAAGTGGGCGGGCAGCGGGCGTATGGCTAGAAAAGTAGGTGTCATGATGAAGTAAAGGATTGTTTCATCAAATCAAATCAGTCCAAGACGCAGTAGTAAATAAAGAGCCCACCTGGATGACTGGCTCCTGAGGGTCGTAGCCGCTGGTGTACTCAGTGTTCCTGCACCAATCCTGCACATCAATCTCTGGCATCCCTGACAGGAGGAGCTCCTACACACAAGCACAACATGCAGTGAGGGAAATTTATTTTACACGGTGATTAGTTGCTTGTACGGAACGTATCATCGCCAGTAATATGTCACAGCCATCTATGTATTTATGGAGCAATTCAGCATTCACTATCAGGGGTATGTGAATCATCAAAAATAAGCTGGACATCTGATCCGGCTGGGCTGTTCACACAGGCAACAATAAGGTGCAGCTATGCCGTTCAGGCTTTGTGCCGCAAACAGCAGCAAAACAAAACAATATTAACTCATTCAGTACCAGCCAATTCTGGACCAAGTCTGAAAAGATGTTTAAAAATGTCTTTGGGAGTGAATGAGTTAAGATTATTAATATGAAAAAGCACGCAAGAACCGCAGGCCAAAGCAGAGGCTCGCCACTGTGTGTCCCTGTGATGCTATGCCCATGCTGAAGGACAGCTTCATATGCACAGCGGAACATATTCAGAGAATCTGCTCCGAGAGAAGGAGAGGTGGATGAATATGGAATGTTACAAACACCAAGACTGACATCAGTCCAATCAGAAACCCTGAATGAACGCAGAGGTAAAATCTCTTCTGAAAGCCAGGGTTACCGCATTTTGGTCAAATAAAAGAAACTGCTCTCAGACCAGCCAGGAAGCAGCTAGCTCCAGGCATCAGGTAGCATATTTGCCGCATCCATCCATCCATCCACACCTAAACCGCCAATCCTGATGAGGGTCTGCCGCCTATCCCAACTGGCTTTGAGCAGCGCGCAGCTACACCCTGAAAAGGTTGGCAGCCAATTGCAGTGTTTGGCAAATCGGGAGTGGCAGGGCTCAGTGGTAGTGGTCGTTTCCCAACACAGAGGTTGGTGGGTTTGATCTCTGGCCATTGCGACCATGTCAAACTGTCATTGAGCAAGATATTGAACTCCCAGTTGCTCCTGATGCTTTGTCGTCAGTAGGTAAATGAGGTAACAGCGTGAAGCCCTTTGAGTAGTCGAGGTAGAAAAGCGCTCGGCAAGTGACAACCCATTTACCATTTAGCAAATAAAAATCCATCACATGATATTACGCTCTCTCCTGACCAATAATCCCTCTCGCACCATCTGGCATACGTGACCCAAACGGCTAGTGATTGTCCACAAAATATTCAAATTTGACCAAGATTTAACAGATACAGTCAAACCTCGGTTTTCGTCCATAATCCGTTCCAGAAGGCTGTTCGAAAACCAAATTGTTTGAGAAACGAAACCACGCTCTTTTTAAAATTAACATGTTTCTTGAACACATCTGCTCACAATGGAAAGCGACACTTCCTCGTTTAAGGAAGGCGAGAGGAGTCAAATGGTGCATTCAGTTTGTTCGAGAACCGAAATTTGTTCGTCAACCGAGGCGTTCAAAAACTGAGGTTTGACAGTATAATATTTTAAGCAGCTTGTAGATTGGTAGGTGCAGTGAAATGAAGAAACCACAACAAATAAACTGCAGTCTGTGTGTGTGTTCATGGTCGTGACCCTACGACAAAAATATTCGGGAATGGATATACATCAACACATTGCATTTTGTCGTTTGCAATCGGAATTCATCAAATGCAGAAAAAGACCTTGCTCAAACTGGCGTATGTCTGAAGCATTCAAGATAGCCATGAATAATTTTGTGCTGTGGAAATATAAAACAGGTTTTACAGTCAATACTTTGAAGAGGAGAAATGACAGCGTGACCGAGGTGTGTCTAACAAACGCAGGGTGGAATAATACAATTGATCCATCTGCGAGTGGGAACACTAAATCTGCCGACACACAAACATCTGATAGAGCTAAATAAGGAGGAGGGGCTTCAAGGTGACCTCAGTCTCCTGTTTCCACCCCCAAGCTAGGCATGGCTAATCAGTCCCTACATCACAGGCAGGTGGAACAAGCCGGCAAAGCAAAGGGGTTCGAACGAGCAGATTGTCAACTGTAACAGATGAGCAGAATACAAAAAAGAGGCAAGGACAACCACTTACCAATTCGTATTCATCAAAAAGCTGAATTAGCGAGGGCGGGATGAAAGTGTGGAATCCTTGCAAGAAGGCGTTTATCTGAGGCTGGATGGCCCGTGTCATTCTCAGCTCAGTCACCAGCTGGACATACTCAGCCTGGCATGCACGCACATACAGATAGACACGCACATACAAAGATTAAAGTCTTTGGGAAATGTACATAGACAGGTGAAAGACACAAGGCTCATTGTTACCCTGTACTTTCCACAGCTCATACTTTATAGTACAGTGCCATCAAGAGAAACAAAAAGGTACTGCCCATGTACTCCCATTGGAACTTCACACAGTCTTTGATCATCACTTCCAAGTTGAATTCTTAATAGCCCGATTTTATTATAAATAATGATGTATTCAAGTGTTCATGAACTATGATAAAGAACACCAACATTGACAAAAGACCTCATATTTTTCAAATAGTCACATTTGTATGATAGAAGACTAAATTGTACAAATCTTGAATTCTTTATCTCGAATCCTTAATGAGAACTCAAAACTGAAAACAAACACAATACCTCACATACATCATATAATTTGAGTTATATCCAAATGCAAATAATTAGAGTTATACCCAACTGCATAAATTATGAATGGCTAAATTCCCTTTTCCTCCTCAACGCTTAAAAAAAAAAAAAAATTCAACGGTTTCTCTCATTTAGCATTTTTATGTAATTTATTTGGTGTGGGGAAAAAAATTTATAAAATACCGGTTATATTAATTAACAACTGTCCTGCCACTTGCCCATAGAGTCCAGCCTCCTGGTGAAAACGAATATACAATATCTGTAACTGCCAAAATACAAATTCCTTGTCTTATGAAGAAAATTTAGCTTTTGGTGTGCAGATTGATGAACTATTAATTGTGTATGTGGTTCATCACTGTACCTTATTGTCCTGAGTCACAACAATGCTTATGCCTCCTGGTTTGAGTGGAACTTCCTCCATGGCACCGAACACGTCTGTTTCCACAGAAAAGGTGAGCTCCAGACCCAGATCACTGATGTCATTGTCCAAGATCCACTGCAGGTTCTTTGCATACTCGGGATCAATGGAAGACACATCCTGGTAGTTCACTGGGATTCCTGAACAGCCAAATGCACACATGCCCCAAAATATAAGTCACATAAGCAGTCATTTAAGCAAAGACTGCAACCCCTGTAAAAATGGTGTAGCATTCTGTTATCGTTTTATTGGTATGAGCTGGACTGGAGGGAATTCAGTTCTGTCCAGAAACTTTTAGTCACAGGCATTCCCTGACAATGTCAACTGCCTCAGGAGTGCGGGACATCAACAGGGAGGTGAAGTCTAATGATAGCATCTGGTTTCATCTGGAGATAGCCTAAGGTTGTACTCACACGAGACGATTTGAACCGTACAGGGATTAAGACCACCCTCTCCACCCCCAACCCCGACACATACACGCAAACACACTTCACAACAGATTAAACTTTGTGGTTGATTTGAAAGAAGCAAGCCAATGCGGAGAGATCCTGCAATCCTAAAAGTCTGATGGACTACAGATATTTTTATGTTCATACTATAGAATTTTTTTTTACCCAGGATGTGTTTGTAGAAGGAACGGGTGAAATAGATATTAACCAGCTGCCTGTGATACAGAGCCAAACCCAAGATCTGGCCGGCAAATCGGAAGTAGTTCAGGTGGTCTGGGTTTACTGATGAGTTACTGTTGGGCTGGAAAGTGGTACCTGTAACAAAACAAGCACAAAAATATACTCCGTCATTCAGCCCAAAAACTGTCTCATTGTGTGCATTGTCATTCGGAACACGGTGTACCATCAGCTGACTGAGTGAAGAGAGCGTAGTCTGGATTGATGATCTCATTGGACAGGATGTCAAACCATTCCCGAACAACACCCTGACCCTGTAAAAAGACAAAATAGACAAGACTGATCTCTCTCCATGCGGCATCAGTGTTGATTAATCGATTTAGAACATCAATCATTTTTTTTTCTTGCTCAAACAAAAAACAAAAAAAATATGAATGCCATCATCTGAAAACCCACCATCCCCTCCTCGCCATGAAATCGGACAGCAATCCCTTGTTTCAGTTTCTCGTTGGTAGACTTTGAAACCATCTCACAGCTGCTCCGAAATATTGAGTCTGCTTGCAGGATTCCAAAAGGGATTTGACAAGAAATGGAAAAATAGAGGAAATATACACGTCAGACAATTACCCGAAGCCTAACAAGAACATAAACAAAAATTCTACTTTCATAACGTTTCTAGTAATTTGCCTCTCTTCGAGGGTAAAAATGATTAGAGAAACACATCAGTGTGACGCAGAGCAGTTCTACACCAAATTACAAGAACCACCCAAAACTGAGCCTTATCTTGAAAATTGTTAATATGTTTTCATAATGTTGTGGCCGGAAAGGATAAGTCCAAAAGCAACACATTTTCATTTTGTTGGGATGTTTCTTCCATAAAAATGTCTGGGATGTGCACCTCGATGGATGAGAAGGATATCACTCTCATTGACCGGGCGATGAACCATGTCCGAGTCTGGCTGTCCGGCCAGAAGATGCTCGTAGAACCACTCACAGCGATCCTTGAATGGCTGCAGTAAAGAAAAACAAAAACAAAAAACAAATCACAGAGCATCTTCACCTGTTAAATGTATTTCCACTTCGAATTGTTTTCAGATCTAAGACTCTGAACTTTTAGTTTCAACCAAAAGCCTAAAAGGACTTCATTGGGGAAATACTCCTCCGTAATGCAGTGTTGAAGCTGAGCATTATATGCATAATGTGTGCCTTTGTTCTCTAAGTGGGAGAGATAGAGCAAAGGAAAGCATCGCAGCGAGAGTGGCTTTTCCTCTTGGGCTGTGAGGCGTACCGAAAGAGGAATCAGGTGAAATCAAATTATCAGGTTAAAGTCAGTAATTAAAACAGAGGTCTGTTCCCAGGTGACTCATAATCCATACCTAAGAAGGACTGAACACCGCAGCTCAAATATGAATACTGACAAGCAAGTAAACAACATTTTTTTGGAATTTAAACAGCCACATATACAGAACTTGAGGATAGTGTTATTAACGTGGATATCAATATCAATATCAAATACTCGTTTAAAACAGCAATACAGTTCTTAGATATATGTTATAAATGTAATTCCATCAAGCGATTACATTTTTTAAACGGATTAATCGCAAAAGCTTCCATAATTGGTAACGCTATATCACATTTTTCTACTTCTACTATTTTCTTACGAAGCTCCTATCAGACATTTACTTGAATAAAATCTTGGAATAAATGTCAAATAGAAACTACTAGATTTAAATTCAAAGAGTGTTCTTATATTCTTCGTCCCTGAATACAATACTTCTCTACTAAACACTTTAAATCAGTGGTCCCCAAAAACCTAATACCGTATTTTTTGGATTATACGTCGCTCCCGATTATAAATCGCACCAGCCAAAAAAGACATAATTAACCCTCATGCAGTATTTTTAAGCGGCCGCATGAAGGGTATTACGTCCCAAAAATGTCCCTCTTCCAATGTGCAACAACTTTTTTCACTTTTAATTATTTTTCACTTTCAACCCCTCAAAATGTTCAGTGGGAATTGGCCAAGACATAGATATACATCCTATGCAAAATGTCAGCTTTGTGGAGTTATATTTCACTGTTTTGTCTGTGGTGTCCATTTGTCCAACAGTCCAAAATCGTCCAAAGTGACCAAAATGTCCAATTTTGGGATAATTACTGCATGGGGGTTAAGAAGGAAAAAACATCTATAAGTCGCACTGGAGTATAAGTCGCATTTTGGGGAGAAATGTATTTGATAAAAAACATAAGTCATCTTGACATGTATGTTTTTGGTGTTGGAAAGGCAATTTAAAATAAAAATAAAATAGAGAACAACAGGCTGAATAAGTGTACGTTATACTAACGTGACATGACTGACATGCCTGGTAATGTCAGTAACGACGTAACATATTAAGTTATTCAGATAACTCTAGCATAAAGATCATGCTAACAAGTTTACCAAAATATCAGTTTCACTCCAAATCACTAAATCCAATGAAATCTTCATTCTCGGTGTCACTTTTAAACAACTCCCCCAACTCGGGAGGTAGACGGTGCGCCGCTTCCTCTTCTACGTCGCTTATGTCAGATTCATCGTCGATTTATCAACACATAAGTCGCTCCAGAGTATAAGTCGCACCCCCGGCCAAACTATGAAAAAAACTGCGACTTATAGTCCGGAAAATACGGTACTAGTCGATGTGTTTAGCTAACAGCTATTGCCTACGGTCCTTGCTTATGCACTTCGTGGGTATGCCAATATACACTATGCACGCCAGAAGTTGAAAGAGAACCATGGTGACTGGCACCTGATATCCGTTTCGAGCAACAGAAGTGACAGCGAGACCCAAGTGTACCAAGTGTCTCCAAGGCAAAATATCTGGTGCATAGAGACTTATTCCATAACTTTGACTTTTATTTGGAAAGTATTGCTTAGTTGAGGGTGGCCCGGTAAAACAGTTTAGAAAATTACTAAAATAATGTACATTGACAGCATATTGGCGGCCCGGAGGTCCAGTGGTTTGCGCGTCGACCTCACAGTGCAGAGGTACCCGGGTTCGATACCAGCTCCGGCCTTCCTGTGTGGAGTTTGCATGTTCTCCCCGTGCCTGCGTGGGTTTTCTCCGGGTACTCCGGTTTCCTCCCACATTCCAAAAACATGCATGACAGGCTAATTAAACACTCCAAAAAAAATTGTCCCTGGGTGTGAGTGTGAGCACGGATTGTTCGTCGCTGTGCGCCCTGCGATTACCTGGCAACCGGTGTGTCCCCCCACCTACTGCCAGAAGACTGCTGGGATAGGCTCCAGCACGCCCCGCGACCCTTGTGCGGATAAAGCGGATCAGAAAATGGATGAATGGCCAATGTACCATATTTTCCACACTATAAGGTACTTCGGAATATAAGGTGCACCTTCAATGGATGGCCTATTTTAAAATTGTTTTCATATATAGGCTGCACTGCATTATAAGGCACATAGAATAGAGGCTATAGTAGTGGCTGCTGTTGCGTTATGCATCCACTAGATGGAGTTACGGTAAAGGGAATACAATACAATACAACTTTATTTATATAGAGATTCCACAACTGCTGCAGCTGTAACAAAGCGCTTTACAGAACATTTAAAATACTATGTCCAAGAAATCACAATATTGATCCATATATAAAGCACATCGGACTATAAGAAAAATCGAATTGCTTACCAGCGATGTTTTTTGAAAAGTATGAATACTGAAATGATACACAGTCTGATTGTACAAACCCCACCTCCAATAAAGTTGAGATGTGTTAAACATAAATAAAAATAAAATACAATGATTTGCAAATCATGTTCAACCTATATTAAATTGAATAAGTAAAGATGTCTGTTTATTGTGTCTTTCTTACCTGGCCCTTAATGATATGCATGAACCGTGACATCAGCTCTGGACATTCCAGCAGGAAGTGGAAGTGGTTAAAGATTATCTTTGGATTTCTATGAAGTGGAAGCACACATGAGTAAAGACAGAAATAAGATGTGAAAAATGGGCAAAAGGACAATAGCCGAAGTAAAACGATTGACATTCTTTTTTTGGTCGTTAAATCAACGATAAAGAGTCTGATGTATGACTTGGTCCTACATTGACTCACCTGTTTACAAAACATTTCAGCACCTCACCATGCTTGCAGACAAACTCAATAAAGTGGGGAGATGTCATTCTGGGTGAGGAAAGAGAACAAATGATGAGTGAAAAAGGGGAGCGTAATGGACAGCGGCAACAATTCTGCGTCAGCCTCTGCTTTCCAATTAGAGATATATTACTCATCTGAAACAGCCAAATGTCTACACTGAATATGATGCATTGCCATTGCAGACAAAACTAGACCAGACTCCTAATCAAGAGCAGGGTGAAAAACACATCAAAGACAGGAAGACAAGCATCTTATTCCGGCAGGCATGTCAATACTGGGATTCCATCGGCTGTTAATCAAGTATACTTAATGATCTAATGGAGCGTAATTACAGACTGGGGGAGAGTTTAATGTCATAATGTGTGGAGGTAAACAAGGACGTAGATTAGATAAGTCAACTCAAACAGAGGACAAGGGGAGGGGAAAAAAAAATTCCAAGTACTGAGAGGAGTCAAAGATGCAGTTGTGCCCCTCTCATAATAGCAAAAGTTGTATCGTAGAAAGAGTATCAATGGTAGTTTACGAAATACAATCTTCAAACTGTACATCATATAATTGCTACACTTCCATAAGAGGCCTACTGCTTAACATTTACTTTTAAAGACCACAACACTCCGCTAACTCCTTATAACGTGAAAACTGACCAGTCTTTACATCACGGGTTAACCATCCCCTGTGGCACAGCAGTGAATATTCAGTTACTGTTGAAGGTGAGCTCCTTCCAATAAAAATAACGGAAAAGCTACTCTTCATTAGCATTTTGAAATGGGATGAAATCCTTCTGCATAAATTAGTTAAGACTCAAGCTCAGAGAATCATTGTTGCTGAGCGGGATCAGTTACAACAAAAGAAACGCCTGCACTGTGGTCTTAATACACTTCAAAACCGCCCCATGCGTTGTGTTTGTCAGTCACGGTTCTTTTATCTGTATTCTCTGCGCATGCCCAATTTGCATTGTATTTGTACTAGCATGTTTCGCACTTGCCAAACCATCTGTGTTTCCTCTCCATTTCTTTCTCCCCTTTGTCATTTTCATCTCAACCTTTTGTGGCAGATGGACGCCCTACAATATTTTGTTCGGGTTCTGTTCAGGATCCTATGTCCTTGCTTTTGTTTCAAAAGTGCTTGCTCATGAGAGGTTCAGTAGGCCTTCTTTGGTTCCGGTCTTGTCCCATACGGTAAATGACTTAAGATCGCGTTTGTTTTTTGAGCAATGTTGAGCTGTCAGACCAAGCAAAACCTCTGCTTGCCTAAACATCGCGCACTGTTGACAAGAGGTGAAAAAGTTGTGCCGACTGCTGGATTTAAATTTTTGGTGTGATGATTGTTTTCACCAGTGAGCATTTGGGAGAGCCCTGAAAAGGCAAAACGACGTTTGAAGTGTTGGAATTGGAAGTGTTAGTGAAAGACAAACAAAGTCACGTCGATAATTTTGAAGAAACCATGCCTCCACATAAAATCCCCATGCTTTGTTTGATTTCACTCGCCATGAGTACGTGTGCATTGGATGTATCTGCCAAACTAGAGGTTACCATTGCACTTAAAACTTGGGACTCCACATCCGAAAAACTGCTGTGGGAGTGGCCAGCACGTCGTCACGGTGCACTGAAATCGGATAGCAAGGATATTCAGTTTCTTGAAGTGATATAGCAGGGCGTCTTTTTGTGACTGGCTACAAGTCAGCCGTTTGATAAGTCATCGCTCCAAAACAGCATTGCTCAATAAATATGTTGCGGTAATTTTAGCTTGCAGCATTAAAAAATAAATAAATAAATAGGTTAACACGAGCCAGAGGGTTCTCCACACCGCCTCTCATTTTGCCTGTGGTACGCCGGCACCGCTGTTGCATGCCGGTGGGAGCTTGTGCCTTTCAGATGTCGTATTTGAAGGCAAAAAATCCGGTTTGATTATCACATCACATATGTTTAATGAATCAATTTGCATACACCGCATTACGTAATCCGCAAAATGAAGAGCACGGCAATACTGCTGGTTTGGCAGAGGCAATCTTGGGGGCACTCAGTACATCAAGTTCCCTATCTGTTGAAAACTCTTTTGAAACAATGTTGAATTTATAGTACTTGATGAGTATTGCTGGGGTTTGTTGTTATGCTGTGGACCAAAGTGTGTCCCCTACGTTAGACTGGGCCTTTCACCTTTACCTTGTGTAATTTTGTACCACTACAAGTCCCCTACAGTAAAAGCCATGCCTTCTCTGTCGATTGGTAGTCATTGCGGTAGACAAACCCTTGTGGCATCTGGCAAGAGCAGCACATGTAGAAGGCCTGGATCACAGCGCTGAGCCGACTGGCGGTCATGGAGATAACGTCTTCCCCATCAGCATACACTTCTGTTTCCATGACAATCTGAGGGTCCAGGGAGGTGGGGAGCTTTGGTGTAGTGCTAGAGTGATCAACTTCCCGCTGCTTTAGAAGCAGGGAGGCTATCTCACTGTTGGAAGAGCTGGATGAGGGATTCCTGTTTCTGTCTAGTTCGGTGGAGATCAGTACGAGCCACTCGTCCAAAGAGTGCCAAAGCAGCTCCAATGGCTGTAAACACAAACAAAATGTGAGAGGTGAATGGGATCAACCAAAACAAAAAAAGCACAGGGAATGTTTCATGACAATATTATAAAAGAGGAACTGATTTTGCCTTCAGGGTATCTTCAGGTATCACAGCTGAATTCTAACCTTGAGTTAATTTTTCATAATATCTGAATTGAGAGCATTCCACAGGAAGCTCGTTCTCCATTAAAGGCCAGTGCTAAAACATTTTCAATACTAACAAGGTCCTGAAGATTACCTGTCATGCAGCACCACCCCACACATTTGAAAATCGAGATTTTTGCAAATCAACAGGGGAAAAGAAAAAAAAAAAAATCACATTTATTCTTAATGTTGTGAACATTTGTAATCATACTCAAAATGAACACAAAGTCAATGTTGCTCTTTTGGTTTCATCTAATCCAGGGCAGTACGACTGAATAACAACACGCTGTTACTCTTCAAGACTTCTTATCATTTATTTTTGTTTGTTTTCAATGCATGTTAACATGTATATATAAATTCTTATATCAGGGATACTTAAAGAGAGACAAAACACCAATGCGTTTTAGCAATGCTAGAAAAATATTGCATCAATTAGGGTGCAATGAATAGTACTAATATAACGGGAGTGTATAATTCCCTATGAAACAGCGCCTCAAAATGTCAACTAGTTGACATACCGCTGACATGGAACATGGATGTGATTTTTGACACCAGCATGTGCAAGCATCTTGGGAGTGCCAAAAAGGAAACAAGACTGTGGCAACCATACTCAGTGCCAATTGGCTGTTTATGTTTTGTGCAACCTTTTGGGACTATTAAAATCATGCTAGATTGAACTCAGCTCATATACTTCAAAAACAACAACAACAACATAAATAACCCATGTCTGATTTACACCTTATAACTACACATTAGCATTCATATACATGTAAATAATGCTATTAAGTTAGCTAGCTAGTATTTATAAATAATACTATTAGAGTACACCTCCCAAAATATATTCATATATATATTTTTAACTACATTTTGTAAACTGTCAATTTGTGTGAATATGTGTCTATAAATGTTCGGCAAGGTTTGCACACCCGTGCCTAATGGTGTCTGTTAGTATCTTCACACGGAAAGATAACAGTGCTGGCACCAGAGACAGCCAAACCAAAGTTCTGACATTAGGTCACCAACATAACGTCCATGCAGCATCAAATATGTTTTTATTTTTACCGTAACTAATTTTGGCCCAAATGAGGGCTGAAAACTGACACTTATCTTATTATCATTAAGTTTTAACTACATTTGTTGTCCACTCAATATGCACCTGCCATTCACCTACAAAACTTGATTTGAGAACAATAAATGAATACATTAGGAATGACTGTTGCGTTACTGGCTACAATACATTTTGTGCAATCATTCTGTGCAGAAATGCCAAAACACATTAAACACTAGACGCTGAACATTTCCAGAACATTAATGTTTCCTCTGTTGGATCCAAAACTCTGATCAGAACTGTCTTGAGCAGTCAATAAAATCCAATGCACGCGACTCCTCGAATTGCCGTCAATGAGTATCATGGGTTCAATTTGGCCGTTATTGTGCCGTTATACTGTACAAGATCACTGTGATCAGTTAATACAAAGACGGATGGATGTAGATGATGAACTGAAGCAAATTGCACATTTTTCATAAAAAATACAGAGGTTGTCCCTCATATTTCGTTAATGGATACTTCATTAAATATAAAGTTTTTCATAATGTACCGGGAGTTGCTTTGCAATTGAATGTGGATAGCATAAAACAAAGGGGAAACAGATTGTGATTTACAGTTATTAGGCCTTGATTTGACTGGTTTAGCTCACTAGCCCTCAAATTATGCTCCATGTTGCCCCTGAGGTACAAAGACTTTGGACACCACTGGATTATAAAATGTACATGGATACTTCATGATACGTACTCTTCAGAGGTGCGGTAAGGTGCTGCAAAGTTGACAGCTTTGCATCGCCACAAAGCCTCCACAGGTATTTTTTGAATGCTATTTTAATTGTTAATCAGATAGAGTTGTGAATAGAATCAAGCAATCATACAAATGAAGGAAGACAAAGCTTTGGGTTAGGCGATAGGACAACATGCAGTGGAATTTGAGATTTGGAATGAAATATTGTTTTTTGATTTGTCATTGATGGCTTGCAGTTCTATTTTCATTCGGAATAATGCTGAATAATTGTACTTGAGCTAGTACTGTAAAAGGTTAACAAAATATGGACCTTATTGCCTAATCCAAATCTTATTTTCAAATGGTTGTATTTGAAAATAATCAATGCAAGAGAAAAGAGGTTAAATCAAAAAGCCCAGGTCATTGATTGTATGCAATGAAAAACGATTAAATAAAAATAAGGGAAATGGAAATGTCCATGGCTCACATCTAATACAGCAGAAGCTGTCCAAGTGTCTTTTGGTACAGCCTCCCCTGGTCGCATACGCATCTGCAACCAGCAGTAAAATGCAACCAGATGACAGTTATTGGAGGATATTGATGCGTCGTGTATAAAACATGAAAAATTTGTTATTATGAGTAATGTAATAATAAACATATCAAATGTTTGCTTATGGCTGACAATGGTCTCTGGCATACAGTTTAACCAAGCGTTGAGTATCTGAATGCGGATAATATTACCATAACTATTTCTGAAGCCAGTATAATTCTGAAATGTATGTATGTGTGTATATATATATATATATATATATATATATATATATATATATACGGTATATACAGTCAAACCTCGGTTTTCGTACTTAATCCGTTCCAGAAGGCTGTTCGGAAACCGAATTGTTCGGAAACCGAAACCATGTTTCCCATTGAAATCAATGTAAAATGTTTTAATCCGTTCCAAGTCAAGAAAACAACTTTTTTAAACTTTTTTTTTTAACAATTTCACACCATAAACTACAAATGTAATAGGAGAGCATGTAATATGTAAAATACTGTACAAACAAACTGTAATATACTTTATTTTCACCAATTTTAACATTAACATAGTAACATAAAAATTGAAGGAACATCTCTCTCTTTCTATCTGTCGTGGGGCGTGCGCCAATCCCAGCTGGCAGTAGGCGGGGCATTTCGGCATCCCGAACTCCTTTGCCAACACAGACACACGCACACCTGACTCATATTTCGCGATTAAATCTTTCTTAAATTATATAGTTTTGCGCACTATTTTCCTCATTTCTTCACCAGGTTCACCACTTCCACTTGCTTTCTTTGGTGCCATGATTAGGGGCTGATACACCATGCAAAAATAACAGTCCAATATTATGTACTTCTCACCAAACACGTCTGCTTTTAAAAAAAAAAAAATCTTAATCGAACAATACAAACTCGTCTGCTCACAAGCTGTTTCTGTATGATTATTGCATAATAATGAGACACCGGATATCAGTGTTCATTATGTGCCGCTGCATTGAAAAATGCCGGCCGTAAATAACCCACCCGTGCTGCTAGGGCAAACCATTATGAAAAGAGGGGGATTTCACTCAACCTAACAGAAACGTCTCACCAAACACGTCTGCTTTTTTTATTGAACAATACAAACTCGTCTGCTCGCAAGGGACGCTACACTAGGAAGCGTTTCACCAAACACGTCTGCTTTTTAAAAAAAATCTATTGAACAATACAAAAACATCTGCTCACAATGGTCGCTTCCTGTTTAGCGACGCTACACGAGGGAGCTCGGCTACACGAGGGAGCGTCACTTCACTCCTCTCGGCTTCGCTTCCTCGTGTGCATCGCTGCACGAGGGGGCGAAGCCGAGAAGAGTGAAGTGACGCATTCAAGTGCGCTCAGTTAGTTCGAGAACCGAAATGTGTTCGTCATCCGAGGCATGAAAAACTCGAAATTTTAGTTCGAAAACCGAGACGTCCGAAAACCGAGGTTTGACTGTATATATAGTGTTTTGTGAACGACTTATTAACCAACCAGTTAACATCAGTAACAGGCCTCCAACCTATGAGATGAGTCTGCTGAGATCTGATCTACTTTTTTTTTAACAAGAATCTGTGGATCATTCATAATCACGGCATGTACAGTTATTGTCAAACTTGTACAGTAATATAAATAAGGAACAATATACTCTTAGAGCGAAAATGGGAACATCATATCTGCAGGTTATTATAGATTCCCAAACACATTTATTTGGTCCTCTAACACCAAAATTCGATTTTTCAAGTGTTCTTGGAGGTACGCAATAAGTCATCTTTCCTCCGTCCTCGGTATGAACATGCTTTGCTACTTGGCAATGAGGGTTTGCCAAATGAAAGTGCTTTACTGCCATCTCTAGGTCACAAGTATACTGATGCGCACACGCGCACACACACACACAGTGGCCTTGAAGCAGCATGTCCGTGATAGCGGGCATAAATTTGGGACATGTAACACTTTACAAATTACAGTACACTGCACCACCAGTACAAGGCACCAACCTTAAAGACCTGACTACGGGGAGTCTTGTTGCCGTTGTAGCCCATATCATTGCCATTATTGGGTGACGAAGGCCCCAGGCGGAATACATGGCAGAAAATGCGAACAATCCTCAATAGACTCTTCATCTGAGCATCATAGCTGCTGGATAGGCTGTGGGAGGAAGGAGATAGGATGCTATCATGATAATTTGCTGTTTACGTAATCCCTCAACGAGTGGTCGAAAGCATTCATTTACTCATTTGTACAGAGTGCCAATTATTTACTTGGAAAAAGGTGTTTATCTGAAAGGGTGCCTGTGTTGGTGCAGATGCTTGTGCAGGCATGAAACCAGGTATGCTGCTCTCTATATTACTATGGGATTGGAATCTACCTTGCATTAACCCCTTCTATGCAGGTATCTTATTATTCTACAAATAATTGTAACCCTACATGTTGTTTCTGCAAATGCGAGGGCTCCAATTACACTACCTCAATTACATATTTTAAATTCCTACGGTGCCGTATAAGGACCAAGCTGATTCTGTGGGTTATACAAAAAGTTTGGTTTGCATGTGTGTCCCATCTGTTCATAGGCACACGCAACTCTTTTTTTCTCATTTATTAATGAACCGCGGCAGTGTATAATATTAGCACCAATAATAGCCATGGAGTTCATGTGCATTGTATAAGATTTATTTATTGGGGCTTTGATTTAGGTGAACATTCATGAGATCGGTTGGAAAACAACCATTGCTGAGCCAAGGTATGTATTTTTCATTACAAAAAGTCACGGTTAGCCAGTAAACAAAAACATCATAAAGTATAAAGACTGTACTGAAACAATGATCTTGTCTACTCTCAATTTAGTCACAAATGCACTTAAATGCACTTCAAAAGGATGTACTTCAATTACCTTTGTTCTAAAATAATCACTATATCAGTGCCTAAAAAAAATATGGTACTATTGTTTATCGTGCTACTGTCTGGGAATATATACTCAGAAAAAATTGTCATCATGACAGGCCAAGTTTGTTGTATGTATTATGAATTGAATGATGGGATGAAAAGCAGTGAACTTCACGTGGTTTACACTGCAAGAAACTATTCCCACAATCGCCATCAACCACATTAGTGCGGTAAAAAAGGAGAAATGACTGGCAAATTATATGCTGTATTGCTGCTATGACGTCACACAATTTACAGAACTCACGGACATATTGGCGTGGTACCGACCCACATGCAGCGGAAAACGCAAACCAGAGTGTGCATATAAATTAGGGTACACTTGACTCATGCAGAACTGTACCATGAAGTGAAAATGTGGCTAAAAAGGTACTTATTAATTTTATGTTGGCTTTTTTGGGTTTTGTTTGTTTGTTTGTTTGTTTTTTTATGCTTTGGGATGAAAACAAAAAAAGAGGTATTTGGTGGCGGCACTTGTTTAAGTGGATGCTCTGGAATCAACTGAGACATCTAGTAAAGGACATTAGTTGAAGAGGCATTTTACTGTCTGCATTTGTAAAATAATCAGAATATACTGTGCAGGTATTTAATATTGTTCAACAGTAACAAAGCTATTGACTTAGATGACTGTAAAATCCTACCTGAGCAGCTTATGTCCATTAGTGGTGGCAACTTCAGCCAGACTAGTCAAGATTCTCTGATAATTACTGTCACTCTGCTGAGACACATGCTCCAAAACCTGCCTGAGCTACACACACCCACACACATACACACAAACGAGCACACGCACACATATTTCTTTTAACATGTACTCGGCAAGAATGTTGAATAAAAGAATTCCCCAGCCCCAAATTTATCAAACCATATTCTCTTTTATGTCGTCATTCTGTGTCATCTGAATGAGTATCTGGAAGAGTCTGCCGTGGTGCTGAATGAGGATTTCACAGGTCTCCCCATATCCGCCCTTCCAAAAAAAAACAAAAAAACGTACAAACAGTCGCAGAAACTGAACAGAGCAAGGGAAATGGGGAACTGGGTAAGTTGCAATGCTAACCTGCACGCAGAGATCGAGAGGAGTGATTCCATTGTTGTCAGGAAGGTATTTGGCTCCACGAGAAAGCAGGATCTGTGCTGTGTCTCTTTGGCCATGACTGCAGAGTTGTTTGAGTATAAAGGTTAGTGTACTCACCAAAACTGAAATGCTTCTTTTTTTTTTTCACAGGAGGATTTTAATTGAAGATAATATTTCAGTGCATATACATAACATGAAAATGAATTGACTGTTGGCAAACCTGCAGGCAAAGTAAAGAGGTGTGGCCCCTGAGACGTTTGGTCGGTTGATGTTAGCTCCACTGTCCAGGAGGCATGACACCGTCTGACAGGACATGACACACATTGGTCATACTTGGGGATTTTGGGAGAAGGGTAAAGGGTAGAACTGAAATATTGCCATGCGAGCTGGGAAAAATAAATATATATATATACCGTGTGTGTGTGTGTGTGTGTGTGTGTGTGTGTGTGTTTTTAGATGAAGTGATAAAGCCACATATTTGTTTGCATTGCTGTAATCTGATTTATAAATTAACGCAAATACAGGTAGTTAAATCCACATGAGTTTAATTGCCTTAATTTTAGCATAAACCTTACTCATAAGAGCAAAACATTTATGCCGACTATATCTGGTATTATTTACAGTAATACAGTTTTATTTCATTGCTTGTGTTTGTTAAAAAAAATACAAGGAGGAAGACCTTGAAAATGCAATCGCAATACTGGCGGGGGAATCAAAATGTGATTTTTTTTTTTAAGTCTCTCACCCTGATTCGCAGCATGCCGAATTACAATTGCCAATTTGGGTGCAGATCTGTGTATACGGTTTATGCAACGGCACATCACTAATCCAGGGTTCCCACTCTTCCACTTGCTTTTTATTTATGGACCTTTAAAGGACTTTTGAGGGCTAATCTAGCCATTTTAAGGACTTTTTCTCCATTCAGCGGGGATACATGGTGGATTTAATGCGAACAATCCTCAAAATAGATTTTTAAGGATTTCTATTGATTTTAGAAGCTTTCCCTGACAATTAAGAACATAATTTTACAACTTCTTTTTTTATGGATTTTTATTAACTTTAAGGACCAGTGGGAACCCTGTAATCACCTTCATGACGGCGCCAAATTCATAATGGTTTGCTCACAGACACATATTCAGAAATAGGCATCTCACTAAAGATGTACTCAGTTGTGTAATTTCACACTTAATGGGTGGGTAGGCACTCCAAAAAAATGTATTGAAGCAATTAGAATTTCCATAATATGCACCTAAGAAAACTAAGGAATATAAAATAATGCTATCAGAAACATTTAAAACTTGAAAGTGGCTTACAGTTTTGTGCCCATTCTGACATGCTACATGCAATGCAGTTTGGCCCATGGCATCTTCAACATCGACGTTGGACACATGCTGGACAAGATCGTACAGCAGCTCAGTCCGCCCATTCACTGACAACCAATGAATCTAAATCAGAAAGGCGCACGAACAGACAGACAGTGAGAGAGATCTGACGACTGGTGAGTAGATAAAATAAAACAACTTCAGTTACCGCATTTTCCATCCAATAAGGAGCATTCAATTTTCCCAAAAGCCGATAATCCGATGTGCCTTATATACGGTGTTAGGTACAATCTCTCTATAGTTCCCATTGAGTTGTTTCCCTGTTAATGTTCTTATGTCACTTAGTGGTCATTATTAGCAGGAAACAATTGTAACCTAATAAGGGTTCTGCCCGACACGAATTGACATGTGCATTCAACCAACACACTCAAACAGACAACTAATTTGTGGCTTCTGCACAGCCGTTATGAAACGAAGATAATACCAAAAGCATCGTTAACTACTGACTAAAAGAAGGAAGAAGGAGACAAGCAAGACATCTAAGGATATTTTGCCCCTTGTGGATGTGAGCCCACGAGATTTGTGTGAGTTTTTGTTTAATCAATTGTCTTCATAACGTTTGTCTTTTATTTATTGTTTTGTAATGCCATTTGTATTTATATGTTTCATGTCTGTGTTTGTGACTCGTTCTATGGCTTTATTAGAGCTGCAGCGGTTGTGAAGGCTCTGTAAATAAAGCTGTATTGTACTGTTTTGCCTTTAGCGTAGCTCTATCTAGTGGATGCATAGTGCAACTGCAGCCATTATTGTAGCTTCTATTCTATTCACCGTATAATGCACTGTGCACTTCTAATTGAAAAAAAGTTTTGAAATAGGCCATTCATTGAAGGCGCCTTATAATCCAAAACTCCTTATAATGCAGAAAATACGGTCATTCAATAACAGCGACGATTACTCGGATTTTGACATAAACCAGATGATTATTGGTCACTCACAGCAGTCAGTCCCTCATTGTTGCAGATGTTGACGTCAGCATTATATTCCAGTAGTTTGCCCATACATTTCTTCTGGCTGAAAGAAACAGTTGGAGTTCAGATTACCAAAATGTACTCTGCTTTTAACAGAGCAACTTACTCTACTCAATATATTTTTACACCCTTTAATCAAGCACTGATTTGCCACCGTTGCCCTCACCATTTGTTTTCTTTTAAAAAAAATACGAAGATAGGTCGGACCAGGAAATGAGAGTTTGTATAAGCCAAGATAAAATGGATTTTGGGATTTAATTCTTCAGGATCAAGACGGATTTATTTGAATTCTTTATGTCTTCAAACTTTAAGAATGAAGGAATGTAAGAATGTAACTAAGAATTCAAACCCTGTCATTTTCTTATTGATGCTGGATAGCAGTTGTACATAGTTTGATATTTTGATCCTTGATTAATATATTTTTATCAAAAACTCTCAGCTTTTTTTTTGTTCTCAGGCAGATTCGACTCTTACAAATCACTGCTTTTATTTTTACCGTCCAAAATTTACAGTACTCCAACTGTTGTCTTTTTCTGTTTTGAGATTTAACTGTTGGACTGTATACTATTAGTTGTTGTTTTTTTGTTGTTGTTGTTTTTTTTATTTTAACAATTATAAAGGACACAGTTCATATCAATTCTTAGGATGTACAGCAGGGGTGTAAAACTCATTTTTGTCACGGGCCACGTTGTCGCCATTGTTTCTCTTGGAGGGCCATCAAACCATATAAGGAAGTAAAAAAGAATGCTTTATTCAACTGTTGTTTAAGTGACTTTTATGAGGGGTTTGGTAACAAGAAAATTGTGACAAGTTATCTATTACATATGAGAATTATAGATTTTGTAAGATTTGAGCAAGCATCAAGCAAGGATGACCTTTGTTTTCACAGGCCACATAAAATGACGTGGCATGCCAAATCTGGCCACCGGGGGCCTTAATTTGATAGCAGTGATGTAGAGCATCCTCCTTAAATTAGTATGGAGTATAAAAAATTATGGACCTAGAATTACCTATTTAACCAATAGAAGTGCCAATAATTAAAAAAAAAAAAATCTTGACTCTTAATTATAGCTAATGTTCATCCTGGGACGTCTATAAGTGAATTCACAGGACTTTCATTCAAACACCAAATGACAGACTCTTACCCATTCCTGGCAGCAAGATGCAGTGGGGTACAGCCTGAGATATCCTGGTAGTTTGGGTTGGCACCTCGCTTCAGTAGTAGAACAAGACACTCCACTGATCCACAGCTATGTTGAGACAAAAATAATAAAAAATAATGTCAGCAGAAGATCAAATAAACATGAAGATTCAAAAAGCACTAAACTAAATAAAAATAGCAAATGCTAAAAATAAATAAATATCTTCAATCCAGCTTGCAGTTCCTTTTCTCACATTTGTGCATTCAGTTTTCATTTCAACCTCAAACTTCCTTCTGTCAAGAAATGTCATGAAAATTTAGCTTTTTTTGTAATCATGTACTGTAAATTTACAGAATAGCATTCTATTTGAACAGTACATTGAGGCTATAGTGTAGCTCTTATGAAACATTTTCCCTAGTCTTACATTTATAAAAGAAATACAGGCACTTTTGGCAGGTTTTCCCATTGAACAGTACTGTTTGGGTTCAGCTCTACATCAATTTGGAGCGGTCTACACTTAAAAACAGGACCACGAAAATCTGTGAAAATCAAACCATAGTGAATTTGGAACAAGGACAGTAAAAAGCAAGAAAAGAAAAGTAAAAAGGCTCACAATTGATGAACGTTAATTATTTTGAAGTTTTGACAAGACATGGCTTCCTGGCTCCAATAAACCAAGACAAAACTCCAAAAGACTTGTATTACAGTTTCAATTTTTAGCTATTACTACCGGGCTATTTAGTATCTCTGACAGTAGTAAAAGCGTTTTGGCTTCGCCCACCCAGTGTACTGTCACTACAACAGCAAAAAACTAAAAATAAATCTGTGAACCAGGAGAAAACAAAAATGAGGGGGCCCTGATTCAAACTGTGAAGATGAGAAAACTAAACACTGAAGATCTACATTTTTTTAAATTTCAGAATAAAACACGATGCTATGATTCAAGTGTACGTCTGTATTGTTGCTGACATTTCAATTTGCATCAATACTGTGATAATGGCGTGGTAATTTTGGTCCCGATAATTGTGACGTGAAATTTTCAAAACCCTTTCATATCCACAAACTACCAGTTGTAAATCATTCGTACCAAGACGAGCCATATTGAGCCTAATATGTGCTGGGCAGTGGGAAAAGTGCAATTTGAGAGAAAGAAGAAGGTCTTACTTGGCAGCAATGTGAAGCAGGCTTCTCTTTACACGTCCAAAGGCATAGTTTACATCAAACTTGGAATTGAGTAGCAACTCTGACACTGACCTTTAGGAAGGAGGGGGGACAAAGGTTTTGTTTTCTGAGGTAACAACACACTCTCGACTTCAACGTGCAGAATAAAGAGACCAAAGATAGTGAGATTCTGTACAATGGAGCAAAAGTGGGTAAACCTGTTATAACAAATGGATTAAATGCGTCAACACAACAATAAATTGTTGATGGATTTTATATTTCGTGAAATGCATACCTGTGTTGGTCAGCCATTACCATTGGCATTAGTGTGTACACTGCAGTTTCATTATCTGTTAACACAAAAATGAAGAAAGGAGGAGAGAATTTTAGATATGTCACTTGAAATCAGAACTATGCAAACATTGCTCGTCCAAGTTTATTTTCTGCCATGGTTGACACAGTGTGACAGCATGAATCCAATCTAGGGGAGTATCGGTCCCCAGGTCATTTGGAGTTGTGTCGCACAGAGAGTGATATGAGTTTTATTTTGCATCCATATGTGCCTATATCAAACCGCTCATTTCTGCGACAAGATAGGGGTTTAAAAAAAAGTGCACACACTTGCAAAAATGAGTAAAAAACCTAATTCAAAAAGGGGGACGGGCCAAATGAAACAGAAAAAGAGTCTACAGTTCCCAAGAAAAAGAAAACTCCATCCTTACAATATCAGCACGTTTATTGCTATAGGTGATATGCATGCATCAAATCTGCTTTGAGTAATAGGTAAAGACACTGTAGGGCAGGGCAATATTGTTGAAAAGTATATGCCAATATAAGTATTTCATATCAGTCAGTGTTGATATGTATTGGAATGTTAATAATGTATTTTTTTTAACTCTTCAAAGTAAAGATCCGAAGAAAAAAGGCTGCATTTAAGCTCATATCACACTCAAGACCGTTGGCTAAGGTAGCTAATGCGCAATGATGTCAGCGTTTGTCTTGTCATTCAAGTTCTCAAATGTCTCAAACTTCCTCCTGTTGTTTGCCAGGCATTCGGCAACATTTAGTTTTTTCTTGTTCTGTCAATAAAGTACAGAAGAACATCTGGCAAACGTTTACGACCTTGAATTAACACTGTCTTCATCACCACTCTCAGACGTTCGCTCCTCAGTGGGATACGAGCTTTCGGTCATTTTATTTTTAAGTATACTGTTAACCTTTTAGCAAGAGCTCAACACAACTATGAAAAGGGCAAATTACCTGGTTAATTTAAAGATTAAATAAACAATGTGCTGAGTAGGTCTGGACGAATCACAATGTACATATTTCATATTACCGGTAGTCTATCAATAATTGTTTTTTTTTTACATTTATAAAAATGAAAACCAATTACATTGATTAATGACTAAAATTAAAACACAACTATCAAGAAAAATACCATTCAAAATATCTTTATATATATATAAATATAGCATAATGTACAATGTTGTTAAAACCTGTGCTCCTCCAGCAGTGCACTGTAAATGCTTATTTGTGGAAGACGCTACTCCAAAGCAGTATTGTTGATGCAGTTACATTAGCCTTCATTTGTTGTTCATACAAAGCGAACTAATACTCTCTTGGAGTGCATCCATTACAGTGCATGCATACAGCCCATTGCAGCCTTGTCAAAGTGTTCTGGGGCAAGATACCGAACCCCCAGTTGCTCCTGATGCTGTTGATGTTCTTCTAGTCGCCGTATTGTCATGATGAAGCCGTCACAAGTTGTCCCGCCACAACACTCCCCTCTTCTTTGACGATGTGTGGTGAACCTTTTCTATGACACCTCATATTTATGTTTGTTGTGTATTTTTATTTTGTCTCAATGCCAGTCCATCAAAATATGTCTCTACCCGAAACTGGTCCATGGCACAAAAAAGGTTGGAGATCGCTGGTGTCAAGGATATTTGATCAATATGATGAATGCATTAAGGTTGGTCTTAGTAGCACCTTTCTGTATCAAGTGGAGGGAGGGACATAACAAATTGATTCTTTTTTTTCTTTTTTAATGTGTCAAAATGATTACTCATTGTGTCCTGAAGCAAATGAGTCAAATGGCCAACAACCGGCAGTGGCAAAAGTGATTGCGTCCCAACCAGTTTGTGGTTAAAAAGAAAAAAACATTTTAGATATGGGAAATTGAGCAACGTCCAAAATGACGCCTACAATAGCAAATACTGCAGACTGGATTATTTTGGTCAGTTGGAGATCGCAATAGGGGCTCAGAACATTCACAGAGCTAGGAGTTTAAGAAAAATCAATAACTCTAGTCAGGAATTTTCAAAAATATATCAGAACCAGGAAAACGAGTACAAGTTTTCGAGGAAACACGTCAACAAATGTCAATCACAGACTGCTTAAACTCCGATACTATTAAATATTCACACGAGCCATTTCAATAGGTGCAATAACTGTACTGGGGGGAAAAATCTGCTTTTGGAGGGACACATTTATTTTGTCTCGTCATTTGTTGCCCTAGCAAAATTAATGATACTGTACAAATCGATCGGAGCACATACACTCGGGATTCATATACAGAGGAAAGCAGTAGAGTGACGTCGCTACCTCCGCCTGGTGATCATTGCCAAAAGCGCTAACGCGTGTGTTACCTTCGGGGAGTTCCACAGTCCTGGCACGGCGGAGGGAGCGGGTCAGTCGGTTGAGCTGTACGTTTAGCTGCTCCATCGCCCGTTCCATTATATGTGGGCCGTCAGCTCAGAGAAATTGCGGGGAACCACCGCGTTGCCCGATAAATTTATCTGTTCCAAATTCGTATGAGTTGTACCTGGGCGTCGCCCATGGGCGCTGCGGGCACAGGTCTTTTTCCTGATACAGTACACTGCTTTACAGTAAACTCATTATTTCCCTACTGAGCTGCCTTCCTTCACGCCAACGTTTACTGCCCAGTTCCATACTTCCTGTTATGATGACGTTTAACACTCGTAGCCTTCCCTGGGTAATGTAGTCTTTCATGGTTTCTCGGTTTAATGTTTGTGTCCGAACAGGGTTCCCAACTTCCATCCTCTCATGGCTGCCAAGTTCATCAAAAATAATGATCATAATTCAAACAACCAATAACTATGTATTCATGTTCCAAATTGAAGTGAAGCGCGTGTGTGTTAAAAAAAAAATCGTACCAAACAGGTCCACATTAATAACTGACACACAGATTAGCATATGTGGAGGTGGGATCGGGGAAGTGTGGAGGGAAACATTACAGCTCAGATGCAGTGAGCAGGTTTTGCAAGTTATGGAGGCACCACCACTTCCCATCTGCAATTACGCTGTAATAGAGGAAGGGAGATGGGGTGGGGGGGGGGGAGTAAGGTAGCTAGGATTTGTATTACATTTATTTTTTTAAATCTCATATGAGTGTGTATGCGTGAGTCTGTGTCCCCTGTCCCAGTCTCCATGCCAACACATCGTATTGTTCCCGAGGAGGTGACCTCGGTTGGCTCCCAAATAGGAATGCGGGGCACAGGAGGTTAAGGGGGTAGCGAGATAAGGGGGGCTCCAGCGTCTCAGCATCATCATCTAGGAGAGGCTGTCAAACTCATTTTTTTCGCGGGCCACATTGTCGATACGGTTTGCCTTGGAGGGCCATTATGAATTATGGGAAACCAGATAAATGTTTAATCCCCTCCACATATTACATACACAGCGCACAACAAATTGATGAATAACTAGTTTTAAAATCAGAAGTCAAAAATAATAACTGTTATTGTGGATTACATATGACAATATGAAATTTTGGTTCTGACTTCAGCAAGCATCATGGAACTTGACATGCTTGATTTGCTTTCACGGGCCACATAAAATGACAGGGCGGGCCAGATCTGGCCCCCGGGCCTTGACTTTGACACCTGTGATCTAGATTAATCATGGTTGTTTTGGAAACAGGTTGGAATCCCATTTGCAAAGTGTTTCGGGAATCGCATTCAAGCAGCGATTGACTTCACTCATTGCCTGAGTTTGAGTGTTGATCACCAGCCACAAACCATCAAGCATGGCTGGCTGGCCACTTGCCCATTTCCAATGAAGCTGGCCACGTCCCCTGAATTTTGTGATAAATCAAAACACTCCTAGCTCCAATCAACAGGATATCTATTCCAATAATGTATGCATCTTCTACATCCTCCACAGAAAGTATCAACAGGTATTGTCCAGAAGTATACACCGCAGCAAAAAACAGCTTTCGCCTTTTCCGCCCTTTTCATCAAGAAAATTGTCATGAGAGATCAATTGTCTTGAGAGACCAGCTAATCAATTCCATTATTTAATTTTTGGAAGAAAATGCAGCAGAAGGTTGGAATGAAGCCAGAGAATAGGGAAGGTAAGGGCGGGAGAGAAACATATGTGGCGCACACAGAGGAAAGCTCGCCCACCATAAAAAACCCTCACTTCCCTCAGTCGACAATCAAGTATGTGCCACTTACCAGAGGCTAACTTGGTTAGCTATGACTGATCTGTGTATCCAGTGTTATGATGGAATATTTTCCTCTTGGGAGGGGACAGAGATGACTGATATCAAAAATCACTGAAGCTAAGCAAACTTATTGGCCTTTCTTTTTAAGATAATGTTGTCCTGCCGTTACATGAAAGCGGAAAATCTTCATCCAGTTTAGTTGCCACATCATGGGTGGAAAAAATAGGTGTTGCAGGGTACGGAGGGGCAGGGGAGATTATTATGTACCCATACTGTTATGTCACAATCCCACAAAATTCAGAACAGCTTGGTCAGGAAGACATTTTCATAAAAATACAGCTAATAGAATTTAATAAACTTTAATGAACAGGCACTGCACAGACCAAAATATTGCTAGTAATTGAAAAATGTCCACAATATAAAGAGTGGATGCCATCCGATATGTAAAACAAAATACATTTCAATATACTATCTTACAACAAACATTAATTGTCTAAATTGTTTCTTTCATCTTTTGTTCTTGGCATCGATAATGTAATTTGTCTTGGATGGTGTCTCTTTTTGGTAGTGTGTGTGTGTGTGTGTGTGTGTGTGTGTGTGCGCGCGCGTGTTTGTTTCCCCCGGGTTACACTTCCTCAGTGGATGTACTGGAAGGACGGCAGGGCTTGTTGGGAGGAGAATCAGCAAAAACATCATCCTCCATACCTTCGTCAATTGGCTTCATTTTTGCAGAGTCCTTGACAACTGGTGATTTTTCTAGACAGAGACAACAACACAAAAAAATCGTTTTTTGATATCAAAACATAATTTGCCATTTGTTGCAACAGCATGACATCTTAGAACAACACAAAACAAGATAACCCCTTGAAAACACACCAAATAATTCACATTTCAGTGAATTAATATCGACAATGTGTCCTGTTCGAGATCTTGGAACATGGTGGTTTCTGTTTGATTCATCAATTAACATAGTTTCCTTATTACAACGTTAAGAGCCTTTGTGATAAACAAAAAGAGCTCTTCAGTAGTAAAAAGGCTTTTGAAGGGCAATAATCCTGTGCTATTTGACAGAGTGGCTTCACTTGAAACAAATGTTTGGTTTAATGTGTGTAAGTGCGTAACAAAGTGCATAATGTATCCATTTAAAAAAATAAGAGGAAAATTGCGGATATCAAAATTTACCGTAGGTGTGGGGACCCCAAGGGGGTGTGGATAGAGACATCCGCTTATTGCACAATGCACTACTTCATGTTAACCCGCAATAGTCACAAGTGCCATTGTTTATATTGCTTAGATTTATATATTTATGCCTTTTTCATACAGTCTAGTTTCGGTGCCTTATCTTGAGCTGTGTGTGTTTTAATGCACAGCATGTTTGCACTGAGGATTGAGAGGAAATAAATTTCATCTGTGCTGTATGTTGTACATCGATCTTATTTGACAATAAAGATGACCTTGACCTTGACCTTGGTTTTAGCCACCCCTGGCCACCACGTAGACCCACCCCTGAATATTAGTCAGTACGTTGGTAAACAAAATCAGGCAACAAGTGCCTAAAAAACCAGAGTTAGAGGTAATGAAAATCAGCACAAAATGACAAGAATACAGAACAATATTAGGGATTCGGAAGAACTCATGAATGACTGAAATGACTGAGCTAAAAAACTCATTGTGGGGGAGGCGGGTGGGGACAATCAGGGCAAACATTTCGGAAAACATTCATCTTTAATTCGGTATCTATTATTAATTCAAACACTTAAATTGTATAATATGACTTACAGAAAACCAGACTGAATTATTTTTTTTTCTCAAAGCGTGATATCTTCGATTAGCCATATCCTATTTGTCAGGTGGTGTCCCATGAACACCTCACTGTGACTTACGGAGAGAGGATCCAGTAGATCCTCCTCTTAGGATCTGATTAAGGACATCATCACTGTCACTGGTGCTGGCCATGCTGTTCCGCATTTGCATCATAGATAGCTGGGAACAGAGACTGGGCTGGCGGTCCATCTTCTTCACTGCCTGGGAACCAACAAAATAATCATTTTATCATCTGCCATACAATGTTGAATTTTTCTCAATAGTATTGTACCGACCTTGTCACTGAGTGTGGGGTCATTGAGAGAGTAGAGCTTGTTGGTAATGTCTTTACCAATGAGGTACCTAAACACCTCATTAAGGAATGTATCTGATTCCAGGAAGTAGGTGAGTCTCTCCCGAGACCAACACAGAAATTTACAGTCTTCCTCTGCCACAATGGTTACCTATTAGTCAAATTATAGAAACAACGGAACAATTCATAAATGTTTCACCCATTCTTAATTTAGATGGAAAGAGAAACACAAATCAAAGAACTTCGTTCATCACTCGTTATTATAAACGCATTTGCTCCTTAGCATGCTCCTTTCAGCATTTTTGAGAAATGACAGTTTCACAAAAGTTTCTGTGAAAGAACAATTGAGATTTGAAACTGAGCAAAATATAGACATATATATTGTTTGCAAGGATATGTCATAAACATATATGCATGGACAGTTTATAACCAACAGATGTGGCTCTCCAACTTTGTGGGCCCAAGTGTTCATCAAAAGACCAAACGGAGGTTTTATTTCCAAGAGGGTCCAAATGATATGAGGACTCCCTGGTTCTGCTGGGAGACTTCAATGCTCACGTGGGTAATAACAGTGAGACCTGGAAAGGCGTAATCAGGAGTAACAGCCCCCACGGTCAGAACCCAAGAGGTGTTTTGTGACTTCTGTGCTCGTCATGGATTGACCATAACAAACACCATGTTCAAACATAAGCATGTTGATATGTGCATTTGCCACCAGGACACCCGAGGCCGCAGTTTCATGATCGATTTTGTGGCCGTGCCATCAGATTTGCGGCTGCATGTTTTGGACAATTAGATGGAGCTGTGAACTGATCACAAACAATTGGTGTGTTGGCTCAGATGGTGGGTGAAGATGCCAGTCTGACCAGATTTTTGTCCATGTCCGGGGGGAGGCAGAGGTCATAAAGTCAGAGTGAACCATGTTCCGTGCCTCCATTGTTGAGGCGGCCCATCAGACCTGTGACCGTAAGTTAATTGGTGCCTGTCGGGGCGGCAACCCCCGAACCCGCTGGTGGAAACTGGCAGTAAGGGATGCTGTCAAGCTTTAAGAATCACTGGTCTACAATATATAGCATGGTGAATGAGTGGTTAGCACATTCGCATCACAGTTCTTAATTCACTTATCCTCACAAGAGTTGCGGGCATGCAGAGGGGCCATTACTAGCTATCTTTGGGCAGCAGGCGGGGTACACACTGCCAATTGCATTGCACACATGAGAAAAAGATCATTCACAATCAGAATCACACCTAGGCAATTTCGGATGTTTCATTAATCTCCAATGTATGTTTTTGAAATGTGGGGGTGAACCGGATTACCCGCAGAAAACCCAAGCAGGCACGGGGAGAACATGCAAACTACTCCACACAGGAAGGCCGGAGCTGGAATCGAACCCTGCACCGCTGCACTGTGAGGCAGACGTGCTAACCAGTCGAGCACCATGTATATAACTTTGAAGGAGATAGAACATTTAGAATACGTACTGACAAGTTGCACTGTTTATATAGACGACAATACCGGTACATCTTATGTGTTTGTCATACTAGCACATTTCATGTGCAATATGTGTCCTGTGTGCAATATATGCCTCAGTTCCACACTACCACTACTGCAGCTGTTGTTGTGTTTTGTTGAGTTTTGTATTTCTTAAACCGTGATATTATTTTATTCTTTTTTTTTATTTTTATACAAAATGCACTAAGGAGTGGCACCCAAATTTTGTTGTATGTAATGCAATGACAAAAAAGGCGATTCTGATTCTGACACTACATAAGTGAAGGGTTAGACTTAAAGGTAAAAGCTGTTGGCACTTTTATTATAAATAATGTAATATAAACTTGGTAATAAAAAAAGGTGTTATTTGTAATTGTACCCATGTTTATTGACTTTTTTTTATGTACATCATATCAAAATAAAAAATATGGAATACCTGGAACTTCTCTCCTCTGTGCATTAAAGTGGACCGAAACTCTGGGGAATCAATAAATGCATTGGTGTAGATGTTGTGAAGAAAATGCCCTCGATAGGACACTTTCATCCTGTTACACAGAAAGTTACGGTCAGAATGATTACTAAAACCTAAAAAGGCAGAACAAACCTATCTTTAGCTTACCCAATTTCCTTCTAAATATATTCATAACACGTTTAAACAAAGTGCTTTTATTTTTTCTTTAAAAGTTTGTATGATCTATTACTACTTAGGTAAGGTTAAGACACCCAAGTCAGCCATGAAACGGTACATACTTCCCTCTGAGAAGAATGCTTAGTCGTTCGTCCACAGAGGTCTTGTCCTCTGCAGCATAGGCCTGCCCTTTCTTCAGAGCCTGTATGGTGCAGAACTGACCCGTGAGTCGCTGAAACAGAGCCTCATGGACATGTAGGGGTTCAAACATCCGCTTATACACGGACCTCAACTCCCTGTCGATCTTAATCTGAGAAAGCAGAAAAACAGTCTAAATTGTATTCTTTGAATAACAAGGTGTTATCAAAGTTACAGAAATATATAGCATATCACATCCAAGAGTCCAGAAAGGCATATTGGCTGAGGAGGAAAGGTTTCATATTGGATTGTTAAGTCCTGGTCTGATTCTGTCACTTGGTACATTACTTCCCCAAAATCCCCCAGAGGTACCGTTCAGTTTTATCAACCTGGGATCAGATTACTTCAAGACAGAAAGAAATTCAGGAGGATCTGTGACCTCCTTCCCAGACAATGCAAAAAAATGGAGCCTAAATCTCAGCATAAACAAAGACACACTTCGCACCCTAACTGAAGTTTTTCAATAAACAGCAACATATTACTCACCGGCCTCCGTTTGTACAAGAGAAACAACAAGTGCATGAAGTTGACCACCAGGAAAACCACATTCCAAACCATCACGTCCATGTTACACCTGTACAAAGTTGCCCAAGTAATGAAGAAGCCACATCCTGTCAGGGTGCAAGAAACACAGTTTCAGGATGTAGTACATTTAAAAATAAAATATCGATAAAAAATGAACACTATCCAATATTGTGTTCTTTTTAGGTTCTCTTTCGCTTACTCGATCCCTATTTCAATCCCTCTGAGACATGGCTCTTTGAATAGACTTTATAAATAAATGACCATTTCCCATGAATCTTGCTGCTTCCTGTCTCTTGTCTGGTTCCAAGTGGAAGATAAACATGCTGTAAATACATCTCCCAGCCGCCATTATATTCTTTCTTTATCTCTCCTTTGTTGAAAGTTTACTCAAGGTACCATTAATGCAGAACTTGGAAAAAAAGAAAGAATCAAACAAAGGCAGTTTACAGCTGGAGTATTCCAATGAGTATGCCACCAGAAGGCGGCGCTCCAGACAGACCTGTCACGAGAAGAAGGCGAAGAAGGATCATGTGCAGACCAAGCGTGGTGGGGATGACCAGGCCCATCAGCAAAGATATGTTGCCCAGGTGGAATAGAAGATGGTGGGTGTGCTCCCATTCCTGGCAAGCAGTAGCATTGGGCTCCACAGATGAGAATATAGGGGTGGCTGAGTGGAATGGGGGTGGTGTTGTAAAGAGGAGGGGGGAGGACGGCCCAGGGGTCAAGGACATCCTGCTTGCACGGTCACCTTGGAGTAGAGGGTAAAATCCTATGCCAGTGGAAGCGGAAAATCACTCAGGGTTCAAACATTGAGCATTGCCACAGTGGATTTCTTTTCAAATAACTTTCAGAAAGAGGGTCTTTTATCTGGGATGTCAGGAATGCTGAGAAAACAAAGTTGCCAACATTTGCATTTCAATGACAGTTCTGTTGTTCTGGATGCACAGTGTCAACATTTGTGTCATCTTCTTCTGAGGTTAATACAGTACAGTGAGCTGATCATGTTTCCCTTTCTGAAGTACGACACAAAAAGTTACATTGCAGAGTGAAGTTGAATAAGCACTTTACCACTGTGAAACGTTCAGAGAAATGTTTTTGAAAGTAAGTCATTCTAAATGGATGCAATGATCAACCAAACACAAAAAGTAAGTTATGCACTATATATGTCTACAAGTGCCATTTAACATTCATGTGTGAAATTATTTCCGACTGATGTAAATTGGCTTTGTTTTAAAACGTACGTGGATGTTCTTTCATTTATACTTAAGTTCAAATAGGGATAGCCGAACGCATGTGCAGGAAGTGCCAATATTTGTCAGTCGGCACTGAAAAGAAATATTATTGAACATCTCACAATGTTTTTGTATCTTTCCCGAAGATGCACAACAGTAATTTCCCGGTGTTGTCAGATGCTGTGCATGATCTTAGCTCGAGCTGATGTGGCCGGCACTGTGGAAGAGCTGCTTTTATAAATAGATCCGTGCGAACATGCTCAGTTTCCATTGTGAAATCTGTCACACATACAACTTTCTGAGTTTGTGCTGAGAAAATAAATAATGTACAGTATTTGTTACTCACCGATTCAGCGACTTGTTATTTGTGAGGAGCAACGATGGAGGATAGACTTCTTTGAAAGACTACGTCAAAAGAGCGAGCTGCAGAGCATTTGCAGAACACTCTGATGGGAGTGTGGTAGGGGGTGGCTAGGCGGGGGTGTGGGGTGGGGGTAGGGGGTTGGGGTGTCTGGTGCCTGCATGATGTACGTCGCACATTCCACGGGGTTGACAGGCAGAGACTAAAATGGACAAGGAGCGCATATGCGGTGACTGAAAATTCGCCAGGGGGAGCCAGAATACATTTAAACATAAGTTTTGGATGGAAAAATGATACTGTACACAGTTAGATGGTCCTCCATTTGAAAATTACGCCCCAAAACTGACATTACATATACATAATACATAGAGTATACAGTATTGCAATAACATATTGTTGTGATCAATATTTTTTCACCTTTACGTTTTACGAAAAATACAAATCCTCTCTCGGTCATGTGTATGCTAAGTGGGCATGTCTTAGAACTGGTTTACCACGTTACGTCTGTGTATCAAATGGGATATATATACTGTATATATATGGGCTAAGTGGGCATGGGTTAAAACTGGTGACCCATTCACAAAGCAGATGCGAAACTAAACTGACCCATGTGCTAAATGCTACATTTAGCATAAATACAAAATTAAAAAAATTGGAATTGAATTGAATTGAATACACTTTATTGTCATATGTGTTGTACGTATGTGTAACATACAGCACAGATGAAATTTCTTTGTACAGTCCAAATACAGTCCACCTTGGCAGATTTGTGGCAGACAATGGTCATTCTTGACGATATGGATGTATGCATCAAGTGGACAACACCTACCACATGTGGCCCATCTTTGTTCAATGTATTTGGGCCAATTTGGGTTGTAATATGGCAAAGTCAAGAACAGGTGATGTGGATGTGAGCGGATGTGGGCTTAGTAGCTGCAGAAAGTAAAGCACCCTAATTATCGTATTTCCTTGGTTATAAAACACAATTTTGTGCCAACAATTGTGTTCAACATTGTTAAGTGCATACTGTACATGGCTTTAAGGTTTTAACCTAAATTAATTCATTATATTGCAGATATGTTTAAAGTGGAAGTCAACCTCCCAAAATTATTGACAATAATAAGTTCTATGCAGCCCTACTAGTCTAAACATTGCATTCTGATTAATATTGCATTTGTGGAATTGGGGTTAAGCAGTGAAAATCCACCCGTTTTTGTCCACATCAGGAGGTAGCCTTTTTGCGACTTAGTGTCGACTGAAAATGACAGCGCAGTTGCTCGAGGCTCAGGTAGCAACCAATCATGGCTCAGCTTCAAAAAACAGGTGGATCGTCACTGATGCAATACAAAATGTCTTTATTTATATAGGGCTTTAAAAAAAACAATAATAAAACATATGGGTATCATAACGAACACTTTACAATTACATTAAATTATGCATTAAATTTGGTGCACTTTGTATTGATTTCGCATAGTTCTCTCACCATATTGTAACGGGCTCATACAACATGAGCTTGGACTTTTTTACCAAATTGAACCAAAGGACTTGAAGCACATTGACATCACTTTGTAAGCTTTTCTTTTCAATGTTGAAAACAACCATAGAGCACATACTCTAAATAATCATTAGTTTATCACATTGAAATAGAATGAACAAAAGCAGTCAAGTAAGCTCACTCACAGTATGGATCCGTTTCTATGTTTTTGTGGTGTTGTTTTCACATGATGTTGCAACAGCACACAAACAAAGGTAATTACTGGCAAAAGTTACAATTACTTTTCTCCGGGTGCTCCGGTTTCCTCCCACGTTCCAAAAACATGCATGGCAGGCTGATTGTGCACTCTAAATTGTCCCTAGGTATGAGTGTGAGTTTGGATGGTTGTTCGTCTCTGTGTGCCCTGCGATTGGCTGGCAACCAATTCAGGGTGTCCCCCGCCTACTGCCCGAAGACAGCTGGGATAGGCTCCGGCACCCCCCGTGACCCTAGTGAGGATAAAGCGGTTCGGAAAATGGATGGAAGTTACAATTACCGGTAAGTACCAAAATGATTGGAAGTGCACAAAGTTTCTTCTGTTTGTATCTGATTTGTATGGATAAACCCAAAAATTCATAAACCACAGCTCAAAAAAACTGCGATGGTACACTCGCTTGAAAAAATGAGCGAACCTAGATCTCCAAGACTGCTAGCATCAGCATTGAAGTGAGAAATCCCATTTTGATCCCATTGTGTGAGACATTATGTTGCCTACTCTACATTAAGTAGAATTAATGTCAGTATTGTTATAATGGATGAAAACCAGATGGTTGAAGCAGACAATTACCTCTTCCTATTCTCAATGAGGAAACTGTCTGGCCTACATGACTGTTTTGTGTGGTCAAGCAGACATTTCAACCTGCACTGGAACTTTCATTGGGACTTCTAATTCGGTCCCCGGCATGTGACAGTAACTTGGTAAGCGAAGATCATAGCGATGTCCGGAGCAGTTGAATGCGCTGTCGTTCAATGAGTACAGCTTCTCTGCAATGTCATTCCGCACAACCAGGGCAAAGATCCTGGCAATGTAGCGGTGTTTAGCAAAAAGAAGATAGAGCTTCTTCCTCCTCCATGACACGTATGTACATGGGTTATCAGCTGACAGGGTGACCTAAAGACAGGAAAATACACGGTGACTGATTGCAATGAGATTGCAACCTGAAAGATTGGCACCAGTCAAATTTCTAACCCCGAATACAAAGTGGCAGTGATGACATTACGACTTAACCGCAACTTATATGATTTTGCATGTGTAAGTGAATGGGAGGTGACCTGGAATACACCCTCTTCTGATGGTCTGAGAGAGTCCCATTCTGGTGAATCCAGAAACTGGAATGGGTAGATGTAGTGCAGAAACTCGCCATTGACAGTCACTCGGATTCTGTAGGACAACACAAAGACTTCGGATAAATGGATATTTTTCGACAACATTTCTGCCACGTCTCAAACAAATGTAATTACAGCCTGTTTTGTGACCTATTTGATATTTTTCAAGACAGAAGTCAATCCCAGAAGTATGGTGAGACTGACACCCAGTCTAGACCGATCAGTCGTCAATTGCAAAGAAATTTTCAAAGGGAATTGACTAGGAAGCAAATCTTGCGCTTCTTGAAGGCTGAGATTGTCTCAGTCGAGACTATGAATTGGCAAAAGTCAACGATTTCAAGAATCATCCGTAATGGCAACAAAATCATGGCAAAGTTCGAGGCTAACAGATTGAAAGATTATTGTCAACGACTTTGGGGTGCGGCACATCCAGAACTAGAGAAGGGACTTTTCATTTGTTGACAGAATGTTTTGAAATCGGAATGCTACAGTTGTTCGTTTCATACATCCATCTTCTAATCCGCTGATCTTTACAAAGGTCGCGGGGGTGCTGGAGCCAATCCCAGCTGACTTTGGGCAGGAGGCGAGGTACACCCTAAACTGGTTGCCAATCAATCACAGTGCACACGTAAGACAAACAATCATTTGCGCTAACAATCACACCTAGGGACAATTTAGAGTGCCCAATCATCCTGCCATGCATGTTTTTGGATTGTGGGAGGAAACCGGAGTACCCGGGGAAAACCCATGCTGGCACAGGGAGAACATGCAAACTCCACACAGGTCAAATGTTAACATGTTTTGGAACTGGACTGAGGATACAAATGATCTTTAAATACCAGGAGTGGCATCACCAGGCAACATAATCCCGAAACAAGTCATAGTAGGGGGGAGGAAAATGAAAACACATTTGGAGGGGAGACAATAGGGAAAACTCACTTGAAAATCTATCAATTTTAGAATATGGGATTGTAATATTAATTGTGTTAAAATCAAGCTTTTTAAGATTGAAGAAACCTTGTTTCAAAGTATTTTGTTAAAACCCAAATTGAAAGTGTTGTGCTCAGGGAGATCAGAGAAAGGTTTACTCCTGAGAAAATATGTTTTCTCTCTATGTATGTATATCTACCGGTATCTACTTTGTAGAAATCAAAGCTCTTTGATGGCTCAGTTGAGATCTGGTATTCTCCCTCTGGCCATTGAAACCGGTTAATTCATTAATATCCCCCAAAACAGATTATGTGAAATGTGTGACTTGAATGACGTGAAAAGTGAATTTCATTTTCTCTTGTAGTGTGCAGTTTATGATGACGTATGTCAAGAGATGTTTGATAACATTGAACATAATGAGGAAGATTAAATGGCTTTTTGATGTTTATGTTTTTGCGATGATGAATTTCATATCTAAAGCTTGGAAAAGAAGACAAGATACAAAGTTTTTTGTTGCTGCTGGTGTTGTTAATTTTGGTCCCGGCCATTTCGATTGTTTGACGTTTTATAAGCCAATGCGGGCTGGGTGTGCCACTGTACGCATGAAATAATAATAAAAAATGTCAGATGTCACAATACTGCATTCATGACAGAAAAAAAAAACTTGCTGTAGTTAATTGTAAATTGTAACAGCGCCCACCGTGTTGCTTTAATTACAACATTGGTTTTAAACTCAGAGGTTTAGTCTATTTTCTTCCGTCACCTGCAGTTCAATTATTCTGCAGGTGCTTCTGCTCTGTCATCATTTTGAATTGCATACAGTTAAGGTTGTTTTAAGCGTGTTTTGAACCTTTAATTCATTACATGATTTGATGTAATATTGTACTGTACAGTTTGTTGTCTGTATATTTCTTTGCATTGTTTTGTCTTTGTCTTACTCGGCTGTCTGCTGCCAGATGAACAGTAGAAAAGAGAATCTTCTCTATTGTCTTACCTGTATAAATGAACGTTAAATTAATACAGTGAATAGAGTAAATGTTTAACCCTTTTTAAGAATTCACATCAACCCAATTTTATCCATGGCATGATCATAACCCCAAGTATGGTCAGTTTGCATTCTCAAGAAAATAAATTACTCCTAAACGAGTATTTTTCAAATATGCAGATTCATGACATCAAAAGTTTCATGTATCACCTGCCGGACATGAGCAAGGATAATTTATCGATGGAGGTCTTTCCTTCTATGGCGAAGAAGTGATCCTTCTCTATGGTGTGGATATTTCTGTCACAGCAGGAAACGATTTTCCCAAATTGTGAGCGTGAAACTCCGATCTTCTTAAACATGCACAGATAAAGCTCCTTAAAGTCCCTTTCGAATGAGACGCTCCTGATTCTACAGGCAGCACGGAGAAACTGGCCCAGACACACAGCGAACAGCGCCGAACACCACAGGAACGCGTCGATGGTGCACGAGTCCGTCCAAGCCCAGAGAGTGGCGCAGAGAAGCCCAGAGTCAAGAAGGTGAACATGTAGAAGCGTCCGAAAACACCGCTGCCACCCATGAAGCCGAGGAGAAGGAAGATGTTGGCGAGCTGGAACACCGAACTCTCGGAGCCCTCTCTCCATTTGTCACATAACGGGTATGCGCGCTGTTCGGGCTCCACGGTCAAGTTCGTAGCTTTAAAGTCCGGAGGCTCCATCTTTTCAAAAGTGATGATATCAACTATCAGGCATGCTAGCGTCAACGCCAAGTGTCCCGCAGAGCCGGACAAGCGAGAATCACACACAGCAAGGCAGATAAACTCAGAGTCGACACCTGTCGGTGTCAAAACAGCGGAATTTGACAGCGGCAAAACCGGAAATTGGTTATATGGGGAAAAAATAAAAAGGACATTATTATACTACATCAGGTTGGGCAGACATGACAAAGCCTTTCCACTGGCAGCATGAAAAAAACGGCAAATATATTTGGGCTCAAAAACGTGCTTATTTATCCAGTTTACTCTGCAAAATATTTTTTGGTTTGTTTTTGTGTTTTATAATTAATTAGTTAGTTAGGCGGCCAGGTAGTCGAGTGGTTAGCACGTCGACTTCACAGTGCAGAGGTACCGGTTTCAATTCAAGCTCCGGCCTCCCTGTGTGGAGTTTGCATGTTCTCCCCATGCTTGCGTGGGTTTTCTCCAGGTCCTCCGGTTTCCTCCCACATTCCAAAAAAAAACATGCATGGCAGACTGATTGAACACTCCAAATTGTCTCTCGTTGTGAGTGTGAGCGCGAATGGTTGTTTGTTTCTGTGTGCCCTGCGATTGGCTGGCAACAGGTTCAGGGTGCCCCCCGCCTACTGCCCGAAGACAACTGGGAGGGGCTCCAGCACCCCCCGCGACCCTAGTGAGGATAAAGCGGTTTGGAAAATGAATGAATTAATTTGTTATAATCTGTCAAAAATATACATGTACAATGTCTGTTTACGTGTGCCTTGTGATTGGCTGGCAACCAACTCAGGGTGTACCCAGCTGGCCTAATTTGTCCAAGATAAATCTGCAAATGTATTCCCACAATTTAGAATATGAGTGCACATCCAAAACATATGTACAATAGTCTCGGAATGCAGAGGTTTCAAAACCAGGTCCAGAAAGTAAAAACCCTGCCATCATTTGGCTTTAGCCAAAGGCGCTTCTCCTCAACCGGCAGGTAAACAGCTATTATTTAGATTTGAAACCAGAGAAGGCACACTCTACATCCATATATCAATTACATTTAACAAGAAAAAGGTCCCACAGGGTAACATTGACGAATAATTTTGAATGAAATACCCTTCACCTCATTTACTGTAAAATATTTCCAAGGCATAGTCCAAGCAAAATGGTTTCCATTAATGCATTATGATGTAACTAAATGGCAATCACTTTTCGAATTTGGAAACAAATGGGAATAATGTACTGTATAATGGAATAAACTGAGCATCTGCAAAAAAGGCAAAATTTGTCGATAACAACATAGAAGTCATTTCTGTATTGACCACATTTTCTTCAACTGAATTTCGACCTTCACTACAGCTGTTAACTGTCAATCAAATACACTTCGAAAGCTGTGGGCGTTAACACAATATACAATCACATTAGGAGGCTCACCTTCAAAGCTGTACTTACACCGGGGCTAGGGGGTGCTATAGAGCCATCAGATATCTTTGTAGCACCTGTTAAGATCCTCCAGTACACATCCATCCACCCATCCATTAATCCATCCATCCATCCATTTTCTAATCTGTTTACCCCCACAAGGGTCACAGGCGTGCCAGAGCCTATTCCAGCTCTCTTCGGGCAGTAGGTGGTGTACACCTTGAACTGGTTGCCAGCCAATAGGTCAGTTGGACACTCTAAATTGTCCGTAAGTGTGAATGGTTGTTTCTGTGCCCTTCCATGGGCTGGCGAGCAGGACAGGTTGTACACCGCCTCTTGCCCGAAGCCATCTGGGATTGGCTCCAGCACACCCACGACCCTTGAAAATACCTTTTGACATTCCTCTGCCCTACTGCCTTTTCATCTGCTTCCCTGTGTTTGGGTCCACCTGACTTCTGTGTGCAAACCGCCATAGCAAAACCACTACTGTGACATAACGTCTCCTTTGAGGAGCTGGTTGTGTCACACTCAACATTAATGTTGAGTAAAAATGCAAGTCCACGTGATTACAAAAATACTACTCACAACTAAACCATCCATCCATCCATTTTCCGAACCGTCAGGGTCGCGGGGGGCGCTGGACTCAAGTCTTCGGGCAGTAGGCGGGGGACACCCTAATGGTGCCAGCCAATCGCAGGGCACACAGAGACGAACAACCATCCACGAGTAAAAATGCAAGTGGGAGGAAACGGAGCACCCGGAGAAAACCCACGCAAGCCCGGGGAGAACGTCCACACAGGGAGGCCGGAGCTGGGATCGAACCCGGTACCTCTGCACTGTGAAGCCGACGTGCTAACCACTGGACTACCGGGCCGCCCCACAACTAAACCAATGTAGGAAATTATTCATTTATTTTGACTTTTTTTTTTTTTTTACCATTTGGAAAACCTAATTTTGAGTTAAGCTGTATGCACATACAAGAGAAAGCTCTCTCTCTCTCTCTCTCTCTCTCTCTCTCTCTCTCTCTCTGGCTCTTTCGGCATGGTTAAACATAACAGCTCTTGGTTCTGTTGTTTTCCTGTGGCAGGGTGATTGACGTTAGTCAAATGTGTTTTATTTTAAGGTTAAAATAACAACAACAGACAAACTAAATAGCATAACCCAAAATAAAAGGCAGAACCTTTTTCTTTATATGTGCAATATATTAGCCTCTATCCCCTTGTTTACATTTTCGGGGTGTGATGAACCACTCAATGGTATTGAGTGAATAATAGATGTCCGTCTTTGTCTATCTGATGAAGGTGGCCCATTTTTTTGTGTTTTCTGCATGGAGAAAATAAGAGGAGCTAGTAGATCTGGAGCAAAAAAAGAAGGACAGTGAACCCATTTAATGCAAGTCACGGTTGCAGGGATATTCTCTGTGGGTCTGGCCCCTTTTTGCAGACAGGGGGTTCATGACAATGTAAAACAACAGAAAATGGAATTCCAGATTTTCACAAGGTTGAGGGCACATGTTCAAATTCAAGAATTATGTACCGGTATGTCCACAGGTGTGTGCATATATCGATGCATAAAGTTTTGGGAATGATCTCCTCACAGTCCTCTGATATTACCAGACACCCAACACCAACTATTTATAGCACGTTTACCCTGGTCACGTTATGTACAGTATAAATAGCAACAAACGTTAAGTGGAAGTACACCCTCATGGGCCACAATGGTGGGTTAAAATGAGGTTCAAACACAGAAGTAGTATAAAATATATATACGGACAAATAGTATAAATTAAAAACTGATTAATTCATTCAAAAACCCATGGATCACGTTGTATGCTAAGTGGAGCCAATTTAATGTCCAGAGTACAGTCTGTACTCGATATGTATACATACAGTATATACACCCACATGCATGCACACACACACACACACACACACACACACACACACACACACACACACACACATATATATCCATCCATCCATTATCCAAAACCTTCAAAGTTCGCAGTATATGCTGTAACTCTTTTTTTTAACCATTTCCTCTCTTTGATAGTATTTTAAGATACTCAAATAAATGTAAATATTTGACAAATATAATTCCACTGAACAGAAGATGCAGTTCTTAAATGGTTCTTTTATTTATTAAGAAGAGAAAAATCATTCAAAGCTACCCACTGCAATGTGAACTACTTTTTCATATATCTGTAGCTGGCCAAAATCTTCGTGCTGCTGAAGGTACAAGCTTGTAAAACCCCAACACAATTTATGTTATTATTTATTTATTACATGATGTATACATATTTTGTCATAAAGTAAAAAAAAGAAAGGAATGGTGTCCGTTGAGAATCAACAACCCCAACAACAACAACAAATAAATTAAAACACGACCAATTAAACAGTAGATATTTCTGAGTGCGTGTCACTGCTTGTCTTACTTTCCACTGGGGGTCAGTATTGTCCAAGAATTCCATTTCCATTTCTGGCTTTGGTGAGGTTCTGCTATCAACTTGACTGAAACAGAATCAGTATCAATCTGAAAAGTCAAGTCAAATTTCGTTATATAGGCCTTAATCACAAGAGCGTCTCAAAATCTTGACATGCGTATAATTGACACATAATAACATAGTAACGACATCCCGTGAAAAGGTCATCTTGATTAGCAGATCAATATAAATCTTAAGTAAAAAATGTATATGTGAATGTAACAAAAAGAGGTAGAAGTAACTAACATCCATCCACCCATCCATGGCAAGGCACACAAGGAGGACCAAATTACTACATGTATGTAACATGTCCTTGTATTTGTTTATCGATTAAATCTGTGGCTATAAGAAGTGTATGTCACATCTTAATGTTTGTTTGTAACCTCAAAGCACCACTTGACATGAATATGTACTTGTTAGCTACAACACAAACTAAACGTTTGGACAAATATTACTTTAGTCCACGAACGACACTGTTCCACATAGAACGGTTAGGTGTGCTTTCGCTTGCAGTGTCAACATTATTTGCTCTGCACGCACCCTTTTTTTTTTTTTCAAGAATCTTTCTTGTGGTTGCTTTTTACTGTAAAATTGCCCTCAGTATGCCTCAGAGGAAAGTGAAAAGTGTAAGTGATTGTGTAATTGGAAAGCCCTGAAATGTGTCATGGTGCTGACGGCATCCGTTGAGCGATCCCGTCGGCGGGGCTGTGTATGTCTCGCCTGAGCTGGAATGGTGCAGTGTTCAAAACCCCACTTTAACTATGAAAACAATGATTCTTGTGATTAGGTTACAGCGATAGCAACATTGAGTTACGTAGATTTCTGACCAAAAAGATTTGTTTATGATCCAGTGTCAGTTAACACAAGGCAATATTAACGTGAAAAAAATACAAATAATCTGACTTTGACAAAGGATGATCAAACTGGTGAAAGTAAATGCCTGTAGCCCAGCACACGTGTAGCCTGAGCAAGGGCTGGAGGCAAAACTGGAGGTGACACACAGACGCAGCGGTGAGAATGCTGTGGCAAAATGCTAAGTAATGTCGTTCAAAACAGTCAGCAAAGCAGCAGAGCTTCTGTTAATGACATGCAATCAGCGGCTGCAGCTCTCCCATCAGTGAGCAGACCTGGCTCAAAACCCCCTGTTATATGGAAAAGGATCAATCATGCAACACGTGAGCACCAGCTAGGGAGAAGCGAGCCTCAGGCAGCACACATAAGCAACCTGCCGAAGCTTACGAGTTGCTCTGTTACCAGGTGAGAAGCAGGAACAGTCGGAACTGAAAATGATCAACGCTGCTCATGTAATTGTAAAACAGATGGCTACTTTGCGAAACGGCAACAAAGCAACGACTGTTACATACAGCGCTGGTACTGTCGACATCAGGAGAAGGGAGGCATGGTGACCAGAAAATTGTCTGAGTTCCCGGACCTTGACACTGAAGCGCAAGTGAGAAAGAGACTAGACACTGTCTACCTTTGTAAAGTGGCCTCAGGTAGTGAGATGCGAACACACACCAAGTGGAAACGACAACCCACTCATTTCTATTAAACAGGGAGAGTAATTTACTCTTTCTGCTCTATCATCAATGGAAAACGAATTCCCATGTTTATCAACACGTTTTGCAGGAGGCCATCTGTCTATGAATGGAAGCCTGACAGAGGATGAGTGATGCAACGGCACAAAGACCCAAAGGACCAGGATTAAATAAAAAAACTGAAGAGCTTCAATGGGAGAAAATATATCTTCTGAATCAACCCAATAAAACTAACCCAAATGAGATGCTGTGGAAATGATTTAAAAAATCACATCAGTAATCATATGAATATTGCAGAACTGAAACAATTTTTGTTCATGTAACAGTCCACAATTTCCGCTATCCATTTAACAACTCTTATCTGCAACTACAGGAAACATTTGGTTGAGGATATTGCTGCCAAAGGAAGCTTTATCCAGTTATGAAATCCAAAGACTTGCATATTTTTTTCCACCCTGCGCCCTACATTTAGTAGACGGACATGACTGAATGTCTTCTGCAAGTCCACAAAGCACTTGGAGACTTGTTGGGCGGATTCTCATGCATCCTCCTTCGGGTGTAAAGCTGCTCCACTGCTCCAACGGCTTGGACGAAAACCACACTCTTTACTCCTGACTCAGAGATCTGACTTCCCAACAGGCCCGCCTATCCAGAACCAGGGGTGTAGTGGGCGTGGTACGCGGGGGTACGCCGTCCACCCACTTCTCCCGACGCCACATTCAATTTTTATTTCGGTTTTAGCCCTGCACTGTCTGCGGGTTATTGAAATGTTTGTTGATCATTGTTCTAATGCGAGTTATGCTTAATAACGGCCTATGATCGATGTTAGAACATCCCAGAATCGCCTACACCCACTTAAAAAATCCCCACTACACCACTGTCCAGAACCCCTAAATAGACCTTACCAAGGGAGGCTGAGATGGGGATCCCCCTGTCGTTGGAACAATCCCTCCAGGACCCCTTCTTAAAAAGGGGGACCACAGCCCCACACTACCAATCCAGAGGCACTGTCTCCGATGACCAAGCGATACTGCAGAGTTGTCAAACAGGGCAGTCCCACAACATACAGATCCTTTCGCAACTGTGTCTGGATCTCATCCACCCGCTGGGCCCTGCCACTGAGGAGCTCTTCAACCATCTCTGCGACCGTTGGAGAGCCCACCATAAATTATCCGATCTCAACATTCTCCTAGGAAGGCTTGGACAAGGAATTGAGGAGGCATTAAGCTATCGTCCCCACCGACTTACAACATCACAAGTCTAAATATGTAAACAGCACCAAATACCTTCCAAACACGCTCTTGATAATGCACCGTTCCAACATGACTGTTGTTCATTGGGAATTGGGCACACAGCTCGCTTTCAGCTCCTGACCGGACTTCATATCTGGCTGATTCCATTCAGCAAATGCCATCAGAGTAAAGTCAGGACAAAAAAATTAACATTAGCTACACAAACATTTTGCACAGGTGATGAAGGCAGACAGGCAGACAGTCAAATAAGAAAAAAAAAACTACAACTAGTCCAATAATTCTATGCTTGTTTGGAGAGACAAAAGAGGAAAGATGACGATTTGCATTTAACCACTCAGTGAGCACTGAAGATGCAAAATTGGTTTGTGTACATGACTGTGATGGCACAAGTATATGCACTAAGTTGTATTTACTACAATTTTTTTTGTAGACTGCCAAGAAGCATACTTACCGCTTCTAATAAACTCAAGCTCTTCTACAGCACAAAAAAAAACCCCAACAACAACACACAGACGACATGCACGCACAGACACACGCACACTCACGCTCACACGCCATCTGGCCTACATTGTCTTTTCCCGTGCCAGCAATAATGAAATCAAGGTGCAGATGTGATCATGGGAAACAAGGGGAGGACATGTTCACAAATACAAACAGTTTGTTACAAATCTGTCTAAGGCACCAAGCACCAAAAACCGTGACCCCAAAAGATCTTTCAATACATTGATACCTTGAACTTAAATGGCTAAGAAACGTTGTTTACTTACAATCTATTTATTTGATCACTTTTTGGGATACATTTCCAAATATAAGCACAAAGGTTTACTGGGAAGGCAAGTCCAAAGACAAAAGCTGCACTGATGCCAACAGTGTACTTCCTGCCAACATATCGCGTAAACCGTAAGTAGATCTAATTTCAGACAGCATCAAAGGATTACATGTGTGTGTTTGTATTTTACGGCTCAACAATGTGAATGGGAGAGGCGAAAGTGAAGCATGTGAGTGTAATTTACAGTAAAAGGCCAAAATGGATGACTGGCGAACAGTCTAGGCTGTGTGGCCATACATAACAATTTAGACGTACAAAATACAACTAACAAACTTTCATCCATCCATTTTCTAACCGCTTATCCTCTCAAGGGTCACGGGCCTGCTGGAGCTTTATCAAAGCTGTCTTCGGGCAGTAGGCGGGGGACACCCTGAACTGGTTGCCAGTCAATCGCGGGGCACACAGAGACAAATGATCATTCACGCTCATAATCACAACAAGGGACAATTTCAAGTGTCCAATCAACCTGCCATGCATGTTTTTGGAATGTGGGAGGACACCGGAGTACCCAGAGAAAACCCACGCAGGCACGTGAAGAATATACATGCAAGCTCCACAAGGAAGAACAGAGCCAGAATTGTACGCTGCACATCTGCAAAGTGAGGCCAAGGAGCAAACCAGTTCAACACCGTGCCAGCAGCAAACTTTGATATTTGTCAAATTCAATTAGAGTCCTTAATTACTTTATTTATTGTATAACTTACCATTTTGAAAGTGAGATTTTTTTTAATGTTGAAGCCCATAGCCCATATTTATGAAATTAGTGAATATTGATTTCTCGTCAGGGTTCGTTCAAGGTTGCAAATGTTCGCCAAACGGTCGCCAGACGTTCACCCACGGTTTGAATGCTTCTTCTTGTTCAAAATTTCTTTGTAACAAGAATAAATTGTTGGCAATCATTAAAACTGTTGAACATATTTAAACGATCACTTATGAAATATCAATATGCGCCATCCTCACACTCATAAACGTTTGCCACTCAGTGGGATATTGGCTGAATGTTCGAGGCCATGAACAAGAGCTTACGGCCCAGGGACCACATCAAGCGGATGTCCGAAAAGCAGACAAATTCCCAAATAAGTCATAGCAGGCTTGCACCTGCACAAAAGTCAATAAGTGCCAGTTTTTACGCTCGAGAGCACGTGCGCTGTCTAAAACAATAAACCCCAAACGTTTTGGTCCCTTTGACTCATTTGACTTTCGACATTCTTCAGACCTAGTCATCTTGCAATCACATGCAAATGCACCAAAGTTATCTATTGGAACAGTATGTTCAATGTAATAATTTCTCCTCCCTGTAATTAATAATAATCAGCATCTCACGTCACAGAATAACCAACCATCACGGCTTGAAAGTTGTGGTCATACAAGAGATGATGGAGTGTCTAAAGAAGCTGAAGCAAGAATGCGTGATGGCCAATGTTAGGACAGTTTGTAGTTTCCCATTTATTGACTCGTTTAAAATCACTTTCCAAATATTTCCGCTCAGTCATTGGATATAAGGAGAAAATCTAAAGGCTGACTTTGGATAAGGGCGTTCAAAATAGGCTCCATGAATCTTTAAACTCCTTTCCTATCACCATGTCCTTCTGATTATTCAACTCCCTTCTCATTGTTGTGTACTATGAACTTTATGTAGTACTCGGAGTTCCTCAAATTAAATTGAGCAAAATACCACTCTTTGTTTTGTGACTTAAGGAGCTTCTGCATTTCAAATAGGAATCAAAACGTTTGATGGAAGGCCAATACGGAACTGTGGTATTGTATTTAATGCAGGGCAGTACAAATGTGTATGTTTTCATTTAATGGCTTAGAATGAGATGAAGCAAAGATTCCATTAATCTAATATGCGTGACACCAGAGAAGCTGGAATCCTGGCAAGATCCACACACAGTACGGAGGCTTTGTAGCTGGAGTGAATGATGGTTGTGCAACAGAGGATGAGTTCCCAATTCAAATCGCATCAAAGAGGCTAAGAGTCTGCATTTAGTGACAACTGTATCAGAGGGCTCATCGCTGCAGATAGGGATCTTGAGCCAGTATGCAACTTGTTGTGAGGCCGCTGTTAATGATGACATTGAGTCGACTTCTAAAAGACGGGCAACTTAATCTGCAGCAAAGTACAAGAGAAGTTGTTTTGCAGACAGCGTCGTACTGAGTGTACTGATAATGACTGATAAAGAGGAACTGGCACAAATGGGTCCCGAAACTTCCAACATTTGAGACGTTCTTCAGGCTCTGAAAGAGTCAGTGAAGTCATTAGAATATTCTCCCAAATCTAAACAGATTGTGGATCATTCTGCATTTCAAAATAACATGATTACTACTTAGTACTTAATGCCAGTTCTCCCCCACACTGTGGAAGCATTTGTAGCAATAGTAAATATAAAAACTAGTTGAGTGGAATTTTGACAGGTAATCAATCACAAATAATCAGTGAAATAAAAGAACATGTTTAAGATCATATACGTTTCATTTATGACACAGGAATTGGTGTAGGTCCAGGGCAAGTTGTTGCAGGTACAGAGGGGCAGATGAGATATGCCATCAATTCCTGCTTATCATCATGTCTGTGGCTTTGAAGGCTTATCAGGCATCTGACCATAACAAGAATGCATTGAGACAGAACTCATGCAAAGATACACTGTATGTAGCTCAGGCTTTCACAGCAGAGGATATGCCAGACCAGGGGCGTCCAAACTATGGCCCGGAGACTGTTTGTGGCGCTCCATCCTTTTTGCAGTGGCCCATGGCATATATACGAAAAATGAAGGCAGGGTGTCAAAAAATAGTTGCCAATACTACTAAGAAATAGGTTCATATACCGTATTTTTTCGGATTATACGTCGTTCCGTATTATTAATCGCACCAGTCAAAAAATGCATAATTAAGAAGGAAAAAACATATATATGTCGCACTGGAGTGTAAGTCGCATTTTGGGGGGAAATGGATTTGATCAAATCCAACACCAAAAACATACATGTCATCCTGAAAGGCAATCCATCCATCCATCCATCCATCCATCTTCTACCGCTTATCCGGGGCCGGGTCGCGGGGGCAGCAGCTTTAGCAGGGAAGCCCAGGCTACTTCTTCCAGCTCTCCCGGGGGTACCGAGGCGTTCCCAAAAAGTCTCTCCAGCGTGTCCTGGGTCGTCCTCGGGGTCTCCTCCCGGTTGCCCGGAACACCTCACCAGGGAGGCGTTCAGGAGGCATCCGAATCAGATGCCCAAGCCACCTCATCTGGCTCCTCTCGATGTGGAGGAGAAGCGGGTCGACTCTGAGCCCCTATGACCGAGCTTCTACCTTTCTTTCGGGATTTCGGCCGCTTGTATCCGGGATCTCGTTCTTTCGGTCACGACCCATAGCTCGTGACCATAGATGAGGGTTGGAACGTAGATCGACCGGTAAATTGAGAGCTTCGCCCTTTGGCTCAGCTCCTTCTTTACCACGACAGACCGATGCAACGTCCGCATCACAGCAGACGCTGCACCGATCCGCCTGTCGATCTCTCGCTCCCTCCTGCCCTCATTCGTGAACAAGACCCCAAGATACTTAAACTCCTCCACTTGGGGCAAGATCTCCTCCCCGACCCGGAGTGGGCACTCCACCCTTTTCCGACTGAGGACCATGGTTTCAGATTTGGAGGTGCTAATTTTCATCCCAACCGCTTCACACTCGGCTGCGAAACGCTCCAGTGAGAGTTGGAGAGCCCTGTTTGAAGGAGCCAACAGTACCACATCATCTGCAAAAAGCAGAGATGCAATACTGAGGCTACCTAAACAGACCCCCTCAACGCTTCGGCTGCGCCTAGAAATTCTGTCCATAAAGGTAATGAACAGAATCGGCGACAAAGGGCAGCCTTGGCGGAGTCCAACCCTCACTGGAAACGATTCCGACTTATTGCCGGCAATGCGAACCAAACTCTGACCTCGGCAGTATAGGGACCGAACAGCCCGTAATTTAAAATAAAAATAAACTAGATAACAACAGGCTGAATAAGTGTACGATATGCTAACGTTACATGACGCTTAAACAACGAACTGTGAATGTGCCTGGTATGTTCACGTAACATATTAAGTTATTTAGACAACTATGGCACAAAGAACATGCTAACAAATTTACTAAACCATCAGCATCACTCCAAATCACGAAATCCAATTAAATCTTCATGCTCGGTGTCACTTTTAAACAACTCCGCCAACTCCAGAGGTAGAAGATGCAGCACTTCCTCTTCTACATCGCTTACGTCAGAGTCATTGTCAGTTGTTTTTCTCAGTTACCGCCAACGTGGAAAGTATCAACACAGGCCGAGAGCACCCTCTTGTGGTTTAATGTGAAAATAACATATGATGTCTACAATGTGTTAACCATTTCACACATAAGTCGCTCCAGAGTATAAATCGCACCCCTGGCCAAACTGTGAAAAAAACTGCGACTTATACTCCGGAAAATACGGTACTGTAGAGCTATTCTTAATATTCAACAATACAAATTCACTGTGTACGACTAAAATATCACAATAACTTGCCTCACATTGCAGAGGTGCAGAGTTCGATTCTTGCTACGGCCTTCTTGTGTGGAGTTTGCGTGTTCTCCCCATGGCCGTGTGGGTTTTCTCCGGGTACTCTAGTTGATCTCGGTGTGCCCTGCGATTGGCTGGCAACCAGTTCAGGGTGTCCCCCGCCTCCTGCCCGAAGACAGCTGAGATAGGCTGCAGGATGCTTGCGATCCTTGTGAGGATATGCGGCTTAATTATTGCGATTAATCTCGAGTTGTTCCTTGTATTTACAATATAAACTCTGTAGGTGGCAGAATGACATGACATGCATGTGAGCTGCAGTGAGAAAATATACTGCTTGGAGAGTTGGTTTTTCATTTTAAACCACAGCTCTTGAGGAAGAATAATCTCTCAGAGACAGATGGTATGACTGATGAGGTGTCAATCATTTGCGAGGCTCCTGCACACTCGTAATAACCTGTTAGCTTGGGTTATCCAGCTCTGGAAAATAAAAAATCCTGCTCATTCCTCCTTTGCCAACGATCGAAGCAACGTTCGGGACTGTTATCACCTCTTTTTGATATTTACTTGATTGCACATTCCACAAAACAAAACTTGATAGATGTAGTGTATAGTAACATTCTACTGCAGTTGTCTGTCCAGGGTATCCCCCATTTCTCTCTCAAAGTCATCTGGGATAGGCTCCAGCACATCCACCAACACTAATGAGGGTAAGAGTTTTACAATACGGATGGATGAACAGTAGCACTATTACAAACAAGTCTGGTTCCCAACGGAGCGGCCGTGGCTAGCTAATGTTGGCTTGTTTACCACTTATAATTGTGATATTAATATTGTGCATGCTGCTTTTGTTCAGAGTCGTGGGGGGATTAGTGAAATGAGGCAAAAAAAAAAAGCCATTTTGAGTCACAAGTATGTCTCCCCTAAACCACACAGCTTTGGGATTTACTCACTTGGAGCTGGCTCACTCTCTAATTGCTACACACAGGCCTTGTGATTCCTTTGACTTGATGGTCTGTCCTCTTATATGTACTCAGATCCTTTACAGCATGAAACGCTACTTCGACCAATCAACAATAGCACGACCTGGCTTACTGTCCAGTTAAATTTCATCAAAGATTTGAAAGAGTACTTTGAATTCTACAGTACTTGTATCCAACTGCAACGTAAAACTATGTACTGTACTGAACGTTGGATCTAACAATGGAGACAGTGGGGGTAGCATCAGTTGATAGCAGGAAATAACAGAAGTGCCTGAAGAAAAAAATCTGCATCTGAGTCCGATTAAGACTTCCACGTAGATCTGTTGTTTTAAAGGCTGGTGAAGCCTTGGGGGGATAGACGAATGGGGGGTTGAGACACACACACACACACACACGTGCGTATACTATATATATATATATATATATATATATATATATATATATATATATATATATTCCATTAGTTCATTAGTTCATCTCTTGAATAGAAAAAGGAAGTTTTAATTCTATTCAATGGTTATTCAATGATTCAAGTTCTAATCAAAATGCAGACAGCAGTGTGGGTTCACCCTAAAAGTCAGAAGATTCAATCGGTATGTATAATAGATTCTGCAAAAGATTAATGACTAAAAGTCACACTCTAAAGCAGGTTTCCCCAATTACGGTAGTTCTTGCCAAATTATGTCAAAGTTTCAGGTAATGTTTTCTGGGTACTTTTTAATTTTTTTTCCCAATGGATCAGCAGGATTGTTTAATGTGCAGATGTTATTGCTGCTAATATCAAGTCGTATTACGATTAGGAACACAGATGGTCTTTTGTTGTAGGAGCAGATATCGTAGTTGTCATGACCTGTGTTGAGGGACAGATGAGAAAAATGCACAGTTTAAAGAAAATCATCCATCCATCCTGTTGCTGATCCACTTATCCTCTCAAGGGCCGCGGGGCGTGCTGGAGCCTATACTGTCTTCGGGCAGTAGGGCAGCCAATCACAGGGCACACATAGACGAACAACCATTCGCACTCACAATCACAACGAGGGACAATTTCGAATGTTCCATTAAGCTGTGTTTTTGGAATGTGGGAGGAAACCGGTGGACCTGGAGAAAACGCAAACCCTGCACAGGCACGCATAGCATGGAAAAAAAAAACCAACTCAGATACATATATATATAAAATGTTGAACACAAATATGGCTTGTAACAAACACGTAAAAGTAGTGGTGAAATGTGATTTGCCCACATTTTAAATCCAAATCCAAATGGCAAGAGCAAAGTAAAAGAAAAACAAAAACAAAAGAAACAAGGAAAATTCGAGATGCAATGACTCTGAGACAACTTGATGAATATTGATTGCACCATTTGACTCCTCTTGCCTTCCTTACACGAGGAAGTGACGCTTGATGGTTCCTTGTGTTGCTTTCCATTGTGAGCAGACGTGTTCAGTAAACATTCTTATTTTAAAAAGAGCATGGTTTCGGTTTTCGAACAGCCTTCTGGAACGGATTATGGACGAAAACCGAGGTTTGACTGTACTATCATTTAAATACCAGGTTGGCCAAACCCAGAATTTCTGTGTTCTCTCTCGAAGCTTACTGTGTTGACCCTCTAACAAGCCCTACACTAGCAGTCATTTAAGGCCAACGGTCATGAGTTTAAATCAGCGACGTGGCCTGGTTGTGGTCTTTGATATTTAAATAAAAGAGGTTGGGTTACAGAAACAATGAGAGGAATTTTTGTCACATGAGGAGCTGTGACAATTCCGCTTGAAGCGACTGTAAAAAATGCATACAAGCTGGTCTGAATGTCATGCTGGCGGTGAGGACGGGATTTACAGCACTTATATAAGATATCAGTTTCGGATTAATCTACGCCCTGATGACATTGTTGTGGTACGAGCAGCTGCCCTGAATACATAAGAGTGGATCATTTCTTGTCTCTGGGTGAGTGGTAAGCATGTCTGCTTCTGGAGTTTGCATGCTCTCCCCGTGTTTGTCTGGGTTTTCCTCACATTATCCCCCCCCCCCCCCCCCAAACATTATGGGTGTGAATACAAGTGTAAATTGTTATCTTTCTATGATTGGCTGGCAACCAGCCCAGGTTTTACACCACCTTTTTCCCAAAGTCTGCTGGTAAAGGCTTGAGCTCATCCGCGACCCGAATGACGTTAAGCAGTAAGGAAAATGACTATTCATGTTCTCCTGTGACGTGTTCTGCTGTGAGCCATGTGAGACTTCACCCGACCGTAGCTCTGCCAACCAGAGCTCAGGCTGACATCCTCCTTCCTCCTCCCCCTCCCCTTCCCTTGTGGTCTACGTGCAGAGTAGCAGCATCTCAACTCCAGTCTTTCTCTCCTCTCTCATTGATTGAAATCCGTCCCCTCCCCTTCCTGTGTGAGCTGAAATCACCCCACATTGCTGGTTTTTGCCACTAGACAGAATCAAAAATGAGGATGCGGTGCAGCTATTGGCTTTTTCTATTCCACTTAGCCCATTCTATTACTAATGCTGTTCTTTATTTGGCAAGTCCTAATCACCCATGCAAAGCAGGTAAGAGAAGTATCTGGAGACAAATTGAACAGGACCACAAAATAACTGAAATTATGACCAATTGTGTGTGTTTAAGACTCTTTTGTAGCTACAGTAGATATGCTGACAAAGTGCCATTACAGACCAGGTCGTCTGCGTGGTGTAGGCCATGGGTTCGAAGTGATAGTAAGAGTGTAGATCAGTTATTCTGATGTCAGTATGTAGCATCACAGACATCCATCCATCCATTATCCGAAGCACTTATCCTCACGAGTGTTGTGGGCTTTGGAGCCTACCCTAGCTGTCTTCGAGCATTAGGCGGGGCACACCCTGAACTGGTTGCCAGCCAATCGCCACATCACAGTCTTTTCCCTGAAAACGATACTACTTTATTTCACAGTGAGGGTCTATCCTAACCGTATCGGCCTCATCAAGGGCCTGAGACATTACGAATTGAGATACATCTTCATACCGCATGTACAGTATGGTGTATATCCGATGTGTGCCGCCAGAGAGCTGGTGCACATCTTTAAGGGATTCTCCACTTAGTTAGCTGCTAGTTTGCTGGGGAATACAAAAGCCCAGCATGCAAGTGTTATTTTGTGACGCTAAAAACAAACAATAAGATGACATTAGCATCCGTTTTCGTGAGAAGAAAGGATGACGGTTGTTGAAGGCGAACACAACTGCAAGCAACCAACAAAACCACCACTAAAATTCTTATTAACCCATTCAAGATGGTTTGCGCCAAGACCATAAAACATTGTCATCCTTAAGCATGATTCATTGGTCAGATGGCATTTGTATCACCGCAAAGCACAATGTTAGATTGTACTATTAGTGGTGTTGATTTAGAAAAAAAGTGACAAAAGAAGACCTTTCCAACATAAATTTCCAACTCATTTTTGGTCACATCATCAAAACACAAAAGCCCTGACGGTAAAAAGCCAATCATCACATGGCTTTCTTGAATCACGTGTGACATCATTTTGAGGAAGAACTTAGTGGAATTACTTTAAGTATTCCCAAAAATGTTGTCAGGATGGGAAAATTTTAGTTTCCAGTTACTCCCTTCCTTTGTTATTATAGGGAGCAACATTTGCTTACTACATATTTAGTCAAATCTCTGTCTGCGAAGACCATTCATTTATTCCATGGACGTCGTGGTTTCCAAAATAAATGTCATCAGAAAATACATGTACTGTTTCCTTATAATTTTAGGGGGTGCAAAATCATGTGCTCAAATTAAAAGAAAAAGATAAATAGTACCTATGGGAAAACTATTATTTACATATTCAGCTCCTTTTCAGGCTTCATCATCCTCATAGTGATTCGGAGAACCTGACAATAAACCGGCATTCCGCAAATGCATGGATCAAATAGGTTAAACATGAAGTTATTCATCAGTCTATCTCAAAACAGTATGCGTTACCTCCACCTTCTTCAGAACTCAACTACTGCAACCACACTTGAAAGTGTTCTCACCATTTTAGCAGAAGGTTCTCTATTAGTTGGCGGTCCTTGAGCAAGAAACGAAACCCCAATTGTTCTTCGTTAACTATTTGGTAACTAGCATTGCAACCTTTAGCATTAGAATGTTAATGAAACGAAGCAAAATCCTCCAAAACAATGAAGAACAGCTACTAAAAATTCAAGTGTCAGCTGACAGACCATCATTCACACTCGCGTTGTAAGTACCGTGTTCCAATTTCCATATCTATTCCTTTGTCCAGTGAAATGGGCGTATCAGGAACGAAAAACCTGATCCGTGATTTAGATCCAGAAATGACACATGATGGAGTATGTATAAAATCAATTAACAATCAGAAAAGACAATTTTGCTGAGGGTCATCACGGGGTTTATGCGAAGGAATCTGCAAAAGGCTTGGCGAGGATACAAACATCTGACTTGAGTCTTAAATGATGATCATAGCCGTACCGTACTTCTTTCACCACCAGCTTACATATGGTGAATGACCTGCAACCATTTGATCCAATAACGTCATACAGTGTGAAAGTGTGAATCCAAAATACGTTACCTACGCTGTAGATGATACTCTCGATTGGACAGTTTAGCCGTCATTTTGTCTCACCATTGCACCACACATTGGGGGATATACTTATGTTATTATAACTGTGTTTCAGTCAACACATCGTCATGCCAGACTGTGAGCCATGAGGTTGAGTGATCATAGCAACAATTAAAAGACTGAAGATGATTAAGTTCAAGTAGTGGGATCAATTGCATTGAACAGCTGTTGTGAAACTTAAGTGCTATATAAATAAAGTTGCATTGTATTGTATTGTAGTTGATGTCTACGCTAATATTGTCAGGTAGCGAGGTGGTGGTGGACCCCAAAAAGCAGGCAAGAGGGAGGAGCAGGGTGTATTTAAAGAATTGTATGAAAACACAGAAACTAAATCCAGAACAAACAAAGTCAGGGAAACAAAAAGAATCCAAAGTATCAAACAAGACCGTGACTGAAGCAAAAACAATCAATAACCGGGACATGACCAGAACAAACATGACAGCAGCAAACAGCCAGAATGACCCAACAATGAGAGATCGGGTGGGAGTCCTTTTATGCTACTAATTACATAACGACCAACAGGTGTGCAGCTGCAGGGAGAGCCCTACAGTGCCACCTGTTGGTCACAAACCAAAACATGACAAATATTAACACTTGCGTCCCAAATTGAGAGCAATGCATTCTAACTTTTATGATGCCCCCGTCATTCATCAATAAAGTTACGTTATTCAAGAGCGTTTGAATCGTTCGAACAAATAGTAGATAACATTTCTATGCTCTTGTGGCTATTAATAATCATATATTAACATCTTAATGTTGTTGCCCATAGACTAAACAAATGTGTAATAATGATGGGAATATGATCGTGGGAATGGTTAATTCTACATATACACATTATTCCCAACACGAGATTTTCATTTTTGCAAGACAAAAAAAAAAATCAAAGGTTGACCTGCATCACTGGAACTGATTGTGTTCATGTCAGTGGGTATTTATGCTTATTTAACCTTGGGGAGACATATCAGATCAATAAAAGAAAAGCCTTACACTGAGAATCATGACCAGATGCTGCATCTTTTTTCAATTTGTCTGGAATACTTTCCCATCCTTTCTCCTTCATCCTCAACACCAGTTTGTCTTTCTTGCCAAGTCTTTTCATACAGATGAATGGCATTGTGAAGTCAAATAAGTTCCCTAGTCAAGTTTGTGGCATTGATCATTTATCCCATGTGTGTATTAACAAGATTGAAAATGGCTGCTATGGGACGGCTTCATGCCTATCAATATAAATGTGAGAGACACTCGTAACTCTTTGTGACAAACTGTGCACTATCATGCTTTCCTCCATTTGCCTTGATCTTCTCTAAGGGAAGTACAGTAGTTCACAGTAATTACGAAGGACAGGCACCACTGCAGAAAGTGAATGCTAAATGATTCCTTGTGACCATATTCTTCCAAACTAAACATATAGAGCTTCAAATGAACAACAATAGGACTCAGTAGAGCAGTGTTCTGTGGTAGTGATACCATCTGACATATTTAATGGAAACATTTCCCACAATGCTATATGATAGCTATCTAGCTAGCTACATAGATAGGAATCACAACAGTATTTAAATGTAGCTACCCTTTTTGCCAGGTGGGAGAGCATCATTATGTAATGCATCAACGTTATTCGTACAGTTCGTAATCCATTATGTAAACTGAAAGGGTGTCATGGAGGACAATATCGGACCAGGATTAGAAATTCACTTTCAAGGCACACTTTTGGAAGCAATTTAGAGCAGAAAACCTGGAATGAAGCAGTCCTCCCTCAAGCAAAACAACTGCATCTTAAAAGCATTTGAAACAATCTTCTTTGGGTTTGCCTTTTGGTGTGTACACACTCTGTATGGAGAACCATGTCCATAAGGTATGGCTGTCATTGCACCACTGCAACGACTGAGAGAGTCGTACCTTCGCAGTCAGATGAGTAAGGTGACAGGGGTCACAACTGTGACGGTCTCAAGCTCCACGTCGCTGCCGCCTCAATAAAACCAGACGCATGGAGTGTGGCTTTTCTCTCTTTTTATTACTGCAACACAGTATGGCAGGAGGGATAGGTGAAGTCACGGGACGTTTCGGTCTCAGAAATAACCTGTGACTTCCCTGGTAGCTCTCCATAACAAAACATCATCCATAACAAGACAAAAACGCAGAAACACTGTTATTTACGTGATGCCGCTGAATGCATCACATGCAGCAGAACGGCTGCGCAATGTACAATAATGGCGGCCGCGACGAACTGCGGGCACACGCTAGTAAGTTGAGGCGAGGCACAAAGTGATGTTGGTTTTGCAGAGGTAATAGTGGGAATGTCCATGAAATCAACAGCAAGACCAAGAGGTCTTTCTGTCATATCTTTCTGGAGCTACAGGAGGCCCTGGGGTAGCACAAATGCCCCTTTATTCTGATTGAGCCCCCCAGGAGCCTCCAATGGTGACTGGCATGTCCCTGCACCACAGAGCTTGTGGAAAGCAGCCTGTCGCATTTTAAAATTGGTGATGCTTGACAGCAAAAATCCTCTGTACAGTAGTTGGCGTGCCACACATTCTTGGAAGTTGCAATCTACCTTCGTAGAAGAAGAAGACTCGCCACAGAAGAAGAGTCATCAACTTGGAACTAGAATTAAAAGACGAATCTTGGGTGGAGAATAAGATGAAAAGAAGAAAGTACAAACAACCTTGATGGACATTGAAATCCTCATTCTTAGTTTAGTTCCACAGTGGGTTCCACTTTTGTGTTTAGATTGATCAGGATAAACGTAATCCTTAAACGATTTAGAGTTCCAGAATTTTTTGTCGGCGCTACTGGGTGAGTATGTTTGTAAAATGTCTATAATTAATTTATTCAGTACAACCATACTCAGGAGAAGTGTGATAAGAATCGCTGAACAGTGTGTGTGTGTGTGTGCAAAAGCCAAGAGGCTTGGCTGTGAAGGTGAGACGCTATCACAGCCAAGCCTCTTGGCCAGTACTTCAAACTTCAGCCTCCCGAAGGCCTTGGCGTAAAATTGGCAATCAGACTTGTCATAAAATTTCTTCCTCACATGAAACCACTCAACAAAGATGTTCTCCTCTGTCAGGTTGTAAGCAGACTTCTTCGTGTCCGGGCAGGACTCCAGACTAACTTTTTTTTTCTTTTACCAGAAGCACAGTAACCCATATCTTAACATTTTAGGAGCATGGGAACAAAATGTAGGTTCCCACACGGTAAATATTCACATTTCCTTCATTTTCACTGTACAGGAGGTCTCCAAGATACGAACACAATAGATTCCAAGAAGCTGTTCGTAAACTGAATTGTTCATAAGTAGCAAAACATTACATTTCTTAAGCTGTCTTTAAAAAAACTGTAATATACGTGTGTGTGTGTGTGTGTGTCCCATGATAGGTTAGGTTGGCAATGTTGACTTTATCACTATATTAAGCAAGGTTTCTGACCCCTCTTGTAAACTAATTTTAAAAAAATTCGACAAGCATCAACTTAGTGACCTTTTTGAGTGGTTAGTGGGTTCTTTTTGGAGTCTCTTTCCAAAGCAGGAGACATTCCCACCTCTGAGCCACCATTGACTGAGAACCAGTCTCCATAAAAAAAACAAAAAAAACATGCATGGTCGGGTCATTTTAAACTCTAAAGTGGGAGTGAATGTGACTGTGCCTCGATATGGCCTGCAATTGACTGGCAACCAGTCCAAGGTGTCAGGGTGTCTACTGGCATCTGTTTTAGCTCCACTGTGACCCTGAGCAGCAGAATAAGAACCAAAACAATCATTTGTACAACTTGTATGACAGTCTTCTATGTACCTTATGAGGTAAAAACAGCACTGATCTTACACACCATTTGAGAATTGGTCATATTGGCAGATGAAACTGTATTGTTTACTTTTGGAATTTGTATTCTGCTGTCCAGAAAAAAAGGCAAACTAAAGAATAAAACAGATATAGATGTGGGTGTTAATGGTGTTACACTGTGCAGACATTCGGCAAGTATACATCTGGGCTACCACCTCCACCAAAACATATTTCGTGTTAAATTGCCTTGCAATAAAACCAGAACAGGACAAAAGCCAGATGTTACCGAGTGTTTCTGTTTTATGTCCTATTTTAGAGATGTGTGGGTGTGGAAGAGTATGCAGGGAGATCAATGTTGGTTGAAAAAAGATCAATTCGAAAAACAGAAGTTTGCTGGTGCATTTTTTCCCCATTACTGACACAGGTAAGAGAAAAGAAAAAATGTAAATCAAAGTCAGAAGCTGGCTTCAAACACAGGTTTCAAAGAGAAAGCAAAGTATACAGTATTTTAAAAAAAATGATGGCATAATTGTTAACACCAGTTTTAATACTGTATAATAGGCAATGGGAACTTCTTTCTCACTGAGACACCAACTGCGCAAAAGTTGAGACATGAGTTTGTTCATTGAAAGAAGAGTGCTTTACCAGAACCAGCATCGCAACATCCCCTAACCGGCTGAGTGGAGGCTTTTGGTGGGTGGGTGTCATTCAGGGGCACGATGACATCATCTCTTCATGCTTCACTTGCTCCAAGACTGGCAACAGGGCCAGGGTTTTTGGAACTCATTGACCCAAGATTAGCACAAAGTGGGGTATCCCCCTCAACACGCTAACACAAACGCATTTAACCATGAATGGTGATGGTCGTCATGATCACAAAGGCAACAGTGCCAAATAAAGATAAAGTTAGGCATTATCGCTCCATTTAGTCAAACGGGTGTTTCGCCTGAAATTGTTTATTAATTTAAAGGGTACTGCATTTCCTCTGTTTTAACAAACGCAACTAACATCATATACTGTCTTTCATTCTCATGGTCCATGCAGTATTGCGCAAGCTTGGAGATGTCAACTTCTTTTTTAAAAGTGTCACACTGATCTCCTTTTCTGCAACATACAGCGCATCAATGACAGTCGCAGTCATACGGGATGACAAAAGCTGCTCATTGGGTATGCTTTATGAGGCATAAAAGTTTGTTCTCCCAAGTGGCAGCTGGTCAATAGAGGGCACTATGGAGCGGCAACGCCACTGGCGGTAGTCACCTCATTACTTTCCTTGACGACAAAAAAAAATACTTACAAATAATTCATAAAATATAAATACACAGTATTTATACAAAAATGTCAATTCATTTTATTGGATGAGATGGATAAATCGAATGTAGAAACAATAGTTTACAAGTTTGAACATTAAATATCTTGTCTTTGAAATGTATTCAATTGAATATACTGTAGATTGAATGTGATTTGCAAACCATGGTGTTCTGTTTTTATTTATGTTTAACACAAAGTCCCAATTTCATTTGAATTGGGTTTGTAGATAGGACAAAGGTGGGCACAACACCTGAGATTGGGGACATCACGTCTGACGATTGCAGCTTGGTCTACAGTACAAAGCTGTCTACGGATGTCTCTGTCTAAATATCTCTGTACTGTACTCGGTCTCAAGGCATGCAGCACTTCCAGATTCTTTCTTGATACGCCCGAATTTAATCAACTGCATCAAAGTTGTGCTCGAATTGTTGATTTATTTCAAGTTTTACATCTCATCACGTTTGCAAATAAAGGTGAAGCTTATGTTGCTAACGTGCTGCCTGTGTGGTGCTCACTGTTCTTTTATAGAAAAGTGTGCATGTGTTTGTGTTGGATCCTTTTCCCATTACTAATACTGGTCTTTTAGGTCATTAGAAAAAACAAGTTTAGCCTAGGTCTTAGTGCACTAGGCTCTTAATTGGTCTAAGTGGTTGTGGTTTGTTTTACAACGCAGGGTTGGCTGGACCCTACAAAACATCGCTGCCGCACAATCACATATTTTTAAGTTGTTGTTGACATAACCTATGGCTGTGTCAAACAGTTGCTTTATCGGCTTGTTTTAAACGCTAAGAGCATCAGTATGTGCCAGCAAGGGTAAATTCAAAAGGTAGAAATACAGCACACACAGCAACACAGTAACCCTATTACAGCAACAAAAGTTGCATCTTGGCTACGAAATGATGCAAGACATGTTTTCCAGATTCAAAGGATCCCAGGGCTTTCACAGTTGCATTTACAAATTTCAGAAACTATTTTCTATAATGAGCCACTAATGTCGTCTCTGTGCATAAACATATTCAAAATAATTGCAACAAAATAAAATTTACATGGGGAAGGAGCCTGGATGTCATACGCTGATTCACAAACCCAACATGCTCCATCACCACTATTACTAAAGGTTGATAACAGTTACTGAAAAAATGTTCCATTGGTTAAAAAAAAAAAAAATTACAGATGCAGTAGGTGTATGTAATGTGATTGAATAAACATATAGCCGGACAGGCTTCTCCCTGGTCCAGCATTTCCAAGCATCCCGAGTCAGTCGCAGACCAGCTGGAAGACAACATGTGCTGGGTCATACCCGAGGCCTCTTCTCAGCAAAACTTGCCGAGAACACCTCACTAGCGAGACGTTTCAGGAGTTGTAATTCTACTTGAGTCCTCGGTAGGTCATGTCACGCTCCAACATGATTGTCTGCTGGATCCACTTTGCTGCAATATCATTGGCAGTTGCATCCAGGCAAGACACAGCCTAGGCTACACAAATGATGACCGTTGATGACATATGTTTCATATTGATACAAAATAAGAATAATCTTGCTGGTTTGGGTTATTGGGATTCACAACACCGCTGCACTGAAGCTAAACACTGCCTTTCCGGCCGTAATGCAATAGGGTGTGTCCTGCCTAGTGAATTTTCATCAGAAGGCTTCCTGAAGATATCCTAATTAGATCTGCGAGTGACCTCATTTGGCTCCTCATGATCTGGTAGAGCAGAGGCTCTACTCTTATCCCCTTCTCAAAGATCAAGCTTCTCACCCTCTCTCTCTGTCACGTTGCAAGGTGGTGGTGGACCCCAAAAAAGCAGACAGGAGGGAGGAGCAGGGTGAACTTGACGAATTGTATTTAATAAAACACAGAGAAAACTGAATCCAAAACAAACAAAGTGCTAACAACCAAAACAAATCCAAAGTATCAAACAAAACCATGACTGAAGCAAAAACTATCACTAAACGAAACATGACCGAAACAAACATGACCTAAACATGACAAACAAACCTGACAGCAGCTAACAAGCAAACAATGGCCCGACAGGCTGGGAGTCCTTTTAAAGCCATAATTGCCGAACGACCAACAGGTGTGCAGCTGCAGGGAAAAGCCCCACAGTGCCACCTGTTGGTCACAAACCGAAACATGACACTCTCAGGGAAAGGCCAGACACCCAGAAAGGGACACAGTGCGACCACTTGTATCCATGAGCTGTTCTTTTTGTCACAACCTCGAACTTGTGTCTCAAGGTCAGGTTGGAACGTGGATTGACTGGTAAATGAAGAGTTTTTCCTCAGCTCCATCTTCACCACAACAAACAAGAGATCTGGATCTATCCAGACCTTGCACCAAGCCACTTGTCATTCTTTCCCCACTGGTCAACAAGACCCCGAGCTCTTTGAATTCCTCCAGTGGCGGTGGAATCTTAACCCTTTTGTGACTGAGGACCATTACTTGACATTTGGAGGGTGTGATTCTCATGCTTCATGGTTGGCCGCGAACCACTCCAGTGACAGTTGAAGACTGCGGTTTGATGAAGCCAGCAGAACCAAGTCATCTGCAGCAACATAATACTAAGGCAACCAAACCGAAAGCCCTCGGCTGCGTGAAGATATTCTGTCCATGAAGGCGATGCACAGAATTTGAGACAGGACAGATTTGGCCAAATCCAACACTCACTGGAAGCAAATCTGATTTACTTCCAGCAATGTGGACAAAATCTGTCGTGAAGGCGTTCTCTATGACCTCACCTCCCACACCCGAGTTTTTGGCCTCATCTGCCAAAAGCATCCCTCACTGCTGGTGTCCACCAACAATTTTGGGTCTTGCAGTAGTGGACACGGTTGACTGTGCATGTGTTGTGACTCATGCAAAAACTTGCTGTGTGGCAGTCAAAGGGCAAAGGCCTGGGAGGGAAGAGGATAGGCCAAACTCGCTGTGGTGCAATGCTTGAACAGCTTTTTACATTGTGAAATCAGTTGGTTTTAAAATAAAATCTATTGGAAAAAAATGATACTGCTCATTTGGAGTTACCTATAATTTGTATACCAGTAGGTTTATTAACAGAAAATCCACTGTTACTATATCATAAAATGATATCGAAACACCTTTGTTAAAAAAAGTGTCGAATCCTTAGGCCTTGATTGTTTTTTTTCTTCAAATGGTTACATCCCTTGTCATCACATAATTCAAATGGAGCCTTTTTTTTCGTAAAAAGAACTTTCAAAATCTTTTAACACTTATTTTCATCATTTCATGCCACGAGATATTTATTCAATAATTACAATTGTTCAGCTACGAATATTTGGGGACGCATCCGAACATGCCAGTATATTATTCTTCAAAAATACAGTACAGTATACAGTAAGTAAAGATACAAACTAAATACAAAGCTCTTTGAGGCTACATTATTTTGATGTTTGCCAGGCCACATTTTTCTTTAAAGAGGTACAGCAAGACTGCAGGAAAAACTGTAAATCAGTTAGACTGCTGTGTGAAAATGTAGGGAACGCAACTTCAAAGCATCGGAGGGCTCCCAGGAAAGACTGTTATGCTTGATACCGAATGAGGTTAGCCCCTTCTACACACCACATGGCTAGCATGTCCAGCTGTGATGGTCTGATCTCCATCGGGATATTATCCAAGGGGGTGGAAAGACTAATATGGCTTTCATGGATGAGTTCAGGACTGATACAACAGCGTGGGAGCAGAGCGGGTAGGAGCACAGAAGAAAGATATTAAGGACGAAAGTCAAACACAATCCACTCCCTAAAGCTTATTCGCCCCAAATTAGTTGGAATTTCAAAACCATTTTTCCATAGGATAATATACATTCACTGTATCTTCATTGTCATGTCACCATCATAATGATATTGACTGGCCAAGCAATCTTTGTGGTATCATTTGAACACTGATGACTTTTAAAGACAAATCAAACAATTAAATACCGTATTGGCCCGAATATAAGATGGCCCTAATTATAAGACGACCCCCTCTTTTTCAAGACTCAAGTTTGAAAAAAAGACTTTTTGAACACCAAATTAATTTTTATACAGGAAATAATTACAGCACATCTGAAATAAATGATTGTAACAATATATTTGAGAGAAAAAGCATCTTGCAGTTTACACCATAACCTCTCCTCAGCTTCTGGTTAACCTGGCAGATGTTCGACCCACTTTTCTCCAGATTGTCGCTACGTTTTTCCATTTTCTGTTTTCTCTTCTATTATTTTCTTCTCTTTTCCTCGTCACCGCAATTTTTTATTTTTCTTTATCGTGCTACCGCTATTTTTATTTTTATTCTTCGTGGCAGGGGTTAACTTTGGCCTGGGAAGTCAAGTTAAGCATGGCGCCATCTAGCGTAGTGAATGGGTATAATGTCTCGACCCCGAATATAAAACAACCCCCACTTTTTCAGTCTTATTTCAATGCAAAAAACACCGTCTTATATTTGGGCCAATATGGTACATTGATCACTGATAATAAATGCTACAATTTAAAATACAGTTTTCTAGGGCCGCTGACAGTCATGGAGCCATCAAATCATCAATGTTCTTCCCATTTCAGCTCTACTGTCTTTGTTGGTGTGCGAACTGAGCTGAAATGGGGAGGGAAACGTCGCCTCTGTCAAGCTCTGTTCTGTCTGTTGGTAGGAATTAATTACAAACATTTTGTGCTTTGTGGTTGTATTTCCTGTTTGTATTTCCTGTTTGTGAAACTGAAAAAAAAAGCTTACTGTCTCGCTTCTCTGGTCTTTTTATTACTATTGAGTCATATTTTTTTCCCAGCTAAATGCTGTTCACATTAGAATTTGAGAAGAAAAATGTGTTCAACAATCGATATTTGATTAATTTGACTGCTAGTGTGCCAGTATGTGTGGCGATACTACTGTTGCTTCGGCTTTGTTTTCTATTCACAGTGCTTGGTGCTATTCTAGCTGAGTCTCGACTGGTTTTCTTTGATGTCCTTTTATCTCATGCTGCTGTTGAATCTGCCGGCTCCGAAGCGCAAGAGGCGAATTTGACTGCTTGTCAGTTTTCTGATGCCTTTATCAAGCAAACTCAATCAAACTTTATTTATATCGCACTTTTCATACATAAAAATGCAACACCAATTAAAAAACTTCAAAATTATAACGTAAACAGAGGACCCCACCCCCCACAGAAACTCACCTCTTGGTTCAACTCATCCTGCTGTGCTATTCTCGATTTGGTGGCTCCATTAAAAGTCACGTCAAAACCTAGACCTGAGCCTTGGTTTAACGACAGAACTTGTGCAGTGTTTTCATCCATCCATCCATTCACCCATTAAACGAACTAGTGTTAATTTGGCAAATGAAAACTGATCGTCAATGCACATTTTTCAAAAGCAAGAAAAGATGGGACTAAAACCTTCATTAATGAACAATAAGTTGGACTTAATCAGTATGCATATTTGTGGCCAGAATTTTCAAACCAATTATTTATTGGATAATTATTTTGGATAAATTCCTACGGCAAACATGAATGTCTCTCGTGGCACACTTATGTGCTCAGGCCAAGTGGTTGGGAATGCATTGTATGCATTGTAGCTGGGCTTTTGTCCACGAGTACATTGGAATGCTTGAGAAAATCTTGGAAATGTCAAGTGTGATGGATTGTAGTCTTCGAACCATAATTTTTGCTGAGTTCAAGGCAAAATTGAAAACGGAACATGATAAACAATGTCCCAAAATATAAAATTTTTATTAGTTTTTTTTTTTTTAAAAAAAAATTTTTTAAGAAATGCATTTGAGAATATATGTAGTGTCTTATCACGATTGACTGCCAACATGTGTAGCCAGCCATTTGCCCAGTCACCTTGGATAGGCTCCAGCTCACTTGGGACCCTAGTGTGGATGTGTGATATAGATAATGTAAAGATGAATGCATTTTATTGGTTTCATCAGGGATGAATATACAATTAAGTGGACCAACCGAAATTACAGACTGCACCATGTCATTGAGGATTTAGCCTCATTTCTTATTTTGTAGGAACACAATTTCAATATTTTCTTCTGACTTATCGACTGTAATTTTGCAAGGTACTTCAGATCTAGTATGATTTTCATGACTGACTTCTGTCTTATAAAGAAGAGGATGGCAAGGGTGGAGTCATGCAATATTCAACCCGCCTCACCATCAGTTTGCCATGTGTGTGTCTGCCTTCCGACCCCCGCTGCTCAAAGGAACATCAAAATGTTTTACTCACCCTGCTCATACAAATGTGAGCTCATGACATGTTTCTTCCTCCATGACTTCAGAGGGGGAAAAAAAGAACATCCTGGAACAAGTGCTGCTGCAGCCTGTATATGGAATTCAATGAACATTGTTTGCATTTTTACTGTATGCGTGCAGTACTATAAATTGAATTTTCAGGGTTGACAAGAATCACTGCTTTAATGTCCGATGCAAATGTCTCAAATTTGTGATAAAATGCGGCTACACTCGAGTCGAGAATTAATGAATACTGTATCTCAATTTAGACACATTTAAATGTAGACCCAAACTGTTTACAGGGCAGGTAATACTCCCGTAAATGGGGAGTGATAAATTGTTGGATTGGAACCATAAATGCCAGTTAAAAAAGGGGTCAAGACTATAGATAAAAGTCAACATATTTTAACCTAAAATAGAAAAGGTGGCATCGTAAAAGAAGTGTTGTCTCATTATTAAGAACATTTAACCCAGTTATCCTTCCTCTGCTGCTCACTAGCTCACATTTGCATTGAATGTTAAACGATTTACGAGCAACTCATTCACAGGATACTAAAGTGTAGTGGCAATGAGAAGAGTGTTGAAATGGTCTAAAATCATTGTTGCCACAGCTGGCCCAAGGCTTAGCACCAGCACCAACATCTGGATCTCATCACAGCTTTTAACACGGTAAAGGAAGCTATTTGAACCAAGTAGTCAAACCAAGACTTTTTGATGTGAGAAATGTTTGATGAATCATTCTGCAGTTGCTAACTATACAACACAGTAGTTTTACATCTTAAGAGCCACGATGCCGCAGCATTTGAAATGATCACAACCTGCTTCTTGTATGGCTGTTGATTTATGTCTGAAATTAGTATTTTCAAATGGTGTCAATTAATTCTGTCTTGGTGGTGGGCTATTATGTTAACCAAGCTGCCTGACCCATGTGTTTGTTTTGTCCTTAAACTTTAAAGAGATATTTTTTAACAAACGGTGGACATGTTCTTAAACTGAAGACAATTATACACATTGCACAAGAAGGTTGGCAATTAAACCATGAATTTTAAGTTAGTGGTTATAAAGGAAATACCAAAGACTCACAAGTATTGTAGGATGCAGGAAGCCTTAATAACTGTTTTTCTGCTTTTGAAACATTCACTACATAAGGTTCCATTTAACATCATGTTTGTAATTATTTGAGTCATTCTAATTAAAGGCCTAATTCTTAGCATTGTAATGATTTATCCCTGTAAATTGGACCAGTTGGCTACATTTTTGTTCAACTTCAGCAGTGATATTCAAAGGTGTCCTCTTACAAGGGTTTTCTCTGGGTAAAGGTCAAAAACTTAAAATGTTTCATTTGCACAGTCGAACCATCAACCAATATTTAAAAAGCACATTTCCTTTTCACATTTATTTGTGGTTTTGCAAATGCAACATTAAGTTTTTCATGAAACAAATAAACTATTATCTACCGTACCATAAATGAAGCTGATACACTGTACTGTCATCATCAGGAGAGAGAGAGAGAGAGAGAGAGAGAGAGAGCGAGCGAGAGAGAGAGAGAGAGAGAGAGAGAGAGACATACAACTGTATTATCAACATATCTGTAGAAATACACCGTGCAATGTGATGACACTGCCCAGAGGGAGCATTTATAAATTAAACAATAAGGGACCTAAAATTGATCCTTGAGGCACACCGCATGTTACTGCACTGACCTTTGCAGGGGGGGGGGGGGGGGGGGGGAGTTCTCTGCTCTTCTTGATGTGGGACACTACCTCAACCCAGCTGGATTCCATTTCACTGTGTCCATAAGGGGAGACTCAGTCGTCCTCGTCATGCTCAGGATCCCGTTTGGGTATCCAGCCGTGATGACAGAGGAGAGTTGGGGGAGATGGGTCATGAAACAAGAGAGATGAGGGACCTTTTCTTTTGAGTTCTGTCAGACGATGGACATCCTCTCTCAAGTCAGAAATTGTTTTATTTGCCTTTTCCAACAAGCTTTTCCGGTCGTCACTATGACTGGCAGTCATAATGATATACGGGCCCTGGTGACTGGGGCTTGTACAGCAGACTATCAGGCAGGCTAACAGCAATTGAATAGTCTAGGGTCGCGGTGTATGCTAGCTGGCCGGCTCATGGGTGGGAGCAGGTCGGTAAATTCAAATCAGAAAAATTCCATACGAAAATTAAAATATAATAAAATACAATTGTCTCCCAAAATTAAACACGTATGCGGGTGAGGGGGAACTAGAAAAAAGAATAAAGCATGTTCGTCTCTCTGACGAACGCCAAATTCTACCCCAGAAGCCGAAGCAGCGAGAACCAGCATATTAGGCATGTATGGACATATGTGGGTCGGTATTACTAAGGACTGATTCATGTGAAATCAAACATTGCCATTTTTTGGTTACCAAGTGTGTCTGTGTGGGAGTTGAGGAGTCAGGGATTAATTGATTTATTTATTTTTATTAATGAAACACTGGAACGCAGCAATGCATGCACGCGAGCATCATGATGTCATGCACAAAGGCTCACAAAAAATACATTTCTGCGTTAGAAGCAGGCAAGACTCGACCAAATGTGCAGTCTTCAATCCGTACATCTTCGCCGGCCACACTAATGTCTTTTAAACGTTTCCCTTAATCCGAGCAGCGACTCTTCTATCATATTACAACCCTGACACTTTCCTCCACCCGTTCCAACCTGCTTGGATAAGTTTCTTCACCTCATTACCACACTCACCGTTGCTCTTGACTGTTGGCTACCCCCACATCCGTCCCTGCAAATGTTTTTAGTCTGCTGTTGTGTTCCATTGTGTAGAGAACTAAGCCGGTAGCGTGTGCCATGTGCTCGTTGTTCCTGCAGAGTTTAGCTCCAGCACGGACCCGCACTTGTGTCCCGCTGTCCTGCATGCCCAGAAACTGTTTCCCTGCTGCGTCTTTTCTTTTGTCCCGCCTGCCTGACGCCCTTTGCTGTCGAACCAAGCTCTTGGCGGCGGCACAGAAGATGAGGTGGGGTCTGGTCGGTGTCAGACTTGTAGTTGCCCAGTCCACAACACAGAACAAATTTATCTGCTCATCTAACATGCTGACCATCGTGAACAAAAAAGTCATGTGCAAAATGCTTGGCATTATGCAAATGTGCTGCAATAGTAGGCCAAACATGACTGTAGTTACAACGTCACATCTGGTTTGTGGCTGATGATGATCACACTAATCATAGTGTCCCCCTGAACATGATTTATTATTCTGTTTGGTTCCAATTCCAAGGCTCCGCAACACATCGGAAAAACACAAACCATGATGTGACACATTTCAGATTTAAATTATGTAACACTTGTACTCGTCCCACAAAGAAAGATAATTGTTTAAAAGGAATTGAAGCTAGTTGGGGGAGATGCTAGTGCATCCTGTCTACTGTCAAGATGCCTTTGAGTAAGCCACAGGGGATACACAAACTTATGTAAACTGGAAATGAGGGATAGACATTTTCACAAGACTTAACTGGACAATGGAAAGTCTAGTCTGTCCTGGCAATTAATTTTGTGCATAGTCAAAAAGGTAAAAGTTAGTGGAGGGAGTCAAGCATACTCAAAATTGAACAAGTACAAATCACCCACTTTCCCAAATTAAAGAACCCCCTTACAGTCGTTCTCTTATGTTTCCCACCGCTTCTCCTTCTGTTCCCCTCCTCTCGTGCTTCAGCCTAAATTTTTTCGACTGTTCTCATCCAGGTCTTTGTTAAGGGAGTGGAAAAGTACTGTGTGAGTGTCTCACTAGCTCCAGAGAGGCAAACGCTCACCCATCTCATTGAAAAGTGGTCAGATGCAGCATTTCTGGATCAAATCATTAGTGATCCGTTAGTGGCCTGGGCAAACCGTCCGTCATTGTCAATCTGTGATTTTTTTTCAAGCCCAACCAAACAGTAATTATTTTCAGTGCGCTTCCATTATCGCCACCATCAGTATTTTTTATTTTATTTTTAACCACATATGAGCAGTCATGTTCTGCATTATAATTCACGAATGGAGAACCCGTTTTCAACTGTAATCAAAGATACCAAGTTTGTGTATAAAAATCATCTTGCCCAGAAGAAAAAACCAGCACCAATGACCCATTACTTTGTATTTCACCGGGAAAACTTGAAAAGTCACGACAGCAGAGAGGTGCCAGGAGGGAAAGGCACGGTCAGAGGACTGTGAGATACAGTACGCTTGAGTCGCTATCAATCAATGATTCACATGTCCAACCACATAGATTAACACAGGCAGAGCCATGGGTGTCCCTTTTGGATCATCCTGGGATCACATCCCGGGATCACCCCCAAGACTGTCCCCCTGTGGGACAGAGTGTAAGGGCTAACAGCCAGGCAAAGGTGTTTGGAATAACACCATTGGCAACATTAGAGAGCACCAAAACCTCTGGGTCTGGCAGTCAAATTCAATTTATTTGTAAAAGCTACATTCAAAAATATAATCAATTCTTAGATGTATAGTGAGGCAGAGGAAAAAAAATGTTTCTGAAGCAGTTGACATATTTTAATAAGCTATAATTAAATAATGTAATGCTGGTGGAAAACCTGTGACTTGGCTCTGTTGACTCATTTGTACAAACCAAAAGTCACATCACCACTCTATTTGGATTACACACTGGAAGGAAGTGGAATTCGGTGTAACTTACACTGCTGTGGAAACTAGTGTTTTGTGCACCAACTGATTTTACGACTTAAATATGTTACATATTTTAAAAATAAAAAATAGGGTATGTGGTGTGTCTTAATCAAGAAATGCTGTAGGTTGGATGCATTGTAAAACAAGGATCCCCTCTACACACAAGTGAAACAACTTGAAGACAGATTTGTTGGCTAATACTACATTTTCATTCATACATCTCTTTCATTTGGTTTTAGTCGTATTAGAATGTTTTGTCCTTGCCTGACTTGACAGTCTTGTGTCCATAGAGAGAATATGTTGATGCACAGAATGAACTATAATTTGCTACTCATTTCCCCAAAATAGGGTTTTCCTTGCTGTGATGGGGGGGGGCAAGACCAGGGGATTTTGTTGATCTTTGTGAACCGTGGACCTACGAACCCCCATGAGACTCTTTTGTGATTAGGATCTGTATAATGTAAAGAAACTTGTCTTGATTTTTTTTAAATACACTCTTTATAATCCATCAAGGGGAAATTCTAACTTTCATTCGACTGAATATATTTTGTACAGCACACCATACAGAGAGGCAGATGCCACACATGCAAGGAGATATTAGGAGCGAAAGACGTATGCAAACAGGGCTGCTTAATGGTTATTACCTGTCATTTAAAAAGCTTATATGTAAGCTACGGATGGGTTTGTCCTTGTTGATGTCGTCAAGCTAACGTCACAGATCACAGGCCACCTGTTGACTGCCTTTCAGCTGTGCTATCACCAGCCACAATCTCATGATGAAAGCAGTTAATGACACGAAGGCCGTGCGTTGAAGGTCTGCCCAAGAACAGATATGAGGAAGGTTCCAAGGGAGGCACAAGCTGTGTGACCGGCGCGCTAAAATCTTGTGAAAGCATGTGATCAATATTTAGAGCGTGCGACCTTCATGCTTCACATGTCCTCCTGCAGCACGGGACTGCTGTATATGTCACAGAATCTATTCTAAGTGATTGCCCAGTGAAAGTTAAGGATACTGCCAGGAGCTTGAACATACAGTTAGCTCATACTGACCATCAAGCTTTGTTCAGTGTTAAGTATGTACACTCTTGAAGTACATGTATAGGGAAATGGATTTGGAAATGAAGCCAAATAATTTCAAATTGATGTGCATATTACATGTAAATATTGCAATCTGATCACTCGAAAAATTTATTATAAACACAGTAATGTGTATCTATGGCTACAGGAGGGCAGTGGTTGGAATAAACATAATTGCCGTCTTTCTTGCTGTAATGTAAAAATAAATAAATAAAACAATTTAAAAAAATACGACAATTTTAAAAAGTAATGTGTGCATTATAATCGCAGCTATTTTGTTTAACAAAGCATTTAAAATGGTCTTTTCTCCCTGATTTAATCATCACGTTACAATACTGGTTCTAATTTGATGTGAACTAGATGTCTGTTTCAGTTGAGTCTTCATGCAGAGTCAAGCTTTGCGTTTTATTTCTTTATATTTTTTAGTAGATGGTGGCCACCCTGCACCCATCGCTGCAGGGTGGCCACCCCCCATGCCACCCTGGGTGGAGAATGTTGAAATCTGATTTTCTTGCCATTTTCACATTGATGCAGTATTCTTAGAGGGTTTTTGTTTTTGACAAGTACAGTACCGTTTATTAACTGCATATTTAAATAAAAAGTGTATATTTTACCGTATTTTCTGCACTGAAAGGCACTTCAGATTATAAGGCGCACCTTCAACGAATAGGCAATTTTAAAATTGTTTTCATATACAGGGTCAGGCAAAATGATTTGACACATTTGTAGGTTAAATAAAAGGCAAATAAAGTTAAAAAAAAAACAAAACAGTGTTTTTATTTTCGAAAAGTACATATCATGCCATTTTTCTCATGTGCCATTTTGCTTTTTTTTTAATTTATTATAATGCCATTGTTTTTCATTTATTTTTCGGTTGCTGCCATGAATTGGACTGGTGAGCATCACACTTTTATTGCGGAAACGTTTATCAAAACAAACTAATCTGTAACTGCAACACGAGTGTTCCGTTTGCACTTCAATCTTGGTAGACATTATCCCGTACCAGCTCGAAACACAACCTTGTTATGGGTTACCAACTTCAGCGCTACTGGATCTGCATTGAAACGTAAATCAACCGGCCGACCTCGCACCGCCAGAACTCCACTTAATTTTTAAAACATAATGAAACATTATATGTACTTTTCGAAAACAAAAAAAAAGGGTTTCTTTACTTTATTTGCCTTTTATTTAACCTACAAATGTGTCAGATCATTTTGCCTGACCGTGTATATAAGGCGTACTGCATTATATGGCGCACAGAATAGAAATTACAATGGGGACTGCGGTTGCGCTTTGCATCCACTAGATGAAGCTACGCTGAAGGAATATAACACAATACAATACAGCTTTATTTACATCGTGGTTTTACAACCGCTGAAGCTGTCACATGGCAACTTACAGAATATTTTACGTCCAAGAAATCCGAGTATTGATCCATATATAAGGTGAACCAGATTAAAAGGCACACTGTCAGCTTTTGAGAAGATTGAATAATTTTAGGTGTGCCTTACAGGGCGGAAAATACAACATCTGAATGGAAACTCTAAAGTGATCTGTTGAACATCTAACTCTTCAAGTCAACCTCGATCAAAATCATGACTCTCACAACAAACAAACAACATGGCTGACAAGTAATTGTTTATCATACCATCCTCAGTCATGGTTTCATGAACTAAAATGCACATATAAACCAATCTTGCAGATACACTGATGGGAACAAGCAGGAACAAACCTCAGTAAAAAGCATTTCACATTTAGAATTGTGAAGAATGAAGAGACCTTGGAGTCATGGTGCTTTTTGGATATTATGAGCCATTGATCGTAGTATGCAAAATGGTGTTGTTGTCTGTGAAAATTGATCACTTTGATTGGCTGTAAGATAGTGGTGTGTTAGATGGATGATGTAGTACACAAAATCAAAGTCACTGCAAAGAAGCTCAACAAAATCGTGCTTTTTACTGTTCCTGCTGGAACATGGTGGGCATTGTTTTAGATATGTGCAAATTCAATTTCGTAAAACCCTGGATGTGGATGAATGCTATGAAAAAGATTGACAGATGGATGCATGGCCACCCCTGGCCACCCCTCAGTGAGGTGTTGTGTCATTCTGGCCACCCCAGTGAAAATTATCTGGGTTTGCGCTGCTTTTTATCAACTGGTGATCCATCATAAATGAAAAATGATTGTATGTGTATGTATTTTGTCCAAAAATGTGATTATCTTGCTCTCTCGTGAGCTCTCTCTCATGCCCTCTCTCTGTCTCTCTCTCGCTCACTTTTCATATTTGTATAAATACTGTAAATTACTCAAATTCAGTGTAAGCTAATATATCTTTTGATGTTGAAGCTGCAAACAGAGTCTCCTCTGCTCAATTCCTTCTCCTAGAAAAGTGGTACGGATGGAAAGAATGAGGAAAATACGGTAGGTAAAATGGCGTATGTGGGGGTCGATGGGGGAGGAGCTCTGTTTTCTGTCAATGGTACCTAATAAGCTTAAGAAGCTGGAATCTTTCCACTCCTTCCATCCAGCAGATCAAAGTCAGCTTTGACTTTTGGATTTGGCTCCTTAATTAGATGGATTAGTATCAAATTGGGTTTTTATTTGATGTGATTTTGCACAGCAAAAAGTGAGAGCATGTGAGGAGACCTAACATATGCAATGCCCCCATGAGTGGCATCATTGGGGAAAATGAGGGCCTCATCACTGGGAGGCCGCAGAAACATGCTGGTTTAGGTCCTCAATGGCATTCTTCAGCAACAATAGACTGTAGCTTTTTTTTTCCTGCTTTCTTCTGCTGCTCAAGTGGGCAAGGAAAGACTGCCAAATGTCAAAATTGTTCAAAATGTGGCTCTACGGTGATGCTGTGATGGATGGATGCTTGATTCATCCCAAGGAAAATTCCAAATGTGTGTTGACTCGACGTTGAACTAATTTGTTGGTAAGTTAACTTTACGATTGTGCTATGCTATGTTTTTTAAAGCTTAAAGTCGACTAATCGCTTCTCAAAAGTTTTGCGGATCTGATTTCTCAACTGGCCAATTTGCAGAAAAATGTCAAATTGCTACTCTGCTGCCATCACCAGAAATGTTTGCCACACAGGGCTCTTCTATTCGGCAATAGAGGTACAGTCAAACCTCGGTTTTCGTCCATAATCCGTTCCAGAAGGCTGTTCGCAAACCGATTTGTTCGAAAACCGAAACCACGCTCTTTAAAAAAAAAATCTTTATTGAACACGTCTGCTCACAATGGAACGTTACACGAGGAAGCGTCACTTCCTCGTCTACCCGAGGAAGCGTCACGTCCTTGTGTAAGGAAGGAGAGAGGAGTCAAATGGTGCATTCAAGTGCGCTCAGTTTGTTCGAGAACTGAAATTTGTTCGTCATCAGAGGCATAAAAAACTCGAAATTTTTGGTCGAAAACCGAATTGGTTGAGAACCGAGACGTTCGAAAACCGAGGTTTGACTGTAATTACTTCCCTTCAGGAGGTGCCACCAAATGTATGTGTGTGTGTGTGCGCGTGGGTGTTGGGGGCAGGGGTTGTTGTTCAGGGGCAAATCAATTACGATGATCCATGTCCACTTTGTAAACAACAATGACATAATTAGAACGCTCATGCACTGCTTGTGCAGAAAGGACGGTGGAAAATGTAAATATGTGCACGCAAGTTGACTAACTGTAAAGGAACATGAAAATCACTTAAAAAAACTAACATTGGGAGATGGAATTACAGAGTGCAGAACTACTGTACTTTCCGCACTATAAGGCGCTTTGGAGTATAAGGCGCACCGTCAATAAATGGCCTATTTTAATACTGTTTTCATATATATATATAAAGAGAGAGAGCCCGAGAGAGAGAATAGAAGCTACAATAGTAGCCGCGGTTGCGCTTTACATCCACTAGATGAAGCTACATTAAAGGGAATACAATATAATATAGAGCCCTCACAACCGCTGATGATGTAACAAAGTGCTGTACAGGACATTTACAATACTATGTCCAAGAAATCAGAATACTGATCCATATATAAGGTGAATCGGATTATAAGGCACTCTGTCGGCTTTTGAGAAAATGTAATGCTTTTAGGTGCGTCTCATAGTGTGGAAAATACGGTTCAAGCTCACAGCTAATTACTTCCGTCCGCTAGCTTTTTACATTAAACAGTATTGAAACACTTCCATTTAAGGTGTCTGCCATTTTCTTTTTTTGGACCAGTGATTAGCAAAATACCAAAACAATCACACCAATATTTGCGCTTTTTATGGACATTGTCTTCCTCTCAAAACTTAATGTCACTTAATGAGTCTCAGTGTTCATGAAATGCAAAATATTGAGGCAATTCCTTTGATATGTTCAAAGAATGATATGGGCATAGGGAGAGAGGTGCACCTGAACTTAGGTGGCAATTGGTCATAGTTTTCTAAAATGAAGCCACGTTAAGCTTTTTCTCCATTGTGGATGTCTATGTAAAGTAAAACGTTTAATGCCCATCAAATCCTCCAAACTGTGGTGATTGTTTATTTTCTGAGGTTGAAATGTGCATAGATCTACAGTAGATGTGCATGTGAATCTTAGTGACGGATGGTCTTAGTTTTCTATCATTAAGCCACGTTAAGCCTTTTTACATGCACATTCAGCATTCTCGACTGTCCCGTCTTCTTTGTTGAGCAGTCTATTTCGTGTTCCAAAAACAACATTTTATATATGATGATTTTTTTCATGTCTGCATGAGCGCTTTGCTCTGTGAAGCAGAGTTCTGGCTCTTAATATGAGAGGAAATCCTCCCCCTCACTCGTATTACACACTAATACATCAGCAATACGTCACATCAAGAAATATGTGACCCAGCTGCTGCATCATGGCTGGTCATTGGTAAATGTGCGCAATCCAGTCCACATGAGAAATCACAACTGATAAAAAAAAAAGAAAAAGTGAGAGTCAGACAGGAGCTACTACGTGCGGATGCTAAAAGCTGAGGACATGCTTTCACTTGGCACATACTCAAACGGCATGGGGAAACCCTATGATAGGTCTTTTTATGACTCGTTTACATTAAGCAAAGAGGAAAAACATGTGACTCACTGCCAAAGAAAATGCGTCACTGGGCTGTCTGCATGCAAAAAGTCACGTGGGAATGTGGGTGTGCTTAAATGCGTGCCTGTTCATGCGTATGCGCATTTGACAAGCTGGCAGGCCTTCAAGTGGTTTTCTGTTTACACTGAGACATGTTAGTCACCACTTTATGTCCGACAGACATTAACTAATGTAGGCATTTCTCTGTAGCTACGGTAAAACCTGATTCAAGTTTGGGTCTGACAACGAGACCCTGTCTAAATCTGTGAACGTCTCGTTTAAGTACTATTTCTTCTTTTCCCCTTATCTTTTTTACCAAAGGTGTCAAACTCAAGGCCCAGGGGCCAGATCTGGCCCACCACATCATTTTATGGGGCCCGCGAAAGCAAATCAAATACGTCAACTTCTATGATGCTTGTTAAAATCCGTACCAAAATCTAAAATTCTCATATGTAATAAATAAGAGACATATTGTAAGCATTTTCTTGTGACCAAACCCCTCATTACAGTAACTTAAACAATAGTGGAATAAAATGTTATTGTTGATTGTTTTACTGTACAGTCAAACCTCGGTTTTCGCCCATAATCCGTTCCAGAAGGCTGTTCGAAAACCGAAATTGTTCGAAAACCGAAACCACGCTCTTTTTAAAATAAAAATGTTTACTGAACACGTCTGCTCACAATGGAAAACAACACGAGGAAGCGTCACTTCCTCGTGTAAGGAAGGCGAGAGGAGTCAAATGGTGCATTCAAGTCCGCTCAGTTTGTTCGAGAACCGAAATTTGTTCGTCATTCGAAGCATAAAAAACTCGGTCGAGAACCGAGACGTTCGAAAACCGAGGTTTGACTGTGTATGGTTTCAGTCATAACGGCCCTCCAAGGGAAATGGTAACTAAGGCAGGGGTGTCAAATTCATTTTTGTCGTGGGCCACATTTTAGACTGTTTTGGAATCCAGGGTGAACTCCATCTCCCTAGTGGCCAAAACAAGGAACTGAACCTGAAGAATGTTCAAACTCCTTTAACCCTTTATGCCAAGTAACTCACACACTAATCACATTTTTTTTTATAAAGGAGCACTGCAAATATGTCTTCTGTCTCTTTGGGGTCAGCCTGTGTTCAATTGTGCCAGACAATGTAAGTCTGCATTTCATATTGGATAGCAGCCACTTTGTCTGTTTGCTATATTGCACACCATGTTAACCAGCTATTTGCAAAGTGTAAGAATCACTCTGAGACGGGAAAAATATGTGTGTGTACTTGCCCTCGCTGACCTCATAGCTTACTTCTATAATTCAAAATTATTCAGCATCGATTGTTTATCACACAATTACATCTGAATATCAACAGCAGTCTTGTGCTTGATTTACATGAAAAAGAGAAAGCGCAATGTGCAAAGAAAGCAACACGATTTGAACTGCGCAGTTGCAATGCCATGAAAGTGTACTCTCTTGGATAGTATTTCAACCTTGAAGGTTGCGAACAGTAAAGTATATTCATGTCACACCGTGTTCAGCATTACCGTGGTTGAGCTTTAACTCATCAAAGCATTGATTTCTTTTTTGCAGCTAAGAGTTTGCCATTAACTCAAATGGAAGGGCGAGTGGTTATAGTGAATGGTTATTTATTTATTTTTAGAGTGGATGGGAAAAATATTATCTTGGCCTGTGCTTGGTATGTCAATGTTTAGAGTGTAAAGTGGAGAGCATGGCTCTTTGATACTTTTGTACTTTGTGAATTGCTGTCAACTTGAGAACGCAGTCCCGCTAAATTTACCACAGGCTAATGCCCTGAAAAGTATCACTCACAACTAGGGTCAGAATAGTTTGGGATTTTTATTTAATCTTGACATGTTTTTAAAATTCAATTAGTTTTACTTTGTTTTTTCAATGTATTTTTTTTTTTGTAGTTTGAATTCATTTTCATTTTTTTAAGTGCAATGTTTTAGTTGAGTTTATGTAAGTTTTAGATTTGGTTTTAGTTTTATCTGTCTGTCTCTGTTTCTCTCTGTACATATATATAAATATATTATATATATAAATATAAATAAATATATTTATATATAAATATATATACACATATTCTGCAAGATAGTGGCACATATATATGAAGCGGTTTACAAGTTCTCTCTTTCTGTGTGTATTGTTGTGTTTGCAGTTCCTGTTCCAAAAGAAGATTGTTTTTAGTAGGACCAAATCATGAACAACAACTACACTAATATATGTTCAACTTCAGACAGGGAAACTCTTCAGAGTATCATCCACATGGCCTGAGAAAATTATGAGCTGCCCTCATATGAGCTCTATCCCACCTCAAAGAAGTCACAACCTGCCGTTGCCTTTGCAGGTCGGACTGTCAAATTGAGTCAAATGCCAAGTTTCTTTGGATTGGTGAAACAGTCATGTCACAGAGACTTTCTCTGATGAACCAAAATAGGTCGCGCAACTTGCGCAAGCATACAGTACCTGGAAATCAAATGTACAAGTACCGAGTGGAATGTGCAAATTAGTAAAAGTAAAGTATCTTGCATTACAACTACTGTATTCAGAGGACAAGTCATCACAAAATTTAAAAATAAATGTAAGGTGTTGCTTATTCGGACCCAGTTATGGTTATGCTCTACAGAAAAGTAGGTGAGGTGAGACCTATTGACAGTTGCAGTCCCCTTTTCGGACAAACTTGCTTTATTATATTTGTGTCCTTCACTGTTTCACCTCACGGACAATGTAATGAATCATTGTTGAACATTACTATTCAGTCAGCATTGACACTGAATGACTACAGTACTTTTTTTCATTCTTATATGCTGCCCTTTTTTTCCACCTCGGACACTAATGGCATGATTTGAATACTATAGTTATTTGAGTATGTTGGTTATATTTATACTTTAAATATTTTAAAGGTCAATCATTTAAAACGCAGCCCAGTGTAATCATTCTGAAATCGCTACCGATTGCTTTTTAAATATTCACTCATTCTATTTGCAGGCCCGTGTTACAGTTTAATCTGAGGAATCGTGATGTAGCAAAAACTCAACCATCTGCAACGAGATTAGAGAGACGGGGTTAAAATGGGAGGGGGCTGATCCACCTTCGATATCCACTGAGACAGCTGGTGCCAAAGCTCTGAATCAGGATGGGAAATGTTTTCACACCTGAGAATTTAATGGACCCTGCTCAGGAAGCAGCAAGACGTTACTGCATGCATCCGCTATGTATGCACATGTTTGTGTGCGTGCATGCGTGAGAGCATGTGTGCGTGGGATGTGTGTTTGGCCAAGCAAAAACACCAAGATTGTATGCCTTTCATCAGGGGGATGTTAAGAAACCAAAACTTATTCTAAGCTAGCCAAGACATGTTGGACTTGAGCTATAGTTACATGAAATAACAACTTGAAGTGGTGTCCTCCTCACATTGCCAAAATCAACACAAAAAGCCAAATTAGAAGTAATATACTGTACCAGCGACCTACGGTGAGGTTCATGGTTGGTCCTGAAAGAGTCTGATTTACAAACCTATGAGTCAAACTAATGACTTAATTGTCATAAATTAGCAAACTGACCTTCAATGAATAAAACCTGTATTTTCTGATCGGATGTTTGAAGCAGATTTTTAATATCTAATGTTGGTAGTTTAGTTTGTAGTTGTTTCTTTTTTACAGGTTAGGTATATCTACCACCTTGAGCTTTCATTTGGACCAAAATCTGGCTCATGGGGACTTTCTCACCAACAAGTTTGGATGTCTTCCCAAATCATGTTTGCACATGCCCAATAAAAAGATGAACTAGTCCACTGATGATAAGGGAAGAGCAAACAGTCGAAAACGAGCATTCCAATGTGTGTATAAGCGTGTGAATGAAGACAAACAATAATTTCTGTAAATTGAAGAAAACTTGTAATTTGGAAATGGTCTGCGTTTGCCTAATAGTCAGTCCACATTTATAAGGCAGAGTACTGTGCCTCACCACGAGATTTGTCTGCCTTTTATGGGACCCGCAAAACTAAATATATTACAAAAACATTTTAAATACAATCACCTGCCCATGTACTTTTAGAGTGTATACTAACAATGTCTAAACGGGTTGGCAGCCAAGATCAGTTATCTATTTTGTTGTTTGTCTTTTAGGTACAGACCAGATAGACTGAAGTAAGTAAGACGAGATGTTTGTTGCGAATTCTTGGCTTGCAATGACTGCAAAAAGCCTTTGACCCATTGGAAACACCAACATTTGGTTTTCTTGTTTTGTGACGGTTTTCCAGACTTTTACTGCATTCTGGTTCCATTTTTGTTGGTAAACTCAGTCTCCACTTAACCCGGTGAAATGCATGCTCTATTAGTTTTAAATATGGCGATTGAATTAGAAGAATACAGTAGACCCTCGTTTTTCACAGTTAGTGGGGACCGGAACCCCTAAATTGGGAATTTCTCCATTGCGAGACAAATAAAGGTTTTCTTATCTTGTCTTATCTGATCTTATTAGTTGACATACGTTCTGGTGCTGTGGTGCAGCCAGCACAAACTGGAGCGGAACACCCTCAAGAGTGTAGAGATGATTGTGGACTTCGGGAAACATCCGTCACCACAGCTACCCTTCACACTATCCAACTGCTCAGTGTCAACCGTCGAGACCTTCAAGTTCCTGGGAATCACAGTCTCTCTGGATATGATGTGTGAGGCCAACATTAACTCCATCCTGAAAAAGGCCCATTAGAGGAAGTACTTCTTGAGGCTGCTGAGGAGACACGGCCTGCCACAGGAGCTGCTAAGATAGTCATCAAATCAGTCATGTGTTCCACTACCACAGTTTGGTTTGGGGCCGCCACAAAAAAAGGACTAAATCCGACTGCAACGGAGAGTAAGGACTGCGGGAAAAAAACAATTGGCACCGCCCTACACACTCTTGGCATGAAAAACCCTTCCCACCACCTTTTCCAGCTACTCCCTTCAGGCAAGCGCAAACGAACCATGCACACCAAAACCAGCTGACATTCAAACGGCATCTTCCATCTCGCCATTAACTCCCTAAACAGTAACTCAAATCTACAGTAGCTCTTTGCATTTCTGCACACCCCTGGGGAACAGCTTTACCGCAATGATAACTGTAGCTCCAGCTCTCTACACACTTGAACTATTTTCATTCATCAATATTCCATAGCACCAGGCACACCTAAAGTGGTACTACAATTACTGCTCCTGGTTCCTTAAGAAAGTTTTGCAATGCTTATCTGCACCAACTGTACAACCGGGATAGTATTGTATTCTACCACTGATCACTTTATCTGCTTGATACTTCTCACAGCTGTCATTGGGTGGTCCTACTGCACAATGGTACCGCTTGAGAACTGCCGATGCAAAACAAATCTGATAAAGTGGGGGTTTAATGAGACTGGCGACATCTCTTGTTTGTGTGGAGAGGATCGGACCATGCAACATCTCCTTGTCTGCCCACTCCTCCCGACATCTTGCACCCAAGAGGACCTTGCTGATCTCACCCCGAATGCCAGACAATGCATCCAAAAATGGACTGGAATCATCTGATGATACGTAGTGACTCGAGAAGAAGAAGAAGTACCCTTACATTACAGAAAGTCTTTCGAGACTTATATGTCATGTCTTTGTTTATCGCAGTTGCTTGTTATTGCAATACTAGTGTAGCCTGTGCTTTCAGCTCGTTTGTGATTATGTGGGAATTAGATGTAAATTGGGGCCAGAGGAATAATTGCATGCACCATTGCCGGCATGATTCAGGTCAGTGATAGTCGCGAAAAGCCGCAGACGCTGAAAAAAATTGTGTTTTGAGTTAACTCCATTTTATTTATTTATTAAGTGGCTGCACACAATTGTTGTGGTCTACTTCAAAAATGCATCTGCATTCAGATGATTGTATTCTGTGCAACCACTTGACAAAATAAATTAGCTCAGCATTTTTTTCAGTCTATGTTTCCAGTCTTCCAGTGAAATGTCGCAGTGGCCAAAATTCCCATGGGAGACAAGAGCTGGCTGTGCACTGGGTTGGTGTGTTTTTTCTCTCGGACTCACAGCCAGTATTGTTATTACAATATGGTTTTTGTAGTATCTTGTATTGTTGTCTGGGTCGAAGTTATTTTCAAAATTAAGCGTCTTTGAACATATTTCATGTCTTTGAAGTTCAATTTTCCCATGTGTGCACTGGGGATCTGCCTACCTTCTACATAGCCACTTCCACAGTTGAAAAAAAATCCTCCTTGTCAACTTCTCTGATGTTGGCCTCTCCTTGAATGTCTGCCTGGTTGTACATTCCAGTCGTTACATGCAAGCCACTCGTCCACTGTGCTGCCTGCTGGGATTCAATAGCACGCCGCTGTGTTCGGGTGCTGTGAGGTGGTATATTATCAGCTTGTCTTGATGCAAAAAGTCACAAGCAGCTTTCAACTTTGGAATAAATTATTTTCTTGTATAGATGTATAGCTTCTGTATAGTCTTAAATCCTGGTTCTGTATTTGTGCTTTACATCAGTTAGCCTGGGTCTGGCTCTTCGGTACTCAAGTTTCGCTGCACGATAAACTCGCTCTAACTTGACATTCTCCCGCAATTTGAGTTTCCTCCTGAAATCTCTCAAAACCTTTTTCCTGAGTCAGCCCATATTTTGTTTGGTGTTTTCTCAATTCCATGAATGACCTAATTGGTCCTTCTAGACTGGCCCTCAAGTTAGTCAGTAAACATCAGCAGACATTCACATATTTTACAGATACAAATTGGATCTTTTCACAATCACAAGTTTGTATGTTATTGCCATCAATTTCTTTGTGAGTCGAATTAATTCAGTTGGCCGGACATGCTGCCGCTGAGCTTCTGCTATTGCTGCTGGGGTCCGGTGTTGAGAGATGGGCTTAGATGGTTAGGATCATTATCATGATCTTGATTAAATCTATCACTTAGTACAAACTACAACAGTGTTGCCATATTCCTTAGAAAATGTTGTGCTGGCTGTTTTTGTTTGTGAATTGATTTTAAATCCTCTCTGGGCATCACAATAGCTTGATTTCTTTCACCCATGTGCTGCTCTCTAGTTTTCAAGGAGATTTACACGACCGCACTGAAGAAAAATGCCATGTTGAATTCACTCAATTTTATTTTGTTAAATGGTCACACACAATAGAATCATCTTGATTTTGACACATTTTTACTTAGATGAATATGCTACTTGAGAATGTATACGGAACCAGATTATTTTATTGCGTGAAACCACTTAATGGGCAACTGATTAGCGCGTCGACCTCACCGTACCGGGTTCGATTCCAGCTGCGGCCTTCCTGTGTGCAGTTGGCATGTTCTCCTTAAGCCTGTGTGGGTTTTCTCCGGGTACTCGGGTTTCCTCCCACACTCCAAAAACATGCATGACAGGTTAATGGAACGCTCTAAACTGCCCCTAGGTGTGAGTGTGAGCGCGAATGGTTGTTAATCTATGTGTGCCGTGCGATTGGCTTGTGACCGGTTCAGTGTACCCCCCCTGCCTGATGCCCGTAAACAGCTGGGATATGCCTCATCACGCCGCGCAAATCTTGTGAGAATAAGCAGATCAGAAAATGGATGGATGGAAACCCCTTGATCAAATAAACTGGAATAAATTCAACTGAATATTTTTTTCAGTGCTGTACAAATGTAGTCTTCACGGGTAAAATCCATATCTGAAACTAAGGGCAGACATTCATGGCTAATGATTTGAACATGTAATGGGAGACACATTGGCAACATTAAGTTCTCAGTTACATTTTCCAGCACTTGTACTCACATGAAAAATGGGTTGCTTCAAGCAAATTGTACTTTAAATTGTGCTGGAACTTGATTATCACGGCCAGATGTCTGTAAATTAAAGAAGGAGTTTTACATTTTAGTTATGAAAAGGAATACCTCCAGTTATCTAGACTTTACCTAAAATTCCACCCCTACGCAATTCTTGACCTGTGATGTGGCGTTTACGGGGTTGATGTGATTTCCTGTCTTGTCATCTGGTCGATCTACTGAGAGGTCGCAGCTGCTTGCCAGAGAAAGTGAATCTTCAACAATCTGTGACTCACTTCTTTCCCCACTCCACTTCCTACGTCAGCCTAACTTGATTAAGATGATCTGTGCATTCATGAACGGCTAACTGTGTGTACATGCGTCTGAGTTTTTTTGTAAAACGGAATGTGGCAAGACCTTTTTACGCAACGTCTTGGAGGTTGCGCAACACAGAGAGGGCCTTTGCTGTCCCACTCTCTGTTTGTGGCTCAGATACTGCCATTACAGACGAGACTATACCCATTGGGAGAGGTAACAGAATTCCTTTTAATGGGACACTCTGAATACAAATCAGTGAGGAAACCTCATATTATAAGCAACCTCAAGATTACTAACACTCGCTGACAGTTAGCGTGTGTGCTGTTCACCCTTCCCTGGCCGCACATGTATGCATAGTTATTCCACTTCTGTCCATGATTGAGTTGTTTCGGTCCCATGTAGAATGCTAGTAAATGAACTGTCTGCCTTGTTCGAGTATGGAATCTATCTCATTTCCAATTACCTGAACTGAAACTGTCATATTAATGATCCGGATTAACAGTCAGGAGACATTTTTTCCCCCCCAAAACATCTGCTGTCTCCTTCAACCTCTGCTACCTAAGGCATTTTATGCACATATAGTGTTGGAGATGTACAATTATATGTCTTGTGTCCTATCTTGTTCACATGTGAACTTCTCACAGAAAGGCTTAATCTGAAGCTAATTTGAATTTGGAACTCTCACTGAGGATATAGTGTATTGCTAACCACCAGCCTATATAGTGAAAACGGAGCTGACCTTCACTTGTTTATTGATGTTGTTGCCTTCAGGGGAAAATAGTTTTCATTACATTATCTAATCAGGGAGCTGTTTTGGCTACTGAACCTAAACAACAATAATAATTTATTGGCCTACAAAAAGCCAAAGCTCTTTATTTCTGTCATCTTGGTCGACCGAAATAAAACTAAGGGAAATCATCTATCTATGACGACTTCTACAGTATACTGCTGTCATTCAGATTTATGTTCACACCTGACTTGCACTGGTTACATAACAGAAACGATACGGGGCAGAGTTTCTGTTACTGTGATGAATGCTGCAGATGACATGAGCTGAACAGGGATGTGACACAACCCTGGAGATTTCTCAGGAACAACATAATCCTAAACAAGAAGGTCCACCCAGATCCTCCCAAGTAAAAGAAGCAGGGTGGCCTTTTTTTGGGAGGGGGGGGGGGGGGCAAACTGCAGCTGCTCCCTGCACAATAACTCTTGAACATGTGTAAGTAACAGGGACAAAACATAAAATATGTTTAACAGCCACACACAATCATTTGGATCATGCACAATCACACATTTTGCAGTGAGCCACACCTCATCACATCACAGGCAAATCTCTGACCTCAGCTTTTAGATTTCCCACATGGTATTGAAAATATCACACCTGTACATGGACAGGACATGTTTACTGAATTCATTTTTTCCCCCTTATTTTTAATGGGATTGTGAAATTGATTTTCATTGAACTATTCTATGAAAACTAGATAGCAGATAACGGCCCAGTGGTTAGCGTGTCGACCTCACAGCGCAGAGGTTCAATTCCAGCTCCGGCCTCCCTGTGTGGAGTTTGCATGTTCTCCCTGCGTGGGTTTTCTCTGGGTACTGCGATTTCCTCCCACATTCCAAAAACATGCATGACAGTCTAATTGAACACTCAAAATTGTCCCAAGGTGTGAGCATAAGCGCAGATGGTTGGTCGTCGGTGTGCGCCCTGCGATTGGCTGGCAACCGGTTCAGGGTGTCCTTCGCCTACTGCCCAAAGACGGCTGGGATCGGCTCCAGCACCCCCCCCCCCCGACCCTTGGGAGGATAACAGGATCGGAAAATGGATGGATGGATAGATAGCAGATCCAGAAAAGAGAGGACTTTGGGTTCTCACACCGTTTTCCAACAATACAATACAATACATATTTATATTTAGAATTTTCACAACAGCTTCAGCTGTAACAAAGGGTTTTACAGAACAGTTAACATAAAATAAAATAATATAACACAACACATAACATAAGACACAGACAATCATGCAATCTTAACCACTTTTCCTGCATACACGTTGTTTGAAGCAGTTTTAGATGAAAAGAAAAAAAAAAAAAAACTACTACATTAACAAAGTCCAAAAATCAGTTTGAAACTACTAAACCAAAACTGGGGATCAACTTACTTCAAAAGGAGACAAGCCAGGACTCTGGGAAGACATGACTCAGCAACAAAAACAGCAAACACAAACAATGAACCGACAAAGACACAAAGCACACAGCAGAAATTATCGATTTAATATTTGAGAGCTCAGCAGGTTTTAGTAGCCTTGCAGAACATTGATTTGAATGTTGATATTATTCATAAAACTGCCACTAACCACGAAACAAAAAGAGGTGTTTCAATTCATCATTACTGTTGTTTGTGTGAAAATCTTGCCATGTGCATTGACAAGACAACAATAGATCATGACACTGTGGTCAGGCAGATTATCTGCCATTTGAGAAGGGAACAGATTAAGGACAGAAAGAACATTTTCCCTTGGCAGATTCTGGATGAGTGAAAATCTGGACCGTGAATCTCCCCAGATACTCTTTGAATGCTTTGGAGTTTTGGGAAACACTTACGTGCTGATTTCGTATCTTGCCTTGAAATGCTGAGTATCTTACAATAAAATCTTTAAAAACCTAAAGGGAGAGAGAGAAACCAGGAATAGTCCACGCTTCAGTCTATCCAATGAACAAATATACTGCTGTCTCTCATGACATCACTTGTACTGACGGTTTGCCTGCATCTGTGATTTGTCTTAAGTACTGGTATTAGCATGTGGCATGTTAATGCCGTGATCTACTAGCAGAATTGAGACACCAAAATTAAAACAACATCGTCCAACGACCGTTTTGATGTATTTCCATCAGCCTCTAATGGGGTAATACAGTTAAAATACAAAGCATTTAAATGATCAGTGGAGTGGACTATATGACATTTAACCCTTGATGTCCAAACTTGTTGGTTTTTGAAATGTACCATTAAGTGAGTTATTGTCAATTGATTGATAGCCAAATGTTGAATGGTGTCTTTAGTGTCAGATGCATTGATTGGTTGATGGACTGATTAGTCACTGTGATCTTGTGTTCATACAGCACTGACCCCTGTCAGCGCTCCTTCCACGACGAACACACCTTCTCAATTTATTCCCATTCGCCTTTTATTGGTTTTCCAATCATCGGGCCAAGTTTCAACATATCTTTATCCCCACCTCAGGCACAAACACATACGCAGGCACCCCTGGCGCCCTTTCCTCCCTTCCTCTCCGAAGTCAAATCCAAGCTTTTTTCCGTAGTGTTGAGACCTGGAGAGGCGGTAGCTGATTATTGAGCACATGACCCTGATTGACCTTTGACCTTAGTCCATTGTATGAAGTGTTGTGAAAGGCCCAAGGCGGCCGGGTGAAAAGGACACTTTTGTCTTCCCTACACTGGCTTGCAAGGTGTTAAAGATGTGGAAACACACACATGGCTTGTGTTTACTTCTACAGAGGCCACACACACACACGGACAGTCGCAAATAAAATGACCGTCTTCAAGAGCGGATTGAATGTTGTTTTTGTAAAATGGATTTGTTTTCAAAACAAATCCTATATTTTTAAACAGCTATGGTAGATGCAGAGGTGGTGTATTTGAGTTTCATGCTTAACTCAAGTCAAATTTGAGTTGCCAATTTTAGGACTCACGACAACAATGACTTCCGACAGTACCTCATTTGCAACTATGAAACCCATCGACTCAGGTAAGACAAGGCAGAGACGATGCGATTGTGAATTGTTAAAATAGAAATACTTAATACCTTGATGCCACCGTCCAGGTATTCAGTATGTACGTACTATCGATTGGGGGTGACGTGACTGCAGTATGTCAGTGTGCCTACCGTATTTGATGTGCCTTCAAGTAAATGACAGAAGTGGGAGCAAATAACATGTCTTAATCACAAGAAAATCTCAGGTCATTACTTTTAAGTTTCCAGCAGTTCCAGTTTCCTGTGGGGGGAGGTCAAGTAAGGCGAGTTAAGTCCTTGCTAAAATTCATCACTTGGGTTAGGCAAGTCACAAATCAAGTCATACCATCTTACTTAGTCATAAACATACAGTATATTCTCAATAATAAAACTACTTCATCTCAATAGTAAAAAAAAAAAACATTTACACCTAATAAACTTTAAAAGAACAAGTGGGATTATAAAATAGAGCGCGTTGTTTCAAACGCAACCGTAACTGTCAACACTCGTAAACTTGTTGGTATGGGCAGGTTTTATGTTATACTCTGTTCTTTATTTGCGTTATGATCCGTGATTTCTTTTTTAAACTATCAATTCAGTATGCTGTGATCGAGTCAGATTGTATGACTTGATTTACGACTTGCTTAAGTGAAGTAATGACTCAACATGCTTGAAATGTAGGTGGGACACACTTGACGTTTCTCATTGCAACTTGGGATTTGCCTGAACCTTCAACGTTATGGCTCGAAAACAACTTACTCCCACCTCTGGCTACAGATTGTAACTTAGGGTAGTTGGTAAAAATTGTATGGTGAATGTTTTAAAAGACACATGCACAACTACAAATATTCAACCATGAAAATAAGTGGATGACTTTTTATGATTAGAGACAGTGAATGGCTAATTCGAATTCCGGGGGGGTTAGGGGGGCGGGGGGGGGGGTAAAGACAACAAGTGGAAATAAGAAAAAAAATTAATTGATGGATTCAGTGGATCACTAATGACCAAGGAGAAACATGTGGCAGAGCAGCTCTACAACAACTTCTTGTCCTTCCGTCCTGTCTTTCTCTGCAATTGATGACACTTGCAGTTTAGTGTGTGTGACATCTCTTCCGAGATGCTGCAGAGAGTAAAGCTTTTTGGAAGCTCACTATTGCGCTCAAGCATATCTCCCTAGTGATCTATTCATGGGGAGACATGTACACTATCATTCTCTGTTTAAAAAAAAAAAAAAAGGAATCTGTCAGTTTGCTTTTCATCTTTTAATTAATGCATTGTGTTCACTACAATTCTGCAATTTCTTTTGGGTAGATTTATAATAACACTCGTGATAAATGGGAAATGGGTTAGGGAGGGACCCTAAAACTCTGAAACTTAAGATAACTCGGCGTTTATATAAAATCTAGCAACATCAACTGAAAGAAAACTGTGGCTGTGGCTTTAGACAAAATCTCACCATAAATTTTCGAACTACAAAACACAACATTTTGCTTTCCCTCATAACTCTTGTTCCAGTATGATTAGTCTGTGGTTAAAAAAAAAACAAAACTCACTGGCTTAACATTTGCATGGGAAAAACCATCAGTTTGGGAATTTGGTCTCTGAACAGTCTTCTTTTTCAGGTAAAAAGGTATGTGAGTATAATAGAGTTGAATTGCTTCCGCAGAAAAAGTCAAATCCTCTTCCTGGAGGAGGATGATCAAACACACTCAACACAAATTCTCTTAGCAATTTTGTTGTGTTTAATAAAACGCGTGGAGTCGGACTTTGTGCTCACTGTCCTTTATTCTCAGTAGCCACCTTTTATCTCAATACTTTGGCAACCGCCCACTTTACGGCCGTGACGTCACGCCGTCGTAACATGACCCTATGGCTGTGGTTATATGCCACAAATTTCTTTTCAATAAATGTAGAGAAATGCCGTGTGTAATTGCCAATGTTTGCTAACACTTTGATCTTTGTCATCTGGCCGCCAAGGCAGGCCTCACTCATTTACATGGAATAAACAAACAGAAAAATTATCAGGCAGACACATCAATACTGGGAAGAAAAGCGAGTTTGCTTTGCATATGTGGCCAACATGTTGCTTCTATTATGACTGTGTGGATTTAGCAGATGTCAATGTGTGTTTGCACTCTTGTTGTCGGGATATAAATCTGCTTACCCAGTCAGATTTTTGGACACGCTTTTCTCCTTTGGGGATCAGAAAGCAAGGGCTCATAATGTATATCATTTGATTTTTGACCAAAGACTTGTAATAGGTTTAGGGGTAGTCTTCAGGAAATGAATGTCTGAATGAGACTGTAATTGTGTGTATGTGTGTGTGTGCGTCTCATCACATAATTATGCGCTTCAATGATATACTAAATGTAATATTCGTACTATTCTTAAGGATAAAATGTATAGGTCTGTTGTGTATAACTGTTGTGTTTACAATTGCACGATTGTTGCGAATGCTGTGGTCCCGATGGCTTCATGAAGCGATGGCCATCTTTATCTCCTATAACAGGCATCAGCAGAGTGTCAAGCTGAAAGGATTTGGTTTTTTCACAGACACGTGCAGGCTGGTGTAGCATGGCGCATGCCAGGCACGGAAATGAAGCTTCAAGATGATTCATGAAGCAGTTGTTGTGTTTTAGATGACACTGTGTTCACCGTAGGGCTGAAAGCACACTGGCTTAGCATTTCTTAAAGCCCTTTCTTTAAACTGGCAGTGTCACCTAGAAGAATAAAAAAAATACAACTGGTTCATGTAGCAAATTTGAAGCTTCATTTTCCCCATCACGAGTGCATGGTCCACTCATGTATCATGTGGAAAGCAACAATGGTGTAAAGGTGTAGAACCTCTTTATTTCTTGGTGTGTCTCAATGCATTTGACAAAATAACGCCTTTCTGACTTTTCTTATGTACTAACCATGAGAAAGTGTCATTCATTTCAATATGAAATTGTGCCTATAAAGAGATTTTGGGTGTCTTTATAAACACATTGGCTAAACCCCGGTGGACGAAAAAAGAAGACGTGGTGGACGAGACTGCTATTGTGTAGAAAAATATATATTTGGACAGAAAAGAGGAAAATGAAAAAAGAAACATACAGATTGACTGGGGAGAGAGCATGTCCATCCGATCTCAAGCGCCATGTCGTCTCAACTCACTAGCTTGGCTGTTGTCGTGGCTAGGCTAGCTGAGCTGTTGAAAGAGTTCAAAGCTCTTTGATGTGTAACGTCCGTTGCGTCAGCACTGATTGGTTAAAGCCAAAGGACGTGCGTGCGTACACGTCCGTGCTGATGCACGGACTATCGACTGCTGAGTCGCGCTTCACTCGAGTGGCGTCGCTACACCTAAAATAAAACAGAACAGAACATAAACCATAAACAAGGAATGACAAAAACAAAAGATCAACTCATTTTAATATAGTGGATGTTCATCCATCATTATTTTTCATCTTTGCACTTATGTGCTCAGCAAAGATAATAAGAGAACGGAACGTCCAGCACAAAGTAAGCTGTGTGCGGTCATTGGAGCCGTTGTTACTTTTTTACTTTACACGACAGTTGTGCTGCACTCTTTGTAAGTTGCTGAGTGGGTTGAAACTGTGTGCTTGTACCATGGGGTTAGTTAGTGTGAAGAGACAATGGCTGTTTGAAAAGATTGTCATGGCCTTTTTAATTAATGTTTCCCTCCCTGAGCTATGTCATTTAGTCATAGAACACTTAGTTCAACAAATGGTTAGCATCAGTCAACTCTCTGGCCTGCTCAATGTACATCAAGGGATGATCTAGCAACAGAGTCCAAATGACTATTTTATCTCCTATTTACACCTTGCTATTTTGAAATGGCCCGTGTCAGTCAACTCTGTGAGAAAGTTGCATAATAATTAAGAAGTCAGCCAATTCAAAATCGCATCTGTGTTTGAATAGATAATTCGATTTGGCCATTAACGGTCCATCCATTTGTGTTTACGTAAGCCTTTCTGCTTGTATTGGCCAACAATAGGGTCTCGAAAGGCGCTTGCAAATGTAATGGATTATTATTATTATTGTAATTATCAATAGAAATTAAATTAGACAACCCCAAAACACATTGGACTTGTTGAAGGCTGTGTGCTTGACCTTGCTCTGGCCTTACTCAAGTGCTCTGGAGAGTCTTGAGTATTTCATCAGGCCACTGCTGGGTGGTACAGATGAGGGACAGGGTGGGATAACTGGTCGAAGATCATAAAAGTATCTGGAAACCAGCCCTTTTTTTCTTCTCCTTTTCAGCTCAAGACTTACACAATAGCATTGTATCAAGGCCACGGCAGTCTTACGTAAACAACTTTCCAGCCGCCAAACTCAGTTTTATAGAGAAAAAGAAAAACCTTTTGGGCAGAAATTTGATTTATACTATTTGCAGTTATTTTGCAGTCCTAAACTATAAAATTTTCCCTCAAATCTGCGACTCTCATCACTGACGGTTAAATTAAGCAGTAGTTCCACAGTAAAGGTGTATCCTCAAAAGTCTCTGTCATTTACAAGAAAGATGGGTGGAAGTCCAACAGTCAAAAGCTAACTTTTCTTCACACTTAAGCAATACCCCAATACGTCAAAAAAGAAAAAAGATTGATTGTTCAGAGGATTCCTCTGAGTAGTGAATGACGTGCAAAGTAAAACATCATGAATAGTGATGACCTTTCACCTTCATAACATGAGTTCATGAAAGATCGCCTTCTGTATTGGAGTTTCCTGTCACATTTGTCTTAGCAACACAATTGAATTAAACCATCTTACCGTATATTTGAAGGTAAGAGCCCAAGAAATAAAAACAACCAAGATTTGAACAAGCACAAACAAATGAATGAATCTAACTGAACTCCTACGTTCTCAATTAAATGATTTCATGGATTTCCTTCTGGTACCGCAACAGCCCCCCATCTTCTGAGGACATGAGTGTGAATGGATGGTTCTGTCATCTCTGCAATTGACTTTCCAAAGGTTCTTTTGTGCAGATGTTCAGATTATTTTCCCAGCAGCCAGCTCTCCACCCGCACTTCATTCTAGCCCTCTGGGTTGCACCACCTGTTAACAAGTGAATGCACTTCTAGGTCACTTGGAACACCTCGATCAGTTGAGAGACCTTGTTGTCTTCTTTCAGTTGCTCATCACAACTTTTGACAATAGGTAAGGTTGTGAACATACCGTAGATCAGTCAGTAAATACGGAGCTTTGTGTACCGATTCAGCTCCTTCTTCACCATGCATATTCTTAATCATCCATCCCTCAGACCCCAAGACACTTGAACTCATCTACCACCCGCAGAGGACCAAACACTGAGACCACTGAGACCAAATATGTTAGTTGTGAAATCACCAGACGACGACTTTCCACATTTGCTACCTTTGCTTCGTTTTGCCATATGACTGATTCACCGTTTCGCTTCAATTCTTCCTGTCCTGGCCGTGAATATAATACAACAAATTACATTGGCAGGAACATCAACTGAAAAAAAGAAAAACACATGAACGCTTTTTTTCTCCTCTCTTTAGATCCAGATGTCACTCCATTTACACAGTCTGTGCTGGTTGTACACAATACTGTTACGTAACACTGCCTGTGATTAGTTAGAAGTTATGAGTTTGGCACACAACTGAATCAGCCAATTCTCGAACATATGTTAACCATCAATGTATTGTCCAACAAAAAAACTCAGCTGATCTTCAAATGAAACTGCTCCACTGTATTTATTTTCACCTGCTATGTAGCTCACCATGAAGGGAAGAAAGAAAATTGGAAAAATAAACCAACTTGAGATGTTTCACATCTCTCTGTCACACAGCATGTCTCCTGGGTGTCGAAGCCCAGAATCACTCTTACGACTCCAGAGGTCCGAATACAGGATGATGGCAGAAATATAACCGGCAAAGCGATCAAGTCAAGAAGGAATTTGAGAGTAGAGGTATCTTGGAGGTTTGTTTGCTGTTGACATTAGGCTCAGTGTGTGTTTGGCTCCCAGCTCCATCTGCTTCCTGCCTAGCTTTGTCCTAAAAACAACTTAAATCCCAGCCATCACCACGTGCTCAAGCGTAGACTAACTGGACTCTTTTCAAAGTGATTGAGTTCTCTCTGTGTGGTACTCAACAGTTACGGCTGTATTTTGCTTTCGATTTAAGTCATTTTTAGCACACACAAAAAAACAAACAAAGAAATTCAGCGCATTTCCCGAAAAAGACACTTTGAAGCATTTGACAAGTCCAAGAAAACATGCAGTGCACCCTCCTCTAACAAAGTGGATGTCACGTTGTGAGGTGGTGGAGGAGCTCAAAAAGCAGGCAGAAGGGAGGAGCAGGGGGAAATTGAAGAATTGTGTAAAAACACAGAGAAGACTAAATCCAAAACAAAGTCCAAAGAACAAAACGAATCCAGTAAGTAACAAGCAAAAACCATGGCAGAAGCTAAAAACTCTCAATAACAGAAACATGACTGAAACAAACCTGACAGAAGCAAAAATATGACCCGACAATGAGTGGTCGGCCGGGAGTCCTTTTATACTAATAATTACATAATGACCAACAGGTGTGCAGCTGCAGGGGGAGCCCTACAGTGCCACCTGTTGGTCCCAAACCAAATCATGACAGTGGATATACAAATTGTTCACACCCCTGTTCAAATGCCAGGCTTCCCTCCATCCATCCAACCATTTTCTGATCCGTTTATCCTCACACGGGCTTGCTGGAGCCCATCCCAGCCGTCCTTGGGCAGTAGGCAGGGGATAACCGGAACTGTTTGTCAGCCAATCGCAGGGCACACAGAGACGAACAACCTTCTGTGCTCACACTCACACCTAGGGACAATTTGGAGTGTTCAATCAGCCTGCCACGCATGTTTTTGGAATGTGGGAGAAAACCAGAGTACCTGGGGAAAACCCACACATTCACGGGGAGAACACGCAAATTCCACACATGAAGACCAGAGCCTGCACCTCTGCACTGCAAGGCTGACGCGCTAACCAGTCGACCACCGGGCCGCCCCGCCAGTCTTCTGCAATATGAAAAATATCATAGTCTGATATTTTTTAAATCATTCGGCTATACATGAGGCAGTCACAAACTACTACTTTGTGAGCTGCAATAGGCTAATATGAATCTTTCTATGCAGAAGATAAAGACAATATACAGTCAAACCTCGGTTTTCGAACGTCTCAGTTCTCGACCAATTCAGTTTTCCAACAAAAATTGAGTTTCTTAAGCCTCGGATGACGAACAAATTTCGGTTCTCGAACAAACTGAGCGCACTTGAATGCACCATTTCACTCCTCTCGCCTTCCTTACACGAGGAAGTGATGCTTCCTCGGGTAGACGAGGAAGTGACGCTTCCTCGTGTTGCTTTCCATTGTTAGCAGACATGTTGAATAAACATTTTTATTTTAAAAAGAGCGTGGTTTCGGTTTTCGAACAATTCGGTTTTCGAACAGCCTTCTGGAACGGATTATGGACGAAAACCGAGGTCTGACTGTACTTGAATATTGGTTTATTCTGTCTTCGTGTTGCTCCACAATTTATCGGTGGCGTTGTTTGTTAGATTTAAGCTAAAGGCAAAGTCAAGTTACAGGCAAACTGTGTTATTTTAAAAACATGTCTTTGTTTGATCTTTATTCATGCATCCAACGTTCCTCCCTCCCTCCATCCATCCTTTCCCCAAACAGTCTGTCTTTGATTTTCTTCCCTCCATTTCTGAAGACGAGGCGACTGATTCCCACCAATAATCAGACAGTTTGAGCATAGCTTCAGGGCATTCACATCCTGTGTTGAAGGTCAATTCAGATCAATTTATTTTTATTAGGACATAATTAATATGATGGCCACATCTTGGCAATGGTACCAAGATGGTTTGTGATTCAAGGTAAGATGCCAGGTGCGAAATCACAGCCATGTAAATAACAGTTCATGAATTTAATTTTGATATGTTGTTGATATTGTATTTTGTATCGATTTCATTTACATTTAATATTGATGGTATTGATAATAAAGTGAGGAATAATAATTGTTCACGTCATTATCAATATCTCCAACCATAAAGATGACAGTTGAATAATGCAATGTCAACCTTGTTGTAATGTTATTATTTATTTAAGCAGTCCTTTGATGACCTAAATGCGACTGCAAAATTAATCTTATTTGACAAACGTGAATGTTTTCTTGATTCTTAACACAGAAGTGTGTGTTTCGTTCGTGAACGGGTGTTCGGCTTCGGGCCAGACACACACCACAGACCCTCCTACATATACACAGAAACACATATGCACACACTGACAAAATAGTAATTATGTTTGAATATTTTTCTCCTAAAGACAGCACCGAACTCAAATTTGTCTGTACAAAAAAATAAATAAATAAAATCATCTTGTATATGTAGCCACACACACACACACATACATGTTCCGACCGTCATTTCCTCCGTCGTAACCTGTTCAGTATTTATGTCTAATTGGGTTGTTAACAGAACTGGTAAATGTGCGTATGCTCAGGCTGCATGAGGTGTGTAGGATGTGGTTTTTCGAGCCAAGTCCGTTTCAACCTTGAACATATCCACACATTCGGAGTAGATTTATGTGAGAACAGCAATATAAGAATCAGTTGGATTGACCATCAAACAGTCGTAAACCTTGCCAGCTGCCTTTCTGTGCAAGTCTGTGTTGCGCTAAATGGAATCCATATGTGAGCAAACCAGGGTGTGATGAGCAAGTCACTTGATGAAGTGCACGGGACTGGCTCCAGATGCAGACAATACAAAAATTGGAAGACAAACTGCAATATTTTAATCAGTCAACAAAGACATGTCGTATCAGTTTATTGCTTAACATAAAAAAGTGAACCATTTGGCTTTTGTATAATGATCATTATTCATAGCTTAAAGATAACCAATTTGTAAAGTTAAGTTGTTCTGCGGTTGTTAATTTATTCTTTTTTTTTAAAGCAAGAGTTCATTGTCCATAACCGCATCAGAAATCACTCTGAATAAAGACATAACACCACGACTATACTCATCTTTCCAGTGCTTATCATTTGTTGCAATCTGAAGAGCAATTAAAGCACATCTTGTGGACTCGTGCTGTGTGGATACAATAGAACAGAATTCATCATTTATTCCCATCAATCCTTTCTCGCTGCGGTTGTTAAAACTGTTGTAACTTGGTGGACCAATCCTGTCACTTGAGCAAGTGCCGAGATTCTCAAAAATTCCCCATAAAAGGAAACCCAAATCTTTAAATGAAATTGCTGGATGCTGATTGACTTTGGCTATCACTGCCGGGCTACTGAGCAATTTACAATTCTTTTCCAAACAAATATATACAATTTTTTTTGCAGGGGGGGGGGGTGCATAATAAGCAATTTACATCTGCAAAATAGGTTGCATGCAACTTAAAAAGGAAACGATTTTCCAAACGAGAGTTGCATATTCATCTTATTTAATGGCTTTTTGGGGAACCCAACACAGTATTGTTGTATTGTTTTCCATTTTTGTGTTGACCTTTCTCAGAAAACATTTTTTTTTCAAAACAAAAATCAATAATGTCATTGTTATTAATTAATTAAGTGTGACATCAAAAACAACCTGTAACATACTTTCTTGATGGACTTGCAGCACATCACATAAGAGACTACAGGACTTCCATTTGGGAATTTAAAGTACAATTACGATTTTATATACCGGTACGCGCTTTATTCATTTACTCTTTACAGCAGACATGTCCAGCTCCTAATACACGTAGGACAGCGACCCTTGAGGATGGATTTTGGACACCCCTGGTTTTACAGTGTATGCTCAGGTGTCGAACTCTGGTCCTGGAGGGCCGCTGTCCTGCAAAGTCTCCCTGTTGCAACACACCTGATTCTAATGATCAGATTATCAGCAAGGTCTGCGGAAGCCTGATATCGAACCTGTTCATTTGTAACAGGTGTGTTGCAAGAGGGAAACTTGGGAAAACATGCAGGACAGCGGCCCTCCAGCACCTGAGTTTGACACCTATGCACTACCTCCTCACATGTCAGATAAATGATGAAAAACCAACAAAATCAGGAAAAACGTTGCCTGTAATTTATGGAATTACAGAATCAGGCTTTAGACAAAGCAGCATGGGGAAGTCATCTGTCAATTCTATGGAATTATACCAATTGACTAACACAGCCTCAGTCAAAAATTCCCCAGAAACAGCTTCAGCCTCAGCGGTGACAGACGGCTTTATCATCTCTTTAGTTTCTCAGGTACATAAATGCAGCATTGCGCAAACTCCAACAAGCCACTGTTAACACCTTAGAAAGGCAAACCCAATGTAAATGTGACGTTAAGTCATGCCCAAGCAAGCAATTTGATTTACCATGGTGCATGTAGGCGGTTCCATTTTTTTGTGAGGAATTGAATTGGCCCTCAACTGTCCTTTTTTTTAGCCATAATGTATCATGCCTTACTCTGAGGAAATGCTAAAATGTTTAAGATAACTGCGAGCAAAAGTTACATTTTTTTTTTTTACCAGTTTCTGATTTTTTTAATACGTCTCATAAGGACAATTGCTTAAAATCCAAGACAGTATGCGCCATGTCCTGCAGTTAAAATGCCAACTAATAAAACAAGTCTAAAGGTGTAGCTGTAAAAACTGTAATTACCTGTGACTCACATGTTGATCGCGTTTGACTCAGTGCATGGAGTTTTCCATTTAAAGCATAGACCGTCAACACAACGTGGCGAGGAGGATTCCGCTCATCAGGGAGTTTTCCTGGTTGATGGTAATAACCCAAAGTATACTTGCCGTTTTCTTATTTATACTATATACATAGCAGGCATGCTACGACACTATAAAAGGATCAAAATCAGGGATTTAGACGGTCATATCCTTCAAACTTGGTAGAGAGATACTCGTGGGGATAGAAACAGGGCTGGCCTATGAATAGCAAAAATCTGTGTATTATTGACCCCCAGTTAAATCCATTGGGGGTGCGGGGGGATTGCCCCCCCCTGAAAATTCTTCAAAAAACATTGATTGACATTTAATATACATTTGCAATGAAAAATGTGCGTGTAATAAATAAATGCACGTTATTTTAAAATATTGCTTTTTTAAAATCTGGCAATATGCAACAACCACGAGGATGTGGGGGCCACAGTTGTACTGCACACAAAAACTTGTTGTGGGCTTGCTCCGGTCACATTGCACCTCAAAATCAATACTTACTTTATTTGACAACTATCCATACTGTGTATAATGTAATTTAAAGGCTGAGAGAAAGTGTGGGAGTATTGGAGTCCATCTGTGATCCAGCAGCAAGAGATGTAAAAAAAGAATTGCGTAAAAGGTCTTGTGTCCATAGTGCATTAATTATGGAAATAATATATACCTACATGGCCTAGCTCTTTAAAACCGGGATAAGCCTGCAAGATCTTAATAGGCCTGTCCTGCTCCTTCATCACATGAAGTTTGTCTTGCTTGGAATTCCAGATCCAGCAACTAAGATACATCGTCTTAACTGGGCTTGTTCTTGTTTTTGTACATGTCCTGCAGAGTTTTGTTGTGTCTTGCCTGACTCTGTGGGCTCTTTGGCAACAGAGGAGCACACGTTCATCTTACCGCAGCTCCCGGTAAATTGTCCCCGCAAATCGCGCTCGTCATGACCTGATGAAGTCGATGGCGTGCTAAAATACAAGATACACTTTGGATTGTAATGCAATTGAGATTGTCGATGTGCTGCATATTATTTTTTATTTATTTCTTGTACGCGGCCTGTTGCTCTTCTGATTTTACACAATCCACAAAATACAGGATTTATACAGGAATATAATCTATTTACATTTAGATCAATAGATTTTTTTTTTCCGCTCCAGAATCTCAGGAGACATCCCACGTTGTTCGTTATAAACGCAAGACCAAAGTCGAACATATCAGAGGTAAATGCAGTCAATTCACTTGCTGAAATGTTTACTCTGACATGCCGCAGTAGTTATTTTAAGCATTAATTTTTATCATGATGCATGTTTTCAGAAACCTGTGAACACCATTGTTGCTGGACTACAGCAGTACCAATCTTGGATGGACCACCTCAGGAAGCAGAAGGAAGGATTGTGCTAGTCTTTGGCCTCAGTGAAGTAAAGCACGCTGTATCAATAAAATGGGTTGTCATTAATGGTAACGAATACATAGTCCCAAAGTCTTTGATTTCTGCAAAAGTACTTGATCGCAACGCCCCACAGTTTGGACAGATCAAGAACGTACTGTATATGTTGTGAACTTGACATGAATTTGTTTTGAGTGTCTTCTACGCCAGACTGCACGGTTTGAGAAAAACCGTTGAAGTGTCACACAATGAAGAGGACACTGAGTTAGTCGAGGCAACTAGCTAAATTGATTTCAACTTCATTTTAAGATTCTGCTATTCGTTTTCAAATCTCTCAATGGTCTCACCCCACTTTACCTCTCTGAGATTCACCGTTCCTACACTCTTGCACGTTGCCTCGGGTCAGCTGATCAGCTGCTTCTCGAGGTACCGATGTCTAAGTAGAACCTCAGAGATCTTAAAAAAAACTAAACAAAACAAATTCATTTTTATTCAATGGCTTTAAGCACATCCTCAGGCTCTAGCCGTGTTTTATTGTCTTGTAATATCGTTTTTAAATGTTGGTATTTCTTTTTTTTTTTTCAAATGATGTTAAGTCTAATCATTTATTGTCACGATGCGAGGTGGTAGTTGGAGGACCCCAAAAAACAGGGAGGCAGGGAGGAGTGACCAAGATGTATTTAACAAAATTGCAAACAGGAATACACCGGAGAAACTAACTAAAAAAAAAACTCAATTAATGTCCAGAAAAACCAAAAGAAATAAAACCTAAGAAGTAGCATCCGACACTGACTGTTCGGGGGCGGCCCGGTACCTAACGTCGGCTTCACACAGAGGTACCGGGTTCGAATCCAAATGTTCTCCCGGGCCTGCGTGGGTTTTCTCCGGGTGCTCGGTTTCCTCCCACGTTCCAAAAACATGACACGAACACTCTAAATTGTCCCTAGGTGTGAGTGTGACAGAGACACACAATGGGATAGGCTCCGGCACCCCCCGCGACTAGTGAGGATTAACAGAAAATGGATGGATGGATGGATGACTGTTCGGGCAGGGAGTCCTTTCAACCACACACTAATGAAACAATGACCAACAGGTGTGCTACTGCAGGAGGAGCCCTACAGTGCCACCTGTTGGTCACAAACAGAACCACCCTAACATTTATATTCAATTTGAATTCATTTTTTTTCATCTGTGCCTGTTTTTAAAGTCCTCTCAAAAATAAATAAATTAATAATAAATAAATAAGTTGCGTTAATTACACTTTTGTTTTCCTGTTCATGTTTGTTTTTTTAATTGAATCGAGTACAATTGTGTGAAATGTCACTTTTATAAAGGTTGTGGTGATTTCATTTTGTTCTCGTAACTTACAGTGGTAGAATTTTATATATATATATATATATATATATATATATATATACATATTTATGACTCATTACAGATAGATTTTTGTTCGGGGAACATATCGAAAATCTGTCCTCCCCATTACTGTTGTAAATATCACACTTTTTGTTGTTGTTGCACATTCTCTCTCACATTCTCAGAGATTCTGTGCCGCACAGTTTCACTGCTACTCTGCAACAAAGCGCAGGGTCAAGTGACGAGAACTCTGGGAGAAAGCCTGGAGGCATGTAATGTTTTGTTTTTCCCCACTGTTTATATACAACTTTATTTCCACACTGATTTCTCATCCACTTATGACGATTCCCCTGGGAAAGATAAATATGACGGCAACACCAGCAAAACAAATAAAGAATCCATGATGGGAAGTTCATTTTAACCTTTCATTTTTTTTTTTTGTAAAGTCATGTGTGATGCGAGTGAGTCGACACATACTCCACAAGGAGAGAAATTTGTTCTCCAAGTTGGTAATAAGTCAACCAATTGAAGCAAAGTGTGTCGTTTGTGCTCCTCCATCCTCGATAATCTTGGTCCTGTTTTCGATTCATTTTTGTTCTCTAAACTGTGACCCTTTCCATTATGTACACAATGTCTTGTAGAGGTCATCCGACTTTTTCACCACCCTCTCCAGTTGATTCGCAAAGCTGTCCAATGTTTGACAGGCAATGACAGCATTTCCACTTTTCCACATTAACCACAGTCGCTCCAAGTTGACCAATCGCACATGAGTTGTCAGACACAGGCAAAAAGTTCAGACGAGATTACGAGAACAAGTACCAAGACGTAAGTGACGTCATTCTGCGCGGCCTTGGAGCTGAGAGCAACATATTTTTTTGCCGCACGTATAGACCTTAAGTGTATGTGCGTGACAATTTGGATGATGGTTATGTTCCAGACATGGCTGCTATATATAAAGTCATGTTATGATTGTCTTCCTGATTACCACAAGGTGTCCAAGGGCAATTATCTTTTGCACTTTGGCATGTGTCACTCAAAAAAAGGTGAAGCGAAACATCATCAGTCGCAAAATGAGCACCTCCGAAACACTACGACCACCTTGTAACTTGATCTGACCATTGATCAAACCTGTCAATGAAAATGGTAGGCTCATATTCAAAAAGACCCTCACGTGCAAACACATGCGTTTGTGCATGATATGTGTTGACTATTAGTTCTCCAATCTCCTGACTGCTCCGTACGCGCACTGCAATTTACTTGGATTGCCCCGGCAAATCGCCAGCTGTACAAATGAAGAGCAGGATGTATGGAAATTACTCCCTCGCAGAGTTGGCAAGGGGGGAGGGTCGCACTTGACTGTGAAGAGACTTCACAGCCTGAAGAAAATTGAAGAAAAAAAAAAAATTCAAGGCACATATTAGTTAAATCAAGTTGTCCCACAAGTTTAACCGCTCATGTAACGTAAGATGTGAACAAATTAAACTTCCTTTGATTCTAAGTGACAACAGCAGCTGGCCGGTCATGGCTACAGCTCACAACCATTATGAACAGTCGACTTCCCTGGCTTTTCAGCCCCTAAATCTTCAATGTTCACTCACTACAGGCCTCATCAAATGTCTTGCGTGATACGGAAATACTCTGCAACACTTTACGCCGCTTTGGGGTGTATTACACTTGAGGTTTGCTGTTCGCTGTGAGTCTGCTGACTTCACAAAACCTCGGTGTATATTCTCCTTTTCATCGTAACACATTCTTCCTCTCTTATTGACGCTGGTCCAATTTAGGAATAAGTACCACTCATAAGGCAACACTCAAAATAAGCAGTGTCCCATCGCAGTTTGCAAATCGAAATTTGCAAGAGGAAAAATGACATCACGGTTTTTTAAAGTTTTTTTCCCGATAACTGAACCACAGAGACTGTGCCAAAAAGCTTTGCTGCGCTGGATGAGCAAGTTAGTGTGCCAAAATGCGCTTAAGTCCTCTACACGCGCACAGATGGTCGAGGCAAGCATGGTGCTACTACACCAACTACTTAGCAACAATCTACCTTTTGTTCCTCCATCATAATTTCAATGTGCCTACTGACGGAACGGTTGTGCTACATGTTGAGGACACAAGTGCTGGGAGGCAAGAAAGGGAAGCAGGAGGAATGGCAAAAATGATTTACAGTCAAACCTCGGTTTTTGTCCATAATCCGTTCCAGAAGGCTGTTCGAAAACCGAAACCATGCTCTTTTTAAAATAAAAATGTTTACTGAACACGTCTGCTCACAATGGAAAGCAACCCGAGGAAGCGTCATTTCCTCGGGTAAGGCAGGCGAGAGGAGTCAAATGGTCGAAAACCGAATTGGTTGAGAACCGAGACGTTCGAAAACCGAGGTTTGACTGTGTTCCCAAAAAACAAAAAAGGCAAATAAGGTGCGTGAGGAGTCTGCTCCGACTGATCTGGACAAGATCTGAGGTGGAGCTCCAACTCGGAGGCGTTGCTTTGAAGCTTTCTTTGTTAACCAACCATGTCGGGTTTTGAGGAGGACCAATCTTTCCTAAGGCGTCTTCCTGCTGTGTTTCATCTTTTTACCGTATTTTCTGCACTTTAAGGTGCTTCAGAGTATAAGGCTCCCGTTCAGTGATTGGCTTATGTTTAAACGGTTTTCATATACAGTATAGCGCGCACCGCATTATAAGGCGCATAGAATGGAAGCTATAATAGTGGCTGCGGTTGCGGAATGCATCCACTAGATGGAGATTAGCTGAAGGGAATACCGTACAATGCAATAAAATACAATACGGTTTTATGGATGTGGAACTTTCACAAGCGCTACAGCTGCAACAAAGTGCTTAACAGAACATTCAAAATACTACGTCCAACAAATCACAATATTGATCCATATATATGGTGCATCCGATTATAAGGCGCACTGTCGGCTTTTGAGACAATTGAATACTTTTACGTGCGCCTTATACTGCAGAAAGTACAATAAATACACTGTTTAGCACCATATTGCGTGAAATGTTGCCCATTCAGCATCCATCCTGGAAGGGGGTTTCTCCCATCTGCGGCCCCTTCTCAAGGTTTCACATTTTTCCCCAGATGGGTGTATTTGGAGTCCTTGCACTCCTGGGGGGTAGGATCAACAGATATCGTCAATATTTGTCATCTGGGAGCATGTGAAATCCTTTGAGTCATTTTTTTATGATTAAGGGCGAAATGTTGATCCTTCTTGTGCAGAAGTCTCTCGCTGGTCTTGTGTAAGCATCATTTCTGGTGACTACAATCGGTTCGAGGCACAAGACTAGAGAACTTTTTCTTTTATTTTAATGTGGTCGCTACCACTGCTTCGCTGAACGCTCGACGCGCCTCAGCGCACCGTCACTGTCAGAACGAACTGCAGGGAAGCTCCACCCCCTTTATTTACATGAACCTAGAACATGGTAACCTTCCACACAACATACTTCCATCACAAAAAACAATAGTGTCAGTGGCATACATCGCACTCAACACTAAATTAAAAAAATCTCCTGACTGGGAGTTTTGCAGTGAGTGCACTCAGGTCAGGGAAAGCCGGTTTGAATCAAGGTATGGCTGTTAACACGAAAAATGTTTTAGCCCCATGTGGATTGTGACTTGCAATATACCAACGTCTGTTGTATAACCCTTCTTTGTACTAGATTAACCCCAGGAGATACCATTGGCTAAGATGTTTGTTTTATTCAGTGCGCAAGAAGAGGCAAGAACTGTGGAAGGACCACCCGCAGCTGTTTTGCCACAACATCTCGCCTGCTCACAATGCCTTGGGCATCTGATTATTCCTGGCCAAGAAGAACATTGCCATATGGAAGCAACCTCAACATCAACCTCCTGAAATGGCTCAGTGCGAATTTTTTCTCCCCGCTTTCCCAAGGCTCATGGGTTTCCGTTTTGAAATCAAGATGTTTGTGAATTGCCCATAGGTGTGAATGGTTGTTTTTCTATGTGCCTTTCAATCGGCTAGCAACAGGTCCCATGAGCGGAAAAAGGGCTAGCTCGCCACTAAAGAGATTTGGGGTCTCTTTATAAACACAATGGCTAAACCCCAGTGGAATAAAAGAAGACACCGTGGACGAGACTGCTATTGTGTAGAAAAATATAATTTGGATAGACAAGGAAAAGAGAAACATACAGATTGAAAGAGAGCGTGTCCGTTCGACTTCGAGCGTGGTGTCGTCTCAAATTACTAACTAGCTTAGCTGTTGTCATGGCTAGTCCATCTTAGCTGTTGATAGAGATCAAAGCTCTTTGATGTGTAACGTCCGTTGCGTCAGCACTTATTGGTTGAAGCCAAAAGACGTGCGTGCGTACACGTCTGCTCTGATGCACGGACTATCGACTGCTGAGTCGCGCTTCACTCAAGTGGCGTCGCTACAGGCCTGTTGTCTACAAGCACGATGGATAAAGGATTGATTTAAAGGGAAATGCATTATAGCTAAGTTTTTGTTTTGTTTTGTTCCCCCCACCGGTATATTCACACAAACATTGACCTACAACCAGAGTAAATGACCCATTATTTCTGCCAAAAGGCTGCAGGCTGAGTTTTGCGAGAAATGAGCATTAAATAAAACTGACTATGTAAAATCCAGTTTATTAGCACCAAGTCTGAGTGTCTGTGTGTAATTGCTTTGTGTGCTTCTTTCATTGGTTACTGTTTTGCCAATGTCTGAATTCATTTTTTTTAAATGACCTACTTCGGCATCCATATTGGGATTGTTGTGCCGTTAAGTACAACCTTAAGGGGATACTGTATGGGGTAAAATGGTTCAATTGGTCATATTTTATGATGGAACACAGACCTCTAAATATGAGTATATGCAAGACAAACACAGAAATAAATTGAAAAGCAGAAGGAAAAAAGCCAAACGGTTCAATTGTAAAACTTTAGATTTGGTGTGTGCTTTGAATATGCCTTGTTACTTTGTGGTGGGTTGCATAAGAAGGGAACAATGAAAGACTAATGTGTGCAATCTTGACAGCCACAAAATAATTACTGTAAAAACCTAGCCTGACGCAAAATTCAACACCTGGCAAAAATTGTATAATCACCAGTCTCGAGGATGTTCATTCAGAAGAGCTGATCACGGAGATGACACACAACAAAAGCAATTTCAAATGGCAACGTTCTGGCTTTTAGAAACACTTAAAACAGGTCAAGAAAATGGGGCAGTCAGTAACAGTTACGTGTTTAGACCAAGGAGAGGGAGAAAATATGAAATCACTCAATTCTGTGGAAAAAAAAATGATGCAATCATGACAAAAACAATAACAAAACACCAATAGGGTTTGTTGCACCCCCTCTAGCTTTTATAAGACTCCACAGTCTCAAAGGCATTCATGAGTGATAAACAAGAGTTTTCTGGCGCCAACTTTCTCCGATTGCTTTTCCCAGATCAACTTTGCAAAAGTTTTTCATGAAGAGAACGAACCGTTAATGTTGGTGTCAACACGTCACGTTAGTCGTCCCCGTATGTTAATGTGAGGTGGAAGATCCTCCTACATACAATCAGGCTTGAGGAGTAATGGAATACCGGCGCAACGTATTCAAGATATTTTTTTTTAATAACTGTATTCTGTTACAGTAATAGAAAAAATGCATAGTCAGACTAAAGGTACAGTGATCCCTCGCTATTTCGCGGTTCATTTATCGCGGCTTCGGTGCATCGCGGATTTTTTCAAACATATTCATAAAAAAAAAAAATGTTTTTTGAAGTCCGCAAAAGTCAGTGTCTAAGTGTTGTTTACTATGCGTGCTAGTGTGTACGCAGTCTGCTCAAGTGCGAAGGTCCATGTGGAGCACGTGTGTGTGTGTGTGTGTGTGTGTGTGTGTGTGTGTGTGTGTGTGTGTGCAGCATGCGTGCAGGTGAGTATGAGTGTTGCTCAGAGAGAGAGAGAGAGAGAGGAGGCTTATAAGAACAACAGCGGGTCTCTTTCATCCTTAATTGTCTTAATTGACTAATCATAAACATGTCTGCTGCACAAGCGGGATCGCTGGCCTGTGTGTGTGTGTGTGTGTGTTAGTGCGCTCTGCTCAAGTGCAAAGGCCCACGTGGGGCTTTTTTTTTAATACAGTATGTTTATTGGTCGCTACTTTGCAGATTTTTGTTTATCGCGGGTGGTTTTGGTCCCCATTAACCGCGATAAACGAGGGATTACTGTACAATCATTTAAATTGGGATTATTTTGCAGCATTGCAATTTCATTGCAGACAGACAGGGCATCGACTTCGACACAGTTCATTTGAGCGTGACAAGTGGATAAACTGTCTTAATGTGTCAAGTTCATTGTGCCGCCCTGACACTGTCATGGCTGAGACACGGCTATGGTCAGGAAGTGGCGCGGGAACTGGCTATGACATGTCTGACACACACAAGGCTAATTTGAAGGCAACATGGAGGGAAACTAGAAAATGGCGACCGCTATTCACCAGGACAAAGAAAAAGAATCCCACCCCGGCCTGTCTGTGATTGACTGTCAATCTGTCCAGAGGTTACACCATGAGAGTTGGCTGTGATCGACTCCTCTCATCATCGACTAAAAGTTCAAAAGGTAATGTTTTACAGTATGGGAGTTTTCGGCGTAATTATGTTAGTGTATTATTACCATCAATGTAAAGAGGAACTGAGAAATAGATTATTTGTGCAATACACCATTCCAAACCTAATCCCTTCCTTTTTTGGTATTGCGGTTTGATGAACTTTGACCACAACATTGCTCACTGCATCGAAGAATTCTGTTCCATCGCCGCTAAAATCTAACTTTCGGGAAACTGAAAATAATACATTCCCGTGTAATATGTTCCCATGATTCTACCGCTGTTTGTGATTCTTCAGCATCCTTGTGCGCAGCCAGCGTAGAGCCAATCAGCTTAGTGGGATCCATCTGGGTGGTCCTGTGTCCCACCAAGGCCCAGACAGAGCGGGATGTTAGCTTCCTGGTGTCCGGCTCCATGGGTCTACCCAGGGGAATGCATAGATTGTCTATAGGCACCCCTACCCCAACCTTCCACCCCCAGACTTCTGTCTCTTGCTAACTAACACACACACATACACACACGAGCACGCTCACACAACACATGCACGCAAACATACAGACCCTGCATACACATACCTGTATATCCATATAAACAGACTGGGGGTTGTACAGACTAGTCTACTACTCTATAATGCTGTTTTAAGATTGACATCAACTAGTAACTGATCACATTTTGTCCTTGTGAGGAGGAGGCAGAGCCGCTTTCAGAGTCTGTTAAGTGAATTTAGTCCATCACCATCAATTTCTAGTCACAAAATGGAAAGAGAGTGGTGAATTATTCCAACACACACAAAGCAAATATTGCTAATTCCCCGCCATGGTGAACCCTCTGCTGTGGTGGGTCCAGAATCAGGACAGTTTCCCCATTCGTCCAAGTCGTGCACATCCTACCTGGGTGTCCCATTGGGAGGAGGCAGAGCCGTCAACTCTCCATACCCTGTCAAGATAGATCTTTGCAAATTATTCCCTGTTCCTGTGATGAAAAAAAAATAAAAATGAAATAATAATTAAAATACTATCTTTAGAGGAGAACATTTAATTTAGTCCATCACATGGGCTTGATTGAAATCGCACTCACATCCAGAACGTCGCTCAACACACTCATAACACAAGCAGGAACAAACCTAAGACAAAGTGAGCGTTTAGATATCTGAATAATTTTTGTATCATTGTACTTTTTAGATTTGAATGAATGGACCATTTAACTCATTTAATCCCAAATTTTTCCCAGACATTTAAAAGTCAAAATCAGGTGTCATTGGTAGCCCTTTTAAGTAATCATTAATAAAAATTTATAGAGCCCTGTAAATGTAATCATTGTTGTCCTTCACAAATGTGACCGGTGGGATTAAATGGGTTAATTGCAATCTGCAAAACGGTGTCAGCTCTGATTGGTGGGTTGGCCAGCCACTGAGCCCAACCGGCCTATCTAAGTCAAAATACCCAAGGTGGATTTTTTTTAATGCCAGTCCAGCCTTGCCTGAGCAATACGTTTGCTTCAAAGTGTCTTGTTTTGAATTGCTCTCGATGTATTCTCAATAAGCCTGCTCGTTGGGTGCTCTCCGATAGCCTACGTGTCATTGCAAGGACTTTTTAAAGGAGCGTTGTTTTTATAGACCAATATCAGAGGTGGAGCCCACCTGTCAGCGCCGCTCGCCACACAACGAGCGGGGGATTGAAAAGGAGAGGTTAGGGCAGGAGGTCAGTGAAAGGTTGCGTCCATCGCAAGCAGAACAGGTCACATATTAATGAATACAGAGAAACACTGTGGGTGGCTGCAACATCCATGGTCCAGCGGTACCGGCCTGTCTGATGGCCAGTCTGCGCCTGATACTGGGGCAAAGCTCATTAACACCGGGGCACGTGTCCGAGTAAAAGGGGTGCGGTCCTGGATAGACGTACACATGCATCAGGACAGTTTCTTTTGCCCATTCGTCCAAGTCGTGCAAATAACCGTAGCTATAGGAGATTATTTGTTTTTCAAGCTAAACTCTAAAAGGAAGGCCCACCTTTTTACTATTACAATGATCTCACAGAAAGCGTTTTTATAGTGTGTTTTCATTTTAAGCACACTGTTTTTTTGTTGTTGTCTTTCTTATGAAATGCTTTAAAGATATCGTAAATTCTAAACGTTTGTCATCATTCATGCATTGTATAACCTGTACAACTCAAGTGAGGAGAAAAAGGTTTGAGAGTAGAACATAAACAACTTAGATAACGCGGCTGCACCAGTGCGCACACCCTTTCATAACTGGAGATTTGGCCAAGTTCGTAATTATCCAATCACATTCAAACTCATGTTAAATGGGGTCAGCACACACCTGCTCCATCCAAAGTGCCTCTGATTAACCAGTTCCCACCGCATGCACATCAGTGTCTTAATTAAGATTGTGAGCTACTCGACATATCCATCAATTTTTTTTAGACCGCTTTTTCTGTTCAGGGTTGCGAGGAGCTAAAGCCTATCCCAGCTGACTTTGGGCGAATACTGGACCACAACTTGGAGTGGTGCCCAGTTAGTTACAGGTCACATACAGTCAAACCTCGGTTTTCGTCCATAATCCGTTCCAGAAGGCTGTTCGAAAACCGAAACCACGCTCTTTTTAAAGTAAAAAACTGAAACGTCTGCTCACAATAAGGAAGCGTCACTTCCTCGTGTAAGGAAAGCGAGAGGAGAAATACATTAGTGCGCTCATTAATCTGTTAGTCATAGGCATAAAAAACTCTCGAAAACCGAATTGGACGAGAACCGGGACGTTCAAAAACCGAGGTTTGACTGTCTTTTGTAAAGACAGGCAACTAATGACACTCAGTGGGAACTGAGCCACACTGTCTGAACGAAAGGCAAGTGTACCACAACACCATCAGTGAAAGTTAATGTATAAATCTGACACAAACAAAATGGAACTGAAGGCCCAACCATTTTTTTTTACTGTCAAAGTAGCCCCTCCTCTTCTTCACTCAAAGTAACCCCAACCCTGCACACAAACACATGCAAGACACTCGCCGTGTGTTTCCGTTTTTCATCAGCAAAATTGGAATCCGTCACTGATGGATTGATTGACTTTTTGTCAGTATTGACAGAATGTCCACCAATTCAGCAGTCGCCTACTACATCAATACTGAACTCACACAATGCTGAACTCACACAAAATAACAGTATAAAAAAAATATAGGGTTATATGGCGTCCCTTCCTGTACCTATCATGCATGACGCTGGAGTTGGGCTCACCTTCGATTGTGAGAATGCTTCTTTGGCGAATATATTAATTTTATTGCAAGTTAGAATTGAGATTACGGAGGCAGAAGGTGCAAAATAACATTCCTTTTTGCTGCCCAGAGACCGGCCTAGTACCAGGGTGTGATACCCATCGCTACTTATAAGGGAAGAGAATATGGATTTGAGCTCCTGTTTTACAGCTCAAACAACGTCCACTCCTCTGGGAATACTTTCTACTGGAATGACTTCGGATCTGAAAATTAATATTCGGTGATTCAAAGGAAGATTTGCCAAGTAATTGCCCTGACAAAACTGAAGAAATAAAAGTATGTGTACACTAACAATGTAGCCTAATTCAATTGGTTTATTAGCTAACTTTTTAAGGTGTGTCACAATACTTTATTTGGATAATCTATCATGGGGGGTGGGTGTTAGGGGGCGGTGGTCCAATGGCTAGCGCGTCGACCTCACAGTGCAGAAGTACCGGGTTCAATTCCAGCTCCGGCCTCCCTGTGTAGAGTTTGCATGCTCTCCTGCGTGGGTTTTCTCCGGGTACTCCGGTTTCCTCCCACATTCCAAAAACATGCATGGCAGGCTGATTGAACACTCTAAATTGTCCCTCAGTGTGAGTGTGAGCGCGGATGGTATTTTGTCTCAGTGTGCCCTGTGATTGGCTGCCAATCGGTGCAGGGTGTCCCCAGCCTACTGCTTGAAGACAGCTGGGATAGGCTCCAGCACATCCCGCGACCCTTGTGAGGATAAGGCGGATCAGAAAATGGATGGATGGATGGATGGATGGATGGAAATGTAAAGACTGCCCAACCTCAAGATGTCGACTCCTCACCTAGAAGGACTGTCAGTTTTCAACACACTTAGGTCCCGGCTCGCTACAAAAGATAGCCACCGGTAAAACGAGAAGAATCTGCTCATTCTCTGATCGTTTCCTCTCACAGGGAAGGAGGAGGAGAAAATACATTCATGCCAACGGTACATCATAATGAACAATTAAAGATAGAAAATAAGAACAGAATGTACACTTTCAAGTGAGCTCCATTTGCTTTGAGTGACAGATCCAAAGTACAAGCAGTAATCTATGCATTTCCATCACTAATCATTAAAGCTTTGTGTGAGTACACATTGTATTGTTGTAGTTTTCTGTTAACAATGACTGATGTTGAATTTGAACTTGGTGAATTTCCATGCCCCATAAATTGAAAATACTGGTACAGCATTATTTTCTTTGGTCGGTGTCATTCCTGAGCTCTTAATCGTCATCATTTTCCTCCCTATTATCGTGCCCCTTATCAGTACGGATGGAGACAGAACTGATGACATCATTGTGTAATTCACCATCTTATTGCACATGCTGTCTGGAAAATTAATTTGTTGTGACTGATGCATGTGACATTGAGCATATGTCGAAGATTTTTCTGCATCATGCTTTACTCATCGAACACTGACCTCTGCTCTGTCAATAGTCATCCAAGCTCTCTGGTTGCGGATAATCTTTTTCCGAGCTGTTTTTCTTTCCTCCAAATTAGTAACATTAAGAATGAACCACGGATTTCAGTCACAGAAATGTCTTGTATATTCAGTGTCATAATTTAGGTTCTGTTGTGTTCTGGCTTATGTTTTATACTCTGATTATGACGTTTTAAGAGTCAACTGTCAGGGACATTCATGTGTTTGAATTTTGGACTCACATTGATTGTAAATGTTCACTGATTTTTTTTTTTTTTTTTAGCTCTCCAGTTGTTAAGATGGTGTACACAGAGCACCCTTTTTTTTATTCAACCAAGCTTGTATAATTTGAGCAAGCAGAAATACAGTGAACAAAAAAACTACATTTGCAAAAGGTTGATGAAGAAGAAAGAACTACGGCATGCATGAAGCCAAGGACCCAGAAGCTTAAAAAGGACAAAACAACTACTTTGCAAAAAGAAAGTGGATACGATGGAAATAAAACAAATAACAAAAGGAATCAGCCACAGTGTAGTACGCAATAGCGCAAGAGGAAAAGATATGTAACGAAGCTATATAAAACAAATATAAATATATTTTAAAAAACAAACTAATAAACATTCTTTACCGCACAAGTTTAGAAACAGACAGACAGACAAACAAACCAGGAGACAGAAGCTAACATACACAAGGAGAAATGACAGGGAGGGAGGGAGAGAGAGAGAGAGAGAGAGAGAGAGAGAGAGAGAGAGAGAGAGAGAGAGAGAGAGAATAGAAAAAAAACAGAACTGCTGTACTTGAGTGGATTAAAAAAAAAAAATGAGAATATGCAGCTGTGGCTACAAAAAGGTAGACAATCACACACAAGCTACAACAAAAAGAAACAATATTCCGGGGACTAGCTCCTCTCTTTCCAACGCTTATGAATTTAACTGATGTTGATGATGACAAGTGCACAGGAGAGTCTGCCCATCCACCTGCCCAAGGGACCGGCAAAAATAAATAAATAAATACATACATACATACATACATACATAACTGAAACAGTAAAACAAACACATACACACACAGGATCAGGACATCATCATTAGCCTCGATTTGTTTATACAGTTCAAGAGTGGCTTGATTTGGAAAAAGGGGGATGCACAGGATGTTCATCCAACCATCCAATTTATATTCTATACCGCTTATCACCTTTGGGGTTGTGGGTGAGCTGGAGCCCAGTTGACTTTGGACGAGAAGCAGAGTAGCCCCTGGATGTGTCACCAGACAATGGCAAATATATAAAGCATTAGGTATAGCTATAGTACACCACATGTTAGAAAACTCTCTTGTTCCCTTCCAGCAAAGCAAACCATTCCATTTCCCAATGGGAAAATGTTTTACACAGTGACAGTGCCTGAACACTTTAGAGGGCATATCTGCGGAGGACATTTTTTTTCGACTTGGGCTGCAAACCTTAGGCCCCTTATAAATGCGCATTCATCTATTACTGATCAGCGACATACAGGACATGACATTTCTGTCAGCCGGGGGGTCGGATATGGATATTTACAGTGTCAAATCGTGTGCATTTGTCTTTGGCCCGAAAAACTATTGGATAGATAATGCAAAGAATTAGAGATTGGTTCCCGAGAGAGAGGTTTTTGTTATACTGATCTTGAAAGCTCACTCAAGGCTGAAGGACAGCTGATGCACACGCACGAAACAGCAAGACAAGTGGGCCATGAACCATGTAAGCTATGTGAAGTAGTTTTTGTGGCGCACTGAACCATCTGTGTGCCAAAATGGATGCACTATTTTGAATCGAAACAAGTCCGAAAAATGTTTGTTGATTCATTCTCAAAATGAAAGGTCAGCTTGCTAAAAAAAAAAAAAAAGCTGAAATGAAACTTATATTTGGTAAATAAACTAAATTGCAGACAAGCAATGTGTGTGTTGAGACATTTTCTAGGTTTGGTGACAACATCACAGTCTTTACCGGAGATTGTGTTGTTGTCTAAAAAGCTTGCATGAACACAGATTCACTGTCATGAGGGATCCATGAAATTTAAAAACGTGAAATGTGCTTAGATGGTACATTATTTTGCATTTTTAAAGTGAAATAAATGTTTGCAGAAAAGAAAGGGATGGCCTTTTGATAGTTAGAGATGTTTGAGGCTGGCCTGCGTGGGTTTTCTCCGGGTACTCCGGTTTCCTCCCACATTACAAAGACATGCACGACAGGCTGATTGAACACTCCAAATTGTCCCTAGGTGTGAGTGTGAGCGCGGATGGTTGTTCGTCTCTGTGTGCCCTGCGATTGGCTGGCAACCGGTTCAGGGTGTCCCCTGCCTACTGCTAGGATAGGCTCCAGCACCCCCCGTGAACCTTGTGAGGATAAAGCGCATTGGAAAATGGATGGATGGATATTTTCTGTTTTACAGCCCAAAAAAAACTTCAAAAATGGGTTATTGACAACTCATCAACGGTAATGGTATTACCGAAAAAAGACAGCAGTTCAGCGGTTCAGAAAATGGATGGATGGATGGACATGTTTGCAAGTATGAATTCAATCTAAAATCCATTCATAAAATGAACAAATATTGAGTTTAAGTCGTAGTTATTAGCAAGTAATGACACACAAAAGTAGCAATCGAGTAAAACATGTATGGTAAGGGACTGACTTTGGTATTGTTGTTATTTTCTACCTTTGAAAGAAAACCCCTTACTTTCATTGTCTTTTTTTTCTTTTCTTTTCTTTTTTAAATGCAAACCCAAATATCGTTAATTGCGTCCACTCGGAAAAACCATTCTGGCTAGGATAATGGTTTCTCGAATGACGAACAGTCCAAGGTAGAAGGTTAGATGCTTCTATTGGCTGTTCTTCGTCGCCCCGCCTCCAAAGCGAGCCTCAGGCTCGCCGATGCTGCTGCACCTTTAATCATAAGCAGTGAACCCCGGCGCCTACCACCTAGAGCACGCAGGGCGCTAGACAACCTGGTACAGCTGAGCTGAGCCGGTGACAAGCCGACGTCTGTGTTTACTATAGAAACAACCACAGACAACAAGAGAAGACCGAGACTGTGGTTGAATAAGGGACGACAAAAGGCGTGAAGAAAAAGGGGGGGGTGAAATTGGATCACTTTATACCGACAAACGCTGCCCTTATTCTGCCTTGCTCCTTCCTTCATGCTGTTGCGGGAGCGTAAAACAACCGGCGCGCAAAGTTGCTGAGCTGATCCGCTTCCTTTATCAAGAGTTGAACGTATGTGGAGGATCGATCTGTTCCCCTGTGGATTTCAGACCCCAACACAGCGTCTTTGTCTGTGGATGAGCAATGCCTGTTGGATGGTAACATTGCCTGCGAGGAGACAACACCGTGCCACATGCGCCCGGAAGATATGGATCCGCTTTCACTATAGCAAAAATTTGCCACGTTTTTTAAATAATAATATTATTTTTTGACTGTTTGCTCATTCTTTTTTTCCCTTTTTTTTTTAAACCCATTGTTTTATTCGCATTTTAACCGACGCCTGGGCTTTTTTAGACTTTTGTGGAGTTACAATCATGCACATTGTTTTTAGTTTGGTACAAATTCTCCTGGCAGCGGTTCTTCACCTATCCACTGTAAAGGTAAGTTTTACACAGCGGAGTTCCTCTTACTATAACTGATTAGTAACTTGATAACTAATTGCATGGTATCCTACTTGGCATATGTTGCGAGAAGTCTCAAGGAAGTCAATTATTTGAAATTGTTTGGTGTAGGTGTTTCCAGTTCGCCATTGAAAAACGTAATTACATCTGTAATTTCGGAAAACATTTCCTTCAATGGCAACTGCAATGGCATTTATAACGTCATCACTGTGGCAAAAGAGCATGTGCCCCGTCACTGGCGAGATAATAAGCTACTTCCATTATGGCATTACATCAATTTACATTCGACACAGTGAACCGATCGATAAAATATGTCCGTAATAATCGCTTTTTATTTGTCACGTACGTGCAAAAAGTACAAAGAAAATTGTTCTCTGTATTAAACCCATCCCAGGTGCAGCAGCAACCGTGTCGCCTTGGTCAGTCAACTGTCTACGTGTTTGTTTAATTGTGGGTGGAAACCGGAGCACCGTCGGCCAGCCTCCGCAGACTAGGGAGAATATACATAGGGGGAGAAAACCGCTCCCCCCCCCGCCCCGAAGTCAGGTGTCAAAAGTGGCCGACACTGGAATCGAACCAGAGACCACCTTGCTATGAGGCAAGCCCCATAACGGCGGGAATGAATTAAAAGCACGATGGGGAAAATGATCAAGTAAAAAGGGCAACGTTTGTTTCGATACCGAGCAAGACCCTTCGCATACAATTCATATTCGGAACGTCAATCATCAACTCAAAAAAGGAGACGACGCACATGCTGTCATTCTCACCGCTAGACTGATGAGCGCTCGCGAGAGTTCCGTCGAGCGCCGAGCCGAATGATACACTACGCGCGCAGTGCATTATTTGATCCAGTCCTCTTCAGCTATTATACCCACGAGTTCAGTCCCGTTCTATTTTTCCCTCACGGTGATTCGGAATATGTGGAAACTGAGATTCGGTTTCACCTAGCCGGCCTCCCTGCAGGATGCCCACCTCCTTCTCACCACGTTTCTCTACACAGAATTTCTCACGCAATACCTTCGGTCAATTGCAGCAGCCACATTAGGTAAACGGATGATGCGGCATGTCGTCACGTCACCTTTTCTCTCAGCACATCAAAAAAAAAAAAAGGCACAGACTCTTTGCCCACGTGAGCAAACATACACACAATAGACAATAATGGCTTCCCGGTACGCGTTTGACATCGTGACGTATTTGAATACGAATCTGTGTTGTTATACGCTTACATGAATTTAAAACCGCATCGAGGGCAACTCTCAAAATAGTTGTGTGTGTGTGAGTGTGTATTCATAAAATGTGCTGCTTACATTGAATGTATTGATTCGATCATATATCTATGTGCTGCACTGATTTCAAGAAAATGACACACGCGGGCTCTTGTGCATCTCTTGCAGACTGCCAGCATTAACAAGGGAGTGGATAAGAGTAAAAATGAAGGTGAGTGTTCCATTTCTTGGATTAAAAAAAAAAAAAAAGTCAGTTCTTTCATCTTCAAGGCCAGGTGAATATAGGGCCACCTAGTGGACGTATAATGAACATGATATGTACAGTATATAGAATCAATTGTGTCTGAGTGCGTGTGTGTGTGTGGGTGTGTGTGTGTGTGTAAAGCTTTGTTTTTAAATACAGTATTCCGCATTTCTGTCTGAAGGAAACATTTGTCACAGTTCCCAGGCTGGCTAAAGGTCTGATTTGGGACTTTGGAGTCCCTATAAAAGAGTTGCAGATTAGACTGCCGGGATATCTATAATAATTCACATCGGGAGGAAGTTTGTGTGGCTTCATTTGAGTGACTCTGTTGCAGCAGCCGCCCAGTCAATACATCTGCAGTCAGCCTTGGTTTAGTGTCATATGTGTGTTTGTTTGACAGTGACACTGTTGTGCTTAGGCCAAGGTTGGACCCTTTGAACGGTGATGGATGTAGACGCGCGATTGGCTGCAGCAGACATCATCTCTGAGCAAAGGCACAGGGTCATGTGATTGTTATTGGGGTGATAGTGTCAGATTGTGAAGTTCAAGAGCACACAGGTGGCAGACTTCCTCTGCCTCTTCAAACGCTATCAGACCACCTGTCAGATTGACAAGAGCAACCGCTGAGTTTGAGCAGTTTGTCTTTGGTGCTTCAGTCATTCATTATATGGCTGGAGAACGTGCAATGAGTCGTCGTGGGTGGGTCATTGAGGTCAGCTTTTTGATTTGGTAACTGGTGCAGTCAATCAATTCGAGTGAATTATTCAATTAGGATTCAAGGGATCGCGTAGGCATCATGAACATCAATTGACTCACATTTAAGTCACTGGCATTATTCCAAATACTCATCCAACACAGCGTTGGGCTTTTTGGGTCACATGTCAGCGATGACCCCTGGCGCCACAGTGCCTGAGTTGAGGCTGGTCTGGACTAACCAGGGTCAGAAGTTTAGAAAGGGTCACTGATGGCTCAGTCTGATGGACTCCTGAGTGGATTATTCTTGACTGCACAAGAGACCTTTGTAATATTGACTGAGTAGTGATTTAACTAGGGATGCACCGATACCAATTCCGGTCATTAGTACTCGGTACTCCTAAAAATGCTTCGCTACTACACAATGACCGATACGATATGACCAGCTTGGCGTATGCTTTCCATGTCAGCCGTACGGAGATACTTTTAAGGACACGGATGACAACACTTTTAGAGAACAAAGTTATATGCGCTGCAAAATGGATGATTAACCCCAAAGAGGCAGGTGGGATCCGGCGAGCACATAGAGTTTCGCTCCGCAACGTGCTGCTTGGCTCCGGCCAAGCCAGCAGCACTCCAGTCACGTAGCCGCCAGCAGCCCGGGTGGCAGACCGAGCTGCGGCATGGCATGTTGAGTACCGGTAAAGAGAAGTCTTTAGTGTGTGGTCTAATAAATAACACTGTAGTTTTCCTTTCACGGTTTGAGTTGATGACTTCAAGTATTCTCAAGAAGCAGTCTTGTGTTCCTTTTTACTTACTGTGTAGTTGTAATACAAAGAGGTAACACGGCTTCCTATGTTTATCTACCAGACGCTACGTCCTCCGCCTCTTTTCTATGGTACTGATTTTAAATTGTGCCCCTTTAAACCAAGACGTCATATAACTCAGATCAACGCAACTTTATTCATGGCACACTTTCAACAACAACCACAGCTGTAACAAAGTCCTGTACAGTCAAACCTCGGTTTTCGTCCATAATCCGTTCCAGAAGGCTGTTCGAAAACCGAAACCAAGCTCTTTTTAAAATAAAAATGTTTACTGAACACGTCTGCTCACAATGGAAAGCAACACGAGGAAGTGACACTTCCTCGTGTCAAATGGTGCATTCAAGTGCGCTCAGTTTGTTCAAGAACCGAAATTTGTTCGTCATCCGAGGCATAAAAAAAACTCGACATTTTTGGTCGAAAACCGAATTGGACGAGAACCGAGACGTTCGAAAACCGAGGTGTGACTGTACATTAATAAACATGTTTATTTATGTGAAACGATGTCATGTTGATTAATTCATCGTATTTGAAAAGTATTGAATAACTGAATAATAATTCAAATAAAACACATTCTTATCACAATTTCAACACGTAATGCATTATCAAGTATCGTTACTTGGTACTGGCGAAGACTGAAATATAAGTGCTCTTTCTGAAAAAAGTGACGTCAGTGCATCCCTATATTCAACACAAGCCGCTGAATTAATCCGTACATGTTAAAACTCCGGCCGCCTCACTTTTTTTGGTCTAGTTTGGTGTACATTTGAACTTTCAACTGACGTCTTACACCGACTAAATAAGGCATGAAAAAATGTATTTCCTGTTAAAGCAGTGAAATCTCTTGTTCCTCCCTCAGAGCAGAATTGTTGAGCCCAAACTATATTTGACAGCGGGTTAACCCGTCACGGGATGGTAGATATCTGTGGCGATATCTAGGTTGAGAATCTCACAGGATAACCAATGGCAATTAAGATGACTGTAATTGCTTCATTGCTGTGCTATTTAAAATCCACGTCTCCTCTTTTTCAGTTATCCAACTGACAGATGTCATCATGAAGAGTAGGTGCCAGCCCAGAGAAATGCTTGTGGACATCTCCCAGGAGTATCCGGAGGACACCGAACACACATATACGCCTTCATGTGTAGTCCTCACTCGATGTGGAGGCTGCTGCAACGATGAGGCGATGGAGTGCGTGCCATCCGAAACCCGCAATGTTACGTTACAAGTGAGTTGAGGGTGGACAAATCTAAATTGTCCACACTTGGTCAATAGCACAGATGAAAAACATGGAAAAAGCGTGTTCCGTTGTCACTTGTGTGCATCGATTTCTTAATTCAGGTAATTTAGGATTTATATTGTATAACTCTCGAAAGTTCCATGCAGTATGATGATGATAATTAAATCCAACACTACGCATCATTAGAGAACGGAAACATAATCCGTTCCAGAAGGCTGTTCGAAAACCGAAACCACGCTCTTTTTAGAATAAAAGTGTTTACCAAACACGTCTGCTCACAATGGAAAGCAACACGAGGAAGCGTCACTTCCTCGTCTACCCGAGGAAGCGTCACTTCCTCGTGTAAGGAAAGCGAGAGGAGTCAAATGGTGCATTCAAGTGCGCTCAGTTTGTTCGAGAACCGAAATTTGTTCGTCATACGAGGCATAAAAAACTCAAAATTTTGGGTGGAAAACCGAATTGGTCGAGAACCAAGACGTTCGAAAACACACTTGGTGTACTACCATAATCATCAACGTTAAAATGTAACAGCAAAGTAGCCCTAAACGTTTGGACATTAACATGGCATTTGGAAAAAGGTGAAAATAAAAGTACTTCTTTAAATTCGAATTCAGTTCAAAAATATTGCAGACAGAAGTTAAATGCAAATTGCAAATGAATAAATGCTTAAAAATTTCCATGTAGCGTAATTGAAAGTTAAATGCAACTGAAGTGTACCGAACAAATGCACTTTACCTTGTTAAAAAAAGTGGAGAACCAGCAAAATATTTCAGCGATATTTTGGTGGAGCGCGAGTGGCAGCCCATGTACCACTGCTTTGAGAACCACCGCGAATGGAAAATGTATTTTCAATCCAGCAGCTAATTTCATGTGACAAGTTGCCAGGCCACTGTCTGCACGTTTTTTGACCAAGCTACCAGCTTTTCTTCAGGGAAGAGAAAGTGAAGTAGCAAGACATGGCATTTCAAATATGCTGTTTACTTCGCCGTACTGTTTACAATGATGTTCGTGTGGTCAAAGCCCTTCCTGCCCGCTTAGCACGACTTTGCTTTGGCATGCGTTATGGTTGAAGAAGTACGGGAAAACATGATTGCACAGACACGCAAGTCTTTCAATTAGGGAACGGCGAGGGCATACGGTTTACACACTTGTCCCCGTAAGCAACCTTGTGGAAAAGTTCGCATTAATTAAGCTGACCATTTCTTTGTCATGTGCTGTTTTCCTTGAAGGTAATGCGGATCAGATCACTGGTCACGCAACATAAAATTCAACTGAGCTTCACGGAGCATAAAAAGTGTGACTGCAGGTGAGACAATCCGCATTTTCATTTAGTTTCATCACAAGGGCAAAAAAAAAAAAATCCTAATCGCTCGGGTATGTGTTATTCTTCATTTCAGACTAAAGCCCGAAGTTCAAGCAAAGAAAGAAAAAGAATAGTAAGTATGTTGTGAGTTTTTATGCTTTTTTTTTTTTTTAATATTCTGCGTGTGTGTGGGCGGGGGATATTACGGGTTACATTTTTTTTTTTTAAGCTCTATGATTTGGTTGGATAGCTTCCTACATTTGTGCTGGAAGAAAAGCAGACACGCATACTTTCCCCATTGTGTCATATCGTTTGACTAAAGATGAATGAATTGTGCCGTCGAGCTTTGACACAATACAACAAGGGGAATTATTCCATTTAAGCCTAACTTTTAATCGCGATTGACATGAAACGCCTGTTTACTTGGTTCAATAGTTCAGTGATTCCCAACCAGTGGCATACGAGTGTGCCATGATAGACCATCACATGTGCCGCCGAATACTCAATGTCACTTGACCCTTGTGCTACAATTTCTAAAATGTTTGTAGATTTTTGCATATTGTCATCTTTAAATCAAAGACAAAGCCTAAAAAAATTGTGTGATATGAAATATTCCAATTCATGTTTTATTTATATATATATATATAGATATACAGTAATTTTATGCTTTGGTCATAGCACAGTACCGCTTTTATTGTCCATAGAGGGCAAAAATACAAAGAAAAAAACTATATGTGTATGTATAGCGCTGATGCCACTGAACATCTCGAGTGGTTGAAAGTAAAATAAATATTCAGGAATAATACTTTTACAATTTTTGTAAAATTGTATGTTGCGTGATTTAAACATAATCACATCGACTGCAGCACAAGGGATTGATATCAGTGTTTTTCAAACTTTTTTGAGCCAAGCCACACTTCTTTCATTGAAAAAATCTCGCGGCACACCACTAGCTGAAAAAGTGAAAGAAAAAAAAACGTATTTTAACAATTAACGTGTTATATTGTTACTATAACCGTTTTTTTAACATTGAAGAATGACGTTATAACAGCTTGAATTAGAATCGAATAAACACCAAGAAAAAAGTATTTTATAATCTTTCATATTTTATTGTTTCACCGTCTTCCTGCATTCATGCGTCACAAATTCGCTTGTCTCTTCTCGTCGAAACACACGGCTAGCTGTTGCTGCTCCCTAGCGGTATGGAAGGGTACTACCAGATTACTTTGTCGGGCAATAAACCGCACAGGTATACAAATTGGGTATTTTCCCGCGGCACAGCTGTGCCGCAAAAGGGGTTGAAAAACACTGACTTAAATAGTCTGACGATTATTCTTTATTAATTTATGAAGATGTCTATGCTCATCTATCTATACCAGCGCCGTATAGTGACCGGCAGTCGACATCAATGCTCGTCCATTAGATGGCAGAAGTGCGATAATCCTGTGTAGCCACTCGTTACCGTTTATACAAGAGAATAATAAATGGCTTCTGTCGAGTAGATCAAGCTTGTGTTCAATTGAACAGACCCGTATCTCACACTGACAAGTTGTCAATTTGTGAGTAAATTGAGACGAGGTGACCATTGCTTCAGGCAGTCTTTGTCCTTTTTGTGACATCCTTGTTTGGTGGTATGCCGTGAGATTTTGTTCATGTCAACCAATAAAGGTTGGGGAACATTGCAATTGTTTGTTGCTCTAGTTCGGTCAGCGGGCACATTTGGGACATATTTTGGTTGACCAAAAAGTGACGTGTCCATGTCTGTGCTACAATTTGGAAATTCCAATGAGATACAATCCAGGCCAAATGTGCACTTTTGTGTTCGAAGTTAGGAAACATAAATCTTGTGGCTCGACTGTTCTGATCAGTTTTGAGCAGATCAAAGATAAAAGTTATGTCAGAGTGGCGGGCCGCATGAATGTGCTGGAGCTCAACTTCCTTGATCCCGATGTTCACCTTCAGAACCAGTTGCGACTGAATCAGTAGGACCTTCACTCGTGGCGCTCTCAATTTTGTTTCATTTGCATCAAGACACATTTTGTCAAACAATTAACTCATTCAGTACCAGCCAATTCTAGACCAAGTCTGAAAAGACGTTTAAAAACGTCTTTGGGAGTGAATGAGTTAATTTCACACTGTCAGCCAGAGTCTTCACAATGAATTTATTCTTCGTGTATATGCGCGTATTGAAGGGAAAGAGCAGCACTTTTCAATACCGTGTTCCACCAATGTACACTGGGCTGACACTTGGCTCTTTTTATGGCAGCGTTAGTTTCATGGGGTGCCTGTAACAGTGGGAGTGACGGAGGCATAGTTTTGCAGACTGCGGACCACCCGCTGCCGTCTGCGCCGCGACTCCAGTTGCACAAATCTACCCCCTCAACTACCTCCCTAGTCTAATTTTGGCAACAGGTGTCGGGCACTTAACCTAGTTATATTTTTAGCGGTGCGAATACAGGATGAAAAGAGTGATGAGTGGAGACCCTGTCGCTTAAATCAGTTGACACACACCACTGCGTCTTTTGATAGCTCCGCCATCATCACTTCATTTTCAGTTCAGGTTTTGATACACACATGCACACACACACTGAAGGAAAAAAAATGTTTTTATAGTTTTGAATTAACTCAATTTTATTTTAAGTGGCTGCACACAAAATCATCTGGACTGAGATTTTTTTTTTTTATGTCGATGTATAGTCTACTTCAACAGTGTATCTGAATCCATATAAACCTCGGTTTTCGTCCATAATCCGTTCCAGAAGGCTGTTCGAAAAGCGAAACCACACTCTTTTTAAAATAAAAAATGTTTATTGAACAAGTCTGCTCACAATGGAAAGCAACACGAGGAAGCGTCACTTCCTCGTGTAAGGAAGGCGAAAGGAGTCAAATGGTGCGTTCAAGTGCGCTCAGTTTGTTTGAGAACTGAGATGTGTTCCTCATCCGAGGCTTAAAAAACTCAAAATTTTTGTTCGAAAACCGAGGTTTGACTGTAACTTTATTTTGTGCAACCCCTCGACTAAATAAAATGGAGTCAATTCAACACACTTTAAGTCAGTCAGTTACAGTGCAACCACATGAACAGGTCCACATCCAGTAAGTGATTCACATCGGACTTCCCAATTTAAGATGACAGAGCAGAGAAATATTCTTCACAAATTCAAAGCTCTCTCATCGGCATGGCTTGTACAGTTACAAGAAATGAATAAGAAATAGGTCAAGCTAAATTGAAATAAAACTCAGAATCATCTTTATTGGCCAAGTATGTAGAACACACAAGGAATATGTCTCCGGTATAACACGCTGCATTAGTATCATCATAAACAAGGACATGATAAATAAGTATGGAAGGACATTTCGTAATGTAAGTGAAATAAAACTCCGCCGCTCACCGTGAAACCCGCAACTCCACATGCAGTCAACGTTTATTAATACGGTGACATTTACAAATATCCGTCCTTCCCACCTCTAAGTAGGCCAGGCTTTTGAAGTAGATAAGGGCAGCGTGCGACCGCTGATTTGTACGACGACGTCTTGAAAGTTGAAGTGCTGGAAGCCAAGGAGTGACGAGATCTGATTACCAAAGTCAAAGCCTTTTGTTGTGAGGCTGAACTGAGCGAAGCTTCGCCCTACCATGTTGGTGTGTTACCTCTCGCCCTGCGCGTACTAAGCTATTTCGACGTGGCAACGCCGTAAAGCGGATGCCCTCATGCATCTTTCGTCACGGAGACATACACTACATCCTGTTTTACATCCGTTATTTGGATCAATATTCCACCCTGCTAATGACGAGACGAGATGAGAAAGCAGACGCCCGACTGGTTGATTAGTTTCTTCTCGATTGTATCGATTTCGCCCAGCACGAACCCGCCTGCTTCGCCTTCAAAGTCATTTGCCTTTGATTTCACCTCTGCTTGTCAAGGCTAATGGAGAGAACCGAAGGAAAAGTGCCAACATGAAGATTCATATGATCAAATCTCTAATGCGTATGCCGTTATTTGGTCTGTTTTGTCCCGCCTCGATAACTTGTTTGCCGCACTCTCGGTGCATCTTATCTTCTGTCGTGTCTCCAGTGATAGCTGTATTTGCAGGCAACAGGCAAGCGTTACATAAATCTAAGTAAAGACATGTGGTGGATTTTTGTAGCCTTGAGGTTTTACTGATAAGTTGAATGCTATGGGTCATTAGGCATCTGTTTTCAGACCGTCGTTAGAGAAGGCGATACAGAATTGATCGCGATGCCTGCATGTAAGACAAAGCATTCCTCTTTACAGTCTCACTATATCCACCAAACAAGCCCAATATATCAAGTGAGTTCCTTGTTTTGTCTCAATTCTGACCTTGCATCTTGGGAGAGCAATTTAACAGACGCACTGACGGCTTCAATGTCTACTCCGGCTTAATTGACGTCGGATGCCTGCTACAAGTAGCGGTTATGTGACGGCTTTGTTGATATGGGCTATTCTGCGGGTTTTGTGGCGTATCATGCAAAGTAAACTCGGTGAAGCCCCTGAACGAAATTGCCAATGACGCAAAATAATGAAATCCAGTCAGCAAGGATACTGAGCTTGACACGTCATGACCATGTATGAACTTCTGTCTCTCCTGGAGGAGATCAAACAAAGGGGTCAAAGGGCACAAGGATCCCAGAGTTGCCGGATTAGTCGAACCGCTGCGATGTCAATTCACAGCCACAAATCTTGCGCGTGCATACATTTTCTTCACTCAACCATCTTGAGAAAGGAGATGATGGGCGGGGGGGAGGCTGGGATGTGAGAAGAGAAGCGATTAGGGATTTTGCATGAGTGTCTGCGTCTGTCCTTCCTGCAGACTTTGCGCTGTAGCTTAGATCTCTCTCTCTAGCTCTTTTGTCTCTCCTTTTTGCTTCCCTTGCAGCCACTGTGCGCCTTGTTCAGAGAGAAGAAAGCGCTTGTTTGTGCAGGACCCTCTCACCTGTAAATGCTCCTGCAAATTCACACAATTACACTGCAAGTCCAGGCAGCTTGAATTAAACGAAAGAACTTGCAGGTTTGTTTTTCCATGCACATGTTAAAAAAACCTGCTTTGAAAAAAAAAAAAAAAAAAAAGGTTCTCCCGGCTTCTCATCTCTTCACCCACCACTGTGCTTAAGCATGCTTTGCCCTCTTTGCTTTATGGTGCTGTGTTGTATTTGCACACGTGAATGTTGCAGTTGCCTTCTTCCCAGTGCTTGCATTGTCTTGTCGAATGATATCGTGACCCCAGTTGGCATTGGAAGTCATAGTCGTGGTCATCGATTGTGACATGTCATTTTCAGAATCAGAATCGCCTTTCTTGTCATTGTATAGCATACCACGAAATTTGGGTGCCGGTCCTTCGTAAAAAAAAATTAATTCAAAGCTCAACGTTAGATTGAAAATGGGCGCACGTGACCGTTAGTCATGTTCAGACTCACTCGTCAAAGATCATATCGATTACGATCCTTTTGTTTTATTATTGCAACAATCCCAAATTCGATTATGCTTTGGGTTAGGTTATTGTCAGATAAGAGGAAACATTACTACAGTGAAACTCCTCTACAACGAAATCTACATGGGTGAAAATACCCCTTAGTGTGAAAAAATCTTCATGCATTAACACCATTCCCACTTTCTTGTTTCAAATTTGCTACAGTGAAAAACCCCCTGTTGTGAAAAATGTCTTGCTGCAAACATGATTTCGTTGTAGAGGAGTTTCACTGTAATTGTACTCCTCAACGGTTTTCCATTTTCTAATTAGAATCATGCATCATCATAATCTCATTCATAACTTTTTATTTGGTTTCAAGGCATTGAGGAGCAAGCAAGCCTGTCGAAGGGGCTTGATTGGTTCCATCAAATTAGGCCACAAAGTGTATATTAACGTTTGCATGCATTTATGTTTCAAGTTTTATGCATGGAAAAAAATGCTGACGACCACTTGCCATGTGCATGTCCACCAATAGCTTATTCTCCTGGTGTCATCCAAAAGTAAACAGTGGACCAGCACATATTCACAGTTCGGCATAGGTACACATATCCCCGGCACTTGCAGATTTTGGCTCTTTTCAGCCAGGCCCGGTCTCTATTTGAAAATTTGAGTTATGAGCACAGTGTGTCTCCTCTGGTCACAGTAAATGATGTCCAGTTCTCCAGAGAAGTAATACCAAAAACGTTTTTTTCTAGAGAGCAAATGCAGACCTGAATGTATCAGGCTCATGCACGCCAGCCGTTTGTAGAACCACTGATGAAGGTGCATGTTTTAAAAATCTGTCAGTGAGAGACCCATTTTTAAGAAGTTAGCATTTTGACCCTACACAACTGTGTTGTCATATAAACAGGCAGCCAAAGTTACATTGATATTCGCAGGTCGTCGTGAAAAGCAGCCAAGTGTAAACAGCGCTCAATGTAGTTCGTCACAATCGAAACGATCTCTTTCTTTCTTTCCTTTTTGGTGGACAAATGTTAAAGTAGACTGCATATACTATCTGCTTCTAGCATACTAAAATGATTCATGGTTATCCATTTTGAAGATTATTTGTGCATTTCTGAATGCATTGATAGCCATGCTGCTTGCTTTATGTTAATGTTCCATCCATGAATTCAAAACATAATGCAGTTGAGTTAAAGTCGTGTCATCGCTCTGCCGTCCATGAAGCACTCCCCCAAAATGAGAGGTGGTCGGGCGGCAGCCTGTAGTTAACAAGGCTACGTGACCTCCTGTGACCCAGTCACTTATATGACCTCAGAGCCCACTGGGCCCCCCACACTGATCTGGTTTTAGAGAACCACACACGTCACCAGTGACATGATTCTCACAGGCTGCTTTGCGTTCAGGAGATGTGGTGGTGGCGGACGTTCAGATCCCTCCGATTTATAGTTCTCTTTTTAGCTCATTCAGTACCAGCCAATTCTAGACCAAGTCTGAAAAGACGTTTAGAAACGTCTTTGGGAGTGAATGAGTTACGCCTCGGCTGCAAACCCGTTTTAGTCAAATTGAAATTAACATGATCATTTGATGTGAAAATGTTAACTCAAAGGTAGAAAGCCATACAGGCTCCATGCTTAGCCCCCCTTCCTGCCACACACACACACTCCATCTTTCCTTTCTGTCTTTGCCCTTGTCTCAAAATGTTACATATTTGCATGCACTTTGCTTTCGTAAGATCATGTAACATACTCTACTCTCAGACAAATCGGTCTCCGAGCACTGAACCAGATATCTTTTTCTTTCTTCGGCAGATGTGACAAACTGAGGAGATGAGACCAGGAGGTGCAGACTACACTGTTATGAAGGAATTCTTTCTCGCACAGCACTTTGAAATCTGAGGATGCATTCCCTGCAAGGACACTCAAGGACAATGCAAGACAGGACCTTCTCCATTCTGATCTTGCCACCGTCTGTTTTCCATCTAATGCGCAATATAAAGTATATATCTGTGCATATACTCCAAGTACAGTACATCAACAGTGTGTATTGCTGCTACTATTTAAAACGAATGCGCTGTCGGCGTGTGAATGGGAAAATGTGACAGAGCTCCCGGGTAAAATTGGGGAAAATATATTTTACTTTATTTTATGTAAGACTTCACTGGATGCTGGTCTGCTGTGGACATGAACCCGATATACGTCTCGCATTCTGGAAAATTCGGTGACCACAATGTCATCCAACAAAAGCCGATCTTGCCTGAAGGGGCCCGAATGGGAGCGGCTGGATCAGCAAATTCTGACGGGGATACCTGAGGCACTTGAACTGTATGGCAGAGGTTTCCCAACGTGTTCTTCTCTGTGACACGATGAGACGTTTTGTCTGTACTGTAGGACGCGACAGCAGTTAATGTGAGAATATAAGGACAGAATTTGACACAACTGCTGACACAGGTTACGTGCTGTGGTGACGAATAATGTGACCTTCTTCCCAAAATAGAAGTTCAGTGACGATGGCATGAACCCAAAGAGAAGGTTCGCCAAGAAAGTTTGATCGGAATCTCGGCGACAACGACCTATGATGCTCGTTTGGAAAAGTTTTGTCATCGTGTAAAGGTGTCAAACCACTACCTGTCTGGTCCTGCCTCCATCACACAACTTTTTGGGGTTGGAAAAGATATTTTTATTGACATGCACAGTATATTATTTGTATTTTTATTTAGACATTGTGTTAATTTCACAACATGTTTTGAGACCATGCGAAAGGGATATTAATGTAGGTATATATGACAAAGGGTAGTGACTAGATGAGCTGAGAATAGGTCAGTCTAGGACCCCGCCCCCCCGAACCTTGCTGTTGTTGTTTTCAATGACTTTGTCTGCGCTCCAAAGAAATAGTCATGCTTCCACAGCAGAACAATTTATTGGTAACGGTCTGTATATACTTACTGGATATCCCTTTTTCAAATTTCATTTAATTTATAGAATGTGTTCAGTATTCTGTATTATAATATTTATATGAATTGTTACAGTGATTTTTAGTTTTTCCCTCCCTTTCAATCTGCCTTGAGATCGAACATGTTTGTGGATTTTTGTGGGGTGGGAGAGGACTGAAAACAAAGCTTTGACATTCCTGATTTTTAAACTGAAGCTATGTTACTCACCAGCCGAACGGGGGTGTGAAGGTTGCGGGGTGGAGGGGGGAGGGCGCGTGTGTGCGTGTGTGCGTGTGTGTGTGTGTGTGTGGTTTAGGGGCATAATGGGGCATTTGACCGATGGAAACCCCAGTCACAAGTATGCGCGGATGATGCACCAGCACAGGTGCTTTTCATTTTGGACTCGGGACTCGGGCAATGGACATGTGGTTTTGCACTTGCTTGCCCGGAGACACGTCATATGCAGGACTGAAGGAGTCTAGTTGCTGCTGCTGCTCAGCTTGGACCTAATTGTGTGAAGATTCTCGTCTGTCGGGCTCTAGTCTGAAGGTGGTGAACCGCCATGGTATTTTTCACTGGCTTTTCTGACAAGCACAAGTGTCACTCAAGTATTTTGTTGAACCAGGAGGACACCCCGTCACGAGGAAATGCAAATTTTTGCATTTGAATTGTTACCATAAGAGGTCAACTCACTTTCTGAATTCAAATAAGTATCGTATGTAAAGAAAAATTCAGGCAATAGATGAGACTATGCTACAAACGGGGAAAAAAAAAAAAGACATTTACAGCACTCCAAACATAGAGGCAAAAGTTTCCTAACTACATACGTTACACAACAAACCTTTTTCTGCCAGTTGTTTATCAGCCATGTGAGCTAGCAGTAAATCCTGATATTGCCACCCTCAAACTAAAGTCCTGAGACTGAGTTCACTCCTATCAGCTGGGTCAGAGGCAATGCCTCTCAAGTCCTCGGTTGATGAGAACATTCTTTTTTTTTGTATTTAAATAAAACAATTGTGTTGAGTTTTTACAGCCACAATTTTTTTTTGTATATTTTCACATTAATATATTTATTTGTGCTGTAAATTCTTTGACAATATTAATACTGTTTTTTTGTTGTTTCTAGTGTAACTATTAAACATATTTATTTTTAAAAGACATTGTTTCTTTGTTTTTTTTTTCATCATTGCTGCCTTGAGACTTTAGATTGCTTTCATATTATGTTTTGGATCATGCGTCACCTGCGCTGTGAAGCACTCTCAGTCAGTTTTGTACCCTTTGACGGAATGTGACAACAATTTTAATGGGCCTTATTTCCTTATTTTGCAACTATTATTAAGTGTTCTCTTTTAGCATCAGTAATAGTCCTTTTAGAACGTCACCCAAAGAAAATTGGAAGAAGTATTTCAACTATGAGTACAAGGAAGTGAATGCACGTGAATAGATTTATTTCTTTGGCGCCTTTACGGTCAGTGCTGCCAACTCACTCCGGAAGTTACTGATGATGATGAATTGAGTCCACCTCTGTGTAATCTAGTCTCCATATAAATGCACCTGCTCTGCGATGGTCTGAGTGGTCTGTTCAAAGACGATTTGGGGCGCAAACAGCAAGTATGAAGTTGTGGGGATTAGGATATGAAAAGATCTCATAAGCTTTAAAGATCTGGTGGAGCACTGTTCGATCAGTCATATTGAAAAGGTGAGCGAATGAGACCACTGCAAACTGTCCCGGTAAAGTTGCAGCCCAAATGAGGAGAGCAGTGAACAGAGACGCAGCCAAAAGGCCCATGAGCACTCTGGCATCATCATGGTCAGGGGCTGCGATTCTTCCGCAGGGAATGGGAAGATACTCTGAGTTGATGGGAAGATGGATGGAGCCATTTTCAAAGAAAACCTTTTGGATTCAGTAACAGACCTGAGACTGGGACGGAGGTTTTCCTTCCAACATGACACTGATCTGAAGCATAAAGCAAAATCTAGAATGGAATGGTTCAAAACTAAACACATTCATGAGTTAGAATGACCACTCAATGTGTAGACCTGAATCCAATCGAGAATCTGTGGAAACATCTGAAAACAGCTCGAGGATGTGCCCGACCTCTCCCCCAAAGATAACCGGGAAAGGCTCCAGCTCATCCATGACCCCGATTAGGATGAGCTGTCTAGAAAATGGATGAGTGATAACCAATTTTGCAAACCAAAATGACACAAATAAAGTTAGCCACCAGAAAAAATAAAGACAGAATTAAATATAAGGGCTTGTTTTTGTCACCATTCCAATAATCTTAAAGTGATTGGGTAAGAATTGAAAAAATAAATAAATACACACACAAAAACCAAATACCAACCTGCATACCGCAACAGCAGCAGGAGTTTCCCAGTGACTGACTTTCCGCTCAAATTATTACTCCAGGAAATCACAAGCTGGTTCAACCACACTGACGGGAGGGAGTGGAAAATGCATTCTTAATCTCTTTCACCTTGTAATCATGAACACGTGCGCACACGCACACACACACACACACGTACACACTTCTCGTATAGACTTCGACTCCCTGTCAGCCTCAGTCTGGTTGTGTCCGTTGTTTGTTCTCACTTGTAAACCATGAATAATGAAGAAATACTATCCCCTCCAAAAGTATTGGAAAGGTGAAGATAATTCAGTTTTGCCGAATGACAACATTTGGGTTGAAAACAGATAAATATGAGACAAGAGATCAGCATTTCAAATTTTATTTCTAGATATTTGCATCTGCATTTCATACACAACGTCGACTTCATATTCATAGTGTGAAAAAAATATTAAAATGATGCTGATATTTCAACTTAAAACATACAGTGAATCCACACTCGTTGAGCTGGGCTGCCCCGTGAATAGCAAATCCATTGAAATGCATCTGAAATATTTTTGGAAGGGAGAGGTAAGTGGGGGGACATAAACTCAAAAACAAAATGAATAAAAGAATCTTCAAAAAAACATAAACCTCCTAAACGCACGCACACACACACACATTTTTATATCCATCCATCCATTATCTGAGCTGCTCTTCCTCACGAGGGTCGCGGGCATGCTGCAAAACCCACACAGCCACGGTGAGAACATGCAAACTCCGCACAGGCAGTCCGAGGCCCGAACACGAACCCTGCACCTCTGCACTGTGAGGCGGACGTGCTAACCAGTAGATCACCTGCCACCGTATTAATACATATATCCATTTGGTGGTTCTCAGAAAGTGTAGTCCAGAGCCAAAGAATACACTTGTTCAAAACCAGGTTAAAATGATACATGCTGTCAATCAAACTTCCTGCAGTGTGCTCTAAATGAAAATGAAGATAGGTCTGGAAATCCCAGTGGTAGTAATCGTTTCAAGTCTTCTGGCTGTAAGTATACATTAATTTACAGTAGTAGATAATGAATGCCACCTTGTGGAAGCGATGGGGTAACGATCATCACCTATTTTTTAATGCCAATGTATCATCAATTATGCACAGCGGGGGACTCGATTTAAACGGTCTTGTGTTGCATTGGCATTCTGCCAGTTTATTGGGGACAACTGTTTTTGAAATTGATGCATTTCAAGGGTAGACCGAATTGAAAAGATGTGTTTTCATGTCACAAAGTGGAAATGACCGCAACGACTATTGTTCACCATTCCATCCATCCATCCAACCATTATCTGATCCGTTTATTCTCATATAAACGTGCTGTCATCTGATTAGGTCTTATATTCTGTAACTAGTCTGTAACGGAATACTGTTACATTTTTTGTATTCCATTATTCCTCAAGCCTGGTGATTGGTGTAAAACAAGAAAGTGGGAGATGATAACACTTATCTTCTACTCTCCTCAGTCCTTTCCAACCAATGTAGAAAGTACCTGTAGATTGTATAATGCAGGCAAATCCGCTGGCCGCTAAAATACGGACCGTTGCCTGCAAATGGTATCGTTTGAACATCCCTGGTCTAGGGCCACGACAACAAAAGCATTTATGACGGTGGAGTTATGGCATGCCAATGTTGATTGTTGGTTAACATTTCATTACGTAACAATGAGAATGGAATGTTTTTATTCTGGGTTAATAATAATAATAATAATAATAATAATATGAGGCAATTGGAGGCGAAACTAATTGTTCCCAACTTATCACATTTGACAGATGATAGCCGCAACTACCTGGACACGTGTCAACGGTAAAAATGTTAATCTTCTGAAAACAGAAATAGTGTGGAGATGCAGTAACCGGCGAGATGATGAGACGAAGGCAAGTCATTTTTCTTTTACTCTCCGTACAAAACTAAACTCTTCCCAACTCCCTAAAAGATACAGGTCATTGGTCAATGTCTATTTATTGTGGGTCAGCACACAGCCCCCCCACCAAAACTCACCAAAGCAAAAGTCGATGATTGAACAGGTATTCATGAACAGGATCAAGAAAAAATGTCAACACAGTGGTGAGCAGCTTTAGCCAAAAAGGCTGCGCTTCGCGCGAAGGTTGTCAAGAGCCCCTGGTGGGTCCAGAGTTGGGTTCGGACTGTGGACTGCAGAGGGCGGACAGTGCTGCCGTGGTGGCAGGGCCAATTGCTATAGCACATCAATGTCACACATTAGAAGGCTTGAGGCATAATTCACTCCAGTTTACCTCCCATGTCCATCACAAAGCTCATAACCTCCTGCCTCCACCACACGAAATGGCACCTCATAGGCAGACTGCAGCGGGGTTTGATGGGTGTCATGGCAGACGAAGCCATACTTTGCTGATGGCAGCTCCACTGGCCTATAGGACTGAGGACAGCTGTTGGAACGCCAACAAAATCGTCAGCAACCCACTGAGACGCAGGAGGATGAGAGGCAGCAGACCTGGGGGCTATACCATCCGAGAGGCTGCTTTCTGTGTCAGCAATCCGTTGCCGATTATTCCAGTTTTCCGTATTTTGGCCGCTGAGAGCGGATTTCCAGGAGGAACCTATTGCACTGGCTATCCATTTGGACAATCACTTGAGGGAACAACGTCATGAACACGGTTGTAAACAGCCCTGCGTGGCACCTGAGACCATCAACATCGACCATCGGAGGAACTCGTTAAACCCCTCGACGAACCCATGTAGCTCGTTTGGGGAAATCTTACTCCTGAGGAGAGGATGCAACGTCACCAAACCAGTTCGTGCTTCTGCTGCGCTCTTCTGGGTCATCATGTGTCTGCCTGTCCGACAAGACCTTCATGATCACCCCCGCAAGTCCACTCAGCTGGAATCAGACACTGATGGACTTATTTCAGTTACAAAAGAAATCCATGAGATCAACTCGAGTGTTTCACCTCCCTGTCAAGTTCCTCGCCATGCTTCCAATGTCCATAGACTTAAATTATCAGGAGAGGTGTCATTTGGCGAGTCCACAAGAGCCATAAACTAACGTTTATGGCGCCAACAAGTGTTTTATTGATCCGTGCATGGTTGAAGCTCTTGGCTGTCCTACAGAGTGACTGATCTTGATGGGTGTCTCCTGGCGGAGGTCAAATATACTGCCAGTTCTCTTTAGCTACAACTCTCAGGAAATCACAACAAAGGAGATGTGTTCGTCATGCTCTCCCACGCGGCTCTGATTGTTTTAGATCTCCCATGGTTAAAGTAAACGATCGAAAACAGATTGTAGATCAAAGCTGAAACGTGCAAATTCCACTCTGAGTCCATTCAATTATTAGGGTTTATCATTGAGAAGGGACAGCTCAGAGCAGATCCTCCTAAGACTAAGGCTGTGGTAGAGTGGTCAACGCCCTCTACCAGGAAACAGAAAAACAGTTTCTTTGGACAAGTTGCAAATGCTTTTGAAAAATCCATCAAACGGATGTACAATTCTCTGCTAACATTACCATTTGCTTTTGTCATGTTGACCAAAATGGATTCAATTGGGATTCTATTTAATAGTCTCAGCCCCCACAATATTTAGGCATTAAAAATTATTAGACAAAAAAAAAAAAAAACACCTTATCCATTTGGCTTATTCCGAGGTGAATCTTGACTTTCTTTCAAACAAAGGGAAATGTGTGGTGCATAACCACAACCAATGATCAACCAGTTTTCTGAAATGTTTAAGGTACATCACATGTGCTCTCAACTGGCACATATATACATAGCCTGAGCACAAACAACGGTACACCGTCTAACAATAGAAGGACAAGGTCAACAGCCAGAGAGGAGAAGAGTAAGAGGAGTAAGGAGGCAAGGCAAAGCAGACAACGAAACAGAAGACGCCAAGGACATACGCTTCCTGATGAGAAGAGCCACACTTGTAGACTATGTTCCATTTATCACCAAGTGTGCTTTTATCTCTGAGAATGGTATGTTGTCACATACAGAGCGTGTAAACTTCTGAGACGTTTTATAGCAAGTGTCACCGACATGGTGCCAGCAAGGACCATGTGAGTAGCCTGTGGGCCTCTTCTAAAAATACCTCACCATTTTGTGTGTGTGCATGTTAGGGGGGGTCACTCAGTGTTGTTAAAAGGAAAGGTGATGTAACACAATGGTAAACACGGCATTGTCAAAGGTTTTTGGGCAATATTGTTTGTCTGTATCAACACGAAATATGTTTTCCTTAATCATTGTATTCTGGTTTATTTACATTTTACAGAACGTCCCAACTTCACTGGAATTGGGGCTTGAAAAATGCCTCTTCCTTGGCTCTCTTTTTGAATGGTGCCTATCTGTGGCAAGGATGTAGCATTTGATTGCACTGAAAATCCAACTGCAGTGGAAGACTTGTCAGAGCATTCCTTCCTTTCGGAATCAATACACTTAAACCCTGGTGGACTTCAAGGGTATATAATTCACAGAAAAGAAACTGATGATGCTGGACTGGCATCAGCCAATCAGCAGTGAAGATTAGTGAGACTTAATTCAGATGTCACCAACTGTTATGACGTTTATTGTTTAAGCACGGGGTGCGTGAGATGGTCAGATCGGATGTCTTTGACTTGCTTAAGATGCAGTGATCCATCAAGACACGACTGCACATAGGCAGATTCTCCCCAACCCCCACGTGTAACTGTAAATGTCGTTTCATGTAAGCTAGTGATTAGTCTTGCCACATAAGTGCTTGGCATGTCCATTCATGGCATAGCTGAAACTCTAGTTGTGGTTTGAAAGGAAAAGCTAAATGGTGTGTGACTCCACCCGATAGCCACCACAGCAGCTCAAATTCTTTGCTCCTTAAAACATGAACTTATGTGATTACTGGTATATTTTGTTTTAAATGAGAGGAAAATTAACATGTTTCTTACAGGAATAGAGACAATGTTTGGTTCACATCTCACAGTGAAAAAAGTACTTGATTTTCCGTTGTCCATGATAGAAATGTAAGACATATCATCTGTTTATTTTTGAGGAAACCATATTAAACATGCACAACCGCTGAACATGTTCAAATGAAGTAAATCCAAAGGATGTGTGTGTGTGTGGAACCCAATTCCGGATATGATTCACCAATTAAACACTGATATTGAGGCAATATTGGTTTTACTTAACTTTTCTAAAGGAGCTATGCCTCTTTTGAAAGAGCAATGAACGTAACAGAATTGTCATTGGCCACTGTTATTATTTGACACGGAGACCTGTGCATCCACTTGCTACCTTTATGACCTGTCCTTTGCTCTCTGTGGTCCCAGAACTTTAATAGTCATTAACTGTTATGCTTACACCTACACACATACATTGAGATCAGTGTAACCTTCCTCTCAATAGGCCACCCTCTATGGGCATGCATACAGTAGCTGCAATTGAACTACCAGTAAACTTTTCTAGGCGACACCTTGTCTGACTTATAGTATAGGTGTGTCTGTTGAGTCATGTACAGGGCACGTGCCTGTGCATATTTCACTCAGCATCATTGTATTCGAGAGTCATTTAATCAGTCACATCTGGACAGTTCAAGTTCTCTTCTGAGACATCTCGCCCAGAGGCGATTCTAGCTCAAACACCCTTAAATTTGAGACCCCTCCCCCCCACCCCATATATCACCTTTAAAAAAAACTAGAAATGTGTATAACCATATAGTACTTAGTTGAAATATTTTCATAATAAAAATACAGTCAAACCTTGGTTTTTGTCCATAATCTGTTCCAGAAGGCTGTTCGAAAACCGAAACCACGATCTTTTTAAAATAAAAATGTTTATTGAACACGTCTGCTCACAATGGAAAGCAACACGAGGAAGCGTCACTTCCTCGTGTAAGGAAGGCGAGAGGAGTCAAATGGTGCATTCAAGTGCGCTCAGTTTTTTCGAGAACCGAAATTTGTTCATCATCCGAGGCATAAAAAACTCTAAATTTTTGGTCGAAAATTGAAATGGTCAAGAACAGAGACGTTCGAAAACTGAGGTTTGACTGTACGGGAACTCCACTTGCCTCAAAAATGGTTTGTTCCACCCAATCTCTTCCACCTCTCCCCATCTGGGCTATGAGCATACTATCTACACAGAGCAAGAGCCTAAAATCACAACTGGGTCATTTTTACTGTTGGCACATATGTTTAAGTCCTGAACTAAAAAATGAGTGTCATTTTTTTTGCATCATTCCTGAAGTCCTTCAATGATTTGTACAATAGTGTGATTTTTCTTTTTCTCTCTGTCAGTACTGCAGTAATTTCCTTCAGAATTTTGAGGGATATCATTTGTTTTAATGATGTCAAATGAGGAAATAGACCTTGCAAACCAGGAAATACTTTACTTCCTTTTTAAGTTTCCTTGAGAGGTTGCTGAATTGGTGTTAACGGCCACATAAGTACTTTCCCATTTCAGCATCAGTAAATGAAAACAAAAGCAGGAACAACCATCCTCCCCATAGCAACTGTATTTAATAGTTACTGTCATACCTTTTGAACTGTGTAACAACAATCTTTCAGTTCCCACATGCACACACATCTCAACTCAACTCAACATATAATATAGTCCCAGCTACGTAAACAAGTTAAAGTGCAGCAAGTAAAACAGCCATTGAGGTGAAGTCTAGCAGTTACAGCGTTACGTAACAGGGCAAAAGTCTGGGAAAATTCATGATCCATGCTAAATGGTTTTACGTAAGCTAGGAGCAGGTGATGTGGAGGCCCTGAATAAGTCACAAGGTGACGCAGAGACCATATCAATGCTAAGAATAACAACAGCTATGAAAGCTTTAACCTAGATCCTTTCCGAATAACGTCGCTCAAGAAAATACTAGCCTGTGCCACTCAATTAAATGCCTCTGTACAATAAATCAATAAGTCAAGAAACTACTGCAGGTCTATTACAATGAGTGGCATTATCATTTTTAAGAAAGAAGATATACTGAACATAGTTATATTAAAACCAAAAACATAAATACACAAATTACTAGATTACATCCTGTCATGAAAGGTGGTGGTGGAGGACCCCAAAAAGCAGGCGAGAGGGAGGAGCAGGGTGAATTTAGCAAACTGTATTACTATTAACAAAACACTGAGAAAACTAAATTCAGAACAAAGTCCTGAAAACAAAAAGAATCCAAAGTAACAAACAAAAACCCATGGCAGAAGCAAAACACTAACCTGAACAGAAACAATGACAGCAATATTGATAGGAACAATGACCTGACCCCGAGGACTTTGGCCGGGAGTCCTTTTTATGAGAAAACCTACTAATGACACAATGACCAACAGGTGTGCCGCTGTAGGAGGAGCCCTACAGAGCCACCTGTTGGTCCCAAACAAATCAACCGTGACACATACATATATAATTAGAACAAGTGTTTTAGTTTATATGCATTGGACAAGTGTCACTTTGAATTCTGTTAGTTTCCTTAAAGTATATCTTGAACAGATAGGAACCCATTGTAGGTCCAGCATAGTTTTGACAACAAAAAAAAAGCAAACATTTATCCATCCAACATGCAAACTGTACAATACAAGGCCAGAGCCTGGACATGAGCCTGGATTTATTAATTAGTTGGCCTGCAGGCTGCCCCACTGATGGATATTTGATGAATAAATATGATGGTGCTGCCGTTGTTCACTGCAGACAAATGTAATATTTTACTCAAATCGCCTCCTGAACCTCGGCTGTCCACGTGACCATTTGCAATAATCAGATCAGGGCTTTAAAGAAGGCACATTCTGCCTTTTTTTTCACAATTACCCAAAATACAAAATACCCAAAGGATCAATATGTAAAGTACACTATACTCCCTATTTACCATATGGCTGAAATCATCCAGTTTTTAGATCTCATCCTGCCTGATACACTAAGTACTTGTGGGCCACTGGCTTTCGTTACTATGATGACGGGGCCAAGCCTGATCAAGGAGGTTCATACATAAACTAGGTGATGGCAGAAAGGAATAAAAATTCCATGAATCTGTTTCAGCACCACATAAAACAACACAATTGTTCCATGTTTTTCATAAGGTAAAAAGTAGCACTGCATTGTATGGAACATAATAAAAGAGAGTAAAGGGGTTGAACACAGTCTGAAGACAGCATTCTGATAACAGTGAAACTCCTCTACAATGAAACCTACATGGGCAAAAATACCCCCTAGTGTGAAAAACTTTAAGCATAAAACCCATTCCCACTTTTCTGCTCTTCCTACAACAAAAAGTCCCCCTGTTCCGTTATACGAAATCTTTTTCTCAGCTCTTGCCTCGCAACAAGATTCACTACAACGAAAACAAGCCTTCCGCAAGAGTGTAATCCAACCTCAGCATGCCACAGTGACCTCTACTGCTTCATTCGGAAACGGCAACAGCAACCACCACACTGGTTTACACATGTGCAGTAGTACAGGAAGTATTTGTTTCAGACACAGCACGAACGTTGCATTACTAAAATGGTGACAAAACGGACCTTTGCATACCAAGGAGTTAAGAAACGAAAAACCTTAACGCTTGAAGACAGGATAAAGGTAATAAAAATGAAAGATGGAGGAAGCAAAATCAAAGACATTATGCAAGAAGTTGATGTAAATGAAAGTAAATGCTAATCGTACATTTCGCAATTTATTTCCCTTTTTTTCTTTCTACGCTGGCTATATGAAGTGTCAAATAAGTGTATGCTCATACTTATGCACTATTGGAATAAAAATAAAAAGTACGCATACAAGTTTTTTGTGTGTGTTCATGTTTATGTCGGAGATGAAATTTGTGACAGTGAAAAGTCCCCTGTTGTGAAACAATGTCTCGCTGCAAACATGACTTCGTTGTAGAGGAGTTTCACTGTAAAACTATGTGAATGGAAAAACTATTTTTTGTCCATCGCTGGGTGCGGCCAATTTGCCACTTTTGCCACCCCTGATATGGCTAAAAACGGGTGGATTTTGCCGCTTAACTCATATTCCACAAACGCAATATTAATCAGAATATAATGTTTCAACTCGTAGGGCTGCTTAGAATTTATTGTGGTGAAGAACATTTTGGGGTGGACTTTGGATTCTTTAAGAACTTGAAGTTGACACTGTATATGAATCCATCTACATTACAGTGTGAATGCTGATGTGGATCTCAGCTCTGTGGGAAGTCAGGGCCTGTCACAGGGCACATTACGCTGGTTAATCATTATGTGTATTAAGTTTGGAATTTCAAGTAATGTCTGCTAAGTGTTGACTGTTGACACAGTCAGGATAACAGAATTTTCGAATAACACAACGCAACCATAAATTCACAATATCCACACGGATGTTGAAAGCAAGGATTCTTCCAAATGAGTGAAAGTTTAATATTTGACCTTTGCGGCTACACTCTAACACGAGCACTCCCCGTGCGTCACTGATGATAACATTTGTTGCCATTTAAGTCATGAGAGCTTGGTGAGTACATGGAACCCTGAGCTTGCTATCCACTTCCTTCCAATAAATACTCATCAAGCTGTAACTTGAGTTCAATAGGCTACTCAATCCCATCACTCTTTTTAATACCACTTTCCCAAGCATATATTATGTTTACATGAGATGTTTCCCTTCTACTGTCACAAGAGACCAATGGGATTTAAGGGTCCATTGTTGTGAAAGAGAGAATGTCAGCAGGAACTTTTTAATGACTGATTGATTGACGCAGACCAATCAAACTGCAACAGCAGAGGTGGTGCCAAGGGACACTAATGGCTACGATAGCTTCTCCTGGAATAGTACCCCTGAGAGATTTTCCGACAAAATCCCTGCCCCCAAGCCCATAACAACCTAAGTGCAGAGCTTGGCAACTCGAGCAACTTCTGATTCACCTCCTTTTATTCTTACTGCTGAAAAAAAATTGACAAATAATCTGTTACCTAAACAGGGGAAGTCTATTCTATTTAAACTCTTTATTTGTTCCACATGCCAAATGCATTTTCCCCTTCTGCAGTTATGTGGACATGATTCATTATCTTACGTGTTTTTTTTTTCCAATATATTAGCTTGCGTCTGCATTAAAGTACATGCAGGCAGAATGCTTAATTAAAAGTAAAATATTCAAAATATTTAAGAATGAAACTCAACTGGTATTTTCAGTAGTAGATATGGGTTAGGTAATGTTCAGTTATGTAATATTGTGTTCCTAAATTCTGCAGGTCCATGATACAGTGTATTAATGTGCAGGTGAGAATACTGCTGGTTGATAGAGAACCAGGAAAGTGAGCGGGTTCGATGTGTAGCGGACGTGTCAGGGCTAATGGAGACAACGCTAATTTGAGCTATTGTGATCTCTCAATTAACCTGGAAGGAAGCAGCGTATTTACGTCTCTATCGGGACAGCACATTTTTAACCTTAAAATATTGCTTCTGTTATGTTTTATTGTCAGCAACCCAGCTGTGCAAGAATGCAGAGGAAATGCATCAAAATAAACAAAAGTAGCTTGCCCATCAGCAGCAACATTAAGCAAAATGTGTACGGGTTAGTGCGTATGAAATGCCATCAGTTCGAAAACGGACTGGCCATTTTTCAAGAATGTAATATGGGTGATTGAAAAAAAACCTGCCAAATCAAAGGTCTCTTCAAGTACAAGTGTGGATTTTGACAGTCACTGCCTATATGATATCAGATAGTTCTATCTGAGTATCTCCCACCCCTCTGTGGATTTATAATGTGAGTTACCGACAGTGTACTGAGATGCAATCATGGGGTAGAGGTAAGTATATTTAACTGAATGACTAATTGCATATCTTCCTCTTGACTTCATCTGAAGTCAAGGAGCAGCTCTCACAATGCCTAACACGGAGGTCGGCAACACGCGGCTCCAGAGCCGCATGCGGCTCTTTAGCGACATCTAGTGGCTCCCTGGAGCTTTATAAAAAAATTTTGAAAATGGAAAAAGATTTTGATAGTAGGCTAATGTAGCTCAAATAGATATAGATACATGTTGCAGCTCTGAAAAAGGAGAGCTGTGGTGTTGGTTTTTTAAAACGTACACTTTATTTCTGCTTTTAACAGTCTCGACAAACACAGACATGTCTGTGTCCGACTCTGTGCCTTCTCTCTTCTCGTTCGACTCGAGAGGCGTTCAAAGACAGCCTCCGAAAAACGGAAATTAATGATCACCTCACTGACACTAAGAAAAGCGAAAATAATGCACCAAAACAAAAAATCAAGCAAGGAAATCACAAGATAAATTCTATGGGGACGTTTGTGAACACACAACACAGGAATAAATAACAAACAATTCTGAGACAGTCCAGTCTCCTACATACATACAGCATGTGTTTCCTTCATTGTAAGTTTTATAGAAGGCTTTTATTTTTTGTTGCGGCTCCATAGACATATTCTTTTTTTGTTTTTTTTTGTCCTTTATGGCTCTTTCAACATTTTGTGTTGCTGACCCCTGGCCTAACATATTTATTTACTTATTTATTTTGGAGAACACATTGAGAGCCTGCCGTTGGTATGCTAGATCGCGGCATTTAAGGTGTACACGAGTGATGGAATTTCTGATCTCAGAATCAGAATTTGAATCAGAAATATTTTAGCAGATGCATAAAGAGGAATGTTAGCACAGATAAATGTGTTTGCACGAGGTAGACATGACCGCTGTGCAGTACCAAGATGCAACAGTGCTGCTGCGGCTAACGTTGAAGAATATCCAAAGTAGTCACATGGAGTGTTTGCCAGTGAAGGAACAGTAATAACCTGTATTTTAACGTCTGTACCGGTAGTTTGATTACACTTTTAATCTGGTATTTCTTCTTATTTGATTTTTGTATTTTGTGTATGTACCGAAGGCGGTTCTTGTATATCTTTCATTCTGGTTAACTTACCCCTACAGTACTTTGCTTTTCATTAATATACCCTGTGTGTGTCATTGCTCCTCACTTGGGGGATCGCCAGCTCAGGGAGCTGTGATTGGCACTGATCAAGGTTGCTGTAGGTGCAGTCCAATCTCTGTGGGATGGGGGAGTTTTGGTCCAAGTCTTTGACCTATGGTCCTTTCTCCCCCAACTGTATTGGGTGAGGTGGCCCCATTTCTCTCTCTCTATCTCTCTCTCTCTCTCTCTCTCGATATGAGCTACAACCAGCTACTGGTGCTGGTGGCCCTCTCAACCCTCGATCCACTCAGTTCCCAGCCATGTCTCATCAGTCATGTCAAAATTATACTGACTCAACACATGTGATGGGGGTGTAAGGTGGCGCAGGGAATAGGGCTCCAGAGACTGACTGGCGGGTGGGAGGGATTTTCTGCCTTTCATTACCTGTTCTTGAAGCACTTTGTGTTGCTTTTTTTTTCAACTATGAAATGTGCTATATAAACAAAGTATTCATTGAGTGATTATTTGCCATTAACAAGTACTTTGAAGTTAGCCACTGAGCCCGACTGCCCAGGGAGTTTGTCATGGAATATTTTTGTACCACCCCAACTGGTACAGAGCGAATGCATGGCATATGTTGCTAGTTACTTTGTGGAAGGCGTAAACTTCCTATAGCACTTTTAAGGGGAGCTACTTTCGCTTGAGAATGCTATTTAACAGATTAGAATAATGACAGGTTGTGCCAAAGAGAGGCAACCAGAATTAGACAATGATGCTAACAAGTACAATGTCAAAGACCAATGAAAACCCAACAGAAAGCAGAGCTCAGGAAACACATTAACACTTGAGCACTGTCCTGACTGTCGGTCTGGTTTAGCGTTTGCATCTTCTGTGATTAAAAAGCATTCATCCAAACCGCTTTTAACTCATTCAGTACCAGCCAATTCTGGACCAAGTCTGAAAAGATGTTTAAAAACGTCTTTCGGAGTGAGTGAGTTAACTACTGTGGCGTTCACCGTTTCATTACATTATTCAATACAGAAGAAACACAAATTGATGCAAAATGAGTTTTAAAAGAAAATCCATTGTCAGGTACAGAAGTTTTATTGCAAGGTGCAAACCTTGCAATAATAACGTTCAAGTGCAAGAAAGCCTCATTACACTTGGCCACAAACAACTAAAACGCCTCCTTTTAATAGAATGTATTCGCCTTAGAAAGATGAAACCAATAACTTGTATCAGAATGATGGAAACGACTTATGTAGAGAGAATGGCCGCTGGTTACACTCGTCATTTAAAAAAAATATTAATATGCAAGTGAATCTTTTGACATTTTTTTTCTTTCCACATATAATAATAATAATAATAGTAATAATAAAAATAAGAATCTAATTTGTAATATAGTTCGATATTTTTTAAGGTTCAGCAACAGGTGGAATTTCTTTCGAAAACATCGCAGCTATCAATTACAATGCATGGTCAAATCTGTGGGCGGCCCAGTGGTGCAGTGGTTAGTGTGTTGACCTCACAGTGTAGAGGTCCCGCATTCGATTACAGCTCCAGCCTTCCTGTGTGGGGTTTGCATGTTCTCCCTGTGCCTGCGTGGGTTTTCTCCGGGTAGTCTGGTTTCCTCCCACATTCCAAAAACATGCATGACAGGCGGATTGAAAACTCTAAATTGTCCCTTGGTGTGAGAGTGAGTGTGAGCGCGGATGGTTGTTCATTTCTGTGTGCCCTTGGCTGGCAACAAGTTCAGGGTGTACCCCGCCTACTGACCGAAGACAGCTGGGATCTGCTCCGTGACCCTTGTGAGGATAAAGCGGATCAGAAAATGGATGGTAAAATCGGTGGTGCGCAAAGCTTTTGTAGGACAAAAAAAAAAAAAAAAAGATGCTACAAACCTGTTTTTGAAATGAGCATAAAAAATACATTTTGGGACTCATAAAACCATGTCTGATTAAAACCTGCTGACGACAAATGTAATGTAAGCAGCAGTATGATTTGGACATGCTTTAGCTCCGGATGCAATGGCCTCACTGGAGTTAATTTATGATGTATCTTTAAAGAGAAGTAACAAGGAAATTGTCAGTGTTTCTTTTTAACCATCTCTGGCCGTCTGAGTCATGCTATTAAGTCCTACTGCTGTGATCCTGCTATTAATCAAGATGATCTCACTCCGCCCCCCCGTTTTTTAGTGGACCACCACAAAGTCTGCATTAACTGCATTCTTAATTCTGGCCCTCTTTCATAACCCAGTGTTGGTTTTGGAAAAAGTGCATGTTAGACTACTGAGGACAATCCAGTAAAAAAGCTTGTGTTGAGTAGGTTTATTCTCCACTCCAAACGCAAATTCTGAGTGCCAAGCGTAGGTGACCTGCTAAGGATATTTATGGACTGCAGGCCAGGGTCATTTTCTCAGTACTGAGATCTCACAGGCTCATAGCTGACCCATCCAAGATGTTTTTCATGGCGAGTTGGCTGGAAACAGAGCTGACGTTATGTGACACAGAATCACGCACACATGGAAAACAGCGCCAATAAAAGGTGGGTCAGAAAAGTTGCAGGACTGGTGTCACAAAAGATAAACAGTGGACCCCCGCTCTTCTTGGGTTATAGGGACCGGGCCGGCCCACCAATAGTGAAAATCAGTGTAAAATGAACACCCATTATAAATGCAGTGAAGATCCCCAGACCCCAAAGGTCATGGATATCTGAGGATAGGGCCGTCATTAATCATTTACCACAAGAAAATGGGTGTTACCACCGCCCCCCCAAAAAAAACGATTAAACATATCATTAAAAAATAAATAGAGAAAAAAAATCTAGGATTAGGTGAATTCAAGGGTGCTGAACCGCGAATATGAAAGGGACCATTGAATTCTAATTCCAACAAACAGCAAGACTCCCTGGAGTCAAATGCACTGGCCCAGCCTTCTCGGCACCACCCCTTGGAAGGATTCTTTTGGGATCCTCTGCAGCTCAACGGCCATCTTGATATCATCCGTAACTTCAAAATGGGTCCCCTTTAGCTTGAGAAAGAGGATAAAAAAGTCCCACGGAGCAAGGTCAGGTGAATAGGATGATTGTGAAGCATGGCCTTGTAAATAAATAATAAAATCCTGTGTATAGGCTGGTGGCAAGGAGATCTTGTCTGTGTAATAGTTGACTAATCTTTGAGAGCTTGCAATTGTGGTTATTGAGGTCTTTGAGCTTGATTCGTTTCAAGCTTCAGACAATTGATAGGTCATCAATGTTCTTCTCGGCCAAGAGCTGTAGGATGATGAGGACATTATGAGCAGCCACGAGGCATAGTGTTAGCGGCATAATGCTTTGTTTTTTGTTGGGTTTGTTTTACTTTTTCAGTTGGGGCCTAAGCCAAAGAGGAGGGAATTATGAACAGTTCCAAATACCAGTCAGTGTTAGCACAAAACTTTCAGAACACTTCAGCCAGGAGTAAAACAATGTCAGGAAAAGCGTCACATTTTGCGTGGTGGTAGGACCCCAAAAAGCAGGGAGACAGGGGGGAGCAGAGTGGATTGACCAAGTGGATTGACCAAAATGTAGTGATGTGCCCAACTGTGCCGAGGCTCCGATGCGTGTGCCGAGTAAACCGGAAAAAAAATCTGCGAGGCGTGCTTCGAGGCATGTGTCGATTACGCATGTGGCCACGCCCGAAGCCTCGGAACACGCGTTGCTACGTCCGAAGCCTCGAGAGACGGGATTCCTACGTCACCCACCGCCAACAAATAGTTTCGCGGGTGATTCGAAATAAAACGGCGCACTGGGACGACAATGAGCTGACAGGTGACACTGACTAGAGGTAAGATCGGGCCGCCCGAGCCCGAGCCCGGCCCAACTTCGGGCTTCTCTCTCGCTGACTTATTTTTTTTGTTTTTTGTTACGAGGCCGTGAATAGTTTTGGCCACGAGAGACCGTGGTTCGCAAGAAAAAAACAAAACAGAAGTCGCCTCATCACAACACGTACTGTTCTAAACTCTTGCAATGACAATTCTTAGAACTCCTTCCAGTCTCTGTCGAGTATCCACCCGTCATTGTTCATCTTTGTCTCTCTGCTTCTCTCTCTTAAAGTGCCGCGCTAGATTCTTAAGAACGTACTGCTGTTGGGGTTTACGGCCCTATTTTCAACCCGTCAAAATGACGGACGGCCTTAAATTTTTCCTACAACTCTCCGTCAATGATGGAAAATTGTCGGTTAATGTACCCTCTGCAAACACAGAAATACATGTTCAAAAAGATGTAAATAATTATACAGACTTGTTAAACAAAAGACAGGCTTTAATTTGTTATCACAAATCACCCCTCTTCCTCCCGAGTCATCACAAAAAAATAGGAAATGTTAGGTTTGCTTTGGGCTCGGGCCTACAAATCAAGTTAATTGGTCGGGCTCGGGCCGGGTCGGGCTTAAATACCAGCGGGCCGGGTCGGGCTGGATTTTTTTGGCCCGATTTTACCTCTACATCAAATCCATGGTATCATTTTAATCACTGTCTGTCATGACATTTATTTTCCACATGATGGCGCAATAGTACAAATAAAGCCTCGTGATGCATCGGCCCAGGAACGAACCAGTTGGATGGAAAGCCTCATTGCTTCATGAGGCTTCATTTTCCCATCACTACCAAAATGTATTTAACAAAAAATACACACAGGAGTACAATGGAAAAACACGAAGTCGAAGTACTCAGAAAATGCCTGGAAATCACAAGGAAGCAAAGTATCAAACAAAACGATATCAGTAAACAAAACATGACAGGAGCACACATATGCTCATATGCTCACATGCTCACAGCTCACAATGACCCAACAAAGACTGACAGAACTCAGGGAACTAAATACAAGCAAAGTGACGAGACAACGAGAAACACCTGGACAAGACACAAAGGGTTGAGGGAGCTAATTGGTTACACACAAGGGACACTGATAACGAGAACAAGTGGCGAAAAAAGGGCACGTGAGGAATCAAAACCAAACGTAACCAGACCGAAACATAACAAAAAGTCCACTATGTCAACTTTATTTAGCATTAATCACAATATGCAGATTGTAAATAATGATATGATTACATTATTTACATGTTGAGGAGGCAAAAATGAAGAGGTATTTTTTTATCTGCCACAGCCAGGAATGATTGCAATTATTGAAGTCCCCTAAATGCTACCCTGTCAGACAAAAGTGAAGTAGGCTACAAGATCTAAGAAAGAAATGTTGGGTATCCTGCCATGATCCAAAATATTCCAGAAAAGAATTCAGGGGGGGAGTCATAGAAATGAGTCCAGTCAAGGCAAAGGTACTCCAGTGAATCACACTCATCCATCTTTTCCACAAATGGAGAAAAGTGGGAACAGTGGTGAACCTTCCTGGAAGTGGTCGGACAGCCAAAAATACTTCAATGACGGGTCATCCGGGAGGTCACAAGAACAACATCCAAATAAGCGCACGCGTCACTGGCCTCAGTTCAGGTCAGTTTTGACAAACCAAGCAAAAGAAAAACACTGGGAGGGAAAAATGTCACCAGTTGTTCAACATTCAAGGTACAAAAAGATTAAGTACGGGCATGGATGTAACACAGAGAGTGACATTTGTTCAATTCCTTAGTAACATTGTTCGTAAATTAATACATGCGGTACCTATCTTGTCTATTGACCATGACCAGAGGTAAGTTCAGGGATTCACTGTGTCCCAAATCAAACATGCGTCATTAACTTCCGATGAGTAGTCCAGAAAAAGAGAGGCAGTACTTGCTGCCGGTGACAGCAGCTTGATTAATGTCAACCCATGCTGATGTGAAGGGACTAATGTTGTTTGTTCCACAGCAGAGCACTGCCAAAGTACAGCGAGGTATTCGAACAGATGGAGCGGGAAGCTGTGCTAAAATGAAATTCAGCGAAACAGAAAGGACCACTTTGGTGACATGAATGAACAAATGCGTGTTTGGAAGAAAAAAAAGGACTTTCATCACAATCATTTTACATTTTTTTTGTAAAAATGATCTTGCAAGACATGGGTTTTTTTTTTTTTTTTTTTTTTTTGTGAGAGTGACCTTTAGAGAACATTCTGGTACGTATCACGTAACCTTTCCCACAAAGAAGCACACGAGTCTCGGCTCTGATGACGTTCACAAACAATTTGCATTTCTCTTCGTGATTCAATTTGTTTTTAGATATATACTTTGTCACTTAAAGCCTGAGCAGCATTAACTCTAAGTAGAATTAAAAATGAATGTGTTAGTTCTACTTAACTCATTCACTCCCAAAGATGTTTTTAAACGTCTTTTCAGACTTGGTCCAGAATTGGCTGGTATTGAATGAGTTTAAATGTTGAGGTTTTCACCTCCATAGAAGAGGAAAGGAGTCTGCCATCCGAGCAAGACACCACTAAAACTGTAAGTACACCTGGAGTGCAATGTTCATCCACAGAACAATATGTGTCCAATATGTTAAGTCTGTTTTATTTGTACAGTATAGCGCAGCACAACAGACATTAGCCCAAAGAACTCCTCGTGTGGAACAGGTCTAGAACCATATGTTTCTCACACAAGAAAACCTACTTAACCCCACATGAGCCGGCACGATGACGATGGAGAGAATAACTTGAAGAAAACTCAAACAGAACCTAACCCTAACCCTAACCCTTACCATTTCAAAAAGCTTTTTTTTAATCAAGTTTATGTGACACTGGAAACAGAAGGACATACAGTAATCCCTCGTTTATCGCGGTTAATGGGGACCAAAACCACCTGCATAAACGAAAATCCGCGAAGTAGCGACCAATAAACATACTGTATTTAAAAAAAAAAAAAAGCACCATGTGGGCCTTCGCGGTTGAACAGAGCGTGCTAACACACACACACTCACAGACACACACACACAGGCCAGCGATCCCGCGTGCAGCAGACATGTTCATGATTAGTCAATTAAGACAATTAAGGATGAAAGAGACCTGCTTTTGTTCTTATAAGCCTCCTCTCTCTCTCTCTCTCTCTCTCTCTCTTTCTCTCAGCAACACACGTACACACACCTGCTCTCGCATGCGTGCACACACACGTGCCCCACGTGGATCTTTGCCCCTGAGCAGAGTGCACTAACATACGCGCACACACACACACACACACACACACATGCACGCGCACACACTAACATGCATGTAAACAGCACTTAGACACTGATTTGTGCAGACTTCAAAAAAAAAAAAATCTTTTTTTTTACAAATATGTTTGAAAAAATCTGCGATGCACCGAAGCCGCGATAAACGAACCGCGAAATAGCGAGGGATCACTGTACTAAAAGTGTGGTGGGGGGGATGATTTTTAAAAAATGGAAATTGTTGCACACACATCATGTTTTTTGGGGGGGGAGTGGGGGGGCTACCATTAGAGCAAAATTGAAATGGTAGTTGACTGCAAGATCATCATTTAAACGGGCCCAAGCCTAGTATCGAGTCACGTCTTTGTGCTGGTACATGGTAATGAATTGAAGATGGGAGAAATAGCCTCCTTATATTTTGTATTTTCCATCGTTATCATCTGATACACATCAAGAAAGAAAATATTTTTTTGTTAACATGTATTCAACCAGTATGAAGTCAAACGTGATTAGGAATTGGTCAAATAAGAGTGTATTGAACAACCTTTGCAGTTGCAGTTACAGTTACGGTGACATGCTGACCAACACACGTTGTCTCTGGAGACGAGAGCGCGTGATGGCTAGCCCTGGAGTTCTGCCAGTCCATATGAAATTGTTAAGATATTTCTGTAAAACACAATACAGTACATGTGGACTGCATACACTGTATATAATGGCTAAGTGTGGACCGGCTGTGCTCTGCTCTCCTAAAATCTGTGTGTGAAAGCTTCCGTGCATTTTGATTGTAGTTTGAATCACCACAAAACCAGAGAGGGATCAGCCACTCATGAAAACAGATGTCGAACCCCACGGAAGGCGTGAGAGTTCAATCGGGTTCGGCCGCTTCTGTCAGTGTGCGGTAGCCCAAGCAGTCACCAAGCCTCCCTGGTTTCTTGGGTGCTATGGATCTGCTGGGAAACATGAGTCCTAAGCTCACAAACTCCAAAGCTTTTTTTTTTTTTTTTTTAACAATAAGAATATTTCCATGCAGGGCAGCTCAGAACTCAAACTGATTTGACTAAAAAGGTAACCATGTATTTGAATCTAAATCGGTGGAGCTCCGTTTTGCGTGGGTGGCACTTTAACAAGGAAAGCATTGGTTGCAGGAAATTGTGTGTGCCCAGTGGCACAGTAATAATAGGCTTGTCAAGAGGACATGAACAGCCTTCCATATGACAAGGCACCCTCGGGGATACCACAATCCCGCCCAAAAATGTTTGGTAAGGACAAGTGCCATCCATGTCACTTCACTTTGCTGAAACAACTTTTAGGTTTGACAATGTTCGCTGCCTCTATGCCTTTAATTTCCACATAAAATCCGACGAAGCGCCTTAGAGAGAGTGGGAAATTAAATGGGACGAAAAAGGTCTATCATTTACTTTAGTTGCTCAGTCAATCGGCTCAAAATAACTGACAATTCTTTCTTAAAATATGGACAGTGATGACTGTATCCGATCATTATGGCCACCTAAAATTGTAAGAAATGAATGAGTATCTGTGTGAATCAACAAACTAATTCTGTGAGCTAGCGTTCACATACGCTTCTTGTGTGGCGTTTGTCTTGGGGGATTTTACTTTAATTCTATTTGCAAGATAAATAGCAAGATGCATATGAAGCCGTTTGTTCTTAAAAGTATTCCCAAGTTAATGTGAACAAAAGAAATACAGCTTTCAGTCATCCTGTAGCACCTTTGTGCTGTAATATTTGAATTGTATTCTTTATTTTCAGAAAGTCCTCAAAAAGAAATGATTAATTTTGCAGAATGAAATCGAAAGTCATCGGACTATTTCCATTACGAGCGGAAAGTTTGCAACTGTACACTGTGACTAAGCAAGCTGATGTGAAAACTTAGTCAGTAATCAACTGGTCATGTTTTAACCTGACCACATTTATTCTTTAACCGTATCATCTTCAGACTCCATTGATGTTATCTGATCTCTGATCCCGAAACGACTCACTTTTTAGAACCCGTTGGCACTCTATGGGGTAAAAAAGACGTTGGTGTCTGTAGCAGTCTCTGTCATTATTAGAAACTCATCGTGCTGCAGTTTTTATTTGTATCCAGCATATGCATACCACAACCCCACCCCGAACGAAAAAGTCAATCATTACCAAACCTGGCCTGAAATCGATGACCAACAAGCCCAAGGTGTGTGCTTGAACATTTGTTCTTTTCATGTAAAGTCATGCTGAAGATTTTCATTCACAGAGGTTTGGCTACACCCCTTGTAACATGTTCGTGCTGCAGTCTGGACTGAACTGAAATGCTCTAGTTATTTTGGGTCACAACTCCTTTTTCATGTCCTTATGTGACCTCTTTGAGGCCCTCTTTGGGATCTCTTTTCTTTCTCAGAACATCGCACTTAAGTGCTTGATATCATGTTGAATGCTCCCTAGTTTGCTAATTCATGAGCATTGTCAAGGGAAAAAAAAATAACCCTGTCGAAAAAGTCTATCTTCAATTTTTATGGAATACAATTTTCAGAGACTGCCATACATTACCATTAAAATGAGAGATGTCAGACTGAGACGTTTGGGAAAGGGTGTCACTCCTGTGAGTAGTTGATTGTTTATTGACTCACAATATACTGTAATGTGGCCCGGTGGGCCAGTGGTTAGCACGTCGACCTCACAGTGCAGAGGTACCGGGTTCAATTCCAGCTCCGGCCTCCCTCTGTGGAGTTTGCATGTTCTCCCTGCGTGGGTTTTCTCCGGGTGCTCCGGTTTCCTCCCACATTCCAAAAACATGGCTGGCAGGCTGATTGAACACTCTAAATTGTCCCTGGGTGTGAGTGTGAGTGCGGATGGTTGTTCGTCTCTGTGTGCCCTGCCCCGGTTCAGGTTGTCCTAGACAGCTGGGATAGGCTCCAGTAACCCTTGTGAGGATAAGCGGATCGGAAAATCAATGAATGAATGAATGATTGAATATACTGCACTGTACTGTTAGCACAATATTTTTCCAGCTATGCATGTACAGTCAAACCTCGGTTTTCGTCCATAATCCGTTCCAGAAGGCTGTTTGAAAACCGAAATTGTTCGAAAACCGAAACCACGCTCTTTTTAAAATAAAAACGTTTACTGAACACGTCTGCTCACAATGGAAAGCAACACGAGGAAGCGTCACTTCCTCATGTAAGGAAGGCGAGAGGAGTCAAATGGTGCATTCAAGTGCGCTCAGTTTGTTCGAGAACCGAAATGTGTTCGTCATCCGAGGCATAAAAAACGCGAACTTTTTGGTCGAAAACCGAATTGGACGAGAACCGAGACGTTCGAAAACCGAGGTTTGACTGTAATTGATATAGTGGAGAAAGGTCGGAGTCACAAAACATCCCATCTGTGTAACTGAAAAATGTAAGACAGTGGAAATTAATGATAATTTCATTTAAAACTAATATGTCATGTGATTCGGCTCCTCCTGTAAGTCGTTACATGGCCTCTTGTGCCTTGACGTCTAATATATTATGTCAGGACCATCATAAATTGAGTACTCTGTAGATTTTAAGAAGACAATACAAATGACAATAATTACATACAGTCGATATCTGACGAGATACATCAATCGGCCTTTTCACAGTCATCGCTATGGTATGGTCCCGTATCACTATTTTGTAGTCACTCAAAGCATTCAATTTATATTCTACATTCAACTCATAAAGTCGTATGAAATAATTTCTAACCCACTTTTCAGCTGATGAATCAAGGAACTATGCTTAATATGTTTGCGACCTTAATGACTCACACAAGACAGTAAAATATAAGAACAGTTTCAGTATGATGGAGTCCAGTTCTACAAACTAAATCTAACATCATAAACCACCAATTAAATGATGGTTCTCACACAAGGTTTATCCATTTTTAGATAAGAGAAGCCAAGCACTTATCTAAATCGAGTGATTTTACTATCCGCCAAGGTCAGATCAGTACATGCCTCTGAGCACGTTTATTTTAAAAACTCGCTGTGGCTCACAATTAGATGTTTACAATCTATTGTGCTGGAAGTAATGTTCATATTTGTAAGCCGTGATTGGCCAAAGTGAACATGTTCAGCATCATCACATCAGGGATTTTGCCACAAACCTCAGCTGAGCGCGTTTATTTTGCAGATTTGTCCATACAATCTTTGCAACATGTTTCCTGGCCGTGGATCAACACAGCTGACCATCAAATGACTCCCCCCACTGCAACTACAAAACCAAAGCAACAGCAGAAAACCTAGCATAAAAGCAGTCTGTATTGAAGAGGTTTATATTTTAATTATCTTCGAGACTGAACTGACCATTCAGCTGCTGGGGGATTATTTGAAACATGAATCGCCAGGAGATGAAATCCAGCTGGCAAGAGAAACAGAAGACTGTTTCTCAAAAGGACCAAGGGAACACCTTCTCCCTCCTGCTGCGTTCTGACATAAGTTACGTAAGAGTTGTGTTTTTCCAAAACAAGACAAGTGTTGAATTATTAGCCATGTTTAAAGTGCTGCACCACAGATCGCGGGAAGAATCATGTGATACCTCTCAAAAGTTTGTGATATGCGGTTAAAAATAAATAAATAAAATACTCTTGGTTACTCTGAACACTAACCTTATTCTTTAACATTCTGTTCATGTGGGTTATTCTTAATTGGTGTACACAAACAGATCACCAAGATGGAAATAGCCTCTGAATGGGACCTTTTAAAGATGAAGGAAAAGCTGCTCCGGCCATCCCTGGTGTACGTTATGTTCAGCTTTTGAATTGAACATGTGGGCCAGTACCACAAACAAAAAAATGTATACATTCAGCGAGACAATTTAACTACTGCAACATCGGACCGACAAAGGTAGCCTGTCCATCTTTCTCTTTGCTTTCTCCGTGCTCAACTCTCCAGGGAGTCACGAATCTGTGCTACGCATTGTAAGTATAAGGAGTGAAGCCAATAGTCAGTACGGTGCTGCGGGGATAGTATTCTTTAAAGAGAAAAGAAGTGGCTCAACCCTGACCAGACTCGGATTTTGCACTTGGAAGAGGGCACATTACAGGCCCTAATCTGGGATTGCTGCATGTTCAGTTACGTATGTAACTGCTGGTTGTGCAACCTAATTGCTTATATAATAGGCTATTTGAAACCGTTAATTGGTTCGGTTGTACGTGCTGACTGTCAAGTCCTGAGTGTTAGCTGATGTCAGTGGGTTTCTAGGTTGAGGTCCCACATCCTGCCTTGGATCAGAGTTGAATATGGTCTGATATAACTAAACCGACAATATTTGGGGCAGCAAATGAAAACAGGATATTTGATCAAATGTCCTTTGCAAATATTTTTTTTCCCAGATAGTATAAACCAATAAACACATAATTTGTCAACACAGACTAATCCTCGCTACATCTTTAGTGGCTGCTCAACTTTCACTGCTCTTGCAATGGCAAGTTTAAAGTCGGATGTCGGACAACACTTGGCATTTCATCATGTCATGTCCACAGTGGGAGGTTCTTGGAAAACTGCCTTTCCATCCTTGATGGTGCTGAATGGGAACCAAAGACTTACCGTTACTGCCTGTCGCATGAGAGAGAAGGGTTGCAAAGGTCAGGGGGGAAAGATAGGGAGGGGAGGGTTGCCATATTATTGCCACTAAATCAAATGACTTACATTTTAACAACTAAAACCCTTAGCTAATCTCCTGCAGGGAAGTTTTGGATCAGGTATCGAGGTCTGGTCATCAAAATGTGTCTAAGTAAGGGCATAATATTTATTGGACGGTCCAAAAGCGAAAACAAGTCTAAGTAAGGGCATAAGATTTATTGGACAGTTCAAAAGCCAAAAAAAAAAAAGTTGGCCACGACTAGTGAAATGTGCATATTTTGGTGTCCATTATAAATGCAGTGAAAAAAAGAACAAACACAAAAAACATCATAAGAAAATATGTTTATAAATGTTTTTTGTGAATAGCTGATCCGTGAGTATGTGGGGGTCCATCGTCTACAGGGCCTTCATGGCCTTCTCTCCAGGTGCAAACACTTCAGAGACACAGACCTACAGTTACAATTTAAATGAAGTGGGAACAATTTATTTCCAACAATCTATCTTGGCTGTCGCTGATGGTGTAGGGCAGGGGTCGGCAACCCAAAATGTTGAAAGAGCCATATAGGACAAAAAAAAACAAAAAACAAATATGTCTGGGGCCACAAAAAAAAATAAAGCCTTCTATAAAACTTACAATGAAGCAAACACATGTTGTATGTATGTAGGAGACTGGACTGTCTCAGAATTGTTTATGTTATTCAATCCTTTGTTGTCTGTTCACAAACACCCCCATAGAATTTATTTTGTGATTTCCTTGCTTGATTTTTGTTTTGGTGCATTATTTTTGCTTTTCTTAGTGTCAGTCAAGTGGTCATTAATTTCTGTTTTTTGGAGACTGTCTTTGAACGCCTCTCGAGTCGAGCGAGAAGAGAAAAGGCACGGAGTCGGACGGAGACGTGCCTGTGTTTGTCGAGACTGTTAAAAGCATAAATAAAGTGTAAATTTTTAAAAACCAACACCACAGCTCTCCTTTTTCGGAGCTGCAACATGTATCGATATCTATTTGAGCTATATTAGCCTACTATTCAAAATCCTTTTCCATTTTCAAACATTTTTTATAAAGCACCAGGGAGCCACTAGATGTCGCTAAAGAGCCGCATGCGGCTCTGGAGCCGCCTGTTGCCGACCCCCGGTGTAGGGGTACACTCGCCTGACTTGTGAGTGGGCAGCGTGGGGTTCATTCCCACTCAGTAACGGTGTGGATGTGGGTGTGAATGGTTGTTTGTCTCTATATATGCCCTGGAAAAAAATGGTGACCAGCTCAAGGTGTAGTCTGCGCTCCGCGACCCTGTTCAGGATGAGCAGTGTTCAAAATCCATGGAGAGAGAGAGAGAGAGATACTGTCTTGAAATAGGCTGGGTCTGTTTTCCAAACATGGAAACATCTTTTTTTTCATGTTTTGTATGTGAAAGTATTTGTTTTGATACCGTACTATTGGGAGCAATGAGCCTGTGGGATATATTCCAACCACCGCAGGCTGTAAGCGGACATCATTTCACTACAGCTTGGGATGTCGAGACATACAAAAGATGTAATACAATAAAAATGGCCTTTGATCATCATTTTTGTATATAATAACCACAAGTAGGCGAACATGACACCAAAAGAAATCATCTAGAGTAGAAATAAACTGGCCTGGGAACAAAAGGGAGGTATGTCAATCTACTGAATGTTTGGACCAAATAAATGGTTTTTCAGGTGTTGTTTGAAACATTCCAAGATTCATTCTAACAGATTGTGGGAAATGGTTCCATAAAGTTGGGCCTGAAAATGGAAATTCTCCATAACCTTTTGATTTACGGTTTGTGCGGGGGATGGCTCCAAGACCATGGTATGTGATGAACATTTTAAGCTCCTTAATTTGCCAAGCTCCTATATTTTGTTCTTCGACTTCTTCCTTTCAAAACTTTGCTGCTTTGAATTGGGAATTTCTCCATTGTGAGACTAATAAAGGTGTTTTTATCTTATTGAATAAATATATTTCAATGTTATATTAATAATAATAATAATACATTTTATTTATAAGCGCCTTTCAAGACACCCAAGGACACTTAACAATCAGGAACAAAAACAATAAAACACAATGCGGGTTGAGCAGTGGCTTGTTGTACTACATTTCAATTATGCTTCACTGATTTTAGTTTCTTAAAGGTCATACCTTTTGACAGACGCTGTACCTTCCAACGCAGTATAGGTTTTGGAGATAATAAAAACACAATGTGGTACCTGCTGGTTTGCACGATTGATGTGTCCCACTGTGTTGCGCACTTCAAAGGGCTGTGGTTGCTCTTGTCTCTGTTGTAAATGTTTTGGCATGTGTGATCATATACATCGAAAAGACACGTGGATGACTCAGCATTTTTGCTGTTTGCCTTTATGGATTGACCCACACTGACCTGAAGTGGACCAAAAAGGGACTGCGAGAGAAAGACGGGGGCGGATATTGGCCACTTCCCCTCTAACGTAACAGATTAGGAAATAGGAAAACCAGAGAGAAAGTCTGAGAGATGAAGCTGTACATCATCCATAGTAAGACTGCTTGAGCAATAAAGATCGATCTGAAAAAGGACAAATTACCATGTGAATTTACTAGTTGGGGATAACCAAGCACCTCAAAATGTATTTACTGAGAGAGAAATCAGGATAGAGGGGTTGAGCAACTGAGGCAGGGAGGAAAGAACAATGGGCAGAAAAAAAAGCCAAATCGACAACTATAATAGTCCAAATTCCAGAGATAAGCGCATCAGTAAGTTTTGCCGGTCCGTCATTCGCCAGCGGCAGGTACACCTGTCTGTCATCATCGATCAGTCAGCGTTACAACCTGACCAAATCTGTCATCGTCAGTCTGTCACTGCATTGTTGTTATTTTAACCGTGCTTCTGTCATCGGTGAATAAGAAACTGATCGATCTCACTTGCTTTGCATTCGCTTATAACATGCATTCAGTTATGAGTACCGTAATGCGATTAAGTTACCTACATTGGATTTATTAAAAAGTGAATGCAAAAAGCACACAATAGAATGTAGATAAGCCACACACGTGACACTGGGAACTTCAGTTTCAATCAAGTTCATTTCACATTTAAAGTGTGACATATTTTCCAAACGGATTTCTTTGGTACCTAAATCCGTGATCTGGAAATGAGGGCCACTCTTTGACTTCACCGAATCACGCCTCTCTGGTTGTTGCGCACAAATTTCCAGGTGGCTGTATCAGGTGCGGAAAAAAATGACTTAAGCGCAAGCGAGATAATATGCCCCTCAATGCTGGTGGCCATGGCCTGTAATGTGGTCCGGGTGCAGATGGCTCTGTGTTTCCTCACCTCAGGTCCTTTGGTCCATGACCTCATATCTTTGTGTATATTTGCAGGTGTGTGTTTGCATCCTTGTGGACAAGTTGGTATGGTGTAGGATTTGAACTTATTTGAAGAACTTCAAGTTGCATTTTTACGTATGAAAAGCGCTGTATAAATATTGATTGACTGATTGAAGAGAGAAATGGGAGTTTGTGTTGCGCATATCAGATGGGAATGAGTTCCATGAGAAGGTAGCGACCACATGTTCTGGTTCCCACGGTGAAGTGGAGCGGCTTGATTGGCAAATGCGAAACAGGTGCGCCTGCTGCGGGGAAACGCCCTTCAGTCCAACTGGGCCTGAAAAAAAAACAGAGTGACAGAGACAGTTTTCAAACTTTCATTCCAGACATCCCCTTGACTTGGAGCACACGCCGCTCCAAATGATCTAAGGACTGTTGTAACATTAAGATTCCTCTGAAAACCTAACGTTATCTCGCTTAGGTGCGATCCCAAAGAATTTGTCTCACAGTCTTTTGACCAAACATCTTTTTTCATCTGTGAGTAAATCAAAAACAAACCTTTAACGTCGGTATAAGCTGATTTTTATCTCAACAAATAGCGAAGGAACTGCAGCCGAGGTGCCATTGAGCAAGGCACTGAGTTCCCCAAGTTTCCTGCCATATGAAGAAACATGTCGCAGGAATTTTAAATCAAATGGATTTAGAAGGCAATCTAAGCTTGAAGAAGCTTACCCGTCACTATCAAAATTAATTTATCTCTGTGACCTTGCCTGCCTTCAAAATGAACGTGGAGGCTAACAATCACATCAAGAAAATGAGTTTCTTAGAGAGAGATGAGCAAGGCCACTACATTATGCGCTCGCACTTTTTCAGTGTACACTGCCCTTCGGTGGTGAACCACGGTACAAAGACACATTCTGAGATGTTTCCGGGGTTTATCTTTTATAAGTTTGGAAGGCTAAAAAAAAATAGTATCCATAGTAAAACAGTGAACACCGTGTGTTGTACAGTCTTTAGTAACCAGAATATGCTGTTTGATCCATAAATATTGAGACTATGACGGATGTTTTTTATTATTTAGCCTCGATTCACAACCACAATAAACTTGAAATAGAAACAAAACGTCCGGACTTTCTGTCTGTCTCTACTGTGTCTGACATTTGGAAGGCCAACAAACTGCAGTAAACAATTATAGCGATTGATAGCAGAACACTTGTATATCTACTTCATAACATTACCTGTAAAGTAAATTCCACGTGGTATTAACCTACAGATAGTACTTACTTAGATTCGCAGCATTGCCGCTCCCAGTCAAGAGTCTTCCATGGTGTCCAGATTGCGACAACTGCTGGGAATCCAATAGACAGCATTTGCAGTATAGAGAGTGTATACGGGTACATACATAGACCCCACCTTGAGTTTATCAAACCCACAACCAAATTAGGCGTGGCTAAGTGAATAGATTTGTGGAGATTCCTCGTTCACTTGCTCCCTCAGGGCTCCATACAATGTGATCTATTTGTCGTTTTTTTTTTTTATTGGGAGCACAGTGGCGCGTAACCTGAAATTTGCAAGTGCAAGTCGAATATTTAGGGGCGTACACTTGCAAGATGACGGGCAAAGTAAACATTTACTCTTTTCATTTTTCACTATATCACTGATAAATACGTGGTCGTGTGGAGCAGAAGTTTGTCAGCAACAAAAAATATCTAAGGATAGTAATTAACCCTTTCATGCACCCTGTAACCTGATAAGGTGTGCACTGTAGTAACCGCTGTCCCTGAAAGGGTTAAAAAAAACAAAACTGTAAACTGACTGGTCGTCCAGCATGAGTAGATTGAAAAAAATGACTTAAAAAATTTTCGGTTCAACATGCAACCATTTAAGGCAGGGGTCTCAAACTCCGGTCCTGGAGGGCTTCTGTCCTGCATGTTTTCCAAGTCTTGCTGTTGCAACACACCTGATTCAAATGATCAGATCACCAGCAAGCTCTGCGGAAGCCTGACATTAAACCTGTTCATTTGAATCAGGTGTGTTGCAACAGGCAGACTTGGAAAACATGCAGGACAGCGGCCCTCCAGGACCTGAGTTTGAGACCCCTGATTTAAGGGCACTCTGGAGCTAACTTCAGCCTCTCAAATTATTACAACAACCGTTCTCACAGATGCCACGCATACACAAAAAAAAAAAAAAACTCAGAGATGCACTTTGAAAAAGCTTTGAAACAACTGTTGCACACCAACATTGATGTCTTTGTTGTGGCCTGCACACATTATTTTCAGTAAAGTTGTGATAGGTGGTTGCGGATCAATTAAAAATCACTCTTTTTTTTCTTGATATCTAATTCTAGTGATGAAAAATTCAACATGAATATTTCACAACACAGAAATAGCTTCTACGAGAAAATTTTAAAAAAGATTTGTTTATTTTTAGAGATCCCTGCTTCAGGGGGGGGATACAAGCTTCTTGGTGGATGGGCACAGCCCCTTGTGACCTGCCTGTGGGGATGAGTGTGCTGTCTTGTCGCGTAAACGACAGACTGGATGACGTGGAGATTTGCAAGACATTTATATTCACTTCACAAGGACTTGGCGACCTGCTTCATTGAACTGATAATGCAGTTCAACTAATTGTAATAAAATCTCTGCTTGGACTGGATTAATTTATAATTTATTAGTCTAACGCAAATGTCCAAATCATCAGAACAAGACCCAGGAAGTGGAATGAAGCTTTTCATAATTTCTATTAAAAAGAAAAGAAAAATACTTGATACAACAAGCGTATTTCTATTCTTTGTGGCACAGTGAATTCAAATGGATTACAGTAATCCCTACTTCGCGGATTTTCGTTTATCGCGGGCGGTTTTGGTGCCCATTAACCGCGATAAACGAAAATCCGCGAAGTAGCGACCAATAAACATACTGTATAAAAAAAAAAATTGCCCCACGTGGGCCTTCGCGCTTGAGCAGAGCGCACTAACACACACACACACACACACACACAGGCCAGCGATCCCGCTTGTGCAGCAGACGTGTTTATGATTAGTCAATTAAGACAATTAAGGATGAGAGAGACCTGCTTTTGGTCTTATAAGCCTCCTCTCTCTCGCTCTCTCTTTCTCTCAGCAACACACATACACTCACCTGCCGCATATGCGTGCACGCACACACATGCCCCAGGTGGACCTTTGCGCTTGAGCAGAGTGCGCACAAACTAGCACGCATAGTAAACAACACTTAGACACTGATTTTTGCGGACTTCAAAAAAAATTATTATTATATTTTTTTTTTTTTATGAATATGTTTGAAAAAATCCGCGATGCACCATAGCCGCGATAAACGAACCGCTAAATAGCGAGGGATCACTGTATACCATTGGAGAATGCAAATTTACATGTCCATATTGTATTTGACTCCACTGCAATTTACTGTACATCCTATGTTTCAGAAAGCATTAGTCATAGCAAAAGTGTAGGTGACAAAAAGTTGTACTCCAAGCATGAAAAAATGAAAGTCACCCATGACCAATGCGCCAATAATCACGCCCGCGACAGCTCCCGAAGTACGTGCCCATGAAGAACACTGCGCTGCCATGGCTGCCACTGCACCCACAGACACCCCAGAGGTACCCACCACCCCCAGTAGTGCTCCAGCTTTGCCTCCTTTCCCCAGAGCTGGGGATAAAATCTCCACACCAGCCAGTAAAACTACGGAAATGACGGCAGCCCCGACGATGACTTTGGTCCCTCCAGCTGTATGCCTTACAAGGGGCCCCCCAACTGTGGCTCCCAAACTCAGCTGGCAAAGTTTTGCTGCAATAATTGCTGTTTTCAAAGCTTCTCGAGAGGAACTGTCACTCATGCGATCGCTGATGCTGTCACCATTTCCATCTTGCTGTTGCCCTTTCTGATCCCTGATCTGGTCCCCAGCTTGTACGGTGAGCATGGCAATCACGAATGTTGCAAGCATTCCCATGCATCCGACCAACATCCAGAACTTAAAATCAGACGACTTCAGAATCAAATAGCCAATGATTGCTACTAAAGCGACAAGTACGATGAACACAGAATGGTGGCCTCCATATCCAAATAAACCAAAAAGTGAAGTTACGACAGCAACCACCGTCATTGGGATTCCCGAAAAAGCCAAAAAGTCCACATATTTAATCATCACAGTTTTGATCCAGTCTTGGAGGGTCCTTTGTTTGACTTGTGCCTCTTCAGCCTCCGCCTTCTTCCTCTCTAGTCCTTCTCGCAGCTTCCGCTCAGTGGCCCACATTGATGCGTCAGGAGTGTTCATCCCATTATTGATTGTCAGGATCCTCTCTTCTATTTGCACAGCCACCCTTTCTCTCTGCTCTAAATCCGAAATCTCGATCTGTTTCCTTTCTGTGTCCCAAATCATAGACCCTTGAGTGCAACAGGTCTCTCCTTGTTCCCAGAGGACGTTAAATACAAAGCGCAGGGGTGGTTTGAGGATGCTGAAAATGGACAGTGCACACAGAAGACCAATCATTCCAAAATTATTCACAATCATTTCAATGAGAAAACCGAGCGTGCCACCGCTGAGCGTGGTCCCGAAGGCACCGGCGAGTCCTGCGTTTGCCCACAAGTTCGCATAGTTGGTCGAAGTTGTCCCACAATTCCTTGTGGTGACGAACACTGAAGCTACCACTGCTGCCATGACAACGCCAGCTACAACCGAGGTCATGGCGATGGTCAGCGCAGAAGCTCCCATGAGAGTCCCCAGACCGAGAGCACCCACTGTCCTGATGTCTTCGATCAGTGGTTTCAGTTGACTCGCCGAGGTCATTGCAGCCAGCGTCCTGTCAACGGGGTCTTCTGTGGCTCCCATAATGGAGCCTCCCACTGCTCCGAGTGCAAAACCTATAGCTGCTTCCTCTAAAAGGAAAAGAACAGAGATTTTTTTTTTCACTGACAAAGGTACTAAAAAAATATGAAAAGTACACATTACACTTAAGGTGAGTGAGCACAGGTATGCTTTCCGCTTTTACTATGGAGTCCCAGTAAAAACTGATCAAGATTGTTTACTCATACGTACTATCTTTCTCAGTTGTAATGTTTTTCCAGTGCAAATCCAGATTAATCATTATTTTCTTAAATCATGCTAACACCAGAGAAAAAAAGCTGAGACTTATTTTGATTTGGCCAACAGTCATACCCTGCAGTCCAACAGGACTGGTTGATCAGGTTTAACCAGCAAACAACCCATGTTGTTTTCAGTCACATCCTCCACCACACTAAGTTAATAATGGTGGACATGATGTCGGGTTTTCAAAAGTATTTTGTGATAACTTCATTTGGGCTTTTAAGACATTAACAAGCTTCAAAGCAGAATCAGCCAACAGCCAATTTTACACAGCTTATTTGATAACACTGAGAAGAAAAACACCCATATATTTATTAAAGTTTGATAGCCTACAGATTTCGTCAATGATGATGTACTTACTCATTTTTTTCTTTATCATCCTGTTTGTTGTGCAGAAGTCGATAGAGAGAATCCACCACCTTTATTTCTGGACCGGTCCCTGACTAGTCACTAGAGACAGCTTGTCTCCTGTTAATAAAGCAACTATAGGACACACCCACGCACAGACCCACATGCACTAATCACCAGAATCGCTATGCAATACCGGTTTAGTTTCTTTTGTGCACATGTAGTAGCATCCTGCTATGTGGATGTTTGTCACATTTTTACTGTCACTTTTTAAAAAAATAATTTCTAACAAAGAAAATACACACCTGACCATGACAAAGCGCAAACCCTCCAATCTGAAAAATGTGTATATATATATATATATATATTTTTTTTTTTTTATTTTTTTTTTTTTGTGAGAAAACTCAAACAAATTTGGGGTTTCCTTGCAGAATGCAGTCTGTCAAGGTGATATCTGCCAATCTGAAAAAGCTGCAGTTAGGAGGTCTTGCGTTTCGGCCATTGATGAGTGATTTCTCCCTTGTCATGGTCCTAAGGTATTTGAATTTATTTCAGGAATGCTTGTGTGCATGTGATATAATTGTCTTATGTGTAGAGTATATAACTCATACAAATGATATAGCTGTGCCCACGGGGACATTAAAGCTCGGAATGGCAAAAGGTTTGCTACTGCTGTTGCTGTTGAGCAACCTCCAACAGGGTCCGATAGTTGCTTCGAAAGCCGCTGTGTCCCGGATACCTGCTGACCCAGTTGTCGGTTGTTGATTGGGAACTGTTCGTAGCCCAAAGGCACACCCAGCCGAACTGGGCAAGTGTTGCTGCTTGCTATCAAGTATCAAGTCAAGTATCAATGTTCCTTAATGTCACAAAAACAACAACATCAACAAATCCAGGATGCGTTTTCTGTATTGATAGCACACACTAAAAGTAAGTTTCATGAAAATTGTTTGTGAAATGAGTTTGTACAGTATTTGAAATGTTTTTGTCTATATAATGCTATCCATTATATAGACTGGCTGATCGACACTCCATTCACGGCCAGTAATCTATCTGAATGCTCGTTGCCAACCATTCAACTCAAACGAGATGAAAACGAAAAGGAACCGTAGACAATTGACTCATCTACAGATTGTGAAATTCGGGACATGAGTGATACACACTGTTGTACAGTAGGTGGCGATATGCGCATGTAAATTGCTTGCAATCCGCCAGTGAATCAAAGAAGATGAAGAAGTGTAGGAACCATCCGCTCTTGCTACTTGTACTGTACTCGGAATCCTTTCGTTGTTACTCTCCAATGGCCGCTTTAGTGGATACTCGTGTGGGGATCTTGGAAGATAGCGGTAACTATTTGAATCTACCGTGTACTTTTTACTTTATGAGTTTTAGTGTAACACCGCATTGAGAGTGCACATGAAGTGTTGCCTTCATCAACTTTTTAATGGAAATTCTAATTGGTCTGTGACTCTTAATATGATACGCCGTAACGTTAGAAAGTTAGACATAATGCTATTTTCACGTGTTGCTGTAATTTACCAATTAACCTGTTTTGATACGCCGTAACGTTAGAAAGTTAGACATCATGCTATTTTCACGTGTTGCTGTAATTTACCAATTAACCTGTTATTCCGAGTATTATGACATCACCTTTACGTTTGGGCAAATTTGTTGCACTTGATGAAATTGGCAATCTAGGTATGTTTGTTTTGGTATTGCCTTTCATTTGAATTTTACTGTAGTCACGTGTCAAACGTTAACTATTGTATTACTATGTAAGCGTTAAACTGGCTATTTTTGGACAAATGAATTAAAATAAGTTTCTTATTCGCCAGATGACGCCGAGTCTCCTGTGGAGGACACAAATGATCTGAATAGCTCAGGTGAGGAGAGTCATGATCATATGTCATCTGATGGAGAATCTGACGGAAATGTGGACGGTGAGAATGATGGAGACAATGAGGATGGAGGTCAGGAGAAGGAGGATGGCAATCCCAATGCTGGCTGGGCAGAGGCAATGGCCAAGGTTTTGGGGAAGCAAACCGTCAAGAACAAAACCATCTTAGTGAAAAACAAAGAACTGGACAAGGTGAAGGCAAAAGAAAAACAAGAGCAGTTGGAGAGGAAGGAACAGGTAATTATCGATGTTTTTTTTTGTTTGTTTGTTTTTTTAAAGCAGAAAGCCTGAGCATCCCCTAGCAATATTGAGTTACCTATTACCTAAAACCAACTGCCTATTGTTAAATGTCAATTCTCAGCACTTGCTGAATTGTTTTCTGAATTACACTCAGTACCATCACAAGAAAATTACTCCCCAAAAATTGTAAAAACACTTAATTTATCCATTGTATCCAATTGTTTGCTCAGTTTGTTTTGGACAATAATCATTACATAAACACCAAAGTTGAGGTGGAACTGGAACAACCCTCCTGGTGTCATTTATTTATTATCATTACATATTTACATAGCACATTAAGTTAAGGCGTATGGGAGTTCACAAATCCAAGACTAAAAACAGCTGGCATCAGAGAAAATATTTAACTTGTTTTGCTTTCTTTGTATTTTTTGTATAATTAATGTTATCTATCAACATAATGTAGCTGGCAAGAGCTACATTACAGTGAAATTGTCTCCTAATTGCTACAAGAAAAAGAAAAGAAAGCAACTGACCACGCTATACTGATGGAACCTTTTATTAAAAAAAAATTAAGTATATGCAAGTCAATGTTTGATAAACGATTGAACATGTTAATTTGTCAATATAAAATTTAACTTTAAAACCATAATTATTGCCTTTCCTGATCCCTGGAACTGGTGTAATGGCACAGGTTTTGGACAGACATTGCGAATCTATTATTGTGCTTGGTTTTTTTGCCCATCAGTCTGACAAGAAACAAGCATGGGAGATGATGTGCAGAGTGAAACCTGACTTGGTAAAGGACCGAGAGGTTGAAAAAGCTCTACAAAGAACTGCAACTAGGTGTGTTATCGTGTATTTTTGTGTTGTGACAAGGACGTGAGCATAAAGGCTGATTGTGTTTATTTTTTCCACCAAGAGGAGTTGTGCAGCTGTTCAATGCGGTGAGGAAGCACCAGAGGAACATTGATAGCAAGGTGATGGAGGCTGGTGGCTCAGAGAGGAAAAAGGCAAAAATTCTTTCCTCCGTTTCCAAAAGAGACTTTATTGATGTACTAAGGAAAACTGAAGGTGGCGCCAGAGTCAAAATCAAGACAGAAAAGGACACAAGTGTAAGTGATTCTTTTTTTTTCTTGCGTAACGCCTCCAAAAACAAAACTTAAGTATCTTATATTGTTTTCAAACAAAAGAAAAAGATCATCTTGAATCGCTGTATGGTGTCTGTGTGACTACTTACCCCTCTAAAGACAGTTTTTGTGAAGATTTGTATAGCCATGATTTAAATTAATTACGGATATGTTATCTTTTACGAAAGGCAAAAGGTGAGAGAGCCAAACGGTTTCTGTGCATTCAAATTACTGGCAAAAAACAACCTCCCATCAATTTTAGTTTAGGATCCGCCGGTCTCATTCATCTATGCACTCAGTGATTTACTGTCACGGTCTTCCGCAGTGCTGCAGAAACATCAATTTGGAGATATTGCATATTTTCCAGTTAAGGTGGTTTGGGTTTCATTATTTAGTCATTGTGCTTGTAAGCAGAAGAGGAGCTGCTCGCATCACTGTGTCTGTAACCAGACATGAGCGAGTGATTTATCCATCCATCCGAATTATGTAATGTGGGTAATTGATAAATGGCAAACTGCAACTCGGTGGGGATACACTTTCTGCTAGTATTCATGGTGAAATAATTTTTCGGTTGGTGTGTGTGTGTATCAATGCTTTAATGGTGTTGGAGATATTTGCTCAACGTGTACCCCTATTCGATTTAGGAATACATCACTGATTGTGCTTGCTGAACCTCATTACTGTAAAATGTGGCTGTCGACTACACTGCACGTATTACACAAACAAATGTGTGCTTCAGCCCCGCCCCCTCTGATGTACACTCCTTAGGCCCGTCATACCCCTTGCGCCGTCGCGAAACGCCAGAGAATTGTTGGGCAGCCTGCAGGGTTCTGCCACAAGTCTTTCTGCAATTTTGACATTTGAATCGCGGGTGCAGATGTACCAGCTAATCAAAAATGCAATGTTGTGTCACATCAACTTTTACAGCAAAAACATTTGCGGGTATGTACTAAAGATCTAGCCAGCTGCCGCCAAGCCGTACTAATCAAGTTTGTATACTATGAACCACAATTCAAAAGCACTGTCTGATTTTCATTGGTTCCATTTAAATGTATTTGTATTATTTTTGTCACTTATTTCAGTTACCATTTGGTGGGTTTCTCTGTTGACAGAGGGGTACCAACAGTTGTAAGTGTGTAAATATTGGGGTTTACAATAACTCTTCATTGTGTTTAAAATGTCATATGTGCCCAAGGCTAAAAATAAAAACAAAGCATGTCTAGTTTCTCACTGAAATGCACAATGGCCTTCACAAAATAAATATGATGTTTGCACAGAGCAGATCTGAAAACCCATTTTAAAGGCTGCTGTGATTTCGGCGTTTTTTTAACAAATAAAAAAATAACATTTATTATTAGTAAAGGTAGATAAGAGACCCCAGAGAACATAAAAAATTGGGAATAAGGTGCAGTATTGTTTTAGCGGCAGATATGCGGCTCATAGTCCCAACTTAACCGTTTTATTCTGTCTGTGCATCACCGTAGACAACGGATGAGGTGGAGAAACCAGCGTGGAGTGTCCTCACTGACGACTTTATGATGGGAGCGACTATGAAAGACTGGGATAAAGAAGAGGAGGCCAAGGAACATACAGGAAGCGGTGCCAATTGATGTGATTCCAATTGACCCCATACCAAGCAAGAGACTTTGGAGTTCATTGTGAATGGTGTGAGCCTGTTCACTCAGCCAAGCGAGTGAAATCAACAGGGGGCAGCGTTGTATTCACAGAGTTACAGGACCGTGCTTGGTTCTGTGAATGAAAAATAATGGGAAATTCTTCATCCGATTGGCGCCTGCTCAGAATGGATTGAGAAATGTTGTCAGTTGTTGATATGAGAGGCAGCACATATACATGGAAAAAATTAGCATACTACAGAGGAAAAATACTTTTTTTTTAAAATGATGGATGATGGACCAGTTAACCACTGAACTGCTTTGCTCAGCTCCACCATCCAGATTGTTTTTACCGTGTTGTGTGCTGAAGATTTTTATGTTGTGTAACCTGTGTCAAAACCACGCTTTCGCACAGGTCCACCGAAATAAAGAGCTGTTTTGCAGACAACGTGCGCAATGAAGCGGTGTGGCTTATTTACTTGGCTCATGATTTATTCCCTGACAAGCAACAAGTCAGCATTTCTTCTGGCTCACTGCGTCCTTTGTGCTTGCTGTCCTTTGTTTCAGGACGAACTTTTGTTCATTGAATGTCAAATCCACTCATGTTGAAAGAAAGTGACAAATCTATGAACAGAATAACAAAAACGGGAAGAATGTCACTGAACTTTGAATATCTATTAATGTAAACTGTCTAAAATGTTCATTTTTAAATTCGATTTATTCCCCCACAAAAAAATACATGAAAAAGGTCTGAACTATAAGTGCTTTAGTCCATCCCTAAATTATGATTTTGTTTTTTTATGCCTTTGGATTTTAGTTGAACACCTGCAGGTTTTAGGGCAGTGGACGGGAACCTTTTTGGCTAAGAGTGCCAAAAACGCCACATATTTTTAAATGTAATTCCGTGAGAGCCATACAATATACAGTATTTAAAACTAAAAATACAAGTACAGTACTTTATTAAATTTGTAATAGCAACTGGTCATTTGTGAATTTGTTTCTTAGGAGCAATATTAGTAGACTAGGTGAAGTACAATGACAGAGCAACTCAGTCGTTTTTATGTGTGGCAGCAATGTATCATCATGCGAGTAGTTAACTAATGGAACAAGCCACTGTAAAATACATCTTTTTGTTGTAGTCAGGAGTTTAATTATCATTTCTTAAGTGCCTCAGGTAGCATTTATTGTGAATTGTATTTCGTTAACATGCGATGTGGAAATAGATGACAAACGGATACGCTCATCCCACGATGAACTCCAGCAGGCTGCCAGCAGTGACCTGATGTGGCACCAAGCACTTTTGCCGACTCCTGTTTTACTCTCCAGCTTCCTGAGTGTCTGGCCTATGCTGTCGTCACATCCTGGGGAAATATTTGTGCTTGGGGTTATCAACAGAGGAGGAAAGCGGCGAGTCAGGCTGTCTACACTGTACTGGATTGGCGTCTGTCATGGCAACACCGTGGCCTGACGTTCCGGTATGCCGCCTTTTATCCTGACACGTTGACACAATCGGCCAAGGATGCAGGACTTTGTGACGCGTCAGTTACCATGCCAATCTGTCCCAATCTGCATACTCAAACAGTGACTTAATGGCAGAGCTAAAAACTCTGTTGACTGAGAGATTCTCAGGAACAGTCTAAATGAAGTTCGTGAAGCAAATATCCTGGAATTTAGACTTTTTGAGGAGTACGCCTCATGAAAATGAACCACTGTCCACCCTTTCCATTCTTTCAATTAATGTGCATGCAGCAGACACATGGCCAACTACACATTCTCGCTTTTTGCGAACCGTTATGAGTCTGGACTGGTTTTCAGAAGCTAATGCTGATAACGCTTTTAGCTAGGATGGTAGTCTGTCTTATAGCTGCAGCTTTGCTTACCTATTGACTTTGACATCAAGCCGCTTTGTGTGGAACTTTTATTAAACCTCAATTAGTCATTACACTGTTACACTGTTGCATCACAATCTGGAATGTGAAAGTCAGAACAACTTGTTTTTGTTTTATTTGATTGTTTACCTAAATTTAGCAGATCACAAAAGAGTTACGCAGTTGCTTAATTTCACACTTGGTGAAACAGGCACTGCTAAAGCCCAACTGTTAGTTTACAAGCACCTTAAAAAGTAAATTTTCCAGAACATGCTCTATGCAGGATGTGCATAGAAATGCGGATGGAACCAATCATGTGTATTGTGCGTTGTTTTTGTGCACATTGTGTCCCCTGTGAAAGTTTACGGCTACCCATCAGATGTAGCAACATCACCAGAAACTGTGGCAGCAAAATTGAGGTTCAACATGAATCCTTTCCAGAAATCAAGGATACCAATGGAAATAAATTAAAATCAATATGCCCCGAGGTGTTACTGTTGTTCGCCATTTGCTCAGCCTTTAACCTCTTGGGCTATTGCTTTGATTTTAGGGCGAATGACCCTTTTCCCTCCAATGCCGTAATCAGACAAACACACACAGCAGCTGCTGTTTCCTCCGGGAATTTAGCTTTATTTTAGCAGTGCATACTGTTGATACTGCCCGCAAGTACTACCCCTGGCACCGCACAATGTAGGACACCCTCACAAATTACGCCTGCTATCGATTTATCAATGCGTAAACTTATATTAAGGTTCGTCCCAAAACGTTTTCGATAAATTGAGATTCAGAACGGCGCCCTCTGGCGGATGAAATTGCTTAAGGTTCACCACGCAGTGGGACGCATACATTAACTTCAAAATGGCACTACTTTATTGCTTAAGTAAAGCATAAATGAGTTATAAAGCATCTTTACATACAAGGCCAAACCGCAATAAAGAATTAACAACAACAAAACTTTTACTTTGACTCCTTTTGTGATTCCAGTAGCTGAAATTACTGATTTAAAGCTTTTCAGGCCAATGTAGTATTCGAACCTTACAGAAACGTCACCGTTGGTGCACCGAACACTCTTCTTCAAAATAAATCGCCTCTGCTTCCCCTCTCATGACCACAAACTTGGACAGAAGCGCGTGCGCGCAGGGAGGTGGTGGTGGTGGTGGCGGTGGTGGTGATGTGGTGGGGGGCGTAGGGGGGGCACGTGGTATTATGGGTCCCTTATAAATATCATTGAAGTGGCCACAGAGGTCCGCTGCCTGGCACGCGTTAGAGACGAGCTGTCGTTGGGGTGAAGAGGACGCGCAACGACTGCATCACACAGAAGGAAGATTATCAGCTGTTTTCTGGAAGGTGGAACGGTTTCGTCGTCAACTATCGTCTGTGTGGATTTTATTGAGGAGATCACCATAACGCACGACTGAAAGAGACTGGTACACGGCGATTTAATTTTCAGTAAAAACAATTTGGGATTACACATTAGGGAATTGGGCATTTATTTTTGACATTGAAGCTGAAAGACGTCTCTGGCTCGTGGCTGCAGAATTGCGCCCGGTGCTGTTTTGGAAGCTGCGATGATCTGAGACCTCTGATGCGGTGAGAGTGTGCTTGAGACCTGCGGGTAAACAACTCAGTCCACCAACTATAAGTGTTGCTTTTTTTTTTTCGGTTTCAGACTTTTGACCAGTGCCATGGGCTCCTAACACCGATATAGGCAACACTTGGCTGCACTTTTACGCACACTAGATGCGACAGCACCGTTAAATGAGCTTGGATCATTTCCTACAGAGTAACGGACCTGTTGCTTTCGTATCGTTGAATGAATTCTCAGCTAAAGCAGACAACCAGCCCACTTTTATTCATGAAACCTATTCAACATATTTGAGAGGCTGATGACTCCTGCGCGCAAATGCGGTCAGAAGCTTTAGATTTTTGTCCTTAAAATGTGTATTCTTGATGTCTTTTAAGTCACCATAGTGAATGCTCTTTTTTTTTAATTTTATTTTTTATTTAAATTAGTGTAACTTTCCTAGAGGAAAAGATGAACCTGTGCTTTGTCAGCCTTCTCCTCATTTGGGATTTAGTTTCCGTGGCGTTCAGTTTGTCGACATGCAGCATATTGGACATGGAGCAGTTCAAGAAGAAGCGCATCGAGGCTGTCCGAGGGCAGATCCTAAGCAAACTTAAACTCACCAATCCTCCAGAGGACTTCCCCGAGCCCGAGGACGTGTCTAGGGACATCGTAGCCATTTATAACAGTACACGGGACCTACTGCAAGAGAAGGCCAATGAACGGGCGGCGACATGCGAGCGGCAGCGGAGTGAGGAGGAGTATTACGCCAAGGAGGTGCACAAGATAGAAATGCAGCCCATCTATCCTTCTGAGAGTAAGTGTCTTTTATATGAACTTTTTAAACACAGGCATTGAAAGACACAATGCAATTTGGAGAAATGAATCAATCAGTTTTGAGTTACACCCCCAAAATGCCTTCTAAATGGAGAAACAATTTGAGGAAGCAGGCGTGTGGGTGGACGTCTGGTGTGCACGAACTTGGTTCGCTCACACAGTCCTGACCTCAATCCCATCAAGCAGCTTTGATGGTGGAAAGTACAAGAGTAGGGATTTTTAAAGCACCTCCCCCCCCCTCTGCATAATGAACCCTGGGCATGAAGTTAAAACCACCAAAATGTGGGCTCACATTTATTATCTTAATTTGTTTTAATTTCATCCGCTGGGCCAGCCACAAATGAGAGTATAAATTGAACAGCTGACAACATGACTGCACTTTGTTGTGCAGTCATCAACAGTGTCAGAAAGCTTTTTTTTTTTTAAAAAATGGTTTTGGAGCTGTCCACAATTACGTCAAGAATCCAATCTTTCCTCTCAATATGAAGCCATGCTATAATGGTGGTATTAATGTCAGGAAGCCTTGAAACAAAAAAGCATTTGGCTGTGCTTCAACAACTCATGTAAAAGGCGGTTGTGACTTATACGACGGGTGTTGCAAGGCATGGAGCTCGGCTGGGGCACTACCCCCCTACTACAGGGGTCTCCCAACCACTGGCCGGCAGACCTGTAATGGTTTATGGGCCATACAAATATATTTTAACACCATAAATAGAATATTATATAAGAGGAACATAAAAGCCTCAAATGGACGTTGTCACCATGGCAGGAATGTAACGGACAGTTGCCATTCAACAAAATATTAGTCTCATCATGAACCAGACCGTGGCGGGAAGAAGGTTGGCGATCACTGCCCGATCCCCTCCATCCGCTTACCCTCACACACACACACTGCCTCAACCCCACTGCTGCACCCTGACATGTTAATGAAGTTAACATTAGAAATTCATCATTATGAAATTATTTGAACTGTGAACACTTTGAACACTAAAGGCATACCAGACCTGAAAAAAGGGGATCGCGCGCTTAGTGTTCTGCACCCCACAGAAAGCTGTGTGGGTGGGTGCAGTGGCAATGCTGGCATGGATGACGCCATGTATGTGTACAAACATAAGAAAGCCCGACGTTGATTTGAAGAGAGTTTCTGTTGTCCCCAAAACAATAGCACCTTGAAGAAAAGAGTGCAACATATCGGTGACTTGATGAACAGATTGCATGTTATTACAGAGTTATTACATAGTTATGTAGCAATCCAGGTCTTTCCAAAGGTTTTATGTACTTTTTCTTGTAACTACAGAGAGTAAATAAATAAAGATGCAATGGTTCACTAACCACAGTGGAAATGGGAGCACAAAACCTGAAGCAAAAATAAACTAGCATGACATTCTGAATGCCCTTTTGCTTTTAATGTTCTGCTTAGCTCTTTCTGCTGTGTAAATACCTTGAATATGAGGCAATTGGGCCTGCATCCAAGTGCGGTCAGGAAAGCATTAACAGGTATAAATAATACCAAAGGGAGGGAAAGAACCCAAATTGATTGCCATTCATGTGAACTAGTGACACTGGCCAGGTCTTCACATCCAGAGACAGATGTTTTCTGGAGAAAGATCATGTAGCCGCTCTTTCAATTCTGTTTATTTGCTCTCCTTTATTTGATGTGTGCCTCTCGTGTTGCGAAAGTGAGTATCACATGCTTATAGGGGCATCAGCCTTATTCGGTTGGTAAGTTGGTTGGTTGCCAGATAAGTCTTTGGAGGCCATAACGTTTGGCTCAGCAACAGCTTTTCAGAACTGTTGAACAAAGAGGCTGTGCCGGCGGTGCTCGGGGCAGTTTGACGTGCTGGCTACAGTGTCTCGAGTATTCAAACCCAGCAGGCTGTGTGTATAAGTCCTGTCCCCCACTCTGTGCTGCAACTCACTTAATGGAAAATCAACCCCACACATTCATATAGATTTATAGCCTACAGTGTATATGTACACAATTTCTGACTCCCTCTCTCTCTTTGTCCATTCAAAGGGCCCAGTGTCTTGCTGGCAACCAATATTGCTCAAGGTCTGTGATGCTGAAATCACAACCAAAAGGGGAATTTTACACGCAAATGTTAACTTGTCAGTGGGAATTGTTCCAGTTACACAAGGTCTTAGTGGCTCTGCAGCTGCTTTGTTAACCGTGACAAAATAAACACTATGATGTCACAGTGATGTCACTACTTTGTTTTTCTTTAAAAAAACAGGAATCATATTTGTGAGGGGTGGGGGAGACAGTTTCCCATTGTTTTTCAAGTCTTAACTGTTGGCTTCTTTATAGAAAATGTTGATTCTGGCCTATTTGCAACATTTATAACACTGTAGAAAACCATTAGATCCTCCAACTTTATGGATGAAAAATACTTCACTCTTTCAATGCCGGGGAATTGTTCCCATCAACGGCAATGGATCAACACTGAAAATAAGTCACGACTTGCTCATTTCTAAAATAAATTTCATGAGGTTTATTCGTTCTCTTCCACTTTTCCGAGGTCGGGTCACAGGGACAGCAGCTTAAGTAGCGAAGCTCAAACTTCCCTCTCCCTAGCTACTTTGTCCTCTTGGGCAATCGAGAGATGTTGCTACGCCACCCCATAGCAATAGTATCTCCTGCGTGTCCTGCATTGGCCTGGTCTTCCTCCCAGTGTGACATGACCTGAGCGCCTCACCACGGCAGCATCCAGGTGGCATCCTGACAAGATGGCTGAGCCACCTCATCTGGCTCCTCTCAATATGAGGAGCAGTGGCTCGACTCTGAGCACCTCCCGGATAGCCGAGATTCTTACCTTATCTCTCAGGGAGAATCTGGACCCCCTGCGGAGGAAACTAAATTTTGGCCGTTTGTAACCGAAAGGTTATTTTTTCGTTCACAACCCACAGTTCATGACCATACGTGAGGGTAGGAACGTAGATCGACCGGTGAATCGAGAGCTTTGGTTTCCGGCTCAGCTTCCTCTTCACCACGATGGACTGATACAGAATCTGCATCAATGCAGATGCTGCACCAATCCACCTGTCGATCTCCCGCTCCAACCTGCCATCACTCATGAACAAGAACCCGAAATACTTGAAGTCCACCACTTGAGGCAGGGCTCAACCCCAACCTGGAAAGGGCATTCCACCCTTTTCCGACTGAAGACCATGGTCTCAGATTTGGAGGTGCTGATTTTCATCCCAGCCGCTTCACACTTGGCTGCGAACCGCCGCAGTGAAAGTTGAACATCTGCTTGAAGAAGCCAACAGTACCACATCATCTGCAAAAAGCAGAGATGTCATACTGAGACCATTAAATTGGACACCCTCAACACTTTGGCTGCGCCGAGAAATTCTGTCCATAAAGGTTCTGAACAGAATTGGTGTCAAAGAGCAGCGTTGGCGGAGTCCAACCCTCACTGGAAACGAATCCGACTTACTGCCGGTAATGCGAACCCAACTCGGATATTGCAATGTTCAACACCCATATCTCATGTTTTTATAATATTGTACACCCCTACTTGAAATGCAATGTAAGGGTTAAATGATATTGTACCATTGTGAAATACACAAACACTTTAGTCCCTCAAATGCTCCATAACAGTAAGTGGCCGAGCAAGTGTGTCTCAGGATCAGGATTTTTTTTAACCAGTGTGCAAGTAAACAAGTAAAATAACACATCAGGCAGTGAAAAGGTTTTCCGTAATAAATTTTCCTGGTATTTGGTGTACTTAAGTGCATGTTGCCGCACTTTTTGTTCATATAAAACACAACATATAATTATTTATTACAGTTTAAACCAAGTCCTTGTCCAGCAGTAAATATGTTCACTCTGTTGTAACAATCTTGGCTGGTTGACAAAGTGTCTTTCTATAAGTGTGAACGTAAGTAGAAAGGCCGTTTGTTAAGGCCTGTGTGTGTGTGCTAAATGTCCCTTGGGTGTAATCTAGTTCCAAGCACACTAAAGTCTGTTATAAAACAGTTTTTGTATGCCCCCCCCACCAAAACAAAAAACCAAAAAAAAGAGTTAGACAGCTGGTAGGCGCAAGCCCTCCAAGTTGTCTTCTCACCTTGTCAACTACAGTCAAACCTCGGTTTTCGTCCATAATCCGTTCCAGAAGGCTGTTCAAAAACCAAACCGACGCTCTTTTTAAAATAAAAATGTTTACTGAACACGTCTGCTCACAATGGAAAGCAACACGAGGAAGCGTCACTTCCTCGTGTAAGTAAGGCGAGAGGAGTCAAATGGTGCATTCAAGTGCGCTCAGTTTGTTCGAGAACCGAAATTTGTTCGTCATCCGAGGCATAAAAAATGCGAAATTTTTGGTTGAAAACCGAATTGGTCGAGAACCAAGACGTTCGAAAACCGAGGTTTGACTGTATCTTTGTCAAGTGAGGAGTTGGGACTATTGAAGTGTGGTGGTTGTGTGATTGAAGCAGGGTGGTGCTCATCTCAGTTTAACTGAAATTTATCTCTAGAGCATTGGTTCTCAAACCACCAAGTACCCCCGAAAAAAATACTTGGCTCTCCAAGTACTAACATAATCACCACCGTTAAAATACGGTTAAGTTGTGAGCCCCTCTGTGTTCATCAAAAAACAAGAAGGAAAATTTGAAAAATAAATAATTACTGAAAAAAGTATTCTATTCAAATATATTGCACATAAAAGTTGAAATAAATAATGTACCCAAATACATTTTATCATGGATTAAATGCAAATGTATTGTCCCGAGAAGGTATAATATTGCATAATATTGTGTCAGACAATCCATCAGCAAGCCCGACTCTGACTCCCACAGAACTCAAAGTAGTATGTTTTCCACTGTTCTTGATAACTGCAAGTGAAGGTAAAAGTAAATAAATGTGCTTGTTATTCAGCAAGTGTAGAGATAAAAAGTTGGCAGCATACTGTCGCACCTTTTTACCTTGGAGGTAAAAAAAAAAAAGATTTCACACCTCTATTCTTTTATGCAGCCTTGGAAAGTCACAGACTTATGACGAATCAGAAGCACCAGGGCCATTCAATATTTTGCCCCAAAATAGACAGTACTAAAGAGGGAAACTCGGAATCACACCAGAAAGCTTTTTTATTCATTTATTATTGGACAGCACCACAGAAATGAGGAGTATATCTCTGTGGGACAGTGCGATAAAACTTGATCGGTCCTTATAGGCCAACAGACTTCTCTTCATGGCTGAACTAACCGTCTCCTTTCAAAACCAAATTTTCCGCAGTTAGTAACGCTACGAGTCGTCTGATTTATTCTTTTGTGTGCTTTGGAAGTGGCGTGGAAATAACACTACACCCTTCATCAGTGCTTCAGTCACTGAAACAGTTTGCCCACAACTATAAATCTTCTTTCAAAACTCTGAAAAAAAAAAAATTCTAATCTGGGCCAACATGTCAAACAGTCAAACGAAGTCCTGTTTGTAAGACACAGTGACCGTAGTGAGCCAAAGCTGTATGCTTATTTACAAAGCAAATGCGGACCACATGTTGCTGTCTGCTATTATTTAGTGAGCTGGATTGAAAAGCAGTAATTAGCTCCCCATTAGCTCTTCATTCACGACATTGGAAAACGTTTATATAGCTTTAATAGGCATTATTTGTGATGGCTAAATAATTCATTAACATAATTGTGGTTCTGTCTGCAGCATGAACCGTTGCATAAAACTTGAGCAATAGTGCGGTGATGAAATACATCTACTAACCTTTCAACACCGCAGAGCTTTTCTAATCATCGAGCATTATTCAGTCATCATCTTAGTGCTTTGGGGTTTATTGTTTTCCATAAGGTTGCTTTTACCGGCGTCAACATTTTTGAAAAGGTCGAACTTGATTTTTGGAGCCAGCAGAGCTCTGTGTTGAAAAAAAAAATAGAATATTCATCTACTTAACAAATGTATCTGTATCCAGATGATTTTACTTCGTCCAACTACTTGACGAAATAGAAAATAAATTCAACAAAAACTTTTTTTTAGTGTGCAATGGAAATGTGCAGTACATCCTAGAATTCGACTCAATCATGCAGACTCTCTGAACTCACCAGGAAGGTGTCTTGGAGACATCCATAGACGCTCAGAAGTTGAGCCCAGACAACCAATCGTGGTCTATCTCGCTAAAAGGATACGCTCTGCCAGAAACTTCGAAAACCAGGTGTGCAGTACACTCAGAAAAGAAGGGAAGCACGTTGCTTTTTTGTCGTGCTGTATTTGATGTGGCAGACTCGCTTAATTCTTCACTTGCACGATTATAAAGCAAAAATATTATTGACTATTTAGAAGAGATATAAATCTTAAATAAATAAATGAATTAAAGCAAAGGTGCTCAGGGTTGTCTCGTTGGAACCCGCATTTTCATATTGTTATTGACTTTTGCCAAAGTTGAGATCAGTTAAAAAAACAAAGAAAGGATGGTTCAAAAAATACATATTTTATTTGAAAGCACATATCAAAGCTCCTTGTTAAGAATCTGAGAATGAACACCACAACTGCATGCAAACAAGTGAATGTAGCCGCATTTTATATCACAATTGTTCAAAATACAGCCACCCAATTCCACAGGCCCAGATCTCCTCTTTTTGCTTTTATTATTTTTTTTAAATAATTTTAATAAATAGAATTTTAATCAATATAAAACCATTTATTATCTTTATTTTTTATTTTTATTATTTACAATTATTGCAGCATCAATAATTTGTCTTCTTTTTGGGAAATGAAAGTTGCAGACATGCACAATCATAACAGTCTGATTTCTCCTATGAAAAGATGACTGCCAGTTAATACGTGTGAGACTGTTTCAACGCAGCTGGAAGTTGCATGCGCCTGATATTGAAATCAGTTTGACGTAGTGCCAAAAGCATGTCGCAAGCCAAGGCGTCCAGAGCCAGAGCCTAAGCTGCACTATTTGTTTACAGAGTAGCTGTGTGACTAGAGCACGTAGCACAAACACTTCCTGTCCCTTCCTATTACTCTGTGGGAATTCGGTATGGTACAGAGAGGTACCCAATACAAACACAACGTACCGTTTCACCTCAAGAAATCACATTCCTGTCACATGTTCTTTAAAACAATGTCATTTTCTAAATGAAAGGAAAGGCCGACCTGGGATGCTCGTTAAATATATCACTGTACAATTTACTAGGGAGCTCTGCTCCTACAGAGTCATTCACTCTTTTAAAGCATAGCGTGGCTCTGCAAAAACCATTAATGTAGCGCATAGTGTAATACACACCATAATGGTGCCTCGGAGTTGCAATGAGGCAAAGTTGTTTGGGATATAGGTTGTCAACCTGAACCTTTTTATCTAGTTTGTTTTTCTTGCCTCATTTGTATGTGGGTTCTCAGCACAGTCCAAAAACATGTTCAGTGGATGTCAAAGACACTGGGGTTCAAATGCCAGGTTTTTGTGGTCTGAAAAAATGTGACCAAGATAAATCGTTTCAAAAACTTTTCCACAACGGCTGTGACCTATAACATACATTCATTCATTAATTAATCTTCCGATCCGCTTCATCCTCTTTTAATTTTATTTTAAATTGCCTTTCAAGATGACATGTATCTTTTTGGTGTTGGATTTTCTCAAATAAATTTCCCCCAAAAATGCGACTTATACTCCAGTGCGACTTACGCATGCATTTTTTGGCTGGTGTGATTTATAATCCGAAAAATACGGTATATTCATTCACTCAGTCAAAATCCTCACTAGGGTCGCGGGGGGGTGCTGGAGCCTATCTCAGCCGTCTTCGGGCAGTAGGCGCGGGACACCCTGAACCGGTTGCCAACCAATCGCAGGGCACATAGAGACGAACAACCATCCGCGCTCACACTCACACCCAGGGACAATTTAGAGTGTTCCATCAGCCTGCAATGCATGTTTTTTGGAATGTGGGAGGAAACCGGAGTACCCGGAGAAAACCCACGCAGGGCCTGGGAGAAAATGCAAACTCCACACAGGGAGGCCGGAGCTGGGATTGAACCTGTATATAACATATACAGTCAAACCTCGGTTTTCGTCTATAATCCCTTCCAGAAGGCTGTTCGAAAACCGAAACCACGCTCTTTTTAAAATAAAAATGTTTACTGAACACGTCTGCTCACAATAGAAAGCAACATGAGGAAGCATCACTTCCTCGTGTAAGAAAGGCAAGAGGAGTCAAATGGTGCATTCAAGTGCGCTCAGTTTGTTCGAGAACCTAAATTTGTTCGTCATCCGAGGCATAATTGGTCGAGAACCTAGACTTTCGAAAACCGAGGTTTGACTGCACATCCCAACCGGAAAAAAAAAATTTAAGAGTGAAAATAAAAATAAACAACGGATATCATGTGGTTGCTCAAATGCGCACACCTTAAAATATTTTTGTTCTCCAAATCCTGTTCTAAGCTACTTGTTAGTTCTTTACTGTACGTTGAAATGTCTTAAATTCTTTCGTTTGTTAACAGCTCAGCCACCATTTGTCACATGCTTTATAACCGATCTTCAAGATGCGTCCAAACATATTTTTACGACATGTTTGATTAACTGAAGACTCTAAATTGCCCGTCAGAATGTAATGTGTGTGTCAGCCCTTTGACTGACTGTTTAACTCAAGTCAGCTGTGATTGACTCCCAAAATGGTTGGAAAATAGATAGCTGGATTTCAGATAGATATTTTCCTGACATGCAAAATTTCAACCGAAGTAGAATAAATTGCAGAGGGAATGCCAGAACGTTTATTGAACCAATCAATTATGGCTTGTTGGTGGCTCGCTGAATTCATATGCTTTTTTTTGGACACATAAATGGGACTTTGTTTTATGGTCTGCACCATCCACGCTCCTTCAAATTTTACAGCACCCCTGAAATGTTGATATGTTGTAGACCAATGACGTTAGGCTAACATCAGGCTTTCCAGTTACTTGTGTGATCCGCACAGTCTTGACACAATGACAACATTGAATGGCAAAATGATGTTGTGTAAAGTATGCTGAGCGTGCGCATGATGGATCGTGTTTAGTTAGTTGGAGTTAAAACTCTGGTTTGTCTCACCTGCACTCTAAATAAACCCGATCGTGTGGCAGCTGTTGATTTGTAAAGGGAGGCTTGTAAAAACAACCAAACACATGAAAGAACACAAACAGTCTCAGGTAGGTTTCAGGACTGGAGGGATAGCCATCGCCGAAATGTGTTTTCTTACACCGAATGGTACAAGTGGAGCAGCGTATAAAACAAAAAGATATTTGAAGAGTGAAAACGTCTCTTGCGTCATCCGACTGATCATTCTGCAATTCTTTATTTTCACTCAATCTATTAGAGCACTCGGTATAGTGCAGAAATTCAACAAGCCCAAACAGCTGTGTTTTGCAATTTCTGTAGAAAAGGTTTTTATGTCTCCCATGTTGTTATTGTGAGGATGAATAATAAATTAATCTATTGTTCGGGATTTGCAGGAATGCTAAATGAATTCTTCCTTGATAACTTTTTCTAACTGTGCGCATGGGTGGATTTTTTTTCTTTTGCTATTTTCCTCGACTTTAAACAGGTAGAGTTGGGCGTAACGGTGCATTTGCATCTTTGTGCTCCATTGTGGGATAGAATGAACCAATCGAAATGTGCTCCCCTCATTCCCATTAAAAACAGGGCTGTGAAAGTGCACCAGTGCTGAACATTGCAGAAGCAGACATTTCTGCGGTCCAAAAGATGAAATTGATGTGTGCAAAGTGCATTTACACAGTATAAGGTGCAAGATTTCCCTTGCGGATGATGCAGTTGGCCACGTGTATATATACTGTGTGGGTCTTGTACCAACGATCATGCACATATTTGTGGCAGCCCGTGCCCCCAGTTTTGATGTGCGGTCATGGCAGTGCCTTTAAAATAGTTTGAAGATGAGAATGCTTATAATTCTGTCAATGGATTGATTTCTATAGTGATTCAGCGGGTGTTCCTCCACGCTGTTCATGAGTGAAATCCAATGACATCCACCACACATGTAGGTGGAGCGCCAAACCTGTCGGCCTGCGCCTCCATCAAAAACACCCAAATCGCCGAGTGAGGCGTCACACGCATCTACCAAATTCACACACTTCATGGCTCGGCTTGCGAATCAGAATCAGAATCAGAATCATCTTTATTGGCCAAGTATGTAGAACACACAGAAATTTGACTCCGGTATAACACGCTGCATCAGTATCATCATAAACAAGGACATGACAAATAGTATGAAAGGACATTTCGTAATGTCACCATGATTGGTTGTTACCCGTGCTCCAAGCACGTGATGCCATTTTCAGTCAACAAAAGGGCCAAAATGCCTTTTTAAATGTATTAATTGTACATGACAAATAGCAAAGCAGTCAAATTCAATACTGTTAAGACAAAATATTCACTTTTTACTGCTAAAAATAGCAAAATTAGTAAAGTATCGCTTTAATTTATTATTGTGTAACATTATTTGTTTAGGTAGCAAATGATGCCGACTGAAGATTCTGTTTGTTCTCTAATAGAGCAGTCAAATTTCTATATGGTAGTGCCATGCATTTTTTTGTTTGTTTTGTTAGCTAATATATTTGAGCTCCCATAAATCTGTTTCATGAAACCACAAACATGAATGAGCCACAATTTTGGATTGAGCTTTTAGCTTTTGTTGTCCTGGAAATAATGACGATGATGTTTTAAACTGGAAGTGGTAGAGACATAAGTCATAGTCATAGCACTCACTCCTTTCTCGTTAAATTAATTTATATGTCTGCAAGTATAAAATAAATAATTTGATGAGTAGAACGGTTTTTTTGGGGGGGTCTAAGATTCTGTACTGCACATTCACTCTTGTGTTCCAGCTGAGAAGCCAGCTGTAAGAAAAGTTCTACATTTTTAAGACCTTGCCTAAGTGAGGGATTTCACTAAAGGTTTGTACTGTAGTGGAGAGCTTGCTTTCTTTCCACTTATGCAAGACCTGGACACTGGTGCCATTTGAACTACTTTACCGCTGTGTCCAAGGATCATTGCATAATAGAGCGTTAGAAAGTGAGCAATTGAATGAGTGAAATGAAAACCACGTTTTCGTTCATTATTTACAGCAGTGGCAAAGTCTGGTGTAAGATGAGAATCTTAACAGGAGTGAAGGTGCAAGCGGAGCAGGGTGCATGGTGCACATGCTCAGCTGTGCGGAGGCTCACATGCACGGACAGAAACTCTTGTGCGTTTCTGACTGTGCCAGCGCTCCACTCAGCCTCGGGTTATGCAACAGTCCGTTTGAGAAGAGCCGGCTGCATCTGCGATCACAATGGTGTGTGTCACTCACAATTTAATGATTTAACAGTGAGTGAGTGAGTGAGTGAGTGAGTGAGTGCACTATGAAGTGAAAGTGGACCTGTGCCATTTCATTGTTTAAGTGTCATGTTCCCATTCAGTCAGTCATGCCTATTTGACTGTCAACTGACTGTTTTGTATGGAAGTTTTGACCTTCCAATGTGGAATAAACATCATTTGACAAGCAAATACATTCAAAAATATTTGTGACTACCTTCGAACGTAACCACCAATACCTTCGAAAGTTAAAGTAAATGTTTCTTAACTTTCAAACGTCTTGGTATAGTGTAAAAAAACTAACTATTTTACTTGAACATGTGCAAGTCAATGCCTCATGGCATTCTGGGAAAAATGCATTGCAGAAATAATCAAACCATACAAATTACAAACAAATAAAGTTAACTTTTGAAAATATTAGTACCATATTGGCCCAAATATAAGACGGTGTTTTTTGCATTGAAATAAGACTGAAAAAGTGGGGGTCGTCTTATATTCGGGGTCTAGACATTATACCCATTCACGACGCTAGATGGTGCCAGATATAATTGAAGCGAATGCTGAACTTGACTCCCCAGGCCAAAGTGAACACCTGCAATAAAAATACAAATAGCAATACCGTAGCACAAAAAATAAAAATAAAAAATAGCGGCAAGAAGGAAAAGAGAAGAAAATAATAGAAGGGACAACAAAAAATGGAGAAACGTAGTGACAATCTGGAGAAAAGTGGGTCGAAGATCGGTCAGGTTAACCGGCAGCTGAGGAGAAGTTATGATGTAATTTACATTTCACAAACCAGAAGCCATTCATTTACGAATGTGACTGCACTTTAGATTTGAATGAGGCAAAATAACATGCTTTTTCGCTCAAAGAGATTGTTATAATCATTTGTTTCAGATGTACTGTAATTATTTTCTGTATAAAAATTAATTTGGTGTTCAAAACATCTTTTTTCAAACTTGAGTCTTGAAAAAGAGTAGGTCGTCTTATAATCAGGGCCGTCTTATATTCGGGCCAATACGGTATTATTAAGACCAATTGACCCCAAAAAATCATATTTTTTTAAAGTTAGAGGTGGTTGTTGCGGGTTGTCCAGTAACTGAAGGTTTGGCTGTTCGAATCCCGCTTGGTCCAAGTCATGTGGCGATGTGGTAAGACGCTTCAGCTACCTTGCCTTCAGTGTTGCTCCCACAGGTTTACAGATGGGTGTGAATGTTTGGTGATGGTCAAAGCGGCAGTAGGCACATGCTGACAGACACGTTTCTGTCAGCCCGCCCCAAGGCACCTCTGGCTAACAAAACATAGTTTACCACCACCAGAGTGCAGATGTGCGAGTGTCCATTGTGAAACGTCTTTGAGTGGAATAGGGCTATATAAAACTGATGCAGTATTATTTTGAAGTCAATACCCCGTGGCATTGCAGACATAATGATAATGACAATAAAAAGTACGAATAAACAATGGTTTCGGATGTTTTGATCTTCAAACATATTTTCCAGTGAAAAATATGCTTTTGAGTGTATCAAAGGAACGTATTTCCTGATTTTAAAAAATACATACACAGTACAAAGCAGTATTTTCAGGCAATTGCAAAGGTTTCAGTTTAATTTGCTTCCTGCTTCACTGAATTGTGCTGACTGTCTAGTTTGGAGAAGAAGGAGTTATGCTTGCTTTTCTGGGAACTGTCAAGGCAAACTGAGCAAAACTAGCAAACAGAAACAGAGAAAAAAGACCTCAAGCAACTGAGAGGTTTTGGAGGTGATGTGGGATTAGCAAAATTACTGGTGGACAGGTACATTTAGCATGCTACCAATGTAGCAGCCATGGGTAACATTGGCTTGTTTACAGTGCTAATGCTAGCTTTGTACAGTATTGCTACGCTAATATTTTACTGAAGCTAGACAGTGTGACTTTTTATCATTACCATGCACTTTTTGTGATTTTGTGTTATTACGAAAGGCCATGTTTGGGAATCGTGCAGCTTTGGTCATACTCGGTGGGGCGGGAGTTGGAGGAGTATTAGTCAAGAGAGGCTATATTGAGCTCTCACAAGCAGTTTTAAGACCGCAAACTCCCATCTTTAATGTTTCATTTCAACAATACGCTTTAGTGAATTCTACACTTTTAAATCCAAGGGAACAATTTTTGTGTCTCCAAGCACACAAAGCTATGTCTATAAATACACGGCTGAAGGAGTTAGGTGAAGAAGAGCTCAACTGGCCCACAGTCCTCACATCACATCTGCCAAACACCTTTTGGGATCATGACTGCCTCATATCTAAAATGTTCTCCTGACTAGAATTTCTCTCAGCAACACCCCAAAATCTTGCAGAAAGCCTTCAAAGAAGACAACGGGATTGAATTTGTGAATCAACTTAATCACCATACTTATATTTGTAAGGTTCCCCAATACTTTTATTCAAACAGCGCGTCAGCTGAAATGCATCCACTGTACCTAAACAGCATCCATCTAATTTTATGAGAAGGAGATTTATTTGGAGTACATGTCCATATGTTATATTTCAGTAAAAGGATATATAGTTGGTTGACTTTTGTTTCACTTCTATTATTTATGTTTGGCTTTCATACTTTTTGATGCTACACTTATAGCATTTGACATATGACAGTCTTGTATTACGGTTTTATGCTTGTAAGGAGAAAATACCAAGAAAAATCAAGGAATCTGGCTGGAATATATATGCAAGCTAATGATTTCCATGGAAATAATGTACATTACCAGTGGGTGGATCTTGACGTCACAGAGAAGAGAGCTAACCTAAATATGATATGATTTTTTTTTCTATTTTAGAACCAACTATTTGTTTTTCTTGCTCCTCGTTCAGCATGCCAGGTGTTCCTCTCATGTGGTGGAGATGGCCTAATAGGATTCCATGGCTTGCTTCCAGTCACGGAAGCTTTTGTGGTGAAGCCTGACTTGAAATGGCTCCCCTGACCCAAATGAAACATTCAGCTGTTAAAACTGTAGCAAGGATAGCAGAATAAAAATGATATTCGCTCACAAAGGATGTTGCCCAGTCCTTCCACTTGCACCAAACAGAAGAAAAATCTTACACTGCCAGTTTACCCCCCACGCTCCCCGCCCAAAATGATTTGGTAACATTTACCATCTGATTCACATTATCCAATCCTTTCCACTTAATCATATAGAAAACCAATACATGATTTCACTCTGACTACGCTTGCACTGATACTTGCCTCTGTCTTGGTAGCAAAGAGTGCTGAGTCTGCAGACCAAAAGGAGAATGAGGAAACTAATTTGCAAGACGGATTGTAATTAATTACTTATGTAATGATCATAAGTCAATAGATTTCCTTCACTTTGTACTCTAAAGCCGTGATTCCCACCCTGTGTGGCGTGGGAAATTGCCCACTGTCAATCATTTGGGCGGTATATTTTTAACTTATGTATCCACTTTCTGTCAATTGTTTTGCTAAGTCGTGTGCCGTGAATTTTTCTCCAATGTGAAATATGTGCCTTGGCTGGATAAAGGTTGGGAAACACCACTCTAAAGTAAGGGAGAGCCGTTGTCATGGCTTGTTATCCGGTTCCAATCCATTCCACTTCAAGGTCCTTATGACTTAGATTCCATTTCATATACAGTATTCCATACGACCACGCTTGCTCCTGAACCTGCGACGACTAGCATTTATTGTACATTTGATGCATGTCTTGCAAGCAGATGGGGGAAAAAAATCTATTTGTGATGCAGACTAGAACTCATATCAAACTCAATATGGATTTAATATTATGAATATTAAACATGTCTGTCAAGTGTGCCATCGTTTAAGACTTATTTAGCTAAAAAACGGAGAGTAATGAACAGGAAGTGGAGATATTTAAGACTACTTCAAGGTAACTTTATTACATGTTTCGTACACAAGGTAAAGCAATGCACTTTATACAATTAAAAGTGTCATATTTAAAAGCAAAAAAAACCTCTAGTGACACCAATCATGTTGTGTGGTGTCCATGTAGTAATTGTAAGTGCCTTAAACACTACCTTGTTAGGTTTGATATTCCGACCAGAATTTACTTAGCATCTTTCCAGACAAGTAATTGCTGTTATAATGCATGCTGGATTATTATTATTATTTTGCGTGTGTGTGTTATGGCGATCCTGGTAGCATCTGTTTCACACACGAGCATATCAAGAAGTGAAGTGAAATGAGTCGACTCAAATATAGCAGGCAAATGACAGACCTAAAGAAAAAAAAGGCCACACGCAGAAAATTGCTGTCAAGTGACCTCAGTCTGCTGCTGCGCTAATAATTGACATCATGTAGCTACTGTGGATAGTTATGTGGTATGTCTACAATTCTATTGAAATCAAAACGGCTTCACATAACGTGGCCACACGTAACTTGAACACTGCATGATTTCGAGAAAGATTGAGTTCGGGTTTCAATAGAGATTTGCTCACGTCTGTCTAGCGCAGGGGTGGGCAATCCCAGTCCTGGAGGGCCGCTCTCCTGCCTATTTTCCAACTCTCCCTGTTACCACACACCTGATTCCAATGAACAGGTTCAATATCAGGCCTCGTCAGAGTTTACTGATAATCTGATCATTCAAATCAGGTGTGTAGCAACAGGGAGATTTGGAAAATATGCAGGAGAGCGGCCCTCCAGGACTGGGATTGCCCACCCCTGGTCTAGCGTGTCCTTATTGCGTATTGCAGAGTGACAGTTAAGTAACACGTACACATAAAACCTGGGATGAAGTGTGGGGTTGATTTCAATTTGTTATTCGCAGGTGAACGGAGCTATCTGAAAAACTCCAGCCCAGTGTGAACACTCCCCCCCGACTCCTTGTATTCTTATTCTCAGACTTCACCTGTGCTGAGGACCTAGATTCCCCCCGTTCCCATCGTCGGTCGATCCGCCTTCATTTCCTCTTGGCTTCTACGCGTTTCAAGCTGTCTGCTCCTGTCATTTCCACTCTCATTCTTTCATTCCTTGCCCCGTTGCTTGTCAGTATCACTTTTATTTTTTGGTCTGCTGAGTTCTTTGAGATCTTTGATAACTCCTTTCTGGTTTTAGAGGGTTTTTTTCTCGCTGGAATGGGATTCAGTTTGTTATCTGATCAGCAATACAATTCGGATTTCCCATATTTTTCTCACGCTGCTTGTTCTTAGCAGCTTATTTATACCTCATTCACACATATCATTGTGTGAGTATATTGTACTATCCCCTCTGGAAGCCATCACCTTAGGAGCTAAATTGTCTGGGGCTTTATGCCCCAGGTAGCATACCTGTCAACCTCGGCTAATAGCTGCCCTTATAAATGATTACGATTCCCCTTACAAAGCAACGAAAATCCGTACAAAGGCTTACCGCACATGCGCACACCATGCTTTATCAATCCTACCGTATGCAGCAATGAAAAAAAATATCCGATTGAGGATTACTTTTGCTGGTTTGCCGTGACAATAGTAGCGATCGACGACGGCAGTGTCGTTGGCTACCAGCAGGTGAGACGATCTGGATTTGAGCCACAATTGTTTTTTTTTCCCCGTATAAAAGATATAATACGCCGTACATGATTTTAAATGATAAAAAAACGTATAAAATACGGACGGGGAAAACGTACAAGTTGACAGGTATGTGGTAGGGTCACCAATGGCAAACAGGTTCTAGGTGAGGGACCAGACAAAGCACGGATCATATGTAACCTTATGGTGAATGGAAGTTTTCCGTTTTAAAAATATCTTTAAAAAGAAAAGGACCCCAAAAAAATTGTCCAACACTAAACTGAAACATTAGGCATGTTGCCAACTCAGATTGGAGCATGACGATTATTGGAACTAATTGGAACAAAGAGCTTTAAAATTAATTGAATCACAATTCAAATAGGTTTGAATCCTTTGCTTGCAATTACTGACCTCACATAAGTGACATCTTAAACCTTTGCATTCCTGTTTTGTGAGGCTTTTCTAGACTTTGATCGCAGCTTCCATTAATTGTTGTTTGTTTTGGGGTGTGACTCATCGGCCTTCTATTCAGCAGGGTTTCTTTCTTCCTTTCATAAATTTGCTGCTGTAAATTGGGAATTTCTCCATTGTGAGACGAATAAAGGTTCTTATTCTTATTCTTATCCTGATTGAGTTTCCGTCTCATTCTCACATTTTCACAAGACAGAGCTGCTTTTCACTCACAGCTTCTTGTTTTTCATGTGGAGCGCATCTAACCAGTACAAGTGGAGTCTTCACCCAAACTCAAGTTTGAAGCTGTGCATAGACATTTAATGCTCTTTATTGTTGGCCGTTATATGAGATATTTTCGTGACAAAACGCTGTCATATCTGATGGGTTAAACATAAGGTGCTATCTTCTAAGGTATAAATCCATCCCAGATGTAAATACAGTCAAACCTCTGTTTTCGAACGTCTCGGTTCTCAACCAATTCGGTTTTCGACCAAATATTTTGAGTTTTTTATGCCTCGGATGACGAACAAATTTCGGTTCTCGAACAAACTGAGCGCACTTGAATGCACCATTTGACTCCTCTCGCCTTCCTTACCGAGGAAGTGATACCTTCCATTGTGAGCAGACGTTTTCAGTAAACATTTTTATTTTAAAAAGAGCGTGGTTTCGGTTTTCGAACAATTTCGGTTTTCGAACAGCCTTCGGGAACGGATTATGGACGAAAACCGAAGTTTGACTGTAACTAGAATAAAAAAAGCTGAAATGTTGATCTCTTGTAATTTTTTTATCTTTTGTTGTGAAACTTAAACGTTCAGCAAAAATAAAGTACCGTAAATGGCCTCACTGTTCCAATACTTTTGGAGGGAAAGGCACACTGTATTTATTGCATCCTATCTTATTTACAGCGCACTTAAAATGATTAAGAAAACATTTCACTCTGAATAAATCCACCGTCTTCACTTATTCGCCATTAGCCTCCTCAGCTCTGCGCATGTCTTACTGCAGTGAGAAATATTGAAAAGTAGGTCAAATAGTTTTGCTCAAGTCATTCCCAGAACTTCAGTCTTGCAGACAAGTAGGCAGTCTGTTTCCATTCTAAAATTCTGAGGTTGTAGACAGTTGCATCCGGTAGTAAATCGCAAAATCCATGCATACCGTCCAGCCTGAGGGAAAAAAAACAACACCTAATCTTCCCAAAAAGTTTAGTTATGCGTATTTCAATACAGTATCTTCGACTTCAGGGCTCTTCACAACAACTAAATTGATCAAATGATAAGAAAATACACCCAACAAAATGACCATATGTAAGAAAAGAAAGATGATAACGATCAGGACGTCGAGGCCAGAAGCCACTAACAGCACCGAGGAGTCAAAGAGCACATGTGGATTTCTTCAAGCCAGTCCTTCTGAAGCATCTGCAAAAGCAGTCACAGCTCAGTTCCTAACAGCTCGGGATGACAGCGCAATTATTTCACTGCAAATGTTTTCATTTATGTATTCCCACACTTTCAATCTGTTTTTGTTAAGCTCGAGGTTTGGGCGGAATCGTATGGCTGTCACCTGTTCAGGTCATTGAGGGGAGCTGAGGTTTGGAAACTGAAACTGGAAATGAGACAAAAATGCTCCCGTGGCCTGGTGTCAGCAAGAAAAACGCCAAAGGGGGCAGCATAGTGGCTGCCTAAATCCTCATATCAAGATTCCAAATGAAACAGCTTTTACCGCAAATTGTACTTCCTGTCTTCGAGATCAGATGTTTGCCCACTGCAGGTGTCCTATAGCCAAGGTTATAATGACGCTTTCATGTCACAAACTCCAGCTCCCTGACAATACTTAAAATGGCCCGTTAAGTCAGGGCCAGATGGTCCATAACAACTGTTCCACAGACACCAAGGAAGTTTGAAAAGATCAGAGATTGGTCAGCTGCAAAATGTAACACTTGTACAACTCTGGAAGTGTGACGCTGGCCAGTACGTAGTAGGTTCGGGCTACTGCGTTACCATGCTTGCATACCTTGTGTCACTGCACATATGATGTGTTATTGACCTATCGATACATCTTGATATCAATATGACATTATACAGTCTTAAAACTGCTGGTTTGAAAAAGAAAATGGTTGATTTGGGAAACCAAACACATTCCTAAAGTTCGACCAACCCAGCCAGTATTGATTTTGAATCAACTAAGTTGGCTCGAGGGCGTTACCAGGTTGGGATTGTTTATCCCAAAATGGGTCGAATGTGACTTCACTGCTGGGTCAAATTTGACTTTGACTGTTGGGTCGACTCTGACTTTGCTGCAGAGTCAAAAACGACTCTGCTCGACGGCTAATCTAATCTGAGCCAAAAAGTGGTTTGAAATATTAATTACAATTATTAAAATAGTAATTAATTTCACTTTTCTGGGGCCCCCGTGGTCTAAACGTAATATATAGCAAGCCCACAGTGTCATTTCTGGAGAAGTCATTTGGAGTTAGTCTTTATACTTGTAAGAGACATCAAATATGTGGGTTGTCCCAATCACGCTTTTTGGTACCCGAGTCTGAATCTTTGGTTTTTGGGATCTGCTGATACCAAGTTAATACCTCGGCAACGCATTAAGAAAATAAAAAGATCTTTCAACCGATTCTTCTCAAAATTGAAATATACAGACATCAATGTGTATATATCGTATATATTTATATTATATGGACCATTCCACCAAATGCTTTTTGTAATAGTGTCAAAATAAACTCAAAGTTCAATATTTTTTTTCCTCTCTTCTTTTTTAAGCACTAAATGTGATGAAACGCATATTGAACATTTCAATGTGTTTTTGGTTAATCTCTGATCTTGTTTTATCATCTCAATTTTCTGTACCAAAACTCTTGGGTGAATTTTAGCATAAATAAAGCAAATATGGGGACTATAGCCATGATTGTTATTTGAAAGTTAACTTACAAAGCGCAGGAGGCTTTATAAAAATTGAATACAACTTTATTGTAAATGTCTTTTCATGTAACTGCCCGGGGATGCAAATTGCACCAATTTGGTTGAATGTCCCATAAAGCATGACCATAGGACACAGGCGTCAAACTCAAGGTGTCACGTAGCGAGATGGTGGAGGAAAAAGCAGGCAGGAGGGAGGAGCAGGGTGTATTTGAAGAAGTGTATTGATAAAACACAAAACTAAATCCTAAACAAACAAAGTCCAAAGTATCAAACAAAAACCATGGCTGAAGCTCAAAACTATCAATAACAGAAACATGACCAAAAACATGATCTAAACATGACAGCAGCAAAGAGCAACAACAACCCAACAATGAGTGGTCGGCCTGGGAGTCCTTTTAAAGCCATAATTGCCTAACGACCAACAGGTGTGCAGCTGCAGGGAAAAGCCCCACAGTGTCACCTGTTGGTCACAAACCGAAAAATGACACAAGGCCCGGGGGCCAGATCTGGCCCACCAGATCATTTTATGTGGCCCGCGAAAGCAAATCAAACATGGCAACTTCCATGATGCTTGCTAAAATGTGGACCAAAATTTCACATTCTCAAATATATTAAATAAGACAGACATTGTAAGCATTTTCTTGTTGCCAAACACCGCATTACAGTAACTTAAACAATAGTTGAATAAACTGTTATTCTTGACCTCCTTATATGATATATGATTTCAGTCCTAATGGCACTCCAAGGGAAATGGTAACTAAAATGTGGCCCGCGGCGAAAATGGGTTTGACACCCCGGCCATAGGATGAGGGATTACTCGTTTCATATATTTGATTTATCGAATGCTACACAACACATTTACATCGTTATTTATAGGCTTAAAAATTAAGAGCAGCTCCGTAGTTGTTGGTTATGTGCGTGATTTGATTTCCCTCATCTAAAAATGACACGTTGATTTATTGTCTCGTTAAATGTAACCAAGCTTTCTTGTCACGAAATAATTTACACTCATTAAACTTCGACTTGAAGTTATGTCTTTTGGACGTGGTAAGACAGACTTATTTAGGAGTATATTTCAGCTTGCTTCTCCCTCCAAACAAGCTATGAAGACAAGCCCACCGCTTTGTCTCTACCTGCAGGAGAGTTGCGTGCAGCAAAGAATATGTTTCTGTGGGTATGTGCGTGTTAACCTCAACTCTAGTGTATTTATAAAGCACCGCTGTTTACAAAGTGCTGTACATGTCACGTAGCGAGGTGGTGGTGGACCCCAAAAAGCAGGCAGGAAGGAGGAGCAGGGTGAACTTGACAAATTGTATTTAATAAAACACAGAGAAAACTGAATCCAAAACCAACAAAGTGCAAACAACCAAAACAAATCCAAAGTATCAAACAAAACCATGACTGAAGCAAAACCTATCAATAACAGAAATATGACCAAAAACATTATCTAAGCATGACAGTAGCAAAGAGCAACAATGACCCGACCATGAGTGGTTGAACTGGGGGTCCTTTTAAAGCCATAATTGCCTAATGACCAACAGGTGTGCAGCTGCAGGGAAAAGCCCCACGGTGCCACCTGTTGGTCACAAACCGAAACATGACAGTACATGGAGCAAAAATAATACAAAAACAACAAAACAAAAAATTTGAGTCTTAAGACAGATTTTAAAGATGGGCAGCGAGTGGGGTCATTCCAAAGAGAGCAACCAGCAATGTAAAAGACTCAATCCCCGCTGAGGCTCTGAGGCCTAGTCCTCAGTACCTCTAATGGTGTCTGAATCGCAAACCTGAGGGACCGGGCAGGTGTGTAGGGGCAGAAGAGCTCAGAGAGGTAAGGTGGGGCGTGCATCAAGCGTTCTCCGAAGTACAGTAACTAATTGAGGTAGCCAAAATATTAGACACAACATTGCACTGGGTGTTCACATTCAAGGTGCTTAATGAGCTCACACATGTCAGGTTTTAAATGACAACAGATATCATCAAACAAAACCACAATGTGGAAATGTGAATTTGCTCATCGTTCTCCGCAGTTGTGTATTTGTTCTTGATTGTACTGTATTTGCTGCTGGTTTCCTGGCACTGATTTGCAAATCTGCTTTATTTGAGGTTCTCGGTCAGTGAGGTTTCCCTGGCTCTCGTGAGGGCTGTTTCTTTCCCTCATCTTTGAAGACACGTTCAAGTGCTGTAATCATACCGATTCGTACCAATTTCTGTCCAAAAGTAACAGTGAAATTATATTTGGCTGGTAAATATTACTTAACTTAAAACATATTCTTAATTAGCACAGTTTCCTCCAAGAGGGCTCAGCCAAAAATAATATTATTTCATCGAATACACCAAATACTTGATCGCTGAGTTGTATATTTGTATTGCAGGATCCCTTCAAGCGTGTCAAACTAAAGCTGCTGCTCCTGTCACAAGCACCTGTGTGGCGCGGAAAGAATTTCTTTTCCAAAACAAAAAGCCAATAAAAATAAAAAATTAACAAAGTCCAAAAACAAGTTTAAAAGTAGCAAAGAAACACAGGGAATAAACTGACAACAAAAAGACCTGACATGACAGAAATAGGGCCAGCCAAGTTTACATCCGAGTCACCAGCCATTGAGTGCTCGACTGGGTCGGTCAGACCAGACACATGGTGTTCATGGTTGTTCAGGCGACGCGGTGACATCATAGTAGGAGCCACTCATGATGCGTCACTGGTGGCTGCGGGACGTACACCTCTCAAGCTGAGTCAGGTGGCGGCTAAAGAACGTGCGCAACGCTCGAAACAGGTGACTGGACCGGCCACCCAGTCGTGACAGCACAGGGTCTGATTAGGGCCCCAGAGCAGGAACAGGAGCCTGGAGCTGCTGCAGTGCAGGAGTAGGAGAGTAGGTGTTATTGTCAGACTGGCGGCAAAACAAAGTTGACTGTTAACGTGCAGAGCGACGCCATGTGCCGCTGGTTCATTCTGTCTGAAGCATTGGGTTTGTGTGATGGTTTGTGGAGGCAAGAGGTGGTGATCCTCTTACGCTAACCCAAATTATAATACAGTCAAACCCATAGAGCAGGGGTCACCAACCTTTTTGAAAATAAGAACTCCCTTGGCTACTCATTAATTCGGAGGCTACTGATTAATTTGCTCGAACTACCTTCATATGTTACAAGTAATGATTAATTTTTAACACAATGTCCCAACTTCACTGGAATTGGGTTGTACAAAACATGCTTCGCTTTTAAAACAACAGTAACCGCGAATGCTAAAGTCAATGTAATATTCCACCGAGATGCTAACGGGGAATTATCTTTGACTTCAGGAGTGATATCCCTTCAAATAACCATATACAGTCAAACCTCGGTTTTCTAACGTCTCGGTTCTCGTCCAATTCGGTTTTCGACCAAAACTTTTGAGTTTTTTATGCCTCGGAGGACGAACAAATTTCGGTTCTCGAACAAACGGAGCGCACTTGAATGCACCATTTCACTCCTCTCGCCTTCCTTACTCGACGAGGAAGTGACGCTTCCTTGTGTTGCTTTCCATTGTGAGCAGATGTGTTCAATAAACATTTTTATTTTAAAAAGAGCGTGGTTTAGGTTTTCCGAACAATTTCGGTTTTCCAACAGCCTTCTGGGATGGATTATGCACGAAAACCGAGGTTTGACTGTATCGGCCCCGATGTGCTTAATTTGGGGATTTCGGTGATTAACCGATCTCTTAAAATAAAATGGATCTTGTCCACCGATCACATCTCGGAATTCTCCAAACTTAAATAAATGTCCATCACCTATTAACCACTTTCACATTTTTACATAATTAGAATTTCTGTTTCTCCCCCACGAAGAGATGAATAACTCTTTATGTTGTTCTAAATGACTTGATAGTATTGCGTCACACCAATAATCTATTTATTGCCAACGCCATGACACAAATAGATGAACTTTCAATGCTCCTTTAGCGTTTAGCTGAATAACAGATGCTTTAGTACTTTACCATTGGTATGTGAGGTAATGGGAGTGATGAGTAATGAAGTGACGGATTACAGGAGTCAAGGGGCCCCGTGTTGGCAGTGTGACAGCTCTGAAGTGACATCAGTCCAAAGGGAGGAACTAACGGAAGCGTAGCAATGCCGTCTGTCATGTGATGTCACCTGCCTGAATTCTTGCTTAGACCTGTCAACGAGATGTAGCAATTCACACATGCAGTCAGACCAAATGTTAACATTTGCTTTAGATTATATTCATCAAATTTTTATGTCACTGGTAAAAGTATTCTACTGTACTGCCTGAAAACGGTGATGCAATGACCCGCTTAAAGCCCACCACTTCTATGAATGCTCACCGTTCGCCTGTGAATGTCATTTGTGTACTTTTTGTTTCTCATTTATCCCAACCGACATTTTTCCTACCTTTAAAATTTGTAATATACGCAATATGAGAAGAAATTTAAGACAATAGAACAATATTCTTTCACGACATACCCACAATGAGCAAAGGTGAAGGCGTACATGGTTAGGTGCGGAAAATAATACGGCTTTGTGGACACTGCAATAACATGACTATTCCTGCATGCATTTGTTTACGCAGCCACATTGGCAGTAAAGTAGCGTCAGCAGGCCAAGGACTAACAATGGAGCGTAGCGATAAAACTAGCGCCTATACGTCAACATTCCATCCGAGTGAATTCCCATTGCATTTTGATGGAAAGGACGTCATGGGATACATGCGCAAGCTAGACAGGATATTGGATATTACTTATCTATAAAGCATCAAGAGTGCTTTTTTTTTCAACTATGGCGATGGCTGAAAATGCCCCAGCCGGATCGGCAGTCCACAGATACCTACAATTTTCTTTTTAACGTGTGCTTGCTGGGGTTTATGGTCCTTCACACACGTTTCACTTCGTGTTCCTAAAGTGTCAGTGTGCTGCTAGAGGGGGGTGGGTGTGCTGAGACTGAGCCTGCTCCGTCAGTCTCAAAGCGGGCAAAGAAGCGGTTTAGCTCCCCTGTCAATGGCGCATCTGCATTCACAGACACTCCATTATTGTCATTGTAGATGGTGAAGTGCTGTCGACATTACCACATCTTCCGCGCGTTATTAGTCGTGAACTGCTCCTCAATCTTCCATTTGTAGGCCCGTTTGCCTTTCTTTGATGCCACGCTTCAGGTCAGCTCTGGCAGTGCAGTACAGGGACTGGTCGCTGGTCCTGAAGGCAGCATTACGGGATTTGAGGAGCATCCGGGTTTCACTGTCCCAATGAATGCGGGAAAACAAGTTCCAAGGATCATATGGTCATGCAAAACCCTCCACTTCAATATCATGACAGCTTGAGGAGGGCAACTTGCAAACAGAAATTTATGATTTGCTGCATGGAATGGAATTATTTCAATTTTAATTTTTTAAGAGAGGGCAGAAACAAAACCAAAAAAACTGCTGACCCATTTTGAGTAATATTACATTTGTGAAATCTAGAAGATGAATCTACCCTTTTTCATTTATCTCAGGGGCTGACATTTTATCCTGTATCGCCCCTTCTGTGAACTGAAATTGACATCAAAGCGCCCTCGGGCTTGAATTTTGAATGTCACGGCTCACCGGGTTTCTGGGTTTGGTCACGTGAGGTTGGCAATGCGAGCCTGAGGGCACTTTGTTGAATTGGAGAGCCTCCCCCATAAAATGCAGGTAACCATGACATTACTTCACTGGCCACCATTCAATGTCGTTTTGATTTACCGTTCTGCATTTAGTGTGCACTACATTATTTGTACATACATAAAGTACCGCGTGTCTATGATCCTGATATTCAAGTGACGTCAGGCTCGTCGTGACAAAGCACTGTACGATACACTGTATATTTGACCCGTCCATTTACTTTGCATTCACTACATTCACTACATACATATTTGAAAGAGGCATGATTCCAATCTGAGAACATTTGACTTTGCAACCTAGATTTATTCACACAGGCTCTGACCTATAAAGAAATTGGGTTACTTTAACCATGTATGAATCCATCTTAACTATCATTAGGCTTCGGCTTCCTCATGACCCTGCACACAATAAGCAGCTCGTCAAAATAAAAAAAACAATAGAACAATAAAATAAGAGAAAAAAATTAAAGATACTTATTGACCTGCATAAATGCAGCAAGGTGTGCATGCAGCAGAAGTACAAATGCACGAGCCTTGAATTGTACATGGTATTGACAAGGCCTTTGTACTATGAAAAAAGAAGAACATGTTCAATTTAAGACCCATTTTTTTGAGGAATGGGGCGGGGGGCTGATGTTGGGGTTACAGAGCACTCACTCAGTTATAATGAGTGAGTTTGTACTGAACGTAAACATTTTTCTGCTACCACATTGTGGATCAGTGTGAGTGAAACCTTCTTGTGAACCTCTGCTCAATGCAGCCAGTGTTGTGTCAAAGCACAGCACATTCATTCACAAGAGTCTGAAGCAGTTTGTGTAAACGCTTTTCATTCACGTCCCTTCGGAGCTGGAAGTTTAACTTTCTCTGTTGACAGATTGGGAGGAAACGAACAAGAGCATCATTAGTCTTGGCTACTGCTGCACACTCGATAATAGTGAAGGATGTCAACTGATCAGCACCAGAGGGTTTATGGTTTGGACGGTGTGAAAAGAAATGCTTTACACATTTTCACGTTGGTAGTTAGGGTTGTGTACAGGGTGAGTGAAGGTCAAGTTCCCGATTTTCAATGTGCTGCTCTGTGTAAAACATTGCGCTGTTGTCATGTTGTCAAAAGGTTCTTGTTCATTGCAGTTATACTGCTCAGATATGGACATTATTTTAAGTTGGACCGAAAAACTTAGCTTTCTCTCCAGTTTAAATTAAAATCATTTAATTTCACTTGATTTTAATGTTTTATTTATAAGCTCACGTTTTAAATTATGTTGAGAGGAAATTGTACAGAAACAATAGTTATGTTACATTTCATCACGTGCATTATTATAAATCACCAATATTCAAAAGCAAAATAGCTCTTGATCTAATTACTGAAATTGTGTTGGGTTTGAGTGACTGTTACAGAGTATTACACGAGTATTCCAAGAAACATTTAGTGGTAAATAGTCACTTCAACATGTGAGTAGTTATCATGAACCGTTTAATGAAGTGCTTAGGTTTGTTGGCATGTTGCCTTTCAAGACCTCATAAATGAAGATAAGTCACATATACCGTATTGGCCCGAATATAAGACGGCCCTGATTATAAGACGAGCCCCTCGTTTTCAAGACTCAAGTTTGAAAAAAGACTTTTTAACACCAAATTAATTTTTATCCCAAAAATAATTACAGTACGTCTGAAACAAATGATTATAACAATATATTTGAGAGAAAAAGCATGTTAATTTGCCTCATTCAAATCTAAAGTGCAATCACATTCGTAAATAAATGGCTTCTGGTGTTTGAAATGTAGATTACATCATAACTTCTCCTCAGCTGCCGGTTAACCTGGCCGATCTTCGACCCACTTTTCTCCAGATTGACACTACGTTTCTCCATTTTCTGTTGTCTCTTCTATTATTTTATTCTCTTTTCCTTCTTACCGCTATTTTTTATTTTTCTTCTTCGTGCTACCGCTATTTTTAATTTTATTCTGCAGGGGTACACTTTGGCCTGGGGAGTCAAGTTCAGCATTCGCTTCAATGATATCTGCCGCCATCTAGCGTTGTGAATGGGTTTAATGTCTAGACCCCGAATATAAGACGACGTCTTATTTCAATGCAAAAAACACCGTCTTATATTCGGGCCAATACAGTATATCTCATCGTGCAGATAAAGGTGCCCACCTGACCTTCCGACATAGGGTGCAGTCATCACTCCAGCAGCAGATCTCACCGGGAATGAATCGAAATGCAGAGTGAAAAACTCGTTTTGCCAAGTGGTGCGCCATAGAGTGGTGCGCTGGATAGATGTGACAATACATGAATTTATTTTCACTTTTTTGGGTCACGACCTATCAGAATCATAGTGGCACCACCCACAGCAGGAAGAGGTCTAATGGACAAACAAACCATTGCTGTTGTCACTGATAGAACGGCAAAACTCCGCCCTAAAACTACAACTGTAACATACAACTGTAGACCAAAGTTTTGTGCATGACTCTGGAAAATATATAATTATTATTGTGACACGTTTGGAAGAATCTGGACAGTAACACTGTGACGAAATGTGCATTGTGTGTGTGTGGCTTGCGAAGTAGTCCTGGTTAGTGGAAATATTGAACAACGGTTAAAAAATGTTATCATTGAGTGACTGCCGGATTTGTGCATTGCGGTAGAAACTGTAAGGATAGAGAGATGGACGCCGTGGCAGCAGAGATATTTCACAGGTGGCTGTAAGAAACCCAAGACTTGGCTGGACAAACACTGCAAAGCTGAAACAGTAAATCTGACACAGTAAATCCTTCTTTTGCCCTGTTTTTGTCTTCCAGTCTTCCACATGGAAACCTCAATTCCAGTTGATGAGTAATGATTCTCATTGGGTCGTTGGGATCCAAGACAAATGGATGACAAATTCAGATGATGAAATATATAAATATTATATTGGTTTTGCAGCAAGCCCCAACAGAGCAATTTGGCCGTTCCGTTTTGTGTATTGTACACAGACTAAAAGGAGAGTTCGGGTACACTCACACTGGGCCAGTACAATCGTACATGAATCACCTCCTCTGTCACTCGTTGGTCCGCTCCCACACTGCGCTTTCCTGATCCGTGCTTCACATTTACATGTAAAAACACGACATGTCACACTGTGTTACAACTTGACTAGTGTTGCAACTTTCCTGACATTGTGTCTGGGTAGCAATCATTATGTTTGTTTATAAGTTACATGTAGATATTATCCCTAATACAGTCAAACCTCGGTTTTCGTCCATAATCCGTTCCAGAAAGCTGTTCGAAAACCGAAATTGTTCGAAAACCGAAACCACGCTCTTTTTAAAATAAAAAATGTTTACTGAACACGTCTGCTCACAATGGAAAGCAACACGAGGAAGCGCCAATTCCTCGTCTACCCGAGGAAGCGTCACTTCTTCGTGTAAGGAAGGCGAGAGGAGTCAAATGGTGCATTCAAATGCGCTCAGTTTGTTCGAGAACCGAAATTTGTTCGTCATCCGAGGCATAAAAAAATCGAAATTTTGGGTCAAAAACCGAGACGTTCAAAAATCGAGGTTTGACTGTATTCTGATTAATGTTGTTTTTGAAATATGAATCAAGCAGCAAAATCCACCTGCTTTTATTCATCTCAGGGGGCAGCCAATTTGCCACTTGCTGTCGATCGAAAATGACATCACAGTTGTTCAGGGGTTCAGTTAACGACCGGTCATGGCTCAGCTTGGGAATGTCATATGACCAAACGGTTTTTACATGCTGCATGGCTGTCAGTGATACATGTGTCACCCAGCTCATATGGAAACATCTGTCAAACCTTCACACATGCAAGTAGTGTTTGTGGGGGGCTTGTGGGATTGTTCCTGTGCACGGCTGCAGTCATTCAGTGAAAGTCTTCCATTGCTGGAGCTCTGCTTCTCTAAGATGACACAATTAGCAAGACGGATCTGCTTTGGGAACTTTAAAGATAACAAATGTTTTCAACTTTATTTTGGGCATGTTGGACATGTGGCAAAAGAGTTGAACATGGCCTGTAATACAGTAATTCTGTTTGTAGCAAGCTATTGTTACAGCGTTTAACAAATTATTATTATAGTACCTGTCTTAGACCTCCACCCAATGTGACATTCGTGCCACAGCTTCCTTGATGGTCTTTTATGACAAAAATAAATAGAAGTTTACATTTGTGAAGCACTGTACCTACGGATTTGCTGTGGATATACGATAGCTTAAAGTCTTGTCTTGTTCTACCACTGTGATCATGGATATATAGCCTACTGTAATCATGGATGTCAAGTTTTTATTTTAAACCAGGTAACCAATGAGACAGTGAAACAAATTTGAGAAACTTTATTAGTAAAAATATAAATGCGTGATTGATTGGATTGCATGTAGTACAAATGATAACAGCACATGGGAACTGAAAATACTTGACAAAGTTGAATAATCAAATGTCTTCTATTTTCATCACCAAAAATCCGTTTGTGTTTCAGATGTGATTTCTCCCACTCTCTTCAACCCTTACTTCAGACGGCTCATGTTTGACGTGTCCTCCAAGGAGAAGAACGCCTCCAACCTGGTGAGAGCTGAGCTGAGAATCTTTCGTCTTCAAAATCCGACGGCAAGAGTAGCTGAGCAGCGCATTGAGCTCTACCAGGTAATACGGTCACAATCAATCATTATTTTGCTTGTGATTGATGAAAGAGTTATGATGAAGAAAACGGCTTAAAGGTTCTCAAAGTTGAAATTCCAAACTGCTTATTACGACGAGCCCTTATCTGTTAGTTTGATGTGATTGCTTGAGATCTAAACCCTCAGGGGAAGCAGAAACGAATTACTTATTTGCAATTGTTGATCAGCGTGTTATCAAATTAATGCATTGAGATCTCATGCACAAATCGAGAGCATACGCTCGAGCCTTCTTTTCACCAAGTAGTTCACTTGGGTTCAGTTGTCCGTCATTGTCTTCTTTAAATAAACAGCCACACCGAAGTTGAAAGAAGCAAAAGGCTGAAGGTTCTTTATTGCTTTTTCTTTCCTGGCTTGTGTTGTTCATGTTGCTGTTCACTCAAAACATGCCCGCATGAGAGTAGATAGGCTCTTTGTATATAACCCATCTAATGTGCATTCAATGTATTTTTTCTAATAAATTAATATGATGTGAAAAAGCAGTGCACATAAAAAAAAGGAAGTGACAGCATCCCCAAAGAAAAAGACTTGGCACCAGAATAAATTGCTATTATATACAACATATAAATTGTTTAAACATCCACATTCTTTTTATACAAAGCTAAAGGGTGGGCCTACTTCATTAAATTTAGATAAGTGATTTGCTTCTGCAGTCACCCAGAACTGGCTGTCGGTCAGCCTGTCGGCACCAGCCGGTTTCCATGCTATGTTTACATCCAGACAAGGGAATGACAGCTGGGCTAAACACAGCTCCAAACTGGGAGAGTCTCACGAAAACAGAGCGCATGTGAGGGAGGAAGGGACAGGCCGGTACAACGAGGGAAACCTGATAACATCCACCTTATGCACATTTATCATACACATACACACACACACACACACGGACGCACGCACGCAATCACTTACTCAGATCCGTGTAAACACAGCTATACACAACACTTAATTTAGACGTGTTTGAAAATATATGAGCCCCTGAAATGCTTTTAAAGACTTTGTCTGTATGTTGAGGTTGTCTCTAAGATAGAGCAGACAGAAAGACACGTGCCCAACACAAGTGTAGGGCGAGGTGGAGTTTTCTTTTATTTTCATCGACGCACGTGGTTAGAAATGGGCATTTGCGCCATTAAGGGTGTGAACACAACCAATTTGTAAGCGGATCCTCTCATTCCCTGTAAACTCACCACAGTAGAGGTGTACGGTCTACATGGCGGAAGCATAAAGTGAACTACTGGAGTTCATGAAGGAAATTGACACACGCACAGTGCGTTTATAAGGACTGCAAGAGGATCTCCACTTATGGTTTATAGGAAATTGGCAGGGGATTTTGCAGATCAGAAGACAGCATTCCACCCTGATCGTTCATGTGCATGTGTGACACTTGTGTGTACATGTAAACTCGATTGCAACCTTGAGATCCACCGAGGTTGTAAATAAACTGACACAAAAACCGGCACACTTGATATTTGGTTGATCAGGTAGACATTCCGCCTACTGGAACCTGGTCTAAGTTGTGGTGCGGGTGGTGTAACGTGATTTTGGTGGATGTGATCGAGGTGCAGGCAGACAGATTCTGAGCGATAAGTGTAACGGTTGTCATCGTATTTCGTTCAACTAAATATCACAACAGTGCGTATTGAACCTTCATTGAATGTATAAGAGTTGACCTTTGCATAATGGCGATTTGGCACAGGCAGATTCACATATTCACAGATTTTTTTTCCCCACTGTTTTTCAGTATTTTTTATTGAGGTTTTTTTTTCCAATACGCAGATTTTAACTATTCACAAGGCAGCCCAATCCCTATCACTGTATTATTATTATTATTATTATTGTTGCTGTTATCTATAATTATATTTTAAACCCATGGTCCAACCCAGGGGTGGGCAATCCCAGTCCTGGAGGGCCGCTGTCCTGCATGTTTTCCAAGTCTCCATGTTGCTACACACCTGATTTGAATGATCAGATTATCAGTAAACTCTGACGAGGCCTGATATTGAACCTGTTCATTGGAATCAGGTGTGTTGCAACAGGGAGACTTGGAAAACATGTAGGACAGCGGCCCTCCAGGAGTGGGATTGCCCACCCCTGGTCCAACCCATGGTTGTAATGGAGAGGGGGAGGAAGGAGATGTCATGGACACACCGATCACTAATGATCAGATTGACAGTTTTCAAGTGCTCACCTCACAGTGGTGATCTGCATTCGCTTTGGCCAACTTTACATCATCCGCCTGTGGAGGGCTGCTGTCAGTTCCTTATAAACTTACTTTGTACGTGCCAATATCCTGCATGGACCGAAGCATCAGGTCCTGCTTCCGCCATGTAGACTGCGATCTTATGCGCTGAATTCAAAGGAAATGAGAGAAGCCGCTTCCTTTGGCTGCGAAGTTACTTCACTGTTTTCATGCCCACAACGGTGCAAGTCACCCGTTTCTAACTGTGTACATCTGTGAAAATAGCAAGTCAGAAGAAGCTACGATTGTATTTGATAAAAGTATATTAAGTCCCATTTTCTTGAGCGTTCAATCTTTTCCCCATTTGGACCTGAATAAAATAATTTCCTTTTTGTTAGAAACATAAACCTCTAATACTTTTTGGATTGATTTTGAACTAACCTAGCAGTCTCGGCAAATAAGAAATCTGAGTTGAAGCTACACGAGTTGTGTTTTACCCATTAGTTTGCGATGAGCCAAAATAAACACAGTTCTGAAGGACAGGACAGCAGAGTAATAATCGAGGCTTATCTGCCATCTGGTTCCGTTCTTGCTCCTGGGCAATCAACCAAAGAAGAGAGAGCAAGTTAGGTTTTAGAGCTCAATTAATTCTTTGATAATTATGCAATGCTTAGCAAGGTTTAGCTTGTGTGTGTGTTTCTATTTTTATAGACTCGGTATCGGATGTTGACCAATGACAGATATTTTTTTTCATTTGACTGTGTATTGATACATTATGTCGCACAAAGAAACAGGTCACATACCACATGCATTCTATTACAGCATCTCTCAAGTTGCAACGAGGTGCACTTCCCCTTTTTGGGGAGAGGCTGCAGAGAGATTCAAATCCGCAACCTTGTAGTCCGAAAGCATGTTCTGAACAAAATGGCCTCCTTACATTCTTTACGATGTGGCACAGCACATAATTGATGTGGTGGTCAAACCAAATAACAAAGGGCTTGCCATTAATAATAAGTCAACTCATTCATTGACAGTTATGTATGTAAAGAAATCTATTTTAACTGGCCGGGCAGTTTAATTTAATTCGCTGCATCTTTTCAACAAAGTAATTTTGCATTTAGTCAAGAGTGTCACGTAGCAAGGTGGTGGTGGACCCCAAAAAGCAGGCATGAGGGAGGAGCAGGGTGAACTTGACGAATTGTATTTAATAAAACACAGAGAAAACTGAATCCAAAACAAACAAAGTGCGAACAACCAAAACAAATCCAAGTATCAAACAAAACCATGACTGAAGCAAAAACTATGACTAAACGAAACATGACCGAAACAAACATGACCTAAACATGACAAACAAACCTGACAGCTGCTAACAAGCAAACAATGACCCGACAATGAGTGGACAGGCTGGGAGTCCTTTTAAAGCCATAATTGCCTAACGACCAACAGGTGTGCAGCTGCAGGGAAAAGCCCCACAGTGCCACCTGTTGGTCACAAAACGAAACATGACAAAGAGACCGCAACTGGCAGCCAAAATAATCACAATGGTTTTGTTGTATCTTAGACTTTTCAGAAGACATTTGAATTTCTGGCTGTTGCCATAGTAGCTCACAGCGACACAGCAACAGTCTAAAAAAAGTTGGGAAATTAGATCAAATATACAATTTTTCCAAAGATTGTGCTTATTTGTATTTTCTGTCTTCGATTTGATGTCTCATGCCTCTCTACTGTGCTCAGATTTTAGCACACAAAGACCTGACGTCGCCAACTCAACGATACATTGACAGCCGAGTGGTACGAACGCAAACGGAGGGAGAGTGGCTGACCTTTGATGTGACCGAGGCAGTGAGCGAATGGATGAATCACAGAGGTGAGTGCAGTCCAACACTCCTTCCTTACTGGATGTAGAACATCGATGACTTTAGCCTGATGTGATATTTTTCTCTCTTCAGACAGAAACAGTGGATTCAAGCTCAGCCTACATTGTCCATGCTGTACTTTTGTTCCATCAAATAACTACATTATTCCCAACAAGAGTGAGGAGCTGGAAGCACGGTTTGCAGGTTATTTGATCTGAAAGTTTCATAAGGAATGTTAGGTTCAGATTTGTGGATTATTCATCATCAATGCTTTTACATTCTAATCTGTTGAGTCCGCTGACATCGATTTATTATCATGTATGTCTTCTCTAGGTATTGATGACAGCTTCGTCAGCGGCGGTGATCTAAAAGTACTCAAGAGGCTGCGCCACAATACTCGGACACCACACCTTCTAATCATGCTGCTGCCCTCATACCGATTGGAGTCTCCGTTCCACCACAAGGCACATCGAACAAAGAGAGCCCTGGATGCAGCTTACTGCTCCAGGTACTGAGCTACTGTAGCTCATCCATCATCAGTATGAATGAACTTGCTATTCTGACAAATTGCCGGTTTTGTCACGTTGCGTGGTGGTGATGGACCCCAAAAAGCAGGCAAAAGGGAGGAGCAGGGTGTATTTGAAGAAGTGTATTGATAAAACACAGAAAACTAAATCCTAAACAAACAAAGTCCAAAGTATCAAATAAAAACCATGGCTGAAGCTCAAAACTATCAATAACAGAAACATGACAAACAAACATAACAGCAGCAAAGAGGCAAACAATGACCCGACAATGAGTAGTTGGGCTGGTAGTCCTTTTATAGAACTAATTACCTAACGACCAACAGGTGGGCAGCTGCAGGGAAAAGCCCCACAGTGCCACCTGTTGGTCACAAACCGAAACATGACAGGTTTAGGAAAGCTTTATAGCCAAATGCAATATGTATTCTTGGAATATTGTTTCATTTACCATTTAAGTTTTGTGTCGAGGTTTTGCCTGCATCATTATTGTCTACCCCTAAATTGGATTATTTCTGCTCTGCCACTTGTAAAGATTGGTTGACCAATTGGCATTCTAAACGGATCTTCAATTTTTAAGGGGCACATATCATGGAAATTGGATATTGGTGTTTGGTGTCGTGTCTCTTGCATGCAGGGGTGGAGTTCCGTGGTTTTTAGAATTGATGGATTTGCTGTCATTATAAGGACTCACCTGCACCTTGGAATTTGATCTTGTTCATGAGTGAGGGTACAATGGAACGGGAGATCTGCTGTGATGCGGACTGTCGCGGTGAAGAAGGAGCTGAGCCAAAAGGCGAAGCTCTCAATTTACCGATCGATCTCGTTCCTACCCTCACCTGTTGTCACGAGCTATGGGTCGTGACTGAAAGAACGAGATCCCGGATACAAGCGGCCGAAATGAATTTCCTCTGCGGGGAGTCTGTACACTCCCTTAGAGACAAGGTGCAACGCTTGGTCATCAGGGAGGGGATCAGAGTCAAGCCGCTTGTCGTCCACATTGAGAGGGGCCACATGAAGTGGCTCGGGCTTCTGATTAGGATGGCTCCCTGGTGAGGTCCCAGGACACGCTGGCATGGGAACGTGTTGGAATCCCACGGGAAAGTGCTGGAAGATGTGGCTGGGGAGAGGGAAGTCTGGGTTTCCTGCAAAAGCTTTTGCCCCCGCGACCTGACCCTGGATAAGTGGTAGAGGATGGATGGACGAACAGAACTCTGTAAAAAACGTCTCATGTTCTTCTCCCTTATGAATTACAGAAATGTTCAAGACAACTGCTGCTTGAGAACGCTCTACATTGACTTCAAGAAAGACCTTGGCTGGAGGTGGATTCATGAGCCAAAGGGCTACGAGGCCAACTTTTGCGCTGGAGCCTGTCCTTATCTCTGGAGTGCTGACACGCAGCATGCCAAGGTACCATCAGGTTTACAAAGGCTTATAGTTGAAATCATCTATGAATTGCGAGTGAGGAACATTAGCAATAAAGTTACAATGAAAACTATAATCATGACCATTTGATTGTTATTTTTGTGTTTCCAGGTGTTGGGCCTTTATAACAGCATTAACCCTGATGCATCAGCGTCGCCCTGCTGTGTGTCACAGGACCTGGAACCCCTCACCATCCTCTACTATATCGGCAAGACGCCGAAAATAGAACACCTCTCCAATATGAAGGTCAAGTCTTGCAAGTGCAGCTAGAAAACTAAGCCAGCACAAGCCACACCCAACTTCCTTTCCACAAGAACGCACACACACCAATTGCAACCATGCTATCTCTTCTATTTTCACTCACACGGTCCAGTGTCATGTGTTCAAGATTAGCGGTACTGAACAAATAAACTTCATTCCAAAACGGCACTGCTTACACTCTTACAGATACACTACACAGACCTTGATTGCATAAAGACTTTGACACCATGTGCCTTGTATTTGTTTTTTGTTTTTTCCATGCTCTTAGCAGACATCAAATCTGGCTGGTGAGCAAATATTTTGATGCTGAACATGAGTCCAAGTTGAAGTGTGCCTTCAGTGTGCGTTGCCCTGCTTGGCTTTCCAAGCATCGGCCCCCCCTCAGCTATCCAATTTCAAGATTCAACCTGTCATATCCAATCATTCCTCTTTCTCCTGTAAGGGGAACAGTGCAGTTATTTTAGTGCTAACAGAATTAGACTGGGGTATTGTTCCCATGTAGCTAAACAAGCAAAACAAAAGGCTCGAAGAGTAAGAAATCCTGAGTATTTCTGAATGACAATGAACACCATGAAGTCATATTTATACAAGACATTGGCAACTACCTGAAATGTTTTGTGCGGTGTTTGCCATACATTAAGATGATAAATGACCACTGTCTGTCAGAGAAACACAGTGGAATTAATCGTGATCCAGTTTTAGTGAGAACAACTAATACTCAGGGCTCTATTTTTATTGGCAGCGCACATGCCCATTTAGAATTTGACAGATCATGCCGTGCCATGCAGTGCATTCCGGCAGACCCAGAGCCTTTTCTTTTACGTGGTACCTGACGACTTGGTCGCTGAATGTAGGCTAAAATGTACACCTGCTGGAAGCAGGTCAAAGTTGTGGTGCAGGCAGTGTAATGTGATTTGGGTGAATTTGAGTTGCAGACAGGCAGATTCTGTGCTCCAGGCACATGTGTATTGGCTGACAGCATTTCTCATTCATAGATATGAGAAGTGGACATCAAAGTTTCTCAATCATTGTAAAAATCAATTCATTGAATGCATTATTATTATTATTTCATATTATTATTATTGTTTTGATCATTATTGCATTTTTAAATGACCCCCTAGCTGCAGAACAGCTATGGGTGATGAGTGTCACCAACGGGCACAAACAATTGGGTTGGAAACCGGTCTCCAAGTGCCCACTCAACAGTGGTGATCTGTGATTGTCTTGGCCGACTCTACATGAACTGCAAGTGGAGAGCTTGCAGTTGCGTAATTACTTGCAGCAATCTACTGTATGCAATTCAGCCATGTAGACTGCGCTGAATTTAGAGGGCATGAGAGAAGCATGTTGGAAACTGCCAGTTTCAAACTACATGCCTCTGCAAAAATCCTAAAAGAAAGAAAACTTCACCCACACGCACAGTGAGGCTCCGTTTTGCCCTAGACATGCGCTGAGCACGAAAATAGGGCCCTGAGTCTTGACTTCCCTCATTTTAACTCAAAATAAAAAGTACCAAATACAGTATAGTTCTGTCCCTTATTAGTTAATTCAATTGAGGGTATTGCTCTATTGTACAGCTTTGTTCATTGAAATGGTTACATTTTCCTGATTGACAGAAGAAAACTGAAAATTACAATTGCTCTTGACTTGTCTCAACATGATCTATTAAATATCAATAGATGACACCATAGAGCAGTGTTTCCCAACCTTCAGTGGGCAGAGGCCCCCATTTCACATTCGAACAATTTCATGAAAACTATGAACACTGAAATCATGGTGATCTGGTCTCAATTTACCCACAAACTGACTTACCCCATGGGAAATGTCGGTCTTTTTAATTGAACACAAAGGTGTTTACCTCGTAAACCTTACTTAGTTAGTTAGTTAGTTAGTTAGTTAGTTAGTTAGTTAGTTCCACCCATTCCTATTTGGAACATTGGGCGACGAGTCTCCTCCATTTGATCCGGTCACTGGCGACCCTTCTTGCTCCATGCCAGCTGACACCCATCTGAGGTCTTCTTTGGCAGTCTGTCTCCACGTCTTCTTTGGCCTACCTTTTTAGTAAACCTTACTATGAAGTTATTTTGTTGGATGAATGGCAACCGGGAGATACACAGGTTCATTACCATTGCCACCAAATGGAAGAGCATTTATTTGTTCTGCCCGTCACTGTACATCACTGGCATTGATAGATGAAGATACATAAATACAGGTATATATACAGGAATTCATCATTAGTAAAAAAAAAAAAATTGGGGCAGACGAAGTGCGATTGGATAATTTCCAGCGGCACCCCTGATACGCTCTCAAGGCACACTTGTGTGACATGACACTCTCACTGGCAGGGAACCATTGCCCCCCAGAAAACCTTGTCACATGTTGGTAGCATCCTTCGTACAACAGTGACACTGCCAAGAGGTTATTGAATAAATGAATCAGTGAAACCCTGGTCGGAAAAAAAAACAACTTTGTTTTTAACATGAAGGATGAAATAATAGCGTTAGTAATGTAATGACAAAATGTCGATTGCCATCGCAAAGATGCGCAAGTGGATGTGCCCTTTTTTTCCAATGGGCTTCTATCGAAGGCCCAGTCAACATGAATCACCTCACGCGCTTGTCGCACGAGACAGATTAAGGCAAACACTGGAAGTTTATGTGATAAGTGTCTACATGTGAAATGAGTTCTGAAAATTACACAGATCCACCCTCAATCCCCATCCACCTTTGCGCTCTCGCTTATTCAGTCATACCACCTCCTCATTTGCATCTGTCTTTGTTTTGTATCCTTTGTATTTTTTTTAATGTGTTCTTTGTCTTGCTATTTAAGATGTTCGTGCTTCGGTGCGCTACACTCAAGAAACTTTGAATATATTCGAGAAGTGGAAATACAACCTCGCCGACCCCTTTATATCTGTCAGGTGCTCCATTAAAGATGTTTTTGTTGTAGAATGTTAATAGTTTTGGAAATAACTGCTGTCCGCTTATAGTGAAAGGGTGAGCAACTTGTGTTCCAGATGCGCAGCTTGATTTCCAAACGCTTTTCAAAACAGTTGACTCGATAAAATATTGGTGTCTGTCATTAAAAAAAACCAAACATTGTTTGGGAGTGAAACTCAGTTTGCACACGTTGCAGCAAGTAGATGGCTATTCTGTAGAACAAAGCAATAATTAGCTTGTTCATTTTCTGACAGGCCTAAGACCTTTGTAGGTGGAGCGCATCTTCCTAAAAGACTAATGACATCGAGTTGCTGTAGCTTCCTCGTTATATATTTCAGACCACATATACTGTAGTGAGCATGTTGATAACATGGGCATTAAAGCAATTATTATGATGCATGTCAAACAATAGACATTGGCAGTGCTGCAGCATTTGTTGAATGCGAAAGATGGAAGAAAGCTACTGAAATGGCAACCATTCAGTTTGAGATCATGCAAGCAGCAATTACTTTTTCTTAAGATTCTAGTTGGTTCCAAGAAATTGACTTTTTTTTATTTTTTGGCTATTCTCACATGCTCTGGAAAAAACAACATTTCTTAATCGTGTCATCTTATATCTCAATTTGAAGTAGGCCAACTTGGAGTAAATACAGCGATTCAAAACAGCCGCAATAAAGAAATAGGCTTGCAAATTCCAGCATCAAAACTTTCCTTGAGAATTAATGGGAATATATAAACATTAACAGAAACTAATTCATTGGAATGAATTAGAAATTTGCAGTTTAGTTATTAATGGGAAATGTTATCATATCAATGTAGGGAAACAATGTTTTGCTGCAGTATATTTCTTATTTTCTTCAGTTAGACTGAATTTGGGGTTTTTTTCTACTTTGATTTTGGAGCAATTGCTGGAAATGCTTTCCTTGTATTTTAAAAAAATTCCATTTGTAAGTCCTCATTTCTGTTCGAGTTGGTTAAGCGTCGAGATCTCACAGAATTTGGAAGTGGAATCTTGTCATCGAATACATTTGTTAAGCACTGCATCCAGTATGTGTTGTACAGGATCTATATTTGTTGGAGTCAAGAATAATGTCCGGTTCAATAACACGGACTGAATATTTATTCTCGAGGAAACAAACCTCTCGTGAATATGTTAACACGGTTTAGCTGAGGTTGTCCATCCCTTTGCAAGCCAACCAATGATCTGTCTGTGACTGCCAAACGAAAAAGTGTGCAACACAACATATTATTTTGCAACCAACAACTTAAATGGGACACTATCGAAAAGTCTCTTTTTTTCCTTCCTTCCTTAGGAAATAAAACTCAAAAATTCCTGGGATTATTATTCTTTTTTTTTTTAAGGAAGCAAATCCGAATCCGTGTCCAGTCTATCCCTAACACGACAAAAATGGCTTCTGCCATTCGTGTCCCTTTCACTGTACTTCATTTGGATTTTGATCGTTTTGCTTGCGGCCTTGTGGAATCTCGAAGTGTTAAACCTTGAGCCGTCATTTGCGGTTGAATCAAAAACTTTCCATCCACGGAGAAACTAAAAGCGATGATATTTTATCCACATATTGGGTGAATATTGGTGTCATGTCATGCTCTCACCATAGTCATGTGCTTAGCTCACAGTGGTTAGGAAAGCTCTTGGTCCTCTGGTGAGGTCTTTTGACAAGTGATGACAGTGCACATGCAGAAACGCTGCATACGATTAGTGTCATTTGAGCAATTTAGGAAGGTTGCTGACTAGAAGAAGAGGCCTTTCAAATGTTTTCAAGATGGATGAACATTACAAAACGTATCAGTCAGTCAATGGCCAATTGATCCACTTTGTTCGAGGTTAGGAAAATGTCATCACTGAGCCATACTGTATTTCTGCCAATATGACGCTTTTGTTTCACCCTTGTCTGTCTGTCATTCGCTTTCAAAACAAATTGCACTGATGTTGTTTTCGTTTTGTTTTTTGTGTATTAAAAAGAGAAGGTATTCCCTTTATATTTTAGTTAGTCAACCCCCCTCCCCTCCTGCCTCCACCTTCATCAAACAAGGAGTGTGGATAACCAGCCCAAACGGGCAATGCCAGTGAACATCCTGACTAGCAGGGAAAAAGATTTCTACACGCCTTTTTTGTTGTTGTTTTTTTTTTTTTATTGTATTTTTGGTTTTTTAATGATGTGATTGTGACCCACTATGCTGTACTGTAATAGGGTATATTGTGGTGCTCTAGTGGAAAATAAATTATTTATGATTCAAGGCGTTCACTGTGTGTGATTATTTACAGTGCATTGTGTGTGCTAAATGCATTCGGTGATAAGATAAGAAAAACCTTTATTTGTCTCACAATGGAGAAATTCCCAATTTACAGCAGCAAAATTATAAAAGGCAGAAGAAGAAGAACAAAAGTATATACAGTACCTATAAAATATATGGATGAAGCAACAGCAGTTTCCTATGACGATTATTTTAGCACATACAGTACCAATACCACTGTATGTACTAACTGCTATATTTTTCTCTCTTCACATTTTGCATCGAAATAAGCAGAAAATGTGAAAACAAAGTTTGTGGTTCAGTTCATTCCTTTTGGTGGCCTCCATCTTTCCAACCTCAATTTCAGTCATGTATTTTCTTCCTGCCAATCCCTGATTGAAACTGCCGTTAAATTTAGACCAATTTGATGACTCTTTACCTCACAAATCAAAGCTGCATGTCAATGCTGGAAGTTGGAATCAGTTGCTTCACCATACAAGTATGACGATTATCGTGGCATGGTTTAAAGAAGAGTCAATGATAGTACATAAATCAAGCAGTTAAAAGTTCAGACAATTTATGCCGCATGCATATTTCCCATGTTTCTCTTCTGCGCTAACCTTAAATCACCGATCACCAATTTCAGAGGAGTTATGCATGAGTGAACAACTTAACATGAACTGACAGATAGGAGCCCCTGTATTAGCATCTCTGGTGAGTACGATGTTTATTTATTTCAAGTTTTTATATTGACATTTTTTTTTTTTGAAGTACTCTATTGTAATGTAGATGTTTGGAGTTGTTGAGGTAACATATTGGAAGATAAAGGTATGTTTTTTTTTTTTCTTTTGGTAGTATCCTGAAATACGTGAAATGCTCTTCTTTAATGTCGCACCTCTTTCATATTGATGCATATGGGTGAGAGTGCCTGGAAGGGAGACTAACCAGTCGATTGTCTGTGAATCTGCGAAGGTGTTTTAGGAACACTTGAGTTCTGCAGTGTGAATGCAGCCATAATTACATAATGTTTTGGTTTTTTTTTTTTTTTGCAGTGTTATGGTGTTATTAAATTGTGGATTAAATCACTAAATACCCACTGAAGGCCCAAGTCCAAAATTCACCTCCTGCCATTGTTAATATAGTTTAATATTTCAGGATTAAACTCTATAGTGCATACCCAATGAGGCTGTTAGAATTCTTGCCAAGCTTTGAAGAGATCATAACGGATCAAATCCAGAAACAGCTTTCACAAAAGCAGGGTAATCATCAATCAAACTTTCCACAGGTATATTTCTAGTTATTGACAATATTTCGACTAACCTTGTTGTGCTTTACCACCAAACATATAGTCAACGTTCCACCTATCAATTCACTATTGTTCTTTTTAATCTCCCCGTCTCTATCGCTCCTATAGCCTGCTTTCCTCCAGCACTTCCGCTCTTTCTTTATCCCGCTTTCACTGATAAACAGGCAAAACAGCGGAAAGCTTACTGGTCAGGAAACCATTGTTGTTCAGTGAGGGGCTCTTTTCTACTTGAAACAGGAAATTCTTGTTCATATAAGTGTCTTGATGAGTGTTTTCAGTCTATAACACTATATATACTGTGGTCTTGTTTTGACCCCTGACAACTATTAAAGGGAGACTTGGAAAAACAAAATGTTTGTCGAGCATGTCTGGTGGGGCCTTGTTGGTCTGCTTTCACATATTTTGGGTGAATACCAAAACACAATACTTTGGAGCAGCTCACAGTTGACTTAATACCAGGATACAAATGTGAAAAATAAAATACACCATACCAGAGATGCTGATTATTTACAGATTAAAAAACACACCTCCTTTCATTGCTCCTGCTTGTCAGATAGGCACCTGTCTGCTGAGGAAGTGCTGAATACATCCTTTTACAGGTTAAAAGAAACCAGCTAGAAATGGTGTTGGGTGACTTATCCTCACAATGTCCAATTTTTCTTGAAAAGTCTGCTTCGAAACGGAATTTTGGATCATGTCCGACAGTTGTCCTCCTCAGTCACCCGCATGCAATTAAGAATCCCATTCACATTTTTTGGCAGAACATGCCTCACACCAATATAATTGGCTGCATAACGTCACACTAGCTCGCGCTGATCAATTATTCAGAGCACAGAAAAAGGCTGCGAGTTGTGAATCTAAAATCTGATTGGTTAAACAAATGTGTTATGGGTCAGCACGAAAATCATTGAAAGCCTTGGGCAGATTGCACTGACATGACAACACATACAATCTAAAATTTGATCAGCCCAAAAAAACAAACTAAAAAAAAACCTCAAACATACTCATGACTGGATGCTGAACAGCCAAGCCACATGCTATCAAGATGATCATGATGATATAAACTGTTGGAAATAAGTGAAAACAATTACATACGAGTTGGAAATAGACGTTAGGGTTTCTGGAAGTAGTCGCTGATGGTGTAGTGGTACACTCGCCTGACTTGTATGCAAACAGCTTGGGATTGGTTCCCAATTAGTGATTGTGTGAATGTGGGTGTGTATATGGTTGTTCGTCTCTCTATGTCAGGCATGTCCAGCTCCGGGCCTGGAGGGCCGCTGTCCTACCTGTTTTCCATCTCCCCCGGCTGCAACACACCTGATTCAGATGGTTGGCTCATTAGCCAGGTGTGAAGCAGCATTAGTACGATCTTGATTATTTGAATCAGGTGTGTTGTTCCTGGGAGAGCTGGAAAACAGGCAGGACAGCGGCCCCTGAGTACCAAGTTTGGACACCCCTGCTCTCTGTGCTCTGTGACTGACCGGCGACCAGTTCAGGGGTTATTCCGCCTTTCGCCCAAAATCAGCTGGGATAGGCTCCACCAATTCCTGTGACTCTCTTCAGGATATCCGGTGTTGAAAATGAATGGATTGATGGTTTCTGGAAGTGATTGGGGTAGCGGAGAAGGACTACAGTAAGAGCAAGTTTACCAACCCTGTGTTGCAGAGAGCTCACCTCTTTGCTTCAGGTAGACAATGTTTCTACTGAAAGTGGTAGATTTGCAAGTAGCCAGTTGAAGCATTCCTTAATCTGGTGCTTGGTGGTTGTTCGTACAGACCATAGTTGTCAAATGTTTAATGGTAAGGCAGGATATTTCTACACGTTTGCATGCCCAAACCTTGTCTGAAGCCCCTTTCAAGACAGATGAAGCAGCATGCCTCTAATTTCTTTACTGCCGCAGTATTACTCTGTGTACATTGATCATGTTCTTGGCTGGCCTACAGCCATCATGGTAAGGGACATCCAGGAAGAAATCTGCTTAGAAGCCACTGTTAGCTTGAGTTGATTGAGCTTTTCCTGCTCACACTTTAACAGCTCCTTCAGTTCACCCTTCAGGTTTTTATATCGGATAGTTTCAATTAATTTGGAATTTCTGCCTCTCAAGTGGACAATGACAGAACTTCTGTGATTGCAGTCTGTACATACAACAACCTTTTCAGCCATCTTCGTTCTGTCAAACTGGAAGACGGACTGGCTTGACGTAAGAGTAAATGTCTGGACCCAGTTGGGGGGTTGGAAGTACCTTTGGTCCTTGCATGGTACTTCTCACCTCTTGAAAGTTGTTTTCGTCTTCTGGAAGAAGCAGATGCCGCCCACAGGTGAGACAAAGTGTCGGCTGCTATTGTGGCAATGAGACTGATAGAAATTGAAGGCTTAAAAAAAAGGAGTGCTCGAGACCAAGCTGAGACCAAGTCTTGCCTGAGACCAGAACTCACTGAGAAGAAGACAAGACCAAGAAACCTGAAAGTGGAAACTGAGTATAGACCAAGCCCAAGACAAGTCCAGACAGCATCACAACCGTAAAAATTATTTTAAAATATATGACAAGATTAAGCGTTAAAGAGCATTCCATCTTTAATTTGAAATCTCTGAAAAATTCATTTGACAGCTCAAAACACAGTGCCTGCAATTCTTCGCAATTCTTCGCGTGTTTGTGAAATGGATGCTGTGACAAGACCCTGCGGGCCCATTGTAATGTCACTCATCCTCGACCATCACCTCACGATGTATGGACTTATGTTGCAAGGATGTGTTCAGAATCCCTTGAAGGGTGGTGCATGGCTTCCATACTCACCATACATGACATTTATTGAACATTTTCCGAAGGCTCTGGATCGACATAGATGACGATGTGTTCTAGTTCCTGCCAATTTCCAGCAACTTTGCACAGCAATCTAAGATCCATCCATCCATTTTTTTAATCCGCTTATCCTCACAAGGGTCACAGGGGGTGCTGGAGCCTTTCCCAGCCGTCTTCGGGCAATAGGGGACACCCTGAACTGGTTGCCAGCCAATCGCAGATCCACTGAAGAGTGGACCATCATTCCACGGACCACAATCAACAACCCGATGAACCCGATGCCAAGATGTGTTGCACTGTGTGAGGCAAATAGTGGTCACAGTAGGTACTGACATGTTTTCTGCTCGCCCTCCGAGCCAATCCTCTCACCTGCACCAATTCAGTAAAATTGCACTTTTTACAGCACCCTTTTTATTGTGGCCAATCTATGAAACACCTGTACAATAATCAATGTTGTGTTTTGATATGCCACCTCTGTAAGATGGATCCATTATTTTGGTTCATTAACACAGATCTACACAGATCTGTGTAGATGTGTGAAAAAATAAGCCTTTTGTGTAAAACTTGCTTCTCTAATTTTAAGACTCACTCCTTATGGAAAGCGTCTAAATCCTTCAGCTCGTGAAAAAGTGTCGCTTTTATATTTATTTTCAGTGTAAATAAATACCTTCAAGCTGAACCCCATCAAACGAGCATTATATCAGCTTTCTGCAGACCCCACTTGTAAACCTATATTCACGTGCCCTCCTCTGTCAGGTCCCAGGCTTCAGCAACAGCTAAGCTTGTCAGACTGATGGACAAAGGTTTCCTGGCTGCAAATCAAGGCCATCTTGAGGGACAATGCTCCATTCAGTTAGGGGTTGAGGCCACAGGGGATAGTTGAATCTTATTCACGTTTACTCTTGCGGCTCTCACATAGCCTTGCCCAAACAACACTGAAATCATTTCAAACCAAGAGTCTATCACGTTGAGACATGTGAACATAATGAAAAGTAAGTCAGCAATTATTTACCAGCGCTGCAAATACCCTTATCACAAATTATTGTCATGTGACTAATCGTCTGCTGATTTCGATCAGTATTATGATTCTTGAAGAATAAACAGTAAATTTGCTTGGCTCAGAGAGGAAGTCATGCATCTTCTCAGTTCCATAAATCACCCCATTCACTCAGGCGCCAGGTATTTCTTGTGACGTTGTGATTTTCTGCTTTCATGCATCCACAATTCCTGCACGACTGTAATTGGAATTCTATGGCATTGAGCAGTCAACTGTGCTGGACTCCCAAAAGGTTTCGCACAGCGATTGCCATACAATTGGTTTGATTGTGGGGGTTTTTTGTTTGTTTGTTGTGTGCATTAGTGCTCTCTGTGTGCAAAAAATAAATAAATAAAAAATAAACAATTGTTGGAAAAGTACAAAAAAAAGGTATTTTCTGATACTTTCTTAAAGGTACGGGGTGGAAAAAGCATTTTAGGACTGTTCTATTTACGGCCACCCAAGTTTTCAGCCTGTTCAACAGTATATTCAACTGTATCAAACCCCACACCTTGATCAAATAAGACTAACACAGATACATTCCCAGAAAAACTGGCTGGTCACCAGCTATGACTATCTTTCACTAGGCCCCAGCAATGTTCTGGTCTTGTTAGGTGACCATGGCTCAGTTCATAGGGGGCGTTGCCCAGTAACCGAAGCTTTGCTTGTTTGAATATTGTGTTGTTTTGTTTTGCTGTTGTTTGTGTTACACCAACACGACAACAAAACCAAACAAAACCAGGATGGTCTATGCTACAGGTGTCAAAGTCAAGGCCTGGGGACCAGATCTGGCCCGCCACATCATTTTATGTGGCCCGCGAAAGCAAATCAAGCATGTCAAGTTCCATGATTCTTGCTAAAGTCTGAACCAAAATTTCAAATTGTCGTATGTAATCCACAATAACAGTCATTATTCTTGACTTCTGATTTTAAAACTAGTTATCCATCAATTTGTTGTGCGCTGTGTATGTAATATGTGGAGGTGATTAAACATTTATATGGTTTCCCAAAATTCATAACGGCTCTCCAAGGGAAACCGTAACTACAATGTGGCCCGCGACAAAAATGAGTTTGACACCCCTGGTCTATGCTGTTTTGTTTTCAGCTCATTGGCCTTGTGTCTTCTTCTGTATACCTGGGTGGCTCCATCAATGCTATTTTTGCACGACCCACGCCGGGATTCCGGTCCGCTACCTTGCAATCCAGCAATGGAAAACACGAAAATGGATCAGCAGAACTGGCAGAACACACCCGCCAGCCAGCGGCAGAAAAAAAAAAACAATAGCAACGCTCTGATTGGCTGAATCAGTACATCCAGGTATTTTATTGTAACGTGCGTGATTTACGCTCAACACAGCTCTTCAAAATCCCGTCAAACCTTCAGCATACAAAATTAATAACACTTCCAACAAAAATTCACAAAATACCCTGAACCCCAAAAGCACAATGGAGGGGGGTTTCACTGTGTACCATTTTCCATCACAAAATATTTGCCACATGACCTGAATAAAATAAGAGACAGTTTCCGACCACAAAACGTCAATAAGGTATGACGAGAGGAGTTAGTTGTGTGTGTTCAAAACATTCTGGTGGAAAGTTGAAGTATTGTGGTCAGAGCGGTGGATAGATTTACTGCTAAATGTAGAGGCCCATCTTCAATTCCAACTCAAATAAGATTTTAGTACACCTACATCAGCCAAACTGTCTTAAGTGTCATTTGACACTCTTAGTTACAACCAGAAGTGGCATACAAGTTCCTGCCTGTGGCAAATAACTAAACAAAAAGAAATATTCATTAATAGAAACAAAAAAAAGCACATATTTTTTGTCATTGATGATGAAAAAAAAAGCAAGTCCACCCTCATACTGAATCCACTTCTGTTGTCATGGCAACCAATCGAAGGTCATATGAGGAACAGCGCATCTGCAAAGTTGTGAAGTGTAATAGTGTTAATATTTTACTTTAATCCCGCTTGAAGCATAAAGCCTAAAGTGGACATCTGTGGTGATGGTAATAATTCTGACACGCAGACGGTGCCTTTTGTGACACGCGTCAATGACGTGATGGCATCCATAGCGGAAGTCTCCATCAAATGAAAACATCAAAGAGCCATCGTCTCATTATTCCAAAACTATTTCTACCTCCTTCCTCCTTAATGGAATTTGTTTTCTGAAGCTGCACCCTGAGCGACCATGATGTCATTTTCACTTGACATCAAGGGGCAAAATGGAATGTGTTGTGACTGAGCAACATTTTTTTCGACCTGACTTACCACTTGACTTGTTTAAGATTTGGGGGCGATACGACGTGATATACTTGATTTTTCCCCCAATGACCTGGGACTCACTTGAGACTTGAAGGTTGGATTTATCTGCCCGCATCCCACAAGAAAAGATCCGTACCTCCACTGAGCAGCAGATGAATCCAATCTTCACACTCAGAAACAAACCAATTTAATAAAATTTATTCAGGCAGAATAATTCGAGAGCAATCTATATTCAGATGACCACACGTGAGGACATTTATGTGATATGTGCACAAATCGGACCTTTACACTAAGCAGAAGGTGGAGGAAAACGTCTTTGATCCTGAAACTGTATAATCTTTATTCACCACAGAAATTCTGTTACTATTTTAGCTAGAAATGTATTTATGTCCTTTCTTATCTCGGAAGCCTTAGTAATAGTAGTAGTAGTAGTACAGTAGTAGCATTCCCCAACACTCATGTCTCCCCACTTTTTCAACAGCTAAACTTGTATAACACTGGCTACAACCTTTTGTAAATAGCATCACAGGCCATGTCACATGTTACTTTAGTATTTTGGCAGGCTGCTAAAAAAAAGTTGGGCAGGCTGCAGATGGCCCACAGACTATAGTTTGGACACCACCGCTGTAGAGGAATAAGATGTGTACATATCAATAGTTATATTAGATTTGCCTTTCTTATAATACTGTCGTACCATATTGTAAAAATGATAGACAGTTATAAGGAAGGGGTAGGAGTAAATACATTCTTCCTACACCTTTTCGAATGTCTATGCATGCTTATCTGAGCCAGATATGGACAATCTAATATAAAATTCTACTTTTACGTTAGTTACATTTTTGTCTGTTTTGCTATTCTTTTCTCATGTCGCTGTTCGAAATAAATAATTTAATCATTCATAGCTACAGTATCACTATTCGATGCAAATTGGTGATTATTTGTTGATGATATGTTCACATAAATATTCACAAGTTGAACAAAACTTCAAGGTTACTCACTCATAGTGCATTCAAATGATTGCTTGTTGTTTCTAGAACTATGAATGTGCAACAGAGGAATGCACATTATTCTGCCTGCTCAATTCAAAATCAGCTTTTAAAAGCATGCTGAGGTTAGCAATAGATGTGTGGGCCAGTATCCCATGATGTCAATACCAGATCTTTGTCAAATGTCATGAGCCCCCAGTGCAGAGTCTAATCCTCCTCGACATTATTCCAATCTCTCCTCACACCTCAGGGCACCAATGAGCATTTCCAGCTCTCCTTTAGCCCAGATTTCCTCCTAATTACAATCCGTTGTTATCTTTTGTGAGATTTTACACACACAGATCTAAGGTTGCGCAGGGTCAGTGACCCTGCATAGAATAGTGGTTACTTAATCGCTATGTTCTCATCCCTGAACTCATGCACGTGTACAAAGTAGTTTTTCGCCTCGGGTAAAAAGCACTGTCCCATGGTCCACACGCACCACTTCCACACGGTACTCCTCGTTACAAATTGGCTCAGTAGGAAAATAGAAATACAAACTGTAAAGCACAATCTACTTTACACCGTACTTCCCACGCTTCAAAAAATAAAAGACAGCTGTCAATACTCGAGGGCAGACTTGGCAACTGGCGACTGTAGTTTTAAGTTGTAATATCAACATTCGCCAGTAGATTGCAGACATTTCTCAGGTGCGATTACACTGGGTCTTATTTGCAGGACAACCAGTACCTCGATAATATTAAAATTTAGAGTGAGATGATTGTTGTGGAAAAACAAAATGGACCAAATGTTGATTACATGTTCAGCAGTTTCAGACAGTCCTTGAAAGCTAAATTTTTAATGCAAGAAAACCCTCTGTTCTGGAAAAAAAACATGATTTATCGTCCAGAACAGGGTCGCGGAGGGTTGCTCGAACCTTCGGGTGCAAGGGAGACTACACCCTGAACTGGTTGCCAGTCAGTCGCAGGGTACATACAGAGATCAACAACCATTCACACCCACATTCACACCATCACTGAGTGGAAACCGATCCCATGCTGCCCACACACAATTCAGGTGAGTGTCCAACAACAGCATCAGTGATTCAATCTATTTAAAATATATCAAATTAAATATGTTTAGAGCATGTCATTTGTCCATATTTAACATGGCATTTTTATTCAACATGTGGTGATGAAATGTGTGGTCCTATGTACCCCCCACCCCCCAGTAGCAAGGATAAAAAATGATGACCCCCTCCAGCATTTAAGTTGGCCATCCCTGCTCAAGGGTATTCAACTTTGTTTCATTTCTAAAAAGTCCTTTGACAAATTGATTTAGAATTGTATAAATATATTTTTTGTCACTATTAAAAACAGTTATACTGTATATTCATGAAATATATGTATGTTCAGTATTTGCAGGCACACCGCTAGGATTTTTTTTCTCTCGGGGCCAAGGGAGAGCTTGATCGGTATACACTGTATATGGGTGGGGGGGGGAGGTAATCTATGTTCATGACTTCACTTACTTGAGAGGTTCTCTCGGTTTTTTAAAAAAATAAAAGTGTAATACACACTATTAGAGACGTGTCTTCAATATAAGGTATGAAATTGCCCGAAGGTAAGTATTTGGACCCCCCCCCGCCCCCATTCAAAGGTGTGATTGTGTCTTTGTTCTTGCCCTCACAAATAGACATTAGGTACAGCTGTAGCACAAGCATGGAAATAGGAATTGTATGGAACAGAATGCCTTCTTACTTATGAACTTTATTTTTCCACTCATGTTTTAATAGAACGAGAAATAAATAAAACTTGCTGGGGGAGCTGGAAGGGCTCATTTTAGCCAGTGGCCAGATGTCAAATGACTCGTTGTAAATCTCATCACTTACCGTAATTTTCAATATAAGACACCTGTTAAGACTAAAAATTAATGAATAGTATGAAAATATGTAATCAGAACTTATTGTATTGCACAGCTTTTGCTTTTTGAGCAGACATGAGTCTATTGAATGAGTTTGGTGGCGAGGGGTTTGTAGACCACACTGCTGTACCACAGGGTTAGGGTGGTGCTTGGTTGAATGAGAAGCTGGCTAAATGATCAGCCTCTCTGTCACAGCTCAGAGTAGAGAGGACCACAGGAGTTGCTTGATATGGCCCTGGCTTGTAATTCATCCTTCTATATGTTTTGGGTCAGTTTTAATTTACTCAGTCTACTCACAGTGATTATTAATGCATCCCGTACTGTCACGGTACCTGCGTAGTACTGAGGAGCATGATATGAACATACTTTTGGTTATTACGCTGTATCGGGATAAGTGAAAGTCCTAGTTCTATAGTCATCACCACATTTGGAACACAGTGCTGGTGCATAATGGTGACTCAACCCCTGAAGTTTTGTGTGACATTAGTGCCACGGTTAAACAGAAAAATCTGGTTGAATTGCAACACTAAAGCAGCATTTTCCCATTGATTTATTCATTTACTTTTACAGAGCGCAAATGGTGTCCTTCACTCCCCCAAAATCCTCCCAGATATTATTAAAGTCCCAGCTGTTTCACTCTAATCTTGTTTTACATGACAGGCCCCTAGTTCACTAAAGCTGAGGTCAATGTAATGAGAGAGTGGAAAAAGTGACTTGTATCTCTTTCCCTGATTCTTTCGCTCATTTTGACTGTGATGAACATAACATGTTGAAAACCATGAAATCCAACCAAACATGGAAAGCCTGCCCACAGCTCACCAGACTTTCCAGGTTTTTTTTTGTTTTTTTAACCCGGTTTAGTAATTTTCCCATAGTGTTTGATCGGCAACCATGGGTGATAAGTCCTGTTTCATTTTGGCCTGCAATCTGATAACCGTGGCCATTTCATGATGTTTCTGAAATTTCAATTCCTGTCAAAATCAGTCTTGTTTCCCACCAATAATAAAAGCATATTCCCCAGTCTGGATGTGTAAAGCACTTGTCCATACTGTGGTGATTATAACCATCCATTTTCCATCGTAGTAAATCAAGACACCACAACACGTGAACTTGTTGTGTGTGGCGTGATGGAGAGTCGATCCACTTCAAAGCACTTTGTTTCCAAGGAAGGAAGAGACGATGGTTGTTTGACAAGCTAATCCATCAAGTAACTACGGGTCCCCCCCAGTGTAATACTGGAATAAAAGGTCATATCCAGCCAAACATTGGCATTTTTAAACCATTTTTTCTACAGTATATCCTTTGGCTTTGGGCTCTGCATTCATGAGTGCTGATTTTCAAACATGAATCAGTGAACCTCAATCGTTTCTGTCACTATGTTCACACGGCAGTTCAATTCAGATTTTTATTTGCGCACATAAGACGTGTATCAAATTTTTCATGCAGTGTAAACAGTAAGATTTATATATATATCCATCCATCCATTTTCCGAACCGCTTGATCCTCACTAGGGTCGCGGGGGGTGCTGGAGCCTATCTCAGCCGTCTTCGGGCAGTAGGCAGGGGACACCCTGAATCAGTTGCCAGCCAATCGCAGGGCACACAGAGACAAACAACCATCCACGCCCACACTCACACCTAGGGACAATTTAGAGTGTCCAATCAGCCTGCGATGCATGTTTTTGGAATGTGGGAGGAAACCGGAGCACCCGGAGAAAACCCACGCAGGCCCGGGGAGAACATGCAAACTCCACACAGGGAGGCCGGAGCTAGAATCGAACCCGGTACCTCAGCACTGTGAAGCCGACGTGCTAACCGGTAGGGCCGCCTATATATATATATATATATATATATATATATATATATATATATATATATATATATATATATATATATTATACAGTCAAACCTCGGTTTTCGTCCATAATCCGAGACGTTCGAAAACCGAGGTTTGACTGTATGTATATATATATATATATATATATATATATATATATATATATAGATAGATAGATATGCGCGTCTACTATACTGTCATCTGTGCACATCCCACCTGTACATCATCAAAATTTATTCTGCACAAGCAGGCGGGAGAGTGCTCGGGAGATTACTGGGTGACAATTGTCAGTGCATCTGCAAAGTACGATAACTGTTGTCCTAAAATTTAACTTTAAATTAATTCCACTTGCTACTCTGGCGATATGAGATGATTAAAAAAAAAAAAAATCCCAAACTTACTTTTGGAAAAAACACTGTCACGTGATGTCATATTTTTTGTGAGTGCACGTCATGCTTTGTGCCTATGCGTGTTGCGTTCACATTAGAAGTCACATTTGTTTTTATAATGTGAGTAAAAGATGGAATTTAATTTAAAAAACTGAATTGGGCATTTTGCTCTCCTTTATGAACATCGCCCAAGACTCTTGTGTTTCAAGCCACTGATTGGTTATACAGTATAGCCATTGACAGTTGCCGAGGAGGCACGTCCTCCACTTCAGCCGGTGCTGAAAACAAACACAGACAGAGCCAAAACATGACAATACCGGTTCATTCATTTTGCTGTCAAATTAACAAAGCCCAACAAAATGAGAATGAACGTATGGAACCAAAGGTAGCGATAAACAAGACAAGGAAACAAGACAGCAACCTCAATGGAAACAATGAACCCACAAGCTGATTGGTAGACACAAGGGGCCAGGCTGATGAGAACAGGTGCTCCAGCACGGACATCGAAAACGGTCGAATGTGCAAATCATGGTGCAGCAGCCTCATGTAGTCCTGCCACAACTTTCAACCATTCTCGTGCACTGAATGTAGCAAACACAGCAGAATCTCTGAAGCCTGTTGATGGCCCTTCAAATTGTCGTTTTTAGTTTGGAGTTGAAATGTCCTCTTGTGACACAATGTGTATGTATTGTGGGTTGTCGTCCGAATTGTTTGGCCTCCGGAGTTTGACTTAATCCAACTTGCATCATTTATGTAGGCACTGACTGGACAATATGAGCCTTAAACTTCTGACCTAACATACTGCTTATTGAGTGTCCTAAAAAAATGTAGCCTACTCGGGAGCCCTCTAGTAGGCCTCGGGCCCACAGATCCCCCTCCCAAGCCCCTCCAAGGATCGTGTTCAAGCTTATATGACGCTGGAATTGAATCAGTGTCTGTTTATTCACTTACCACACACATTTTCCACAGAGCTGGAATGTCTTCAAAACATTTTCAGATGGAAAATAGTAAAGGAGGGTTTGAGATTCATCTGACTGCCTTGTTCACACCAGATTATTCATTACCTTGTTTTTCTTTTTGTGCCAAATCGGATTCTCTCCTGGGAGAGGTATGAGTGGGGGAGGTGTGGCTGTCAGTGTTATTGTGTACATTAATCACCAGGTCTACCAATGCCAACGCTATCTTTCCTGCGTCTTTTCCCTTGATAAGATAGTCAACTCCTACACATTCCCGACTTTTTTCCTCTGTGCTTATCACCTGGACCAGGGGCACGAACAGTCGTAATAATAAGCAACCCTGCAATGCAAACAAACTACATCTACACACCACATGGTTCCACACACTGTAGTCTCGTATAAGTACGGCCTTTTTGTCCAGAACAATAGACTTCTGAATCAGGGCAAGAGTCACAACAGATTGTTGGACAGTGTAAATGAAATATTGACTGGAGTCGCCTAACTTCTGTTTGTTGTTGTTGTTTTTTTTCTTTCCTTCTTGTGTGGTTTTCTTCATATATATATATATATATATATATATATATATATATATATATATGTGTGTGTGTGTGTGTGTGCATGTGTGTATCCAATCCAAGCATCTTGAATATCACTTCCTGTCTTTAAATATTCATCGTCGGCTTCTTCTTCTCCTTCTCCTCCTCCTTCTTTGTCTCCTTTTTTCGTTTTCTTAGTTCTTAGCTAAGCGGCCCGGTAGTCCAGTGGTTAGCACGTCGGCTTCACAGTGCAGAGGTACCGGGTTCGATTTCAGCTCCGGCCTCCCTGTGTGGAGTTTGCATGTTCTCCCCGGGCCTGCGTGGGTTTTCTCCGGGTGCTCCGGTTTCCTCCCACATTCCAATAAACATGCATGGCAGGCTGATTGGACACTCTAAATTGTCCCTAGGTGTGAGTGTGGGCGTGGATAGTTGTTCGCTTCTGTGTGCCCTGTGATTGGCTGGCAACTGATTCAGGGTGTCCCCCGCCTACTGCCCGAAGACAGCTGGGATAGGCTCCGGCACCCCCCGCGACCCTAGTGAGGATAAAGCGGTTCGGAAAATGGATGGATGGATGGATAGTTCTTAGCTAGTTATTAAGACATTGTTTTTTCAAAATTCATTCCTTCATACCAGTATAATCAGCAACATATATGAATTCTTTTTTTTTTTTTTTTTATTAGAAATGTTCAGGCTCCATACATTACTAACAGAACACATAAAAAATGGCTATTCTGTATTTTTTAAAATGTTCATTGGGGTGACTTTGGAAAAGAACTCATCTGTCATCAATCGTGCATTATCTTATAATAAAAATACACTCCTTCATCATGCCTTCCCTCTATTTTTCTCAGTCTCATGTTTCTCCATCACACAACCATTGGTTCTCTTTGAAATGTATCTCTTTTCTTCAAAGTCTCATTCCTAATCCAGTTCGATTGGAACAAGGCATGGGGACTTGTCTGCTTCCTTTAATAATACCCATTGCTGCCCAGTGGTGAAAAGGAGAAAGATTCTACCCAATTTAGTAAACCCAACTCAGCTTCATCTATGAAGCATTTTGACAACAACCTCAGCTGAAACAAAGTGATGTACATTACATCAAATATAAAACATCAAACAAAATAAAATAAAATCAAATGCTAATTATTCATATATTTATTAGTAGTAGTACTTTGTCATAGTACAAGTGATATTAGTAGTAGGAGTAGTAGTAATAGTAGTGTCAAGGTAAAATAAAAAAAATTAAAAGATAAACAATTACATATGTATGAAGTATGAAATATCTGAATCATCTTTATTGGTCAAGTATGTAGAACACACAAGGAATTTGTCTCCGGTAGTACAGGCTACACTAGTATTGCAATAACAAACAACTACGATGAACAAAGACATGCCATATAAGTATCGAAAGAACTGTCTCAGCAGCTCCTGTGGCAGGCCGTGCTTCCTCAACTGTACATCCTCTGTTGAGCCTTTTTCAGTTAATGTTAGCCTCTCACTTCATGTCCTGAGACACTGTGATTCCCAAGAACTTGAAGGTCTCAACGGTTGACATAAGGTGGTTGGATAGTGTGAGGGGCAGATGTGAAGTCCACGTTCATCTCTACAGCCTTGAGCGTGTTCAACTACAGGTTGTATTCTACACTTCTTCAAGGCCGGTGACTTGACTGTGGTGTCGTTTGACGGCCGGGTGCGTTGAGGTGCAGTCGTTCATGTAGAAGGAGAAGAGAAGCGGAGAGAGGACGCATCCTTGGGGTGCCCCAGTGCTGTTGTTGCACGTTGATGATGTTGTCCTTCCCAGCCTCACCTGTTGTGCCCTTCCCATCAGGAAGCTGAGGATCCACTGGCAGATCACAGGGGACACACTGAACTGGAGAAGCTTTGAGGTGAGAAAGTTGGTCATGTTTTGTGGGGCAGTCTTATTTACCTGAAAGCAGATATAGGACCAAGCCAACCCCTTCATCTAATCTCAACCCCACTACTACATGGAAAACCACATCACTGACTATGCGCTACTAAAAATGAAGGACAACCTGGTACATGATAACTGCAACAGTATTATATGCAGAGTAAGATTAAAATACCGATTCATTGACCAATGTATTGAGTCTGTGCTGGGATTCTTGGCTTATTCGGTTTATATTGTGCAAGAACAGCCCGCATGTATGTCACACATGAACTGTTAAGAAAAATGTAAAACAACATGTTGCTGCAATGCTGCCGGAGTAATGATAAAGTATTGGTACTCCATACACATGAAAGTACAGTATACCTTAAATTCTTGTCTGACTGCCTTCAATCTTCATGGGGCACTCGACGAATCTTCTCTGGTGGGGGTTTTTTGTAACACAAGCAGAAAGTTGAAAAGAGTGTGTGTGTTTTGGTGGTCTTTTCAAATTAGGATTTTCAGACTAATCCCCTTGTGTTCCTCATCTGTGGGTAGGCCCTCGAAATTGTACTGATTGTCACAGCAACATTCTCTCCATGTCTGCGGTGCATGCTTGAAATATTGCTCTTGTAGCCACAGGCTCAACTTCTTTTGATTGTTAGAACAATTTCCAACAAGTTCCCAATCTTGCAAGACATTTTTCAATGCTATGGGGGTTTATGATTTTTTTATTTTTTTTTTAAAGGAAACAAAAATGTTACAAAAAATGTTGCAATCGAACCACTGTAACAAATGGCTCATTGCTACTATACAAAGAATTGTTTCCACATCAACGCTCTCAAAAATAAGGAGCATTTCATCCTCTTCCTCACTTCATTTCATTACCATCTCCTGTCCTTTTCCAGCTAGCCTATGGGATGCATATCTAGCCTAGCGGACACTGGCCCACTCCACGTTGGAGCAAATCTCGCAGTTGAAGTTCTCTGCAAAAAAAAACCCAGACATATGACAGCTAAAACATTGAATTAGTTGAAGCAGTCTTGCACATCAGAAAAAGTATAAGGCTTGTAAAGTGGACTGGGTAACCAGTCAGTCAGAATGCACATACACTGTATCGCGCAACAGCTCTGATCGCAAGATGCAATTGCAGATTTCTGACCGCTAACAACTTCCAGTGATGTAGGCCACGCACCACCGTAGGTTAAAGGTGACCTGCTTTTTTATTTTATTTTTAAAATACTTTTTGTGAAAGTGAGACTGATGGGATGGCAAGGGTGCAGTGTGCACTAACACAAGAATATATCATATTCATAATACGCACACAGACACACAAATGTTTTGTTTTGTTTTGTTTTGTTTTGTTTTGCCCCTCTACAACCCTTGCAATCGATTTGGGACCAGTCCGCGAGATACCGGTCGATCGCGATTGACGTATTTGGCACCCCTGCTCTAATACATTCCATGCAGCATAATAAACTGTAGCGTCGTCTGCATAGAAAGTTGTACAGTACCTCTTCAGGACGTAAGGCATGTCATTAATGAAAAGTAAAAAATCAATGGTCCATGGTAACTGCCCTGGGGCACGCCACATTTCAAATGTTTCGGAGTGGAATAACTCCAAGGGCGACCCGGTAGTCCAGTGGTTAGCACGTTGGCTTCACAGTGCAGAGGTACCGGGTTCGATTCCAGCTCCGGCCTCCCTGTGTGGAGTTTGCATGTTCTCCCCAGGCCTGCGTGGGTTTTCTCCGGGTGCTCCGGTTTCTCCCGCATTCCAAACACATGCATGGTAGGCTGATTGGACACTCTAAATTTTCCCTAAGTGTGAGTGTGGGCGTGGATGGTTGTTCATCTCTGTGTGCCCTGCGATTGGCCTACTGCCCGAAGACGGCTGAGGTAGGCTCCAGCACCCCCCGCGACCCTAGTGAGGATCAAGCGGTTTGGAAAATGGATGGATGGATAGAATAACTCCATTAATAAATACTGGTTGTGATATACACGTTAAATAACTTCTTATTCACCTTAGATGTCTAACACCAAATCTGCATGCAGACAGTTACTCAAGCAGCAAATCATGACCTACAAAATCAAAAGTCGCACTAACATCTAAAAATACCTCATCTTCATTCTGTTGTCAAGTTTGGGACAGGGAATTTTTCCTCAGATATAGAAATCTGCAATGGAAATCTAATAAAATAATAAAAAGAATTGAAACCCTAATTTACAGGCCATGAACTTGTAAAGTTAAGTGCTGAGGATGAAAGCACTTTGGGTCTTGAACCGAACTATTTTAGAAACCCTGCTCTCAAGTCTAAATCAACATCTGATAGTGAGTGCTGAGTTCAACCAGCAAAGTAGCAGCATTATAATCATGTTTTTGCTGACACCCAGTGGTCCCCATTTCACCCAGAGGCATACTTTGGCATCCCATTGCTCTCTGACTCCTGAATGTCCATTTTTTGCACATTACATTAATGTCATCGCTCAAAAACGTACATTATGAATGATTCCTTCACCCCCATCGTGTCTGTGTGTTTTTTGGGTTTTTTTTGCTTTGAGATGATGGGAATGGTCTGGTTTGAAGTTATTATGTATAACACATAATTCAAGAGAGGATATACCAAGTTTCCCAGAGCAACCCAAGCAGAACAGAGAACCAAGACTACTGGATCATTTATCTTAAGTTTCTAAAAATACTTTTAGCCAGGTGAGTATCACTGTACTGAAAAGATAGTTTATTCCTTTTCTGCAGGAAAAGGAAAATTCAATTCATTCCACCTGGCTCAATATGAATGAGATACACTGTTCCCATTTTAAGTGCTGTGCATACAGTATCTGGCCAAAACTACTTTTGTCAATCAGCCAAGCCTCATCTGAGGAATGGATACTGCACAAGAGGAAGAACTGTACATTGTGTGAAGTGTGAAAACTGCAGGCGGAAAAAAACATTTTTGAAAGTGAATCAATCAAGTCTTAAAGACGGTCATAATCAAGTTAATTTAATTCTCATTTAGGCATTTGGGATAGATTTGGGACAGTTTGATGGGGCCAACCAAATTGGGCTGTATTGTGTTGTTCCTGTTGACCTTTTGTACTCACATGTACAGTATGCTTTGAATACCTCCATTCCCATCAAAGTAAGGCCTGAGAATAAAAAGATATTGCCAGAAAATTCTTTGGCCTCCAGAAAGCATTCCTCTACTTCCAAAACCTCTGCTCCTGTGGTGGTTAAATATATATGTACAGTATACTAATGCTGAGTTCAAACAAAACAAGTGGTACTGTGAGAGAAGTTAAAGGTAACGCAACAATGAAAATAATATTTTATTGTCATTGTTGAAGACACAATGGAAAGCCGACTTAAAGCTGACTGCGCTGATTCAAATTGTGAGAGACATTCTCGTATTGTCACTGCACCACCCGTTGACCAACCACCCAGTTATCTACTACATTAAAGGTTCTGCATGTTTACTTTTTTCCTCGCTATAAAAAATTTACACTCAGGAGTACTTTCATGTTGCTTGAGTTATGTGGCGCTCTCCGGCAAGGGTGCAGGAGGGGGTCTTTGATGTGAAGCCATAAAGCTTAGAAGAAGTTGCCAAGGCTGCGTACTACATTTGGACTGAAGCAGGATACTTAAATAGTGCATACATTGTGTAGTGGGGTTAGACACTGTGCCAAATTCTACATTGTAGGAAGGAGAGGAACATTGATTACAAATAAAAATGGATCACAACTAAGCCCTACCAACCTAAACACACATTTGTCGAACTGATGAACTGGGTGATATTGTTCCACTCCAGTCCTGTAGGTACTGATAAAACACTTTTCAGTCAGGGAAAAAACTGCCACTAGCAGGTAGCCTTTTTCACCGATCAATGCCCCAATGCAAGCAGACTATACCAAGGAATGACACAATAAATTCTACAGCTAACAAAAACAAAACATCATTTATCTCAATAGCAGAAGCAGTGTACAATGCTACAAATACAGTCAAATGTGGATTTGTTTTGTTTTCAAACATGGTAATCCTGTGATTTATTTGATTCTGAGCTGGGTTCTTTCAATGTGAATAGTTGTCTATCTTAATGCCTCAGTCCTGACTTTGACTGTTGATGTGTCCAGTGTGTATTCAGCCTGTCATACAGAATATTAAGAAGGAAAAGCTCCAGCTCTGTCCCAACATACTGGCTACATCCCTGCCAAACTTGAGCTTTTCCCATAGACTTCCTCAGCAGTAGCCAGAATTAAGAATGTCAGTTATTAGGAATTTTTCAGTTTATCAATGACCACTTCCTCTGGACGATGTGTGACCCACAATTACACAATTACTCATTGCGAACCCTCTCTGTTTTGGCCCATTTGTGGTCAAATGAACTATGAGTGAAGCTTGGAGAAGAACTCTGATGGTTTAGTGGTACAAGCTGCTGCCTTTCATCCATCTGACCTTTGCCTCATTAGCCTCATTATTTCCACCCTGGGTCAAAAATGGGTGGGTGGTATAAAAAAAGGATATCCAGCATTCAAAAGTGACTGTGGTGGCTCGTGATGGGACAAGCCAAAAGTAATACTATACAATTTCTCAGTGGAAAACGGCTCTCATCTACACTTAATATTGGCACACATATGCTAACTTTGTGGGTAAACATAAGGCATGTGTTTGATTTATTAAGTCTTAGTTTCGTAATTAGCTTTTCTTGAGAGATTCTGTCTATCAATAAGGTCATCACAAGCATTGTGACACCGTCAAATCTCAATACAATGAGTACAAGCAGTACCTCTATTTGCTTTAGGCCCTTTAAAGCAACACTTTTTCCCTGCTCATTGTATTATTAGAGAGGGGTTCAGCGCAGGGACACAATTTGTGTGGTCCAGTGAGTGCATGGCTTAGGAAAATGACCAGAATTCAAGCTAACTAGGCCAAGGTTTATACAAGATAAGATGCTCAAATGTGTTTAAACTGATATGCAGATCCAGACATTCCATTAGGTCACCAACACAGTATGACAGAGTGCTGGAAAACATGTTGTATTTATCAAGATAACAGCGGCAGTGCGGGATTCATGACTGTGCATGCCTAAACCATGGCAGACCATTCTATTTAATCTAGATATTATTTCATAATATTCAGTTTCATTGCATGTTGTCTGTTTATGATTATGTAAATTATATCACCAATCCTCTCCAAGAAGTAGCATTACCAAATGTTGGCTTCCCGAACCCACATATGAAAAGCAAGTAATTTGGAGAAAACGCATACTATCACACTCACGATAATGTCAAATCCACGAAAAGAGGAATCATAACACTCGCAGTGAATTATTCTTACTTTTGTATGCCACACTTTACTATAACATTAACACAAAAACAAAATGTGAAAGTTGCTCAATCCTTACCAAAGGTGGCTTAGAATTCTACTGCCGCAGATGAAATATGGAAATTGGAAGTGCATCAACAGACGCACCCCTCATTGATACTAAGTTTGTCTCTTTCCCCAAAGCCCTCAGACTTATGAGAACCAGAAATCCATCCTTTCAGTCACCATACTGCTCATCTAGTCTAGAATGGAAAAGTTTTGGGTTTTTTGTCTGGATAAAAAAAACAAAAAAGCTTTTTTTTCCAGTTCTGCCTGTTTTTTCTTATCCATGAAGTGTCACAATATTGATAATCTCGCAGGTACCAAGCTGAAATAATGTCTGAAAAGCCTTATTTTTAACCATTTACATGGAAAACTCCATATCTTTTGATGTAAGTACCTTACGGAGACAAATGAACACATTTCCATGACAATTTTTATACTGGGAATTCCCTGAAATAGTTGTTTATTATATTTGACCACATCTTGACTGTGTTTTTTTTTTCTCGCAATTATTTTCACATATCAGTGGGTACCTGCAGAAGGCCATTTCCGCTGCCCTGTCAAGTTCAAATACTATTTGAAACAATCAGTAAGATATATTTTTCTCTTCATACCTATAATTATTCTGAAACCATTTTTATTATCAATAGATGCTTTCAGAAACCACTCTGTATTCTTCCCTATTTAGCACTGATGGGCGCATAGGGAATATTGCCGGCCCCTCATTCGTCATTGACCAGAGGCCGGCCCGCCAGTACATCAGTCATCAGTCTGTCACTCCATCATTGTTATTTTAACAACACTTCCATCATTGCCAAATTACAGTTTGCCACCGATATTTTCAAAAAAATGATCACAAGGGTTTGATTACAAATAGTTTGAACCACTTTCCAGAAAAAAATACACACATTGTTATACAAGCAGAAATTTAGGTAGTGTGGACGTCACGTGGTTAACACGTGCCAGAAAACATGATTTGCCGAAGGTGGTCTTTGCTGTTCGGGTTAGTGAAGGATGCTTTAAACGGGGAGTCTGTCAGTGATGCACTGACTGCCTCCCTACTGCTATTTAGCCATGAAAACCAAGACATTTGAACTTTTGCATCATTGCAGTTGCACTTTTTTTTCAGATCTCTTGGCAACACTAAGTGAGTTTATTTTTAGTATCATTTTTTTGTCCTTTTTTATTTCGTGCAGGCGCTCACCTTGTCTGAGGTCTTTCTCACAAACATTGGGGAGCGGTTAATTCTGGTCATTACTTCAAGCACAAAGCCATCATTGTTGCATCATCTGTGCCCTTGCCGCTCTCGCAGGAGTCAGCAAGACGATGCATTAGACCGGTGGTCGGCAACACGCGGCTCCAGAGCCACATGCGGCTCTTTAGCGACATCTAGTGGCTCCCTGGAGCTTTATAAAAAAAAATTTGAAAATGTAAAAAGATTTTGATAGTAGGCTAATATAGCTCAAATAGATAGAGATACATGTTGCAGCTCTGAAAAAGGAGAACTGTGGTGTTGTTTTTTTAAAACGTACACTTTATTTATGCTTTTAACAGTCTCGACAAACACAGACATGTCTGTGTCCGACTCTGTGCCTTCTCTCTTCTCGTTCGACTCGAGAGGCGTTCAAAGACAGCCTCCGAAAAACGGAAATTAATGATCACCTCACTGACACTAAGAAAAGCGAAAATAAAGCACCAAAACAAAACAAAAAATCAAGCGAGGAAATCACACAATAAATTCTATGGGGGCAATTGTGAACACACAACAAAGGAATGAATAACAAACAATTCTGAGACAGTCCAGTCTCCTACATACATACAGCATGTGTTTCCTTCATTGTAAATTTTATAGAAGGCTTTTATTTTTGTGCAGCTCCAGACATATTTGTTTTTTTTTTTTTTGTCCTGTATGGCTCTTTCAATATTTTGGGTTGCCGACCCCTGCATTAGACGTTGATAAAATGTGCAGAGTCTCATGTATGTCAGTATGTACCAGTAGATAAAACCATTATCACCTCTCAAATACAACAAGATGTTGGTTGTGATGGATGCAATTCAGAATCGTCCCTCTTTACATTGCAGGCGGCCTACTCGTTCTCGTCAGCAATTGCGGCCCATGCACAGTGGTGCTGCACAACTTCTGCCCATGCTCAGCTCTATGAGCTTACTCTTGAGATGTGTGGCATGATTGACAACGCTGAGATGGCAGGCAAGCATTATGAGCTGGAGCCAACCCTAATCAAAAAGTCTCAAGAGGCAGTGCAGTGTCATCGCTGCCATCAAAGGCTTCACAAACCACTGGAGAATCCCTGTCTAATGCTGACTGCACTTGCCAGTATCTTCGGCTCCAATCGATCCAGAACTTGAAGTTGACGTGCTGCAGGCTGAGGCTGCCAAAGAGCAGTTCATCCAAGACTGCTTCGTTTCCAAGAGGAAGGGGTTCATAGGCCGCCCCCCAAAAAAATAAGATCAAGACAATGGATCACTGCAGCAAAACTAACATCTGCAGCGCACGTGGAAGTTGGATATTGATTAAAGTTAAGCTAATTGGCACAGTGCATGACACAAAAAAGACTCTGTAAGGTATGTTGTATCCATGCCTTCCTAATTTGGTTATTCTTGTTTACAGTTCTCTGTGCAATACAGCAGAGTAACCTCTCCTTTCAGCTATTCATAAGGTCACAGATTGAGGAATTGAGGAAGTCATGTGGTTCATCCTCTCACCTGTTTCACATGCCCCCAGCTCTCCCGATGACTAGTCTGCTAAACCAAACAAGGCCAGTGTCCTTCAGAATCTGCCGAAGGACAGCAAAGAAGAAATAGCCTACCCCAAAGGATACCTTTTACTTACATGCCCTTTTCCAAATGATGTCCAAACTCCCACCAACTTGTGGGGAGATTTACATGGAGCTCTTAGAACTAATGTTTGCCAAGCCTTATTATGTGCTCTCCACAGATTAGTAACAGACAGATTTCAAAGCCAAGGACAGACTCAGGCATGGTTTTGCTGTGAAGTACATCACGGATGGTCCAAACACACAAACACACCCTATGACTTGAAGTCATTCCTCGGTAATAAACTGAACAAGAAGCAGCTATGAGACCTGCTTGTCAAGGTCTGGGGGAGATATGAGGCAACATCTTGGATTGAAAATAGTATGAAAATAGCGGTGTGTTATGATAGAAAATCTATGATCTAAAATCAATAAGTTGACGTCAGACTTAAGCAGACACCCAACATACAATGGTTTGAAAAATATTATATATAGGCTCTACAGTGATGAGCAGAAAATATTGTTTTGAAATTGTGTTTTTGTCCTATGCATTAATTGCTATTTTATATTAGTAGTAGATAGTTTCTGTATTTGTTACAGGTCCAGACTTTGGAGATGTACTGTGGTTCTACCAGAAGGAGACAAACAGCCATATTGTCTTGTACTTCCACCAGGCTATTACTTGGGGGTATAAATCCTGTGTGTTGAGAACACCTTGCACAGACATTTTTATGATCCTCTACCATACCAACAAGCTCACCCTCAAGTTCATCTTTACCACAGTTCTGGAAGAAGAAAAAAATCACATCCTCTCAAGTATGACAGAACCATGAGACTCACTGGGCCTTGACGATTGTAGCACCCTGCTGAGATTTTATGTCTCAACTGGGGAGGACTGGAGCAAGGCTTTTAAAGACAAAGCCAAGGTGAATCCTAAACTCCACACTGGTTTCAGACACGTTGGTGCAGACTGGCTGGTCACAGTTCAAATTCAGCAGGAGATGGAGAGCTTTACACACGTCAAGCAAGCATGACCAAGATTGCTTGTGATGTAGCTATCTTGTTTATGTTATATTATTTTATTGTTTTATTTTCAAAGCAACTGAGAAAAATTGAAAACAAATCATTAAAAAAGATTATATTTTTTGTTTGTATTCGAGTGTACGTGTTTGCATTTGACAGAGACAAATAGTCATCGTGTTTTTTTTATTTTTGTGCAAATGTTCAATACTAATTTTAAAAAAAAAGAAAGAAAAGAAAGATTCCATCCCGTGCTGCATCGCGCGCACTCTCGCGAGATTACGTTACCGGTGTTTACCGTCATGGCTGCTATACAGAAGCTTAGCAAGTGTGTTGTGTCTCCCACAGGGAAGCACTCTGCTTCGGTTATCTTTCTGCATGGTTCAGGTACGTTGTTTCTGAAACTCTCAAGTATGCAAGAAGTTTTACCTTGATAATTTTTTTAATAGTCAGCCGGATAGTTCAAGGTTGTCAAGACGGACTTCTTCACGGATTTTGCTATTTAAAAATACCACATTTAGCACAAAGATTAAGAACGTCTGTCATGTTATGGTCCACATAGATAATCTAGCATCTGTTAAGGAATAAAGTAGCCCTCGAAACAGCTGTGCAGCATTTTCCTGTAATGTATTGCAGCGCATTTACTTGGAGGATTCCTTCTACAGTTAATCATACTATGTAAAAGGATAATAGTGTGTTGAAGAGATCAGGACATTACTCAGGACACAATATCAACATATCATTTCCATGATTCCCATAGTCGGTATGCTGATGGTTTTAATTTCCACGACTAGGTGACACAGGGCAAGGATTAAGAGCTTGGGTTCGAGATGTGATGGTGCCTGGTCTGACCTTTGCCCACATCAGAGTCATTTACCCCACAGCCCCAGCAAGGTATGGTTTAGTGTGTTTGTTTGTCAATGTGCTAAATATGAATCAAAGGTGACTCAAAATTCTTTGAAATAGTCTTCTTGGAGGCATTTGGAAGAGCGCATGTGTCTGAATCAGTCAGACAGGTTTAAAGTTGATATTAAGCAGCCGTGCCAGCCTCCTTGTACAAAGTCTGTGTAAGATCCGATTGAGTCCATGTGTGAACTGAATAGGTCATTGTGGAGAGAATTCACAGCGAGCGAGTGAGTGGGTGTGGTGTTGTTTTGATCATGTGCCTGGAGCAAAACCAGGAACACTGGCGGTGCTGATATGAAAATCCTTTTCAACTTACATGGTTGTTTATGAAAATATGACCTAGCCGTGTGATAGTGTGTATTTAAAATACTTTCAGAGCAGAATTTACCAATCCTTAATGTAATACTGTCCATTCAGAACCTTGTTTATTTAGCTGCGATAACTACAATGACAATTTTTAACAAATTTTAAAAATTATTTGGATGTTTACACTGAGTCAGTCTTGAAGTGACCTTTGGCCATTGATTTCTGTCTTTGATACCAAACAATTTTCTTTTTAAGCCCAGGACAGTCGAACCTCAAAAATGGATTGACATGTAATTTGTAAAATGGCCTCAAAAGTGTTAAGTTTCAAGGAGGGCAAAATGTGAACAAATCAAGGACAGCTTGCATTCCAAAAGCAATTGTTGTCTCCCTTTAAAGTTCTGCAATTACAAAATTGTGTGTGAACATTTTAAATAATTAAAAATTACCATGTCACTGTCATTTGAGCTGACCTTTGACCCCTTAATTCCAATCAGACCATACACACCAATGCATGGAGCTCTGTCCAACGTTTGGTTTGACCGATACAAGATCTCATACGACAGCCCAGAGCACCTACAGTCCATAGATGCCATGTGCAGCACCTTAGGGTCCATCATTCAGGACGAAGTCATTGCTGGGATCCCTAAACATCGAATAATCATCGGTATGAATCTGGTCCATCTGATCTCTGTCACTATTAGTTCAATACTGTACATGATCCGTGTGTTGTGCTTATCATATTATATTGCTTGGAATTGCAGTAGTTGCCATTTTTCCCCCCCATACGATTGATGCATGATGCAGAAAGGGTAAGGCTGGACGATTATGTAAAAAATAATAATCACTACTGTTTTTATTGAGAATGAAATCAAAACTTAGTCTTTATTCAGTTACTAAAACTCAACTACTCCATAGCCTCATACCCATTCATCCCTGCATGTTGAATACTTTATTCTTGAACTCCCTCGTGTTTTTGTCAAGTATTAAATGATAAATATCATGTGAAATGCATGCCTCTAACATTTTAATTCTGCTACATCCACATCTTTGATGCCTTTCAGCTTTGCACACCTAGAAGCCTCGAGTAAGCATCAGGCTTCTTTTTTAATCTTATCTTATTTTCACAACACATTTCCTGTGGAACCACTATTTCCTGTGGAAATGTGTGTTGGTATGACAAAAAAGTCCTTGGATCCTCAAATATTTGGAAAGGAAAATTCCTTGAATTCTTGAAAACTCAATTGGAAATATAACTTGAAAGAACAATGAAAAAAAAATAAGGAACGTAAAATAAGAATGTACAAAAATTATAGCAATTGGAGAGAGAAAAACCCCAATCAAAACAAACACCGTCTGTTTAGGCGCGTCTTGGCTTCTTAGGGGCACTGTCACAAGAATGACATAAGAAGTAGGTTGCAATTGAACTAGTTTTTTTTCACAGATTGGTGAAGTGTCATCTTCCCTTTGTGTACGTGGTTCCACATCGTTTACGCGTGAATACAGTCAAACCTCGGTTTTCGTCCATAATCCGTTCCAGAAGGCTGTTCGAAAACCGAAATTGTTCGAAAACCGAAACCATGCTCTTTTTAAAATAAAAATGTTTACTGAACACGTCTGCTCACAATGGAAAGCAACACGAGGAAGCGTCACTTTCTCGTCTACCCGAAGAAGCGTCACTTCCTCATGTAAGGAGGGCGAGAGGAGTCAAATGGTGCATTTAAGTGCGCTCAGTTTGTTCGAGAACCGAAATCTGTTCGTCATCCGAGGCATAAAAAACGTTTGGTCGAAAACCGAATTGGACGAGAACCAAGACGTTCGAAAACCGAGGTTTGACTGTATATGGTTATTTGAAGGGATATCACTCCTGAAGTCAAAGATAATTCCCCGTTAGCATCTCGGTGGAATATTACATTGACTTTAGCATTCGCGGCGACTGTTGTTTTAAAAGCGAAGCATGTTTCGTATTACCCAATTCCAGTGAAGTTGGGACATTGTGTTAAAAATGAATCATTACTTATAACATATGAAGGTAGTTCAAGCAAATTAATCAGTTGCCTCCGAATTAATCAGTAGCCAAGAAGGAGTTCTTATTTTCAAAAAGGTTGGTGACCCCTGCTCTAAATTGTACTGTGGTACGATTGTGAGCACGGATGGTTGGTCGTCTATGTGTGCCCTGCGATTGGCTGGCAATCATTTCAGGGTGCACCCCGACTACTGCCCGGAGATAGGCTCCTCCCTTGTGAGGATAGGCGCATTTGAAAATGGATGGATGGAATAAAAGATGGGTGGGGAAAGAGTTATTTTTGTCAACAAGGGGTCTAAATATTGTTCTGCGTAGCATCATGAATAAAATTGAGAGTGATTTAAAACGTTTACAACATACAGTATCAGTAACTGACTTCAACATCCTCCCCTATGTCAGATCTTTTTACTTTGGCAGGATGGTAGCGATATAATCTGTCAACTCCCAACACTACCACTCTGTCCCTTTCACGCACTCACTCGCTCACAGCCCTCCCTTTCTCACAGTATCTTTTTTCCTCTAATGTCGTTCCCCTTCACATACACAAACTCGCAGTCACAAAACCTTACTCCCTGCCTCCCGTGGTCATGATATAAAATAAAGAATGCGACTCATCAAGTTCCTGAGGCCTTTTATATTCTGCCAACAGTGAATAAAGCGTTTGTCAAGGCATTTCTCCGCCCTAAAAAGCTTTTTGCTTCAAATATTACTCTTATCAAGCCCATCTAAATCACGGTGAAATACAATGAGTCGGATGAAGTACTATAAATATTATGACTGGAGTAAGGTAAGAGTTCCCACAGGAAACATATGGTAGGCCATCAACTGTTTTAATTTCACGGTTGCTGGTCACCCCTGAAAGAGGAAACTACTGAGAGCGGTGGGGAAAGGGTTAACCGTCAAGTCGTGAAACCATGAAGGTAGTGCTGCAGGGGAGGTTGGGGGTTTGTAGAGAACTGTGTGAAAGGCGGAGTGTTAAGGGCCAGAAAAGCTCCCCGACTTGATTCCTAAGTACTGCAAGTGAAAAAACATATGCTCATGGGAAAGTGCTGAAATACGTTCTTACTAAATCATAACATTTTGTCATTAACTGTAAATACTCAGTGGATTCACTTGGCTGGTCTGTGGAAATGCGGCCCTGTGTACCCAAGGTGCACTTCCCTGGCTGATAGACAAGCACGAGAATTTTCTATGGAAATCATTTTTGAGGGGGCAGGCTGCTATTCCGGTATGAGGAGAGGGAATTTCAAATTGAATACACATTCCCTTAATTGTCAGTATCGTGGAATGCCGTATTCTTTTATCAGTATCCTTTATCAATTTTCTTGTGTTCATTTGTTAACAGTTAACAAATGAAAACAAGAAAATGGATCAATGGTTTAGTCATTTTTAGTGGACGATGTGACGTTTTGATATATATATTTTTTTTAATGTCACAAATGTTGCATATACTTGGAGACGAGCCACGTGCGCCTTTTATGAGTTCACACAGTGGCATGACATCCACAGTCAAAAAGTTTGATTTGTATGTTATTGCCAGCGGGGGCAGGAAAAGTGGCGTCAGGTGTTAAACTTCACACCCACTTCTGGGATTGCACAAAATCCTTGAGCATAGTTGAAGCGCCCATGATACCTCTGAAGGCAGAAAACCATGAGGTCAATTTATGCTGGGCTAAACCCGAACGATTTTCACAGTCTCAGACTAAAAACTGAAAATCAGATGGAAATTTTAGAGTTACTGGAGTTCAGTGGACTCCCGTCATCTTGATCGATTAGTGTAAGGTGGTAATCTCAGTTGTTTTAGGTACGTCTTTTCTTAGTCTTGGCGTAATGTGGCGGGGATGTGACATTGCCAACAGCCAATAAATGAGCTCTAACAAAAACGGAAACAGGAAACTTTGCAATCTCGAGCAGCATGGACGAAGGGGAAACACCGGCAAAAAAAATGATGGGAGAAGTTTACTTTGTGGGGAAAAATGTCTAAAGATTCCAGTTGTAGTCTTGTAAATAGTGACCCTGCAAAATTCCTAGTCTTTGTGAAAACTCAATCTGAGACTAGCCCTGGAGAACCCAAGAACATTTTTCTTCTTTGGAAAATAATGAATTATACATTAAATGACTGATATATGTTCACTGAACACCAAATCTATGTTTTTTTCAAATATTCAATGCTTTAATCCTAATTTAGGATTAGGGCCAAATCTGACCCTTTGGGATTTAAGGGCAGCATTTGAGTAGCGGCATTTATCGGGGCCAAATTTGACCCCGTGGGTTTTCCAGGGCTAGACTGTGACTAAAAACTCTAACTTCAAATGCGAGCAGGTGTTCAATGATAGTTGTCCAAGGACCTTTTCACAATCTTCTCAAAGTCTTCTGCTATACTTGTAGCGATCTTGCGTCACATCATACGATGTAAATCCCGTTCATACAAAATAGTCACATTGACTTTGCGGCACAGAGTCACAATTAAAAATCACAATTTCATTTATCTGTATCTACTGGTTAGGATCTGATATAAAACAAAATCCTTTTTACTGACATGTGGGATGAACATTCAATGGTTTTCTTCATTGTAGTGATTGTCGATGACAGTTCATTGATTCATTATTTTCTTTGTATTTTTAATGGAATGTGAACTTGAATGTTCTGAACTTGTTTTGATGCCAGTGTTAAACTGAGCAGAATCATGCTGGAGCAGAGGTTTTGTGCAATAGCGGACGTCTTTGTGGAGGATATAGCCTAGCTGCCCGCAAATGATGTCATGTTGTTTGTTGAATCAACAACGCCTGTGCTGGAGGCACCTAATTACAGTATTTTGCGTCAGTTGCTTCAAGATGCAATTATCACTAATGCTTCACTTGGATCACATTTTTCTCTTCCCCCTTCTTGAAAATTAAGCCAAAGCGTTCTGTTCCAACGACATTCTGACCAAATTATTACCTGTTTGAAAGCTTAGCAACCAGGGCCAAATATGGACACGCTTGAGCTGGGCCGCCGTCATCCTTGCGCCCTCCTGTGCCCTGCCCTGTCGTGAACACCCCGAAAATCAAGAACGGTGAGAAAAGGGGCTGTGGAAACCAAAATTTGATTCTGGTACGCTTAAGGGGAACCCTGCAACATTTGCAGATTGGAAAAGAACCAGGCCTAACATAGATCAAGCATGAAATTGAGCCAAATTATATTGGACCTGCAATGGTAAGCTTTGTTTTTATCGCACGTTTTATACACAAGGCAACTCTATGTGCTTCACACAGGCAGACACACAACACCTACCGGCATTTACAAACACAACAGTGAACAACATTCAGAAGCAAAGCAGAGAAAACAGAAGTCGCTTACAAACATTACCGAAAGCATGTACATGGACAACATTACAACACATTAACAAAAAACGTTAAAACCAGTTAAAAGTAAAGAAACTAAGACTTGTTTCCAACAAAGAAATTAGTTCAGAAGACCTCATTCATGCTTCACCATGTTTATTTTGCACTCTGGGCGCCACTAATTGACTCAAGTCTGCAGATCTCAGAGCCCTACTGTGTTTATATTCAATCAGCATTTCTTTGAGGTATTCAGGACCCCAACCATTCAGTGATTTATAGACCAGTAGCAGCATTTTAAAATCTATTCTACAGCTAATTGCCAGAGTAAAGCCTTTAGGGCTGGATTAATATGCTCGGATCTCTTTGTTGTGGTCAGAACTGAAGCTGCAGCGTTCTGAATGAGCTGCAGCCGTTTGATGCTCTCCTGAAAATAATCAAGTCTACTGGAGATAAAAGCATGGATAATTTTCTCCTAGTCTCCTTGGAGCATGCAGTCCGTCAATCTGGATATGTTTTTCTGCTACTAAAAGGGTGTGTAAGTCATTGATTTGATGTGATTTCTGAAAGTCAGGTCTGAGTTGATCAGCAACCCGAGATTTCGTATTTGGTTTCTCAAGAGAGTGACTGCAGGTGTTTTCTAACAACAGTCCTCTTTATTGCCGAAACCAATTACATCGGTCTTGTTTTGGTTTAGCTGAAGGAAATGTTGGTTTATCCAGTTGTGCATTTGCTCTAGACAGTGAATTAATTGATTGTTAATTGATCTGGTATCATTCGGCGCCATTGACAAATATACTGGAGCTGTTGTGTCATCTGCATAACCATGATAGCCAACATTGGCATTCTGAAGCATTTAACCCAAAGCTAACATATACAGAGTGAGCAAAAGGGGTCCAAGAACTGACCCTTGAGGGAACCCACATGTCATTTCCACAATCAGATTCAAAACTTTCAATGGTCACTAAGTAATTTCTTTCCTTCGCGTAGGACCTGAAACATTTTAGGACCTTTCCGTTTAATCCTACCCAAGTTTATAATGTGTTCAGCACTATTTTATGATCAATTGTATCAAATGCTTTACTGAGATCCAATAAGACGAGCATCGACATTTTGTCTGCGTCGTAGTATGGCAGTGGGCGTAATGCGCAAAAGTCTTGAGACACGTCTCCAAATTAACGAAAGGGACTTTGTCCCCTTGACTACTTTTGTCGCACATAGGGTGTTGATTCAACTTTTATTTAACAAATTGTAGCATTCCCAGTGATAAAGAAAAACGAATTAATGACAAAAATGTTTGAGGTGGAGTGCTACGGTTATTGCAGGAGGAGCTCTAGCACCTCCTAGCGCCTCAAGACTCTACCTATAATGGTTCAAAGCGTTTGGTGTGGGAGGACTTGACTGGCCTCAGGAAGCTATGAAGTAGAATGTATTTTGGACAAGAAATTTGATCAATTCACTTTCCATTTCTGTGGTAAGGGGAGAGTTTGAAACAAAAGTAGGAGTTTTTTTTTTTGTGTGTGTGGGAGAGAACTTCACTGGCCTCACCAAGTGATGAAGTAGAACGTATTTTGGACAAGCAATTTGTTCAGTTTACTTTCCATTTCCGTAGTAAGGAGGTTTAAAGTTTTTTTTTTTTTAAAAGCATTGCTGCCTAGAGATGTTTGCAGTTTTTAAAATTTGCTAAGTGCACTTATTCATAATTGCACCCAATTATCATTTTCATTTGGACTGGTCAGTTAATACGGGAGTCCACATTTCCCATCTCTTCCTTTAACTCTACTTCCTTCAACACTCTGACATGATTTTGGGTACTTTGGACACTTTCCAAGGTATACACAGATGTGAAAGATTAAGGATAGAATTGGATGGCTTATTACAAAGTACAAGACCAAAAAGTTGATGATGTAGAACTTAGGATTTGTTTCTTTCTCCTTTTTTTTTTTTAAAGTGAGCCTTGAGTTGCCCTGCATAAATGTGTAGTATCCATCCATCCATCCATCCATCCATTTTCTAATCTGCTTTTCCTCACGAGGGTTGTGGGTGTGCTGGAGCCTATCCCAACTGACTTTGGGCGGTAGGCAGGGGACACCCTGAACTATTTGCCAATCGCAGGGCACAGGTCCAAAAAGTTTGGGCACCCCTGGTTTAGAGTGTTCCATTAACCTGCCCTTGCATGTTTTTGGAATGTGGGAGGGAACCGGAGTGCCCGGAGAAAACCCACGCAGGCTTAAGAACATGCAAACTCCGCACAGAATGGCCAGAGCCGGAATTGAACCCTGCACATCTGCATTGTGAGGCGGACGTGCTAACCAATTGTCCACCATTCAATTTCATTGAAATATATTTTGTATTCGAATAAAATTGTCATCAATTGTGATCAACATTGTAAAAAGACATAATGGCATGACCAAGTATCGGTACTCGGTATCGGCAAGCGCCCATGTGTAAGTTCCTGTACTTGTAGTTTATCTGAAAGAAGTAGCATGGGTCCATCCCTAGTTCAGATGTGGGAGGGGGGAAATAATCTATTATTTTTCTCTTTGTCTCTCCAATTGCAAGGGGGCTTCTCCATGGGTGGCGCGATGGCCCTCCACTTGGCGTGTCGCTACCACCCTGATGTCGCCGGGGTTTATGCACTCTCAGGTTTCCTCAATAAAGACTCCGTTGCTTTTCAGGTACAACACATCAATATATACAAAGTCGCTACCTGTTATTTCTGGTTACATTCCTGATCAAAATGTTTGAGGTTTTAATTATTATTTTGAGTGTTTTTTAATGGCACATAAACGAACAGACAACATACGTAAACAAATTGGAACCTCCTTCCATCTCCCTGGGATGCCCAACAGAGGGTCTATGCATAAACGTTATGCTTCAAGATGAAATTACAAAAACGATTATCCAGTAGCCAGAGTAGTCGCTGCCATATTTGCAACAAATTATACAAATGATAGCATAGAATCTTAAATCAGATCCTTGAGTATACATATCCCGCAACCTCCCAGATGCGGTGGCTGCGTGTTGGCGGAAGGGAGTCCTTCCATTCAGTAAGAAAAAGCCTTCTGGCCAGTATCATGCGCTTAGAGGAGAGGGTGGCCACCCTCATACTCCAGAGCAACTGGTTTTAAGATGTATTCACCTCCCATGTCTGCCTCCCAAGTTTTTGTACACATTTCTATGCCAGGTTTTCTGAATAAAGTAACCTATCAATTCTACTCATGTGTTTCATATCAGTTTTCTAATAAAATTTCATCAAGGAGCGATGTGAGGTGTACACAATGGGAAACAGCCTGAGTTGAATATATCGAAATATCTTTGCTGCAATTTGCCAGAAAAGTTGGACTGAATTTTCTTAATAACTGTTCAAAGGAGGCAAATCTCTCGTGTAAGTCCCGTATATTCTGGTTTCCCTTATTCTGGTGAAATTTGGAAGTGCCATACCTCCCATTGTGTAACTTACACAGAGGGTTTATGATGTGGAAAATTGCACGATGAAATGTTATTAGAAAATGTTGTAGAGAAAATGGAGGGAAATGTGAATATTTACTTTGCAGTTTGCACCCCTAAATTTTCTTTCAGCAACCCTTAAATGTTAAGCCTGGGGGTGTGCTCCTAGTAAACAAAAAAAATAAGTCAGGAACTCCGGATATTCCACTTGAATGAATGTCCAGAGTCCAGAGACTGACGTGCTACTTGGGGGCTTTGAATTGAAAATGGTGGCTTGACTGTTTGTGTACATGCACAAGCTTATATACTGTACACACTGTTGCAAGCTAAGGTAAGTCAACTCTTTTATAAATATCATTTGTCACAATAGCCAAACACCATTTTCTTAAACTAACTAACCACTTGGATGTTGCTGTTTTTTTCAATTTTAATGTTTGTGTGGCCAAACAATCTCTTTGTACTAAGATTTGATGGCAAATCTATGCAGAAATCCAGATACAACTGTGCCTTGACTTGAGTTTAATTTGTTCCTTGACCATGCTTGCACCTCAAATTGTCTTATTAGAAAAGTAACACAACACAGCATTGTATGCCTTGAAATACAGTACATCCTGTATTCCCACAATTAAAGGGAATGTCCATCCATCCATTTTCCGAACCGCTTCATCCTCACTAGGGTCGCGGGGGGTGCTGGAGCCTATCCCAGCTGTCTTCGGGCAGTAGGCGGGGGACACCCTGAATTGGTTGCCAGCCAATCGCAGGGCACACAGAGACGAACAACCATCCACGCTCACACTCACACTCACACCTAGGGACAATTTAGAGTGCCCAACGAGCCTGCCATGCATGTTTTTGGAATGTGGGAGGAAACCGGAGCACCCGGAGAAAACCCACGCAAGCCCGGGGAGAACATGCAAACTCCACACAGGGAGGCCGGAGCTGGGATCGAACCCGGTACCTCTGCACTGTGAAGCCGACGTGCTAACCACTGGACTACCGGGCCGCCCTAAAGGGAATGTAAAGATGTAAAAAAAAAAAAAAAAACAGTTTATGCATCATGATTTTATATACCTTCTGGGGCACCGTACAGTTCATTCATAAACAGTTTCAGTTGTCTACAATGATAGTCGTTTGCAGAGGATAAAGAATAGATGCCGACATGTAGTTGTATTGTCTGTCTACATGTGTTGCTGCTGCCATCTAATGGTTGAGGGTCATAACTCAAATTGCTCACAAGGCAAAAAAAAAAACTGCCGAGCGACAAATAGGGTCAATTGGGTCACCCGTGAGTGGAGATAATAAATACTGTTTCCATTTTAATTGCTTGTAGCTTGAGTCAAAATCTCGAATTTCGTAACATTGACTTAATCACAAATATAGCCACCTCCAGTCAATATATGCCAATTTCAGACTTCAATTCTGAAAGAGGCATTTTGCAGGGGCCCTGTGGGGCGAGGGGGTTGTCCAACGGGACACCTGGAAGCACTCTGCTCCGAGGATGCATTGGGCCTAGTATTGGTGGCGCCAGTAAATCTATACTTCCGTAGGTTGGCTCCCATCTGGATGTTATTCCTCAGCGTCTTTTGTGTTAGTGTGAAAAGGTCAATTTAAAAAAACATTTTTTTTGCTGATTACCGTGGAACTAAAAGCGGGAGTTATAAAAGGCCTTGTGGGAGCCCCCGCAAAACTCTGCTTACTCCAGTGCAGTCAAACCGCCATATTTATGATTACTTGTGAACATTCACAGTACATAGGCCCTCACTTGTGTAGTTTTTGTGTCATGAAGGCAGTGGAAGAGCGCGTCAGAGCAGGACGCTCCCTCCCGGAGTTGTTCCAGTGCCATGGGACAAGTGATGAGTTGGTGCTTCATCAGTGGGGAGAGGACACATCGGTTTTGCTACAGAAGGCAGGGATGAAAACCGCTTTCCACTCCCTTCCCGGTCTCAACCACCAAATCTCCCTGCAAGAGATGGAGCTGCTGAAAGCCTGGATTCTCCAAAAACTTCCATCCAGTTGATCCTGATCCCTGTCATCTCCTCATTGTGTGTGTATGTTATTTTTGCAAAAATTGTTTTGTTATGTGTTTATTGTTGCCATTCTTTATTGAGAAACCATGTAAAGGTGTTAATATAAGCAGAAGATTGTCATTATTTGAACATCACATACAAGTCATTATTTTATTAATAATAATTTTTCCCCCCAGTGCAAGGCTCTTTGTACATAAAAAAACAAATACAATGAAGGCACAAAACAATTGAACATTAAGTGCAAGAACTCATTAGGTGCATTTTTTTTTTCATACAGATCAACTCAATGAAAGATTTTAATGTTACTTTGTTTGTCCTGCATGTCATTCAAATTGAATAGGCCTACCCACTCGCGCAGCGCTTCACTTGTCGTTGTTGTAGGAGACCTGCGAAGCCGATGGCACCATTTGTAACGAAAGCCACTTGTCCACCATACCCGCTGAGAACACTTTTAATGTCTTTGAATAAGGCGGTGTTTTTGGAGTACACAACTTGGAGTATGTCCTCATGCATGTTCAACAACTGTCAACAGTTCTTGTTGAAATCAGCAGCTGGCTGGAATCCATCACGTGCACTTTAATTAATTCAAGGCCAGGGAGTACGTGCAGTTTTGCGTAACCTCCTTATTTTCCACTCCGCACAATCGTGAATGGGACGGCATGGTGATCGACTGGTTAGCACGTTCGCCTCACAGTGCACAGGTCATGGGTTCGTATCCGGCCCCAGCATTCCTGTATGGACTTTGTATGTTTTCCCTGTGCCTGCATGGGGTTTCTCCTGGTCCTCCTGTTTCCAAATCATGGCCCCCCGCCAGTTTTCATTTTGCCTGTACGCCTGTGGGATGTTCCAAACAGGTGTTTGATGAGCGATCTACAACGTTGTCAGTTTTTCTTTTTCTTTTTTTTTTTAAACGTGTTCCAGCCATAAAATTATAAGTCAATGATTATTTGCAAAGAAAAATAAAGTTTATTAATTTGAACATAAAATATCTTGCCTTTGTAGTGAATTTTGTCTTTGGCGTGAATATTGATCATGATTTGCAAATCATTGTATTTTGTTTTTATTCATGTTTAACACGATGTCCCAACTTAATTGGAATTGAGTTGGTGCATACCTGAGAATATGGTCTGTCATCTGATGCCCATTTTGTTCAGATATGACTTACTGATTCTCAAGAAATATATAAACGTGTGATAAGTGTGACATCAAACCCTGGACTCCCCAACTAATAATTGTAGGCCCCAAACATATTTTCCTGGATAAATGGCACATAAATAGCTCATCGTGAGACTGCATGCATATATCTAGATCTATCTATCTATCTATATGTATATACTGTACATATATATATATAGATAGATAGATAGATAATTATAGTGGACGAATGGTTAGCACGTCGACTTCACAGTGCAGAGAGGTACCAGGTTCGATTCCAGCTCCGGCCTTCCTGTGTGGAGTTTGCATGTTCTCCCGGGCCTGTGTGGGTTTTCTCCGGGTACTCCGGTTTCCTCCCACATTCCAAAAACATGCATGGCTGGCAGATTGAAAACTCTAAATTGTCCCTCGGTGTGAGTGTGAGCGGCGGATGGTTGTTCGTCTCTGTGATTGGCTGGCAACCGGTGCAGGGTGTCCGCCGCCTACTGCCCGAAGACAACTGGCTCCAGCACACCCCGCGATCCTTGTGAGGATGATGCGGATCAAAAAATGGATGGATGGATAGATATATAAAATCCTTTTCTGGACTTTGCCTGGCATTAGATCTTTTGCATTAATCTATTTAAATGGATCCTCATCCTAGAAATGGAAAGCGCCTCACCTGCCAACTTTACATTCAACATCAGTGTCCTACATTCTCTTTTTACTTTCCTTTATTGTATTTATTTGACTTACATAGGGTGAAATCGTGAACATTACTTACACTTTAATCAGGCAACTATGTTGAGGTGATTTGGAGTGGATGATTGGATGAGGGAGATGTTTGAAGGCAGGGGAAGGTCGGCCTTCTTGCAACTATGTGAGCAAATGAGGCTTTTGCATGTGAAGGTGGAGATGTTGAGATATAGGGGGAGTTGCAGCCAAAACAAACACAAGGAGCTCAGATTTTCACTCTGGCCCCAGTTACTGATTGCTTCCAGCAAGTGTGAAAGAATGCTACTGTTGAGAAGCCAGCAGGTATGCCCCCCCCCCCCCACCACCACCTCCCCAAGTCATCCCCCTACTCTGGTGAACTTGCCTAACTCCTCATTATCCCTCAGGAGTCACGAAACCACCTCAATAGTCTCTATGTGCCTTCTCTCCTCCCCCCTTAGGTGAAAGGACCCAAGGTTGCTCAGTCATGTTATGATAATAAAGATTTGAGAGGAAAATGAGATTTTTTTTCACTTTTTCCTTACCTTTCTGGGAAACGTTTGAAGCCATGAAGCTTTTGTCGACATTTTATTGAAATATCTCTCTTTGCTGTCCATGCAAAAAAAAAAAAAAGTTCCTCTTTCTTTCACTTATCCTTTCTCATATTAGTTCTCTTGCCTCCTCCCAAGTTTGTAAGCTTCTTTTTGCATCACTCACACCACCTCCCTGAGCCAAAAGTGCATCCCCTCTTGGTCAAATTATGGTGTTCTCCCTTGCTTTTGTGTCACAAGGAAGGAATGCAAATCTGGACATCTTGTGGAGTGCAGAGGGTTTTTTTTGTTGTTGCCAGTTTCCACTGCACAGTACTTTCCATGTGGAACGGCTCCAAAGTGGCCAGGATAAAGAAGGAATTCCCGACCAAGGGAGTTAAGGTGCTGACAGATTCCAGATTGCTCATCTGACCGCACCCCCTCAGTTTCGATCATAAATTGATGGGATCATCACAGATCAAGGTTTTAGCCATTAGAGTAGTTAATATGTTACCATACTCGTACATTGGAACTGTTTGGTAACGTGACATGTTTTTTAAAAATTTGAAAACAATAAAATTGTAAAACCGCAGTGGACAGTAGTCCCCATGATCATTGATTGAAGTGCTGGCACGAGTGCTTGGAAAAGAAAAAAACATGACAACACAGGAGATTTCGTGACATTTTCACTTTGTCAGTTTGATTCAGATATTCAAGATTAGTCGTGTCCCTGCTTGTTCACCAATGAACTTCTGACATTTTGTACAGGGTACTTTCAATTTTGCTCGACCTTATGACCATGGCGCACCGAGGGACGCGCCCTAATGCAAGTGAACTGTCGTGCCGTATTTTTTTGTTTTTCAATCAACATTAGTTCCCAGTTGGTGTGTGTTATGTTCGCTCGCCAGGTGTGTGGGTGCGAGTTGCCAACTCTGTGTGCAGCTGGTCCGACAATGACTATACAGACACACAGTAGACTAGTTGAGTCGTATAATTTACTTAATTAAAGGTACAACAGGAACAGACTCTCTCAGATTAGGCTATGCCTCCCGTTAGCTTTTGGACACAACGGTTATGATATTTTAGGCATCAATTATAAGTGTGTAAGTCGAGGGGTTCGTAGGTTTTAGATGGATTGCTCTACGTTTAGAATGGGCAAAAAGGGGAGGACGACTTCGTGTGAACACAGCTCAACGTCTGCAGGGCGTAACTCTAACGAACACACCTCCTTCCGTTAACGACTCACACTTCCTGACAATTTAGAGTCGCCAATCAAATGTAAGCAACATAAGAATATTTCAGAAAGTATTAAACAAAATTAATGTAGGTAACCGGTAACGGATAAAACCCACGAATCTAATGCTCGGGGATGGTAATAATTAACAATTTAGCAAAAGCTTACAAGTGTAAGTAAGTGTAAAGTGCAGTACAGTACTAAAATGGGTGAAAATTCCAGTCCTTGCCTAATTACCCTCTGCGTACAGGATCGCTCATACGTCACGAGTTTTTAGCTTGATTTCACAAAATAAGACACACGAAACCCCCCACACATTTATCTGAAAAAGATGATGTCATAAAAACAGTCAAAACTGGCCTTAACATTTTTTTTTTAAATTGTGAGCTTTCATTTTAAAATACGTACTGGAAGCACAGCATATTTGCCCCCATGGCTTGTGCCTGCTTCCTCCCACATCCTTAAAGGTGCAGTGCGCAAAATGGTACCAAATGCAATGACCTAAGTTTGAAGCGCATGCATTATGAAACGTGCTTTACAGTGCCTTGGAGAGACCGCACTTGGCAAGTAATAATAAATGACTTTTAGTATTCCCTCAAGTTACAAAGTAACGCATTGGTACACAGGCTGTAGTTGTTGATGCAGCAATTTTGTGATTTGGTGGATATGTCCAGTAGACAGAAACAATGGCAGAGACGAACAACCATCCACGCTCACACTCACACTCACAAGGGACATTTTCAGCCTCCTGTGAGGAAACCGCAACCCGTGTAACATAATTCATCATTGCTGGGATCGAACGTACCTCGAGTAAGCCGACGTGCTAACCACTGAGCACATATTGTTGTTAATTTTATTGGAATTTCTATTGTATTTTTTAAAATGAATGAATTTGAGTCCAAAACTTCGACACACTGCCCCTTTAAAACGCGTTTGGTTAACTGTAGAAGACTGTAAACTGTACATTAATTCGTGTGAATGTGAATGATTGCCTGCTAAGATCTCCAGCAGCAGTTCATCCACGACCTGAATGAGGACAAGCGTGATACCAAATGGATGAGTTGAGGTTTTTATTGGCCTTCGTCCAAATCATTGGGTGCCAATTGCAGTAGTCACGGTGCCATCTCACCCACACGATGGCAGATAACATTTGATTCAGAACCTTCTTAATGCATTTCCTTGGTTAGGTATTGTGAAGATTGTCGTCGGCAAATGTCAGAATGTGAGTTATTAGTATTGTATTGAAAGTTAAGATGAACAGAAAATGAAATAGTTTTTTTAAAGACATGTTTTTTTTCCAGAATAATTTCGTTTTCCTTCATTTATCTACGATTTTCTCGTCAGCTAGCTGTCACAGTGTGCAGCGGCAGAAGGCTCCGGAGAAATTCCTCATAATAAGTTGGCAGATGCAAGGAGCCAGACAACAGTTACGATGATGACTAGTAGACCACCCTGATGTTCAAAGTAGGCTTCTTGTTTTTCCGTTTTTTTTTTTTTTCTGATTCCAAAAGGCATCAGATGAAGAGCTTCGGTAAAACTACATGAAAACATTTGAGCTGATTGACCCTGAGGCGGCACCATCAGGAGCCTCAATCCTGGCTGTCCTCCAGCGCGACGCCCCTTTCCCTAAAATTATACCTCATCAACCCCCTTTGCAGTCTCTGGGGCAATCGTGCCATACACAAATCATTAAAGCACTGTTTTAGCTTAGCTCATCACAATCGAAGTAATTCAATTTACCCTTTTCCTCTTGCCAGAGGATATGCATTTATGGACAGCAAGGCAATGTTAACAAGGCTTTAAAACTTTCTCTGTTTATTGGGTTTAAGCTACGTTGAATAAACACGCTTAAATGTCTTTCGCATTGTTTGCATTTTGGATTTAGATTTGTTCTCCAGTGCAGAACAGATTTTCATGAAAATGCAACTTTATATAAAGGAACCTCACAATTTGAACAGTCCAAAGGCTGTACAACTTGGAACCTGAACAAAGTTTTGGGGGAAATATGACACAAAAATCACATAAAACCTTGTTGGTCCAAGTTAGTGCTAGCTACTAGCATGAAGCAGCTGCTTCCTGACATCTTTGATTCACTGGTTAAAGGAGACTTTGATTCTCTACTCTTTCATATGTAACCGCTTCGAACAAAAAGGCATATGTAGGAATTATCAAAGTAAGATTTCAATCTTGTAATGTTTTACAAAGTACTTTGAGGGTAAAACCTTTTTTTCCATTTGTGTTGGGGTTAACATTACAAAGGGTAAAAATGCAATGAAACTTTTGGTGTGTTATGACACCATGTCAGGTTTATTCCTTTAACCCATTCACTCCCAAAGACGTTTTTCAACGTCTTTTCAGACTTGGTCCAGAATTGGCTGGTACTGAATGAGTTAACAATCAATCGGTACGTGTTAACTTCATTTTACACTTGTATGGTCATTAAGAATGATACTTCAAAACATTTTCAAGAGTTAAAGATTTTATCAATGTGAAAGTTTGACCCTGGAATTGATACATTTGGTTTTCATTATTTTCCTGTGGGGGAAAATTCCAGCATCCGAGAATGGAATGTTCAACGTTAAAAGAAACACTGTTTGACCACGACCAGTCATAAATTTGGACATATTTATCAGTCACTAGTACTAAAAAGTAAGAATGTAATGATAACAGCAACATTGCGATGCTAAAATTGCCACAATATCATTGGCGTCATGTCAGGACATTTAAAAAGATCACAAATAGGAGCGCATGACAATTAAATGACTAGCCAATCTTATTTCGTTGTCACTGCTGTTATTTATGTAGAAAACACAATTTTTCTCAATATGAGTTTTTTTTTCACAATATTGTGAGTTTTTATACCGTATCGTGAGCTTTTTTCTTACTGTATATTGTCAACCTCCCCACAATATTGTGATCATTATCATATCGTGAGGTTCATAATGTGATAATATCCATTCGTGATATTTAGATATCGTTAGAGACTTATTAAAAAGTGATTCCAGGCTTTTTGACTGGTCATGAATAACAGAAGGCACAGCTCTGTGGGTACACATTCTGGACTTTGCACAGGAAATGGAAAACTATTTCCTGTTACTCTTCAGCTCAACGAACTTTGCATATGTAGGCACATTTTGGACTAACTATTTCCATGAATTGGTTGCCAATCGCAGGGCACACAGAGACGAACAACCATACTCACACTCATACCTAGACTCAACGAACTTTGCATATGTATGCTGTTGTATTAAACAGTTCCATTTAGCAAAAACAATCCTGAACAAGAACCTCATTCCATCTGTAAAACATGGTAGTGGCATTTTCATGATTTGGGCCTGTCTTGCTGCATCTGGTTCAGGTTGACTCAACATCACTGATGAAACTGAATTAGGAAATTTACCAGAAAATTGTCCCGGAAAATGTTAAGGAAATGCATCACTTAAATGAAGAAAGTGGATCAGGCAGTAAGACAAGAACTCTAACCGTGAATGTTGTTCCACTGTGGGACAGTTAAACCAAAACAAACACAATGGTTTAAAATGGCCCAAGTCAAACTCCTGTGCCTAATGGAAGGATTTATAAACAGCAGTTCATTTTTAATTAGTTGCTGTGTACAGAAAAAAAAAACTATTGTGGGTGAAAATACAATTTGTTCATGCTGCTTCTGCATAGGTCGCCGATAGTAATCCTCAACTGACTTCAGTGCACGCAGCATGTTTTCGGTGAACACTTAGTCATGGTGTCGCCATATATTCCCCATGGTTGACCTGACATGCCACAAAGTCTACATTTTTATATGAAAGGGTGGGAAATTGTAAAAGAAGGCGACAATTTCTCACGTTCACACACTGAGAGAGTGTGTCGTTTATTTTTCACATCGAAAAAGCTCCCGCACAAAGTTGAGACCCGCCGAAAGACAGTTTCCATAACAACAAGCAAACTAAACATGGCGGTCCTTAAAGGGACTGCAATTACTCCTACCCAGTTACCAAATGACCGTGAACACCGAACATCACTTCCTCTCACCCTGAACTCTCTATCAAGCATATGAAAAAACATTGCATTCACACATTTGCAGTTGGTGGTGAATTATGTACCGTAATTTCTGGACTATAGACCGCACCTGATTATAAGCCGCACCACAAACTTTTGAAAGGAAAAAAAAAATTGTACACACATAAGCCGCACCTGTCTACAAGCCGCAGGTGCCCATATTGTTAGATGAGATATTTACAAAGAAAGACGGTACACAGGCGGCCGTTAGAAAAGTCTTTATATAGGCCGCTTCATTAAATAAGCCGCAGAGTTGAAAGCGTGTGACAAAAGTCGCGGCTTATAGTCCGGAAATTACGGTATATAGAAGTCACTACAAGGGCGACGTTTCAGGGTAAGGTCAGGTAAGACAGTTTTAACTCAAAATTGCGCCCCTGCCATCTTGAATGCCACATACAGTGTAGAAAATTGATACACGGTCGATGGATTTTGTGTGAAAGAGGGTAACACTCTTATGAAAGGCCCAGTCTCTTTTGTGTTTACACACGTACCACTAAACAACTCAAAATTGGATTTGCTTCAGTTTACTACGTGTTATCACGACAGTAGTCGGTATTGTATGGAATGTTGTGTATGTGTGTGTGTGTGTGTGTGTGTGTGTGTGTGTGTGTGTGTGTGTGTGCGCATGTGCTGCTGCGTGACCACAATCATCCACTGATACATTTCCCTGCAATTGGAATAGCAGCTGCGAGCATTCACTGAAGGAAAGAGGCCCGCTGACTCGGGGACCTGCGGGGGCTGCCATGTTTTTCTATGTTTTGGGGGCATGCTGCTAAAGTACTCTGGGTGACAGAAGCTCTCTCGATTTCTTGAACCGTGTGAGCCTATATTTGACACGGTTCGAATCACGGTTGCCAGAAAAAAGCCTTTGTGAAACAGAGAGCAGGAACTCACTTCTGGATGAACGCAAACCCCTCCAATCACAATATGCCCCTCCCGATCGAGCCTCGCTTATTTTGAAGAGGGATCACATTGAAATGTTGTCCTATTAACATGATTAAATCATGAAGTACGGCAAGCATTTTTTCCGCTCTGCCTTTTTCCAGTTCACATATGTCTACTGCCTGGAAGTGAAAGCATGGAACCTGATCACTGGAGAAAATCGAATTTGATGTATCTTATTGTTTCCAATCTCTCCCCCCCGACACTCACACTGATTCAATTTAGGCCTTTCGGAGGGGTTTTGACATCACAGAGACATTGCGACTTCTTTGAAGTTGAAACAACTACCGTGAGTAGACCCCATGAGTTGGCCCACATCCAACATACATATTATTCTAACTTTCTCTCGCCATCTGACAGTGGCTCCTCTGTGCTTTGAGAGTCCCAAGATGGAGCTCCAGCTCATTCACACCGACCATCATTTTAACTCTTGTCCCAGCTCAGCAGCCAATAAAAAGGGCTCTTTATTAATCACGACTTTTACTTTGTGCCCATTATACAGTATGCTACACTGGGGGGGGGGACTGTTTGACCATCCTTAAAATGAACATGTGAGTCATCCTAAGATTACAAATGCAGCTAATGCATGTAGTTCTTCTTGTAATGTTTTTAGGTACTTTTGAGTAAGCCACACAAATCCACCAACAAAGAAAAAAAAAAGTATACAATCAAACCTCGGTTTTCGTACTTAATCCGTTCCAGAAGACTGTTCGGAAACCGAATTGTTCGGAAACCGAAACCATGTTTCCCATTGGAATCAATGTAAAATGTTTTAGTCCGTTCCAAGTCAAGAAAACAACTTTTTTAAACCACTTTTTTTTACAATTTCACACCATAAACTGTACAAATGTAATAGGAGAGCAGGTAATATGTAAAATACTGTACAAACAAACCAAACCAATTTTAACATTTTCACCAACATAAAAATTGAAGGAACATCTCTCTCTCTATCTGTCGTGGGGCGTGCGCCTGTCCCAGCTGTCAGCAGGCAGTAGGCGGGGCGTATCGGCATCCCGAACTCCTTCGCCAACACAGACACACGCACACCTGACTCATATTTCGCGATTAAATCTTTCTTAAATTCTATAGTTTTGCGCACTATTTTCCTCTTTTCTTCACCGGGTTCACCACTTCCACTTGCTTTCTTTGGTGCCATGTTTAGGGGCTGATACACGATGCAAAAATAACAGTCCAATATTACGTAGTTCTCACCAAACACGTCTGCTTTTTAAAAAAAAAATCTTAATTGAACAATACAAACTCGTCTGCTCACAATGGACGCTACACAAGGAAGCTGTTTCTGTACGATTATTGCATAAAAATGAGACAGCGGACACCAGAGTGTTCATTATGTGCCGCTGCATTGAACTTGCTGTAAACAAACGCACGCACACCCACCGTGCTGCTAGGGCAAACCATTCTGAAAAGAGGGGGATTTCTCTCCCGAACAGAAGCGTCTCACCAAAGACGTCTGCTTTTTTTTTATTGAACAATACAAACCCGTCTGCTCACAATAGACGCTACACTAGGAAGCGTTTCACTTAACACGTCTGCTTTTTTTTAAAAAATCATTTGAACAATACAAAAACGTCTGCTCACAATGGTCGCTTCCTGTGTTGCGACGCAACACGAGGGAGCGCGGCGACACGAGGGAGCGCGGCGACACGAGGGAGCGCGGCGACAAAAGGGAGCACGGCTACAGTCACTTCACTCCTCTCGGGTTTGCTACCTCCTCTCGGCTTCGCTCGAGGTAGCGTCGCGACACGAGGTAGCGAAGCCGAGAGGAGTGAAATGACTCATTCAAGTGCGCTCAGTTAGTCCGAGAACCGAAATTTGTTCGGCATCCGAGGCATAAAAAAATTGAAATTTTAGTTCGAAAACCGAATTGTACGAGAACCGAGACGTCCCAAAACCGAGGTTTTACTGTACTTGGCACTATACCATATGTTTTCCCCTCCTGCATCTGCTTGCCATCTTAACTACTGTGATGGATCTAATGCAAGAAGTGTAAAATTTATGACATTTTTGTTGTTGTTGAATATGTGGTTTCTGTTTTGCTATACAGTTTTCCAGATTTTCTGCAAAACACAAAGCCAGCGGTTTTGATCACCAGTGGGTGGACAAGTTCACCTGGCTCAGACATATTAAGGAAGGCATCCTTTGTAATATAAGATGCCAGATGCATTGCGGCCCCATGCAGCAGAGATGCCGCTCATGTGAGAAAGCTATCTACAAACTAAATATAATCATCGCGATCATGGCATATGCATGGCAAGTAATATAACATGGCAAGCAATCACTCGTTCTTCATGATTAATTGGTACAAGTGAAAAACCGAGAAGTAGGATTTAGCCTACTGTCAAAATCTTTTTCCATTTTCAAACATTTTTTAATAAAGCTCCAGGGAGCCACTAGATGTCGCTAAAGAGCCGCATGCAGCTCTGGAGCCGCGTGTTGCTGACCCCCGGAATAGGCCTAGGTTACATACTAATAAGTTAATTGAGACCTCATCATTATTCATTCATTCATTCATCTTCCGAACCGCTTTATCCTCACTAGGGTCGTGGGGGGTGCTGGAGCCTATCCCAGCCGTTTTCGGGCAGTAGGCGGGGGACACCCTGAATCGGTTGCCAGCCAATCACAGGGCACACAGAGACGAACAACCATGCACGCCCACACTCACACCTAGGGACAATTCAGAGTGCCCAATCAGCCCGCCATGCATGTTTTTTGGAATGTGGGAGGAAACCGGAGTACCCCGAGAAAACCCACGCAGGCCCGGGGAGAATATGCAAACTCCACACAGGGAGGCCGGAGCTGGAACCTCATCATTATTTCACTATATTTCACTATATACATTTTAGCTTGGTGGTGTGCCATGAGATTTTTATCATAGAAATATGCCTTAGCTCAGTAAAGGTTGCAAAACATTACTCTTTGCCATGGCGTTCTGTTTTTCCCATCCCGCCTGTTAAAAATAAATAAAATTAAAATAGTCTCCTCTGCTTATTTTCACCCAAACCCAAATTTTATTTCTTTAACGAGACAGAATGTGAAGAGCTGGTCAGTGACCCATTCTTCCACTGTGATGACAATCTTAAACATGTACACACCCTGCCTTAATAGTGGGCCACTTTAAGCATTTCTCAAAACAAACACGGAACAGCAAACCACTTCTTATTCGGAGGAGATGTTTTTGTCTTTGACCAAAAGTGGTAATGAGACAAAGAAAAGGGTGGGTGACCCGCGATCGTCCATTTGTCTCACTCCGAAGTACTTTCGAACCACAAAAGGGTGACTTATGCCCATTGAGGCCTGTCATCATGTTTTGACTGAATAATAGGAACATTTCATACCGCATGTACCATTGGAAAGCACGTCGAAGTCATTCTGTCTTCATTTGTCAACATTTAAAAAGAGACGTGTGACAGCATTGGTGGTCGCTTCTGGTGTTTGCCACAAACCATGAAAGAAAGCATGTCTGTCCCAGATGCTGTAATTGACACTGATGGTAGACTGGTGTGGTATTACTACAATGTGTCACACGACAAAACACAAATATAAAGCCTGTGACAGAATTGTACACTTTATGTAGTCTAGTTTTTATATCTTTCCAAAGTTTCTAAATATTGAGCAGCAGATGTTTAGCCACAGATGTTTTTCACTCTGTTCTCGCAAAGTCCTTTTCTTCTGCGCTCACTCACACGTGATTTATTTAAAGCAACACTAGGCAGTGAAAGTCTTTTCACTTGAAAACAGCTTCAAAATATTTTTGACAAGACACTAGCTTGTGATGAGGCAACTATAAGTCATTGCCACTGTTAATAAAATTCGGCTACTTTAGTCAAGGCAACTCAATGCGAGTTTGTCTATTTGAAGCATTACGTGACTCAAGTGCGGATTGAAAACAAAAACAATATCTTTCAAATCCATCCATTTTCTGGACGACTTGTCTCGGATCATCACAGAGGCTATTCCAGATGTATATAGTCGGTGAAAGGCACTTATTCCCTTGGCGGAATTTCAGTCAATAAGATGACTGATGAGAGCGTTGCGTGGGAACTGATGCTATGGCAAGTACATGAACTTGAACCACTACACTAACAATGGCAGTCCTGTCTTAAATCTTGAAAAAGCAAACAATAATGATTAAAGATAAGCACAAACACGGTGCTGTGTGAAAATCTTTCAGACCTGGTTTAATTTAAGACAAGAGTAGAATTACTAAAATAGTTGCAGCTCAACTGGATTTGCTGAGGAGTGAGCTGATATCTGACTTGACAATGGGTTTCGTGGAAGTTTGTGGATGTTAAAAAAAAAAAAATCTGAATCCTAAAAATAGAGGTTTAACACTGGTGCAGTAAGAATAAATAAAGAAACTTACAATAGAAAAACAGTGACTCCAAGTCAGGGCAGTAGTGTGCATTGAGCCCTGTGACATCAGGAGGCCATTTTTGGATGATGTAGGAAAAATATTTTGCCACCTGTCCCGTGACGTGGTGCGCAGGGCAAAGTTGGAAGTCAGGCAACTGTAGCGACGGGTTGATTAAGTGAAGTTTCAGTAAAGCAAAGAGCCGCATAAAATGCAAAGTCTTTGTCCATCCTTGTGAGGAGGAGAAGCTCATTCTTTTTTTTTTGGGTGGGCAGTGTATGTTTGCACGATGAATTGATGAGAGCAAGTTCAATGTCTTTGTTTGTCCTTGTGAGGAGGAGAAACTCATTCTTTTTTGTTGGGTATAGGCAATGTATGTTTGTAAGATGAACTGATGGGAGCAGAGTTCAAAATCCTTGGCACACTTCCCACAATGCCTTCAGGTGCTGCTCGCCTGGTCATCCATCCATCCATTTTCCAATCCGCTTTATCCTCACAAGGGTCGCGGGGGGAGCCGGAGCCTATCCCAGCTGTCTTCGGGCAGTAGGCGGGGGACACCCTGAACCGGTTACCAGCCAATCGCAGGGCACACGGAGACAAACAACCATCCGCACTCACACTCACACCGACACAATCGGGAGTGTTCAATCAGCCTGCCATGCATGTTTTTGGAATGTGGGAAGAAACCGGAGTACCCAAAGAAAACCCACGCAGGCCCAGGGAGAACATGCAAACTTCACACAGGAAGGCCGGAGCTGGAATCCAACCCGGTACCTCTGCACTGTGAGGTTGACGCGCTAACCACTGGACCGCCTCGCCTGGTCATTGTCACCCAAAATATTTGTGGATTTGTGAAAAATTGCATTAAAAAAAGCTCCACAGTAAACTCCCTAATGCTTTGCAAGTATTTTCTCTTAAGTAGGTGGTGTAGGGTCACTGAAGTTGTCGGTAATAGTGGGAACGTAACATGGATGCCCTCTGGCTTCAGCTCTTCGGGGCCAATTGTTAATCTAGTTGTATATAAATCTATGATTTCAACTGAGTGGTATTCCGCAAAATGCAGATCACACTTATTTCTTCCGATGCCTGTAAATCACACAAAAAACAAACAAGTACATCAATAGAATAGCGAGTGAGATGATGATGATGCAACCATGCTTGCATCAGGCCACACGCGAGCCAGTCACGACTGATATAGCCCAAATAAAAACAAATGATTCCAAATCTAATTCACGGCGGCATTACTGTCACTGTAGTTGTGGTCGGGACTTTCAAACTCCAAGTCCCCATCAGCATGCAGAAATGCTCCTCAGAATTGAAAACAAAAGTTTGCTGGTGCTGATCATTTTTCATCAATTAATAAGATATGACATCCCCGTTCAGCCGTCGGCATAATGCAGGAGACACATTACGGCCGATGGGCAGTCGGTGAGCGTGTATGGACGAGGTAGCCAAAAAAGTCTGCAGCTGGGCAGCTTTTTGGACTGAAGCATACGGAAGGACACAAGTATGCCCCTGCGAGTGTATCTGTATTAAGCAAAGTATGTTAAACAAGTTTCACTAAATCATTCTGTCTCTATGCTTTGCGCAATTGTACCACAAATAAAAGAGGTCCTGGCTTTCTTGGCGAGTCTGTGACACGCATTTCTAAAATACTCCGGAAGTCAAGAATTACAGAACACTTTTCACAATCTTTCTCTTTCAGCCCTTTTTCAATCAGCTTGTTGTATTCATTTTGACTACGAATTGGCATTCCATATTGCATTCATTGTTGTTGTTTTTAATGACAGTATTCCATCTTAAAATGTTTCTATGTCCTCTATATGCAGTATATCCGGTAGATGTTTTATTTCAGTGATATAATTGTCTGAGTCTTTGGATGATCCAATTCATTATTTAAGGCCCTTACCAAGAGGTTGACAAAGAACTCAATTCATCCTTGTTTCTTTGACACTGAATGATTTATGTACAAATATGAAACACTTGAAAAAAAGAGTCTTCATAAATAAGTACAAATATGAAACACTTGAAAAAAGGAGTCTTCATAAATCACTCCAAATGCAACCTCAAAATGTCGACATCGGCGATTCATTTTATCATGTTTACTTTCAACACTTAAAAAACGACATTTTCTAAATAATTCTTAAAGGGATCTAAACATTCACAGAGTTCAAAGAAGGTACTACCTATTTTTAATGCCACGAAAGCCCCAGAAATAAGTACACCCAAAATGACTAGTGCGAAAAAACATCTTTTAGCACCACTCATAACTTTTTTAACACAGCGAGAACAAACACTTGTGGTTCGAACTTGATGGTCTTTTAGCAGCACCTCATGAACGTGTGTCTTTGCCGTTGGTTCTCTAAGGCACTCATACAGAAGATCCTCCTCAGTTGATGACACTATTAGACCCGTACTCACAAGATCCCCCTCAGTCTCGCTCAGGACCACATCAACAGGATTGTCCTCAGTTGCCGTCTCTATGAGGCCCTTTTCCAGAAGAGCCACCCCCATTTTTGGCTTTTTAAGATAATCTTCAAAATAAGCCTCCACCTTAGGTGGCTCTGTATGGCCCATATCAACAGGACCATCCTCGGTGTCTCTTGAGCCCATATCAAATGAAACATCAGCAGTTTCTATTAAGCCCATATTAACAGGGTCCTTATAAGTTGCTGTCCTTAAAATGCCCTCATCGAGAGGATTCTCTGCAGTTGTCAGCACCAGAAGGCCCTCATCAACAGGAACGCCCAGAGTTTTTGGTGCTAACAGGTCCTTATCAACAGGATCACCCTCAGCTTTTGGCTCACCCTTAGTTCTTGGCTGTAGAAGGACCGCATAAATAGACTCCTCCTCAGTTTCAGGCTCTAGACGACCCTCAAGAACAGGATCCTCTGCCGTTTCTGTCTCTAGAAAGCCCTCATCAAAGGGATCTTCCTCAGTTGTTGGCTCTGTAAGGCCCTCATCAACAGGACCCTCCTCAGTTCTTGGCACTAGACGGACTCCATCAAGAGAATCCTTGTTTTCTGTCTCTGGAGCGTCCACATCAACAAGGTCCTTCTCGTTTCTTGTCTCTAGAATGACTGCATCAACATAGACCTTCTCAGTGTCTGTCTTTAGAAGGCCCTCATCCACAGAATGTTCTTTGGTTTCTATCTGTAGAGGGCCATCATCAAGAGAATCGCCCTTAGTTCTCGGGTCTAGAAGGATAGCATCAACAGAATCCTCCTCACTTTCTGTCTCCAGGAGTCCCTCATCAACAGAATCCTCTTCAGTTCCTAGGTAGAGGAGGCCCTCATCAGCAGGATCCTCCTTAGTCCTTGGCTCTCCAAGGAACCAGTGGACAGGATCATCTGGTGTCTTCCTCCAAACTGCAGCGAACGTTTTATCCTTGATACTTGGCCCAAACTGACCTTCAAGATCAAGATTAGTTTGCCTCAACCGAATCATGAGATGTTTCATTAGTGTGATCTCGTGTTGATAAACTTGTTCCCTTTTTTGCTCATTTTCAAAGTAGTATTGATATTGTTCTTTGTCAATAGGGAACTTTGGGTCTATGATGACTATCTTCAGGTTGGAAAACTGTTGCTCTCGAAGGGATGTGTATTCTTCCAGCTGCTCCCTCACAATTTTGTTTTGTTCATAAAGGCCATGTAACTTATTTCTGACCCTTTCATTCTCTGTCCATGTTTTTTCCATGAAGGACTTGCTGTCATGCATACAAAGTGTGAGGTCATGACATTCTTGTAATGCAGAATTGAGTCTCTGCGCTTCTGTTGAAAGATGATAGGTGTCTGTATCATAATGGTCCTCTTGAAAGTGTCTGCATACCAAACTGTCATTGAGGGTCTGTGTCGTTTCATATCTGTTTTTCCTGTTTTCATTGTCTTCTCTCAATTCTGCCTCCGCCTTTACCTCATGATATTTTACACTCTTGTTTTCCTGATGCGTCTTCAGGTTTTCATTGTCTGCATCAATTTGCAAGCTCAGACGAGGTTCAATCGGAGTGTCTTTGTGTCGTTGAGGATCATTAATTTGTGCCCTCGAGTCTTTCTTGTCAGTTTTCATCTTTGCTTCCAACTGCCCGTCGTCAAAGGTTTCCGTTTCACGTGCTTTGTCGAAGAGACATAATTCTTGATGGATGTTTTGTATCAATGTAGTATTGGGAGTGTCAATGTCCTCTGTGACTTCTTGTTGATCAGCTATTTCCCGCTCTTGCAATATTAAAATGTCATCTTGACAGATGAGACTAAAGCGAACCTCATCACTGGTCCACTCGGGATCTCCGGAAGACGTTTTCATGCGGGTAGTCTTTTGATTCTGTTGATTTTGGGCAGATCTGTATTCTTCAAGCTCTTCACTAACCATAGCGTCCTCTTTTAAGACATTGCTGTTTTCAAGGCCATGCAGCTTGCTCCACAATTTTTCATTCTCTGCCCATCCCTTCTCTTCATCATCCATCCCCCTTATGATGTCATTTTGATCTTTCAATTCGGCCTTAAGGCTCTGCGCCTCCATTCTCCTACAATACATTTCTCTTTGATTTGTGTCCCTCTGAGATTCAGCATGTGACGAGTCAGCAAGCCAAGTCCCCCGGCTCTTATTTTTCATGTCTTTTTTTGTGAGGATGTTTTCTTGGGTTACCAATGTCTCATTTTGTTTGTCGATCCTTACACTGTGGTTTTCAACATCAGCCAGCACATCTGGGAATGTATTCTTATCATCGAGAGTGCACTTATGTCCAAGAACCTTAACTTGTGTCCTCAATTCCTCCTCCTTTGTTTCCATCTTCTCACAGCGGCATGTGAGCAATGCCACTTCATCACTCAGGGACTTAATTTTATCCATTAGGCTATTCTTTGTGACTTCGAGAACTTTAACGTGCGCCTTCAAGTCTTCATTCTCTGTCTCCATCTTGAAACTCGGCGATTCAAACAGCACCGTAGTAAGATTGAAAAGTCTGTTCTGCTCCCTCGGAATGTCATGTTGAGGATCCTTCAATTCTTCTTTAAAGTCTTTGCCCTCGGTGTTCGTTTCCAGTTCAAATTTGGCGCTATCAAAAGGCTCCCCTATGTGCGCTTTTTTCAAGAGACACTCGTTACATTTTTTTGTCACAAATAACTCTTCCATCTGCTCCAGCTGACTTTGAAGATCCCGTATTATTTGTCTCAAACTGGTGACGAGGGTATTCAGCTCCTCGGTGACTTCTCGTTGATAAGCTATCTCCCGTTTTTGCTTTTCGATCATATGATCTTTACTGTAGAGGAGAAACTGAACTTGCTCACTTGAGAGTTCATGGTCCTTCAAAGCTGATCTTAGGTGTGCAATTTGTTGACTCTGTTGAGTTTGAACTGATTTGTTTTTTTCCAGCTCGTCTCTGATCATCTCGTTCTGCTTTTTTAAAAAGGTATTGTTTTCATCAAGGTCAAGCAGTTTGTTGCTCAAATTTTTGTTCTCCACAAATCCACTCTTCATGAGAGTTTCAGCTTCATCCATCCGCCTGATTAAGTCGTCTTGATCTTGAAGCATGGACCGAACTGTCTGCAACTCTGTTCTCAGACGATGAATCTCTGTTTGATTTTTGTCACTCTGAGTTTCAATTTGATACAGGTCGGAAATTAGATTCTCTGTGCTTTCGTTGATGATGATGACATTTTTTTTCAAAACCTTTGCTACAGCACAAAGGTTTGCATTTTGTTTCCCAATCCTCACAGTCTGATTTTGAAGACGTGCCAGTGCATGATGGAAAAATTCATTCTCCTTCAAAAGACCGTCATCGTTTTCTTGAAAATACTTGACTTGTTCCTTCAACTGTCCGTTCTCTGTATCCGTCTTCAATTTCTGGCATTCCAACAGTGCTTCGTTGAGGAGCCTGTATTGCTCATCGAGAACACTCTTGATTTCTTCAAGAACTTGAAGTTGTGCCCTCAAGTCGTCTTTCCCCTTTTCCATCGTCATGCCATATAATTCAAGACAGGGTAGCTCTTTCCTGAGAAAGCTATTCTTTTCCGTTGCCATGGCCTTGTCTCCTTGCCCCTTAACCTGTTTGTCCACAACTGTCTCCATTGTGGTTCAATCCAGACTGCCTTGCTTAAACCAGGATCTATAACTTGTGCATCCGATTGTCCGGTCGTCGTTCCCCATCTTGAAACTGTCTGCGATCCAAATAGCACAGAATTCTGATCAGATTATTTCACTCCTGAGCAGTCTGAATAAATCTGCAATGTGACAAGGGATAGTTTAAAGGTGGTCTTTATGACATCATCAGAGAGAATGTGTGACTTTGGTCTCTGGTGTCATCAAACTGACAAGTGAAATACCGTGTGTATTCTTGCTTCATGGTCATTGACAAACGGGCGAGGAACGGGCGAGGAACTCAAAGTGCTTTAACACGTCTTCCAATTCACATTCTGATCACAGCATGGGGGAGCAACTGGTGTTCAGCGCCTCACTCAAGTATACTGCAACATGGTCACAAGAGCTTAGGGTTAGACCCACACAACCATCAGGTTAGGAGATGACCACTTGAGACACGCCGCCCTTCATCTTGATGCAGGACCGCTCTTTATCAACCTGTACAAGCTCAACAGAAGTTCAATAAATACTAAACTCTGAAATGAAACGCTTCAAGGGAACGTCAACCTCTGCCGCAACCACCACCACGCTGGATCTAAAATGGAGGCGGGTCTACCAACGGTAAACCAAGAATGAATTTGAACTTTACTTTTGAAATGCACTATGTCAGAGCCACGATACTCCATAATTGTATTTAACTGTGGACATCAATCTTAGAGACAGCCATTGAAAATGCCATTAAAACTTGGATAGCAAAATTAGATTTTGCATATATATGACCCTTACTAAAACAAAAACCACAATCGTTAAATTAAATGACGACTTCTTGGTTTGTGTACAGTCAAACAAGACCAGGTTTTTTCATCAAAATCTTGCTTTTCTGAAGTGCAGAAATACATCCGGTGCAGTCCTCAATCTTTAGGCATTCGTCTCATCACCCACTCGATTGATACGAGCACTGTCATTTAGCATGCCGTATACATGAAGAATCCTCCAAAGCCTGTTCCCATGTAGGTTGGCAACATTTTTCTTTAAGCCCACAAAATTGATGTACATTTGCCTTTGGCACTTATTGTCCACTCCTCATTAGCAAACTACTCTCGCATGTCTCAAGTTTGAAGGGCAATTCTCCAGACTGCATACTTGAAAATGTAATACTACAAAAGAATATATCTCTGTACACACTTGTCATCTATGCCGCCTGAATCTATGCACTGCAAAATAGCAATAAGTCTGAAGCCTGCACTCACTAATATCTAATTTTAGTCATGCTCAGGTAAGAGTGGCATGTGCCCAGCAGAGGGCGACATTCAAATCTCTCAAAATATTTTTTTAAACAAATTATGCTATTAATTTACGGCATTGCATCTACCATGGTTTGTAATCGCTGGCGACAGAAAAATATTTCACGACACACAGCTGCTGCTTTCGAGAGGCCAGAAGAATAAATGACTTTGGGAATGGAATGCCATCAACGAGAGATTTGGAAATAAAAAACTTGTATGGGCAAAATAAACTAATGCAGTCATCCCCGTCCTTCTTTCAATTAACACAACCGAAACAAACTTCCATAAAGAAAATAGACCTTTTTAAATTGTTTGGGTTTTTTTATGTATGAAGGGGCGGCCCAGTAGTTGACTTCACAGTGCAGAGATACCGGGTTCAATTCCAGCTCCGGCCTTCCTGTGCGGAGATTGTATGTTCTCCCCATGCTTGAGTGGGTTTTCTCCGGGTCCTCAGGTTTCATCCCAAATTCCAAAAACATGCATGGCAGGCTGATTGTCCCTAGGTGTGAGTGTGGGTGTGAATGGTTGTTCGTTTCTGTGTGCCCTGCGATTGGCTGGCAACCGATTCAGGGTGTCCCCCACTTACTGCCCGAAGACAGCTGGGATAGGCTCCAGCATCCCCCGCGACCCTAGCGAGGATCAAGCGGTTCGGAAAATGAACGAATGAATGTATGAAGGGCTCATTCCAAGTTTATTCACCCTTAATTCTTCAGAACATTGACAAAACTTCCATCACAACAATTTGTAACAGGCCCATGGAACACACACTGATTATGGATGGCATCCATTAAAACATGGGTCAAATCTTAAATGTCTTCATTGTCTTCAATTCTGGCTTTCATCACTTTGAATCCCAAGTGCATGCTTAAAGTACTTATTTTCATAATGGGATTCATATCTACCATATTGTATTAAGAGGGCCAATGCATTCATGGATTCCTTTATAAAGATGCAGACTTGAGGTTCCTGTAGACAGTCAGGTACAGGTACATCCATTTTTTGGCTGCAAGTAACGGTATCGTCTTCAAAGAAGTTGAAATCGTTGAAACTTTTATTCACATTTTTACATCTGCAGTCGGAATTTTTGAAATTCATTTCAACATGACAGGTTTAATCATTCTGGCAACATCTAACATTTTTAATTTGCTTCAAAATATCAAATATTGTTTCATTGATAATAATGTACAGAACCAATGTACGGCAAGGTTGAATAGTGGTGGTCAATAAAACACATGGCTCTATTTTTATAATTTACCAATCCGGTATTTGTCAGGGAAAAAGACTCATCCCAGAATACATTTCATTTGCAACCAGCCCTTGACGGGAGATGTACGCTGCCCTGGTCTATGCTGCCCCCTAGTGCATAAAAGTTAAATGGCGGTCTCTTGAGAGTAAACAAATTAGATTTGACACACATGGGCTCTCTTGTATCTGTAAACCTGTGTATTTAGATCATTAAAGTCAATATTCCATTTCTATATATGCATGACTGTGTATACATATGTCGATCATTTATAGTTATGTTGATTAGAAATATTTTATTAAGGATACTTTGAACTTTCAATATCCAATTTGACCTTTAACATAATTCCCAAGAGAGGCGACCAATGATGTTAATCAAAACACTTAAAATCCCATTTGGGGTGTCTCTGTTTTGCTATCATGTCAGAGATGGGGGGGGGGGGGGAACCCTGAGTAGGCACATAGGGAGATGTCGGCACCATAAAAGCAGTTTAAAGTCAGTGGTGCAGCGCTGGTGGATTTTGGATGTGTTGGATAGATCGGCCTGCAAAGTGTGTGCAAGCGCCTCATGAATAACCTGTGCGAATGCAGAAAACTCAAAAAAAGCCTGGGAAGAGATACTGGAGGAGCAGGACAATCCCCACCACCACCAGTCCACAGAAGAACATCACCAACCAGACGGGAAATGTTCCTGGAGAGAACAAGAAAGACACAGGTAGGTTCATATGGAAATTTGTCTAATTTGATATATTCTAATAATATATATACAATCGGTATAGTATACATACCCGATTCCAATGAAGTTGGAACATTGTGTTAAATATAAATTAAAAACAGAATACAATGATTTGCAAATCATGTTCAACTTACATTTAATTGAATACACTACAAAGACAAGATCAGGTTCAAACTGATTAACTTTTGTGTGTTTAGCAAATACTCCTGAACTTAGAATTTTGTGGTTGCAACACATTCCAGAAAAGCTGGGTAGGGGTCATGTGTACCACTGTGATAGATCACCTTTCCTTTTAGCAATACTCAGGAAGGATTTAGGAAGGGAGGACACTAATTGTTGAAGCTTTGTAGGGGGAATTTTTCAAGATTTTTTCTTGATGTAGAGTTTAAGCTATTCAACAGTAGGGGTCTCCGTTGTTTTTATGCTTAAGTTATGTGCCACACGTTTTCAATGGGAAACAGGTCTGGACTGCAGGCAGGCCAGTATCGTACCCGCACTCTTTTAATACGAAGCCACGGTGATGTGACACATGCAGAATGTGGTTTGACATTGTCTTGCTGAAACAAGCAGAATGCGTCCATGAAAAAGACGCACGTTTGTCCAAAACCTGGATGCATCTTTCGGCATTAATGGTGCCTTCACAGATGTCAAAGTTACCCATCCCATTTGTACGAACACGGTGCCATTCCATCACAGATGCTGAACTCTGCCTGTTGTCGGTTTTTGATGTCATGGCGCCGGATTGATCGAAAAGTCACAAGCATTCAATGTTGTTTTTAAGCCTTGCCACTTAATACATGCAGTGATTTTTCGAGATTCTCTGAACCTTTTGATATTATGGACCGTAGATGATGAAATCACGCAATTTCTTGCAATTGCACGTTGAGGAACATTGTCCTTAAACTAACCCACTATTTTCTCACGCAATTGTTCACCATTTTTGCTTGTGAAAGACTGAGAAATTCAAGGAAGCTCTTTTTATAGCCGGTGATGGCGCCTCCCGGTTAGCCTGTTCATCTGTGGGGTGTTCCAAACAGGAGTTTGATGAGCATTCCTCAACTTTCTGAGTCTTTTTGGCCACCTGTCCCAGCTTTTTGGGAATGGGTTGCAGTTATTTGCTGGAAACAATGTTACCAGTTTGAACGTGATATCATCTTGCCTTTGCAGTGTATTCAATTAAATGCAGGGTGAACATGATTTATGTTTAACACAACATGCCGACTTCATTAGAATCAGGCTTGTAAATTGATGGGAGTGCGGGACGTACTTTGGTTGTGGACAGCATGTAGCTGACAGCGGCTGTCGACAGCCACACTCAACATGACCGTTTCATTGTTTCCTTTGATATTTTGGCCTTTGAATGCGTCGGGCAGGAACGCCAGGTCCGTCACAACAATCGCATGGGATTCCTTCACGTAATACAACCTCTGCACAGACATGTACACACAAAAGGCAAAGTTATCATGAGAGAGCAGGGCCATTCTAATCGTTCCAAGTCTCTCACCAATGCAACTACCTGAAGGGAGAAAGCAATGTAGATCGCTACTGATCCTGTTACTGTTCCCAGTCCAAGAAATGTTCCAGAGTCACTGTTGGAGACAAAATTGGTTTAACCTGATCGTCTGGAACAGATGGCCCGACCTAACCGCACTCCAAACACTCGTGGAATTTAACCTTACCTGACAGCAAGGCTTGAGATGACCTCTGCCCCACACGGAGCTGTCAACATGGGCAGGAAGCTTTTGCCGTCCCACTTAGTGAGGTAACACGGTGGAGGTTTTCGGTCTCGTTTATGCGGGATTTGAACTGTGTAAAGCCTCAGTGCATCTTTTTGGTCTTCTACCTTTCCGAATCTGAAGTACACGACACATTCATGTTAACACGTCATTATCGTCCTTATGACAATCATTTACCGTTACACTGATATGATCAAGATGATGATGATGAACAGAGGAACTTTTTTTTTTACCTGCAAGCCAAATATCGATATGTCTTTTCAGCTATCTGAGGCATGGTTTCATGCCATTTAAGACCCATAACTTGTTGGTTGTTGCGCCATACACTGCAAGCAAAATCCCTGCCAACAGTTACCAGGTGCTGCATGGAAACAATAGATATTGTAACAAAGAAGTAAACGTCATGTTTTTTTTCTCTCGTTACATTAGTACGGTTTGACAAAGAGGCGTTTGTGCGCAACCTTGTTTCCTGAGCTCAGATCCAGGTCTTCTATTTCCCCTTCATGCGCTTTGAAGTCAAGCTTTTTCTTTAGGGATGGAAACTGTAAGGAAAAGATATTTCGGATTTAACCGATTACATCAACTTCAAGCAATAGGATACATAAAATCGACATCTACTGAAGTTATCCTGAATAGATGACGACATCGTAATGCTTACCTCCCAAACTCTGATGTGTCCGTCTGTGCCTCCTGTCAGGAGCAAGCTCAGGTCATGACTAAATCTGACCACCTTTTGGAGCGGGTCCACTGGGTTCAGATCTGACTGCAGTTCGGCCAGTTCCGTCACAGATATGTGTGTTGTCTCATCCTTCGTATCAGACCCAGAGACAGCAGCCACGTCCTTTCCAACTTTGTTTCTTTTCCCACCTCGTTGCCTGGCATTACCTTTTTGCACGTTGTTTTCTATATGGAAGACACAGATTTTGCAGGATGTAGGCATTTTGCACAGACTCATGCAGACTGCAGGATAACGAATGAATAGTCCTGAGACTTTACATATTTCAGGCAAAGATTTTGAGAAGGACATCACAAAAGATTAGGAGGTTTTCTTAAGAATTCTTAGATGGACCTCCACCCTCTCTGGGATAGAAGTAGAGTTTCAGGTCAAAGTCGCACTACATACCATCATTAGCAGCAGCCTTGCCTTCACTTTTCTGTGTGCAGTCATCAACTTTCATCAAAGTGCATGTTCCATCTTGACCTGCAGCTATCACCCCATCGCCTAACGCCAAATTCATGGTGGCACGCGTGTCAGTGTCATGTGAGTGAAGCAAGCTGGCACTGTACTGGCTTTCTCCAACCAACTGCAGCTCCAGGAAGTGCTGTAATACAGTCAGGAATCACTTGGGCACAAGACGTGTCAGTTGATAGACATTCATGCATAACTTTTGCACTGTGCTTACCACACTATTCTTGATGCCAGTCTTGGAAGGCCCCCCTCCTCCTGCTATCACCACTAGTCCTGCTTTAGGGTCGACTTTTATGGAGTACAGGGGAAAGGGGGCTCTGTAGAGATCTGGCACCTTCTGTTTGCCCATTGCTGGCCTACAATTCACTCACAGTTCTTCATACAAGCTCTGCATTCAAGCCCACCTGTAGCAAAACATATAAGCATTGGTTTGTTTTTTTCCCCACCACCTCTGCCCTTTTTATCTGCGAGCAGGGGCTCAAAGGTGTCACCTACGGAATGGTGCGCTTTAAAAGATCTGGGGGAAAAAATAAAGGAAATTAAGTAAATGATAGAAATAAAATGCTGTTCTTTCTTTGTGCTCTCTTGAAAAAAAATACAGAAAAATAAACAATAACAAAAACTCCCATTTTGTCATTATTTCAAATTGATTGACCTGGCCACGAAACATTCTGCACAGGAGGAGGAAGAGACATGTTTTTATTTATACCATGCCTATTTCATAAAGTAGAATGACACAATTGACTTAATGCAGTGGTAGAACATTACCGATGTTGTAATAGAGCTGCAAGTCAGGAAACAGCTTGAAGCAGGAAAGTTCTCGAACTGTATGCTATGGTAACATTACTTCATGGTGTGGAACACATTTATTAACGCTGAATAGCTTATCCGCATAAAAATAAATAATAATACTGTGGCGCTGTGAGGACGTTCTCAATATCTTCACAAAACACGTTTTACTTGTTTAACCATACTGTTACTTGAATATGTTTGTATATGGGTTTGCTGTGTTTAATTACTGGTTTGGTCAGTTTAATCAAGACTTAAGCCGTTAGAGTCTGACGTATGGTTGTGGCGGTCTTGGCAGTGAGGCAGCTATTTTAGATTAGATTTTGATTCAACACATACATCTTCCTGGCTTTAAATTTACAAGTTTGAAGTTCCCAGCACAAGATTGTTCACGCGTGAGATATTTTCAGTTTTCATTTGGTGCAGTTGTTGCATTTGGGGGGTCAATATTTAGATTTTTTTTAAATATAAAATCTAGTGCTAAAGCTGACGTCAATGTTTGGAAGTTATCAAGGATGTTTGCCTTGTCAGCAAAAATGGTTCCATCCTCTCTTAAAGCGCCAGCGCACAATAAACAGTAATACCTGTGACGCTTGGTTTTATTTTATTCTTTATTTTTTTCCATTTGCAATAGTTTATAGGTTGTTTTTTACGGTTTTTTTCACGCAGTAAATGCAACATGTTAAAAAAAAAGGACCCAGGAGGTTGCAAAAAATAATGTCTGTACTTAAAATATAATGTAAAATAACATTTTCTCCTCTAATGTATGGCAATATCAGATAAAAACAGTTCATGTGAATATCATTGTGTTACATGTCAGATTTATCCGCTTACTTAATTCCTGATCAAAAGATCAATTCAATTTTAACACTTTAAACAGCTAATTTCTGAAATGGCAGCAGATTAGACTAATGAATGCGTCGACGTGTAGTGATGTACAAACAAGTACAACATTTCACTAGGAAGCATTATTTTAAAATGAGTGAGTGAACTGTTATATGCCACCAAGTGTGCATTCTCGTTCAATAGCGAAAGGCAAGTTAGCACGACTCGCAGCTAGTATACCGTCATGTTTGATTATTACATTTGGGGTCGCCTACCTGTGCAAATGGTTCCGTAACCCTCATGTAGGCATTTCATCGGGGTTACAAAGTGCAACGGCCGATTATTTCATTATGACCAGTTTCGATCAAAGTCTTGTGATGTGTAAAATGGCCGACGCGTCCATGATGCAACGCGAAATGACGACACGTTCAGACAGCTCGCACTACTTCCCGAACACGTCAGCAGCCACGGTCGACGTATACTGTACCATGACGTTCCCACAAAATTGCTAATATTTTTTCACAGCTACAAATACGTGTATCATTTTGAAAATGAACTAACATTTGCATTGCATGCCCCGAATCATAGCTTCTGGTGATAGCATATTAGTGTCATGGATGAAACTGCATGCTTGCTTACCTTGGATGTGTGCAATAATTAATGGGCTAATCCTTAAAAAAATAACGAGAGTGTAATACAACTACTTAGAAAGACAAACCTGTGTAAAATGTAATCCAAAATATAATCGATCGTGGCTACACCATTGCAGTTGCAATTACATGACAGTTGATTAATGAGTGATAGGTTTTATTCTGTCTTCCTCAGCAGCTTGTTAATTTTGTGCAAAATGTTGATGATGCATTAAAATACTGTACATTTAAATGCACGACATTGTCTGTAGACAACACTTCTAATGCAATTAATATCAGCAACCAACATTCCACGGATATTATAAAATCAAAATTTAATATCACTAACGGTATGAAATACTAAAATAAGATTTTAAAAAAAAAGGTTGTTGTCAGATTGCACTTCTCGGAAAATAGATGGCCAACAACGTGTGTAATGATGATGGTAAGCACGGGGGTTCAGAGGAAAAATCAATAGGCACCGGCCTTTTCGCAACGTACAGCAATTGTCAGAAAGGTTGCAATAGAAGCATGAATCTGCATTAGATTAGTCAGAATCAAGTGCTCTCTGTATGCTTTGTTCATTTGATATACTGTAATGTCAGATTCATGACAATACAGATTCATGACACAATTAAGCATCTTGACATTTTGACTCACACACACATATATGTGTGCGTGTGTGTGTATATATATATATATGTGTGTGTATATATATATATATGTGTATATATATATATATGTGTGTATATATATATATCGGGCAGTAGACGGGGGGACACCCTGAACCAGTTGCCAGCCAATCGCAGGGCACACAGAGATGAACAACCATCCTCACACTCACACCAAGGGACAAATTAGATTGTTCAATCAGCCTGCCATGCATTTTTTGGAATGTGGGAGGAAACTGGAGTACCAGGAGAAAACCCACCAGACCCGGCCGGGGAGAACATGCAAACTCCACACAGGGAGGCCGGATCTGGAATTGAATCCGGTACCTCTGCACTGTGAGGTCGAAGGACTAACCACTGGATCACCGGGCCATATATCTATCTACTGTATATATATATATATATATATATATATATATATATATATATATATATATATATATATATATATAGAGAGAGAGAGAGAGAGAGAGAGAGAGAGAGAGAGAGAGAGAGAGAGAGAGAGAGAGAGAGAGAGAGAGAGAGAGAGAGAGAGAGATGTATATAGATATGTATATAGATATGTATATAGATATAGATATAAAACAACTGTTGTGTCCTCATCCATAAATATATCCAGAATTTTGAAAAAAGGGGGGGGGGGGATATTTACAGAATAGCACTTCAGTAATTTGTTACAGGGGCGGGGATACCGAAAGAAAATGTGGAGAATGTAAAGTTTGAAAGAAAATGCCGAATTATTCTGGAAGTGAAGTAGCTTTTCCTTCAAAACAAGAGCTAACTTTGTTATAAAATAGATGACAGGCGTTTCAATTTCCTGACCTAAAAATACTCAAAAGAATCAATCTCGGGATCAATTTTGATTCTGAATTAATTTGTTTCATGGCTTTTGCTTTAATTATGATTATGATAATTGTATGGTTGGATTTTATGTTAGGTGCTGGACTGTAAACCTATTAAAAAAAAAGGTGAAAAAGAAAACCCGCATAGTTACACTTCTCACTCATCACCACTCCACCTAATCACCTGAATATCAAACGTTTTCTTTAGGTAAGAACTCTAAAACAGCCGACCAGTATGATTACTTTTCACCATTTTGCACACGTGTATCGTTATCACTGAATTAATTTCTTTAATGTGTTATTTATGTCTTCCTAAATTTGAGTTATAACACATTTATTTCACCACGAAGGACCGGAAATTGTCTTCGTGGTGTTTACAGTTCATGACAAAGCTGTGTAGTCTGCGGAAAACACCCAAGCAGGGGAAAACCACGCACGGACACAGCAAATGAATTTATGCCGAGGCTACTTTTTCTACTTTACTTCTTTGTCCTCTGGAAACTGGGGCTCAAAATATCAAAGCTAGTGTGATTCCTGCAAATGACAACCGCGTCTATATTTCAGGAGTAACGATAGCCCACGAAATCTGGTTCTACGTTAAGGTAGGTGAATGCATCAGTGAACAATTTCACATCTGGGAGAATGGACCCAAAATATCAGTTTCTCGCGTTGCAATGGAATTAAAATTAGCTTACTAAAATACTAACTCTGGACAGCAACGCGCAACGTAAACATTGCCATCTCACACAAATAGTCTATACATTCTTAGTCTCCCAAATGCTAAAACATCAATGGAAATAGGATTTCTATACGGCAAAGATAGATTCCGTCCTTTGTAACACTTGAGTAAGGTCAGATTATTGTGGCGATGCTCAATGTTTGAACAACGCTAAGAAAGTGGAAGTGTTTTTATGAACTGTCCGTGTGGCTCCACGCAACATGTAGTCGGTCAGTCAGTCAGGTAGGCCCACAGCACAGGGCCTGGACTTCGAATGATGACAAAAGCGACCAATGCTTTTTCTCTTCTGTTTTGCCGTCAGTACAGAGCCGAAAATCCGCCAAATATTGACCAAACAAAAATGTTCATAGTTGTATCGATACATATCCAGCAACAACCTCTTCTAACAGTTTGACTCGTCATGACAGAGGAGACATCATGATCATACTTAGATCACGCATCCACAGCAATCCTGATGATCGTGACAAGTTGCAGTGTTTAATTGTGAATCTCCCCTGTCTTGCCCTTCATTCAGGAGATGTGAATTATGACCCTGGGAGGCCAACATGCAAAATACTGTCCATGCCAGTGGAATGATGGCAACGGGAGCTCATGCAAACATTTGCCTAAAGGATGTCAACTTCAATTCAACCACTCAGACTGTGTGCATTACTGTGGAGAGCCTCAATGGAAATGAGACCGTGAAGCAGTCATGTTGCTGATGCTGAATGAGAAAAAAAAGACAATCTCTGGATCATGTTGCTGAGGAGGCGTGCCCAGTTTGTGGATAGGACGCAGGACTGAGCCAAACGACAGCGTTCGATGGAGTGACCACAAACGCAGCGATGTAAGCGGATGTGTCTCTAGTGTCAGTCCTACAAGACAATCAACACACGGAAAGGATTTCATACACACGTGTGGATTCAGAGCGGAAGGAGGGGCGAGCTGGTGAAGCATTCAATAACTTGATCAGCGTCTATGTGAAAACCATCGGGTCTCAAATTGAAGAGGAGACAACACAGCAGACAGGAAGCTCCGACACTTAACGTCCACTATGCCTCGGAATCGAGCGTTCTCAGAGGCCGAGTACTCTGCTGAGTATTCCGCGGACTGTTCCGTGACTCTGCCCTCTGACCCTGGGCAGGCTGTCGGGCGAACACACGAGATCACGGTGAGGAGCTCAGGTTGCTGCCTTTGCCTACCTCGTTTCATGCGCCTCACCTTTGCGCCAGAGTCTCTGGAGAACCTCTACCAGACTTACTTCAGGCGTCAAAGACACGAAACCTTACTGGTGCTGGTTGTGTTCGCGGCTCTCTTCGACAGCTACATCATTGTCATGTGTGCGGTGGTCTACACCAGTGACAAGCTGGCATCTGTCCTGGTGGCCTCTGTGGGGCTGCTGGCAGACATCCTCCTCTACCTGCTGTGCCGCTTCGGGCTGCTGCCAGATCGCATCTCCAGGCGGGTGGTGCCCTACGCCCTGTGGGTGCTCATAGCGGCTCAAATATTCTGCTACCTGGGTTTGAATTATGCCCGCTTTCACCAGGCCAGCGACACAGTGGGCTGGCAGGCTTTCTTCAGCTTCTCCTTTTTCCTGACACTGCCTTTGAGGTTGACTCCCATCGTGCTCATCACGACTGTCACCTGCGGGGTTCACACCCTGGTTCTGGGTGTCACCATCGCCCAGCACCAACAGGAGGAGATCCAGGGAGCAGCGCTCGGCAGACAGGTGAGACTTGGCAAGGGAAGAAAAATATAAATCATGTTACTCTTGGGATACTCTGAGCACTATTTTTTTTTAAATGACAGTGATCCCTCGCTCTAACGCGATTCACTTTCCGCGGCTTCACTGTTTTTGTGCAGTTTTTTAATGCTTTTAACCCTTTAAATCAGAACGCGTCGGCGGGGCCGCCTGTCAACAGTACAGTATTTCCAAAAACTATTAGTTATTTGTTGAAAACGTTTGGTTTTTTTTGTAATTGGGTCTTTCATTTAATTGTGTATATACAGTGAAACTCGTCTACAACGAAATCTACATGGGTGAAAATACCCCCTAGTGTGAAAAATCTTCATGCATTAACACCATTCCCACTTTCCTGTTTCAAATTTGCTACAGTGAAAAAAACCCTGTTGTGAAAAATTTCTTGCTGCAAACATGATTTCGTTGTAGAGGAGTTTCACTGTAGTTAAGTATTGTGTAATAACTGAAAAAAATAAAGTTCACTACTTCACGGATTTCACTTATCACTGGTTCTTTTTGGAACATAACCCCCGCGATAAACGAGGGATTACTGTATTGGAAAACAAATAAATACATAAAACATGGATATTTAAACTTAAAGGGTAAGACAGTTGTGTCGGTGAAAAGTATCTTTTATGTCTACTGTGTATTCTGTACAGTTAGTGGAGTAAGAGTTTTTCCGAATGCACCACCACAATGGAATGAGTTGAAATACAACAATCGGGATGTCATTGCATGTGCTTAAAAAAAATCAGGGCACAAATGGCACAAATACAATCTTGAAATACCTACAGTATATGTGGTTGTACATCTCCTCCTTTTATTTACAAGAGGCTAATAACAAACAAACTAACAAACAAAAACATGTTGATGTCATTACTTTGGCCTTTGGTAATATTATGGAAACTTGATGAGCATTCTCTTGTATACTGTAGCTTTAGAAAGGTTTTAACTTCACAATCACTCTGACCTCTCAGCTATGTTGACTTGATATCGTCATCAGTGAACGAGCCAGTTCAAGAAGGAGCTTATCACACATTTTATTGTCTTCTGAATGATAATTATTAATTTATGTATTATATTTATTGAAATATCAACATAAACATTTAAAAAGATGCAATATGTATATTTCCAACTAGAATACTTCATTTTTAAAACAGAGGACCAAGACTCTAACAAACTCTGGCAAAATCAGGAGTTAAATCAGGAATATCATTTTAAGTCGATTGAGTTTTTTGTTGATATTTATAAGGTAGACCCACAGAGTGCATCAAAAACAAATGCAACAAGTAGGGAAAAAGGATTCCCCTGCCACAATCAAACCAACTATCCTTGATTAGGTAAATGTGACAATCACCATTTTATTTGCAACGCCATCAATGAAAAGTAAAACGAGATGATACTACTGCGTGCCTTCTTTTCTCCACTTTAAAAGAGTTCATAGTAGAACAGCGAGCGTCACTGCACTTTTTTGTTTTGTTTTACTGCACAAACTGGGCAGAACAAAATGAAAACCAGTCCGAGCTGATCATGCAAATAAGGACATGGCAAACAAATGTTGCAGATATATTTTTAGTCCTGTTTTACTTGATGCCGTTGTGGACCTCATGCCTTTCCCGGGACATAACAGGCAACCTTGTTTACAATAAAAATTTGAGCTTTGCATAGTAAATAAACCCATAGCATTGCTATTGGAAGTGGAAAAAGTTACCTTGAAATGACGCTCAACTTGCGTCGGTTCTAATAGTACTACAATTCCCATGTTCTTTGCCACAGAAACGTGAATAATGCAGCATTCAAGGAAGGTGGGAAGTTGGATTGTCCCAATTCCGTTCTCAAAGCATTCGGGGAATAATAATAATAATAATAATACATTTTATTTATAAGCGCCTTTCAAGACACCCAAGGACGCTTTACAATCGGGATGCGGGTTGTTCACTCAACCCGTGTTGAATGTAACCAACAAAGCTGTATGATGCCGATAAATTGTTTGTTGTTTCGGACCTCTTCAAAATAATGCTTTATTTATAAATAAAGGAATATGCATTAATTTTACATTAGTTTGATGATAGATTCGCGGCCCGGTAGCCCAGTGGTTAATTTAAAAGGTACCGGGTTCGATCCCACTGAGTTTGCATCCGGAATCATGCAAGGCTCGTTGCCTAAATTTCCTGTGAGCGTGGATGCGATTGGCTGGCAACCAAAGGTCTACTAAGACTGCTGGGATAGGCTCCAGCACCCCCGCGACCCTAGTGAGGATGAAGCGGTTCAATGGATTGGATGGATGATACATATAGATTATGACCTTGAAAATTAGAACATCTGACATTGTTGAGTCACGTCAGATTGAAGCCGGTTGGCAACTTTGACCAGCCAGTTCAAAGGGGCGTTCCAGTGCACTTTTCCTGGTTGTAGGTCGGAAAAGTCGGAATTTCCATCTTCCTCGAAGGCAGTAGCAGTCGTAGTTCCTGTATGATGAAAACACACGGCAGAATGACAATGCGTATGTAATAGGAAGGAATTTGAATTAAAGATGACAAACCGAAAAGCCGACATTCGTCCATACATCGGTCGCACTGTCGATTTTTGAGAACATGAAAGGATTTTAAGCGTGCCTTGTGTTTTGTAAAATACGTTACACGTTCATTGTACATAAAGGTAAATCATGGTACAATATTGAATCAATTCACAGTAATAGTATGTATATTATAAACCCAATTTTGAATGGAACTACAGTCAAACCTCGGTTTTCGTCCGTAATCCGTTCCAGAAGGCTGTTCGAAAACCGAAATTGTTCGAAAACCGAAACCACACTCTTTTTAAAATCAAAAAGTTTACTGAACACGTCTGCTCACAATGGAAAGCAACACGAGGAAGCGTCACTTCCTCGTCTATCCGAGGAAGCGTCACTTCCTCGTGTAAGGAGGGCGAGAGGAGTCAAATGGTGCATTCAAGTGCGCTCAGTTTGTTCGAGAACCGAAATTTGTTCGTCATCCGAGGCATAAAAAAACGAATTGGTCGAGAACCGAGATGTTCGAAAACCGAGGTTTGACTGTATGTGAAAAGTGAATATTCCCTGTCACAAGATCATGGATCACATTTATTTTTCTACCTGCTTCTAGTCAAATTTGACATTTTCATGAAAAACCGTCGGCTTTTTTGTCTTTGTAATGAAATAAAATTAACATGAACATCCCTGGATTGTTTATTGCGCTCTCTCTCTCTGAACTGCTGAAGGTCTAATAATTTTACTATTACTAGGCATCTTTCATCCTCTAATTACTGTCCTCATATTTTAAAGTCACCTCAAAAATCATTGACTCGCTGTTTGGTTGCATTTCACAAATATCTAAGAACAACTGCAAAACATTTCAATGTTTCGCTTCTCACACGAGTGAATGCGTGGCGATTGTCTGGCGATTGTTTTTCCAAGGAGCAACTCGTGTGTTTAATTTCTGCTAAACAACAGACATATTCTTTTCACATTGTTTTGCATGTAGCTAGAAAGGATTCCCTGGGAAAGCAATCATGGAATCAGTTGCACCGATTATTGCCAAATGTATTTGTATATTGTAAAAATAGAATTTTATTTTCATGTTAGAAACATTTGACTTGAGAGCGCTTATTCTAAATTTGTGCCTTTTCTTTGGGTGTCATTCTTTGACTTGAGTAAGGCAAACTCAAAGCTACAAGTGCAGTGCAGCCAGCAAGTTGAATGTTCTATGAGGGCTGTGTTATTTTTAGAAAATGCCGTTGGCCAATCATGATAATGGAAAAAAAAATAAGCGGCTGGTTCGACGGCCTGTCAATATACTTTTGTCAGAGGCGTGTTACAGAAAACCATTCAGCAAACTGTGTCCTTGTTGTTGTTTTGGGGTTTTTTTCAGCTCCTGGCCAACATTGTGATCTATGTTTGTGCCATCACCGTGGGCGTCATGTCATACTACATGGCAGACCGGAAGCACAGAAAGGCTTTTCTTGAGGCAAGACAATCGCTCGAGGTCAAACTCAACCTGGAGGAGCAAAGCCAGCAACAGGTCAGAGGTCAAATAATACAATATGTCTGTGTTTAAAGACAACCTTATGATGTCAACTATTTTAACTTCAAGTAGTGAACATTCAAAAGGCATTTGTCGCCTTTTTGATGATGTTGACGCTGCTACAAAGTTATGCGTTGCTCACAAGACGTGGACATCTCAGCTGCCATCTCTTGGCTTCAGGCCTGAGGATTTCAGAAATTAACAGAAACTGTTTCTCGGTTCCGTTAGATTACCCAATGGGAAACCACTGAAACAAATTTTGGATTCCGTAAAACGTTCACCATGGGAACCCATTTTTCTATTTTGACTGATATTCATCATCAACAATTCTGATACTTATAAGAATAATATTTAAAAGGTAAATGTTTGAAAACTATGTGTTATGAATGAACATAATTACATCAGCAGCTGTGTACTCCAGGTTTATTCAATAAAATAAATGGATCAAAATATGTTGTTTAACACTCATATGGCATCATGAATACAGCATATACCGCAAAATCGGACAATTTTTTCCAGTCTCACACAGCAAAAATTAACTTACTGGTAATCATCAATAAATCAATTACTGGTTTTAACCAACAGCACAATCATTGTCTTGATTTGTAAGACTCTTGAATGTTCAGTATTGTTCCTTGTATTTTGTTCTGATTGGTCGCAAACAGTGAAAAATGAAAAAACAAACTAGGGATTACAGTACTAAGGTTAATTGTTCGAGAAGTGTTTCAATAAAGAATGTGCTAGCTAACCAAGATCCTCCATGTCATGTTGATGTGTCAAATTTTGCAATGTCTGTCAGAATGCTTCGAAATACGACTCGAGCCTGAAAATGTGCCTGACTGAGACTCGAGACATTTAGAGGGATCTCGTTCTCTCAATTCATATCAGACTTAATTACAGTACATCATCTTCAGAATGGGATGCTGAGGCTGCTGGCAGATGAGGGCCACCAACCAATCAAGGATGGAGTATGTTGTACTGTCTGTTACCATGACAATTAGCCTCCCAAGATGATACACTGTAATCACAAAGTCAACCCGATCAGTTAATTGTTTCTTATCGCCACACTGTGAAATTTGGATTCATATTAAAAGCGCCCCCACATAACCCTTTATGTGCCTCCCTTCCTCCACCTGTACTTCAGTGGTGCTTATGCATGCACAATTGTGCATATATGCAACATACAGCACGGCATGAGGTGTGCTAGAAAAGTTGTTGTCAGCAACAAACAAACTACAAACTACAATAGAATACTGGAAACGATCGTTACCGTGAAATCCTCAGGCCTGCTATAACATGTATGCATTGTTGGGGGGGTAGGGGGTGGGGGCCAACGTCAACCAAGATTCAATTAAGTTGTTCCTTCATCTGAGTAACCTATTCTTTCCGAAATTAGGATGCACATCTTTATCGTTCTGATTGTTCCCTGACGAGTTGATTCTTTCATTCCCAAATCATGAACAAAATGTTGATCTGATGTAGCAGCACTGTTTATTTCAATCACGATTGATGCTGTGTGCTTCCTCTGAAGGAGAGTTCATGGTTTGTTTCTTCTCTAGGAACGCCTGCTGCTGTCCATCCTTCCCAAACACATAGCTGACGAGATGCTGCAGGACATGAAAAAGGAGCCCAGTCAGAAAGAGATGCAACAGTTTAACACCATGTACATGTACAGACATGAAAATGTCAGGTAATGTAGCAACTAATATTCAATATACCATATTGGCCCTGATTATAAGAGGACCCCCTCTTTTTCAAGACTCAAGTTTGAAAAAAGACTTTTTGAACACCAAATTAATTTTTATACAGAAAATAATTACAGTACATCTGAAACAAATGATTATAACAATATATTTGAGAGAAAAAGCATGTTATTTTGCGTCATTCAAATCTTAATACCTGAACATTTAAATATGTAAACTAAAGTGCAATCACATTCGTAAATGAATGGCTTCTGGTTTTTTAAATGTACATTACATGATAATTTCTCCTGAGCTGCCGGTTAACCTGGCCAATCTTCGACCCACTTTTCTCCAGATTGTCGCTACGTGTCTCCATCTTCGGTTATCTCTTCCATTATTTTCGTCTCTTTTCTTTCTTACCGCTATTTTTTATTTTTCTTACTCGTGCTACCGATATTTTTATTTTTATTCTTCGTGACAGGGGTTCACTTTGGCCTGGGGAGTCAAGTTCAGCATTCGCTTCAATATCTGGCGCCATCCAGTGTTGTGAATGGGTATAATGTCTAGACCCCAAATATAAGACGACCCCCACTTTTTCAGTCTTATTTCAATGCAAAAAACACCGTCTTATATTCGGGCCAATATGGTACTTAAGACCCCCATAAAGTCAATTATTCGTCTCGAAAAACACAAAATATGATGTTACGTAAACGTGCCAAGAATTTCACTTCCCCTCCTTCAAGCTGTATTATAGATTTTGACAACTACTGCATGGTTCATTGACGTCTACAGTAGTTCATCACCCTTCAAATGAATGTGCCATTATACTAATGTATTGCTTTGTCTCGATCTCTTGTTGTGCAGTATTTTGTTTGCAGACATTGTGGGCTTTACCCAGCTGTCATCATCATGCAGCGCTCAGGAGCTGGTCAAACTGCTCAATGAACTCTTTGCTCGGTTTGACAAACTAGCTGCAGTAAGTCTTAGTATTAAGCAATCCGGTTCTACATGTCCATTTACATTCTTTTTGACAATGGGGAGATAATTTTTGTACAGTATAGATTTGTGACACGGAAAACCAACAACATTTAGTTGATGGGATTTAGAATATTTGTACAATATTCTGCCGTTACTTTTACTATCAGGTTTCTTCAAAGCTGCGGACATTTTTTTTCAATTAGAACAAAGCAAAGCCCGTGAGTTTTATTTCTTTCTAATTGCACCGATTACACGTTTGCTACAGTGAAACTCCTCTACAACGAAACCTACATGGGCAAAAATTCCCCCTAGTGTGAAAAGATGTTCATGCATTAAAGCCATTCCCACTTTTCTGCTCCCCCTACAACTCTTTTTCTCTGCTCTTGCCTTGCAACGAGATTCACTACAACGAAAACAGCCCTCCGCAAAAGTCTAATCCAACCTCAGCATGCCACAGTGACCTCTGCTACTTCGGCAACAGCAACCACCACACTGGTTTACACATGCGCAGTAGTACAGGAAGTATTTGTTTCAGACCCAGCACATACGTTGCATTGATAAAATGGCTACAAAAACGGACCTTTGCAGACCAAGGAGTTAAGAAAAGCTTTAACGCTTGAAGACAGGATAAAGGTAATAAAAATGAAAGATCGAGGAAGCAAAATCAAAGGCATTATGCAATAAATTGATGTAAGTGAAAGTAAATGCTGATCGTAAATTTCGCAATTTCTTTTCCTTTTTTTCTTTCCATGCTGGCTATATGAAGTGTCAAATGAGTGTATGCTCATACTTATGCACTATTGGAATAAAAATAAAAAGTACACATATAAGTTTTTTTGTGTTTACGTCTGAGATCAAATTTGCTACAGTGAAAAGTCCCCTGTTGTGAAAAATTTCTTGCTGCAATCATGATTTCGTTGTAGAGGAGTTTCACTGTATCAGAAAAAGTAATCATTGTAAAACTGAATAGTTAGCCAACACAAATTTGCACTTTAAAAAATAATCATCAATAGTTTCAACTCATGCAAGATAAAGTATATCCTTGCTCTGACTAAAACCCCAACCACCTTTTCAGAAATATCACCAGTTGAGAATCAAGATCCTCGGAGACTGTTACTACTGTATTTGCGGGCTGCCAGACTACAGGGAGGACCATGCCGCCTGTTCCATCATGATGGGCCTCGCCATGGTTGAGGCCATCTCGTGAGTGTACAGTCGAGCTGTGTATTTCAAATTCCCAGAAGGCAATCAGCTCATTCGCTTGTGAAGCGCGCTGGTCTGTCACATGCTCAATGGAAAATTGATCACTCAGACAGACGAACATAGATTTTTGTTGTGTGTGGCCGTGAAAGAAAGTGCATTAGTTGAGGGATCTTTCCGCATGAGTGCACGTGCGTGTGTGGTTATTTGTTTTATTTGCTGCCCTGGATGCAAGTGCGGTGACAGTATTTTTAACAATGCATTCATTTGATTCCATGTATCTGTAAACAAACACTAGGTATGTACGTGAGAAAACCCAAACAGATGTTGACATGCGAGTGGGAGTGCACAGCGGCACAGTCTTGGGGGGAGTGCTTGGTCAGAAACGATGGCAATATGACGTGTGGTCCACTGATGTCACTGTAGCCAACAAGATGGAGGCTGGAGGGATACCAGGGTAAGAACACGCTGTGGTTGCTTTTTAAAGTCTTAAATAGCACTCGGAAGACAACAGGTGTCTACCTAGGCCTAACACTCCTAAATTCGTGCCATCCTATACAACTTTCTATAGATTTGTGAAAATGAATTGCATCAGTATGTGCTTTCTGAACTCAGCCACCAAGCCAAATACATAAGAGTCAAATTGTTTCCCCAGACCAGGATTTTCATTATGTCAACATATTAGCAGGTTCTGCTTTTACTGTAGCCATCTACTGCAGGGATGGGCAGCTGGCGGGCAGCCTCTGAGCTGATAAACATTCAAAAACGTTTTCCATGAACAACGGGAGAATGGAGGAAAATTCACGGCAAAACCGGGATAAATCCAAAATATGCAAATCCAGAGGTGTCGAATTGCAAATGTGCAGGGGTCGACTGTAGTTTTAAGTTGTAATATTACCATTTAACACTAGATGACAGACATGTCTTAGTTGCACTTACACTAAGTCTTATACTGCCCTATACTACAACATCAGAGCTCATTTGACAATAAAGTTGTATTCAATTCAATTCATTCAATTTGAAATGATATGCAGGAAAAAAATAGTACCTCCGATTTTGAGAAAAATGAATGAGTTGACGTACAAAATGAATTCTTGTACTAAATATTGCGTTCTTGTTCAACAGTTTTGTGCCATCCTTAAATGGTCATTTTGATGCATTGGAAAAAAAATAGTGGGGTTTTTGTTGTTGTTTGCTTCAAGCCTTTTGTTGTTGCGTTAGTATAATGGATGTTTTGTACATGCATTGAAAAGTGTGTCTGATCAAAACTGAAATACAGTATATTAAGAGCATGTATTTTCTCCCTATTACCGTAAAATAGCATATTTGTCATACATCTGGTTATAAAGTGTGTGGTCTTATGTGGCCCCCCGGTAGCAATGATGAAAAATTGTATCCCCCCCCCCACACACACACACACACACAACCCTTAGCATTAAAGTTGTACCTCTGGTGGCCAAAAGCTAAAATATAAATGGTCCACTTTAAGTTGCCCATCCCTGATCTACTATATGTGCACACCCCATCAAATCATTCCCTAGATTTCTGACTCTTTCCAATATTTGTTGTTGTTGTCAGAAGCAGATTCAAATTTTTTTCTCTTTTACTGTTGTGTTATTATTTTTGGTATTGTGTATTAAGTTCTCATGAATGTACATTTCATTGTACTCGAGTGGGAGAAAATTAAGCGCTTGCAATTGAAATACTACTCTGTGGCGCTGGCAAGGCTTCATGTTTGAATTGCTGTTGTGGTGAACGTACGGCATTAGGTGTGCCCAAGTTCTCTACAAAGAAGTGTGGTAGGATTCTTGTCATTGTTCAGAACCGTAACTATAACTTCAGCTCAGGGCGAGCCCCGAAAACCCTGAGTGGTGGCTGGTTATGATTCAGGAGTGTGTGCATGTCTACCTGGTTGTCTACCTTGGTAGCAGTGCTCTCCTTTTCATTGTGGTTCATAAGTGCAACAATCAACTGTAATGGCTGGTCCTTTAAATCCCCCCCACCCCCCCCGAATTGCCTGACCTCTGACCTATTCCCCTCCATATATGGACGCAAATGACTTTTGTTACCCATTTGCTTTTTTTGTTATTATTGGAATACAACAGTGGCTGTGTTGCTTTTGCCGTTGCCTGAAACAAAATAAAAATTATTCCCCCCCCCCCCCCCATCTTTTGGTGTGGATTAGTCGTGTCCACATCTCACAGACCACCATGGAGTGTCTTCATGGGGAGTTTGAAGTTGAGCCAGGGAATGGTGGTGAGCGCTGTGACTACCTGAGGGAGAGAGGACTCGAGACCTACCTGGTAGTTGTTTCCAAAGGACCCGTGGGAAAAAACGGCATCAACAGTGTAGTGAGTAGAAACTACACAGACACACACACACACACACACACACACGCACTTATCCGAAAACCCCACTCCCAAAGAATAAGTGAGGCCAATTCCATTTGATGTCCACTATAGACTGAAACCATTTGGGTTTGACATCAAATAAATACTGTATGTAAGGAGATATCGGCCTTTTGGTTTTTGTTTCCGGGTATTTAATTTTTGATCTCAGACAAAGTTTAGAAGTTTGCCCTTTTTTTTTTTATCTACTTATTTGTCATGTGAGCCAAAGTATTGGAACATGTGACTGACAAGTGTGCTTTATTGCCTAGGTATGTTTCATTACATCGGCTGATTAGATTAGACTACTATTTTACACAAACCTAACTGTTCGCCTACAATTAAAAGTGTTCATTCTATTTTTTTTTACCTGTTTCCAATTAGAAATTATCTGTAACTTCATCCAATGGAAACTCCCCTCTGCTGATCAACACCACAGAGTGTAATGGTAGCGTGAACACAGCCTGCACCACACCAGAAGAACCTGAAGAACTGGACACCAGGGTAAACAGTCATAATCTCTCAGATCCGACTTCAGGTGACACCGTTTTACAAAACAAACGTCATTAGTCCTCTAACCTGGCAAGAGCCCTATTGGTAGATGAATCACTCAAAAAGGTTCTCCACAGTGGGACTGCTCCAATACAATCTCCTCGAAAAGGGCGGGACATTCAGTCGTACTTCGCGCTGATTGGGTGATGTGGCAATTTGTGCTTACCAAATTTTTGTTTTTAGCAATCGCGGCAACGGGTAAAAGTATCACCGACATTTGACTAGCCGAGTCCCATTATCTCAATTGGCACAGATGGCATCATGGCGTTGCGTGGTAGTGGATCAAAGGCGCCTTAAAATGACACAAGTTGATTTTTGAATCAATCCGATTGTCAACCGAGAACATTTTCATCAGGGGCGCATATCCCACCCCCCGAACACGTTGCTCTGTGATTTGTCCGCACTGCCATTTGGTGCAAATCAGCGGGCTCGGGACAAGATGGATTCACGGGGTTTTGTGAACTCTCCAATACCGTGAGGATTCAGCTCTCTGGTAAAGTTACTAGTCCATAGCTGGGAGTCCCATACACCTGTACAGCAACAGACTTTAATTAAAAAGAAAATAAAAAGACGAGGGCGGCCCGGTAGTCCAGTGGTTAGCACGTCGGCTTCACAGTGCAGAGGTACCGGGTTCGATTCCAGCTCCGGCCTCCCTGTGTGGAGTTTGCATGTTCTCCCCGGGCCTGCGTGGGTTTTCTCCGGGTGCTCCGGTTTCCTCCCACATTCCAAAAACATGCATGGCAGGCTGATTGGTCACTCTAAATTGTCCCTAGGTGTGAGTGTGGGTGTGGATGGTTGTTCGTCTCTGTGTGCCCTGCGATTGGCTGGCAACCGATTCAGGGTGTCCCCCGCCTACTGCCCGAAGACAGCTGGGATAGGCTCCAGCACCCCCCGCGACCCTCGTGAGGATCAAGCGGTTCGGAAAATGGATGGATGGATAAAAAGACGAAAAAAACTATTTAGAGTGCAAAATTTGGATTAATCGAAAAACATGTCATATGGAGCCTGTCATTCTGCATAATAAATTCTGCTAACTTTGGTGGCATGATCAGATTGCTTAGATTTTGTCTTGGACTTCTTTTTCTTTCTTCTCGAGCGATGTGTTAGAAAGAACAATGACATGACCTTGATAATGACAGCAATTTGATGACCCGCAGGTTGTCAACCCCTCTTTCCCTAATCCTCGCCGAAGGCTACGGCTGCGGGATCTGGCTGAAAGGGTGATTGATGCCCAAGAGAACGAACAGGAGCTCAACAAACTGCTAAATGAAGCTCTGTTGGAGCGAGAAACTGTCCAAGCGTGAGTCAAAAATGTTTTCCTCCCCCATCTAAAGGTTATCTCTGTTAGCTTAGGAGCCTAAGCAAAATTACAATGGAGAAAAAAATAAGAGTTTACTTTTAGACCGCCCCAAAAAGTTTATTACGGTAGTTGCCTAATTCAATAGAGCACTTAATGAAAATATGTTAATGCTTTCAAAAATAAGATGCCAAAACTGAACAGCATTAGGTGTGTAGGGAGTAATCCAATCTCGCAGATGGTGTTTTGATTTATTTGCAATATCCGTCCGTTTAATTCTGTACCACCTGTCCTCATTCGCTTTGCAGCCTATTCCAGCTGACTTTCGGTCAGTAAGTATTTTATATTTAGTGCAGAGTGAATTGTGAAATTGTGTTTCCATCCATCTGACTCTGTTATGTCCAGGGGCACTTTCGATGTGACTATGCCTGGCTATCTCAATGATTTCATTGGTCTATGGCAGGGGACGGTAACCTTAAATAATTAAAGAGCCATTTGGACTCCATCCCTTTTTACGTATAAAAACTATACTGGTTTACATTTATGAGATTAGTTAACTGCTACAGAGAAAGCAAAATTGTATTTCTACATGTAATGAAAACTTTAAAAAGCGGAGCGAGGACTATTTCACTTAACAATATCCAATACGTATTTGGGAAGTAATAGCCCATTAGAATAATGACTTTACGGGTTCATGTGATTTTTGCTCCTGTGTCACAGCAAAGACACAAAGAGCCACGAGAGAAGGATGAAAGAGCCTCAGGTGGACTATCCCTGGTCAGTGGGGTAGTTAATAATATGAAATCGCAAGAACTCTGACCAATGAAACTAATGAGGAGAATTCCGTGAAATGATGTCACCGCACCTGATAGCCATTTTGAAGAGTTATAGTTATATAGCCTAGTACATTGCTGCCTGATGTAATCTAATGTTTGTATCACTGTGCATAAATTATGAGTCAATGATGTGCGAAAGCGTGATATAAATAAAGATGTCTTTTATTGGATTGTATGTGACACTGGTCAACAGCAAATTTAAATCAGGGATGGCTTTTTGTGTCCCTGAATGTTTTTTGGCACTGATTTAAAAATGGCTTTAGTTTTTTCTAGCACTTCAAGTTTCAGAGATATATATATATATATATATATATATATATATATATATATATATATATATATATATATATATTTTGGTTTGTTTTTAAGTTTTGACCTAGAAAAGCTTGTGAAAAGCAGATCTTCTCGTGCAATTTATAGCTATGCCGTTTCAGAAAAAAATTCCATGAAATGTTTGATATGAGTATTGAGGTCCTCTTTTCCCCCTCAGTTTGAAGGGGAAGCACACAAACCGTCTCTCCCTGAGGTTTGTTGACCCCGACTTGGAGACTCGCTACTCGGTGGAGAAGGAGAAGCAGAGTGGAGCTGCCTTCTGCTGCTCCTGCATGGTTCTGCTCTTCACTGCTGCCATGGAGGCCCTCATTGATCCCAGGTTAGCTCTTGAGGGCCGGTCGGTGGGTTCAGATACAAAAACATTTTCCATCAATTATGCAAAAAACGCTGAATAAAAACAATATGCATTTACTGATTACCACAGCATTCACTAATTGTGCTGTTTGGGGGTTAAATTATTGAACTTTGTTGGAAATTTTAATTTCCACTTTATTCTTGCTTGTTGACTGCGAACTAACAAGATTTTTGTCTTTTTAACAGGTTGATTGCAAATTACATCACTTTTGCAGTGGGGGAAGTCCTACTCCTAATCCTGACAATCTGTTCAATGGCCGCCATCTTTCCCAGGGTGAGTCAAAGATTTGATTTGAGGGTCATTTTGTCAAGTTTTCATAACCCGTAGTGTGTCGCCCCCCCCCCCCCCCCCCCCCCCCCCCGGAGCACTAATGAAAATTGGTGGGCCCCTCCATTATTTAAGTTGCTCAAAAGAAACCAGAATTATGTTAAGATGGTAAAGAATGGTCTTTAGTCATTATTATCATTATTACAGGTTAGGGGTAGTGGATGTACCTATTGATTGTTGGAAAATAAAGCTCCAAGCTGGGATCGATCCTCTCTCAGAGGTTTTTAGCAAGAAGGCCAAGCCACTTGTGCCTGTTTACCTTTTGGTATACAGTACTTGTATGAAGACATATGTTAATTCCACCCCCACACCCCCCCAAGCAGAATGTTTGCAGTGGTACTAAAAAGTCACTTGCTTGTTCACATTAGTTATGGCATTCACTTTCATATTTTAGAGTTTGATTAAGCAAAGTAACAGTAAATATTTCATAAAGGTACGACTTGTTTAAATATTTGCTTAAATGAATGCTTCAGTGTGGTCACGTGCCCATGAGAAATGTCGATATGTTATTTGGCACACAGGACTACTTTAGATTCAGACCTCTTCACCATGGAAATTCAAATGCATTTGATATCCAGCAGAATTGATCGCCTGCCCTCTCGGGCAATTCACAGCAAGGTCAATAAATGACTGTGCTGAGTTGAGTATAAAGATGAGTCAATGTTAATAGTTTTCCAGGTTCTTCTATCAGGATCAAAATTACATCACATTGCAATGTCATTAGCATAAGTGCCTTGCAGGAATTACACAACTCAGCGAGTGTGCCAGAATGTATTCGTATCGCAATAGTTAATTGTTTTGGGGGAGTTTTTTGTTTGTTTGTTTTTTTTAAACTAGATCATAATGTCAAGTAAGCACATTACTTCCACGGGCTAACATGACACTTTTCATGTAATAATGATAATGACAAGATAGTGATAATGAGGCTTTTTTTTTTAGTGTGACGGCAATGTTCCTCTATTCACAGGACTGAGTTTGAGTTTAACATTTCATTGGCAGAATTGATTCAGAGGTTTGGACAACACGCATTAGCTTGTTAGCCACCACAATCGCCCTTGTCGGATATAAATAGTGCAGACCAAGGCAGAAAACCAAAACATTGAAATAAATTACACTACCCTAAAACCTTTTTTAAAAAAAGAAGAAGAAAAAGTTGAACCCAGGCCACCGCACAGGTCTTCATTGGCTAGGCAGCTTTCTCGATCTGGTCTGATAGCTAACTGCCGCGGCTACGGGGAATTTTTGCTTGCGTTATCGGCCACGGTTTTTCAGTGACAAAAATCTTTCATCTGAAAACTGAAAGTGCACATTTTCAGCCAACAATATTCAATGAGAGAATGTTCATTTTGACGTTTTCATTCATCCATGCATTTTCTGTACTGCTTACCCTTACTAGGGTTTTCATCTGTTTCATAAAAATACATTGGTTTTTTTTTTTTTCTTTTGACAAGGTTTTTCCAAAGAAGCTTGTTGATTTCTCAACTTGGATTGACCACACTCGCTGGGCTCGTAACACCTGGGCCATGGCAGCCATCTTCATACTTACCATGGCTGACATTGTTGACATGGTAAGCATTGTGCCATATCCGCAAAAACTATATCTGAGTGGAGAGCTGTCGAGCTGCACGTTAATCATAGGCGGCACTGATCTGAAATGGATAGTTACTGAGCTCATTACTCATTTCTGTCCATCTTCTAGCTGAGTTGTCTGCCTCAAGGTCCTTTGTCAGTCAGCACCTCGGTGGCATCCCCGCCCTCCTTATCCTCCGTCTGGTCGAGCCCTGAAGGTTGTCTGAACAACCCCAAATATTACAGCTACATTGCTGTACTAGCACTGATGGCCACCACCATGCTGGTTCAAGTTAGTCACATGGTCAAACTCACGCTGATGCTGCTTATCACAGTTGCTACTGGTGTCGTTAATATATACAGCTGGAGGGACATCTTTGACCGCTATGACGTGGCCCGCTTTCATGATTACAGGTGAGGGAAAAAAAGCTCATGCATAGATTTTTAGTACTGTACTGGGTACGTTTTGATTTCTTTGCCCATCAAACTTGTACAGTCAAACCTCGGTTTTCGTCCAAAATCCGTTCCAGAAGGCTGTTCAAAAACCGAAATTGTTCGATAACCGAAACCACGCTCTTTTTCAAATAAAAATGTTTACTGAACACGTCTGCTCACAATGGAAAGCAACACGAGGAAGCGCCACTTCCTCGTCTACCCGAGGAAGCGTCACTTCCTCGTGTAAGGAAGGCTAGAGGAGTCAAATGGCGCATTCAAGTGCGCTCAATTTGTTCGAGAACCGAAATTTGTTCGTCATCCGAGGCATAAAAAACTGGAAATTTTTGGTCGAAAACCGAATTGGTCGAGACCTGAGACGTTCGAAAACCGAGGTTTGACTGTACCTGAAATTCCCACATATTTTTTGTAACAGATTTTTGTAACTTTTATTATTTGGATATCATTGTTCTTCTTCCTAGGTCGTACTTGGTGCCATCCAAATTGACCATGACAATTATGATCTTCACTATGATGGTCAGCTTTTATTATTTCTCCCGACATGTAAGTTAATATTGCTTACTTACGATAAAAAATCGTGCCTGTGAATGTCTATCTACAAATACCCGTCGATCAAACTAGTTCACTGTGGGTTTGCATGTGCACTTGTGTTCCTTTTCGTGTGCAATTTCATGTATATGTGTACAATACATAAACTACACTACTGGTTGTCATTTACAGAAACGTGTTAGGGCAGACATGCTAACTGGTAGGGATGTAACGATCACGGCAATAGTGCGATATCAGAATATCGTTATTGGCACATTATCATCGCAGTCATGCCACAAGATTAAAAGTACCACATCTGTTAAATGGGCCAGGTTATTTTCCATTTGTGCAGTTCCAGCACCCTCTGGGGATTAGTTTATTAGTGCAGTTTAATTTGAATTAGGCCTGTTTTGGCCACTTACGTTTAAGACCCACACTAATCGTCAGATGAAGCGGAGCACTGACTTCCTCCGCAAATTGACTTGATTCACAATGTGTGTGTGTGCATTAGCACGAAAGTGCCTCAATGTTAAGTATGAGTTGTGTTATCAGCCAACCACGGCATTGTGAGCTCAAAAGATAGATTTTTTTGCGCCGCTGAGACAATCAGAGCAATTGACAATAAAATGCCACCCCCTATTTCATTGTCACTGCTGTAATGTCCAAAAACACAACATTCATGTTCATGTCATGACATCACATTGTGACGTTTGGATATCGTTACATCTCGACTAACTATCGAATAAAAGCTTTGCTTGTAATAAATGTCTTTGTACTCTCAGCCATTGTGTAATTTGACATGTAAGAACCTTTAAATAGTCATATCTTATATTCATCCACAAAGGTATCACAGTAATATTTTTAGGGAAATGTATGCCAACACAACAGTGATGTCCAATACGTCCATCGCAATCGACCGGTAGCCCATGGGCTGGTCCCAAGTCGATTACGAGGTGTCAGAGATTTTTCTCGGACAAAGTTAAAGAAATGACTCGGCACACAGGAAAATTGTCTTCAATATCGACGGGAGCGGATCTCTGAGAGCGAACGACGGTTTAGTTGCCCCGCGATCACACTCAGAGCCCCGCCCTCCACGAGTTCGACCTTTTATTGTAACATATGCAAAATACAAGAAAAACACTGCCCCCGATATTTGCATACCGCAGTCTATCCTTATCTCCTCTGTTCGCCCCCCCCTGCATTGACGTGGTAATTGTGGACCTCAATAGCCCTCCGACCAGGTCACCGGCGCCTTTGTCTTTATGCGTAGGCATTTGGGGGTGCTGGATACGCACCCAAACGTTTAGATGTGCTCAAATTAAATGAAACTTTAAACATGGTACAATTTTGCTCATAGATTTCTCTGTCACAAAGCTTGTGATGAGTTGCTGTTGTTACCCTGAAGGTGGAGAAGCTTGCTCGCACCCTATTCCTGTGGAAGCTTGAGGTTCATGAGCAAAAAGAGAAGGTATATGAGATGAGACGATGGAATGAAGCATTGGTGACCAACATGCTTCCTGAACATGTTGCTCGACACTTCCTGGGCTCCAAGAAAAGAGATGAGGTGACATCAACAGATTACTGCCCCCTTCCCCCCACCCCAAAATGGTCCTTCACTCTGCTCGTACAGTACATGATTCATTGGGTCCTGCAGATATGGATCATTATCAACATTCTCAATCTCCTGTTAACTTGCTGTGTTCTAGGAGTTGTACAGTCAGTCGTATGATGAGATCGGAGTCATGTTTGCGTCCATCCCAAACTTCTCCGACTTCTACACAGAGGAGAGCATCAATAATGGAGGCATTGAATGCTTACGCTTCCTCAACGAGATCATCTCAGACTTTGACAGTGTAAGTTGGTTTACCAAAAGTCCTCCTCTTCTGTATTAGTTGTTTGACACTGAAAGGAATAAACAACAACAACATTTCGACAGGCGACAGGGTGGCCGACTGGATGGATTATTATTTACGAGTTGTAAATATATCAGTTTATCTACCAATGCCAGTGGTCCTGCTTGTTAGAGGATTTGGAGCGTATGGACTGGAAATGAACCCTTCACATATTCTCACCTCTTCTCTTTGTTTCGCACATGAATGTCCCTTAAATTTGCAAACCCATCGCAAGCCAAGTTGTAAGAACTCAGTTCCTTCACAAATTGTGGGTAATGATTTCTCTATTGGTCATGCGACTTCAAAAAGGAAAATAAATAGTTCTCTCTTCGGGCCATAGAATTAATTTGAATTGGGGTACAAAGTACAGTCAAACCTCGGTTTTCGAACGTTTCTGTCCTCGACCAAATCGGTTTTCGACCAAAAATTTCGAGTTTTTTGTGCCTCGGATTACGACCGAAAATCGGTTCTCGACCAAACTGAGCGCACTTGAATGCGCCACTTGACTCCTCTCGCCTTCCTTACAGGAGGAAGTGACGCTTCCTCGGGTAGATGAGGAAGTGACGCTTCCTCGTGTAGCGTTCCATTGTGAGCAGACATGTTCAATAAAGATTTTTTTTTAAAAGAGTGTGGTTTCGGTTTTCGAACAGCCTTCTGGAACAGATTATGGTTGAAAACCGAGGTATGACTGTATACCCTGATCGTAATTTGGGTACAAGTGAAGTATCTGTGTTTGATGTACAGTGCTGTGAAATAGTATTTGCCCACCTTCCTCATTTCTGTGTTCTTTGCATATTTATCACATACAAAGGTTTCGGTTCATCAAACCATTTTTAATATCACACAGAGACTACCCAAGGAAATACAAAATGAAGTTTCCAAATGCCAATTTAATTTATTAAGGCACAACAAAAAATCCATTACAGTTGCTGGATGAGCCTCAGTTTCGCTACATCACCAAAATCAAGACCATCGGAAGCACCTACATGGCCGCATCAGGTGTTACTCCCGACGTCAACAATGGGTACGCCTGTACCAGGGTCAGTACGGTCACTCGACATTGTTGTGTTTTTCTGTGTCACTGATCAACTTACCACAAAAACATATTAAAACCAATTTGGACATTGTTCGGTAGAAGGAGGAGCAGTCGGACAAAGAGCGCTGGCAGCACCTGGCAGACCTGGCGGACTTTGCGCTGGCCATGAAGGTCACACTCATGAACATAAACTACCAGTCCTTCAACAACTTCATGCTACGAATCGGTACGTCTTTACAGTTTAGCTGCTTTCATATGCAGTTTGTATTTGATCATATAGTGGACCCCAGAATACTCACAGTTTGGTATCCGCAAATTAAATTTTTTTTTTCTCAATATTTTCTCATTTTGTGGTGGTATATTATGGTTTTAGCGGGTGATCCCCCATATTTTTTCCTGTGTTTTCCAGGGAAAATGTATATTGAATCATTATCTGTGTTTTGGGGACTATTTATTTGGGTTATTTATTTTCTTTTTTCCCTCCAATGCACTATTCATAGGCTTGCCCCGGTCCCGAGCCCTCACTAGTAGTGGGGGTTCACTGTAATATTAGAATATCCATCCATCCATTTTCCGAACCGCTTTATCCTCACTAGGGTCGCGGGGGGTGCCGGAGCCTATCCCAGCTGTCTTCGGGCAGTAGGCGGGGGACACCCTGAATTGGTTGCCAGCCAATCGCAGGGCACACAGAGACAAACAACCATCCACGCTCACCTAGGGACAATTTAGAGTGCACAATCAGCCTGCCATGCATGTTTTTGGAACGTGGGAGGAAACCGGAGCACCCGGAGAAAACCCACGCAGGCCCGGGGAGAACATGCAAACTCCACACAGGGAGGCCGGAGCTGGATTTGAACCCGGTACCTCAGCACTGTGAAGCCGACGTGCTAACCACTGGACTACCGGGCCGCCGTAATATTAGAATATATAAATAAAAGCTTATAGGAGAAACATTGGCATGACGTACGTGAAAGTACTAATTTGGCATAGAAACATTGTCTGCTTTGTAATCACAAATCTATCAGTGAGCTTCCAGCAGAATACTGTATATAAATTTATCATCCGCTTTATCCTCACAAGGGTCACGGGTGTGCTGGAGCCTTTCCCAGCCGTCTTCGGGCAGTAGGTACACCCAGAACTGATTGCCAGCCAATCGCAGGGCACACATAGACAAACAACCATCCGCGCTCGCACTCACACCTAGGAACAATTTTGAGTGTTCCATTAGCCTGCCATGCATGTTTTTGGGATGTGGGAGGAAACCGGAGTACCCGGAGAAAACCCACGCAAGGAGACCCACAAAACCCACAGGAAGAACATGCAAACTCCACACAGGAAGGCCAGAGCAGGCATTGAACCCTGCACCTCTGCACTGTGAGGCGAATGTGCTGATATTAGTTCAATGAATGAAAAAAATGCACGTATTCATTTGGAATGGACCTGACTAACCAAATTCTTGCTTTGAAGAAGTCTTCATGGAAATTGCTATTTGCTAAATTGATTTGTTAAAATAACTTTTTGCGTGAAATAAGCCAGCTGGCACGTCACCCTTTTAGGGGTTCTTCAGGAATTCCAGAGTGATACGGGACTTGAATGGTGTCCTTCAAATGACTATTTATGAAGTCTAATTTCCCATGCATTGTTAATGTACGGTTGAGTTATCTCACTCCCAAATATATTTTTTGAATGTATTACCATAGCTCTGGAGTCCTCTAATTAAATTAAATAGTACAATGTAAAATAAACAAAACAAAACAAAAAAAGGCTGTCTGATGACCCAAATACAAATATGGTACACGAACCAACGATGGTTTCAGTTCCGAACTGATGAATGAAACCCGGAAGGAAAGGAAAAGGAAGGAAGGAAAATATACATGGATAAAAGTATGATTCTCAGTCACTTGTAATTTGCAATACCTAATTTTTATTTTTTTTTGCTTCTTTGTTTTTATCCATGGTCTCCATCAGGTCTGAATAAAGGAGCAGTTTTAGCAGGTGTGATTGGTGCCCGCAAACCTCACTATGACATCTGGGGAAACACAGTGAACGTTGCCAGTCGTATGGAGTCCACAGGGGTGATGGGAAACATTCAGGTATAGTAACAATTTGTACCTTATTGTCAAGATCACGTACTCTTTCACATGTTACTGAATTTAGCTTTAGAGGGTACCGCTTTGCAACTATAGAGTAACCTACCTTTGAAGAAAACCTAATATTTTCCTAACCAGCACTCTAAGCACTCTGTCAGATTTGAATCAACTCGCAGACGTGAAGAATAGAATCAAAGCAAAGAAAACAACGAAAATGATTCCCTGCACTTGGGTTGTTTCAACGAACCCTGTAAATGTAGCACTTTTCTGTGACACCAAAAATTGTCCTCAGATGTATCCTTTTTACACCCCTCACCCGTTTTCTGAAGCTGAGCCAGGATTGGTCATGACCTGAGCCCTGAGCAACTCTGATGTCATTTTCAGTTGACAGCAAGTGGCAAAATGGCCGCCCCCTGAGATGGACAAAAACAGGCGGATTTTACTGCTGAACTCATATTCCCCAAATCAAATCAAATCAAATCAAATCAATCAAAAGGCCATATTTAGTCTAGTCGGGCTCCATAAAACATATTCTTGTCAAGAAAATGTTGGGGTTCACTTTCCCTTTGAAGGAAGTGTCTATACATTGTGAGAGATTACATTGCTCAAAGCACAGATCTGGGCAAAGGTTACAAAAATAAATAAAATAAAATCTATGGCATAGATGACACCACAGCAAACATGATGGGTTCCATCTTTTCAAAGTAGAAGACCTTTGGAACCAGTTAGGACTCTTCTTAAGTGCATTGATTGATCACAGGAGAAAAGGTGTGACACATGATTACATAATTGAAGTTTGCCAAAATGTGCCTCATCCGGTCTGATGCAGCCAACATTAAACTCTGACCTGAATGCCAAGTTTCATATCTAAAGGAATGACGGTATTCAACTCTTGGCCAACACCATACCTGCAATTAAGCATGATGGTGGCAGCATCATTCTCTGAGGTTGTTTTTCCATCAGCTGAAAGTCAGACGTGAGAGCGAGAATGATACAGCAATGTACACTTCAGAGCGCTGTGGACCTCACACGCGGGTCAAAGGTTCACCCTTCACCGGAACAACTGTGCTCATATTCCAGCCAAGATAATAAAGGACTGACTTGAGGAGTCTGTGAGTGTCCTTAAGCTAAAGATCAGACTTGATGCAACATTTCCGAAGGAATCTGAAATTGGCTGAGATTCAACTTCCTCATCCACTCGGATGAAGATTGACAAGATCAGCAAAGACAAATGGAAGAAACTACTCAGAAAAAGGCGCGCTAGGCTTGTAAGATCATTGTGAAAAGGGTTGAGGCTGCAATTGCTGCCTTGGGGGCTTCGGAAAGTATTGAATAGTGGGGGGGTAGATATTTTAGAAGGAAAAAAAATCCCGTTATCTTTATGATGGAAAATATTAATATAATCAATTTTAGGAGGTTATGGTTTTAACAATAATATTTGGGAAAACTAACGTGTGCTAAGAGTATGTAGCGCTGTAGCTAAATCTGGATAATTGTATTCTGTTGTGTGTGTGTTCCCCCAGGTGGTGGAGGATTGCTACAACATTCTCAAAGAGTATGGCTTCCGCTTTGTGAGGAGGGGGCCTATCTTTGTGAAGGGAAAGGGGGAGCTGCTCACTTATTTTCTCAAGGGAAGGGACAAACAAGGTTCCTTTCTGAATGGCTCCTCCGTCACTCTTCCACATCAAGTTGTGGACAGCTAAGCGCAAACATACAAGAATCACAGCACATGTATGCTAAATTCAGAGAAGTTGTGCAAAGAACTTTTGAATGCAAAGTCATTTGCCTTGAAACCATGAAATGCCCTCATACTCTTTAGACTCTGCCTCCACATCTCCGCGTAGCCACATCTTTTTGAAGGCTCTGCTGAAAACAAGGTCGACAGCTCCAATTAATTACCGCGGACGTGCTTAAACAGCCGTCTGTGTCAACAAGCCGCTCTTTACTGACGATGTCTTCACCTGTATGGGAAGCAATTCCCTTTTTTTTAATGCCACTAGAGAATGTAATTGTAATTCAGTGCCATCGTTGAATCGTTTGTGAGGGGGGGGGGATAGCGCCCGGTTGGGAGTTCTGGCTTTACTTCTTTGTGAAAGTGTAACATAATACATCATTATGTGCCAGTAGTATAAACATGTGACGCATCATTCAAAGGATTACATAATTAAGGTCATGGTGATGGAATTTGCGGACAGAAATGAATGGGAGAAAAGTGTGTTTTTGAAAAACAAACCGCAGACTGGAATCACACTGTGACTTCAACTTCCAACGATCTATATTTACAATCCCCAAAAATTTGACCGGAAGCGAGCTGGGGGTGTTCATAGGTGTGTATGTGTGTGTGTGTGTGTGTGTATGTATCTGCATTGCTGGATTTCCTCAGTCAATGTATTGGTTCCCCGTGCTCTTGGCCGGGCAATAGGTTAGTTGAGTCCGTACTGTCCTGTCCTCTCCTGTCATGTTCATGAGATCTCGAAAGCACACTTAAACTGCTGGCCTGGGCCATTAACATGAATAATAGGTAAAACTGTGCATGTTTGTGGACGGAGACAAGATTGGAGCCACAGAGCAGATACTGTTTGTTTTACTCGTTGTTGGTAGATAGAAGTGCCTATCACAGATGTGATCACCAAATTTTAGATGAAGGATTCCACTATCTCAAGTCCATTATTCCTGTCCATTGACTGTGATTTTGAAGGAGAATGGCAGTTTATTGTGACAGCGTTGTTTTTTTTTTATTGTTCTAGCCATTTAATGATAATATTATTATACACCGTGAGCTTCTGAAACTACTGTCAGCCCAGCAATATCAGAACTAGACTAGACCAGGGGTGTCAAACTCATTTGACATTGTAGGCCACATACGAACTCTGTAGATGTCAAGTGGGCCAAACCATTAACATGATACCATACTGAGACTGCTGTTTTCTTCCCCGATCAAAACAATGTTGTCTTCTACTGTGATCAAAACAGTGTAGCGGATAATCCACGAATTGCATTTTATTAAAAATATTCCTTCTTTGTCTTAAATGCATTTTTTGTTTCACTTTTAAATGATACCGCGGGCCGGATCGAACCTCCTTGGGGGCCGGTTCCGGCCCGCGGGCCGTATGTTTGACACCCCTGGACTAGACTGTCTAACCAAACTTTTAGCCAAAAATCAAACTACATTATTATTATGAATTATTATTACAATGACTTGAGGTTTTTTTTTTTTTCGTTCTTTCTTTGCAAGTTCAACTTATTGCTGATATGTGAGGCCTTTGGCTATTAGTTTGACCTCTTTTTGTTCATATCAGGGGTCCTCGATTTAAAAAGGTCCAGTTCAGGAAATTGCATTCAGTGATTTTTCGCACTGAACTAGAAGGACAACAACTTTTTTCGAATGCATACACCCGAAAATACTTAAAACAGGCTAGAAAATGAACCAAATTCAGTAAATATGAAATAAACAAAGACAAAGTTTTGCATGTGAGTATAATCGGAGTTGCTGCATTTGTTCTTCTGAAAATACTTTTTCAACAATAATACACAAAACTTGTTTTGAAGTGTCCTATTATCTGCTTCCCCAATTATCCTCACCCCTTTCCTACCTCACTGAAAAACCACTTGCAGCACTCGCAAAGCCACTCTGATTTAGCCATTTGATTGGCAGAGTTGTTACATTGGAGGAGATATCGTGCACCCAACATTTCCGCTGTGTATACATACACTCGATGATTATAAAAAATACCAGAAAGCTGCGCAGGATTAAATAAGACAACCTAAATCCCCCTCAAAGTCGGCCTGGTTAAATTAATCAAAGTATTCATCAAAATTTGGCTCCACATAGAAAGGCCTGCAGTCTGCCAATTGATCACCTCTGGTTTTAGATCATCAACCTTTTTTTTTTCTGTAAGGGACCAACATCCCTGTCATTTTGGGGATGTAAGAAATAAGAGCCACGCAGTCATAAAATGTATTTCCTTTAACACCAGGGCAAGGAAATGGACAAGAATGTCATTCAGAGGATGGACAAAATAAGTCAAGTGAATGTGTTTTCCCCCGTTTATTTTTTTATATGGGGCGGGGGTGACTGCTGATGTTGTGCTTGCACCCCAAGTAAATAACAGGTGGAAATGGGATCTCATCTATTCTAAATAATTGGCTAGCCTCCGTTTCCTTTTGGTTTTGACGAGTGATGAAAATAACTACACTACTTGAAAGCTTCAACAACTGGCAAACAAACCGGTGATGGAAGGTCATGGAATTATACTAATAAGGGTACAATTTTGAGGTACCTGCACTTTACTTGAGTCTTTAAATTTGTTTGTGCCATTAATCTGCTTTAGATTCCCGACATACATTTGACAGCTTTAGTTACTTCTCAGGTCAAAATTGTATACAAAACACATGAATTGTACACACGATGCCATTTTTGTTGAAATGTTCCTCTCTGTGTCCTCTTTAAAAGAATATGTGTAGTTTCTTTTAATTTATTGAGATGTTCTGTCATAATGACATTTCCAAGTTTTATTTTGTGATCAGGAACTTCACACTAAAATGGGACAAGCCAAGGTCTGACAACCACTCAAGTATACAAGTGGGTTTCATGCAAAGTACAGTACTATATATATATTCATATATATACAGTATATATATACTGGGCCATCAAACTGAATAAATATATTCATATATATACAGTATATATATATATATACACAATATATATATATATATACACACATACAGTATATATATATTGCGTGAAATAGTCTTTTTGGGACGATTTAATGCAAAACCAGTACCGTTACGTAGGATATTCAAACCACCAGTCCAGCTGTAGTGCTTCTTTAAAGGAAGCAAAAGTTCTCAGTCCTGTTACTTGGACCAATTTTAACATCATGGAATTGTTGCAGAACCATTTCATGTCAGTTTGTCCATTTCTGGTCAAATTTGTTGAAAAATGTGATCATTTCAGCACCTTTAAATGGAACAGTCGAGTCAGCAGCGCATGCATTGTTTTCAGGTGTTGGCAGAGATGACAGCATCCTTCTGCATAAAGTTGCCATTTTAGATGTACAAGGTGGCAGCCGGGACACACAGGAGAATTAGTAAACGTTACGTAGGTTTTGATTCAGTGTGTTTAGGAAACCTCTGCTGTAGAACGGGATCAAAGTGCAATAGTTTCCTCTGAAAACCTTGACATGCTCTTTTAAGAAAAGGATAAGTCATACCTTCCCCTTTAAGTCATATTTTTATAATATACTGTAATGTAAAATTTTGCTCCATTTAAAAAAAAAAAAGATGCTGTTGTATATAAGAGTCAAAACAGTATTTATGGGTGAGATGAATTAATTGCAAACAGCTGGGACATTTTTTTACACTCATGTGAAAGTGCCAATTCTCATGAAATGATTAGTTGTTAAAGCCAAAACATGGATTTGAGAGTGTTTCCTTGTTTGTATTTTCAAAGCATCGAGGGAAGAAGATAGCACTTTAAATAATGTGTTAATTCCATATATTATGTTGCGAAAGCACTTCTACAAATCCAGCGAATAGCACCAAAAGACTGCATAGATTTCTCCAAGTGGTTCTAGTCCCCCTCAATGCTCCAATTTTCTTTCATTGACTCTCGACTTGACGACAATGAGCCCACCACTGTTTCCCACTTGATTTATATTGTAGAGGTTTACTTATGAACATTTAATGCCGAGAATGCTTTTTCATTTTAAATACTTATAAGTCGATGTTACCTTGTTCATTTCAGTTGTCATAATAAAGTGAGTTGATTTTTTTTTCTTTTTTTTAATGTGAGCCTGTCATTTTTATAACCATTTTCTACTGAAATCAGCAACATTATATTCAAACAACTCTCTGATCTCTTCCTTAAGGTCTGTCTACTGGTAGGCTTATATTTTTTGTGTAATGTAAAACTGCACTAGTTGACATCAGCATGCTGATAGCACAACAGTCCTCGTGAAGCGCTACATGTAAACTAGTCGCATTTTGTCACTGGTAGTACTGGTAGCGTGGAGTTTTAGTGCAATTTTGCCTCACTAGTAACATGTAGTTGCCTTACTAGTAAGCAAAGCTTTTCCAATTACTCTGCTAAAATGTTATACAGTGTTGGAAGGCAATAGTGGAAAACATGGCAGTACAACACAGTCATTCTTACATAGTGCGCTGAATTCTTACCTGCGAGGACAAAAGGCAAGGCAGCTTTATTTGTGTAGCACATTTCATACACAATGCAAATGCAATTCAGTGTGCTTCACACAAGCAAAGACAACACCTAAAAGCATTTATGAACACAACAGCGAATGACATTCAGAAGTAAAGCAGAGAAAACAAAAGTATCTCACCAAAATTACTTAAAGGGTGTACACTGATGGCATTTAAACACTGGTAACATAATTTCTTTTGTAAAAACAGGTAAATCATTTAAAAGTAAAGAAATAAACGTTTTAACTTGGATTTCTATTTGCATGCAGCATTACAGCTAAGTGCTGCTTCACCACGTTTACTTTGAGCTCTGGGCTCCACTAATTAATAATAATAATAATACATTTTATTTATAAGCGCCTTTCAGAACACTCAAGGACACTTTACAATCAAAAGCAATAAAACCACAGATAAAATTATAAATAATAAAAGAGGAGATGAGTCTAAACAGAGTATGCCATTTTAAATAGGTGGGTTTTGAGATGACCCAAGTTTGCAGATCTCAGAGCCCTACTGGGTTTATGTTAAATCAGCATTTCTTTAATGTATTCAGAACCCAAGCCATTCAATGGCTTTATAGACCAGTAGCAGAATTTTGAAATACATTTTACAGTTTATCGGCAGCCTTGTGTAAAGCCTTTCAGACTGGAATAATATGTACATGAACCATGAAACTGGGTAACAAATGGGCCCAATAGTTGTAGTAGTGATTGTTTGAAACTTAACCCGAAATAAGGATTAGTTAGTTATCTGTTCTAACTGTCCCACATCGACTCTTTTTCTATGGTTCTGACTCTCCTTGAACTGTCCTCTGGTTGCACTTGCATCCACAGGGTGATGCTGTAATTGGTGGTGGTGCGGATAATGGACGTGGAGGGATCAGGCACGTGTGCGCCCCTAGCGGTGACGCCGCACGTCCAAAAAGACATGAAGGAATTTCCGCTGACGTCACTGCGTAAGTCCATAACAGGGCTGCAGCTGTCTGGAAGCAACAATAACAAGCCGTAATAACCAGTAACTTCAACGCGACCGAAGCGCTATATGACAGCGCCAAATATTACGAAATCCCGCAAAATGTGGCGGTAGGAATAATTGTCGCCTTCGTCTCTTCGTCCTCCGAGTCGAAGTGTTCGTCTTTTTTTGTCGCAGCAACCGCCGCGTATCGAACAGCAGATTCGGCCGCGAGGGAACGAGACAGTTGGGGGCTGCATCTGGGTCAGTGGGCCTGTCGGCGGCTTTGCCGGTGGTTTCGTTGCCCCCGCGTTGTCCCACTGCGTCTGTCGTCCTTTTTTCTTTTTTTTTAGTCGCCATACAAAGTGTGCTAACATGCAGGCTAACGGGGCAGTGCCGGACCGAGACCCTGAAGTGTCCAGCCGAAACGGTACCCAGAACGGCGACTCGTCCGCCGCTGGGGCAGCTCACTCCAATGGACTTGTGTCAGCCACCAACAATGGAAACCCAGTGAGTAACAACAACGGAGTGTCAGCCCAGCCCGCGTCCAACAACATCAACAACAGCTCGGGCGACATCAACTGTGGCGTCAAGAAAAAGAAGCGCTTGTCTCAGTCTGAGGAAGACGTCATCAGGCTGATTGGGCAACATTTACACGATTTGGGTCTGAAGTAAGTAAACTGGAGTGGACTTTACAATGTGCATCAACACGGGACGCGCGCGTGGTGGCAGATGTCAAATTTTGCAACTATTTTGGGGAGAAAATTCTGTCAGTTCTGTCTTCTATGACGACAATGCGCTCTCTACTAACGTCAGTTATGGGATGACAGCGCCGTCAAACGTGAATTCTGAACATATAACAAGTGCGCCATCGGAATACGTATTTGCATCCTTAGTTTTCAATGAATAGCTTCGTGTCACATGAAGTCGGGACATGGACCACGCTGTTGAAACTAAAGCCTGTTGTGTCACACTGTTGGCCCACCAGAATGACCGCTTGCATGATGAGTGACTGACTAACTTGGCTTCTAGAGCACAGACACATTGTGCAGGATCATCACCTCACTTAGTGTAACGCATTTAAAAAAAACTTGATCATTTCCATATAGACAACAAAGCAATGTAATAAAATAACGAGAATATAGGAAGAAATAGTGCAGGCCAGATCAGGGAACCCAGATAGGGGTTTTCAGCATCGATCTCACCTCATAATACACCTTCATACAGAGGACGTACATTTAGATTTTATGATAGATCTTTTCACCGTAATGTCATGTACTGTCAGGTGGCAAAACCTCAAGCAATATCTGATTGCACCACTCTTAAACAAACACTGGCATGTCATTTAAACAACGCAGACTGCTTGAGAAAACTGGATAAATGAATTGAATGATTTTAGCTTCCTTCTCTACTGCTGTGGATTGTAAAAGTTTTTCATTTGTACTTTTTAAATTCAATTACAGCAGTTTTTAGAACAGATGTGTTTTTTAGCTTTTATATTTTGACAATGCTTTTGTTTTAGTTTGTTTTTCATTATTTTTTGTATTAGGGGTTTTTTTTAGTTTTTTTTTTTTAGATGAAATATTTGTTGGCGGCTGGGTAGCACGTCGGTGTCACAGTGCAGAAGTGCAGGGCCTTCCTGTGTGGAGTTTGCATGTTCTGCCTGTGCCTGCGGAGGTTTTCTCCGAGTACTCCAGGTTCCTCCCACATTCCAAAAACATGCATGGCAGGCTAATGGAGCACTCTAAATTGTCCCTAGGTGTGAGTGTGACCACGGACGATTGTTTGTCTACGTGTGCCCTGCGATTGGCTGGCAACCAGTTCAGAGCCACCTACTGCCGGAAGACTGCTGGGATAGGCTCCAGCACACCCGCGACTCTTGTGAGGATAAGTGGATTAGAAAATGGATGGATGGAAGTATTTGCCAAATTGTAAGATTAAAAAAAACATGTCACAATTGAAATTGGGTTGGTAAAAAAAAAAGTAAAATTCCAAATTAACTATTCGACCTTCCTTCTTCCATACGGACATACAGTGAGACTTAAATAAAAACGTGTGTGTGTGTGTGTGTATGTGTGTGTGTGTGTGTGGGTGTGTAGTAGCCACACACACAACACAAAAAGTCACATGTCATGAGAGGGGGTGTACTAACAGGTCAATGATGTGAATTGATTTTGTCTTTTGGTCAACTTTTCTTTTGATGGCGGCGCGGACACCCGCAGCGGCTCCTCTTGTTTTATGTTGAGGGGGAAGAAATTTCATCTGTGCTGTATGTTACACATACGTACAGCACATTTGACAATAAAGTTGTATTCCATTCCATTCCATTCTGTGTCTATTGTTAACAGTCAGACGGTGGACCTCCTCATGCAAGAATCTGGGTGCAGGCTGGAGCATCCCTCTGCCACAAAGTTTCGCAATCATGTCATGGAAGGAGAGTGGGACAAGGTTGAACCAAATTATTTACTGCTTTGCCATATTCCCATGAGTACAACTATATAGTATATGATTTCATTTGTCATTTGAAATAAATAAATGAATTTGCTTCACCTTCCTAATTTAGGCGGAGAGTGATCTAAATGAGCTGAAGGCACTGATGCACTCTCCTACTGCTATAGTGGTGAGTACCCCAGACTGACAGCACACCTAAACACAAACCTTTGCGGTTATGAATATTCACTCCCAAAGACGTTTAAAAACATCTTTGGAAGTGAATGAGTTAACAATATTTTTTTTTTTGTAGCACATCAATTTCTACTCAATTGATCATGATTTGCTATTAGCGGCTCACGGAATGCAGATTATGATCAGACTGTACCATTTGAAAACAGGTCCAACCCTTAAATTCTTGGGATGTCACGATCATCATTTTTTTGGCACCCGAGTCCGAATTTTGTGTCTGTTGATACAAAGTCCCGATCTCCAAAACCTCGGCAATGAATTTAGAAAAAAAGAGAATGCCTCTGATTTTTCTCAAATAAATATCGAAATATACATACATCAATGAGTATGGACCATGACACCAAATCAGTGCCAGTTGCTTTTTGTAACACTCTCAAAAGAAGTATCTTTTAGCTTACTTCTCCCTCTAAACAATCTATGAAGACAAACTCATCGCTCTGTCTCTGCCTGCAAGAGATCTGTGCGCAGCGGAGGAGACGCGTCTGTGGGTGTGTGCAACTGCATCACTACTAAAAAAGAAAAATGTGTGTGTGTGTGTGCGTGTGTGTGCGTGTGTGTGCGTGTGTGTGTGCGTGTGCGTGTGCGTTTTCACCTGATACCGGATCAGCTGAATATCACGTGATCGGCCCCAATTTCCAATCACATGATCGGATCGGGACATCCCTCTTAAATTCCCTTATCTTTATTTCTGACATGCTCTGATATCCAAACACCCTTTCTAGTTGGGATTTTAACAGCATACCCGCCGGAAACTTATTTGACCACGTCTCTGCTTTGAGCTTTATCAACGTTCTTGTGGCAGATGTTTTGTATTGTCGAACTTGGTCTAGAGGGTTTCACTGTCAGTGTTGATCATCGATTAATTGCTTGGTTAGAGTGTATAATGTGCAATACATATCATGTGGGATTCACATTGCCATTTTTTTCTTTGCTCTCTGAACATCGAACTGTGCAGCGCATGAAGTTCCTCCTGCTGCAGCAGAAGTATTTGGAGTATCTCGAGGATGGTAAAGTCTTGGAGGCTCTGCAGGTTCTCAGAGCTGAACTCACGCCTCTCAAGTACAACACAGAGCGCATCCATATTTTGAGCGGGTCAGTATACCAAATCCTTCACATCAGTAATCCAATACATTTGAAAAATGTATATTTTGTGTTGCCTTTCTATTTTTTCAATCCCCTGTTTTGGTTGAAAGAGTATAATTGTGGGTTTTTTTTCCCTTTTCTTCAATGAATATAAGGGTTCTCACCAGGACCGCTTCATCCATTAGGCAACATAGGCAGATGCTTAGGGCGCCGTGACCTTTAGGGGCTGTCAAAAAATCAGGGGAAAAAAGCCATGTTCATTTTACTGTAAATATATAAAAACTGGTTATTGTTATTAACTCCTAAAATGGAAAAGCTAACATTCATGTGTAACTCAATGGCCTACATATAGGGGGTCATTCCAGAACATTCCAGGACATTTTGGCTTCAAACGTCTTGAAAAATAAACCTTCACTTTCATTAATAGGTAACATACTATCAAAGGATTGATTATCTCATCTTAGATCAATTGTGCAATTTTTATTCCATGATTATTTAGTGTTTGCCGTCAATAGACTATTGTAACTTCATATTAGCCTTATAGATTACCAGAACTTTGGGAGCCAATCACTGATTGCCGATCAGCGAGTTAAAAAAAAAAAAATGTTATCTGATCAGAGATCTGATTGCGATATGGAGCCAAATGTCTGTTTAAATAACTTGTTTGTTGACTGCACATTCCAAAGATATCAATTTTTATTTTATTTTTTTTAAAGGGGACAGTGTATATGGATGAGCATTTACATATAAATAGGCCAGATTATACTAGTTTCCATCTGTAGTCATTTGGCAAGTTGTAACAATTAAAGTGATCTTGTGTACTGTTTACTGAACATCAGTTGAAGTATTCTTGAACATTTTTGCCAATGTTTAGCAATCTTTGGCATGCCTCCAGGAAGCAAAATAGAAGGTGGAAAAAAAATAGTGTGATTTGAATATAAAACATTTATGCGTCGCCAAACGAGTCAAACTTGTGTGGCGGAAGGAAGGGAAGTGGGACACTGACATTGTACAGCAGCCTTATAAGGTATTGATGAACGTGTCTTGGCGTTTAAATCTTTGAAGGCAGGGAAAGTGTTACGACTCAAGGTCGTCACATTAAATAACAGTTGCATGCCTGCGCATATATATATATATATATTCACAAAGATAATTGAAGCAACTTAAAAACTGGATACTTGTGCTGTGCATTGTGTGGTGCATTTGCAAACTTTCACCTGTGATGATTTGTTTTGCAGATCTGCTCAATAATATAATTGATCGATTGATTGATAAGTGGATTAAAGACATGACGGCTGATCAAAAAATGTGCATAAAATGCAAAATACAGATCCGTGTAAAGTCAGTATGTTATTTTATATTTTGAATTGGGTCACATCTGTCCCTTCTACACTGTTAATAGTAGTAATATTAAATTTGTTAGTACATTGCTGATGGAGGAGGCACCAAAAAAGATCTTACAAATGTCACGACATTGAGATTTTTTTTGAAAGGGGTGGCGGAGGGTTCGATTTTCGCAACAGTCATATCAACTCACTGTCTTTGATACTAGTTAAGGAAGTTGATTGTGTGATTTGAAGGTACCTGATGTGCAGTCACGCAGAGGACCTGCGAGCCAAAGCGGACTGGGAAGGCAAAGGCACTGTATCCCGAACAAAGCTGCTGGACAAACTCCAGAGTGAGTACAGCCTGACTCATCCACACCAAGTGTACACAGTGTATTGTACATTCTACAGTGACTGATCCTTGTGCTTATTATGCCTTTGCGGAAATCCTGCAGCTCCTTTTCTACATGTTACCTTTTGTTTCTGGTGTAATCAACATTTTGTTTGGGTGATTATGTTGCCTGATATAATTGATGAGATTATTACACATTTTACACAGGAAATGGATTCACTATGAATCCATTTAAGTCAACATTTTTTGTCTTAACAGTAATTCAGTGTGATGCATCGCTTAAGAGAGTTTTAAACCGCTGAAATCTACTTTTAACAACAATACTTTTATAATTTTTCATAGAACGCATCCTGTTATTTCAATGAGTCGTAGTTGCATGTCTGATTCTTTTTTCTTGTATTTGCCTTCAAAATAAGACGTTCAAGCAGATTTGTTTTTTTCCCCCCATTTGTATTTCACCATTTCCACAAGATTGACAGTGACAGTCACTGTACAGTATAGTAGCAAGACTATTCATTGTGTCACTTACTAGAACAGCATATGCAAATGAGCTTCCCTTCAATGTGCTGTCTGTCTGTTGTTTCACTGTACTTGGACTGTCATGACAAAAATAAACTGTTTTCTGTTCACTTCCAACCGGACAGGAACCAAGACTGAATTGTTTCTTCCCTTGCGGAAATAAAATCCATCAATGTTTATCTATTTCACTTTAACCCCTCTCCATGTGTGATTGTTGCCTGGCAGAAGTAAATAAATCTATATTGTCAATTTATGAAAAGTTGTTTTAGCAAAGGCAGTTTCTGTTTATAATGCAGTGTGATCTTTCTGCGTGTGTGCAGCCTACTTGCCTCCGTCAGTGATGCTGCCTCCTCGCAGACTGCAGACTCTGCTAAAACAAGCGGTGGAACTACAGCGGGAGCGCTGCCTCTACCACAATACTAAGCTGGACAGTGGATTGGACTCTGTCTCCTTGCTGCTTGACCACGGCTGCAGCCGGTAATCCACACAGTGTATAGAAAGCCTTCCTGATCTCCTTGTTATTAAAAATTATTGACCGTTTTTGGTGGAGCTTGGCGATTTGATGATATGTAATGTGACGACGATGGAAGTGAGTTTGTGATTTTTTTTTTCACTTTGTCATCTGCAGCAAACCGCATAATTATGAGATTGGCGGAGAAGCGTGATTTGTGGCGGACTGAGCATTAATATGAGGAAGTGAATCATAGATAGTCATCCTATGTTACAGATCCAAAGTGCACATTTAAATCTAAGAGTCAATGAAAAATCAGAAATCACGAGATGTGTGAATGCAAATAACGAATATGACTGCTTTGGGGAAAAAACAAACTGCCAATTTGCATGTTCTCCCTGTGCCTGCGTTGGTTTCCTCCGGGTACTCCGGTTTCCTCCCACATTCCAAAAACATGCTTGGCAGGTTAATGGAACACTCTAAATTGTCCCTAGGTGTGAGTGTGAGTATGAATGGTTGTTCGTCTATGTGTGCCCTGCAATTGGCTGGCACCCAGTTCAGGGTGTTCCCCGCCGACTGCCCGAAGACAGCAGGGATTGGATAAGCGGATCAGAAAATGGAAATTATCAGAGGGAAGACCATCAGAAAATGGAAATTATCAGAGGGAAGACCAGAGAAGCCATGCTACTTACTAAGCTAATGTAATGTTATCGATTGTGAAAAAACAAATTAAGTGCTTGGGAGATGGAGTACACTTCACAGAGGTATCGCTGGAACTGCATTAACGCAAAATAACAGACAATTCTGTAAGTGTCTGGAGAGAAAATTACACTCGGTATACAGCTAAACAAGAAATGGTCCGGTGTCCCATACGTTAGCCAGGAGGAGTGGCCTAGAAGTTCAACTTTGGGCTGAAACTACAACGACTTGTCATTTCTTAATCCCCCATATTTGTGCTGTATGTTACACATACATACAGCACATTTGACAATAAAGTTGTATTCAATTCAATTCAATTCAATTCAATATTTAAACCAACAGTCCCATCTAGAAGAGTACAAAAATAATAATCATAATACAACTGATTCATGAAGCAAATTTGAAGTTTCATTTTCCTATTAATAATGTGCTGTATATTTTTTAATAGAATAACAGAAAATATACTGTGGTATATCATTATTGTGAAATAAAATGCGCTGTATCGTCATCAAGATATTTTTTTCCAAAGCCTTTTGAGTGTAATCATCACCGTTTCAATAACACATTTTATTTTGAAATACTGTATATAATTTATATGAATTAAATTTAAAATGGTTTGTGCAATAATTGTATGTTGCTGTTTTTAGGAAACAGTTTCCCTGCTACACCCAGCAAATACTTACCGAACACTGCAATGAAGTCTGGTTCTGCAAGTTCTCCAACGATGGCACAAAACTGGCAACTGGCTCTAAAGACACTACTGTCATTATATGGCATGTTGACACGGTAATGTTTTAACTTGTCATCATGCGTCAATTTGGGATGAGTTGGAACGTTAGAGCTGGAACTTAGTGTGTGTGTTTTTTAAATAGGAAACAAGGCAGGTGAAGTTAATGAAGACTCTGGAGGGTCATGCGTATGGAGTTTCTTACTTGGCATGGAGCCCTGATGATGCCTACCTGATAGCATGTGGTCCTGACGATTGCTCTGAGTTATGGCTGTGGAATGTACAGGTAAATTCATCTTTGCCCATTTGCAACTACATCAGCATGTGACCAGCTGTGCCAACAACGTTGTCCACGTGGGTGTGCGTTATTTACAAAAATGTGAATGTTCACTCACGTTTATGAGATAAAGTGGGTCGGTGACATGATATCAACCTCCCCTGAAGGGACTGGAATGTAGTGCAACGTGTTCCCTCTCTGGTTGTTTAGACGGGGGAGTTACGAACAAAGATGAGTCAATCTCATGAAGATAGTCTCACGAGCGTGGCGTGGAATCCAGATGGCAAACGCTTCGTCACTGGTGGGCAGAGAGGCCAGTTCTACCAATGTGTGAGTATCTCTCACAACACGCTCACAAATACACATTTACAGCTCACACAAACAATACAATTTCACTGCTGAGCAGTGGTAAACGGTTAATCACCGAGGTTGTTAATCAAGCTGTCCTGATTGCTCATACTAACACATATATTATTTTTTTTTAAAAAGAGGAAAAAAACATTCCGAATTATTTTGTAGTTGTCATGTTTTGTTTTTTTTAAATAAAATGCATATTGTCAAATCATAATCTCCCCTATGTAACTAGCTTGTTGCAACACCTGAATGGTTTACCAAGCGACCTCCCTTAGGGGCACTGTAGGTACTCCAAGTATCCTTAAAAAAACGATAATCAGCACCCGATTCAATGTACAAATGTGTGTGCGTGTGTTTGAACGATAGGTGAATGAGGCCGCGCTATGTTTGTTTAAATTATTTCCAAACATTTGAATACATTTCGAAACATTTTTCATTCAGCAGACTGGTTGCAAAATACTTTTTTTTTTTTTTTGCGTCATGGATCAAAATGTCTCTAGCAGTGGTTCTTAACCTTGTTCGAAGTACCGAACCCAACCAGTTCTTATGCACATTCACCGAACCCTTCTTTCGTGAAAAATAAAAATGATTTTTTTTTACAAATTCAAGACATTAAAAAATGCATTTATTAAAAACAGAAAAAAAGCCGCTACAAATTCAAGTCATAAGTCTTTTTAATTGTATGGTAGAGACTTTGTCGAAGCCCGAGACCGATTCACCGAACCCAGGTTAAGAACCACTGGTCTATAGTATATTTTGATAGTCGCTGAAGGAAACCACGATTGCGGCATTTGCCGTGGATTTCAAAGCTCTCCGCGGAAATTAGGGCAAGATTCAGAATATTACATTTCACGTCTTTATCACAAAAAAAAAAAGACAAAAATGGACATACGTTTATTTTTATTTTTATTTCAAGCTCATTGACTGAAAGCACCAGATGCAGAAGCACTGACCTACAAGAGATGATTTAGGACTGTAGCACTCTTTTGCAGAACTAAGCGATGGTTCTGAACCTGGCCTTAGGACTGTATTAGCTCAAGAACAGCGAAAATGATAGTTTGAGAGTGATAGAGAAAGCGGATAGAATTGGGAAAATCATTCCATGAGAAAGAAGTGAAGTCAGATGGAAGGAATTTCTGCCTCAGGTTGTTGTGAAATTAAATATGTCATCTTATTCACGTTACTCCAGTTATACTGAGTATCGAATGTCTCATTCCGAAATGTTGTTGTGGCCTGTTAGGATTTGATTTCCATTGTCTTTATAATTTTTTCATGATGTGTCTTTTGAACAGGACTTGGATGGAAACCTTCTGGACTCATGGGAAGGCATTCGTGTGCAGTGTCTGTGGTGTTTGGGAGACGGACGCACCGTCCTTGCTTCTGACACCCACCAGCGCATTCGTGGCTACAACTTTGAGGACCTGACGGACAGAAACATGTACGTCAGTCACGCAAAGCAGCACTTAGTGCACATGAAGCTCATTTCAGCCACTGAATCTGACAAATTCACACAGCTGCATTCTTCTGGAGTTTTTCCACTTCTTTGGCATCTTGTCATAGGCATTCCCTTGCGTGTGCGTGTGTGTGCGTGCGTGCGTGCGTGCGTGTGTGTGCGTGCGTGTGTGCGTGTGTGTGTGTGTGTGTGTGTGTGCGCGCGCATGTGTACATGTATATACAGTCAAACCTCGGTTTTCGAACGTCTCGGTTCTCAACCAATTCGGTTTTCGACCAAAAATTTTGATTATTTTGTATGCCTCAGATGACGAAGAAATTTCGGTTCTCGAACAAACTGAGCGCACTTGAATGCACCATTTGACTCCTCTCGCATTCCTTACACGAGGAAGTGACGCTTCTTCCGGTAGACGAGGAAGTGACGCTTCCTCGTGTTGCTTTCCATTGTGAGCAGACATGTTCAATAAACATTTTTATTTTAAAAAGAGCGTGGTTTCGGTTTTCGAACAATTTCTGTTTTCGAACAGCCTTTCGAACAATTTCTGTTTTCCGAACCGCTTCATCCTCAACAGCCTCCCAGCAGTCTGGAACGACACCCTGATTATGGACGAAAACCAATTTAGAGTGATCAATCAGCCTGCCATGCATGTTTTTGGAATGTTGACTATATATATACATATACTGGGCTATATATATATATATATATATATTAACACATACACGGGTAAATATTGTCAACTGACGGACAAAAAAGGACACACATCAAATTGCAAACTTCTTGCATTAAAAAGAATACTATTAATAATATCTACCAATAGCAGAATGAGAGGTTTTTTTTTTTTTTTCATTTGACAGAAGTAATTTGAAGGAGTCCAAAGTCTAACTTTGGTTGATGGTTTCTTTCAGAGTCCAGGAGGACCATCCAATAATGTCCTTCACAGTCTCCAAGAATGGAAGATTAGCTCTTCTCAACGTCGCTACCCAGGTCGGTGGCTGTTCACTTAACGCCATAAAAGTGGTGAAGCTCAAGCTACTGGCTCTCTCTTGAGCTCAACGCTTCTCTGTAATGTGATCTCGACTGTGTTGGCAGGGAGTGCACCTCTGGGACCTGCAGGATCGGGTGCTGGTGAGGAAGTACCAAGGGGTGACACAAGGCTTCTACACCATTCACTCCTGCTTTGGAGGCCACAATGAGGACTTCATTGCAAGCGGCAGTGAAGGCAAGACATTAGCTTTGATTGAAATCTTTATTCGGTGTCTTTTGTGTTTCACCATCAGGATGTTCCAGAATTTCTGACAGCATTACTGTCCACCAATATCCAAATAGCGCCTGACAAGAGCTGTCCTTTCACAGACCACAAAGTTTACATCTGGCACAGGCGCAGCGAATTGCCCATCGCAGAGCTGACTGGACACACGCGCACGGTCAACTGTGTGAGCTGGAACCCCGTCCTGCCTGGTCTCCTGGCAAGCGCTTCCGATGACGGAACAATCCGAATCTGGGGACCAGCCCCCTTTCTGGATGTCCAAGATGCAGACGGACTCAACGGTAAGAAAGTCTACTCTGGCCTTAACTAGGAGACTTGCACAAATCTAGGGGGAGGGGTGGGAGGGGTTCCACCATGCCACATCACTCTCAAGAATAAATAATGACACCGGCCATTTGTAATTTGTATTTGCAATGTCTTTACGTGGCCTCCCACAGACCAGGAGTTAACCCGCTAATTAACATCTCAAACAACTGTCACGCTCCACAATTCTTTCTACTGGGTGAGCAGGAAGTTGGTCCAGCACAGCAATGTTTTTCTTGGCCAGGAACTGTCCGATGCTCAGAGCTTTGTGACTATAGGGGTGTTCACATGGCACACATTTGCTGCGGTGCTGCACCGATGTATTTTGTTGCGATATATCTTACACCGGAGCAAATTTTGTGGAGCGTTCACACGTACAAAGCTGCTGAGCGTGTTAGCAACGGCGCAGCGCCGGTGCAGCCCCACTTGGGTTCACACGGCAGTTTCTGCAGCGGAGCAAAACGATAGAAAACAAAGAGCTGTCGTGTTGGTTCTTTTTAAAACATACACAACCCAAGCAACTACTGTACAGGCACGTCCTTCTCCTTCTCAGTCTCCGAGCCTTCTGCTCGAGAGGCGTTCAAAAACCGCCCCCAAAAACGTAAATCAAGGATGACTTCAAATGACACTCAGAAAAGCAAACACATGATGCGCCAAACAGAAAATCAAGAGAGAAAATCACAAAATAAATTCTATGGGGGGCAGGGGAGGGGGGGGGGGGGTGAACACACAACAAAGGAACAAACTACACAAACAACTCCGAGACAGTCCAGTCTCCCACAAAAGGAAAGATGATATTTGGGGACTATCCCCCACCGTTCTAGTTGAGATGGTATAACCCAAGAGGCAAAAGTGCCGCATGCCACTTTACGTCTTGTGTCCTTATTAAACAAACACATGACGGAAGTACAACAGAGCACGAAAGCAATGCATTCTCGCCGTATGTAATCAACTCTTCTCATGCGTAGCGAGGCTACTCCCCCTCCGCAAACGAGCAAATTTGACCCACCTCAGGGAGGTGGTTTAAAAATTTGCTCCGGAGTAAGCTGTTTTCAGGGGCTACACCGGTGTAACTTTGCACGTGTGAACGCTCTACTGGGGCAGCACCGGCGTAGCACCGGAGCAAATGTTGCCGTGTGAACACCCCTTGTGGCGTGTTGTCATGAGAAAGCACCCACCATTTGTCCTGCCACAACTCTCAATCGTCACACACCGAACGCCACAGGATCTCTTTGTGGACGTGCTAGCAGGAACTCTCAATTCCGCTTTTGACTGTACAGTAATTCAAAGATGTCAAAGATTGGTCCATCAACTGATTGGATTGGTTATCAGTGATTGTTTTTTTTTTTTGTTTGTTTGTTTTTTTTTTTACTTGCTGGTCAGTCATCGCTCCAAAATACTGATCGTGGAAAGCCTACTCAATGGCCGACGCCCCTCAAGTCACATGTCCGTAACATGACTTTGGACATTATCTCGAAAGAAAGTCATCTTTCTTTGGCATTGACAACGTCAGACTCTCACACCATCGGCGTTGGCGTTTGATTTCCCGGTTGTGCTCGAAGATCTGTAACTCCTCACTGCTGATGACTCGAGCAAGCAATTGTTGGTCTCATCATCGCTCATTCTGCTCATTGCTTGTCAACTTGACACCGAGGATATGTCTATGAAAGGACTTGGCTGCAGACAGGGTCAGACCGCTGAAGGGGAAAACTCTTAGTCTGAATGTAGTTTGGGTTTGAAATAAATATGTTGTGACACCATTGCTGGAACTCTGCTGAGATACGTCGTATCGACTTCTTGTCCGCTTCGGCCGGTGCAAATCGAGATAGTGAAACAGCAGATAATTCGACAGCGACCGCAGAATAGAAGGGTTAAGCGACGGAGGGAGATATGAGAGAGCAATGGGCACAACAACAGAGATAGTCCCATGTGTACTGCAATGACAACGATATCGCTCCGCTCCCATGACGGACGTCTCTGCTGATAAACGCAGAGGTGCAATGAATGGCACCGCTGCCCCCAACCACGGGGGATTGAAGAGAAAGACAAGTCGCATACTTGTTACATGGACGGTGAGCAGTTTACTGAAGTGACAGGTGTAAAGAGAGCAGTTGTCGAGGTGACCGTGTGCTGTCGTGTGACCCTGTCAGATTGTTGCAGCATGGACAGCTGATGACGTGCGACCGCTGCCGATGTCGCTGTGAACGCGACGAGCACTAAATGACTCTGGTGACACTTGACTGGGATGGAGCAAGGAAGAGTTTTGAGAGGCGAACAGCTGCACCCCGGAGGCCGAAGCAGCGGTGGCTGTGTGTCGGGAGGTCCCATCGACTTCTTGAGACCGCACCTGGAAGTCCGTCATCTGACACACCTTTTCGCCTGACTGGATCCACCCACCTTTTCTGTATTTATTATCAGAGACATAATTTATTAAGTGGCAAAACAGCTCCTGGTAGAGGGGGTGTGTGCGCGCGCGTGTGTGTGTGTGTGTGTCTGGGTATGTGTGTCGTTTGCTTCCTTTCTTCACCTTAACATCTTGAGATTTTACCTGCAGGATCACAATGGATGTAATGAATGATCTCCTACGGTATATTGTCATTTTAAAAGTACAGAAGAGATTTTATGGTTTTGTTTACCTTCCACTTTGTTGCTGACGTGCGTAGACAGAAGAATCTTTCAATGAGCATGTTGCAGAAGATTTCACAAAAAAAATGTCACGTTTGATGGTCCACTTACAGTATGTCCTCCATCTGGTCAGACATTGAGTAACTAACTTGTGGTAGGTAAGACATCGGGATTGTCAGTGTAGATTCCTTTGTTTATTATGGCTTCATTAGTTGCTTTTATACAGTACATGAATTCTAGTTTGGTTGTCGCCTGTTTTCTTCTCTCCTTGCAGAGACTGCAGTCCACCTATTTTAGTAGTTTTGTTGAGTTGCAATTTTCCAAGTTTCATTCTTCATTGGTTTTTTTTTCTTCCTCATTATAAATCGAGTAAAACATTTAAAGTTAAACTTCCTGCTTTTTTTAACTTTTATTTTAGCCAAAGCTAAATATGTTGGATGTCAAAACACAACCGTGTCTGTCTCTTGAAAGTTAGATTTTTCCCATCTTGTCTCTTACCGCAAAAAGCAAGAAAAGTTGTAATTCATCCCCCAAAAAAACATTCACAAATATTACATAGTGAGTTAAAATAAAGCCGCAATAATCTCCTAAAACATTGGCGTTGTTAATCTTATTTCATATTGTAAGCTACTTTCAATGCCGGTACTTTTAGTTAGTATTTCTGGCTGTGAGATGGATTTACGTCTTATTTTTTTGTGCGGTCAGGAATGTCACCTAATGCACCCGTCGCCCAGAGGGTGTTGGGATTCAGGTATGCACGTGATGTGTTGACCGTGAACGTATATTTCCGATTGCGTGACCGGCAGTTTAAATTTGTACACATCGCTACTGAGGTCATGTTTTACAATGAGCTATTCACTTCCCACGCTGTAAAAAAAAAAAAAACATCTCACCAACTTGTACAAAGTGTTTTCTTTCATCGACTCAAGTGAACAATCTGGTTTTTGATGTTCTGTGTGCTGTATATTTGTGTTATGGCATGTTTGATGAGGCTGTGTAGAAAGACAGGATACAAAATATGCCACAGGGTTCCTGCATTTTTATTTGACGTTTCCCCCGATGTCTAAAATGTTTCCGAGCGCCTTTCCCATGAGATACGAGACTCTTATATTTACATCAGATTGCACTGGGGGGAAAAATCAACAATTTGGGATGTACAATTCACAACAGTTTCATTTCACCATCGCAGAGTAACGTTTCTATAATGCTTTTATAAATGGCTTAGTAAAAAGGAAAAACTGTCAAGCCATTGAAGATGACACACTGCACTTGCCTCCATTATGGGAACCCTGTTTCTGTGTAAACATCATCATCATCACTTACACACACTCACACACTCACACAGGTCAGTCACAGCTGTGGTGATCAAGTCTCTTCTTCTGCTATGGTTTCTTTTGATTCTGTGGTTCAGGCTTCTCTTGCTGTAAAATGACAAAAAAGTAGGAACTTCCTTTGCTTGCAGGTAGTTTCTGCCAGATGCGTGTTATTCCAAAAGTGATTGTACTGTTCTGTATTGTTCTGTATACAAATTTTAAATAAAGAGTCAGGGTTTTAAAATCCCTCGTCCAGTTTTAGAAGCTAAAAGCATTTCAAGGCTTGAGATGTATGCTCAAAAGTCGGATACAGTACGTACTGTACTTACAAAACTTATAGGAATGTGTGTTAAACTACAAATGGGCACTCCAACCATTGAAATCAGGAATGGGCAACTTAAATCCTGGAGATGTCCACAATTTTTCCATCCTTGCTCCTGGGTGGCCACATTGGACCACACACTTCCCAGGCAGATGTATGACAAAAATCAGATTTTAAGTATGGACAAAATGCGTGCCTAATACACTCCATTTCATTTGTGAAAATACGTTTTCCAATGCATGTATAAAAGATCCACTATCTTAAACCAACGACAAAGGGTTCGAAGCACACAACAAAATAACCACTTTTTTTTGTTATGTCCCTGGAGTCTCTTGCATAAAAATTACCAATCACGGAAACCACAAAACGGCTGAACAAACCATCATTTAAAGAAAGAATTTTCACAAAAATCAACTCACCCAAAATTTAAATCTCGAAGTGCAATACTGGTTGTCCTCCAGATCATTCCAAATCTGCAAAAAATATTAGGCCTACTGTTGTTGTAGTACAGTATAGGGCAGTGTAAAAGACCCAGTGGACAATAAAATACCTGTTCATCTCAAAACTGAACTGAGACGTCTGCCAACTAGTGGTCATCGGTGACATTGCACCTGTTCGCAGATTTGTTCATATTTGGAATTTTTTCTGAGATTAATGTTTCTTTTAATTAGTCAAGAAACATGTGAGCCACCAGTTGCCCATCCTTGATCTAAATGGTCAAATTATATCTTTTTTTTGTGCTTCTAAAAGGTCATCTCATTTATTCACAGAGGAAACTAATGACAATTGAAGAGGATGTACATAAGAAGACACATTGTCTGTACTTGTTTTATTTATGAAACTCAAAAGCTCAAGAAAAAAAATAACACTGCTTCAGACAAGTGAGAAGTAGGCATTAAGCTCACCAGCAGTCATGTCAGTTAACATACTGAGGACAGAAGTGAACACATGCCTCTCATTGGAGTCATTTCAAAACATACTGCAGTCTTTCAAAATAGAGGTGACTGCACAAATGCAGCATCCTAATGAGAAACAAACGACGCAAAAGATGGCGGAAACCTTTAAATGGAGGAATGTCTGATTTAGCGTGAACACAAAGTCATTGTTCAGGCAGAACAACACGTTTGTTTATTTAGCACAATGAAACCAGACTGGATGTCTGATGAGCATCGTGTTCAAATATGAGCTGGGGATTTCAAAGTGTGAGTGAATAGACACAATGTTCAACTTGTGCGCACTTAACATATCTGCACTCACTTACTTTTTTTACTTTTTTGTAAAACAGCGACTGCAGGGTGCTCATGACAGATTCAGTGCAAAAGAACACCCCAAGCTTTAATATGACTTTCTAACAGAACAAAGTCACAAAATTCGAAGAATCGACTGTACTCCTGCATCAAGATGAGTACAGTTGAGGTCAAGTTATTCTATTCACATAGTTTGTTGCTTTCCCTTGCACCATTTCATTACAATTTATCTGTAGTCATTTGAAATTCTTTTGGGGAGGGGCTCTGATAACTTTGTATCAGATGCGAAGCGTTTTTTTTGAAAGAGTATGCCTTTGGCACACGATTCAACTTGTCAGGAGAGCAGTTTGGAACGATTTTAGGCATCCAGGATGGGAGGAGGGAAAGTTTAAATCCAGGAGTGTGAAGAAAGATGGCGGAGGTCCCGCTGCGAGCATGCGGCCTCAGTCGTTGATCAGAGCCAGAATCATGCTATTAAAAACAGAGGCCGACCATATGAGTTAACAGTGTAAGGCAACATGGGGACTCGTACCATTTTCAAAATGTCATGGTGTTATGTGGTCCTCTACCTGTACAAATAAATGAAGAAGCAAAGCAGGTGGTATCCCAATTTGATCATGGCCTCCTTCATGTGTGACTTGAGCTGCCCCCGGTTGTGGATCTCAGTGGGGTCAAACACGCCCATGTTGCCCATCGGGACCTTCACGTATCTGCACCGAAAACAGTTTTTAAATTTCACCATGTGGCGACTGAGTTATATCAAGTTATATAAAGAAAGATGATTTAAACATAGTCAGTCTATGGTCAGCGTGTAAGACTTATTTAATAAGTCGGGTTTTTATTTAGGAAAGTATTGCTTTGCTGAACCAAGGTACTTGTTTCATATTACATACATCTCGTGGGTAACCAGCAAACAGAAATAGAAAACAAGAATAGAATAGTGTGATTTGTTTTCACGATACAGTCCTGAGTTTTGACACTGATTTTTGCAGTCCGCACGATCAGTTAAAAATAAATCCGCATTTGTGCAAAAATATTTTGCCGACTGTGCTTCTGTTTGCGTTTGATAATTTTGTAAAGCAGCACTACTGGATGCATTTCTCATTTGATACAGATCTGCTTAATGTCACTTCAAATAAAATGAGAAAAGGTAAGCAGTCTTAATATGTTTTTTGTTTTGTTTTTTTAATAGAATTGCTGCAGATATATCATGGCATAGCGTTATCGTGATAAAAATGGCCTACATCATGATCGATGATTTTTGTTCCATATGTAGCAGCTCCAATCATGAAAAATAGGAAACTGGTTTACCTATAAATGTCCCATGCTGCTACGGGAAGGTTGAGGAAGAAGATGAACCAGTGTGTGGAGACCAGCATCAGCACAGTGGACAGACACTGGCCAACGATCTCTGGTATTACCCACTGAACACACAACATCACAAACACAGTGAGGATAACATAAGGATGCTGACCCATATTAAGTCCATCCATCCATCCATCCATTTTCCGAACCGCTTCATCCTCACTAGGGTCGCGGGGGGTGCTGGAGCCTATCCCAGCAGTCTTCGGGCAGTAGGCGGGGGACACCCTGAATTGGTTGCCAGCCAATCGCAGGGCACACAGAGACGAACAACCATCCACGCTCACACTCATACCTAGGGACAATTTAGAGTGCCCAACGAGCCTGCCATGCATGTTTTTTGGAATGTGGGAGGAAACCGGAGCACCCGGAGAAAACCCACGCAAGCCCGGGGAGAACATGCAAACTCCACACAGGGAGGCCGGAGCTGGGATCGAACCCGGTACCTCAGCACTGTGAAGCCGACGTGCTAACCACTGGACTACCGGGCCGCCCCATATTAAGTCAAAGTAAACAAATACATGACCATTAAAAACAATCAAGCAGTCTCTACTGAGTTGTGATTATTGACACAGCACATGCTAAAATTCTGAGTATGGTAAGTATGAAGTCCATAGCACGTCGGCTTCACAGTGCTGAACCGGTTCAAATCCAGCTCCGGCCTCCCTGTGTGGAGTTTGCAACATTCCAAAAACATGCATGGCAGGCTGATTGTGCACTCTACTGAGTGTGAGCGTGATGCCCTGCGATTGGCTGGCAACCAATTCACTACTGCCCGAAGACAGCTGGGATAGGCTCCGGCACCCCCCGCGACCCTAGTGAGGATAAAGCGGTTCGGAAAATGGATGGATGGTATGGTAAGTATGAGGCAAATCTGTGCACGTTCATAGATAGTCACTCTTTTGTTTAATTTCAACACACCCACTATGTACAATGTATGAAAGTAGACAGAAATGAAAGATGTTAAAAATTAATGCCACTTGAGGTACTGTACAGAAATTGATCTTTGTTGATTTGTAAAATATTGACTGCACATAATGGTACTAGTACGTGAAGTTTGACCCAAAAGAAACAAAGCAGACTTACTTTATTGAGTTTGGAGCAACATGCTCTAGCGTTGATGTAGTCACATTCTAAATCAGACAAGGTAATAATCTGACCTTTAAGTCAAGGTAGAACAAAATAATATAAACAACAAGTTCAGATGATTAAGACACTACTATTACTACGACCCGACTACTACGTTAAATTATAATTAAATCAGCGTAAATGTACTTTGGCTTAATCGTAGCCGGTCCAATGGAAACAAATTACTGTCCAGCTGACTAATGACAAATGACTGCCATTATGTTTCTGTTGCGTTTGCGAGGAAAACTGCCTTGGAAATGATAGCAACATGGCTAATGTGTTAACATGGTAGTTCGGTTTTTCATCGATTTGACTATTTAAGAAGACAAAAGTCACAAACGTTTCAAACTCGGTACAAGCTTCTACAAACAGGCTTTCCATACAAACAAGGAAATATACACAGTAAAGGATACAAAATAGACCGCGAGGAAAATCAGTGCACAACAGTCGATCAGTGACAGAATAAACACGGCGGCGTCCATCTTTTGTGTTGTGACTGGGGCAGGACAATATACTGCCACCTTGCGGCCGGGGGTGGCATCTTTCCAGAACTCTACAATCGACTGGAGCATTAGTTCTTCAATGGGGGTACGGGAAGCCACTCCAGGGGGTACGTGAGAAAAATATATTATACAGTAGCATCCATGCAAAAATATTTTATTTTAGATATTTCAGAATAATATAAGTTCGTAAAATGAAGTGTATATTCAGTAGTTCGCTGATAGTGTAGTGGTACACTCGCTGGACTTGTGTGCGGGCAAAGTGGGACTGTCTCCCACCCGTTGACGGTGTAGATATGGGTGTGGATGGTCGTTTGTCTCTATATGTGCCCTGTGACTGGTTCAGGGTGGAGTCTGAAATCAACTGGGTTAGGCACCAGCAACTCCATGTGACCCTTTTAAGGATAAGCGGTGTTCAAAATGGATGGATGTATATTCATTGAGCAATTCTATTTAACTATCCCAAAAAGTCAGAGTCTCCCCAATACCAGGATGGTTCAACCCAACCGGGGTGGATGGCATGAAAAAGACATTGCTTGGACGCCAGCATATGCTTCTCCAAGACCTGAATGTACCTTTCAGCATTAACAGCCCCGTACCATCATAGATGCTGGCTTTTGAACTACATAACGGTTTGGGTGGTGCTTTTCCTCTTTGGAAGACACGATGTCCACAATTTCCAAAATCAATTTGAAATTTGAGCGGCCCGGTAGTCCAGTGGTTAGCACGTCGGCTTCACAGTGCAGAGGTCGTGGGTTCGATCCCAGCTCCGGTTTGGATGCTCCGATTTCCTCCCACATTTGCATGGCAGGCTTTGGGCACTCTAAATTGTCCCTAGGTATGAGTGTGGGCGTGGATGGTTGTTCGTCTCTGTGTGCCCTGCGATTGGCTGGCAACCAATTCAGGGTGTCCTACTGCCCGAAGACTGCTGGGATAGGCTCCAAAGCGGTTCGGAAAATGAATGAATGAATGAATGAATTTGAAATTTGCCCTCGTCAGACCACAGAACTCTTTCCACTTTGCATTAGTCCATCTTACATGATCTTTACCCAGAGAAGCAGGTACAGTATTGTTTCTGGCTGTTGCTTTGCATAGTAGAGTTTTAAGTTGCACATACGGATGTAGCAATGGACTGTGTTTACTGACATTGGTCATCTGAAGTGTTCCTGAGTCCATGTGGTGATATCCTACACACTGATGTCAGTTTTTGAAGCAGTGCTGTATGAGAGATCGAAGGTCACGGGCACTCAATGTTGGTTTTTGTGCTTCTTTGTTGAATGAGAGCTAGCGGTTGTTATGATAGCAATGATACACAAAGCCGGTCACTGGTTTAAGAGTGCCATGCTTTCATATCTGAGAATGTGTTGGGCACATTTGTCATTTCACGAAACCTGGGATCCATTTTTCTCAATGTTGTGACGTCAATTATGCTAAAAAGTTAGTGAATATTCATTGTTGAGTTGTAGATGCACGTGTTTGCATGAGGTTCCCTCCACCAATCCTGGTCGCTCAAAGGACACTCAACCCCCAACGTTCACGTCTCTAAATTAGCTAGCAAGATACGTAGCAGCCATTCAGGCATTGGGCCATTCCCTCCACGCACGGAATCTACGCCGAAGAAGAGTGAGTCACTGTAAACTCGACGCATAGTTCTTACACATTCAGTAGCAGTGTGCCTGCACTAAGTGAGCGCACAATATGGTAATCGGTTAGTGTGTACATGGTGTGTGGCTTCGAGGTCCCCAATTTTTTTTTTGTCATGGAAAAATGCACTGCATTTGAGTTTCATCTGCACCTCACCATCTGCACAATATCAGATATGAAATCATGAATTTTATTGAGTTTTTAAAGTATGTTTAACGTATTGTGCTACTTCCATACAGAGACTAAGCCACTGTGCCCTCTAATCATGTGGAGAAGATATGTTTTATGCACAACAAGAAATATGTTGCTGCAACATTGAGTCACTTGGCTGTCACCTAAGAGTGGGCAGGGCCAACGGAGAGGTAATGAGATCAGAGATTTGAGAATGACAAAGCCAGAGGAGTGGTTTTCTTGGCCCCAGCAATGATGCTTAAAAAGAAATGCATCACTTTGCCTGAGGTAAAGAGGTGCAGACGAGCCGGTGAGAGAAGGGAGGGAAGTAGAGGCCACAATTATGGCACAGATTTCAGCTGTACTTTATTTGTACATCAACCTTTGTTGTCTTATTTTGGGGAACGTGGCCTTGGAATATGACACGAAAGCACCAGAAGTTACAGCCAGAGGACATGTTATCATCGGAGGAATGTTCTCCCTCCATCAAGGTGTTGACACTTATAACAGTTCCTTTGCTCCCCATTCTCACAAGTGTGTTGGGTAAGTTTGACTTCCGTGTAAATCTAATGCGTAACAATGTTTTTCCACACCATGTGACTTATGACATATGCTCTAGTGTCTCTGGATGTTAATTCGGATTCATTCTGATATGATGATTCTTTTTCGTTATTTTGTTGAATTTGTTTTCCAAGTAGGTTTCAAGTTACTTACATACTGCATTTACATGTAAAGTGGATTAGAAAAAAAATAGTCCACACCGGCCGGCTCAGGTGCCAGGTTTTTGCGATCGATACTAAATAAAAGGGAAACCAAGACCCATTTTTTCCACCACTGATGTGTCCTCTGACTGACAGCTACTACTACTCATAATGTGATGTTTGAAATAACTCAGATATAGTAGAACAGTTCGATCAGTAGATAATAATGTTATCTTAACTGCTACTAATAATCCCGACTTGCTCATGTAACTAAATTGAGGTAACCAAAATATGATACATCTTTCAATATGATACACCGCTGCTACAATTATGAACCTTTTGTTAACATAATACCTCGATGACTGTCAATCAAAAACACATTTTTAAGCTTTCTAAAGGCGGAACATTTGGTGCAGCTTTTTCATGGCATCAGTTCTTTTTTGAAATCACATTATTTAATTCCCATGATAATGGATCTCATTATCATGTTTATGTGGTTGTAATTTTGTGATTGTCCGTGCGTGGATCAAAACTGTGTCTATCCAATATATAAATGCATTTAGACCCACAACAACAATATGTTTTCTGAGTCAACTATTATTTGTTGATGGCACGTTTGAATGTGTTGTCCTTGTGAGCGCAGACGTTTTGAAGTCACACTCTAGGAATAGATGCTCAGTGAAAGATGAGGAAAGGAAGAATTGGACATGAAACAAAAAAAAACTTCACTGGACTAGAATGTTTTCATTGTTAACACGAACGGCATGAGGTAGAAACGTTTTAGACCAGCAGCCACTATCCACCCCACACAACAGATTTGACATAAGTATACAGTATAGACAGTCAGCTTGTATTCAACAGATTTCCCCCGAAATAGCATTTATTATGTAATTATTACATTAGCCTTTTCAGACTCAATAGTATGAGATCCACTGGCATCTTTGTAAATATATAATTGTTGTTTGTAATACTTGAATGAAAATAATTTGCTGTCAATAACTGAGGATCAATCACAACCTTCCGAGTATCGTCATCATTGGCAGAGGGTGCCAAGCCTCTAACTGTATCCACCTCAAATTATATGTTTGTTTGTGGCTGGTATCTTCCTGTTTCCATTTGGTCTCTGGTAAATGAAATGCAGGCGCTGAGATGAGGCAACCTAATTGGCCATTCTATACTATTTATTTCTGAATTCATTTTTCACATTAGCTAACAACACAACTAAAGTGGATGATGTGGAGTGGATCACTTCATAATTTCCACGGTGCACAGTCGTGGAGATGCTTTCATGAATTACCTATGGAGGTTTGGCAATGGTGGCGGCCCGGTAGTCCAGTTTTTTTTTACCTCCGGTGAGTAAAGGCAGCAAGACCCACAAACAAGAAGGAAGTGAAGGTGGTTGTAGTGAAGGTCCAGCAAAACATCACCAGGGAGAAAACACAGAAATCACTGAGGTCTGTATGGGCTCCAGGCTTCATACAATTGTTGACTGCTATTTAAAATCTCATATACACAATTTTGGTGGCCCAGTGGTTAGAGCGTTGACCTCACAGTGCAGAGGTGCAGGGTTCGATTCTGGCTTTGGCCTTCCTGTGTGGAGTTTGCATGTTTTCCTTCTCCGGGTACCCCGGTTTCCTCCCACAGTCCAAAAACACGCAAGGTAGAGACTGAGCGCAGATGTGTGTTCGTCTGTGTGTGCCCTGCGATTGGCTACTGCCCGAAGACAGCTTAGGATAGGCATGCCCGCGACCCTTGTGAGGATAAGTGGATCAGAAAATGGATAGATGGATGGATATGCGTACACAATTCACAATTCGCTCATCTGAAAAAAATACTGATATTTGGACCCTGAAAATTCTGCTTTGGTCAGTCAGTGGTGACGTGACACATTGCGAATGTTTGAAATTCTTATCAATGGGCATCACAATTAGTCTGCCCATGTCTTTTTGCACCATCTTAATACCATTTTGTTAATGTGTAAATGTACAGGGCCCAGTAGAGAAAAATGCATTTGGGTAAATGTGCGTGAGTGCATAGTGTTGTATTAATTTTTTATTTTTTTTTCACACAGGATATCAGTGGGGGGCATCGTACTGTTGCTGGCTATGATGAATGCAATTGATTCGATGAATAAATCTCCTTTCCTGATGGATCTGGACATCACTCTGGGCTACCGGGTCCAAGACTCCTGCAGAGATGTCAGCATGGGTCTGAGAGCCACAGCTGACTTCATCAAGCAGGCAAAGTGTGGAACAGGGCATGCGAGCTCTACATGTGATCAACCAGTTGTCGCCATTTTGGGCTCGGCCTTTTCTGAAATGTCGATTGTTGTTGCCAGGCATCTAGCCCTTGACATGATTCCTCAAGTAAGTTTGGAGTTTTTCCTCAGTTTGATTTAGATTTATTTATATCTCGAGGATGACAGTTCCATGATTTCAATTTATCTTGATTTTCACAAAAACCTAGTGGCCTCTATCTTTGTCCATGCACAGCTTCTCTACAAAACGGACTTTGTTTCATCCGTTTAACACAGAGACTGTTAAAAGCATAAATAAAGTGTACGTTTTAAAAAAACAACACCAGAGCTCTCCTTTTTCGGAGCTGCAACATGTATCTATATCTATTTGAGCTATATTAGCCTACTATCAAAATCTTTTTCCATTTTCAAACATTTTTTATAAAGCTCCAGGGAGCCACTAGATGTCGCTAAAGAGCCGCATGCGGCTCTGGAGCCGCATGTTGCCGACCCCCGGTTTAACGCATCAGTCCTGCTCTTTTACAAGACCATAATAAGGACAATTTAATTGTATTGAATTTGTCATATGCGAAAAGAAATACAAATGATTCTGAAGACCCCATGGTGAGATAATGTGCATTTAAAAAAACACTACATACTACAACAATAATAATCAACATATACTGTATATTTTAAAACGTTCCTCTAATATTTTTATTCCGGCCGATCTTTGTATTCCACACATGACCTTTATGCAACCATAGTTATGCATTGCCCAATACAAAAAAAAAACGCTCTGTTACAGCAGTCTTTGTCATGAATAACTAATTCTCCTAATCTTCTTTTCATGTTCAACCTGTTTCCTTTTCCCGATGATAACAAACAATGCCCTTTATGTCTGTAGATCAGTTATTCATCAACAGCCGTGATTCTAAGTGACAAGCGCCGCTTCCCCAGCTTCATGAGGACGGTTCCTAATGATAAGCACCAGACAGCTGCCATGGTCCAATTCATCAAGCACCACGGTTGGAACTGGGTGGGAATGGTCATCTCGGATGGTGATTACGGTCGCTCGGCACTTGAGCACTTTGCCGATCAAGCCGCGAAAAGCGGAATCTGTCTAGCATTCAAATCCATCCTTCCGAGCACCGGTACGGATGAGGACTTACGCTCCGCCTTCAGAACGGCCGTCCAAACCATCTATCAACATCCGAAGGCGCAGGTCATTGTGTCCTTTTCAAAGTGGTCTCACATGAAAGACATTTACCAGGAAATGAGGAATGAGGTTCTGAGAAAAGGGGAAAGCATGGAGTCCATGAGGAGAGTGTGGTTGGCCAGTGACAGCTGGTCCATGGCGAGCAACGTGCAAGGAGACCTCAGCCTCGCCGATATAGGACAGGTCGTGGGCTTTAACTTCAAAACCAGAAAAGTGTCATCCTTCAGCGAGTACCTGGACAGGCTGGAGGCGACCGGCTCCAACAACACATGGATGAACACCTTCCTGCAAGAATTCACCATGCTGATGAATACCAGCGACCGTTCCGGAAACGCTTCGCTGGCATCTCATGTGGTGAAGACCATCAAAGATAACATGAACCCGGCCACGGTCTTGAGTGTCGATTTGGCTGTGGCCGCCATAGCTCAAGCTGTAGCTTCTCTCTGCAGGAGCAGAGATTGTAAAACTCCCGGAAACCTGCAGCCCTGGGAGGTACAGTCAATGTTACTCACTTACCGAACTAATATTGAAGAACAACCGCATACACACCTTTGAACCCAATGCTAAAATGGTGGTGGAGGACAGCTAGCTGCTAGGTAACAACATTGTCAATGAGTAAACAAAGAATCGATTTCCAGAAGAGGTGGCTTGAGGTAAGTCCAAAGGAAACAGGAAATCAATTGTAAAGTGAAAGAAATACAAAGTGAAGGCTAACACAGTGAAAGAGATTCAAATATTTGAAATGTTTATAAAATGTGCACTTGGAGAAAGAGATGAAATGGGTTATCTATTGTTTGGATTAGACTCATGCAAGCATCTCGGTATGATGATGCTCTACTTCCCGGTTATCCACGTCAAAATCTGTGTTTTAAATAAACAGGCTGTCAAGTTGAAGACACACAAGGAATTTGATTCGTTCACTGATAACACCTGCAGTCTACGCGGCTCACATTCACATTGAAAAAAAAACACATTTTAACTGGTGTATGCGATTTTATTTGGTTGCTTAAACATACACACACAAAAGTATGAAGGTAAGCTTCATTAACTACCGTATTGGCCCGAATATAAGATGGCCCTGATTATAAGACGACCCCCTCTTTTTCAAAGAAAATAATTACGGTACAGTACATCTGAAACACATGATTCTAACAATATATTTGAGAGAAAAAGCATGTTATTTTGCCTCATTCAAATCTTAATATCTGAACATTTAAATATGTAAACTAAAGTGCAATCACATTCGTAAATGAATGGCTTCTGGTTTTTGAAATGTAAATTACATGATAACTTCTCCTCAGTTGCCGGTTAACCTGGCCGATCTTCGACCCTACTTTTCTCCAGATTGTCGCTACGTTTCTCCATTTTCTGTTATCTCTTCTATTATTTTCTTCTCTTTTCTTTCTTACCGCTATTTTTTATTTTTCTTCTTCGTGCTACCGCTACAGTGAAACTCCTCTACAACGAAATCATGTTTGCAGCAAGAATTTTTCACAACAGGGGGTTTTTCACTGTAGCAAATTTGAAACGGGAAAGTGGAATGGTGTTAATGCATGAAGATTCGTTCACACTAGGGGGTATTTTCACCCATGTAGATTTCGTTGTAGAGGAGTCTCACTGTATTTTTATTTTTATTCTTCGTGACAGGCCCACTTTGGCCTGGGGAGTCAAGTTCAGCATTCGCTTCAATGATAACTGGCGCCATCTAGCGTTGTGAATGGGTATAATGTCTAGACCCCGAATATAAGACGACCCCCACTTTTTCAGTCTTATTTCAATGCAAAAAACACCGTCTTATATTCGGGCTAATGCGGTATATGTTTTCTTAAAATGTGCCTTAAAGTGAAACCGCCGCCCATGAATTCAAACAGCATAAAATTGATGTCTGGACAAAATCGTATCGCCACAAGGAAAAGCCAACACAAAATACAGCCGGAATATTGTGGTTGAAAAAAAAGTGAGACCATTACAAGAAGACAATATCTTCAAGATAAAAGTTGTTTAATATTAAGGTTTTATTTCTCTGCAGGTATTGGAAGCGCTTCGCAGAAATGAATTTGAGTGTCAAGGGAGGAAATACACATTTGACAATCAAGGTGACATCAACCAAGGTTATGATGTTACCCTATGGAGGTCAATCGAAGGGAAAATTGACGTCCATGACATCGTGGCTGAGTACAGCTCACAAGTCAGCAGCTTCACCTTAACAGACAGCAACTCCACGGGTCGTTTTCACGACTTGCAGGTAGGTGACCTCGTACCCCCAGCCCCCCACCTCGCTACCTCCATATCACTTTGTAAAACACAAACACAGTGTATGCTTACTGAATTTATTGGTCACATTTATTGTAATGAGCAATGTTTCACATAAGAAGCCTGTCTCGGTGAAATCTTCCTCATTACAAAAAGCAGTACATCAAATGACGTTGACACAGCACTGGCGAAGGGGGGGAAAAAAAGAAGAATAGAATGCTAATATGCTTTCTCCTTGCTTTACAGCAAATCGTATCAAAATGTTCCAATAGCTGCATACCTGGGGAGTTCAAGAAAACATCAGAGGGGTTACACACTTGTTGCTATGAGTGCATCAACTGTACCGAGAATTACTACTCCAACGACACAGGCAAGTAATTAGCGCGTGGGTGCAGACATACTGCTCACAGGCCGTCTTTCTACTTTCGTGCGCCAACTCAAAGTGAAATTAATTACCCTCCAGTCAGGCAAGGCACACACGCACCTTGTGAGTCGAGCTCCACTTGATTTGATTACAGGCAAAGGCGTAAAAATATGATATAAGATAGTTGTGAAAAAGACTCATTGCGCCACTTATAGGAGCCTTTTTTTTTTTCTTTTAAGATGCGTTTTTGTTTTATGCCACATGTCACAGTGGTGTGTTGCAATATGCAGTTCTACTCTCTTGTCTCCGTGGGACACCCGAATGAAAGAGGACAAACATTAAAGATCAAGTTCTTTGTCTTTTTAAAACTATTTTTGACCTTTAAATAGTTAACCTAGATTTTTAAACAAGGGTAACACAACGTTCTCACTCCGGGGAATTTTGTTTGTTAATCAGATGGTAAGTTAATTGATAAAATCTCGAACAAATAAACAGATAGGGTTGATTGAAACTTGTACCTACATTGAACGGGTCACTACTTCTTAGTGTATTTCACCGAGACAAACACGCCTCGCTCTCCTGAAGCTTTCGATGCTAACATTAGCTCGAGTGCTAAGTAAACCTGTTTTGCATGCAAAAGAAAGTGGAAAGTTTGGAGTGCTTTGACGGGAAGCAGCGTGGTTGCCTTCGCACGCTACCTGCATTCTTTTTATTCAACTGGCAAAGCAAAACTGTTTCTCATTTTCCAAACCTAATTTGCGTGTGACAATGTTATTCGTGCATCATTGTTATCAGCGTGCCGGGTGTTTGATATTCCTGCTCGAAGCTCCAGACCTTATTGTGCAGTGCAAGTGATTGCCGTCTGCTATTCCAAGTTGAAGTCAGGGTTAGGGTTAGAGGGTCAAAAGAGACAATTAGTGCTCTTGAAAGAGCAGTTGCAAATTACCTGCAAGGTGAAACTCAAACACACAATCGTCTCCACATTGTCTCCATCCTTTTCATTGTCTTAAATCGAGGGTCGGCAACACGCGGCTCCAGAGCCGCATGCGGCTCTTTAGCGACATCCAGTGGCTCCCTGGAGCTTTATAAAAAATGTTTGAAAATGGAAAAAGATTTTGATAGTAGGCTAATATAGCTCAAATAGATATAGATACATGTTGCAGCTCCGAAAAAGTAGAGCTGTGGTGTTGTTGTTTTTTTTTAATCGTACAGTTTATTTATGCTTTTAACAGTCTCGACAAACACAGACACGTCTGCGTCCGACTCCGTGCCTTCTCTCTTCTCGTTCGACTCGAGAGGCGTTCAAAGACAGAAAAACGGAAATGAATGATCACTTCGCTGACACCAAGAAAAGCGAAAATAATGCACCAAAACAAAAAAATCAAGCGAGGAAATTACAAAATAAATTATATCCTCCTGACTACCAGTAGTTCAAATGTGTCCTCTGTAGAGGACATTTGTGAACCTAAATATCTCCCACCCAGTGCATCCAATCGCATTAACTCCTTTTGCGCTCTAAAGAGGACATTCAGTGCTTTCCAATGACACCAAATTTGTAGGGGGTGGGGCTTTGTTACTTTGACTTCTCAATAGAAGAACATGGCTTCCCTCAGTGCAAGCACTTTTTATAGAAAGAGTATAAGTAATACTTTCTACCAAACACATTTTGTCTTGAAATGCTGTTGGCATTTTATTTATAGACTATTATCAGACTCTTATGAACATGTTAAAGTGTTGTTTGAGTTGTTTTAGGTGTATTTGAGCCTAGTATTAGTGTTTAATAAGTGTTTAAAAAATGTAGTGGAATTTAAAAAAATTCTTTTGGGGTAGTCCAATTACTTCACATAGATTGTGGAATTTCAAAATAAATTTGATTGGACAACATTTTTTCCCCCCGGTAATCAGGAGGATATGGGGGCGTTTGTGAACACACAACAAAGGAATGAATAACATAAACAATTCTGCAGCATGTGTTTCCTTCATTGTAAGTTTTATAGAAGGCTTTTATTTTTTGGCGGCTCCAGACATATTTGTTTTTGGGGTTTTTTTTGTCCTATACTGTATAGCTCTTTCAACATTTTGGGTTGCTGGCCCCTGTCTTAAATGAACCGCTTGAATTCATTCGGTACTCACCGACGTCCCTCTTCCTTCTTCCAGATATGGACGAATGTATGAGCTGTGATAAAAAAACGGAGTGGTCTCCTCAGGGAAGCGCCACGTGCTTGCCGAAAACTGTCGTCTTCTTCACGTGGCAGGACCGCTTCGCCCTGGTGCTGCTGGCCTTCTCAGGTCTGGGCATCCTGCTAGTTCTGCTGATATCAGCACTGTTTCTCCATAAGCGAGACACCCCTGTGGTGAGAGCCGCCGGAGGACCCCTGACTCAGGTCATCCTGTACTCTTTGGTTGTAAGTTTCATCAGCGTCGTGCTGTTTGTCGGCCGGCCTCGCTCCCTCCAGTGTGAAGCGCGACAGGTGCTCTTTGGCATCAGCTTCACTGTGTGCGTGTCCTGCATCCTGGTCAAATCCCTGAAGATCCTTCTGGCATTCCAGTTGAATATAGACATGCAGGGAGCGCTCCGGCAAGTCTACCAGTCCTATTTAATTGTCGTTGCCTGTGTAGCGGTCCAGGTTACGATTTGCATCTGCTGGCTGGTCCTCAAGAGTCCTTATAAAAATGTCGTTTCGCTGCCCAGAAGTATGTTGGAACACTGCCACGAAGGATCATACGTGGCCTTTGGCGTGATGCTAGGCTATATCGCACTTTTGGCTTTTGTTTGTTTCGTCTGTGCCTTCGTGGGGCGTAAATTACCACAGCGGTACAATGAGGCCAAATTCATTACCTTCAGCATGCTGCTTTACCTCACTTCCTGGACGATTTTCGTTCCCATCTACATCACCGCTGATGGAGTGTATCTTCCGGCTGTGGAAATGGTGGTCATTCTCATCTCCAACTATGGCATCATAGGCTGTCATTTCCTCCCAAAGTGCTACATGATTCTTTTTCGGAAAGCCCAAAACACCAGCAGTGCTTTCAGGGAAAAGCTGTATCAGTATAATGTCAAAAGTACAGAATCGTTTTCTGTGTCTGGGAGTTCGGTGTCAGAGAAACATTTTTGCAATAAGGAGAGTGTCAGGCATTCTCCGTCTGAAAAGGACTTCGTCAAACCTGCTGGGGAGAAAAACTACAGCAACAGAGCTACTTTCAAAGTTTCGTACAGAGGGCAAAATAAAGTCAGCGATCAATACAGTTCCCACAGAAGAAGCATCAGCTTACCAGCTTTCCCGGACTAAAAAAAAACAAAAAACTGTCAATCCATTATCTAGCTCATGAGGGTGTTACAAGACAACACGAATCTCTGCAAATATTAACGTTTTCAAATGATGGCTCCACTGGTGAGTTATTTTTGCAACAAGCGCGCGGGCTACTCACGTGGTCCTTGGGGGCTACCCGGTGGTGACCCCTGCTCTAAATTATCCCTATAACCCCTGCACAAAAATTACGGAATCACTCAATTCTGAGGAAAACCAACAAAATAACACTTCACTATACACCACTAGCACTTTGTTGCACCACCTCTGGCTTTGCTAACAGCCCTAATAGTGATAAACAGAGCTCAATCTGGCGCCAACTTTCTCAGCTTGCTTTTGCCAGATCAATTTTGCAGGTTGGAGCTTTGTTGTAGGCCATTTGCTTCAAATTCCACCAAAGATTTTCCATTGGATTAAGTTCCAGACCACTTGCAGGCCATGCAGTTGACCTTATTTGTCTTTGTTTGGCTAGATCGGGGGTCGGCAACACGCGGCTCCAGAGCTCTTTAGCGACATTTAGTGGCTCCCTGGAGCTTTATAAAAAATGTTTGAAAATGGAAAAAGATCACCGACACTAAGAAAAGCGAAAATAATGCACCAAAACAAAAAATCAAGCTAGGAAATTACAAAATAAATTCCATGGGGGCGTTTGTGAACACACAACAAAGGAATGAATAACATAAACAATTCTGAGACAGTCCCGTGGCTCCTACATACATACAGCATGTGTTTCCTTCATTGTAAGTTTTATAGATTTTTATTTTTTTGTGGCTCCAGACATATTTGTTTTTTGCGGGGTTTTTTGTCCTATATGGCTCTTTCAACATTTTGGGTTGCCGACCCCTGGTCTACTTTGACAAACTTCCCCGGTTGTTTGTACTTGTTTTGGATTTTAGACACAGCTGGCCGGCGAACAATCACCTTGTGCATCATCGCGTGATGGTTTACCTTCTTTCGGAAGTTTGGTAATCCTCGCCTTTGTTTTAATCGAGCCATGATTCATGTCAGTCCACTTGGTGCAACAGCTCTCCCGAGGTGTACTCACTCCCTGTTTAATTGCAGACTAACGAGCAGTTAGTTTTGGGAATGGAAATTTACAGGGTGATTCCATTTTTTTTTTTCAGAATTGAATGATTCCATAATATTTTGACTTTGTTGGGTCTAAAAATGTAACTACTGCAATTTTTTTTCTTGATTTCTTTTAGTGTTTCTTTGAAGCCGGAAAGTTGCCATTGAAATGACTTTAGTTTGATGTCGTGTCTGTGATCTACTATTTTAATACAAATTGAAACAGAAACTGAATGAACATCGTCTGAGACTGGTGATTCTGTATTTTCTTTCTTTCTTTTTTTTTTTTTTTGCCAGGGGTTTTAGGTGTGACTGTGAACACGTCTTTGCCTCAATGTATCCTGTGATTGACTGGAGATAGAGAAAATGGATAGCTATATATAATCACGGCCCAATAAGCTTGAAAACACAACAACACGAGTGATGAGGTGTCAGTCTTGTGGCTCTGACATGTGATTTGGATTAAGAAACTGCAGTCCTGAATACCTTCAACAAAAATGTTGACGTTGACTGGCATTCAGGAATGCGGACGAGCTAAGTAGTGAACTCTTCATCACGGCACAATTGTAACTAGATCCTGTTCGCACGAAATGCATAGTTGTCTGATTAACATGCTGGCACAGATTTAAGAACGCCAGGTAACGCAAAGGGAACTTTATAAAAACCCAATATTTTCGCTATGTCCTAACAACAATGGAGTCCAGTTGAAAAAGGGTCGGCCTTCTTTGTTTGTGCTGATGGCGCATGTAAAGTACAGCTCAGCAGTATAGTATTGAACGGAGTGTATCCTGCTTTGCTTCCTTTATTTAACCTCAGATTTTGTAATTCATCAAACATCTGACTTAAGAGTTAACTGTCAACCTCCTTGCATCTAAGATAATGAGGCTACGTATTCATGGCGTACTATTACAAAATCACCAACTACTTCAAACCATGATGTGCTGTGCAATTGGGGCGTGTGCCGATATCGGGAACCCATTAGATTTAGGAGTGGAACTAGATAAAGTTGTAGATCTGTTGAATCCCCGCTGTTTTTGTTCTTTGCAATTTCTTTGTGAATCGTTCATTGCATAACGGAGGCCCACGCAGCAGGTGGCCGTCCAGAATGTGTACAATTTTGGTGCTGATCCAAATTCGGGTCATCAGTCTGTGCTGATTGTCATTTGCGAGTATGCATGAGTTCATTCAAAATCCCAAACACTACAAAAAATATTTTTCAGATTTTTTTTTGCTTTAATTGAAAAGAATGCAAATTCACAAATGCCGAACCACGAGTACGTATGGGTCAGGTGGATTTTTGTCTCCCAAAACGAGTAAACCTCTGTTTAGCCATGAACAGAATTGAAATAATGTCCACCCATGCCGGTCATAAAATTTGTTAAAATAAATGAAACACGTGCTTGAAATCCTCATCTCGGGTAAAAAAAAAAGATGAGGGATTAATGTATATGTGTCCAATATTTGTGCTCATTATTGTGTTTTTGAAGGACACTTCTATGAAACAATCAGGAAACAGAAGTGGCGTCTACGCGTCAGGCCTGCCATGTCGAAACCTAGGTTTATTTTTAGATGCGTGCAAGTGATTGAATCTTTTAACCTACTTGTGTCCATCAAGGCCACTGCGGCATTTCCCACAGTAGGGAAATCAGATTAGAAGATGAATTAATTCAAAAGATTACTGGTGTCAGAGCGAGAACATAACAGCCTCAGGTGCGGCATGTCATCACGTTTCACGCACACAGAAAAGCCTCAACTGCAAACTTGTCAGTCCAGTTTTTGACAAAGACACGGCACATTGTGGGAGGCGGCGAGGTTGAAGAAAACTTTTTGTTCCTCGATGAATTCCATCAAATCAGTCTCAGTCATTGTCCGTTAATTACTGTGTCGATGTCAAAAGATAAATATGGGGTGTTTTCCCCCCAAAATTTAAATGATTAAAAAAAAAAAATCTCAGGGTCAAGATTTAAAGGATGCAAGCGGCTAATTGCCCTAAAATCTGAACAGAAATGTGAAGTTTTCTTGAGAATGCAACTGAGCTGAAATGGCTTAAAGTGTCCTCTCTTTGTTAAGGATAGCCAAATACTTTATCACAATGAACAACTTGATGGCGGTTTCCCATAGTTCATTATACTGTCCGTTTGCGTAAGAATCATTTGTAAAATGACGTACGTATTGGGGTTTGGTTGTACAAGTCTTTAAATATTGGCCTATGCAAAATATTTTAACATTATTTTTGTTTCGCTTTTATAGACGGTGAACCCCCTCATATTCATGGCTCGGCATTGACAAATTCACCTATTAGTGTTATTGGGGGGGGGGGGGGGGTTATCGTCCATTATTTACTGAGAAACTTTTCTATTCCATTGGAATGTAGCAAGGACAAAGCAATAAAAGTATTATTTTGGCATCATTGTTAGGTATCATTTGTTTGTTTGTTTTTTTCATTTGTGGATGAGATGCCCACTGATGTTGGCAGTCTTTAAATGTACCATATATGAAGGAACAGTCAAAGTGAAAGTCAATGTTTGTATTTGCTTCTCTCATTTTGCAGCTGTTAGCCCCTGTATTCGACTTCGACTGGGCCTTTACTATTTGCCTGTATTCCCTGACATTAATTATTGTGTGTAAATGCCATAAAGAGAGTATAAAGACATACCATTTTTTTAATAAAGTTCTAGTATGCATATTTATCTGTCCATGTGTGTGGTCACATCAGTTTGCGCTAGCGTCTCACTTCGGCTCACTGTGCTAGCTCAAACGATCACTGAGCCTCATGCAAGGTGGTTTGATTCTGCTGAAGAATTTAACTACTGAACAAAATCGTTATAAAACTGTCACGTAGCGTGGTGGTGGTGGACCCCAAAAAAGCAGGCAAGAGGGAGGAGCAGGGTGTAGTTGAAAGATTGTATTGATAAAACACAGAAACTAAATCCTAAACAAACAAAGTCCAAAGTGTCAAACAAAAACCATGACTGAAGCTCAAAACTATCAATAACAGAAACAATACTAAAAACATTATCTAAACATGACAAACAAACAAACAAACAAACAAACAAACAAACATGACAGTAGCACAAAGCAACAAACAATGACCCAACAATGAGTCGTCGGGAGGGAGTCCTTTTAAATGGCTAACGACCTAACGACCAACAGGTGTGCAGCTGCAGGGGGAGCCCTACAGTGCCACCTGTTGGTCCCAAACCAAATCATGACAAAAACAAGGATTCACAATAGTGTACATGCTAGATGTACACTAGGTGTCGGAGCTTTGCTGATGATTCTTTTTCTTTGTTGTTACAGGCAATAATAAATTATCCAATCCAAACAAAATACCACTTTTTTTTTTTTACTTGAGCACACGCCATTGTACATTGCCACTCTGAACATTTGAACTCCTGTCGACATCATACAAACATTTTTTTTGTTATTATTATTATTACCCTCTCCGTTTGTGTGTAGATGGGGAATCTGAATCATTTTTTTCATTCATTCATCTTCCGAACCGCTTCATCCTCACTAAGGTCGCGGGGGGTGCTGGAGCCTATCCTAGCTGACTTCGGGCAATAGGCGGGGGACACCCCGAATTGGTTGCCAGCCAATCGCAGGGCACACAGAGACAAACAACCATGCACGCCCACACTCACACCTCGGGACAAGTTAGAGTGAACAATCAGCCTGCCATGCATGTTTTTGGAATGTGGGAGGAAACCGGAGTACCCGGAGAAAAACCACGCAGGCCCGGGGGGAACATGCAAACTCCACACAGGGAGGCCGGAGCTGGAATTGAACCCGGTACCGCTGCACCGTGAAGTCAACATGCTAACCACTGGACGACCGGGCTGCCCGGAATAAGTTTGACCTTGATAATTATTTTCATACTGTACACTCTGATAGAGTGAATACATGGATCTCCCAACTGCCTGTTTTATCTGTAAAGAAAAATACTAAATACTGTTAGCAAGCAAAGCAAACAGTAGTTGTGAAGGATTTACAATACATCATTGTAACTACAGTATTCTATTCAGATGCTGTTGTAACTGTGATATGGTGACGTCAATAAATGCTGTCAATTATAATGGCTCATAGATGTCTTCTATCCATCCATTTTCCTTATCGCGTTTCCTCATTACAGCTGCGTGTGAGCCGGAGGTGAAACCAGCTGACTTTTGGGCAGGAAACGTTAGGGGGCAACAAAAACAACCATTCACTTCCTGACTGTGAGGCAGACAAGCGCATAAAAACTGCCCCCCCCCCCCCCCCCCCATCATAGTGGTAATGTCAGAAAGTGAAAAAAAATAAATGCGAGCAGGAAGCCAGGAATATTTAACTCAATAAAGAACGTATGTAACAACAAATACTGTAATAAGAAGAATATGAAAACATTACGGTTGCACATTTAATAGAATATATGAACGTCATTCAGAGGCATTTCTGGATAACGGGAAATCGAACTTATGTTCTGCCATTTCATCAAATCATGTTAGTAAACTATAAATTGATTGAACATTTGTCAAACGGTTTGGAAAGCTCTGTAGTTGTCTAAATAACACCTCAGCTGCTAAAGAATATGTGAGCAAAAGCCAAGCCGTGAATTGTCTACAGCAGGGGTGTCCAAAGTCGGTCATCAACCAGCTCTGGAGCAAGATTAGAACAATCCTGATGATGTGAATCAGGTGTGTTGTTCCTGGGAGAGCTGGAAAACAGGCAGGACAGCGGCCCTCCAGGACCGACTTTGGACACCCCTGGTCTAGAGACAACCACGCCAAGGTGAGCAGCCGCCTTGGTGACAGTTACGTCATTCGACTCACATTGAAAGCAGCGATCCTCAAAGTGGGGTAAGGCTCCCACTAGTGGCGTGCAAAAGAATGACAGAATTTTAAAAAGATATCCTGTACAGTACGAACAAATAAAATTAAACGTTAAATTGACGGAAATACAGGATCTTATCGACCATTGGAAATGTTTATGGTAATACCTATTGATGACAAGAGGTGGTGGTAAGAAAACGAAAGCATAAGGAGGTTGAAATCTAGAAGACGAGAAACTCGCCAGGCAAAATGCGCTGAGTTTTGCGTGAACCTTTGCTTCAAACCCCAGAACGGTGGCGTGAGTGGTGGATGCCATCAAGCAGAGGTGAAGTCCTATATTGTTGTCAGTAGTTAAAATAGCTATATAATACCCAGGTGACCCGAATAACTTTCAAGAAAATATAATATGAAGGAAGGAAACACAATCCTAAAACAAAATGGGTCCACAGTGCGCACAGCGCTGCAAGAACAAAGAGGCGAGACAAAATACTGTACATTCCCTCAAATGACATAAGTAACAAAAGTATGAATAATTTGATTTGAGAATCGAATTTAGAACACAAAGAGTTGGTTTGGGGGTATCGATATTTCTGTATCAATCTGCATGGCACTACTCTCTTAAATTTCATGAAAATCACGTGTGGGTGTGACTTGTGAGGCAAGGAGCAGCTAAAATGAGCCTTTGCTGCTGTCTGCTGTCACTTCATGTGAGTTCTCCTTTGCCAAAGGAAAAAAAGGTGTGTTCAATGAGAGAATAAAAGGTCTGGCCATGGGGGGTTCATCAGTAAGTCACAAGGATACAGCTGTTTTGATAACTGTGGTGGAATGAGGAAGAGAGGAAATGACAAGGGAGTGGTAAATCCAATTAATTCCACATTATTTAATGATTGTTTCACATAAATTACGCTACAAATAAACTTCCCGCACACAGCTCCGCCCAACCCTGCAATACCACCGTAGTTGTAGATTATGTAATTTGTATTTGCTTGTTCGTCATGTTGGGAGAACAAACTGAGATTGAAGGGAAAAAAAGACCCGATCTGCCAAATCATGTTTATTTTCATTCACTCGTTTTGTTTTGTTTTTAAACGGAAAAGCAAATACTGTAACACAAAAGTGTGTTCTTCATGTATTGAAATGAAAACAAGTTAAGTAATGTCACACTGCTTTCTCGCATTGTGGTGCTCCCGCGGCAGTGGATAAAAGTTTTGTCAGGGGCAACTACGTTGGTTCCCCATGATTCTTTGACGGAGAAGCAGGAAGTACAGTAGTTCGATTTTTGGTATGACACAAACGTAAACGCAGAAGGAATTTAACAGTTAAACTCACTTTTCATTGGTTTATCGTATGAGTCGCTAATCTAAGTGATTGACATACACATGGCCCAAACAACTGACATGCTGAGTGGACAGAAATTAAATACAGATAAGACACTGTCCGTGTCTTATGTATTGTGTTGAATTATTTTGTCATTTTATGTTAACTGTTCTTTTGATGGCGGGGCGGGCACCCGCAGCGGCTCCTCTCTCTCCTGTGGTTGAGAGGAAAGTAATTTAATCTGTGCTGTATGTTGCACATTTGACAATAAAGTTGACTTAAGCTTGAACTTGAATACCGGGACAGGATGTGTGTAAAAGTGGAACAAAACAATGGGACTGGCAAAATCCTCCCGGGGCAAGGGACGAAAGATTTAAAACTGGGATTGTCCCGTCCAAATCGTGAGGTTTGGTCAACCAAAATTAGTGGCAACATGGCCGCCCCGTGAAACGGCTAAAAACGGGTTGGTTTTGCCCTTCTTGCAAAAACGCAGTATTAATCAGAATGCCGCGTTTGGACTAACGGAAGTGCATTAAACAATTTATAAAGACAATTTTTGACTTGACTTCCCCTTTCTTTTCTTTATAGCGGCAAACAACCCATATCCAATGTCAGTTAACAGTGTATTCTGTATTTTATAAATCAATTACTTTAAGAGTACTGAACTAAACTGGAAACATTTAAAACTGATATGAACTGTGTGCTTCAGAATGTGACATGCATTATTTTTATATGCGTTATACAGTACTTTAAGTATATTTTTTAAATACATGTATATATTTGATAAACTTTACAATTGTATGGCTAGGTATACTTGGCTTGTCCTGAAAAGTATGCAGATACTTAAGAGTATAGTTTTAAACCTTAATTTTTTCCAATTTAATATGATAAAAAATACAATATATGCTTTATAAAGTATACGGTACTTTATATACTCCTTTTTTTGTAAGGGAGGGTGAGGTCATGGAAGCACGATCTATTGTCTTCTTGACAAATTTTCAGTTTTCTCTCCAAAACTGGCGCAACAGGAAGGCATTGTGTTGACCTATGCGAAACAGTATCCATCCATCCATTTTCCGATCCGCTTTATCCTCACAAGGGGTCGCGGGGCATGCTGGAGGGGGGGAGAGAAAACCCACACAGGCAAAGGGAGAACATGCAAACTCGACACAGGAAGGCCGGAGCTGGAATCGAACCCTGCACCTCTGCACTGCGAGGCCGATGTCCTAACCAGTCGACTACCGTGCCACCCTGCGAAACAATATACAGTATTGTATTGTTGTAATATACAATATAATTATATTAATCCACGGGGGAAATTCATTTAAGGCACGTCACATAAGAAAATATTCCATAGCGACTACAGCAGTCTGTCTGGGCTCTCCCTTTGATATGCTACTGCTGCTCCACATCAAAAGAAGCCAGAAAAGGGTGTTGAAGCATCTGGTTAGAATGTCTCCAGGTTAAGTGTGGCAGGCACATCACAACAGGAAGCCCAATGGAAGACTCAGGAGACCCTGGAGAAACTCTTGGCTGGCTTGAGGACTGTATCAGATTCCCCCGGAAAAACTGTACGAATGGGCACGGGGAGCTAATTAGGCCCTGAACCCAGGTAAGCCAACGATTAGATGGATGGTCACTGGCTATGTCCAATACATGCAAGAACATGATTCCTACCAAGTCGTACAAAACTTACGCATACCAAAAACCCTGTAAAAAGCGGGGGATACAGGACAGTGCACCCTGCATGTACCATGGAATTTGTTTCCAGTGATGCGTTCCCATGTCAGTATCATATTTCTTTGTCGATTGGCTGTGAATCAAAATCAGATGGTTAAATGCCGTGTTATGAAATGGAGATGTGGTGTCAAGTTATATTGACGTCAGCAAATAAGGCTAATTGGAGTCTAAGAAAAGCACCAATGGCTTGGGAACAACTACAAACCAGTTTCATATAAACCAGGAGTCAACAACTTATGTAACCCAGAGTTACTTTTTGGGGACTAATGACTTCGAAGAGCTACAATTTTTTTTCTCTGAAAATAATACATTTGCTCAAATTTAGTTTTCATATACAGTATTATGTTATCCTTTACATAGTTGTGCCATATAAAATCTCATAAATCCACTTAGTATAATGTTCTTGAATCATATTGTACCCCAGGTATGGATATACATACAGTACCAAATCGTCTTTTATTTGAAACCCACACCTCTAACCTACTAAAAATGAAAACGTTCAGAATCTGACAAAAACACTCCAATCATGTTTTGTTCATCTTCGGTGTGGCCAAGTCCCAAATGTTCCACACACTGGTACTAGTCCAGTCTGCGGTGGTTGGGGACCACTGGTACTACAGTATCAAGTTCGCATAAGTGCCCATAGCAATTTGCAATTCATGCTGTATGTATGACATTTTAACTCCTAATGCAAAAAGGAATGTGGGTGGAGTCTATATCCAACGGGTCCATTTATTAGTTCTTGCCAGACAATATCAGGTGTGTATTCCAGACACAGGCATTGCCAGCAGCATAATACAGCTTCACTTCCAGACTCCAAAGTCTCAAAGTTTGGCTGTCGGATAAGTCTCACCTGTACACAAACTACTGCAGGTCTATCTGGATTTCTACTGAGAGCCACAACACCGCAACAGAATTCTCAAATATGAAATGTACTGATAAAACCTAAAAAAAAATGATATAAGATCATTCAAACCAGAAATATTAGAAAACTATACACTGTTGAATGTGCTAGATGAAATAAGTTCTGCATTACAAATATTTCCATGTAAATATATAGATCATTTCTTGTTGTCCACCAATTAACATTGCGGTAATCAATTGTGCATTTATGTGCAAGAAATATGGTAAATGTATGGTTGAGGGATCACAAAAAAAAAAACCCTAACGCCGTGCTTCTGTTACACAACTTCAACCACCCATGTCCCAATACAAAGCAAAAAAAAAGAAAAGAAAAAAAAGCATACAAGTTCAGAGTAGATGAACCTCTTCCTAATTATTGAGGTATCAAGGAAAAGCAGTCATGACTGTAAACACTACACCTTCATACACTGACATCCCACTGCCATTTAAACACTCTAACACGTATGTAGGATACACAAGGCCCTCCAAATCAATCCTCCTTAATCATTTCACAATTACATTGCTAGTTTAGGCTACAATCCTTGAATGGGATCTACTCAGCCCTCACGCAAGGTACAGTAAATAAATAAGAACAGAACCCACCCAGTTGTCCATCAATAGGAAGGGGGGCTCTGAGGACTTAATAGTTGCACTGTATTTACATCCAGTACCCGTTTAGTCTTCGGACAGGCACCCCTTCAAAATTTGACCAGAACAGAGTAAAATCCTCCCTGATTATTGAAGGATTTTTCCACCCCATCTGAGGACTAAAGAGGTCAGTAAATTCACATTTCAATACGGAGATGAATGTGAATTGTTAGATTGGTTTCCAATTGTGACCGATCCAAGGAAACCAAAAGATATACTAGATCAAAACAGGATGCTTTTTTTTTTCCTCCTTAGTGCAGGTACGACCACCCCTTACAAGCTCTCCTGTGTCGGGGAAGCATCAATGGGCCTAATGCTCTCACATTTACCTCAGTATTCACACATCTCAACGTCATTTCAGAGAGGTTTGTTTTTTGAAGGCCTGGAGGATGTGGATGGTCTCGGGGGGGAGCTGGTGGAGCCATACCCTGGAGAGACTAGGTCAGGACCCAGTTTGTCAGATAGCGAGATCCTTGACATCAAGAAAATGATGAAGCGGCAAAAGGGGAGTGGGGATGTTAAAGCTGGAAACCCTCCATGGGTCCTTCCTGCTGTTGAAAGATGAACTGGCCCTGACCCTGGTCCACCTGTGGTGCCAAGCTGGCGTCTTCCTCATCCACACCGAAGTAGTGCTCGATTAGGTCAAAGGCCTTCTGGTAGATCTCCTGGTTCTCATGACTCTGCAGGAATTCAATCTTGTCCAAGCCTGATGTGCGCACAAAAAAGGATGGGATGTGAGGTGAAGGAGGAGGATGTCATTTTCAATTCATGTGCAAATTGTTGCCATCTCGCCAAAACCTTAAAAGGCCAAATTTGGTCAATTTCATTTTTTTGCCCCACAAATCATTCTTAATGGTCATTACTACTCAAGGACGACTGACACCATGACGCTCTCTGGCTGTTTTAATTGAATTCTGCTATCCATTTTTCTTATTTTACCATTGCCACGTAAGAATGTTTTGATCACTTTCGATGAACACTTTGTGACCAGCTCTTTAAAACATAAACAAGCTTGAAAAAGTGCAAGGGTCTGATAACATTTGTGGCTGCCTTTCTTCCTGTGTTTTTGTTGTAGTAGTTTTTTTGTTTTTTTTTTGACACAAAAAACGATCCAGGGAAACCTATCTTTTTTTTTTTTGCCGCGTTAATGGCATTTAGGCAGTCACGGCTGGAATCGGGATAGAAAGAAGTGTATGTATAGAAGTGGAATGGCCGACCGCACACGAGAGCTTTCTATTTGTTGCCGCTGGAGGAGACATCGAATTTTATGTGGCGTTTTGGGTCATTCTGAGGTCTAATAATAGAAAAAAAAAAGAGCAAACTATCGCAATGAGTTATACTCAGATTCAATGATGGTTAACTAGTATGAAAAGCACAGCACTCATCTGTCCGCTCATCTATGCTGAGACGGTTTGCGGAACGAACCATGAAACTGCAATAATCCAGGAATGTTTTTGAAAATGTTAAAAATATGAAAATTCAGACGATTTCTAATGGTTGGCAGCCATGCTGTTTTTTTTTGTCACATTTTTCACTAGTTTACCTTTTTTTTAATTTATTTTTTTAACATTTCTGAACTTCAATCGGCTTCATTTGCTGCCTAAAAATGTGCATGGAGGTACAATTTGTATTGATTTAGAATCCCGGTGTGGGATGAACAAGCGAGCTGAGGATGAGGACGTCGAGCCAAAGAGCAAATCGTGTCAAACCATCCTTGCTTCTTTTATCATGGGTGCCCTAAAAGTCACCAGAGTTAAAAATGTTTTTTTTTTTATACATGAAAGTTTTCCAAATAAGAGAAAAAAAAGTATCGAAAAAATATCAAATCTAATCTCACTGTTTCCATCAAAACTGAGCATTATGTTTATAAAGTAAAAATGTTAGATGTAGTCCTGACTGAGGCTAAACCTAAACTAACCTAATGAAGTGCCCAGTGAGTGTATTGGGAATATCTTATGATTGGTAACATTGGTCATGTCCGACCGACTGTGCAAACTGGGTGCTAAGATGCAGAGCTGTACCGTAAGCCTCCTCGATAAGCGCACAGTAAGGATTGATGCCTGTTCCATTCTTTTTGGCCTCCTGTTCTCCCAGTCGGAGGATGTTCTCCAGACCATTCAGAGAGACCTGCACGATCTTAGAGTCCATCACGGTGAGAAGGTCACACATGGGCTTGATAGTGCTCAGAGAAACCAGGTACCTATTCACACAAAAGAGAAATCAGCAAGTAAGCCATTTTCATTGAATGACCTTGAAAGTCACATGTAAGCACTGAAAAATACGTACAATATTGCAATCGTTGTGTTGTGTTTCTCTGTTGTCACAATATGTTGGAAAGGTTGCTTATTTTCCTATTAAATGATGCCACAGTTGGGCACTTATATTATGGGATGAGCAGCAACAAGTGAGAGTGTATGTTGGGGTCATGTACATGCCCAAATTAGAAATATTTCCAGAGGCTGTGCCGACCAGCTTCCTCTTTCTGTTGCTATTACTTCTTGAGCCTGTGTTCGCCCCAGGTTCTTACAATCATGGACATGATTGTCAATCCTAAGGTGTGCACCATTGGGAAGAAAAGTCAGGCCATCCTTTAAAATCAAATCTTTCTAGAGACAGTAATACATGGACATCTGTGTCGTGGTACGCTTTTTGTTTTAAGTTTTTCCTGGCAACGCGTGATGGCGTGGTAGCTGAGTTGACTCGTCTTCCCGTCTGGAAATTGGATAGTTGGAGCCCAGTCCAAGTTTATATTGCCATTACAAAACGGTACTCTGAAATTATGTTCAGTTGCTCATTAGGGGTGGTAAAAAAACCTGAAAATTAATCACGCTGACATTGTCTTGTACAGCACCTGTTGCCGCTATTAGCCAGCTAAAGGAGCACCCCATAAAAGTTAAGTATGGAGGCCCTGATGTGAAAAATACAAAACGACAAAAAAAACTATAAATAGCAAATGGAAAAAAATGCAAAAGAGAATTACAAAACAAAAAAAAATCACAAGGAAAAATTCTATGCAACCGCAAATCACAAAACACAAAGGCAAAACCAAAAAACATGAACAAATAAGGAATCACATCGACATTTTCCTACCGAAAGTGTTTGGCATTTGGGGTGAGGGCCAGGTAAATCAGACCAGGAAGTTGTCCAATGTAAAGTTTTATTATTTATGGTGACACATGTTGCCCACTTCCAGAGGAAATGAATAAGATAAAACATTTGGTACCTGATCTGTGCAGGAGTGCCGCCCGAGGTGGCATTGGTTATAGCCCACGCTGCCTCCTTCCTTGTGCGGAATTCTGCCTTCTGAAGAATCTCAATCAGTATCGGGAAGATGTTGGCATCAATCACACTCTGGTAAGAGGAACGCAGCAATCAAATACATCCACCTGCCTTGAGACAGGAAACATGGAATCCGTTTTAAGCAGCATTTACTTGAATCTGAGCTCTGTTTCCAGCCGTGATATTAGACACGGTCCAGCAGGCCTCCTTTTTGATAGATTCCTTGGGACTGCTGAGCAAGTGGAGTAAACAAGGCAGCGCTGCACAGTTCAAGATCACCTGTGATGAAAAAGAGACGAGAACAACATTTACTCCGCATTCAAGAAGAACAAGAGCAGGACATAAATCCAGTGCGTGTGAGCTAAGTGATTCGTTGGCACTCGACCTGCGTTTGAATGTCATCTCCTGTAACAATGTTGCCCACTGCCCGTAAAGCAGGAGAAACGACCTTGTAGTCGCTGTGCCTTATGAGAGAACACACACAAACGCAGCAATTAAACAACAGTCTTTGTTGTCAAGCTGACCTGGACACAATTGTTGACACCATTCTATTAGTGAAAGAAATATCCAGTGGTCACACAAAATAACTTGAATCTGACAAGAGTAATAATAAATGAAACTTTGATGAGAATTAACCAATGAAAATCAGACATTGCTTTTAAATTGTGGTTTAACAACATTATTTTGAAAAACAGGGCTGGACAAAAATGAGGTACACAAGGAAGAGGCAATAGGGACAACCTAGGTGACTTCAAACGTTTAAGCAGTCATTTGTCCTATTTAAAGGGTGACAAGCAGTGCCTGAGCTGCACCAAAGGAGGCGAAGGAGAGAGTTGACGAAGGAGATTGAAAAGAGCCCAAGTGAACTTCATGGAAGACAACCCAGGAGGACACCACTTTTGAAAATCGTTAAAAGGTGCGACTGGAAATTACCTGTATGCAACTGCATGTTGACGCGTAACAAAGCTTCTGGGAGAATGTCCTATCGTCAGATGAGAAAACAAAATCTCTTTGGGGAAGCCACATCAGCTCAATATTCACAGATACAAAAATAAGGCTTCGTGAGATAAGAACACTGTCCCTCGTATAAAACATGGAGGGGGCTGTGTTTTGTTCAGGGGCTGCTTTACAGAATATGGCACAGTGCGTCTCGAATCTTGTGTACAATGAAATCGCAAGACTATCAAGATATCCCAGGGAGAAATGTGCTGCCCTGTGTCAGAAAGCTTGGTCTCAGTCGCAGGTCAAGGGTCTTGCAACAGGATAATGGACCGGAACACAACTAAAACCAGTCAAGAGCAAAATATTGGACCATTCTGAAGTGGCCTTCTATGAGCCCTGATCGAACATCCACGGAAAGACCAGAAACATGCTGTCTGAAGAAAGAAAGCACCCTTCAAATGTGGGACAACTGGAGTAGTTTGCTCCTGAGAAGTGGACCAAAACACCTGCTCGTAGATGGAAAAGTCTTCTTGAAAGTTACAAAAATCATTTGATTGCAGTAACGACCTCAAAAGGTTGTGCACCAAAATAGTAAGTTGAAGCTACCATCATTTTTGTCCATACCTGCTACATCGCTTTGTTTTTTAAATACATTTTTTGAACCTCAATTCAAAAGCAATGCCTGCTTTCATGATTAAATTTTCAGCACATTTTTATTGACTTTATTATTTTTTGCAAAGATAAGTTGAATGTTTCTTACATGAGCAGCTCTACCAGCCTGCGGCAGACCCCAGAGTCAATGACTGTCTGGATCTTCTCATTGGGACCGTCAGACAAGTAGGACAGGGCCCAGCAAGCGTCAGCGAGGACGTCTGGATCACTGCTAAAAAGAAGTCTGGACAGCACACTAAGGCACGGCGACACCTGACAGCAATTAAAAGAACACAGGGACATCTTAATTTCAGGAATAAGGTCACATTCAAAAAGAAAAACTAGACGATGGAGCACAATTCTTGTATTCTTTAGTCTTGATAACTGACCTTGGAAAAATCTGGTGGCGGGTTTTTCCCACGGCACAAGTTGGACAGAGCCCAAACTGCGTTTCGAGTTGTTGTGAGCCGATTGGATTTTGCAAGTAGCCTGGAGCGGCAGCGTGCAGGATTATTTAGATGTGACTCAATAATGTTCAACACAATGACAGAACAGTGTCAGGAAGAAAAAAACGTACTGCTGTAGTGAAGGCAGGATGCCACAGTTGAGTACGTAGTTCCTGCACTCTGCATTATCTCCAGCAATGTTGCCCAGCGCCCACACAGCCTGAAACACACCACAGTCAATAGAGTTCCAACTGTTGTTGTGCTTGTGAATCACCAGAGGAGCTCAACATTTCCTGGTTGCTTGTCCAAAAGGTAGAAAACCGACATAGATATGGATGGATATTGTTGGACTGTATATTGTTGGTCATGAAAGCGAGCGGTGTTCCGCACGCAAATTAATTTAATTACTTTTCAAGAATAGCAGTCAAAAAGGCGTGAAACTTACAAATGTACTTGTGCCCAGGCCTGATTTTAAATCCTTTCATTTTTAACTGATTCTCTTAGAATGTGTCTTTGTCAACAGTTACCGTACTTTCCGGACTAGAAACCGCTACTTTTTCCCAAAACTTTGAAACCTGCATCTTCAAATGTCACGCAACGCATTTGTTAATTTTTACGGATCAGCTTGATGCCGCCAAAAGAGTTGCCAAAAGTCTCATCACATTTCTGTCACTATGAATTGGTAGCATAGACCGAGGGACAAAGATACATTATTTGTTCTTAATATATCATTTTCTCCCCAATTAAGTGAAATGTGATCATTTCTCATGGCACACCGTTGGAGCTCTCACGGCACACTAAAGTGCCGGGCCGGCACACTGTTTGGAATCACTGATCTAAGGGCTAAGCATAAAATACTGTGTGTGCATTTGTGTATTGGTATGTATGTAATGTTAAATGTAAAAATACAGCTCTCTCTGAAACATTTATTTTTGTGCATGCAAACACTTTGTTTTTCTTCTTTCTACCCCCCAATTTTGCTGCTGTAGATTGTAAATTTCCCCAGTGTGGGACAAATAAAGGATATCTTAATCTTAATGATGGATATATCTCTCTCTATGTATGTATGGCAGTGCTGTAGCTTTATGGAATCAACACTTCTGCTGACAATGCATTGTCTACTCATGTTTGCATTTCTGTACAAAGGTTCTCACCTGTTCTTGTACATCTTCGTACTCAGAATTCAGCAGCTCGATGAAAATAGGCACAGCTCCTGTTTCAATCACAACCTTGGTGTGCTGGAAGGTGCCTGAGGCAATATTGGTTAAAGCCCAGGCTGCCTCAAACTGCAAACAAACACAAAACAGACAGAGACACTTGAATACAATCCAGCAAATCTTGTTTGCTGTGTAAAAACATTGCTGAAGTACTATTGTGAGTGTAAAAATTTAAGCACGCACGCTTAGCATTGTGTGGCTAAGAAAAGCTTTTTACCTGCAATGTGCAGTTTTCACTCCTCTTCAGGAACTCAACAAACTGATTCACAACTCCAGGAGTGGCAATAACCTCATCTATGGGTGGGTTGGGCTCTAGAAATGCAATTTGAAGTTTTTAAATTACACGTATGCGCACACACACGCGCGCACACACATGCGCACGCACGCACACACACATGCGTGCATAAAGTACAGATATCGCTAAACGTTAACATACATGTTTACCTTCAGTCAATAAATAAAAAAGAAGGAATTGGACAGCTATTATGACAAAACAAGAGGTAAAAAATAAAAACAATGTGGCAGCGGTGTTTTGAAAATCACAAACATGAAAAAAAAGTCTCAACTCAACTGTATTAATAGAGCACTTGAAAACAACCACTACTGTATACCAAGTGCTAAACATTGAGCAAAAATAAGACAAACAAAATCAAACGATAAAACAATAAATTAATAATAAAGACAGTAAAAAGCACAAAAACAGTAATACTAAAATCAAGTCATGCTGAGACATAAGCCAAAAAAAAAAGTTTTAAAACTTAAACTAATTTTAAAGATGGGCAGAAAGGGAGCTTGCCTAACGCTTATAGGGAGGTCATTCCAAAGAGAGGGACCAGAAACAGGAAAAAAAAAAAACTCTTAAAGATGACAACCAAGAATATGTGGAATAAAATAGATCTGTCGAACATTTCCACTCCACCGTACTGTACTGTACTGTACATTCATTGTATTTAGGCAAAGAAATATTAGAAATTCTAGAGAGTAAAAACACACCTTTGGAAAGTAGTTTTCTGAATTTTTGTGTAGCAATCAGCTGATGGTTTGGCTCTTCAGAGAAGATCATTTGAATCATATCAGGTGTTATGAATCCATCCTGTCGACATCAGATAGATTATACAAAGCAGCAATATGGACACTTGGTATACACACACAATATAGCGTATACAGTAATCCCTCATTTATCGCGGTTAATGGGGACCAAAACTACCCGCGATAAACTAAAATCCGCGAAGTAGCGACCAATAAACATATTTAAAATAAATAAATAAATAACAATTTTAAAGTCCGCAAACGGTCCGCTAGAAGCTGCAAAACAACAGTGAGTCACATAGAGCAACATATACATTACTGCACTCCATGTATATGAAAAAAAAAAATAATTTTATGAATGTGTTTGAACAAATCCGCGATGCACTGAAGCCGCAATAAACAAACTGCGAAATAGCAAGGGATCACTGTATCTATATATATACATTACGCATCAACTACAAGAGCTAAATAAATAAAAACAATATATGTATAAGGTGGAGGCAAGAATTATGGCCTTCATAAAAGTAGCCACAGTAGTAGAGGAAAAATATTTTCGTATTTATACATATGCAGACAGTAATAAAAAGTAAACACACATTGATGAATACTCACTGCTCTGATTCAACAAAGATTTGATGATGCATGTAATATGACTTACGCTGGCAACAGGTACTGTTGAGCTGATGTCTGGATCCTGGATTGGACATTCCAACATTGATTCGTCACCTGACGGCGTACATACGTTTCTCCTCTTAAACAGCTGTGGGCATAGTTGTTGGAATATGATTTACCTTCTACTTGACATGTATTCGACATTTTGCAACTATAATTTGGTTCACTTGTCAATCATACACAGCCTTCCTCTCTTGCTAATGGAACTGTTAAATTTTGCCAGAAATGTGGCTTACAGTATATCCGGTCCACTTTTTCCACATTTTATGTGATGTTTTGTTATAGATTATTTCTACACACAACACCCCATACTGACAATGTGAAAAAAAAAAAATTTATTAAAAATAAACAAAGCTTAAAGTTGAGCTCAGGGCTATCATGTTTTCACAGGTCATCCTTGAGAGGTTCCCAAAGGTTGGAGTAATTGGAGTCCAACTGTGTTAAATGCAGTTGGCTGGATGTGAAGAAGTTACAAACAACCAGGTCAGTTTCTAAAACCGGACCTCAACCTAAAGTGAGCAATTGGGTGAGAAGAGCCTAAGTCTGGGAGGTGACCAAGAACCCAATGGTCCCTCTCTCAGAGCTCCAACGGATCTCTGTAAAGGAGAACCTTCCAATATGTAAATCATCCCTGCAGCACTCCCCCCATCAGTCCTGTATGGTAGAGTGGCCAGATGGAAGCCACTCCCGAATAAATGGCATACGGCAACTAACTCTTACGTCAGCCAATCACAAGTCACGGTACATAAAGACTAACTGACAAATTTCATGTCAATCAACTGCGCATCAGTCGTCCGTAGAACATTTTTTACTTCCTCGTAATTGCAGCACATGAACATTAAGTGACAATTGTGTCTCAATTCTGTCAACAGCAGCAGTGTGTGATCGTGACACCTATGGTCCTATCACAGGTGAGTGTTTACCTGCTCCTCTCGTTTCTGTTTGCGCAGTTGGATTCCTTCTTCCTCTCTCCTTCGACGCATCTCTTGAGGATTCAATGCTTTGTTCTTGTAGCTCTTCATCCTGTAGCTATCTTTCCCTGGACTCGCCATGGTCTGAAGAGGCAAGATGCCTGACAAAGTGACATTGTGACGATTCATTATAACAATTGTTGCAGATACTGGTTGGAGATTCTAAGTCCATCAATCATTCATTAAGGCATGAAAGTTACTTGATCATAGACTAATGTGCAATGTTAGCACTTAGAAGTTTTCACATTTCTAATTCATTCTAACAGCTCCTGAAAGTATCCAACTCCCGCACTACTGCACTACTACTGACCAATAATGAGCAAAGACACCCTCCTCGCCCCCTCCCAAAATAAAATAAAAATAAAGAATGACACCAATCTATGTTTGGTAAAGGGCTTGTGTTGAGTGGATTCGTTACACTGTTTTGGGTTTCTGACAAACACTACAGCGATTCAATGTCAATCTTCCGACGGCATTTTTAGGTTTATCAACCGTTACCTGTGTATCAGGGCTTACCCCTTAAAACGGCTGTCAAATGCTAAAGTTGCAGTTTTAGTCCTCGCACACATCTTCCCGAAACTATGATTCCTCTGTTTAAAAAAGCCGAACAAAGGGGCTTTTGGGTGTGCTTTTCAAAACTTCGACTTGGTTTTCTGGAATTGCTACTATTTAATATTTGTGTTAGGCTATTCTGAATCTGTTCCTAGTCTAGCACCAGGGCTAGCCTCTTACAGAAGCAGCTATTCCCACCCACTGGTGTGTTTACATTCAACAGTGATAACAACATATTCAACACCGAATACGGGACTTGATTCTTACCCACTCAAGATTTGACGGATTTGAAAACGTTGCAGCTGTTTAAAAACTCAAATTCTTACAAATCTCCCAACCCTGTCGGTAGAGGAAAATGGCGTCCTGGTGATAACTTTCCCAGAAAACACCTCGCGACAACAAGAAATTCGTCATTTCCGCCAGCTGTCGATGAATTTCCGGTTTTGAGGCACCAAAATATAAACTTGACGGTAACCCCTGCCATTAGAGAAGATATTAAGCGGTTCTATAATATAAATGTTTACTTAAAATAAACAAAGCCACTAGGGAAAAATGAACATTTTTATTTTATTAATGCATTGCCTGCACGTTGTTGTTGTTTTATAATGAAAATTGAGCCCGGAAGTCTCTTAAATCGCATGACTGAGACGAGAAATGTCTTGACTAATGTATATAATAGGTCGTCGTTCCTATACGGTAAGTACATTTACATGATATTATGCAACCACTGCCGTGTAAATTTGAAAGGCAACAATATACGTGTGTTAAAGTTTGTCGCTTTGCATCAAGCACTGTATGACTTAGTAAATAACCACGTAGCGTTTTACTCATTACTCGCGTTGGCTCTCGAAGTCCACATTTCAAAATCTTTATAACGTTGGATAGCCTGTGGCTCAACATTTATTCAGAGAAGATTTGCTGTGTTTTAAGTACTTCACATTTCCCGAAGATGCGGAACAATTTGGCTTTGGGCATTTGATCAATAAATCATATATAAAGATCTTGTGAATTGGTGACTTGTTAATGAATCAGTAGCTCACGTGGTGCCTCAATATCTCAGAAAATGTAGGTGTCCTATTCAGAGGTTTGATATTTTTCTTTCAAAATGATTCATCTGGCTCTATTTTGAATTAACAGGCTGTGGCTATGCTGACATGTGTGATATGCAGTGAGGAAGTAATGCTGGAAGAGGACATGAAGACACATATGCTCCTTAGCCATCTGGAAAATGACATGCACTGCCCACTATGTTCTTTGTATGGAGTGTCCTATGATGAACTTTGCTACCATATTAGCTCTGCACATCCAGACTACCAGCACAAATCCAAAAGTCATCTCACTCCACTTCCTGTTGTCCTTCTTCAACCAGCACTAGTTTTACAGCGATTGAATATTCCCAGACTACAGGTAGCTGTGATACAGATTCAGAAGCAAAACCCTCCGGATCATCCAGTGACTCATTCCCACTTCAAGAGAGAGAAGATACCATGCCAACGCAAATTAAAGGGGTTTTAACATCAGAGGGGACTTCAGCCATCTCATCATCTGTAAACCCCAAAATAAAGCGCGGTGTTGGCCTGAGCATTCCTGTTGTGGAAAATGCTGGATATTTATCTGAGCAGAAAAGTCCCAAACAAAAGCGCCAAGATTCTCCAAAGAATGGTATTTTTTTATATTAATCTTCGAAATCCTTTTAAGAGTTAAAAGATAGAGTTGATGTTTTAGTTTTTTTTTGTTTTTTTAACAGAGCCATTGTCTTGCCCCATGTGTGCACTAGATTTCAGCAGCAGCAGCATTCTGCAGGAGCATGTTGAGTTACACCTGCAGGAACAGCACTCTGCTGAAGGTACTTTGTAATACAGACTAATGTGTCAAGAGGCCATAATACTGTTTTCCGAACCGCTTCATCCTCACTAGGGTCGCGGGGGGTGCTGGAGCCTCCCAGCAGTCTAGGAACACCATGAATTGGTTGCACTCGCAGGGCACACAGAGACGAACAACCTCCACGCTCACACTCATACCTAGGGACAATTTAGAGTGCCCAACGAGCCTTTGTGGAATACATGCAAACTCCACACAGGGAATGGGTCGAACCCGGCACCTCAGCACTGTGAAGCCGACGTGCTAACCACTGGACTACCGGGCCGCCCATACTGAAAATAGATGATCCAAATTAAATTAAGACAAGATAAATCACCTTAATGTGCACAATGAATCTGTTTTTGGGGTTATTTGTTCATGTTGCCTGAATATGAAAGACAAGGTTTGCTGCTTTCCTCAGAAGACATACAATGTCCTTTTGGTTAAAATGATGTACCAAGAAACTGGACTCGTAGTTAAAAATAATCTCCGGTTCTCCCAGATTGTTCCTGACATAGGTTAAAATGTTGAGTTGGGACCACAGATGTGCCAAGGTTGATGAAAATCAAAGATCAAATTGTTAAGTAGACTGTTATTTTAATAGTGGATTTACAGGACATTTCCAAAATGTCTTTTCGCAGCCGAGAAACTTGAGTGCCCAATGTGTCCAGCTGTTTGCAGCGACAGCGCCTCTCTTCAGCAACATGTGGAACTGCATTTAGACAATGGAGCAGGTGGGATTGTTTTTTTAGCATGATTTCAACTAATGTATCTAATTATAGAGACCCAAAGTATACTCTATAACCACATGACACTTGTTTGCCATTGCTTCAGGGAGCTCTGATTCAGACGCAAGACTGGCTTGGAGACTTCAGCAGGAAATGGAGAAGAAGAGGAGGGAGGAGGAGAACCGACTAGAGAAGGAGCAGTTTAAAAAGTTGCAGGTCTGAAGTTTTCAGAGCAGAACACTGCAGATGTCGTAGCTGAGAACTTTCACATTTTATTTAATGGCAGTAGCACATGCTTGTGTAGTCTTGTCTTGTGCTTTTCTAAAATTTCTGTATATCGGTTGGACATGCGTGTGATATGTTGCATGTGCAGAGGAAGTTTGGACTGGACGGCAGTGGCGGATATCGCACACAGATGGAGAAAACCATGGAGAGAGATGTGGCCAGGGGCATCATGGCCCCCGCAGAGTATCATTTTAAGAAGGTGGAGATGATGGAGTCTCTCGCCTCAGGGGTTGATGACGGCAGGACCAGAACTCAGGGTATTTGTGCTTCCACTGACATTCTGCAAAAAGTGAAAAGACACACTGCCGGATTGAAAGAAATCGAGTTTCCATAAATCTCAGATCTCAAAAATGTGGTGTACAATTACCATTGAACATTCTTGCTCCTATACTACAATAATGGACACGGATGTAACGACATGTTTTTAATTTTAACTTCAGCCTACACTCAGCTAGTTCTTCAACATTGCCTCGACTGCACCAAGTCTTCCTTCTTTTAATCTGTACAATTGTCCAATAAGAATGGGTTGGTTAGATGTATGCTCACTGCATATTCAATTTAGTTACATGATTTTTAAACTTGCTACATAGCTGATTTATCTTTTTGGAGTGCGGATGCAGACTAGCATCTCAACAATCACTCAAGTAGTTGCTTTTTCTTTTTTTCTTTTTTTGCGGGGACAGGCTAGGTTTAGCAGGATTCCAACTCGGATGCTCTATTACAATTGAGAATTGCCACCTAAACAACACACGCTGTACAAACAATACAAATATTTTCTTTAAATGCAAGGGCTTCAGTTATGAAGAATGATAATCCTGGATGTAGAATCCAGGTCTGCGCTCAGTTTAACCCTGGAAAACCCAAGAACCCTTTTCTTCTTTGGAAAATGATGAATGTTACATTAAATGACTGCTATATATTCACTGAACACCAAAATATATGTTTATTCAAATATTCAATGCTTTAATCCTAATTTAGGATTAGGGCCAAATTTGACCCATTAGGATTTAAAGGTAGCATTTGAGTAGCAGAATTTATACGGGCCTAATTTGACCCTGTGGGTTCTCCAGGGTTTAAACATCATTTTCCTTGGCCTGTGTTCCATTACAAAGTTTTGTGGCATGCAGCTAAACGGCTCTGAGCTGTGCTGCAGCAAACAAAACAAACTCAGGAAATAGTGAGTAACAATAAATACAGTAATTTGTTGACTATCCTCACCACTAGAATATTCCGAATAAAATACATGTCTGTGCTAGCAGATATTTCTTTAATTTGTAGATTTGTAAATGTGTGTATGATAAGGTTAGCTAGTATCCAAGTATAGTATGATCATTATTTTAATTATTGCTTCAATTGTTATATCTGCTAGCAGTTCAAGTACAGTGCATTAGGATTTGATGGCGTATAGTTAAATTGAGGAAGTCTCTGCAGGAGGCAATTGCTGATCTGCCATTTTGAATATCCTTCAGATGAACTGTGTAGTTTCCCCATGTATTTTTGTTCACCTTTGCCTAGGTGTCATTGGAGCCTTGTGTCAGTACTATCAGACTGAATGCAGAGATTGTGTGCATGTGTGGCTGAGCGCTGACACTGACCACTATTGCTCGTCGCCGGGAGACAAAGGTTGGGGCTGCGGTTACAGAAACTTCCAGATGCTGCTCTCCTCCCTTTACAGACTAGATGCATTTGCTTCCTCTTTACAAGGTGCGCCATTTTAGCCACCCTAATATGAACATCCAATTTTGAATTGACACAGTTGGCTCTGATTACACGCTAAAAGCAAATTGTTCAATTTGAAACGAGTACAAACGTAGTACCTCTTAAATACTCTATGAAGCACAAGGGCAGATTTCCATTGATGGTACACTAGGAAGGAATGAGAGAAAAGGTACACATCAGCTATCCATCAGTTATCTGCTACTTACAGTTGATATAAAAAGTTTACACACCCATGCTCAAATTCCATGTTTCAAGTTTCACCAAAAGTGAGACCAAGATAAATCATGTCAAAACCTTTCCCACCGTTAATGTGACCGATAACCTGTACATCTGAAGTCCATCCATTTTTCAATCCGCTTATCCTCACAAGGGTCACGGGCATGCTAGAGCCTATCCCAGCTGTCTTTAAAAAAGGTTGGGGTTTTTTTTCTCCAGTAGAATTGTAGAGGTTATAGGTCACACTGGTGGAAATAAATTCCAAAATGATTTATCTTACTCTCCCCTTTTTTTTTGTCATGTCACAAAAACATGGCAAATATGGCATATAACACAACTATTTTCTCGGAACTGACGCACATCTCTTCCACAAACTTCATCATATTACCAAACCAGTAGCATATCAGAGGAAATGAAGAGATAATAGTTCATTTTTTAATATACACAACTTTTATTTATTTGATGCTCTCTTTGCCCCAGACAAATCAGTGCCAAGTATCCCACGGGTGCAGAGTATGGTTGAGGATGCATGGAAATTGGGACTGGATCCTCAAGGTGCGTCCCACTTTAACCATAAGCTACAGGGAACAAGAGCCTGGATTGGTGCCACAGAGATCTACGTCCTCCTCACGTCGCTAGGAATCAGGTGCTTACCATTAAACTTAGAATATTTACACATTTTCACTTGAGTCATATGCGTTGCATTACTTTCTATTAGTAGTCTTTTTAATTAGTAGTTTAATTAGCTCTGTTATACTGGATGTCTGCATGAGCATCCTTTCATAAGATACACTTGCTGTCTTCTAAAGCATCCTGTACATTTTTTTTTCAGGACATTGAGGGAAAAAAACCTGACATATCACTCCAAAACTCTTTTACAAATTACAACCAATATTTTTAATGAATGAATGAATTGAATTGATCATTAAAGCGCTACAGTACACCTGTCTAGAAAGGCAGAATAGATGGCATAGACTAGAGCAAGTACCACCGGTCTCTTTCTCGGTGTTCAAGTACAGGTGTTGAGTAATATGTCATATTTGGCATCCTGTATATCCTCCAGTTCTGTGCAAAGGTTGTGAGCAGGCATTTGCGTTGTAATTTTAATGACCCCTTTTGCACAACACACACACACACACACACGCACGCACAGTTCAACCAGTCTGGTCTCCACTAAGCTCTTTGAATTCTACAGCCCCGTGCAAACCGATCCTGTTACAGTATTGTACAAAGTGAAATAACTTATCTATGGATTATAAACACCATGCCACATTGTGTGCACATACATATATGCCGGGAATGCAAATGTCAGTTCACAATTACATTTCCCAAAATGTATTGTGTTCAGTCCCTCTTTGCAGTCTGGCACAAAATCTCCCACGTTAGCAATACGTGGCCAGGTGGTTGCGTACTGCTTTGAAAAATAAGCAGTGGATTGATTTAAATGATACAGGAGGTGTAAATGACATCTTTTTTTTTCTCAGTGGCCGCATCATTGACTTCCACCAGCCAACAGGTCCAGGAGGCACCCATCCCCGGCTATTTGAGTGGGTCAAACAGTACTTCAGTCAGTCCAGCAGGAGTAACAGATTGCCTCCCAGAATCATCCAGACCTTACTGCCCCCACTCTACCTGCAGCATCAAGGTACACACACACACACACACACACACACACACACACACACACACACACACAGCAATACTGCACCCCAAAATTTGCACACTGCATGTGGCCGCTTGGATATATTACACTGGTAAACAGCCAATTTGAATCAGTTGGCTTTATATTTCCCTGAATGTATTTTGGATGTTGATTTCATTTTTTTTTTTTAATCTAATTTTTTCATGCACATCAGTTTTTGAAATATTTTCTTCTAATTCACCTTTTTTTAGTTTGACCTATAAAAGCTTGCGCAAAGGGCAGATTCCGAATAGTGCAAAAAAATTAATCTATAAAAGTTTACTTGCATTTGATTTTAAAAAATAAATAAAAATAAATGTTGACTAGTGTTATCTTATTTTGTACTCTTGTCTTTAATTTAACTGGGGCTGGGTTTTGACCTGCATCTGTATAACACTTTGAGTGCTCGTATCTCAAGTCTGCACTGGCAACTTAAAGCAAAAAAAAATTAAATTAAATTAAAAATAAACCAACAATTGGTATCTTAAAAAACTGCTGTAAGTTGTGTCACTGCCATCGTGAGGTGACCAGGCCAGGGTGTACATCTGGGATAGGCTCCAGCTCACCCGTGATCCCAATGAAGAGAAGCCATTTGAAAAATGGATGGAAAGACGAACATGTTGGAAACAACAAATGTTTTGCGACCATATTATGTCAAAGGTTTCCTCGTCACTCTGTCCCGTAGGGCATAGTCGCTCCATCGTGGGTTTGGAGCAGCGGAAGAATGGAAGCCTGTGCCTTCTGCTTTTGGATCCTGGTTTACCGTCGTCAGACACCCTGAAGTTGATGAGTAGGGACACTGCGTCCACAGCCATCCGCCATGTCCGAAAGCTTCCTGGCAGCCTGAAACATAAACAGTACCAGGTAGTGGGAGTAGAGGGTGTGTTGTCTGCCGAAGAGAAACAGGTTAGATGTGCTGTATATAGTACTGTACTGACAGTATCGTGTGAAAGTCTCAGCCCGCCATTCGATTTTTTTTTTGTTGCAATTCTACATTAAGATGTGATTTAGTACCATTTACAAAAGTGGGAGAAAAATGTGTGTAGTTGTGGTCTGTTCATCTATTTAACAGTATTATAAGGCTGCTTCTGGGTTCTTGAGTTATGATGAACATGAACATATGGGGTGGGGGGCATTAAAAGAAATTCCTGAATATGTACATTTAAGTTCCGTCATTGGCACTACAAAGTTTTGTGGAAATCCCTTGGTAAATTTGACATGATCCTGCTAAATGCATGTCTTAATATGAAATGTTTTTGCTATCCAAATGATCACAAAAACAAGACTTTTGCACAGTACTGTATGTTAATGATATTTGGAGTGATTTGAAGTATCACAACACTGATTTTTTGTTGTTGTTGCTTGTTCACTTTTAACAGATTCGGATCTTGAACTCCAGAACACTGTGTGCTGAAAGGATCCCATGAACTGAAATGTGACTTACCCCAAAGCCCCAAGTATCTCATAATCTTTTTGTTTTTAATGTGAATATTTATATCATTTCAACATGTATAGTATGCTGCACTCATTTGCTAATAAATGTTCAAAATTACTCACCTATAGTGGAGTGGTTAACTTAACTTCCTGGGTTCAGTTCCCACTCAGTGATGGTGTGAAGGTGAGTGTGAGTTGTTTGTCTATGTGTGGCCTACGATTGGCGACCAGACCAGTCATTTTGGTCTAACGACCAAACCGTTCTTCACTGTCAAAAAATGGAATACATTGGGGAAGGTCAAATTCTGCCTTTCTCCACCTGTACATTTTTCCCCACATTTTGCTTTGCAGATTTTTGTTTTTTTGGCACGTTTGACTCAGCAGTGGTATGTCTTCTCTTCAGTTTGCTCCTTCAATACTGTTTTGTTGCCTGTGAATTGGACCCTCTTCCTCTTCAAGCCTCTTGTCACGCGTTTTGTCTTCCTCAGTGCTGCTGTCAGAGCTGTCTACTAGGCACCATATGTCCAATCGTTATCGAACACTTCATCTGGATACCTCAGTGTCTCTCTCTTTACCAATGAATAAACCGGAAGTGATGTAAGTTATTTATTCTTTATGTGCGGCCTGGTACCAAATGACCCACGGACCAGTACCGGTTCACGGCCTGCTGCTCTACATGATGGGACGGTGAAGCAGTGCTTTGAGCTCAGCAAAAGGGGATCTACTGTATTTTTGTCTTTAAAATATGACGTTTCAACTTTGTACGGTGTTTCGTCTAGATTGTTGTAAACAACACAAGTTAAAATATACAGATTTATTTATTTTTTTTACATCTGGGTGGAGCTTTTGTTTTGGGGTGTTTCAGCACCCCTAATAACAGGCGCGATAACCCCTCTGGTATACTATAGAGCTACAATGTGTTGGATGTTGCCAGGATGAAATATTTTGCACTTTTATAACTTTTTTTATTTACGCATTTATGACTGATATACTATTGCTATAATTTAAAAAATGAAGACTGAATTATTTTGTATGTTTATATGGTATAATTTGTTGCAAAAGGAAATTGAAAGACCATTAACAGTTTAAAATAAACCGAGATGCTCTCCACCCAACTGGCCGAGCCCATCCCTGATGACGTTGGGTAAACAAAACTATGAAAGCTTAGATGATGTAAGCAAATTATGTGGCAAGTACCGATGAGCTGAAAGTCCCGATAAATGAGGATTTCAAATCATAAGAATCTCCTGATCTCTGCGGAGATGGCCCCAAAATGAGCTGAGCAGCAGAAAGATGACAAAAAAAATGTATGTCAAAACACGATTTTTTCCCAATAAAATGAGATTCAACTTGTGTTATTCATAACACATGAAGTTGATTAAGGATAAGCTCCAGCTATTCCCACAAAACAGAAATACTGGTACTTCAGATGAACACTTTTTTGTTTGATATTTTGAATTCAGTGAATACATTTGTGCACTACCGGTATAAACTACATGGCCATACTTAAGATTATATTTCACCCTTGTGGATAGGACCAGAAGTCAAGCGTTCATAAAGCATATTTTAACGGGAGGAAATTAACGATGCTTTGACAAAGATTGCCTCTCTAACTGCTGTTAGTGTCTTAGCATTGGATCTTCTTCAGATTTCTGGTCAAGTAATCATTATTCCAGACAATAGAAATGGTGCTTCTGTCAGTCGCCTGCAGCCCTTTTATGGTACTACAGCTTTAGTCCTCATCACTGCCCATCTCTAAAGGGTCAAAGTCAGGGTCGTCATCCTCCAAATCCAAGTCCTCGATGTCCTGGAACAACGATTCATCCACTTCAACATTGTTTCCAGCTGAAAAAGAGGAGAGGACAGAGGGCAGAAGTGACTTTCAACTACAAATACTGAACGTATCAGCTTGTGCAGCATGACCACATGGTTTTACGCCATTCCTAAACACGAAAAGTCAAGTGACAAGGCCGTTGTAAACTGAGGACCCTCCCCAATGTTCTGAATAAATGTATTTTTGACCAAGAATTTCACTGTCTTGCAAATACAAAAATCGGCTTCTTTCATTCCGGTGTTCCACAGAAACTTGAACTCTATCAACATATTTACCATCTTCAAGGAACTGGATGTCTGATGTGTCCAGATTACGGTCCGTCTCAAACAGTTGTTTGCCTGCGTAAAAACATGTGCCTTTAAATTTCAAGCATCAAGAGCCAAACTTCAAATCTGTAACACTGTCATGAAAACTCAGCAGTTACTCCAGAGAATGTATCAAGACTTTGTGTACAACCATTTATTTTTTTTTTTATTTTTTTTTGCTTCCATCACAACAACCCTTACCATAACTTTTCATGTGATGGTCATGAAGCTTTGCGACTTGCAGAGCTTTGGTATCATTTGCACTAATTTAGGAAACATGAAGTCGAAGATAACGCAAATGTTTAAAGCAACACGCTCCTCAAAATTCAATTTCCAGACTTGGATTGGTCAGTGTGTATAAAGAATAAAAGTACAAATATCAATGCAACTAATTCTCCTGAAAAAAGTTTTAGCCGATAACTATCAAAATAACGACATATTTGTCTATTGTGGTACTGTATATAAATGCTGGATGGCAGTCACTTACGCAATACATGTCTTTTTTCTCTCTCTTTCTCAAAGGAAACCTGTGATGGTTAGGAGTGCCTTCTAAATTATGGCATACTTGACGATGACATACAGCATTTATATAGCATAATAAACGTGGAAATGAGCCCAAAATAAACAGGGCATGTTACAGCAGGGAACACGTCATAGTGATGTCCAATATGGCAGTGTACAGGATATGTCATTATTTTTGACACAAACCTTTTTTTTAGGGAATCAGATGTCATTGAGATTTGCTTTTTTTTTTATGTTCATCCACACTGCCTAATAGAATGAAGGAAAATCAATTTGGTGTGTGTTCTTTTAGATCTGTAAAAACGCTATCTAAATATCTCATACATTACTGTTTGGAGACTAATTTAATTACGCTACTTATGATGGTAAAGGGTCAAAACCAAAAGCCAATGTCTGATTGCTGCAAGTGGAAGATGAAACATTTACCTGTGAGTTTTGCTTTGCCTGATTGCTCCTCTTCCTTCTGTTTTTTCCTCCGTATTTCAGCCACTTCAAGTTCAAACTTGGCTTTCCATGCCAGGAAGTTCTCAATTGTTACCACTGTGCCATGGAACGCCACCTGTCACGCACACGTGCAGTAGCCTCATCATATATTCAAATTAAGAGACCTTCCATTGCACATCGTCATCAATCCAAATAGTGCTCTACGCTCTGCGGTATTTGGAGTGCTGGTACCTCTGCCGAATTCTGGGCTCATACATACTAAGAGAGGCATGCTCAGTAAATTACACCAGATGCATTGTTCTGACCTTGAGCCTTTTGAATACAATCACCCTCGCAGGCCCTGTGCAGACTGCATTTGCAAAGAGGCTAATCTCTTAACTCAAAATTATACTGCATAATCAAAAAAAAGGTGAAGACACTCATTCTCAATACACACTTTTGATTTTATAAAATTAAAAATAGGAGGACAACATATTTGGCCTCTGACTGTGAAATGGCAAACTTTTAACAGGACCACATTTAAATGAATGCATAAAGCCCTGCCTGCTGTTATTTATGATGTAATTTATATCAAACAGAGTTCCTGAAATCTAATTTAAGATTGTAGAAAAAGAAATGATTTAAGAAAACGGAAAACAAAAAAAATTAAATCATCTCAGCAGGTATTTGTTTGAGCCAGTTGGGGGCGCTAGATATATAGGAGTGCAACTGGTCAGCCTGGTAACACATCTGCCTCAATTTGGGCCAGGAAAAACAACTTTAGACCAAAAGACATAATGTTATACAGTGTAGTGCCCCGCTCCTACCTTCTCTGCTTCCTCCGCCTCCTTCTCTTTCTGCCGTTTCTCTTCTTCTCGTCTGTTCTTCATCAGGTCTACAATTTCATTGAGTTTCTCCTGCACGGCTGTCACCAGGGTAAAAATCATCACCATTCCCAGATTTTCTTCTGCCTGCATATAAAAAGACAAAAGACAACCCCCCGTGTTGAAACTAATTACAATCGTAGAATGCAGTTTAACAACTGTAAAGAGTTGACTGAATTATCTTATTTTCAAAATACCAGCCAAACTGTACATTAACATATACTGTATAAATACATTTAGAGAGCTATATGAAAAGACAAGGCTTTGATTTGCTTTAATTGGGCCTTGTCATAAAATCTGTATATTTTATTCCACAAGTTTGTAGGTTGTTTTCCTATCCATCCATCCATTTTCCGAACCGCTTCATCCTCACTAGGGTCGCGGGGGGTGCTGGAGCCTATCCCAGCCGCTCGGGCAGTAGGAGGGGGACACCCTAATTGGTTGCCAGCCAATCGCAGGGCACACAGAGACGAACAACCATCCACGCTCACCTCACACCTGTGACAATTTAGAGCGTCCAATCAGCCTGCCATCATGTTTTTGGAATGTGGGAGGAAACCGGAGCACCCGGAGAAAACCCACGCAGGCCCGGGGAGAACATGCAAACTCCACACAGGGAGGCCGGAGCTGGAATTGAACCGGGTACCTCTGCACTGTGAAGCCGACGTGCTAACCACTGGACTACCGGGCCGCCCGGTTGTTTTCCTATAACACTCAAAACATCCTAGACTGATTTTAAGGCAGGAATGCGAGGAAGATATAAGCCAAATCAGGCGTCAAATTCCATGGAAGATTTACACACAGTTGTGAAGTTATGTTCAGACCTGTTGCTGTAGTAGTGTGAGGACGTCCTCCATATCACTGTTTTCCAGGTTCTCTTGGGAGTGGACCTCCCAAAGTGGTGGTTCATCTGGATATTTTTCAACATATGTAAACTTTAAAGTTGCTTCTACAGCTGCAAAGGAGGGTGAAAAACCATTATATAGAGTCTGCATACACACCTTCTAATTGAATATATTGACTAACAGTCAATAAAGGTTTTATAACGGCAAAAGGTTGACAAGGGAACCCTGACTCTTTACTGTAAATATAAAGATTGATTGGAAGACAACCAGTAACATGGAAGAAACGTTGAAGTTTCCACTGTATTATCAATTTTAAACCACCATCATCACTACTAGTACTTAATTGAAACACGTATAAGGACAAGATAAGATAATTTTACAAAGGACAAAACGGTTTACTTTACTAACATCCACAATATACTTACTTTCACCATTTTCCCCTGCGTCTGACGTTACAGTGATAGTGAAGCTGATGGGGTCATCTGAAAGCACTGCAATCGCATGAATGTCATTAATATGATGAAATCCATCCAACCATGTCCTGTACCACTTTTCCTCATTGGAGATAATTCAGAGTCTATCCCAGCTGACTGAGCTAGTAGTGGGTACATGATATACTTAACATTATGCTATATGGTAACATTTAAAAAAATAAACTATGTCATGGAATGCAATGTCACAATGTACTTTAAAAACGCTTCACACGGATAGGTTTTCAAGATACCTAAACAAAAAAATGTTAACGTTTTTTTTCTCAAGTCTATTGCTCGTGGTAGCTACTTAAGTGTTAGCCGTCTTGTCACTGTCAACATTAATGAATTCACACCTGTAAAAGAGTCTGGATATATAGACTCAATTGCTTCCAGCTCATTTTTTTGCTCTTCGGCGTAGTCTGTCATTTTCGCGTTGTTGCAGGTTATCTACCAGTTAGCAAAATCATCACCACGGTGTTGCAGGCAGCCACCATCACATGCTGCGTGTTCCGGTAGTTCGATGACGATCGATTATATTTACTCCCTGCTATGAATCATTTTAAAAGGATCTAAAATCAGGGCATTGTTTCACCATGTGATAATATTCTGATTATGATTGTATATTTATGCCTCATTCAATAATGTTCTTACGTGGGGGTTCTTTTCGTGAAAGAAATGGGAATACTCATGTTTTCGATTATTTCTGTCTGTGAGTTGTCTTCTCGTTGTTATATAGCGGTTGGCAAGAAACGTTAAGATACATTACCGCCACCTACTGGCAAGGAGTGGGATCAAGATATACTGTATCTGTTAAACATACAGGTATTAAGAAAACAAACAAAACACGTTATCCATACTACAAAGCCAGTTAAAAAAATTATAATCTCCTAAAATGATGTGTAGACTATATGAAATAATATACAATTTGACAACTTTTACTACTTGTCAACAATTTTATATCCAGTCTCTGGTTGAACGTCGGCGGCCCGGTAGTCCAGTGGTTAGCACGTCGGCTTCACAGTGCAGAGGTACCGGGTTCGATCCCAGCTCCGGCCTCCCTGTGTGGAGTTTGCATGTTCTCCCCGGGCTTGCGTGGGTTTTCTCCGGGTGCTCCGGTTTCCTCCCACATTCCAAAAACATGCATGGCAGGCTCGTTGGGCACTCTAAATTGTCCCTAGGTGTGAGTGTGAGCGTGGATGGTTGTTCGTCTCTGTGTGCCCTGCGATTGGCTGGCAACCAATTCAGGGTGTCCCCCGCCTACTGCCCGAAGACAGCTGGGATAGGCTCCAGCACCCCCCGCGACCCTAGTGAGGATGAAGCGGTTCGGAAAATGGATGGATGGATGGATGGTTGAACGTCACCTTCTCCAACCGAATTTCAATTGTCATCTATTCCTATCATATTTTGTACAATGTAGAATTCCATGTTCCATTGTGTCATCTTTTCCATATTGACATATTCCTGAATCGTGTGTTCCTATTTTGAAAAGTGTACATCTTTGTTAAGGAATTTATTCCTTACTGTGATTTTATTTAGCCCCACTGTACTTGGCTCTGAAAGAAACAAAGAATGTAGAATGTTGTTGGAGGTTTTCCTGCTCACTGTGTTTACAATCACCTTTAGTGTCCCTCACCCCCACCACTTTTAGGGCCCCCCTCCACAGGACTTGTTTAACACCAAAAGAACAACTGTTGTCTCAAGTATCTGTGTTGCAACTATTAAGGGACTATGCCTTGTGTTGAGGAATTTTGCCTTACCATGAGAACTATTGATACTAATCTCTATAATGAACATCTGCTGAAGCAATTGGAACAAACACGTGGTGTTTTGGTTGACTCCCCTCTTGTCCTTGGGCAACTTAACAGCCCCAAAGATCTTCCTCCCAGTACTCCCATCCTTTCACGTCCTTGAAGGCTGTCAAGTTGCCTGGGAAAGGAGCTCCAATCTCATAATTTGTGCACAGCAGATGTGGTCGGTACTTCGTCACCATGTCAAGATTGAACTGCATTGACCTTTCTTTGTCTCTGATTTTTACGTAAGGGGAAGGACTGCCTGCCCCTCATTTACATACTATGCCTATATAGACGTGTGACTGTATTTTTTCTGGGCTTCCTGATGAAATCTGAAACTCTCAGGAGCCCAAATCGATTCGTGTTGTGTTGTGATAAACTGAGAAAAAGACAACGTGGTGTTGGGTCTTCTTCCGCCTTACAGAGAAAGAAAAGGACTTGTGTCCAAGGAGGGCCGTAAAGAAACAGAATTCTCCCCTCCTCTACAATCTTTCACCTGCATCGGTGGAAGATGTGGCGGTCTTATATGGGGGGAAAGGAAAACGGAGCAGGAATCAGCAATAACCAGACCAATAGAGATATGTGTGCCAGACTGCCGAACTGAGAGTTGTATTATGCATAGTACACTACAAAAATGATAATACTGTACCTAAAATCACTGGCACCCAGGAGCGGGGTAACCATTGGAAATTTCAGGGAAATGTTTATTTTCCCGAATGGCCGGTGTATTTCCGGTCTGGTTCTGGGCAGAATGGCCGCCACCCTACCCATTATTTTTTTCATCAAATGACGGCTGCTGTCAAAATATATTCTTGGCCAGAATTTTGTTCGTCCCTGCCGTCACTGCTCATTAGTTAGTACAGTATTCAGGGCCTTGCCACGCGGCAGGAGGAACAACAAAAAATGTTCAGGCTTTGGTCTTTGGTCGCATGCACCGGGGACCTCTCCATCTCAAAATTAGCTAACCAACTTTCAGGCATAATACGTCACAGGTATGGTATTTGACATAACCATGCCAATCAAGGTAATTTAAATGTATATGTACAAACACACACACACAGTGGGGAGTAGTTGTCCCACTTACAAAGCAGGCAGATGTCTGTAATTTGCATCAAAGGTACTCTTCAAATATGAGGGACAGAATCTAAAACAAAAATCCAGAAAATCACAGTTGGTGATTTTTAAATAATTCATTTGCATTTTATTGCATGATATAAGTATTTGATACATCAGACAAACAGAACTCCAAAATCATCACTTCTCGGAAAACCCCCAAAATGGCATGTTTGTTCAACTATCCACACTGCATCTTCATCGGGAGCAAGTCATTTTCAGCGGGTTAGATTGGTCAATAATTCGTAAAAATGTATAAAGAAAGAAAATACCCAATAACAAAGAATATTGGAACTGCAATTGAGGAGTGAACAGTTTGGACTGGGCTATTGACTTGCACATGTGCAGTTGTCAACAACAGGCACTTCACAGGTGAAAAGGCTCAAGTTCACCAACAGTGAAAATTAAGTATATAGACATTGTTTCCAGAAAATGTTTATTCCTGCATCACTCTGCACATTGTCACACAGCTGTCATCGGTTGGTACTACTGCACAATGGTACCCTTAGACTGCATGCTTTTCCTTTTCTTTACAAAGATATGTTCTTTCAGAGTCATTTTATGATCACAACAACAAGGGAAAGAAACTTTGTTGAATTTGGTCTCCTCCCTCAACCGATGTCATGTCCTAAGAGACATGAAATACAAAAATAATAGAGCGGCCCGACACTCCCGAGTTTTTAATTTGTGTCAATTTATTCTGTGTAGAATGTCTCCCTCTGGCTTGCAAACCATTTTTTTGTTTTTAAAAATGTGAAAGAAGACAACACCCTCCCTTCATAATTGCATGGATAAAAACAACAACAAAAGAGACTCACCATGTACATGAACAGGAGGAGCATGACTTCAGAAAGACATATTTGTTATTAGGACTTAACCATACTGAATTATTGATTTCACTTTGCTCTTCTCGTGGAGTTGTCATGAGCATTCGGACATTAAGAGGGATCTTGTCACGACGACGGCTTCATCGGAGAAAAACCCAAAAGTGATCTTTTCCAAAGATCCAATATTTAACCGAAACCAGTTTCTACTCGCAGCAGTTTAAAAACACAGCCTTCACTAACATGGCCGACCTCATTAAAGCTCTGAACCTTAGAATTCTGTAGTTAATGCAAGGCAGTAAGTTTCTGAAACTTCCTATAAATACACTGCTGTTAAGTAACACAGACTTTGATGCTCGGCTGGTGTGGAGGGAGAAGCTTCCAGCAATTTGAGAGATGTCTTTGTGGTGGGTTTCACATTTTCATAGATTTGTTGAAGACTCTCCACACTATCAAAAGCCTGTCTGAGCTTCGGACCCACCGCCTCTGACATTTTATCGAGAGCATACTTTGGCTGTTGGATAATCAACATGTGCGCAACGCCTGAAAGTGTTACTTTCAAGTTCTCCCTGGCCGGGATACACTTGGCTCCCACGCGGCCTAAAAAATCTATCATTTCCTCCTGCTCTTCATCATCAAGATCCTCCTTTAAAGCCTTGTTCACAAGATCCCGTTCTTCCTGGCTGATGTATGACAGAAACGACTCAAACAGCAAGTCTCGCGTGACAGCTTTTTCCCCAAACAGCAGGGCGACCGTGAATGCTTTTACGAGCCTACAAGGGAAATAGCCGTGGTCCTGAAACCCTTTCATCAGGATGCGACCAACAGATTTCCATTCCTCTTCTTTCCTCTTGGGTGAGAGGATTGGGACTCTCATGTCCTGCCCTTCGGTCGCATAATCAAAAAACTCGGTCCAAAATGCAGAGTAAACATCTCGAGACATTACGGTGGCATCTGCCCCGATCTCATTGATGTAAACGAATGTGAGAGGGCTGGCTAGCAGATTAGGATCGATGAATTTGGAGATTAATTCATCCAGAAGGTTTGTTCTGTGAAGTTTTATGTTGACGTTGGTGATTTGACAGTTTGTGCGGTCAGAGTTAGAGTTGGTCGGGGTAGAAATGTCAGAAGAAGAAAAAGAAACACTGGGTATTACAGCGTAATGCTGCTCACTGGTATTAGCGGTGGGGTCACTTGGCCTGTTGTGTCCTTCTTCTGGACAGGTATGTCCTCCCTCTGGCTTAGTGAGGACAGAGTCTGTGAATTCCTTTAATGTTGTGCAGAGGTAGAACCTCAGCATTCCCATCTTGAGCACAGAATAAAGTTCCCCTACGCTGACATCATCATCCAATACCGCGTCTTCTTGAAAATCTAAAATATCGACGCAGAAGTCTTCTAATTTTCCTTTTCTAGAAGTCCCATTTGGAAAGAAAAGATCCAGTGCTATTTGTAAAATATCCGCTTTTTTGGTGTCCTTTGAAACATCAAGTCTGATTGTCCCACCTCCTTGATTCTTTCGTTGCTGTTTCCCCTCATGTATCCACCCCAGTTCTATTTTCCTTGTGAGTCTAAGAGCAAGCTTATTATTTCTCATATGTGGTCGGGAATGTGTGAAAGATGGCCCAGGCTCTCCCTCGTCGCACTCCTCAGAGGCTTTACTACTGGCCATTTTATGTCTTAGCTTTTGTAGTAGCGATTTTCTTTGTGTATCTTTCCCACCTTTTCTTTGATACACAGAACAAAATTTTCGAGTGGCTATTCTGTCCCCGTAGGCGGGAATATATGCAGCCAAGGTGCGGTCGTCCATCAAGTCAATCACGGAGAAATCTATCTGCAACATCAAGCAAAATGATGACAGTGGTTATCGGATCAGGACAGCCCTCATTATCACGCTACTAGTTGTCAATTCCTGGGAATAAATTTCTATCATGGAAATAAGTGTGAGTGACATGAGCACATTCTGAAAATGTGTGGACATTTCTGTACTTGTAAAACAGGATTTAGACGATATGGGTATCATAAAGATGGCATTTAACCTCTGTATATTCATAGAAGATATGCAAGTGTCTAAAGCTGAGCGGCGGTGAATGGAGCTAAATGAATCTTCGGGGAACCTACTTTGTCTTCTCGTAGTTTGACCATGTTCTCCTCGCAAACATTGCGACGTCTCAAGAAAGTACAAAGTGCCTCCATTCCCCTCTCCATCTCAGATTTGTGTGATGACGACCACTGTGAATCTAGAAAAGAGACATTCAGGAATCATGCGGATTGTGAAATAAATTTTTAAAAAATGTGTGTGTATACACACACACACACACACACACACACACACACACACACACACACACACACACTAGGGATGTAGGGATGGGACTAAAAAAAACCAAACAAAAAAAAAGAATTATTTACAGGATAATACATTTTCTTGATTAATCGCGCATTTTGTCCTAGAAAGCAAGATTTTATTGGACGACTGAATAGAAATAATAGACAAAGACGTGTATATTTTTAACTCTGGAAAAATGCATATGATTGCATTCAAATACGAAACAGCAGAAAAACAAACTGAAAATATCCCTCGCAAGAATTGTACAGACCAAAAGTTAAAGCGTCATTTCAGGACATGTTTTATTTTGTTTTTGTTTTTTCAGAAGCGTTTCGCCTTTATATGGTTTCTGCATGGCAGTTGAAAAGTGGATCACGTCACCGTCTGTAACACTTTATCTTCAACCACTAACAGGGATCTACAGTACACAGCAATCTACCGTGAGGGTGAATTTGCAACATTGTCTGATGCTGACGTGCTAGTTTTTGTCCTAAAGAAAGTCATTTGATCAAGTTTTGTTTGCTTTAAACTTGTATTCGGACTGTTACCGCCAACAACTCCAAGTGGTTCTCTGCTCGCTGCAACACGCTTTGCATTTCTTTAAATGGTGCGGGACACTTATCTGAATAGAAAATGAGAAACGCCAGCACGCTCTAACCGCCTACGTATCAGATACATTGGCGGGGCAACATTTCCATCGAAAGCAATGCATGGTCATTGAAAGCAAGTCACAACATGCTCTATTATCAGTTGATTTTCACGAGGTTTCTCTTGGAACCACCACCTGAACCGCGCAACACTAACATTGGGTGATTTTCAGCCACACAGTTCTTGTGATTTTCATTGTGTTGCTGCGGACTGAGTTGTATGGGTCCTTGGGTAGTTTCAGGGTGCTCACTGATGTCATGAATGGAATGGTTGTTTGTTTCCCTTCCTCTCATCTGTTTTTTTTTTCAAGAGCCATGTGTTCAAGTGAGTTTTACCTGACCATAGTGATAGAGTGTAGCATTTAATTTTTTTATTTTTTTTGGGGGTGGATTTCACACAATGTTTGGGTTTGTGTCTTCGGGCACACTTTGCACCTTTCAAGGAAACCAGCATTCAGAACAGCCACATTCTCTGGCCCATTTCATACACAGCTCTCATCCTGTCACAGGCTTGGTTACTCTGGCATGCTACCAAGTGAGTAACGTGTAGTTAATGTGACTTAATATCTCCAATCGTTAACGATTCAGATTCTTCATTTTTTGGTGGGGGGTCTTCCATGGAAAACAGGTTCTCTGGGTGATGGGTAAGAAGCCCCGAGTGATGGTAAAGGTGATGAACCCAGTGGAACACTATCCCAAGGGACGTGAAATCAAGGCAAAAATCCCTTGAGACTTTTAAGAGACAAACAGCTTTACCGTTTACTGTGAGCAGAGAAAAGCCATGATTCGGCGTTCTAAGAATTCCCCTTGCATCCTAGTTTTTAATGCTGAAAATGTAGTCATCCCACGAAGAGTCCGACAGCACTTGGTACACATGTTAAGAGTTGACGGAAAAAGGGCTTTTCGACCGAGGACAAATGGAACGTCGCATTAGCATTTGGCATACATTTACAAAAGTTGGCCAATGGAAATCGTGCAATGCAGAAAACTATAAGAAATACGAATAAAAATGTTAAATTACTTACTTAATTTTCACTGTCAACAATCCTCCTGCCCACCCATTGCCGCCATGAGTGCCTGTTATTGCTCCGCTGTAAACTGCTCGGGAAAGGCGGGACATTCAGTATAATACTAAGAGCTGGTTGGTCGATACTCCAACGTGTACACGCCTACCAAACTTTTGTTTTGACCCATCACGTCAACGGATGAAAATGTCGTCATCGGCATGTCCCTTGTTTTGAGTAGCTGAGACCTGTCATCGCGATGATTGGCATAGGTGCATCATGGCGTTGAGTGATACTTGTCCGTTGGTAATGTAAATATACGGATAAAGGGCCTGCGATTGGCTGGCAACCAATTCAGGGTGTCCCCCGCCTACTGCCCGAAGACTGCTGGGATAGGCTCCAGCACCCCCCGCGAAGTGAGGATACGGATAAAGGGCGTTATTTATTGATAAGCAATAGCAGCGGCATGCATTCGTCCATCGGTGTCGCCATATTTTTTTTATTTAAAATTATGTTTGGTTTATTTATTTCCCCCGCCCTTGACGCTTGTTGTTTTCGTCAGAGCCGCATATCCCGCCGCCAAACACATTGTTGCTTTGTCTGCACAACCAGTGGAGCAAATCAGATGGCTTGGGACACGATCGATTCTCGGGGTTTTGTCAACAAATACTACGAGAATTCAGCTTGCAGGCAAGGTTAAAACGCAGTTACTTCAACACGACTGAATGGAAGAGATTGCTGAGGACTTCAAGATGGTGACTAATTTTGCACATCCCCAATCGGCTGAGGCTTGCTCACACATACACAAATGCAAGCATGCACGATATTCACTTCTCCACTATCGACTCCAAAGCCATTTCTATCGCATACATTTCTATTGGACCCCCACTCATCCTGTAGAAAAGTATTGCAACAAAATCTGCACACGATCCCTGTAAATTCTGCCCCTACTCATAATATTAATTTCTAAGAAACTCCAATTACTTTCTACGTTTAATTTCAAGCAATTTCCAATCTAATATTAGAGGTACTAGCATCTGAGCGGCATGGTGGTCAATTGGTTAGCACAATGGCCTCACAGTGCAGAGGTGGAGGGTTCAATTCCAGGCTCACACGTTATTCCAATTAAACACGAGTTATAACAGCGAAGTCTTGTAATTAGCTTAGAACCATATCAGTTAGCAAATGCATTGACCACGTTTTATAACTTGCGTTTCAAACAGTGAATTTATTACACTTAACTTTGAGAATGCCAGAACAAAAATCCAGTTATAATATTTACACAAAAGAAGCTTTTTCCTGCATTTACTAATGTGGATGTACCAAATCATGTTGAACTACTATAAATACTAAGCATGTTACTGATGATGGGTTCAATCATGTTGAACTACTATAAATACTAAGCATGTTACTGATGATGGGTTCACCTTTACATATGTAAGATGAAGCGTTTTTATCCAGAGGTCACAAAATCATTGTCTTCAACACTTGAATGTATCCACCATATCAAAATATTGCATCCAAATTTGGAATGGACAAAGAAAATACCAAATCCAAGGTATTGTCAGTCAAAGAGTAAGTGAATATTATTCATAACGTATTCAGTTTTCTAACATGTTATTTTTATATGTGCAGATCCAAAGTATGGATTTTATCAAATTATATAGAAGGCATTAAAAGTAACAAGGCAGTAAAACGGAGTGGTTGTCCCCTTCACTAATTCTGTAACAGTCTCCACACTCTGCTCTTTCATTGCACCCTCCTTAAAATATTTTTTTTTTTAAACTCTATTTCATTTCAATTCCATACTCCAAGTCCATGACAGGTCTCTCCTCTGGCGCAAAGTCCCTGTCTACTCTCTCCACATAACGTTGCAGAGTACTGTAATATTGTTCGCTCCTTGAGAAAGTGTAGAGTGCAGAAATCTCCTCCCAGGCCTTGTGGTTGGGAAAAGGAAATGGATCGGGATCCTTGTTCTCAAAGAAACTTTGTAGGTTTCTTTCAGCCAGTTTGGAGGCATACTCCAGAGCGTAGGCATCAAAGTGCTCCTTTTCTTTCTCCATATAGCGTTTCCAGAACATGAGCTGCAGGAAACTAACATTTGAACGGCAGTTAGTGTAGCAGGTACCAAGAAGCCCAAACGTGGCTGCGATGATGATGATGCACCAGCCAAGAATCTGCACACAGGTACCAAAACAAAATGATGTTCAACACATACCAGATACTTACGACATTTCACCTTTTATCATCCCCTCTACACTGATGAGGTAGAAGAATATTGACATCAAAGAAAGCAAATATACATGTGTGTTGCCTATGATTGTGCATCATTGTAGTCTGTGAAACACCAATATGAATCTCTAATAATAGCAAGTATAATAATAGGTTAAAATGGAAGGTATCATACAGGGTTTTTAATATACGTTTGTATAAAAATTGGAGGCGCCATTGCATTTGATTATATGTAACTCCAAGCATGAACAAAAATAGTGGAGCATCACCTCCAAGCATGAACAAAAATGGTGGAGCATCATGTTTGTTTTCTTTGTCCATCTATTTGTGAGTTAGAAGACTATACTCAGGTTGATTGATACAATGCTAGATGTGGACCAAAACGTTTACACAGTAATGTACATTGGCAGATTGCATTTAATTTTCAATTAGGCATCATCCCAAAATTGAAAGGCGAAGTACACACTGGACAGTCAACACCCATTTCAACCTAATTTAATTTTGTGATTATTTTAACATGAGTGTGAAAAGCAGGATGCATCCTGAACTGCGGGTTGCTAGCCAATCAAAGGGCAAAAATAGAGGAACAACCATTCACACCCACATTAACTCCGAAGGACAATTATGAGACTCCAATTGGCCTTTCAGATCATATAAACTGACTGAGACTTGTGGCTTAAATGGTCATTACATGTTCATCTTTTGCCAAAGTTGCAATATGAAATCTTCTATTTTGTCATTTTTTTGGTCAACTTTTCTTTTGATGGCGGCGCGGACACCCGCAGCGGCTCCTCTTGTTTTATGTTGAGGGGGAAGAAATTTCATCTGCGCTGTATGTTACACATACTCACAGCACATTTGACAATAAAGTTGTATTCAATTCAATTCAATTCAATTCTAAAGTGGAGTGTTACCAAAGATAACATTTTATGACTAGTCACTGACGTTGTAGTGGTACACACATCGGACTTGTGTGGGGGCAGCGTGGGATTGGTTCCCACTCAGTGAGAGTGTGAATGTGGGTGTAGATGGTTGTTTGTCTCTTTATGTGCCTGGGGACCAGTTCAGGGTGTAGCCTGCCTTCCGCCCAAAGTCAGCTGCGATCGGCTCCAGCAACTCCCCACGACCCTGATCAGGATGAGTGGCATTCAAAATGGATGGATAGATGGATATTTTATGACACAATTTAAGCCTGGAGACTTTGTCTACCTAAAATTCATTATTATATCTATAATTGTCTTATCAAAAGTTTAAAAAGCACATTTCCGAGCAGGGGACCGCTTTTCTTATGCCATATTGCCGACTTAGAGTTAAGGCTTCTCAAATCGTGTCTTCATATGCAAATTGGTTGCAAACAAGCACAATCTTGTTCTCATCGTATAAATTGAAGCATGACGAATCAGCAAATCAGATGGGATTGAGTATTACACCGTTTTTATGTGGATTCACTCTTCCTTCCACAGCCCAAAAACATGTACATTCGGTTCACTGAATACAACTCGTAAGTGTAAATGAGGGTGTGAATGTTTATCTTTTAGGAAACTGTTTACGTCAGGCATTGGTTAGGTTAGGTCCAAGGTGTACACTGCCTCTCATCCCAATCGAGAGCCAGACTACAGACTGTTCATTACAAAGCTAGAGAGAATATTCCGGCTAGTGAAACAAGAGCCAACATTTCTAAGTTATGTGTTGGGGCTTGTTTCTGTCGGGCGCCTCCGGCACTATGGAAAATATAATACGCACATCACAAACGATGGATGAATATTAGTCAAAGAAATGACAAAATTCCCTTACCTGCGATTGGGCCCTCAACATCAGCAGCAGATCCATGCGCTCCTCATCAGATAACTTGGACCTGCCACAGGGAACTCTGGCTAGCTCCTCTCGACACTTCATGGTCTTGTTTTTACAGAAGAGGTCCACCACCAGGTTTTCATCGAGACCGCTGACAGCACACTCATAAAAAGTTCCATTGAGCAGTGCCACGGAAAGCCACATTATAGGAGCTACACAAGCTCCCGTAAAGATGCTTAGGAACACTCTGAAGCATCCAAAGCATCTTCCACGGGGACAAAGCTTCATTGGATTCAGGCAGCAGCCAGTGTAAAGCCTCCACAATCTGGCGCTGAAGAACAGACCCAAGACAAGGAGCACAGCCGCAGGTCCGAGCAGGAATGTGAGCCCGTAGGCAAAGTTCTGGTCATGGTTGCAGGGACACTGAAAGGAGACCATGGAGAAGACTCGCTCCCCGCCTATTGTCAGGAGAGCCATAAAACTGTAGCCAATTGTGGCTTTCTGGTTCATGAAGAAACGCAGGACAGTCTGGAATTTATCCATGGTACCAGTGAGGTTTTAGATGCACTCCAAATGTAGGAAACCAGAAAACAAAAGAGACGGCAGAATGAAAACAAATGGACGAGCAAGTGGTAAACATGTGCTAGGTCTTGCCTTGTTACAGCTGAAGACAAAAACCGTGCCCCTCCCTTTGGTTTGTGCTTTTCCCTTCTGACTCCTCCCTCTGTCCCTCAGCTACTCCTACTCACTTATGGCTTTTTTCATTCAACAAATCTAGTCTTTATCCAAAGGGAAGTCACAAAATACAGTAGCCATTGGTAAAAGAGAGGCTGCAATAGCGTGTTAAGAATGAATACCACTTCCCTTTGTTTTTGTCTGTATTCTTCAGCTGCAACCGTACCATGAAAAGCCTGCATATCCAGTTTTGTCAAGTCCCTTGACCGTAATGCAGCTTGGGATACCAGTACCCTGATCACGTTAAAGATAAAAGCATGGAAACCGCTCAATCCAACCAGTCTAATCTTCCATTTTGTATTCCTTTTTCAAGTTAAACAATCAGTTTCAGTCAGAATATATACTGCTCCCTGCTACCACACCCCACAGTTGAAAGTTAGCAGTAAAATTACAAGCCATCATATGATGATGAAATCATCCATTTGGACAAGGCATGCAAGGAAATGAATCTCACAAACAATAAATTACGCAGAATGACAGTACTTCTTCTATTCAATGTTTCCATACAGAACATACCATTGTGATTGCAACACAGCCGGTCAGCAGCAGCAGCTCAGCAGAATGAAGATGGACTCACATCCTCTCAGTGGTTTGTCTGTTCCAAGCCTCACAACAGTGGCTACTCAGACAAAGTGCCTTGTAAAAGCCTGCTAATGTGAAATCCCAGCAAGACATGAACTATGCATAATCCATAATAGGATATACAGTATTACTTTTGGCACAAACACTCATTAGACTTATGCCACTGATGCCAACTGGTTGAGAAATACAGTATTGTTTTTTTAATCAACAATTGGCTATCACATCCCAATTAAAATCCCACCCTCCAAAACTACAGATCAGGATTGAAGCAGACACAAAGTGTAGGATAAAAAGGATCTGCGGTTGCACCTGAGAAGAAGATGAAGCATTAGCTATATTTGTCATGCTGACAAATGAGCATGACTTTTGACCTCTGCATTTGACCCACCACTGTAGTGGAAAGCAAAAACAGACTGTTAGTTAGGCTTACTAAAGAGTGACAGTTGACCACTGTTTGCAAGGGGATAGGGCTGGCCCACGAATACCTGAAATCTTTGTATAACTGATGCCAAATGAAATGCATTGGTGGAAACAAAAATTCAAATAACATTTCTCATGAAAAACGTGGGTGGGGTTGTCTACTACAGTGTTTTTCAACCCCTGTGCCGCGGCACACTGCTGTGCCGCGAGACATTGTCAGGTGTGCCGCGGTAAAATATCCAATTTGTATGCCTGTGCGGGAAAGTAATCATGTAGTACCCTCCCATACCGCTAGGGAGCAGCAACAGCTAGCCAATTGCCTCGTGTTTCGACCACTAGAGACAAGCGAATTTGTGCCGCATGAATGCAGGACAACAGTGAAACAATAAATATGAAAAATTATAAAATACTTTTTTCTTTGTGCTCATTTGATTCCAATTCAAGCTGGTATAGCGTCATTCTTCAATGTTAAAAACCGTTATAGTAACAATATAACACGTTAATTGTGAAAATAAGCAGGTTTTTTTTTTTTTACATTTTCAGCTAGTGGTGTGCCGCGAGATTTTTTCAATGAAAGAAGTGTGCCTTGGCTCAAAAAAGTTTGAAAAACACTGATCTACTGTGTGTGAGACAAATAAAAAGTACAACCAAGACACGACTAGTTTGTGTGTGTGCGTGCGTGCGTGCGTGCGTGCATGTGTGTGCGTGTGTGCGTGCGTGCGCGCGTGCGTGTGCGCGCGTGTTGCCATTATTTTGATACACAACGTGGAGTTGGAACATCACCAGCAACCCATGTACAGGAAGTGGTTGGACTACTTAAAAAAACCACAGAGCATGTAGACTGTAAATCTCAGACTTTATTTTCACAAGTGAAGTGTATGAAAATACAGTATTCATGTTACCTTACTGACCTAAACAAGCCTTTTAAAAACATAGCCCGTATTTTGGCAAACGTAAGTCTAAAATAAGGGTGCACAGCTGACAATCCGTCCTTACAAACCCACCCCACCTTCATCCACAAAATTAAGAACAGCAGGATTGTCTGCAGGTGTTTCCGTTGATTTAACTGAGGCCATTGGCATCATCCCAGTCTCCACATACTTGTGTAACGTGCTGTAGTAGTAGTCTTTGGTGCTGAATTTGTAGAGCGCCGAGATTTTCTCCCAATCTTTGTTGGAGGGAGTGATGACATGTTGGGGCATTGTCTGTTTGAAGAAACTTTCCAGGTTTCTCTCCGCTAATTCTTTGGCATGGATCATGCTGTAGGAGTCCATGAGGTTGCTCTCTTCCTGAGAATAAACCCTCCAAAATTTGAGCTGTAGGTAGCTGACGGGCGAGGTGCACCGAGCCAAACAGCTCAACAAAAGGTTGGACAACATGACAGATGCAATCAACAGCCAGCCAAGGATCTGTTGATATTGACACCACAATATGTAGAACAAGAGGAAATCGAATTATTTCAGCACAGATTTTTACTTTCTCATATCAAAACGTTAAAGAAATCACCTTCATGACCAACATTAAAATATAGTAGGGTAGAAGACTCAGATTTTGTTGTTGTTTTTATGACTAAAAAGTATATTTAATACTGTTGTAAGCCACTTTAATTAACATAATGTATACTTGGAACATTAACACTACACTTCAGTCAAGGAAAATGAGTGTGGAAAACACAGTTATATTTTCAAATGTGCCATTTTAATTTCCATCCATCCATCCATCCATTTTCTGAACCGCTTTATCCTCACTAGGGTCGCGGGGGGTGCCGGAGCCTATCCCAGCTGTCTTCGGGCAGTAGGCGGGGGACACCCTGAATTGGTTGCCAGCCAATCGCAGGGCACACAGAGACGAACAACCATCCACGCACACACTCATACCTAGGGACAATTTAGAGTGCCCAATCAGCCTGCCATGCATGTTTTTGGAACGTGGGAGGAAACCGGAGCACCCGGAGAAAACCCACGCAGGCCCGGGGAGAACATGCAAACTCCACACAGAGAGAGGCCGGAGCTGGATTTGAACCCGGTACCTCAGCACTGTGAAGCCGACGTGCTAACCACTGGACTACCGGGCCGCCCTCATTTTAATTTCAATTTTTTAAATAATGTAATTCCTCTTCTGTTGAAAGCCTGCACTTCAGTGGCATGCTTGTTTTATTTCAAATTAATCCATTCTAATGGTGTATAAAGACTTAACCGTATTGATCTGGTGCTTTTTGTATTGTTTTTTTTCTACTACCGGTACTTTTGCATATACTGTACTGGACTGTACATTCCCATGTTTCAAGGCTGAAATACGGTATAAAGCTGAGCAATGCTTTAGAGTACCTAAAAACTCACCTGTGAATGAGCCCTGATGTTGAGCAGGACAGCTTCTCTGTCATTGATACTGCTGCCTCTCCCACAAGGGAACTTGTGGAGTTCCTTTCGACACTCGACCAGAGAAGTGGCACCTCCGCAGAGACGCTCACTGTAATCAGTCACGTTGAGACCTGTCATTGCACACTCAAAGTAGTTCCCATTTAGCAGAGCCACGGCTATCCAACTGGATGGTGCCACCAGGGCTGTGGTGCTGATCTGAAAGATTATCTTCAGACAGTGAGACATCTTCTTGCAGCAGGACCAATTAGTCCCATGTTGGCAAAACCCTGTCATTATCTTCCACATTTTTTTACTCAAGATGTAAGCCAGCAGTAGCAGAGCCAGAGCAGGCACCAGAAGGAACACCATGCCGTACATGAAGTTCAGCTCATTGCAGGGACACCTGAAGAGCACTGAGGAGAAGATCTGCTCTCCTCCAGCCGTCAACAAGGAGACTAATCCAAAACCAAGGTTAGTCTGTTTGTTTGCAATCTTCAGGACTGCATTAAACTTGTCCATCTCTGACTGCCGTGCGACTTTTTTTTAAATGTAAGAGTGTGTGGCATCACAAGGCAGTCTTCTTCCTCCTCCCCATCAAACCACCAACACCCACAGGTGTCAACTATCTAGCGATGGTTTATTCATGGGTATATAGTTACAGCTCCATTGAAAAGTTACAATTCATGCGAAAATGTTTGGGCCTTCACTTCCTAACACATTACGAGTGAACTATGGAATCAAAACATTATGTGATGCTGAATGTCCCCTCAGGTGTCTGATCATCATCGTTGTTGCCCTGAAATAATAAAAGTTGTTATAACAATTGACAATGTTCTTGTTTCGCGTCCAACGTTAAGGGTTTGTGGGTTGATTCGAGTAGTTTTCACTCCAACCCACAGAGGGCGCTACTTTATTTTTACGCCTTAGTAGCAAACTGCACCCTACCCACAAAGAAGCATATGAAACGCGACAGATTTTTTTTTGTTGGAGCAATCTTCTATGCTCAAGACAGTGGTCCCTTATGATTACATTATTTACGCGTATTCCGCAAATCGATTGAATTGAAGGTTTATTTAATTTTATATGCAGATTGCGCGTCTCTATCTGAAGTGAGAAAGGTCAAAACATGGCAGAAAACACAGGTAAGGGCATTGGTTAACGTTAGCCAGTTAGCAAGGCAAAGGAGTTGAACCAGCACTTAAACTTGGGATACGATCCTTGAGAAGATAGACTTCGATGCATTTTGTCAGTCCTGTGGTTATTAACTTATTGTGTATGTGACTACCAATGCTACTGTTTTTTTAGCTATGTATATGTTTTGCCGAGCTGTTTGGCTACGTAGCATTTCTGCCCCTCGTTAACTTTCAGCTTCGATGATGACATGCCTGCTGACCTACCAAACGTTTTAAGAATACTTTCAAAGAGAAGGTACTAGCAAGCTTGAATGCTCAAAAGTAACCACACCGAACCCTTCATAACATCTAAAGTGAGGGTAACATTTCATATACGATTAAAGAAAAAAATATTGTATTAATAGAAACTAGCATTTGACAATTATGAAGTCAGTTAACTGCTCCAGAGAGAAAAAAATCAGCATGCAACAAAAATGTTTACTTTCAAATAAAATAGTCGATGTTTTATATGAGTAATCGTATATGAAACAAAAGTGAAATTATCCGTCTGCAAGAACCCAAGAATGAGTCTTCTATATTACGTCATAAATGTCATCACGTGCAGTCAGCTGTAAGCCTGACTTAAAAAAATACTTTCATTTGACAGTATAACATGTATATTCACAAAATAATAGCCATTAAAGTCCTCACTTTACCTTGTTAATGTGAGTGTCATCATCTTCAGCTTCACATATGATTGCAGGCGATTGTAGATCCATGAGACGTGAGCTGTGCATATTTTGACCAACAACAACAACAAAAAATCTATATTTATTTTTTGATAACTGTAGTTCTGAAATTAATAAAAATGAACTAATTAAAAAAATATTGAAGAACCTTTCTTCGACACGTCCATTCGTAGCCACTGCCCTCCTCAAATCCAGATAAAAAATGGTTGGGTGACTTCAGGAAGGGCATTCACCGTAGAAACCGTGCAAAATATACCATATGAGTGGCTTGCTGTGGCGACCCCTGACAGGGAAAAGCCAAAAGTCACTTCTTCTTACTCCTCTATTTTGCAAAGACCACAGCAGATCTGGAGCTTTGGGCTGCCCAACTGTGTCTTGGTGTACAGTCTATTACCAACTTCATAGGCATCTATCAAGTGCTTTGTGATGAAGGCCAACAAAGCAATGTCGATATCAAACCCATTTCAAATTGATTTGGAGGGTATGAATGAATAAAAAACACTCAAACAATACGACTGATAATGCTGATGTAACCACTGTACAGTGTAAATGCAACGCAAAACTATGAATTGTCATGTTGCACATTTTCTCACATTTACATTCTTTCTGATCAGAGCAAAATGAGGCAAAGCATGACAACTCATCATCACCTGGAATGACAGACCAAGAGAAAGAAATGGCAGCCAGTGCATATGAATCCTTTGTGGTAAGTGTTCCCATTTTAATTTTTATAAACTGTATGAATGACCCCATTATTCACACAGGATAGGGACTGGGCTACGCTATAAATAGTGAAAATCTGCTTATAATTGACACACAGTATGAATTAATTTGTGGATTATTATTTTTTTCACCCCAAAAATTACTGAAAGAAAAAAAAACAGGTTGAACCCCTAAAAAGCGTTTTCCATGAACAACATGGACCCTCCCCCTCGCAAAAAAATGGAGAAATCTTTAGTAATAAGGAAGTTCCGTTGGTAATTAACGGCCATTTTTCATGATGGTTGCCACAATGATGAATATTAGTCTTAATGCTAATAAGACTATTATTTGGGTAAACTTAATATTTTGACATCTCAAATATGTATTGAGTATTATGATGCATAATTTGACATTTAGAGCAATTCCAAGATGTGTGGTGACCACTATTGACTGCTTGGAACATACTCACTCACTGAAGGACTGATTTGTCATAAATAAAATGTCTAAAGAAAACATTGAGCTGTCAGAGTCCTGCTGTGATGGAGCAAAGTCTGCACCTAAGTAAGATGGATCGATGGCGCCATTTCATAAAACAAAAGCACCAGGCACCGTGGATTATTTGACCTTGAATTCTTTGGATGGTTGTTCGTCTATGTGTGCCCTGCGATTTGGTGGCAACTGGTTCGGGGTGTCCCCCGCCTAACCCCGGCATTAGGCAGACAGCTGGGATAGTCTCCAGCACCCCCCGCCCGACCCTTATGAGGATAAGCGTATCAGAAAATGAATTTATCTATCTGTCTATCTGTCTATCTGTCTATCTATCTGTCTATCTGTCTATCTGTCTATCTGTCTATCTGTCTGTCTGTCTGTCTGTCTGTCTGTCTATCTATCTATCTATCTATCTGTCTGTCTATCTGTCTATCTATCTATCTATCTATCTATCTATCTATCTATCTATCTATCTATCTATCTATCTGTCTATCTGTCCATCTGTCCATCTATGTATATTTTTTTAACCAGTTCAGTGAAATTTCATCATTTGCAGTGGCACACAATTGCGCTTACACTATTGTGCCCCAGCAGTGGCACACTGTTGTTGCGAATCAATGATTTATCTATCAATGGATTTTCGCTATTTGTCAGCCGGCACAGTCCCTCGCCCCCGCAAATAACCGGAGGTCCACTGTATACAAATGTATGTTGTAGCAATATTTATTTTTATTTTGTGTTATTTGTTATTGGAGTAATTCAAAAGTAATGAAAAGTATTTAAGTTACAGTATATTACTTTAATATTCTGCTACTTGGATTATGTTTGTGCTTTTTTTAACTAGGTAACTGGTACCTGTACCGGAATACATTTTAAAAGTAACCCTCTGAACCTCGCTGTATTCACAGGCTAAGAAGTATGATGAGTCTTTGAGACACCTTGAAGCTCTGCAAGAGTTGAATAAAGACGACTACAAGATTGCTTTGAATAAAGCCATTGTAGAGTTTTACAAAAGTGGTCAGACGACCACAGGAAACCTTAAGCAAAGCCTCATGGCGATGAAGACCCAGGTAAGTGGATGGGGCTCCTATTTTTCCAGCTCCTTTCATCTTATAATGTTGTAAATTTGAAGTGAAATAAAACGAATCGCGTAACACTCTTCATTCAGGTTCACACACCCACCGAAGATGTCGATGGGTTGGATGATGTTGAAAATAGTTTGTTGTACTACAATCAAGCCATTATCCACTATCATATGCGGCAGTACTCAGAAGCCATTTCTATCGGGGAGAAGCTCTATCAATTTCTGGAACCGTTTGGTATGTTGTGGTGAAATGACAATGCGTTTGAAAATGTATGCAATCTGCAAAGTAAGATGTTAGTGAGTTGTGCTTTGTCATGTAGCCATCCAGTTTGGCATGGAGTCATTCTGTAATTTGTCCTAGAAGAGAAGTTTGCTCAGGCTGTGTGTTTCCTGCTGGTGGATCTGTACCTGCTCACGTTCCAGCCGGAGAAGGCCCTCCACCTGTTGGCTGTGCTGGATAAGCTCTCTGTACAAGGAGGCAACAAGAACGGCAAAGGAGAGGTACCCAATTTCAAGATTGAAAGTCACATTTGCACAGTTTTTCAAATTCAGACTGACCTGGGATGTGAATACCATTCAAAGTGTGAGACATCTCTACAGCCGCTAAGCTGTTGCCTTCTTTCAAATCTGGAAAGAAGGCAACAGCTTTGTCTAGTCCTGCCACATTTAGGGCACCTGCAAAGGAAGGAACCATTGCCCAGTTTACCGCTTGCCATCATGCCAAGCAACAGTCAAAACCTTTCGTAGTTCAATTCAAAAATTGAATCTCGTATCATAGATTCATTACACACAGCAAAATATAAAATGGTTGAGAAAATGTATTTTAATTTGACAGGAGAATAAACTCCTTTCGATACCTTTTTCGAAATGAACACAATAAAGCTACCCTGAGCAGTTGTGCCAATGTGGAGGTGTTTGTGGATGTCGGTCATGTTCTTCTTTGACTACACACTAGTTGAGACTGATCCACAGCGCCTCTGCAGGTTGGGGCAAGTCGTTAATTCCCTTTTGCTGCAAGATGCAAATAATACACATTCAACAATCATTCTGAACATTTATTTGACTGGTTAACATGATGCCCACCCATGCGTTTTTGCTGTGTCGTAAGCCTTTAACTGCATGTTTCTTTTCCAGAACAACAAAGATGGTGGGAACCAGAAGGCAGAGTTTTCAGCCATGATTGAGGCAGCTAAATCAAAGATGCACCAGGTATGCTGGAGAAGAGCTAAACTAGATACTTGACGCTCTGCTTTCCCCTCCATAATGACTCATGCTCTCCTTTTACAGTACAAAGTAAGAGCCTACATTCAGATGAAATCCTCCAAAGCGTGTAAAAGGGAGATCAAGTCAGTGATGAACACAGCAGGAAATGTGAGTCTGTTTTGGAACCCCATTATCACATTACCCAGGAGAGAATATGTTTGTGATGTCACAACAATACTAAAATCGCTCCAGTACACTATTTTCTAGTCTAGTCGTATAGCAGCTCTTTACTACCGTTCTAGCAATACACACAATGTAAATTTCACATCAAAACGCAGCCAAAGTTCTCTCGAATGATTGTGGAAGAGAGATGGTCTAATCTTTATTTTCTGTAATATACCATCACTGCAGGTGCTTACCATTTGTGGACAGATTTGGAAATGCTTGAATTTCAATGTAAAAGAATCAATCAGCTTGGTTTAATAAAAGAACTGAAGGACTGAATCATTTACATGTTAGACTTAGAAATAATACCTACGTAAATGCTAACAGTTTTGCCATACTTCAATTACAGAACTGTATTCACAGGAATATACATGATCATTTCTAAATAAGAGGGGTTCTCAGTTTATAACGTTTCTGATATTTCGAGGTGAGGAATGGCTTATAAGGAACTAGTTTGGACATCGACATGACAATGTATCATGTGGCATTAGAAGGCATGCCAGATCACCACCGTACTTAGATTTTTCCAAGGTTTTTTCTGGCTCAAATTGAGGCAGCGGTGGTACCATCTTGACCATGCGCCATAACGTGCGTGTATTCTGTCAATTCAACTGACTGACTTTCTTTTACAGGAAACATACTTTAAGTTAAGAGGTCGATTAAGAATATGACTATTATCATGTTAGAGCATTCATTTGTTAAAACTTGCGTAGGAGAACGATGGGCTTGCCGTTTCCAATACTTTTGGAGGGAATTGTTTGTTACCACTGCAGCAATGTTGTCGTAAATCGAGGAATCCATGTTGTCCTTTTCAATGTTGATTTTAATATACCGGTATGTAAAATAGGAATCAAAACTCTGAAAAGCTTTTGACATTTATTTTTTGATAAAAACATTTCATGAACCTTTATTCCTGTTCCATGTCAGTCTGCACCGTCTCTTTTCCTTAAGAGCAACTTTGAATATCTGAGAGGAAACTACCGCAAAGCAGTGAAGCTGCTCAACAGTTCCAATATAGCCGAACACCCCGGTCCCATCAAAACAGGTAACTGCGACTATACTTTTCCTCTCACGATTGTCTTTCTCTGCACGAATTCTAACATTGTTTTCACATGCCACTGATGCCAGAGCGAATCCCTTTTCTACTCTCAGGTTGCAAATTCTCTGTGTTCTGTAACTCTGGTTTCAGTAGTTTACCATTTTTTTCAATTGTGCCCACCCAGGTGAATGTGTTCGGTGTATGTTCTGGAACAATCTTGGCTGCATTCACTTTGCAATGGGGAAACACAACCTCGGAATTTTCTACTTCAAGAAAGCATTACAAGAAAACGACCACACTTGTGCACAGCTCGGCGATGGCGGCAATGGCCAAGGTGAATGACAGAAAGTTGGTTCAAGTAGTACATTTATACCTCGGAAGCGTGAAAGCGGCACGTGCTGTGGATTGTCAGATTGCCCGTTGAAAATTACACACTGCTGCAATGGAGACTTAAGCGAAAATCTGAAGGGTGTGAATAGCACGAAATAACATATAGCTGGCCATGTGAAATGTCTTCAGGATGCAACAAAAACAGGCCTTGTCATTTACATACTGTGTGTGTGTGTATTTTATATATACAGTGAAACTCCTCTACAACAAAATCTACATGGGTGAAAATACCCCCTAGTGTGAAAAAATCTTCATGCATTAACACCATTCCCATTTTCCTGTTTCAAATTTGCTACAGTGAAAAACCCCCAAATGTGAAAAATTTCTTGTTGCAAACATGATTTCGTTGTAGAGGAGTTTCACTGTACAGTCAAACCTCGGTTTTCGAACGTCTCGGTTCTCGACCAATTCGGTTTTTGACCAAAAATTTCGCGTTTATGCCTCGAATGACTAAAAAATTTCGGTTCTCGAACAAACTGAGCGCACTTGAATGCACCATTTGACTCCTCTCGCCTTCCTTACACGAGGAAGTGACGCTTCCTCAGGTAGACGAGGAAGTGACGCTTCCTCGTGTTGCTTTCCATTGTGAGCAGACGTGTTCAGTAAACATTTTTATTTTAAAAAGAGTGTGGGAAAAAAAATCCTGAGGGATACGGAAGAGTGCCATCTTCACGTCCACAAAACACATGTCAATTGGTTGGCCAAACTCCTATGAATGCACCCTCCATGACTATGTCAAACAATATGCATGTTATTTTTGGAATTGTCGTGTCCCTTAAATTCGGTGTTTATTTAGAGCGCATTGGCCAGTGATTGTGTTGTGTTTATATTTAACAACTGACCCTTTCTTCTGCTCTCTCTTGTCCTTTGTAGCCAAGAAATTCACAGGTATCCCCATGTGTGCTCTACTAGCCAACAAACGCTATGAGCTTCTGTATAATTGCGGCATCCAGCTGCTGCACATCGGCAGGCCTCTGGCTGCCTTCGAGTGTCTGATTGAGGCGGTGCAGGTTTACCATTCAAACCCTCGACTGTGGCTACGACTTGCGGAGTGTTGCATCTCTGCTAATAAAGGGGTATGCCAAATCAAATTTCTGTGATTTCCATTTCCAAGTGTTTTTATATTCTTGTTTTGAAATCTAAACATTTGTAAAGAATTACCACAAAAAAAAAAGGATATTATGCCTTTCAAAACTGGATCATATTTAATCCCTCATTTATCATTGAGACCCTTCTGCAGTATATTTGTGGTCTGGTCTATTTGCTTTCTAATAGGACTCTTGTCACTGTTTGCTTGCAGGGTTCCGAACAAGAGAGCAAAGGTTTACCGTGTAAAAAAGGCATTGTTCAGTCAATTGTTGGACAGGGATACCATCGCAAGATTGTTTTGGCATCCCAGTCCATGCAAAATACTATTTACAGGTTAGTACTCGAGCTCACTACCTCATCATTCATCTTATCTTCCAATAAAACAAGAGAAATACATATGGGGCTTGCAAGGGCAATTTAATCACCATTTGAATTGTATTCCCTTTTTTGATTTTCTCCATTGCTCTGTGTCTCTCTCTTACAGTGAAGGCCAGTCAGCAGCCATTCCAGTAGCCAGTATGGAGTTTGCTGCCATTTGCCTAAGGAACTCTCTGCTGCTGCTGCCTGAACACCAACAGCAGGACGTCAAGATGGAGAACAGCTCCAAAAGCTCAAGTCAGTCAGGAAGCACCGAGAGTGGCAGTGAGAACAGTGATGCCTGCAGGTATGACATACACACGCATACTACAAGATATTCGTATAAATATAAGCACATGCAAGGCGAAGACGTTACTAATATAACTACCACAATTTAGTGGACTGTTATTTTACGATTTAAAAAAAAAAATCTCAATAGTTTATCGTAAATTGACACTTAAAAAAAAAAGCGCCAGACAACGACAAGTGTTTGTGAATGTGAACATCCTTACCATGTGTGTTGTCATGCCGATGTATGCTCGTCACTTGCTTTGCTGTGCTCTGACGAACCTCATCTGTTTTGCAGTGGGAAAGGTCAGGAGGCCGACAGGTTACTCTCCGCGGCGCCATCGTCTCCTCTCAGAAAACAAGAAGTGGAAAACCTCAGGTAATTCGACTTGTCATATTTGTACCTTCTAAGGGCTGTGCAGGCAAATACAACATTAAGGCAAGGCAAGACTGCTTTATTTCATACACAAGGCAACTCTACGTTCTTCACACAAGCAAAAACGAAACTCAGACGAGCATTTACAAAGACAACACTTGATTCAGAAGTAATTCCGAGAGTTGAATTTGAACTATGGGCTCCACTAAATGACCCAAGGATACAGACATGAGAACACTGCTGGGCTTATATTCAATCAGCCTTTCTGTCAAGTATTCAGGACCCAAACCATTGCGCGAATTATAGGCCAGTTGCAGAATTTTAAAATCGGGAAGTGCAAAACTTCAGGTAATTGGCCTGTCGTATCTGTCCCTTGTAGGTGCTCCATCTTGGCATGCAGTGCCTACGTGGCCTTAGCACTAGGAGACAACCTGATGGCTTTAAACCACGCTGAGAAACTGCTCCACCAACCCAAGGTTTCCGGATCGCTCAAGTAAGATCTGTTAAAGTCCTTCTTGGCCTCAAGACGTAACCGCTGTAACGACCTGATGATTGGAATCGTTTGACTTTCGGCTTTTGACTTCAGGTTCCTCGGTCACCTCTACGCGGCCGAGGCCCTCATTTCATTGGACAGGATCTCCGATGCCATCGCACACCTCAACCCGGAGAATGTCATCGACGTTTCTATTGGGGTGCTGACCAATGAGCAAGACCCAGGTCTGCTACTTTTCGCATGAGTAGAGTTATTAATAAAATGGCTACATTGAGTGTTCAGACAGTAGCTGCAAATAACTTCTGTTGAGGGACGATTTTCTAGCCTGGACGAGGTCTGTTCCAAAACCCACCAAAAAAACTAATTTGTGGAAGAAGTTTTAGACATTGTAGCCCATCAACTTTGCGCTGCCTCTTACGCCTGGGGATGTGGCTGTGTTCGGAATTTACAAATCTCATTCAAACATAAATCATAAATGGGAGTCGTCACAAACTGCCACCATTTCAAGTCCAGCTCATGAACCCCAAATAAAGTTCAGCTGTTCTTGTCGGCTTTGTGCACACTTGCGCAACCACATTATCGCATGTGATTGTTTTACTCTCAAAACGTTTTTTTAAGTTAGAAAAAGTTTTCAAATGAAATACAGTCAAACCTCGGACGACAATTATGGACGAAAACGTCCATGATCCGTTCCAGAAGACTGTTCGAAAACCGAAATTGTTCGAAAACCGAAACCACGCTCTTTTTAAAATAAAAATGTTTACTGAACACGTCTGCTCACAATGGAAAGCAACACTTCTGTAAGGAAGGTGGGAGGAGTCAAATGGTGCATTCAAGTGCGCTCAGTTTGTTCGACAACCGAAATTTGTTCGTCATCCAAGGCATAAAAAATGCGAAATTTTTGGTCGAAAACCGGGTTTGACTCTACCATAAACCTGCCATAGTGTGGCTGCAGAATGATTTTGATTCATATTTAGTATAAACTTTAAGCATTGTCTGCAGGCTGGTTATGGTGTTTCCAGAGGTCATTTTTTTATGATTTGCTCAAGAATTGTCTACTAAGTACCAAATTTGATGTGCATCTTTTTTTTTCCTCAGCAGGTTCTGATAAAGGTGACGAACCTGTTGAATCTCGTAAGTAAATTTTATTTCATCTTTAACCCAAACAAACTCAAAAATAATGCAGAATCTTCTGCGTTTTTATGAATAATGGTAAATAGCAGCTTATGACACTGATTATTGTGCATAACCCCCCACACACACACACATGATTGAGTGGGAGATTGTTTTGGTCATTGTTTGTGTATTTTCTCTCTCTGCAGCAGGCAAGCAGACCCCCCTTTGTTATCCCAGCAGTGTGACTTCAGCTCGAGCCATGATGCTTTTCAACCTTGGCAGCGCCTACTGCTTACGAAGTGAATATGACAAAGCCCGCAAGTGCCTTCAACAGGTAACCGTGTAAACACAGTCAGCTGTCACGTGGCATTGATTGGTCCTTGAAGAGCAAAGCGACATGTCTTCTACATCGGCATCATGGGTTCACTTCTAACTCAGCGAGGGAATCGGCATAGTCAATTTTGCGCCTCCAGTGTCCCAATATTTTATTTCTCTTTTGCCACTGTACTGTAGCTTGTTAAATTAATTCCCACCCGCATGATTTATTATATCGGTTCCCTGTGTAACGCTTCTCAAGAGTACATTGTTTGGATGAACTTACTTGCCTTTTCAAGAACAACCTAGCTGAGTTTGCTTTAACAAGTTCTGTTCTTCCAGGATTTCACTTCATGTTGTTTGTTGTCGTCTTCAGGCTGCATCGATGGTGAACACTAAGGAGATTCCACCAGAAGCCATCTTGTTGGGAGTCTACTTGGAGCTACAGAATGGTCAGTTGCCTCCTCCATTTCTGAAACAAGTTCACTGGTGTTGGCTCACATCAAGGCAGTCATTGCTGGCAGCAGCCTGCATTCAAACACAGATTTAGAATAATTTGAATAATTGGCTCAAATTACCTTTGACAATGTTACTCTTGAATGACTAATGAATGATAATTTATGTGAAGACACTGATTGATCATGGTAATGATTTTGCACGGTATAAAGAAACAGATGAATATCAATATGCAACACTTTATTTCTATACATTTCTGCAAAACCTTTCAAATGATCTCTTCCACAAATTTTGTAGGAAATCAACTTGTCTCAAAACCAGTTAGCAACAATAGTTTTAGAACAGTCCAAAGCATGTAGGCACCACGCTGGTGACCCCTGGCTTCAAAGAGTGACATCTATGCAAAGACATTTGAATTAAGTTTTACTGTAGTTAATGAAAATTAACAAACAAACAAAACATAAATATTGATAGAAAATCATGAAATAAAATGAAGAAGCAATTAAAAAATGAAATGAATTGGACAGAAAATGTCCTTCATTTTTTGTCAGTGTCATACGTGAGCTGTATTTTGCTATTGTTCAGGCATACACAATAAGGGAGGTTGAAGAGTTATTTGGGATATTTTTGTTTTGTGTGTGTGTGTGTGTGTGTGTTTTAACGCAATATTTTAACTAACTGTTTTAAAAATACATTTTACACTCAAAATATTCTATTAAAACTAATAAACTTAACGAAGCATACTTGCTCTAAAACCTAATTCAAACTGAATTAAAAATCTCAAAAGAGTAAAAATTAGATAAAAACAACCGTAGCGAAAAACTGTGAAACAAGCAAAGCTTGAGGGTATGTTTTGAAACAAGTCAATTTCTGAAAGTATTTTGTGTGCTGCCATTATTGCAATTATATGACATTGAACCCTACGTGCAAAGGAGGGCGCTGCGATTCCGATGCCGTTGCTGCAGCAACATGTCAGATCCGTCAATGATGTGGCCCAGTCTGAACAGGGCCAAATCCGATTTGGACACTTGCTAAAAACTACATGGACAGTCAATCCCCAAAATGGGATTTGAGGGAGAATCTGATCTGAATGAGATGTCAGCAGTCTGAACTCAACCTTTGCGCTCAGGCCAAAGCGCCATTTGTTCAAAATGCGAGTGAGGCCTCAAAACTGATCACCTGTGTCCACGTCTTCAGGGAATACTCAGCTGGCCTTGCAGATCATCAAACGCAACCAGCTGCTGCCCCCGGCAGTCCAGAGGGTCTCGCCAGATTCCCGCAAGAAACCCATGCAGCCAATCCAGCCTCCCTCATCGTTCACACAAGTCCAGCGTAAATGAGCCTCCATACTCACCATGATCCCATTCGACCACTGACACACTCTTTCTGAGGAGCCTTGCTATTTATTATGCTTCCGACTTCAGAATCAAGAGCCGTATGAAATGCAAAGGTGAATGCTCCCGGATGTGAGAAGTGATCATAGACTGAGGCTCGATGAGGTCATCCTCATTTTTAATTCATTTTGCCTATTGGCCTGAATCAAAAAAATAAAATTTTATTTACTATACCATGTTTGACTCTTTGTTTGACAGTGTTATTCTGTCCTTGTGTGGCTAGACCGAGTTCATCAGTTGCTTTGACTATTTCAAACCGGTACATTCCAGTCAGGCGGCCAGGTGGTCCAGTGTCGACCTCACAGTGCAGAGGTCGTGGGTTCCTGTGTGGAGTTTGCATGTTCTCCCCCGGGCCTGCGTGGGTTTTCTCCAGGTACTCCGGTTTCCTCCCATATTCCAAAAAACATGCATGGCAGGCTGATTGAACACTCGAAATTGTCTCCAGGTGTGAGTGTGAGCGTGGATGGTTGTTTGTCTGTGTGCCCTGCAATTGGCTGGCAACCATTCTCATTTTCTTTATTGCTGGTTTGTTTCATGATGGTGAAATGCCTTCCTTTATTTTAATTTTTAATCCCATTATAAATAAAATGTGTTTGACTTTGACATAATGGGACACATTTTACAAATTTTGTCCCAAGTATGTACATTTATCACCAGAACTGTAAATACAATAATACATGTAGAAACCCAGATGAGCACAGTATATGAATGATGTGTGCATAACTCCATGTACTCCTTTTGTATAGCGCTTCTCCTAATAAGGGTTATTAGCTGACCTGAATCCTCACTCACAAGACTCACATTCACACACCTTTTGAGGTGGAGAAAATTCAAACTTCACATAGGAAGTCCTGAGCCAACATTCAAACTCAACATCTCCACTGTGAGGCGGATGTACTGCCCCTACTAACGCACACACATTTGATTGATTATAGTTCTTTTCACAAAACGCATTTCTTAAGGGCTTGACTGAATCCAAAATAATCAATTTAGCTGCTAAACATTTGGACAATATAACTGGTGGATGAGTGAGAGAGACGACGAGCCGTGGTCTAATCCCAAACAGATCAGTTCAATAAGGCAACTTTTATTTTGGTTAAAAACAAAATTCCACAATAAAGTGCACAAAACAGGGAACAGTTCACTGCCACGTGTGTCCAAATAACTGCGAAAGGATTGAGCCACGCGTACATAAGTACAAAATCGAACAGACCTGACTGTTAGGTTGAATTTACATCGTCTTGACTGATCCCACCTGAACACAACCAATGTTACAGACTTGCGGCTGAGACATCACGTTTCCCAAATACTCAAGTAAAGCAATGGCAAAAGTTATTTACAGTTTCAACACTGACAGATATCCTCTATTTGGTCATCTTCAGCAAAGAATAAAGTGCTGCTTCTTAAATGATTCATCATTTATTAAAATATCAGTGAACTAAATGACCATTTAGTTAGCTCAATGTGAACTGACTGGCTTTAATACTACATTGTTTCTCCTTCAATTCTTGTTGACTAGCAACAGATGTAGGTTCACATTATTAAACTGCTATAAAATACTTGTTACCTGGTACAAACGAAACTGCAAACGGTACATTTGCGGACTTACTGAACCTCCTCAGGTTCAACCTTTCCAGTCCCAGGGGATGCAGAGGTCTCCGTCCTGCATTACTGAGTAGAAGTGAGAAACGCAAATATGGAGGCCCAGCAAGAGGGGTGAACGCTGCTGCAACAGCCTTTTACAGCAAAGAATCATCTGGCTGGAGGTGACACTGGGCTCCTTGGAAAGACCCCGAAGAGAAAGACTCTGGAGACACATCTTCATCACAGCCTCCTCTTCTGCCTGCAACCTGCGCATACACAAAGTCAAGTGACATTTATTTTATATAGCCCTGAATCGCAAACAGACCCTAAAGGGCTTCACATGCCCACAGTTAGGTACATGTACATAATATTTATAAACCAAATTTAATGGTATACATGCATGTAGAAGTACATTTTGAAGTAATTAACATGACTTAATGCTGTATACTAATAGATTTAAACATGTATAAGTTAGGGCTGCCCAGTAGTCCAGTGGTTAGCACGTCGACTTCACAGTGCAGCGGTCAATTCCAGCTCCGGCCTCCCTGTGTGGAGTTTGCATGTTCTCCCCCGGGCCTGCGTGGGTTTTCTCCGGGTACTCCGGTTTCCTCCCATATTCCAAAAAACATGCATGGCAGGCTGATTGGACACTCTAAATTGTCCCTAGGTGTGAGTGTGGGCGTGGATGGTTGTTCGTCTCTGTGTGCCCTGTGATTGGCTGGCAACCGATTCAGGGTGTCCCCCGCCTACTGCCCGAAGACAGCTGGGATAGGCTCGAGCACCCCCCACGACCCTTGTGAGGATCAAGCGGTTCGGAAGATGAATGAATGAATGTATAAGTTAAGTTAGTTTATGAATAACAAAATACAGTAAACATATAAAAAAAAAGAATTCCGGTCCGCGAGAAGCTGCGAAAGTCAGCAAAGCAACAGCGAGTCACAAAGAGCAACATGTACAGTACTGTACTACATGTACAGTATATGAAAAAACAAACAAACTTTTTTTATTTTTTATGAATACGTTTGAAAAAATCCGCGATGCACTGAAGCCGCGATAAACAAACCGCGAAATAGCGAGGGATCACTATACAATGTTAGCTAGAATTATATAAAAAAATCAATTTAACAAGATGAAAACACTGCAGGGAGTGGCCTTCGGAGAGGGGGGTCTCCCTCTGAACGTGTCAAATATGTATTTGGGGTTATATTTATTGAGCCTGATTATTCCTGAGAAATAATTCGTTTTGGCTAAACCAAGTGCTTCTTTGTATTTCAAAGAAGTTAGCCGTTAACACACCTAATGAACCAAAATGAACCGAGTTTTGCTTTATTTATGCGCGACTCACATTTTTTTTCGTTGACTGCGTTGTCTGGCATTGGGTGCGTGGCTCTGGAGGAAAGCCCGCAGCTTGGGCGGGTCACAGTTGGTAGGTATGATGAAGTGGCCCATTTCATGAAGGCTGGGACTCGAGCGGCCCCTGATGGAAATGAAGACAAATCATGTCATCTTCACAGAGAATGTTCAAGCCACACTGATCATTCAAAAATGAGAGCGTGTACTTCTCCAATATCATGTTGAGCCCCTCAAGGCTTCTGGGGTGGAGACAAAGCCTCTGCGATATCAGATTGTTATGGAAAGTGTAAAGGGTGCCATAGAGCTCTGTGATGGGCTCCACCGGTCCCAGCCTCTCTGTGTGAACGACTCGAGTCCCACCCAGGAGGAGACTGATCCTCTCCTTGAGCCACTCTGTCTGCTGCTGCAGGATACGGAAGGCGGGAAGCTGCTCAAACATCTGTGAAGCGCACGAGCCCCGCAGGTGAGCACGGAGGGGAGACCTAACATGCCTCGAGGCAGATGGAAGGAAGCGCATTACTTTGGTCCACTGATGGTGAACATCGGTAGTTCCCAGCATGACATGACCAGAGGCGTTCATCCCGGATTGGTCAGCAAACACAACGGTGTAACCTGGATGATGATGATAAAAGGAAAGGAAGGAAATTTACATGAACTCATTCATCATCAAGTGGAAATTGTTTATGGATGACAAGATATGGCGGTACAACAATTCCCCTTAGAGGTCAGAAAACAAAGATTGGAAGTTTTCCTCGAGACCTCAAGAACCCCTTTACAATGCATAGCTGTCACTGAAAAGTGATTAGATAATTGGTAATCAGCAGTTCAATCACGAAGTACAATTCAAATCTGCGGTTCAATCTCGCATGGTCTCGTCTTCGGGTATTTGCAGAGCTGTGACTTCAGAAGACAAACAATTTAGTGGCTACTGTGGCATGCAGTTGTTTGCTCTTCGTGTTCAGTTGCTCTCCACGTGCTTTATTGGCACTCAATGGTTCCTTCATTGTGTAGCAATTGGTTGCACTAATGGTGAAGGGAGTGGCAAAAGTGTCTTCACCATTCCAAAGGATAAAGAAATAATGTTCCAGCAAACATTGAGCAGATCGCATCGGGTGCACGGGTGTTATTAATTGGACCCAGGCTGAAACCGGCTCCCGTGCCAACGATCTTTCTTTCGGCAAATGCGACTTCGACCCCCGCAGAAGCAAGATCTCCAGTCGTCATGGTGCATTAGACAAGTGGCGTAGGCAAGAGGTGAGGTGTTATATGCATGCACCTGATGGTGATTATGAATTGAGCCGTTAGTGTAATACACTAATAATAATACACTAATAAACTAACTAGTGTAATAAACACCCTTAGTGTAATATGTACTTATTCTGCCCCCATGTCAAAATGCCCGACACGGCAACGGCTTTCTGTATGGCGTGTTGTAAACACCCAGATGCATTGTTTAGTGCTATCATTGGTTTTACTGTGCATATGACACACATCTACAATTTTCAGGCAGCTCAATATTGTCCCTCACGTTGTAACACAATCGTTCCTTAATTCAAGCATTGAATCCTTTTAGGTCCGTCAGTATCGCCTACCTTGACTTGGCAAAATGCTTAATGCTACTGTAGTGTGACATCCATAAATCTGAAAAGAAGGGATACTACCGCACCATGACACAGTTTAACATTTAGTAGCATATGCTCGTTTGTAATAGACCACAAGAATTTCAACCGAGGCAGCGCTGACCGTTGTTCCAACAGACAGATTGATATCACATGAAATGAGCTGATCATGGACCCAATGACAGTTTTTTGTTTTTTTTTACCTTGCAGTTGAGCATGGCCTCTGGATTCTGCACAGCCAGTCGATTCAGACTCTGAAGCTGAGAGCACCTGTGGGTCACTCCCCAACTGCGCTGCCACCTGCACATTGGACCTCATGTAATATGGCAACACGTGCTCAATTTGCCGTGGGCTGATGCGCACTCATCCCGTCTTAAAATGAAGTCAAATGTCAACAATTATATTTGGTCCATGTTCATTTAAAAAGGAAACAAGAAAAAGAAAAAGCACTGTTTCTTTTAACCCCAAAACCCAGTCGAATTACTCTAATGGTGGAGGTAATCATTCCTGTGTACAGTAAGTCTCTTCTATACAGCACTGACAATCACAATTAGGTGCATGCATGAAAAATCAGTTTGGTGCTATTTACAATATCTTAACAAAAAGTAGGTTGCCTGTTTGATGTTTTTTGTATGCAAAATAAAACCTGCTCTAAGTCCGTGAATTAGTGTTTTGGTTTGTTTTTTTAGCAATATCCTTTTCATGCTGATAACTGAATTTGAATTGGGGTTTGTAAATAAAGGTTTGAAGCGAGTTCGATTACATTGGGGAAGCAGCAAGTCTAGCATGCAGTAGGTTGCCATGTTTGAACGAATGACAATGTATCAAAGTTATGCTGTGTCTTTACTTTTGTTTTAGCCAAACAAGTCACAAGTCCTAAAATTGGCAACTCAAATTCTGCTGCTCTCAGTTTAATCTGTTTTTATATTGGTTCAAGGCGATTTGAGGTTTTCCTGCATTTTTTTTCTGGAGTTATTCCGAACCAGTGAACGATGAGTGTACCTGATGTCTGCCAGGTCAAATTTTTGGCACAGTTCCTTTTTCAACCGTTTGAGTTCTTCTCGCCGAGGAAGACTATCATTGTGCTTCTTCGTCGCTTCTGACTCATTGTTTTGAAGCCACATGCTGCCAAAGAAAAGATAAAATTACACTACGTACGTTTAGATGCAAGTTTATGCCAGCAGTCATCAACAGAGAGTGAGGTGTTTTGGTTACTCCTCACCACCTGTATGTTGAGCCCCATGTAAAAAAAAAAAAAAAGCAAGGGTGAACCGCAAAAATGTAAGCCCTGATAAAGACAGCATGAATTGTATTTTCCCTCATGGAGACAGCACTTCATAATCACGTCATTGAATCACAGTTGTCAACTTGTGCATGAGCTTACGCTTATGTGTGGAATTCAGCGGAACTATTGCCAAACCCAAATTCCCCCCACTGTCATTGTGTTAACAACATTTAATAAGAGATGCAACGATTAATGGACACCTGATTGATACTAAACTTTAATAATTTTGATCTTGGATTAATCGTTTAGAGCCATCGTTTGAATTGTCAAAAACCTCAGAATTTTAGTCTCTCTTCAGTATATATTGTCAGATTTCTGTAGTCCTCTATGAAAGCTGATTTATCAGCTTTGTGTTAAAATACACACAAAAAAACCCATAAGATGTTACTTAAAAATGTTGTCAAAAAACTTATTTTTTGACACCTCCTCACATGTAGAAGAAAACCATGCTGAAGAAATCATGGCTTATAAAACGTCACTGAAGTTTACAGTTCCTATTTCAAAAGGTTAAGTTTTATTGTTACAGTACGGTATTTATTAGTACCGTAATGGCCCGAATATAAGACAGTGTTTTTTGCATTGAAATAAGACTGAAAAAGTAGGGGTCGTCTTATGTTCGGGGTCTAGACATTATACCCATTCACGACGCTAGATGGCGCCAGATATCAATGAAACGAATGCTGAACTTGACTCCCCAGGCCAAAGTAAACCCCTGCCACGAAGAATAAAAATAAAAATAGCGGTAGGAAGGAAAAGAGAAGAAAATAATAGAAGAGATAACAGAAAATGGAGAAACGTAGTGACAATCTGGAGAAAAGTGGGTCGAAGATCGGCCAGGTTAACCGGCATCTGAGGAGAAGTTATGATGTCATTTACATTTCAAAAACCAGAAGCCATTAATTTACGAATGTGATTGCACTTTAGATTTGAATGAGGCAAAATAACATGCTTTTTCTATCAAATATAGTTATAATCATTTGTTTCAGATCTACTGTAATCATTTTCTGTATAAAAATTAATTTGGTGTCCAAAAAGTACTTTTTTCAAACTTGAGTCTTGAAAAAGAGGGGCTCGTCTTATAATCAGGGCCGTCTTATATTCAGGCCAATACGGTAATATATTTTAGTCTTATCAACCTTACATTAATGTGACTATTGAGACAGTGTAGCCTGGCCATAGTTTGAGAGTGGCGGACTGCCAAATCTTTGACAGAGAAATTCAGCGTGGAGGCGGGTATTATGTCAATTAGCCACTTGTCTCGCGACTCAACTATGTGTGTACAAGCAAATAAGTCAATCAAACAAATTAATCTCCATCGTGACGCGTGAGCCCAATTTGACTAACTTGAGAGTCGGCTCAACTCTTGCGGCATGCTGCAGCTCCACTTCAGGGTCTCTGAAGCCAGTGAAGGTATAGTAGCTCTTATCCCACTTGATGGGTCTGGAGAAAGGAACGGCGGCTTCATCTGGACTTTGGGTCGATTTAGCAACTGTTTCAAGTTCCTTCATGTGCTCCATGGGCAGACTGCAGGACTTCAACACATTCGTCACTGTGCTCAGGACATCGCTGGTGCGCAAGACAAAGCTCACCGAACGGAACCCTTAAACCAAGTAAGAATGTTTTAAGCTTCTATAGTGAGACAACAGATGGATACGGTGGTCAATATTGCAGTATAAAATCTGTACCTGAGGTCAGAAGATCTTGCTGTATGTCACTGCTGTCTTTTGTGTCTCTCACATAAAAAGTGAGCTTCATGGGCTGAACTGAACGTGAGCCAGGTTTCAGGAGAGTTTCCAAATAGCCATTTAACCTCTTTAAGGAGTTTTCATTCACTTCCTGTAAATCAAATCAAACCCATAAAGACCTCATACAAATATGATGCAACGAGCCTCCAGCGGCGTGGCGTTACAAACATTGGGCAAATCCTTTGGGGAGAGCAAGATTTCAAGTAAGGAATTTCTACGAAATCTGGTATTACAAATGTTGCTAAAATGCCATTCAGCAGAGTGCCACCATGGTATCATGGAGGTCCTGATTCGATGGTTCTACTTCTGTCTTGTTGGTGGTCGTGATAATGAGAATTACAGAGTGGGTGCCCACCGCCATACACACACTACCGTATTGGCCCGAATATAAGACGGTGTTTTTTGCGTTGAAATAAGACTGAAAAAGTGGGGCTCGTCTTATATTCGGGGTCTAGACATTATACCCATTCACAATGCTAGATGGCGCCAGATATCATTGAAGCGAATGCTGAACTTGACTCCCCAGGCCAAAGCGAACCCCTGTCACGAAGAATAAAATAAAAAATAGCGGTAGCACGAAGAATAAAAATAAAAAATAGCGGTAAGAAAGAAAAGAGAAGAAAATAATAGAAGAGATAACAGAAAATGGAGAAACGTAGCAACAATCTAGAGAAAAGTGGGTCGAATGTCGGCCAGGTTAACTGGCAGCTGAGGAGAAGTTATGGTGTAAACTTCAAGATGATTTTTCTCTCAAACATATTGTTATAATCATTTGTTTCAGATGTACTGTAATTATTTTCTGCATAAAAATTAATTTGGTGTTCAAAAAGTATTTTTTCAAACTTGAGTCTTGAAAATTAGGGGGTCGTCTTATAATCAGGGCCGTCTTATATTCGGGCCAATACGGTATATTTCATCACAATTCCATCCATTGGGTCTGGCAGGTAACTGCCCAATTTGTCTCCAATGCAAAAAACTAGACTATTTGTGGCGTTTTCCGTCTTCCTGTCCAGTATAAACAGCAGAGACTTGGAATGGCAAGGCCAGGTTTTTCGACCAATCGTCTATGTGGCAGCTGGCACAGACTTTGTGTTGCTCATCACGACTAGGGCTAATAAAAAAAGCTTGAGAACCACTGCATTCAATCATCCAGATTCTACCTTATATTCATAGGCACATATGTTCATAAAGAAAATCACGATGGATTTGTGGCATGGTCAAGGAAACGCAAAATTCTGGATGCATGAATGACTGACTTACCCGTTCCCTGGGATATTGACCAAAGAAGTCAGGATGGACGGCAAAGTAAAATGGTCTGAGAGCATTGACAGCGTCTGCTCCAGACAGAGCTCTTTGCAGGAATAAATGTGTGGCTACATGTTTTCTTTCCAGTCTACAGAAAAAACAAAACAAAACATGAACAGAGAAACTTCTTCAAACAGTAGCATAGAAATACTGAACACCCACACACACTACAAAAACAATGTTATACACTAATATGCCAACCTAAGATAAGTGCTTTCCCTTGTAGAACATTCTAATTCATGTTGTTCAGTTTCAAGGAAAAGAAATGAAAGTGTTCTCTGATATATCATCATGAACTGGTTCAAACATCCATCATTCCATATTTTATACTGCTTGTCCTCATTAAGGTCACAGGTAATTGGAGCCAATCCCAGCAGACTTCGTGGGAGACACGGCATAGTTCCTCGAACAGTTACCAGTCAATCACACGGAAATTGCTAATACACACAGTTGCAATTCACATAATCACTTAAGTATATTTGTATATTATCGTATGTTCATGACTCAAGAGCTTCAGCGAGAGTCAGAATCAGAATTGTATTTGTGTCACATAGCAACGGTAAATAAAACAAAGAGTACAGTATAGACACGTAATAATGAATTGCTACTGTGTATTTTAAAATGACTAAGTAAGGAGGAAAAAGACCCACAAACAAGCAGCAATTGAGGTTTTGGGCTACTTGTTTGTTACTCGGTGATGTCAATAGGTTTCAATGAAGTATTAAAGATTTACAATTAATTCACATTTTGTTCTTCTATTTTTAAGCCCCTCAACAAAATAGATGAACTCTGCATGAAATTCACATCACTCTAAAATGCTCCATGACATGACATGTCATGAATCAGTGAAATCTCTTTGTACAGATTAATGTCTAGACTCGATCATCTGTTTTATTTCTGTATCAAATATATATCAACTTAACCTAACTGTAGTTCATGTGGCTCTCGAGATAAAAGCCACCACCTCTTTTATCCATCCATCCATCCATTTTCTGAACCCATCCTCACTATGCTATATCCCAGCCATCTCGGGCATAGGCAGGGGACACCCTGAATATCATCCACTCACACTCACACCTAGGGACAATTTAGAGTGTCAGCCTGCCATGCATGTTTTTGTGGGAGGAAACCGGAGCACCGGAGAAAACCCACGCAGGCCCGGGAGGCTCTCGAAGATAAAACGTGCTAACCACCACCACCTCTTTTAAACTAACCTTAATATTGATTTTGTTCTGAATAGTCCAACGCGCTCCAGTTACCTGATGGTGCAGCGGAGGAGGCAGTGGGCAAACATCGTTGATGCTGAGTGGTGGACAGATTCACTTTAGCTCATGATCTCAGCAACGGCTCCATCAGCAGTCCTGCCGTCACAAATGACAGTGCAGTGGATATTTAAAATCTACACAGTTCTGTTCAAACTTGTTAGACAAAAAATTAGAGCAAGATAGATCAGTTAAAAACTTTTCCCCACCATTAATGTCGAAAGCCACTCATACAACACAACTGAAAAAAACGACAATTTTCAAGAGAAGTAAAAGTTTAGTCACTTCATATCAACATTCTGGAAGTCGAACATATGCCACCTGCGTGACAAGTTATGGCATGCATTGATGGGGTGACATAGCATAAACTACGTTTGATAAGGATGTTATTGTCTTAAATACATTCATTCTCGCAATAAGGAATTGAATACATGACCAATATTAGTCCAGCCCAAACAACTATATTACGTAATAGGTGCAACTGTCATTCCTGTTTGTTGCGTTAGAATTAAATGCACCAAGTCGAGCTTCAATAACATGACTAGCCGTAAGAACGTGACCTTTCATCCTTACTGTTGGTCCGACACAAGAAAGACATTTAATAGGTGATATTAAACTGGCAAGTGAAAGTCTTTAGGAGATAAATACTGCAGTGTTATTACTCTGCTGACTGGAGTTTGCCTTGCCTTGCCTGGTGCTCATGTTAGCTGCCTCCTGGTTGGTGCCTTCAGTCTTCGCCGGTTTCTTCTTTGACGAAATATTCACCATTTAGTGCCTCCAGCTGGACGGGAGGAGCCTTCGCTGATGGACGTCTTTACTGTACCGTACGTTGCAGTGGTCATCATTTGAAAAGCGTAGGAATTGCCATTGTATTTTCCTGGTTTTATTATTTGAGAATTTCAGGCAATTGTTATTCACCTAAATTAGTTTTGTATCTGAAGAAACACAAAAGTGACACACTATTTGCTTTGATGGCCGTGGCAGGCCAAATGGCCCCCGGGACTTTACTTTGAAAGGAAGGAATATGTTGTCAACACACATTAAAATGCATACGTTTTTTCTTTTTATTCAAATACATTGCAGAAAAAAAGACATTAACCCACAGAGTGACAAAAACAGAGAAGTGGTACATATGCACATTTTATTCTGCAGCATACATTTCATACATGTTCAGAGAGACTATTGAAACACACACGCCATAAAAAAAACCCGTGTAAGAGCAGTTTTGTAATAAAGGCAAACATTTAAGAAGTGATAGGCATTATATGATTGTTTTAGTGCCATACCTCAGACAGAAAGCAGTGGACAGTCAGCTCTCGAAAACTCCTGAATGGGGTGCAATCAGGACCATGTTGATTATGACATGTTTGTTTTTTTCTCTTGAGATACTTTTCACAATGGGCAACATTGAAACTGATTTTCCTGAGAAGTAAAGGCATATAAGTACCGTACAAATGAATGACAGATATAGCATACATAACTTCTTATTCAGTACAGTACTGTGAATCAATATGGCTTCTTTGTTGTTATTCAGTCCAGGACATACTGTAAACAAAGAGATCCAGAAGACAATTATGCACCATCGGTCTGGCAGTGGAATAACAGCTGGTGTTTTTTGTTGTCTTGAGCATATGCGCATTAGCAGCTCTGGTAGGCCAACTGACGCTACAATTCTGTGAAACAAAACTTTAAACATTAACTTGGGAGTGTACATTATTGTGAAAGCTTTAAGGTGAGAATACCTTCCGACAAAGTAAGCTTTTAAATATTTCATTTCTAGCTGAAGAGTCAAAGATTGGCCATTGTATAGCTTTCATCCAGACCCGAGGGAAGAATTGTACTGGAAGGGACATGTGATAACTGACAATTTGTCCTTTAAAAAAAAAAAAATCTCAAGGGTCTAAGCAAAAAGCAGGTTTGGATAGTGCAATGGGGGCTCACACATAATACACCTCACTGCAGCAGGCTGACAGAGGTTTGATTTATGATTTATAACAAAATGCAATGTACCATGTAAAAATGCACAAAACAATTCAGTAATAAAATGCATAGTAAAATATTTGTTATAAAAAGAATGTCTTACAAAAATTAAAAGCAAACCACATCTGTAGGTGTAATTTTTTTTCATCTGTTAGTTAAGTTTCGTATGTAGTCATGCTATTCTCAACTGTTACTACCTTGAGTCCTTCCTGTGTACATTTCTTTGCATCAAAAAAGAACAAATCCTTCATGATAAGTTTAATATCGCTTGACCACGTCACTGGAATATGCACTATTTGATCAAATTACAATGGCCTTCAACAGAGTGCAAATATTGACCTGACTGTCGTGACTTGCCTTGAAGCATAACCAAGGACAGCGGTTTCATCGCGCTAAAGAAAGAAATGATTAGCATGAAAAATTGCTGACGTCCATGCAGTTATCACATGTGCTCTGGATGGCACTGCAGACAAGAGATCATCTCCTGGACCGGTTTCCCCTCAAAACAAATGTGATAGACCGCCGAGAAAAGAGGGAACCTGGAGACAGAACAATGAAGTTGCATTCAAAAGCTACGGCAGGTGGCATTATACACCAGTGCATATAATTACATGTTGCTGCTTCAAAATCACTATAGTAAGCACGCCCACCTTTGGAGCTGCAGCTGTCTGATGTGGGCCCAAAATTCAAATTGTCACAAAAATATCATTGGTCAACACATTTCAACGTAGAGATGCTGCATATTTTTCCACACTTTTTTTTTTTGCGCTGATTCCAAATCTGTTTTTCTCTAGCACATCAGGTTTTCATCATCATCATCATTATATATTCTATGTTCCGCTAGACGATGTGGCTCGTTGTGAGAATGAGATGAAGAACAGAATCAATCTTGCCCTGACTGTCAAAGGCACTTATAGTACTCTTGCAATTCGGTTTGAACCCATCTCCTTGACACAGATGCATGTTTACAAACTCAGTCAACAGGAAAACCCTCCTGATTTGGTTGCAGTTCAGCATGTTCATGAATTATTGGCACCCCTGGTTAAGATGTTTTAAAAGCCTTAAAATAATAATGTCATCATTTTTAATTGCAGAAGAATACTCCCATACTGAAAATTGTATCAAATACAGAATCAAGCTCCTCCCACAGCCATCCCAGTCCCCAGACCTCAACCCCATTGAAAAACTGTGGAGTGAACTGAAGAGCAGAGAGCAGAAGTGAAGACCCAGGTCGCGGGATGATTTAGAGAGATTGTTTAAAGAGGAACGCTCGAAGATTCCTCTTTCTGCAGTCTCCCATCTTGTGAAACATTATAGGAGACAAATTAGGCTTCGATTTTCGGGTCAAAAGGGGTTGTACAACGTACTGACGTCAGGGGTACTAATAATTTTGCACACATGATTTTAGTGTGAAAAAAATATTTCAGAAAAAATGTGGACTTTCTTTCCCCACTGAATGAATGCACTTGAATTAAATGTTGTATTTTCCTAATTTTCTTATCTTTTTTTCTTGGTCCTATATGATTTAGAAAAAAAAGGACTTAATTAGAAGTTAAAGAACACATCTTCACTCGGGTTGTCAATCATTACAGTGTAGGTTAAACTTCAAGACAAAAAATGAAAATGAAAATATATCAAAACCCCGATGTGCTAGGAATTTCTTCTTTTTTTTTTTTGTGGAATCAGTGGCAAAAAATGCATTTAGGGATACCTAAAGCCATCTCTGGTTAAAATTTGCTGTTGACCAATGACCATTGTATTCATTTCCATATGTGGTTTGGCATCAGCAGCATTAAGGACAGAGTAACCTTCCTAGCTACTGATAATTAAATGACCGCATTTGCAAGGGACAATTCAATACCGATGGTCGATTGAGAAAAAAGCTGCACACTAACTTGTCCACCAGGCCCTTCTGCTTGAGTAGGTGGTAGACCTCAGCTGAGGTCGCGGGACCCTGGAGCTTCTGACCATTCAGCATCTCCTTCTCCAGTTCCTCAATGGTCTTGGGAGATGCGGTCAGTGAGGCAGACGCAGATTAAACTCGTCCTTTATCGTTTTCATTTCAAACATCCACCAGATTTATGTCGTCTTACTGTACCTTGCCTGTCGTGGCAAAGGCCTCTGCCACCCGCCGATTTCGGCCACCGTAGCAGGTCGTGATAAGGTCAGCGACACCACAGCTCTCGAGGAAGGTTGCTGTGGAAACGGTGTCCTCCTTCGAGAAGAGTTTGGCAAAAGCGATCATTTCCATCAGGCCCAGACGAATCACAGCCGCCTTCGTGTTGTCACCGCAACGCAGCCCGTCGCAGAAACCTGCACCCACTGCCACAATGTTCTGACCCAGACGAGAAGACAAAGGAATTATCCGATTAGTTTTCAGCACGGTGAACCCCGTTCATCGCGGGAGATGGGGAGCGGGATGGCCCATAGAAAGCAAAAATCTGTGTAGAATTTATGCCCAATTAAATATATTATGGGGTGGGAGGGGGGGGTTAGTTTGTTGGAATCATGATCTCCTTTTTTCACTTTGATGCTGAGTATGATTCTTTGAATTGTGCTTGTTCTCCATGAAGTACACTTTGAAATCAAGAAAGAGTTGTATCTGTTATACAGTCAAACCTCGGTTTTCGAACGTCTAGGTTCTCATCCAATTCGGTTTTCGACCAAAAATTTAGAGTTTTTTATGCCTCGGATGACGAACAAATTTCAATTCTCGAACAAACTGAGCACATTTGAATGTACCATTTGACTCCTCTCGCCTTCCTTACACGAGGAAGTGACGCTTCCTCGGGTAGACGAGGAAGTGACATGTTCAGTAAGACATGTTCAGTAAACATTTTTATTTTAAAAAGAGCGTGGTTTCGGTTTTCGAACAATTTCGGTTTTCGAACAGCCTTCTGGAACAGATTATGGACGAAAACCGAGGTTTGACTGTACTTGATTCATTGAGATTTGGGCTTCCTTTATGTTTTGAGCAGTGTAAAAATCACTTATCCCAGGTGAGGTACGGGGCTGGTTGCTGCTGAAAAGTATGTATGATGCTTTGTATACTTTTCTTTTCTTCCAGCAATTTGGCATGTGTATATGAATTTTTTTTTTTTAATGGAGAGGTGATGCAATGTTGCCCGGTGTCAGACTGGATAGGGTCCAGCTGTAGATAATGGATGGACAAAAGAGTAGGCAGCGCTAAGGCTGCTTTCACATTTCTCATCTTCCAAACAAAGTCAAAAGCATTAGTCAGCTCACGCAAACGCTGCAAAAAATACAGACACCTTCAGAAATGCGGCGGTGCAGTTGATCTCAATCATTATTTAGCACTATAACTGAATGAGTGAGAACTTGTATTATTATTGTGCGTACCTTCAAAGCTCCACACAACTCCACAGTATCTGCATCATCCACCACTGTGATCCGGAAGTTGGGAGTTTGCAAGAGCTCTTTGAATAGTAGGCCATTCTCCAGAATTTTGCTGCCTGCGTATAAAGTCAACGTTAAAACAAAAGGACATCAAATGCCTCGAAAAGTATAAACATGACACATTAACAAAGACAGGATAGCTTTTTCAAAATTAACAACACAGATGAGGTATTTCAAAGATGTGTTTTCTATCTTTCAAAATCGTGATTTTCCTGAATTAAAGGTCGGATTTGAAAATTCAAACACACTGAAGCATCCAGGTTAATAGCCTTAGCAGTATGATTTTATATTTCTTAGAATAAACTGTCCAAACCATGACTTAACCTAGCTTCTAGGCTAAGTATTGAAGGGGCTAGGTCCTAGCCCCTTCAATCCTCAGATCTGCTCGAGGTCGTTCCATCGTACTTTTGTTTCCCTTCATGATATTTAGTTTGCGAATGACATTTAGCAATGACGTATTATAACTCATACTATACTGCACGGTCAGATCTGATCCTTCTATGACATCAGTATGTAATGCTTTTTTCATTCACATTTGTTCTGCTTACCGATGGTGGTTTCACAGAACTTCTCAGCTGCCACTTCATTGGCGATGTTGGCGCCCATGAGAACACTGACATCAATGCCCATCTTCTCTCTAATAATGTCAGAGATCAGCTTGAGGCCCTCAGGTCCTTCATCTATCCCCTGAAAGAAAAGCAAATGGAATTTCTCAGAAATAATGTTCCCCAAAAAAGGCGTATTGGACAAGCTGAGTGACGTCGTGCAATTTTTCTTCGTGAGAGGGATTTGAAAAAGTTGGTGTATACAGTGCAATGCAAGCCAACAGCTGTGTTCTAGTGTTGCCCCGATACTATAAATCTGGCGGTCCAATTAATGAGTCTGTCCACATTCTTTCAATCAGCTTTTTAACCTGGATACTGTGAAGACTTTCAGTCTTGCATGCGGGCACACACAGACCTTGTTTAGCAAAGTGTTGTCTTGGCTTTCATCTTAGTCATTAAATGCAACAGTGAAAATGTACCGCAGATAATAGCTCAAAAAAAGTCCCTGATCAAAATGTAGTAGGCAGCCTGTCACTTCAGAGAGAAATTATTATATTTTTTTTTAAAGCCCAATTTATGTGTGCGTTGAACACAACAAAATCTGATGAATGGCATTTCATAATCTTAATTAGATACTATGGACTGAGTAGCTACTGTCCACTGTTGAGATGTGAGACGCTGAGAGAGCTGAAAGGGAAGCCGTCCTTTATAAAAAATAATGCGAGTTAAGTTAGATGGCAAAGTACACATCCCAGACTTAGGTATTTATTTCATGTATACAGGTTGACACACAGTAGGTGCACCTTTGCCGTTATTCCCACACTCCCCACCTACTCCCAAGTACCAGTACCATACACACGCTCTGGTGCGACCAGATGACATTTTTTACCAGCATACACTGAAAAGTTGGCTGCATTTGCTAGCATATTCTTTCCAGTGCCATAAATAAATTTTTGGGAACCATGAGTGTACAATTCACAATATTTCTTGCTCTTGATAGTTGAGTTTTCTATTCCCACTTTTAAACGAATAACACTGACATACTTACAACGTAGCCCTACAAATGGTAACATGGCCAATCAGCCTTATTCACATCTTGTGTGTGAGGATCAGGATTTGGCCGACAGTGTATGAAATTAACACTCACTCCGTGGAATGTGCTGAACTCACACATCTTGCAACACTCCAAGTGTGTGTGTATGTCATGGGGGTGGGGGTTGTTGATGAGCTGATGTTTGAGCCAAATAGCCACTGACAGTAGGAGGGCTGGGCCCTTTGTAGTTTAGTATTAAAGTGGAGTTACTGGTCTTACCTTTATTAAAGTGATTCCCCGAGCTTTTGTTGGAACACAGCCGACTAATTCGTCGCACAGTTTCCTGATGAACTGGTGGGGCACCACAAACACCAGAAGGTCTGCTCCCTCGGCAGCATCGCGAAGCTGAGGAACAGCCACCTGTCAACACAGAAAAGATACAAGTTACACTGCCATGATTTCATTTGCAGACTAAAAATCTTGACATGTATGATCAGTTCAAATGCAAGCAGCACAGGCAAGGAAGGAACTACACTTTAGCCTAAACATGAATTTGGATGATTTGGGGAGGAGATGAGGCTGCCTGGGGCGAGATGACAGTGTTAAATATTGAGAGAGACAAGGCAACTAAAATACTGTCACTGCGAGTGTGAAACACATTAATTTTAAAACGAAAGGATGGTCTAAAAGATGATTGTCGTACCACATTATCCGGCAGTTTGTATCCAGGCAGGTACTTGACATTCTCATGCTCAGTGTTGATAATGTCAGTGAGTTTTCGACCGTTTATATTTTCTTCAAACACCCACATCTTCACGGTGGTCGCAAAATGTTGCAGTGACCTTGCATTATTTCCAATGATCCTGGCAATGGCTGAGCCCCTGGAAACAAAACAGAGGTCGGTTTTTACATTGGTTAAGTCTGTACCTCACTTCAACTAAATACTTAGGCAAAGACAGAATGCCTAATTTATGCCAATAATGCATACACTTGGCAAATATTTTGTTTTCTGTAAATTAGCTTTTTGGGGTGGTGTTACAGCACAGCTCTACTAATGCTTTCTTTGTATCCCCTGTAGTAACAACAATCCGCTAAAAGGTACTTGTGTACTGTAGTTACTTAACTGTACTAGAGCCCCTTCCTGTCAGTGTTGTAATGATGATACAGTAATGCAATGCAATACAGTAAAACACCCAATTGCTTCTGCTATAGCCCACATTAGCAACGGGCAAGCTATAGTATGAGGAGTCCACGTACAGATTCTAAGAAATGTAAAACTGAACCACATGGATTCTAACGGGTTGAATCAGTTAAATCATCACCGCTGTCGCGCGATTCTCGTATCTTGTTAAAACTCACCAGTTTCCGGATCCTACAATGCAAACTTTGAGCGGAGACGCCATGGGTAACACGTGTAGTGTTTATCCACCTTTTTTACTTTTCTTTTTTTTTTCTTTAGCGTAAACGTATTTATTTTAGAAACACCAAATGAACCTCTGGCGGAGACAACGACAGTTATGCAGCAGCTGCGGCAGTTGGTTGTGGTCCAGAAGCAAGGCAATGGTCACGTGACCGCCACATCCCGTACATTGCTGATTGTTGGTGCTAGCAGGAAGAATGCTAACGTTTTAACTGTGTACACGAAGCTTCCTTCCGCAACTAACGCATTTAAATACACAATGATAATCACTCACATTGTCGAGTCATTTAATTTAGGTGGGAAGTGAAATATGTAAATGACTTGCGACAGCGGTAAAAAAAAAAAAAAAAAAAAAAAAGGAACCTAACAAAGGACGAGTAGTTTGCATGCCTTGTCATCATTGCTCCAGTTTTCAATTAGAAACGAACTATTACAAGTAAGAGACTTTATGTACATTTGGCATCAGAACCATTACAGTTGCATTTAGTACAAAGTTTGAAGTTGTCCGAAAAACGGACAATCGAAAATATAGCGAGTAAGTAAAGCGACCATTAAAGTGTTATTTTTACTGCGGTTAAATTACTGCACACGTCAGCGTCATCTACTGATGACGCCACCGTAAGATTCACAACATTACATAACAGTGGCAGACAGGCAATAACAATGGACATTTTAACAATTTACTGTACAATACTCAAAACCTCAGATTGCTTTCAAACACGAAACACGATTCTAAATACAGCATTTTGGGTTTTTTTTCCTTTGCAAGTTCTTTCCCACCCACCCAGCCTGCGATACCGTAATGATGTTATGAATAATTCATATCCACTGACTGTAGGGGGGAGTATTCCTGGCTTGGGGGAGTGACCAACCCGGGATTTCCAAATTGAAAAAAAACAAAATAACGTCACCACAGATGGAGGGAGGAGGAGGACAGCTCCGCAGTAAATAAGTCCGTATCTCTTCAGTGTCAACACTGTCAGGAAGCAGCAAAGCTCTACTTGTAGAATTTGTGTCCTTATCTGCATCACTTGCTAAAAGCTGCAGTGAATCGCTGAGGAGCAATCTCTTGACACTTCTTGCCTGTCTCTTTACAAACACTTAAACATAGTAACCAACCGTGAACAGACAGAATTGAGCAGCAACAGGAACGGCAGCATGAGCCGGTCCGTGCGGCAAGAGAGCCCCGTCAGATATCCCGAAAAGAGGCAAGAACGGCGAGTTGGACCACCTGCTTCCGAGTACGGGCATAGTGGTGCAGGTTCATCGGCGCAACAACAGCATCTGGAGGGAGTCCTGAGGAAATACACGAATCTCCTGCAGGGCTGGCAGAATAGGTGAGTGAAATGCAGTGTAATAAAAAAAAAATATATATATATATATATCCTTTACAAACTTTTAATGCAAATATTCCATTGATAATTGTTTAACTTGCATGCCAAATTAATTTGTGTAGATATATAATGGGCAATGTCTAAATGTTATTTATTTCTGTTTAGATTATCAGGTTAACCAGAGGTGAAATTATAATTGCAAAGAGCTTCATCACAGCTTGATCTCGCATGGCTGCTTGAGAAATTTAAGGGAAATAATTTAGGAGTTTCTGACATTAATCATTCAATTTCAAAATGTAGGATTTTGTTCTGTTTCATAATAATGAAATATGATGTGCAATTTTGCCACAGTTTGGTTTTAGCCACAGGTTCTTCTACTCAACCATGAAAACGACCCGTAGCTAAAGCCAAACCATGACTTTCTGGACCTGGATTTGCCAACACTGGTCTTCACTTAACCTAAAATGCATGTTTGGGGAATTTGGGATGAAACCTGAGTATCCTGACACACTGTCACAGTGCCCTTCACTACAGTATGGTGTCATGATACAGCAACTGAGTGATAAATCATACACAATATTGAAGAAAAAAAAAGATAATTTTCTCTTCAACTGAAGCAAGGAAAACATATACTGTACAGTACAAACCTAATTCTTATTTTAGTACAGAACCACTGGTTTAATTTTGCAGGACATTCCCAAAAGCCTTTCTCCCCATTTCTATCCTTGTATTTAGAATAGAAAGCGAGAACTAGTCCTAAGAATGTAATGAATACAATCAGGTACTTTCCTGCCTGATAAAAACACAAAGATAGGGAGGAAGCAGCCCAGAAATTGCCTTGTAGTGTAAATGAAGATGTGCCAGTGAAGGAGCCTGCGGGTCGACAACTCACTTTGATCTTATCTGCATTTGAAACAAGGTTCAGCACCACGAAGGTATTTCGCAAATCTTTAAAGACTTGTGCAAGGGATGCAGCAGAGGAGTAGACAGTGGTGCCATTCGCATAAGCGTTGAGTCCTGCATTTGCCACATTTCGACCAAGATTGTTCACATGGATTGGTAAATAAAAGTGGACCGAGCAGAGAACCCTGTGTCACACCCTCATGAACAGATATAATGTCAGAACAGAGACCATCATATCTAATACATTGCGACCGACTGCTAAGATAGTTTGAAAACCAAGCAGCAGCTTCTTCCAAAAACCCAGAGCTCACAAGTCTATGTTTTAAAACTTGTATCATGTCTTCATGTAACAGTTTCAGTGGAACAAATGGTATCAATAAAATGATCAAAAATACTAATTTCATCGAGGCATTGATTGTCCTTCCGGTGTTTCAGTACAACACATTACATTATCAGTATTTTGTTCCATTCCTTCTAAGAAATGCCCTCTTATGGGAGACAGCACACTAATACTGAATATAATTCCTGCCCGATTCACGTTCAAATACATTTTCGATCAAAAATGTAACGAGGAGCTCGGTGTTTTCATCGGTGCTCATGTCATTGTGGATGACTGACACACACACTCACAGTGTGTCCTATAAATCGTCTTCGCAGCCAACTTTTGTTCATCACCTCCCACCTACTTATATTTGTAGCCATTCAATTGTTCATGCATGCTTCCAATTATTCAATTTTAGCTTGTATTGTGAACACTACTGAGAGGAGCTGTGTGGGTGAGTGTCCCAGAAACACCGAATGAGTCATCCAGGAAAGCCCTGCATTTGTTCCTCTCCAGCATCTTCTCTCCATCTAGACCCCCCACACCCCTCCCACCCCTTTCCCAACTGTTACTGTCTTCCTCTCTTTTCTAAACTGTCCAACTGGATCAATAGAACCATCCAAATGTGAGACTGCTTCGTGACTGTGGGAAAGGCTATTGGGTGAAATATTTCATTCCGTTTGTTCTTTCCTCCCCTTTTGAGAATGCTGACTGAGCATTAACACACGAACATATTTGCATTCTCTGCATCTGTTATTCCCAGTGTTGTGGGTGCATTAGGTTGTTTACACAATCAGAGTGTTGATACTTCAGTGGCATGGTCTACTAAAATGGTCTCAGAATGTTACTTGGATGTCATTTTGCTGACAATTTATAGTGTCATTCAATTCAAAGTGACATTTTCACCTATATACATTTGTTCCTAAAAAAAACCCAAACTGTATTTTGATTTTCCTCTGTCGTTTTTCGTAATTCTCTCCCTCTTGCAGGTATTTTGTTCTTGACCCCGAGGTTAGCCGGCTTGACTACTATCGAAATGAACACAACAAAAGCCAGCGGCCTCCAAGAGGTTCCCTGTCTCTACTCGGAGCACGGGTTATCTCCGCCGGTGACTTTCCTTACATGTTTGTTATTCAGTCGCCAACTGGCGAAGCCTATAAACTTAGAGGTAAGTGTGACATGTAATACTGGATTTAGCGACTCAATAAATAAATAAATACTTAAATACATTCAAACCTTTTATTTGAGTTACAGGTATTGTTGCAGCAACGGTATTGCGCAATGGTCTTGGAACACCATTCACTTTGTGATATTAAAACGCTATAATGACCATATACTGTAATTGGAATGTTACATTTCTTTTCACCTTTATCCAGATCTCCACTAACGTTTAATGGCTTCTGGAGCCTATCCCAGTCAAGTGGTGATAGGCAGGATTACACCGTGGGCTGGTCGCCAGTCAATCACAGGGTGCATATAGCCTCCACGGAAGACAGGAAATTGAACGACTACATCGTCAGTGTCAAACCAAACAAAACAGCAACAACAAAACTTGTTTTGGGCGATAACATTCTAAGAAAGGGACCAATCCACTTCAAATAGGATCGTTTTGTTCAAAACAACACAGAATTTTGGGTCAAATTGGCCAAGAAGCAGGTTGGTCCATTCTTGACCCAAACTGGTTTATTTTGGACCCACCTGTTTTTAAAGAACATTTTAGCTCACTACTGAATGTACAGTAAGCAGTATTAACTGTGGATATAACTTTTATTTTTTTTCAAAATTGGGGAACCAAATTTCAGTTGGTCATTATTTCTGTTCCTATGCCAACCTTTTTATTTGGCAACTACATATGGACATATACATATATAATACCGATAGGCTATATTGCAGCAGCTTTTAAACACCAGCCGACCTTCATTCCACAAATATTGTTCACTGATTGCAGTGAAAACAACAACAACCATTTAACAGTTTTTGGAAAAAGCTTTGTCAGTGATGTAAACATTGCAACAGTAAGTCAAAAGCTTAAATAATTTTTGTTTGTTTGATAATTGCGTCAATGAAACCAAAATTTCATTCATATTCAAGCAGGAATTCTTTGTTACCATCTTTGATGAATACAGGGCAGCTGTCCCGCACGTTTTTGTTTGTTTGTTTGTTTCAGCATCCAATGCAGCGGAACAGGAGTTATGGATGACAAAGCTGCAGCTGTGTTCTCGATGTCACTCTTACAATGGGGCTAAGGTACACACACGCACACGCACACGCACAGTCATTTCAACCATTGGTTGAATTCTGCATTGACCACAAGGCGTCAATGTTCAATCAATTCCCTTCTCTTTCTTGCTTCTTTATTGGATTAGCTACCGTATTTGTAAGACAGTTTGTTTTATTCAGCCTCTTATAGTTTCTACATCTCCTCCACTCAGGCATGAAGCAGATGTCTGATCTCTGTAATGGTTTCTGCTCTTTGACACGTTTTCACTATCACAGGTGTGTTAAAAGCAACGCAGGCTAGGGATGGCGATGTACAGTTTAACGTGACCTGCTGTCACTAAATGGACAACCGAAATAATCCAAATGTTTTGACGCTCTGATGCTTTGTTTTACACCCTCACAAAACGACTGGATGTCCTTTCGTTTTTTCATCTCACCACTGAAAGCCTCCCATCTGCTCACTCTTCTCCACACACAGCTGCACCAGGCGGCTGATATATTTCAGCACATCTTCGTGTGGTTCATTTGCTAATGTGCTGTGTGAGCACTATGTGTACTGTGTTTAACTCAATAACCGTGTGGCGAGCAGCCAATCGTATGCGTATACTTAATGTTCGTCATGTCTTGAACCCAGATGCTTTACTTCACGAGCATTTCGCTCGCAAACTCATTTCAAGCCTCGCTCCAGCACTCAAGACTCAAGTTTTTTTATGTGTCACATCCATACAATATTTATATTATGATTCGAGAGTTAAATGTCCCATCACCTATTGTTGAGATACTAAAACAGTAATCCCTTTGATTTCCCCCATCAATCAGCGAAAAAAGTTCATTATAATATCTTAAATATGTTGGGAATATGTCTAATAATAATATGGGCCTTTTATTGATATAAAATAACAATTTCACATTATGTACAACAATACATTTCTAGGGCCAATAAAGGATTAAAGCCACAATGACCTACATACATTTCGTTTCTTTTTTCTTTGTGCTTCTGGATAGTCAGACATCAATCAGCATTGCAAGATATCACATCTAACACACATCCATAATATGAAATTTACTGTATATAGTAAAGACTATATATGATCATTCTTATGTATTAATTCATTCATCTTTTAGTGTACAACCATTTTATCCTTTCAAAAAAAAAAAAAAAAAACATTCAGAAACCACGCAACATTGAGCAGATGCTTTGAAATTGAAATTGATTTTGCATTGAAATAAGACTGAAAAAGTGAGGGTCGTCTTATATTCGGGGTCTAGACATGATACCCATTCACGACACTAGATGGCGCCAGATATCATTGAAGCGAATGCTGAACTTGACTCCCCAGGCCAAAGTGAAACCCTGTCACAAAGAATAAAAATAAAAATAGCGGCAGCACGAAGAAGAAAAATAAAAAAATAGCGGTAAGAAAGAAAAGAGAACAAAATAATAGAAGAGATAACAAAAAATGGAGAAACGAGTCCTATATTGTCAAGACTCTTGACAATCTGGAGAAAAGTGGGTCAAAGATCGCCCAGGTTAGCCGGCAGCTGAGGGGAAGTTATGATGTAATTTACATTTCAAAAACCAGAAGCAATTCATTTACGAACGTGATTGCACTTTAGTTTACATATTTAAATGTTCAGATATTAAGATTTGAATGAGGCAAAATAACATGCCTTTTCTCTCAAATATATTGTTATAATCATTTGTTTCAGATGTACTGTAATTATTTTCTGTATAAAAATTAATTTGGTGTTCAAAAAGTCTTTTTTCAAACTTGAGTCTTATAATCAGGGCCGTCTTGTATTCGGGCCAATATGGTACTTCATGGTCTAAGTGAGGAGTGCCTGATAAGGTGTACAAAGTATTGTATCATACCCTGTCCAGGGCTGCTCGGAGATTACATTGGAATCCTTTGAACTGCTTCTATAGGAAAGTTGGGCCAGGAAGTAGTCATGGGAAATGCCATCAAACAGGTGGTGTGATGGTGGATTCAACCTGGCAAAGGACAATCAATGGCGGAGGCGGAGTGGTAGTTGGCAAGGGTAGATCCAGGATGCTGCGACTGAGACTTCTTTCGGTGTCATTGCTGAAATTGATGAAATCGTAGTACAGGGAGAAGTGAAGTTCTACTCTTCAAATCCACATTGTCACATTTTGATAGGGGGTGGCAGCAGGTCATCCGTCAGGATGAAAGTTTTGGAGTCCCACTGCCTCGTGCCATCCCAACTCTGTCCACAGCCTGTTATTAAATCCTTTTTTCCCGCATGCTAAACATATCTTTCTACTCGTGTCTCTTTCCTAATGGGCTGCTAATTTCCACCCAATTCTTTTGCTGTTCCATGCATTTTTAGTCTTATGATCGCAGCAGTGTAGCCTGAAGGTGCAGCGGGTGCAAAGGCAGAAAGGAATTAGGTTAACGACAGCCTCTCATCCTACTTCATGGCGCAATTGCTTTACCTCCTTTGGCTGCTGCTTTCTCTTCCAGCTCTCCCAGGGTATCGTTCAAACTAGCAAAAGATAACTGCTGGTTATTTATTTGAATTTGTATTTTTAGCCTCAGTTTTGAAATTTGGCTCGAAAAAGAGGACTTGTGATAAACATGTCAAGTCAGGGAAGGAGAAGAAAGGATGGGATAAAGTAAAGAAGTTTTGCTGATGTTTAGATAAAGTCTTGATTATCAAGGTGAGGAAGAGACAAGGAGCTGTGGTGTGAAAGAAGAAAGTGAGAAATGAGTCAAGGTTGTTAAATGAGAAAATGATGTGTGAAAGCCGCTGAGAAAAATTAGAAGGTGTTGAGGGGAACAAAGACAGGATGCAAGATGCTTTCCAAATCTTTAAACCGTGTTGGCCCGAATACAAGACGGTGTTTTTTGCATTGAAATAAGACTGAAAAAGTGGGGGTCGTCTTATATTCGGGGTCTAGACATTATACCCATTCACGACGCTAGATGGCGCCAGATATCAATGAAGCGAATGATGAACTTGACTCCCCAGGCCAAAGTGAACCCCTGTCATGAAGAAGAAAAATAAAAAATAGCGGTAAGAAAGAAACGAGAAGAAAATAATAGAAGAGATAACAGAAAATGGAGAAACGTAGCGACAATCTAGAGAAAAGTTGGTCGAAGATCGGCCAGGTTAACCAGCAGCTGAGGAGAAGTTATGATGTAATTTACATTTCCAAAACCAGAAGCCATTCATTTACGAATGTGATTGCACTTTAGTTTACATATTTAAATGTTCAGATATTAAGATTTGAATGAGGCAAAATGACATGTTTTTTCTCTCAAATATATTGTTATAATCATTTCTTTCAGATGCACTGTCATTGTTTTCTGTATAAAAATTAATTTGGTGTTCAAAAAGTCTTTTTTCAAACTTGAGTCTTGAAAAAGAGGCGGTCGTCTCATAATCAGGGCCGTCTTATATTCGGGCCAATGCGGTAAAACCAACAGACTTATATTTTAAAATATAAGAAGAAATATATTTTTTTACACTTTTCTTTCCTCTTTTGGATTATATATATATATATATGTTATTTTTTTATTCAGATCCATTACTTTTGTCAGTTTGGAGTTAATTCAGTGACATAATGAGATTCCTTTCTTTAAATTTTGTGCACATGTTTTGCCATCCTGTTTTTTCAGTGATGAAGTGAACCTGTTATTTGTGTGTTTGTGTGATGAATCCAAGTCTATATTTGGGTCCATCAGGACTTTGACTGTGAAACATCTTTCCCTTGCTGTCAGAGGAGCGATGACTCACCCTCCCCTGAGAATGACACGTGTTCGAGTGATGCTGTGTGAGAGTGTGTGACGGTGGTATGAAAAGACCTACTTCGACTTTGCCTCTGTCTTATCCAACCTAAATTTTGTGTTAACTGTAGTTCTTGTCTCTTCAGTATAGGACCTCCTTGTGTATGAAGCTTTTTCTGTTTGAGCTTCACAGGTCAAATCTTATTTTGTTTTTTGTTTTGTTTTTTGTTTGTAGAAGTATGATACTGTATATCACGGAAACTCATTCATTGTGTTTACAGAAGAGATGTGTGTGCTGAACATTGGTCACAGTTATATTTAGAAGATCACATTTGGCCTGATTGTAGTTGTATTTGAGATCTCAACATGGATCAGGAGTCTTATTAGGAGCCCTTGCGTTGGCTCATGGTAAAATAAAAATAGCAAAACAATCATAGACACAACAATCCCAACTATTGTAGACAGAAAGAAAGAAAGAATCACTCACTCCTACTGAAAGGCAGCTTTAAAAATAAAACCACGGGCCTTGAGTGGAGTGTTTTAGTGAGCTGAACGTCATGCTCAAGTGCATCTCTAGACAGATGCATGACCATGTAGTGCACTATAAATAGTATTGAATTGATTTCTGAGTTTACCGACAAGAAGGGAGGAGCGTCGGCATCTGTGTTTAGATAAACACAGATCAAGCCCATCGCAGCTTAGCAATGTCTTTCTAAAACAAGATATAGAAATGACAATATTTCAGATTGCATCTAAAACTTCTCCGCCATTGTGATTAATGCAGTTTAGAGTATATTTTAATATTTCCCTGGGGTCGCAAACCTTTTTGAAATTGAGAGGTAATTCTACACAGATACAGTCTTGGATACAGATTAGAAAGGCTAGCAGTTTGATAGAACCTTCTGAAATAACACATTTGCCCAAATCACCATCATTCATATGTTGATATTAGTCTACATGTTAATTTTCAACAGATAAATATCGATATGCAACACATTATTTTTATTACCGGTAATCTCAAGGTCAAGTTCAAATCAACTTCATTGTCAAATGTGCAACATACAGCACAGATGAAATTTCTTTCCTCTCAACCACAGGAGAGAGAGGAGCCGCTGTGGGTGCCCGCGCCGCCATCAAAAGAACAGTTAACATAATAACATAACAACAAAATAATACAACACACCACATAAGACACAGACAGTCGTGCAATCTTAACCACTTTTCTCTGCCCGTCTTTAAGTTTTCAAATCATCACTTCTTCACCATTCTTAGGAAATCACCATGTCCCGTCACTGGCAAACTATTGTAGAAGAGGCTACTTCTGTTATCTTTGGGCCTACCTGGGTCACCAACGTGGTGCCTGCGGAGTAGGAGCATTACAGTCGTAGAGAAAGAGTGTTTACACTCTTGTTTCTGATCAATTGTTGTCTTTGCTGTTGAAATCACGTCACGGATGTATATGTGGTTAACAGTCATCACAGTTCATCTCCCATATCATCGTTAAATAAGCTGCTGTCCCAGTTGTTGTACTTGGAAAGCCTATGCCACTCCTAATTACATTCAAGGGTCACAGGAAGTACTCATTATCTCTCTTCTCACACGAGTCTTCTTCGCTTTCAATTACATTTGTCTGCTTGGGTTCATTCGTCATTGTAAGGATGGAAGTATTTCTGCTGTTGTATTACCTCTGCCAAGGGCAAAAATCACGAGGGAAAGAGGAGCTCTGTTTTGATCACTGTTGGTTTGTCAGTTAGAGGCACAAATAGAAAACTGGTTTGTGTGAAATTGCCGAGGGGTGGCACATGTGCTCAGGAAGAGCATACAGTATCATCTATCCACTCAAAATTGTGTGTTGGTGTGACTGTGACTGTGAATGTTTGTTTGTCTGTGTATCAATGCAAAATAATGAACAGTTGACAGTAACATGAAGTTGAGCTGTAGTCTGCGCTACAGATTTTGAAGCACATATCCTACATTCAAGAAATTTAACTTCTTTGGACTTTACTCTTGGCATTTGAGAAACATCTGTTTGTAAAAAAAAAAAAAAAAATCCCGCATGTTGGCACTTCTGTGGGTCATGTCTCAGTGCGCTGGCCTCACTCTCCACCATTACCGTATTGGCTTGAATATAAGACGGTGTTTCTTGCATAGAAATAAGAAAATGCAAAAAAAAGTGGGGGTCTTCTTATATTCGGGGTCTAGAGAGTATGCCCATTCACGACTCTAGATGGCGCCAGATATCATTGACGCGAATGCTGAACTTGACTCCCCAGGCCAAAGTGAACCCCTGTCACAAAGAATAAAAATAGCGGTAGCACGAAGAAGAAAAATAAAACATAGCGGTAAGAAAGAAACGAGAAGAAAATAATAGAAGAGATAACAGAAAATGGAGAAACGTAACAACAATCTGGAGAAAAGTTGGTCAAAGATTGGCCAGGTTAACCGGCACCTGAGGAAAAGCTATGATGTAATTTACATTTCAAAAACCAGAAGCCATTCATTTACGAATGTGACTGCACTTTAGTTTACATATTTAAATGTTCAGATATTATGATTTGAATGAGGCAAAATAACATGCTTTTTCTCTCAAATATATTGTTATAATCATTTGTTTCAGACGTACTGTAATTATTTTCTGTATAAAAATGAATTTGGTGTTCAAAACGTCTTTTTTCAAACTTGAGTCTTGAAAAAGAGGGGATCGTCTTATAATCAGGGCCGTCTTATATTCGGGCCAATACGGTAATTGTCACAGACTGTAAAAGAAACATAAAACTGCAAGAGAGCACGTGAGAGAGTATGTGTAAGGGCCAAATCAATTGACGGTTTGTTTTTACAATAAACGCGCTGTAAGGAGACATGCTGCCCACCTTCCTGACCATCCTCTCTTGCTAAAGCAGCTGGGTTAGGTGGTCAAAGGTAGGCCTAATAGATTTAGAGGACTTCTTTAGGATCAACCTCATAGAATCAGGTTCAACTGGTTTAAAATATAAAATATTTAAAATATAAAAATGCCTTCCTCGGCACTTGGCTGATACCCACTTTAGATCAAATGACCGCATCAGTGAGGTGTGGTACGGAGATGATCAGTGCTTTGTTGGTGACCAATGCTTTCCTGTAAACACAGCAGCCCTTTTATGAACAAATCGATGTTTGCAACAACACACTCCATAAGATGGTCGCCATCGGCAATGATTGTAAACTGTCTTATCCGGTCTGTGGATCTGAATGTAGGTGATGACTGAGGCACAAGGGGAAGAGAAGATCCTGGTCAACTCCAATGAATCTCTGCCCCCAAGAGCTGGACCCCTCTCCTCTCTGAATGAGGTATTAAAAAAACGTTCAATACAATTTCACCGCAGCCATAGCAACCTGCTCACACAGGTGTTCATTTTTTTTCTGTTAAAACTTCCATTATATTGCCAACAAGGAATAATGATTATTATCAATTAGATGTCCCACAAAGGTCGAAACATGCACATTTTCAATTGTTAGTTATGTTCCACTTTTTGTGGAAAAACATCTTCATTACTGCCCTCTCACACTCTGTTCCTTGCTCTTGTTCTAGGACTTACTCTTTTTCAAAGCTACCTCTGCAGCCACTTTGAGCTGCTTGGGAGAGTGCTTCACTTTGCTGCACCACAGTATTCAGGCCCACAACCAAAACCAGAACCATCATTCAATGAGTTGGAGTGAAACACCCTGTGCAGAGAGAGTCAAGTCCTGGAATCAGCGCTGCAGCTCTAGTGTGCACCAGGTGGAACCCGGCAGTCTTAAGTCGAGCAGCGAAAGCCCGATTCACTCCGGTAGTGACAAGCAAAGTCCAAAACACTGCAGCTACACTCGAAGAGAGGAGAAGGACCACAACGACATCCAGAGTCATGAAGAGTCGAGTGATTATGGTGAGCAGACTGCGTGTGTTTAGAGAGAATCATGAAAAATATTAGATTTCAAATGCTTTTTAGTAGTGTATCATATGCATACAATCCAGGCACACTGGACACACGATAACAGATTCGTCCTTTCAACATCTTGTCAACAGAATCAAGAATGAAAGGTGTTTTACCTGGAAAGTTCATATTTGTTACTTTAAGTTGGGCAATAACAATACAAATTAAGCCTCAAGTTTCATCGATTTGTATTAAATCAGCACTAGTTTCACATCTCGCGATTAATCATGCTTTACCATATTTATAAAGCACCTCAAACTCCAACAGGCCAACGTCTGTACGTTTGTTATGCTTGAAAATAAAAATGTTGAAGCAGATGTTAAGGAAACGTAATGGACATGAAACGTGACTAAAATGAAGAATCGGCCAAAATTAGAACACAATAAACGTTAAAGAAACATAAAATCAAATTAAAAATAGACTGTCCTGAGGGAAATACAGGTGAAAAATAACTTTAAAGTGGCGAAGATACAGGCCTGACTGATGGGCATTGGCCACCAGTACTGTGTCGTGTCACTTTCCTAGTGAGCCTGAATATGATAAGTCAAATAAAGTCAACAAACGCTTCTTTTCATTCCCTTAAGCTTTCAAATTCCCAGTACACAGATGTCAAAGTGTAATAGTCTTCATGACTGTTTTGGGCAGTTGGCTACACTTAGAAACGTTCTACTGACACCTACAGGAAAAACAAAACATTGACTGTACTACGCCCGGTAGTCCAGTGGGCCCGGTAGTCCAGTGGTTAGCACGTCGGCTTCACAGTGCTGAGGTACCGGGTTCAAATCCAGCTCCGGCCTCCCTGTGTGGAGTTTGCATGTTCTCCCCGGGCCTGCGTGGGTTTTCTCCGGGTGCTCCGGTTTCCTCTCACGTTCCAAAAACATGCATGGCAGGCTGATTGTGCACTCTAAATTGTCCCTAGGTATGAGTGTGAGCGTGGATGGTTGTTCGTCTCTGTGTGCCCTGCGATTGGCTGGCAACCGATTCAGGGTGTCCCCCGCCTACTGCCCGAAGACAGCTGGGATAGGCTCCGGCACCCCCCGCGACCCTAGTGAGGATAAAGCGGTTCGGAAAATGGATGGATGGATGACTGTACTACACTGGTCAAAAGCATTTTTTTAAATGACAATACATAATAATAATAATAATAATACATTTCATTTATTTTTCAAGGACACTTTAAATGACAATGTACATACCACGCAATACAAGAAATACAATACAGGTACATCCTTATTTTATTTTTATTTATTTTAATTTTAAATCGGGAATGGCTTTATTTGTCCCTAATTATATTTTTGAAGCTGATTTTTTTTTTAAAAAGGCTTGATGTTTTTTTTCTAGTTTTTGAAATATATTTTCTTCTTGTCTAACCTGTTGATGAACCTAACCCATAATTCATAAATAGTACTTAATATATTACTATTTTACATGTTATCATTTTTTAACATTTTTGTTATTATTATCATCATCATCATTCTTCTTCTTATTGATTCCTTCATTCATTTTCCGATCCGCTTTATCCTCACAAGGGTCGCGGAGGGGATGCTAGAGCCTATCCCAGCTGTCTTCGCGCAGTAGGCGGGGGACACTCTTAACCCATTTAATCCCAAATTTTCCCCAGACATTTAAAAGTCAAAATCAGGTGTCATTGGTAGCCCTTTTAAGTCGTCAGTAATAAAAAAAATTCGAGCCCTGTAAATTAAATCATTGTTGTCCTTCACAAATGTGACCGGTGGGATTAAATGGGTTAACCGGTTGCCAGCCAATCACAGGGCACACAGAGACGAACAACCATCCGCGCTCACACTAACACCTAGGGACAATTTAGAGTGCTCCAATAACCTGCCACAAATGGGGTTTTTTTGGAATGTGGGAGGAAACCGGAGTACCTGGAGGAAACCCACGCAGGCCCGGGGAGACCGTCTTATTATTATGATTTTTGTTCTTATTATTATTAATATTATTGTTGTTGTTGTTAATATGTGTTAGAGAAAAACTAGAGCAGATTCAACAAACATCAGTGCAAAAAAAAATCAAGAAAAGTTTACTTGTATCTCTGATTATAAAATGTGAATTTTTTTGTTGACCGGTGTTATTTATATTGTTATCCGTTGTTGTCACACGGTGTAAATAAAGTGTCTCAAGTTTCCCGATTTCAGTCCTCTGAGACTGCAATCTGCCAATGAGATCATCACTGAAGATCCTATAAATAAGAGACTGTGAAATGGGATGTGTGAAAACCTCAAACAATATTCTATGATTCATGTCAGATGAACAAAATTACAGATTCAGTGCCCACTTCACCTCTTTACTTTATTTGTGATAACACAATATGCCTACCACAATATGATTTGTCACCATTTAAGTTTTTTGGTTTAAGAGAATATTTTGGGTCACATTTGTAAAAAATGATGTAGGTGTATGTTAACATTATCCCATGTGTGCTTCTCTGCTCACTGTACAGTGGCAGACACTAAAATGATTTGAAATTGTGGACTAAAGGCAGAATGACATCCTCCTCTTCCATCTCCTACTACCACTACTAATAATAATTAAACAAATAAAAATAATAATAATAACAATAATGTAAGTGGGCGGCCCGGTGGACAACTGGTTAGTACATCCGCCTCACAGTGCAGAGGGCCAGGGTTCGATTCCAGCTCTGGCCTTCCTGTGTGGAGTTTCCATGTTCTCCCTGTGCTTGCGTGGGTTTTCTCTCCGGGTACTCCGGTTTCCTTCCACGCTCTAAAAACAGGCACCATCTGTTAATAGAACACTCCAAATTGTCCCTCGGTGTGATTGTGAGCGCGAATAATTGTTTGTCTACGTCTGCCCTGCGATTGGCTGGCAAGTAGTTGAGGGCTGTACCCCGCCTACTGCCCGAAGACCGCTGGGATAGGCTCAAGCACGCCCGCTACCCTTGTAAGGATAAGCGGATTAGAAAATTGATGGATGTATGAACTGGATACTAATAAGTTATAATAAGGTAAAGTTGGTGGACATATTCTAGGACATATTTGCTAACTCAACAGCAGAAAAAGTAAGGAAATTTGTGTTTGGTAGATTATTTCTTTGTTGGAAAATGCTTTTTAGCAAAAAAAAAATCCTATACCAGTGGAAAATCTGTTTATTACTCTTTTGCACCCATGAAAAATGTTTATATCTTCTCTTCCAATGCCAAACATGCTAGAAGGGTGAGCACCACAAGTCAATGGCAACAGCAAAATAAACAGTTTGGCATTGCCAAGGATTTGGAAAATGTTTCATGAGTGCAACTCTCAAATTCAGCTCTGCTGCTCATCTGTAGGTTCCTTAAAATATGGCACCATTTAAAAGGAAAATAAAACAGCCCTTCCAATGGAAATGATTCATGGCCAAGAAGCATTGCTACAATGAACAAACACTCTGCCCTAACACATGAATACAACATTGCTTTTTTGTGCCACTTGTATGAACTATTCATGTTTTACTTTAAATGATGAAGGGGCTCATCTTCATTTTCCAATTTGGTATCACACTACAGACAGTTCGACTGAATGGACCAGCTCTCCTCAGAGGCAGATGACAAATGATGCATTAAAGCCGGCCATGTTCAGTCACCGCTCCCATCGTATTGAGGTATTGCACATTCTGTTGAATTTTACCATGTCGTAGCAACAACACACAATAGTTAGGTACACGGCAATATTTAAGAATGTGTGTGTGTGTGTGTGTGTGTGTGTGTGTGTGTGTGTGTGTGTGTGTGTAATTTTTACATTGTCATTTACGACACATTTATACATGATAAGATGATTTTTGAAGTCCTCTTTTACATTGCCATTGAAGTTGTAGTTTTTGGAGCTTGGACCAGCTGTATTTGTCAGTTTATGGTTGATATTGATTGTATTTCTCCCATATGTAACTTAAGGCTACATTTAAAAAAAAAAATGTTGTAGTTGACAGTGAAAACAATGTGGGGCAAACAGAAAATTACAAAAGCATGACAGTGGTTATTTAAAGTTAGTTTTTTTGTGAACTGGTCTTGTTTCAGTAGTTTCAATCAGCAGCACCACATGATGAAGAACAGACAATCACAATTGTTGACCAAGCAACTGGTCTAATGTTCAAATAGAAAGCTTAACAGTTAGAATAACCTCAAGGGCTTTTTTTTTTACATTTAGTATGTTGCAATCATAAACCCAACAGTATTGATGAAGCATTACTCCTCCCCGCTGTTGAGTTCAGTATGAAATTCATTCCGATATAATGTTTTAAAAATCAACTCTATGCGCAGTGTATTGTGATTACTTTTTTTCATGTCAGACCTCATGATGCTTGGGTGAGTTCATGAAAATATTGGTTTTTTTTTGTTTGTTTGTTTGCATTGTAAACAAAATATGGATTTTCTGTGCTTCCTTATTATGAAAGCAAAAGGTGCAACAGCCTCAAATACTGTAGATCTCTTCTACCATTGAAAACGGAAGCCAGTGTATGTAGAAATCGTGCGTTAAAAATGAGGCCGCTGGCTAAGCCACTTTGTCAGCTCTGCAGCACAAAATGATGGACAGACAATTTCACACTCTCCAAACCCTCATAACACATTAACTGGATGTTCCTCATGTGAGAGAGGAAAGGGCAAACCCTGGGGGCTAAATGGCAATGATGAGTAATTTTAGTCGCATTGAACTCTATGGGGGAGAGAAATTTGTTTTTACAGGCAATTTAAAGATAATTCTGACCAGATGGAAGTATATTAGTAATTATGTGATTTTTGAAGTATTTTTGGCACCTCTGCCCAGGACAGTGTTAACCTTATTACTGTTCGCCTTTGTTGAGTCCAAGCCAAAACCCCATTGATTCGGAATTATTAGACCCAAGGCTCGACAGTCACATCTGTACATTGTGTGTGTGTGTGTGTTTGTGTTTTTTGTGTCCTTACTCTACTAGATGCAACTTTCAACAGTCAGTGATTTCTTTCCCGTGACTTCAAATTGCTGTTTGTCAAAGTTCATTTTGGTATGATAGTACATATAGACTCAGGCCTTCATCGATTAAGCTGATTATATCCGTTGTGCTCAGACACATGTTTTCCGACCCCAATGGTAAAAAAAGCCTCTTTTGCGGATGCCAGGTCGCATCAGCAGATCAGACACGCTGGCAGAGGTAATTTACAGACGGGTGAGAAAGTCTTTGGTGTGCAACAGGCCAGGTAGTGATCTCCACCTGTCTATGTGTACCCAAGGCTGGAAGAAATAGAGCAGAACTGAACACAATTTAGTGAAGTTGTGGAAGGAGCAATTGATTAAGACTTGACTGCCTGATCACCACAATATCATATACAGACAAAAGAACCCTCCTATACTCCTAGAAGTGCATGAAAGCATTATTTCCCAAACCATGAGTTACAATTTTTGTTTTTATTTTTGTGCTTAGGGCAAAATATAAAAAGTCTTACTTTGGTGCCATCTTGTGGCTGCCTAGAAACTTTGTTGGAGTGAATTGAGGCTCTTCATTTCGCCAAAACGAGTGCTTTGCTGCTATCTTGTGGCATATATAGGCAATTACAAACCTTTTGGGGCGTGTCAGTTATTCAGATTTTCACGATGTTCAATATTTGGGGAAAATATACAAAGCAAAACAAGTTTGTGGTACAGTTTGATACAGATGAATAAACATCTGTGCAAAGTATATGATGCAAATGTGTTTCATTATTTTTATCCCTGTCATATTATGCACATCCTAGCCTCCTCTCTACACTGCAATCAAACCACAGTACTGTCTTGTCTCAGAGCATATGTTCTCATTGGTTATTTATTTATTTGACAAAAGACACTCGCAGGCTAACATCTGCTTTTTCCAGAAGCAACTGTGCCTCTGGTGGTCTTGGCATGTCTTTGTTGGTTCTGCTATTTTCTCATTAAATGTGGCATTCTTCATCAAAGATGAATGTTTTTCTTAAGGTTTGCGTAGAGTAAAAATATATAATTGAATCAATAAAAAAATACAAATAAAAGGCACATCAGTATGGTCTTACCACGGTGCAGCAAGTCACAGTACACCTCACACCTTTGTGTCACACACGCACCTTCCAAATCGAATCTATATAATCGTATCATTTTGATTTAGGATTGCTCACAGTGACAGTCTTCTCGTGTATTGACTAAACTGCAGTGAGGGACATTTGCCTTTTTTTTTTAGCCTTAGTTTAAAGCTGTGTGATTTATACTCTAATTTTATACTCAGCTAAATTTCAGCATCAGGAAAGACGTTACCGATCTGAGGCAGCTGTGTGTCAAATGGTGTCTTAGATCATGTTTTTGGCATTTGATGCTTGTATGTTTTTATCACAATGGATGAATGGAAAAATTTACTGGATTGTAGTTATGGCCACGAACTCTGAATCAAAAAAAGAAGTAGAACATGTCATGAGAAAGCAGTCTAATCTGTGATTTAAGTCGTCAGGATGTGTTGGAATACACGTCTGTCCCGCTGTGCTTCTCAAGACTCCAAAAGACAGCAAAGTCAAATGATATTGCTGTTAAGCGTGTTAAAAGGCAAATGAGTGAAACCGGTTCAGAAGAGGCGGAATTGCCTGAGGGAAATGAAAGAGTGAGGAGGTGAGAGGGAGCTATTAAAGTAGGACAAGTTGTGATGTTCGTGGTGAGCGTGTAAGGGGTGGGGCTTATGTGTAAAGCTGGATAGCAAGACAGAATCGTCATTCGCATCGGTGTTAATCTGCCTCTCAAAAATACACAGAGACAGACATTCTCTCTCTTTCCATACCACTTTTTCTTTTTAACTTTGCTCTCCACTTTAGATAGATGTATATCTATATCTCTCTCTATATATCTATATAGTTATTTTTTACCCCTTCCTGCTTCCTGCCCCCCCCCCTCTCTCTCTCTGTCACTCTCACCTCTTATTCCTCCTCCTCTCTTTCTCTCTCTCTCTGTCACTCTTGCCTCTTATTCTTCCTCCTCTCTCTCACTCACTCTCTCTCTCCGTCTCTCTCTTCTCTCTCTCTCTCTCTCTGTCTGTGGATGCTGGACATGAAATCCAACAGGACTCCTATGCCTGCAATGGTTGACTGCAAGCCTCGCAGAGTGAGTGGCTCTGTGTCTGTATTTGTGGGCTATAGACATCGTAGGTGTGTTAGAGTTTTATAGTACAGTAGTTAGTAGTTGAGTTACTGTGGCAAAGTAGAAAAGTGGCTCTTGCGTGGTGTTTGTCATTCAACAGTACAAAATAGAATCCTCATAATTGCCTGGTGGTGTATGAACGGTGTGTAGTTATGTACCGAGCAACTTAGTTCTGCTGTTGTATACTGATGAATGGATGTTTGACCGCAGTTGTGCCGTAAGACAGGACAGAATCCTGGAAAATATTGGCACTCAGCATACTGTCATTTCGAAGTGTGCAGTATTTTTGGATTTTGCATTTCAATTTGAATAAAAGCATTACCAAAACATGTCCATTAGCTGGGAAAACATCAGCCCAGCAGCCCGGAGAGCCTGGATCCAAGTGACGAGACCACAGACACAGAAGACAATGACGAGGAGGACCTGGGAGTTCTCGATGAGCAGCGAAGCATCATCCGTCATCTATTGTCCCAGCTCAAACTTGGAATGGATCTCACTAAGGTGAGCTTCTCCTCTCTGCCTTTGTTATGCTTTCTTTAGGGGACTATACCTTCACTTTCTGAAAGAGGCTGAGTATTAAGATGGGAGGTATAACAATAGAAAAGTTGTAGGTCATGAATGCAGCTAAATTAGTGAAGGAGAAGTGCAGTCTTGTCACAGAAAATACAAACATCAGAGTTCCATGTAGAAGTTAATGGTGTGTGATGTACAAAGTTATTGAAGTGACACAAAACTATTGGAAATAGGCCACATGAACGCTTTATAAACAATGATTCTAATAGCAAACCATTATAAAACTCTTAATTAGCTGTATGTTATGGTTGAAATCAACACAAAGGAACTTATCAACCTTCATAAAATATTTTCATCAATCTTCTGATGAAACATTGACATTACAGCGTTGAAGAGTACCTTAGTCTTGGCCCAGGAGGGGGGCTGTATTGCTTTGACTGGCCCTATGCAACTTTGAGGAGGGTGGCAGGCTCCTTGCCACACAAAAAAACTACAAATGCACTGACTGCTACGCCATACGTCACTTCCTCCTTTTTCCATTCGTTACAAAGACGGATGTCGATTCAAATGTCTGTGCACGATTACTGCTATCAAGGCTGAAGCTGCAAAGCGCCCAGTCACTGTAATGAGGGGTTTAGCAACAATAACATGCTTACAATATCTCTCTTATTTATTTATTTTTGTCTGAGGAGACAAAAAAAAAAAAAAAAGAAGATGAGAGGCTACCCGGATAAAAGGACAGTCAAGGATCAACACTGACTCCGGTTTTCATTCGGTGGCGTGAGCTCCAAAAAGGTTGATAAAGTCAATAGCGTTTCAATTGTTATAGTGCAAGCATTTTTCTCTCTTATGTCAACTATTGGGGTTATTGGTTGTAGTCTGCAATCACATGGCTTCTGCTCAGGTGATTATGGTGACTCTTTCAGACCAATGAGCTAATGCGATTACTGATGGCCCACTGCTCCGGATCACAAGAAGAATGTGCTGATCGAATAGAATCGAAGAAAGACAAGGATTTAGACTGTGTGTGTCAAAGTGTCAACAGAATCGCAGTCATCCATTCTTGAAATCAGGAACCATCTGTCCATCTGCACGCATCGGCTTGGTTATCGCTCCCACTGCAACTCTAAATAGGTTGAGCGACTGTATGTAGAAAATGGATGATTGTGTTTGGCACATCGTGTAGGTCCCTTTTTAAGGGTGCACTGGTACCAGCCGATTCGTGCAGCGCTCAGTCACGCTTGATTCTAAAAGTCATGAGATTTTGATGTGAGTGCTCTCTGGCCTGGATGTGTAGAAAAGTATAACCAATGCAATTGTTCCTCCTGTCAGTTGGGTGTGATTACTGTACTACCACCTTGTGTTCTACAAATAAGCAGAATGAATGACATGTAGTCACATGCAGGAAAGTTGTCGTTATGTATGATGGTTTCATGAAGCGGTGGCATGTAAACAGGACGCATGGGTGACTGCAGCAGGGGACATGAGTGGGGTAACTGCCCTGAAGCGCGTAACGATTATCCCGCAGTCGATCGTCCCACATTACTAAGCTGCAGATTTTGTCATATTCAACGTGGGGTTGAGGACACAAATGCAGAGATGGAGGAGAAAACAATGTCATCGCAGAATAACAAAGACGCCAACAGGGTACTCGGAATCAGCACAAACACGAAATCAACGGAAGTCCAAATTAACAGGTTCAAAGTACAGTCAAACCTCGGTTTTCGTCCATAATCCGTTCCAGGAGGCTGTTCGAAAACCGAATTGTTCGAAAACCGAAACTACGCTGTTTTTAAAATAAAAATGTTTATTGAACATGTCTGCTCACAATGGAAAGCAACACAAGGAAGCATCACTTCCTCGTGTAAGGAAGGCGAGAGGAGTCAAATGGTGCATTCAAGTGTGCTCAGTTTGTTCAAGAACCGAAATTTGTTCGTCATCCGAGGCATAAAAAACTCGAAATTTTTGGTCAAAAAACGAATTGGTCGAGAACCGAGACGTTTGAAAACCGAGGTTTGACTGTAACTAAACAAACATGAAGCAAAAGACTTGACGAGGGTAGACTTGACTTGAAAGACTGAGACAATAAACCAATTCCAACAACGAACCGACAAAGACAGAAAGAAACCAATAGTGATGGGTCAAAATGTTCCGAGGCTTCGAAGCATGTGTCGAGTAATCCAAGATGGAATTTCTGAAGCACGTCTCAAAGCGTGATTCGTCCCAGATAAAAGATGTCATTGATGATGTATGCCAGGGGTGTCAAACCCATTTTTGTCGCGGGCCACAATCCCATTTTGTCGCGGGCTGTTCTGACTGAAACCATATAAAGAAGTCAAGAACAACGGTTTATTCAACTACAGTCAAACCTCGGTTTTCGAATGTCTCTGTTTTCGACCAAATTGGTTTTTGACCAAAAATTTCGAGTTTTTTTATGCCTCGGATTACGACCGAAAATCGGTTCTCCACCAAACTGAGCGCACTTGAATGCGCCACTTGACTCCTCTCGCCTTCCTTACACGAGGAAGCGTCACTTCCTCGTGTAGCGTTCCATCGTTGAGCAGACGTGTTCAATAGAGTTTTTTTTTTTTTAAAAAGAGTGTGGTTTCGGTTTTCGAACAAATCGGTTTTTGAACAGCCTTCTGGAACGAATTATGGTCGAAAACCGAGGTATGACTGTATTGTAGCAACAAGAACATGCTTATAATATCTCTCTTAGTTATTCCACATGAGAATATGAATTTTGGGACAGATTTTAGCAAGCATTATGGAAGTTGGACATGTTTGATTTGCTTTTGCAGGCCACATAAAATGATGTGGTGGGCCATATCTGGCCCCCAGGCCTTGAGTTTGACACCTGTGATGTATGCGGACTCGAGAAGTGGTTTATCTGTCGGCATGATCCATGAACGGACAAGTAAAATCTGTTACACGTACTAACTGGTGCAACTCCATGTTACTTTCTGTAGCATGTGAAGACAGCTGGGATAGGCCCCAGCGGGCTAGATGGCGCCGTTCAGTACGGCAATATTGCATATAGCCCAATTAGTTCAGGAAGATTTTTTTTTTCCTTCTAAGAAAAAGCTTTCATTAACACAATCATACTCAGTGTCACAATCTTTTGTTCAACACAAATTTGAAAATAAACATGGGATGTCATGTGTACCATAGCATTCATCACAAATTAATCATTAACAGATTACATCAATGAACCCCGCCAGAAGATCAAATTTTCTTGTTTTGATCCAAATTATTATTTACATGTGGACACTGAAAATACGCAATCACGCAGTTCAAATGACAATCAAAATTTTGGCCAACAGGGTGGTTTACGTGCACATGAAGTCTCACAAATTGAACCTTTTTGTGAACCAATTGGATGGAAAGCTTCACAGGTCTATGAGGCTTCTTCTGCCCATAACCTGGAAACTCAAATACAAGCAACTGAAGAAACAATGAAAAGCACCTGGACAAGACACAAGTGGTTGAAGGAGCTGATGGGAAGACACAAGATGACAAGCACAGGTCGACCTAACAAGACTTGACGAGACAAGAAAAAAAATTGCTAAAATTGTTGGAGAACGTTTCTTGAACATTTGCGACTTTTAACGAACTGTGACGTGAACGAGCATTTTTCCAACAGTTGCAGGTGTTCTCCCCTCAGTTGGAATAATGGCTTTAGTTATATAAACATAAGCTGTAGTTTCAGTTTTTGTTTTTCAGAAGCATTTTCATTTTTATCATATTTCTCCATTGCCTGTTTTGATTTGAATGTGTTTGCATCCAACCACAATACGTGAACATGATAAGAAGAATTTGCATTCAAGAAATCAAAAAAAGCTTTTGCATTTGAAGCTCTGTCAGCCCAGTGTGCGGTTCGCATGTTCTCCCCGCGCCTTTGTGAGTTTTCTGTTTACACCGGCTTCCTTCCGCATTCCAGAAATATCGATGTTCAGGTAAATGAACACTATAAATTGTACACTGAAATGGTCTCCACCTCACCCGTAAACTGAATTAGTACTAGCGCTATAGAAAATGCCTGGTGAATGAATAAACTACAATAACTTTGTTCTTTCAACTTTCGCTCGCCCCCACAGGTGGCGCTCCCGACATTCATCCTAGAGAAGCGCTCTCTGCTCGAGATGTATGCCAATTTCATGGCTCACCCTGACATGTTCCTCTCGATCACCGCCGGAACTACGTCCGAGGAGCGCATCATCCGCTTTGTTGAGTACTATCTTACCGCCTTCCATGAGGGCCGAAAGGGCGCGGTGGCCAAAAAGCCCTACAACCCCATCCTGGGTGAGACTTTCCACTGTACTTGGTGTGTGCCTCGGGAGTGTGTTCGATCCCTCAGAGCCACCAACTCCACGGCTCCCAAATCAGCAGCTCCCTTCACATCTCCGACTTCAAACTCCTCAGAGAGTTGCAGTGGGTTCAAATCCGACTGTTATCAGGTTCGCTATGTGGCAGAGCAGGTGTCTCACCACCCGCCTGTATCAGGCTTTTACTACGAGTGCAAGGAGAAGAGGATGTGTGTTAATACTCACGTGTGGACCAAGAGCAAGTTCTTGGGCATGTCTGTTGGAGTCTCGATGGTTGGAGAAGGTAAGAGAACTCCTCCTACTACTCCTTTAAAATCTACTACAGTCAAACCTCGGTTTTCGGACGTCTCGGTTCTCGTCCAATTCGGTTTTCGACCAAATATTTCGAGTTTTTTATGCCTCGGATGACGAACAAATGTCGGTTCTCGAATAAACTGAGCGCACTTGAATGCACCATTTGACTCCTCTCGCCTTCCTTACACGAGGAAGTGACGCTTCCTCGGGCAGACGAGGAAATGACGCTTCCTCGTGTTGCTTTCCATTGTGAGCAGACGTGTTCAGTAAACATTTTTATTTTAAAAAGAGCGTGGTTTCGGTTTTTGAACAATTTCGGTTTTCGAACAGCCTTCTGGAACGGATTATGGACGAAAACTGAGGTTTGACTGTATATGATGACGTGAGGGTTTCCAGGAAGAAGTACAGAACCTTATTTCAAGATGTGCAGCGCAGTGCAAAAGGTTTCACAAATCATATGTCTGAGTGCAGAATTCTATCTGTTACGTCAGTGGTGTCCAAACTACGGCCCGGGGGCCATTGGCAGCCTGCCATCCATTTTTTCATGGGCCGCAAGATCACTTTAAAACAACCACCGCTGTATACAAAGTGCTGTACATGGAGCAATTATCATGTATACAACAATACACAATAAAACATTACATTAATAACAAAATCAGTATAAAGCACAAAAGCAGGAAAGCTAAAAATGTGTGTGCTTGCGCGCGTGTGTGTGTGTGTGTGTGTGTGTGTGTCTTGGGGAAACAGATGTGAATACATTTGACCTGGACATAAGACAGCTGGCCATTATATAAGCGTCAGGGAGGAAGGGGGAGCAAAGCATGATGGGTGCTCAGTAGGGATATGTGGCAAACAGTTTTCAAATGACAACATATTGTAATTGAGGTCAAGCTAAAGTGTGCCGGACCGTCTTAAATGCTTGCTTCTTTCACTGACGGATTGCATTTTAAAATTGAAGTATGGCACCATTGTCCTTGCCAGCAAGTCACACGTAAAGAATTCCTCATGATACTGTTAAAAATCGTCAATAATTTAATTTATTTTTGCCCCAAACTAATTATTCATTACGTATTATATTACAGGGTGGCCCGTTGGTCGACTGCTTAGCACAGGGGTGTCAAACTCATTTCACATTCTGGGCCACATACAGACTCGGTAGATGTCAGGAGGGCCGAACCATTAACATTATACCATATTGTGCTATGATCACCAAAATATCAACTCTTTCCTTTGTTTTGGTGTCAAGAAGCATTGATTGGCGCTTTCATATCATTTGCTGCGTTGGGTCTATCTCGGTGACAGACTGAGACTGCTGTTTTCTTCCCCGATCAAAACAATGTTGTCTTCTACTGTGATCAAAACAGTGTGCCCCCTAGCGGAGAATCCACGAATTACATTTTATTTAAAATATTCATTCTTTAATGCATTTTTTTTCACTTTTAAATGATCCCGCAGGCCGGATCGAACCTCCTTGGGGGCCGGTTCCGGCCCGCGGGCCGTATGTCTGACACCCCTGGCTTAGCACGTCCACCTCACAGCGTAGAGGTGCAGGGTTCCATTCCGGCCCCTGGCATTTCCGGATGGAGATTGCGTCTTCTCCCTGTGCCTGTGTGTGTGTGTGTGTGTGTGTGTGTGTGTGTGTGTGTGTGTGTGTGTGTGTGTGTGTATTAAAAATAGTGCTATAATAAGTGTTGCCACAGTTCTTTTGAAAAAGTTATTTGACTGATTAGTTGATTTTAAGAGTAACTAACTTAGATTTAGTTTCATACTGCAGACCCTGACAAACCATCTTACCAGAAAAATGAACATGTTTTGCCAATACTTTATTTGAAGTACACGTCCTGGATCATGGTTTTCATGGTTTTGTTTTGTTTGGGTTTTTTTTTTTTTGCCTACCCGTTGTTGCCCAGGTTTTTTGGGATTACTCTGATTTCTTGACAACCAACAACATGAATAGTCAGGACCAGACAGTCCCTTGACTGAGTAAGAATCTGGATTTGCTCCCCTGGTTGATTCCCACTGCTTTTCTAAGATGGGCTAAATGCAGAGTAAAAAGCATTGTGTGTGGCAAAATACTCTCCATTATTTTTTTATAGTTATTACTCCAACATATACAGCAGTGTTAGAAGTGAAAAATGAGGGGAGATGGCGCCATTTGTTTTCAAACACACTTCAGATATTTTAGTCAATGGAGGGAAATCAACCTGTCTGTGTTTGTTCCTTGGCGTAGTTCACTTCGGTTCGATTCAGTTTAGTTCATGAAAGGTATGCACAGCGTAACACTGAAAATTAATTGGGGACCAACCCTTTCCTCGAACACATTGTTACCAAGCAGTCCTAGTCATTTTTTTTGATGAAGTGTACAAGTCACGTGTCCTTGTTGTCTCTGTACATCTCAAGGAAAAATCGATGAGTCATCAGCATGTCTCTGCCCTGTTGTTCCCAGGTGTACTGCATCTGTTAGAGCACAATGAAGACTATGTGTTCACGCTTCCTTGTGCCTACGCCCGCTCCATTCTGGCCGTGCCTTGGGTGGAGCTGGGGGGAAAGGTTACAATCAGTTGTGCCAAAACTGGATACTCAGCGACAGTCACGTTCCACACCAAACCTTTCTACGGAGGGAAAGTTCACAGGTACACAATTTTGTATGATCCTTTTACGATGCTTTAATAAACTATACCATGCTACGGTGTGCTCCTGCTAATAACCAAGGGGTGGGGACCGAATAGCAACATTCCATGAGTAACTGGCACCCACCCAAAAAGTTTGGGTGTCTTTGTTCCTGTAAGACAAGGCTATGATTCTCACATTTTTCCTTGTCTCCACAAGACTGCAACAAAGCAATATATTTATAGAGCTTTGACGTTCATCCGGTCTACTTATTGGTTAAATTTAAGGTTTTCTTTTTTTTTTTCCAGACTAGGGGAAAAAAAAAAACTTAAATCTAATATATTTTTATTCAACATGGCTTTGCACAAAAATAGCAAATATGTGAATTTTTATGTGAACAACAACCCAAAAAAAAAAGTATTTATATATATATATATATATACATATATATATAGTCAAACCTCGGTTTTCATCCATAATCCGTTCCAGAAGGCTGTTTGAAAACCGAAATTGTTCGAAAACCGTTTATTGAACGTCTGCTCACAATGGAAAGCAACACGAGGAAGCATCACTTCCTCGTCTACCCGAGGAAGCGTCACTTCCTCGTGTAAGGAAGGCGAGAGGAGTCAAATGGTGCATTCAGGTGCGCTCAGTTTGTTCGAGAACCGAAATTTGTTCGTCATCCGAGGCATAAAAAACTCTAAATTTTTGATCGAAAACTGAATTGGACGAGAACCGAGACGTTCGAAAACCGAGGTTTGACTGTGTGTGTGTATATATATATATATATATATATATATATATATATATATATATATATATGAGACGCTGTCACTGTATAATACAAGCATTAAACAAAGAGTGTTTGGGTGTCATAACAATTTCTTTGTCAGCAAACAGTGGTTGAAAGATGATATATCAATAAAGTGGAACCCGTGTAAGCACGGTTGCCGTTAAAACATCCCACTCGAAATCTTGTCCTCGCATTAAACAAATCTATCTTTTACAGAGTAACCGCTGAAGTTAAACACAACCAGACAGGAAACATAGTGTGCAAAGTCCAAGGCGAGTGGAATGGTGTGCTGGAGTTTACCTACAGTAATGGAGAAAGCAAGGTGATTGATACATCCAAGCTGCCTGTCATCAAAAAGAAGATCAGGCCAATAGAGAAGCAGGAACAGAATGAGTCACGGTGAGTTAGTCAGATGCATAAGTAAATGAATACAAGCATTTGGTGATTATTCACCTCTGATGCAAAGTGAACCATGCAACCATCTATCCATCCATTTTCTAATCCACTTATCCACATGAGGGTCGCGGGCCATGCTGGAGCGTATCCCAGCAGTCTTCAGGCAATAGGCGGGGTACACCCTGAACCGGTTGCCAGTCAATCGCAGGGCACACATAGACGAACAACCAATGCTGCTCACACTCACACCCTAAGGACAATTTAGAGTGTTCAATTAACCTACAGTGCATGTTTTTTATAATGTGAGAGGAAAACTGAATCACGCTTTGTACCCAAACACAACATTCTTGTTGGTAAAGTTCATATGATACAACATGCCATATTTGGTTGGCTGTTTCATATGTGATGATGGGACGCCATTCAGCTGCCATTCAAATTTTAAATCGCCTCAAAACGAGTTGCCAAAAGTCGGCCACTAAAGAAAGCTCGTTGCATAACCACAACCGCAATCGCGTCTCCCAGTGTGCGTCGGCGAGCGCATACATTCACAGAAGTTGAAGTGCGTGATCAGAATCATTATCAACAGACCAGTCTTTTTTATGTGGGTATTCAATGATCATTCTAATTTTAGTTAATTGACATCAACATTTCTAGAGGCACACTTTTTTTCACTGAGGTTTGAGATGGACGTTTTAAGTGTTCGTTTGAGGAAAAAAAAAAGGCAATGCATTCTTTGAAAGATGTACTGGGTTTTTCTGGGGTAGAAATCACACCCGCGCTGTGACATGTTAGAGATTTGCTCATAGATTTCTCTGACATGTCCAGGCGCCTTTGGCAGCATGTAACAGCCTCTCTGAGGGCAGGAAGAATGGATGACGCTGCAGAACACAAACATCGCCTTGAGGAGAGGCAACGCATCGAGAGCAAACAGAGATCTGCCACCAAAACCCCTTGGAAGCCCAAGTATTTTATCAAAGAGGTGAGGAATGTTATAAATACAGTGAATTTTTCCCAATTAAAGCAAACCGAAATGGCTCTTCACGGCAAAATTCCAATACAGGTAATTTGATATCCCCATAACCATATCTATCCCAACAGTATTTTTCCCTTCCTGTTGAAATCATTCCATTTATGAAGTCATATACAATTGCTTTCCAGGTATATTAAGGTGCTGTTATATGTGAATCTTAATCATATAAGAATTGGCAGCAGCACACAAAGCATATGCACATTTTAAATGGCAGATTGAAATGACATTTTGCTTGGTTTGACTTCTGCTATTGCAAACACAGCAAATGTTTGTCATTCGTGGTTGGAATTGGAGCACCACAAACGGATGTTTCCTCCAATACTTTAGCCATGAAGTTGTTTGTAAAGATTTAGACGGACATATCCGCTCTAATGAAAAAAAAGAGTATTTCATTTTTTTTGGTGTGTATACAGGGTGACGGTTGGGTGTACCACAACCCACTGTGGAAAGTTCATTGACCAGAAGCCATGGAAGCAATTCTCCGTCCCGGGAAACAAGTGGAATAATCGAAGCAGTGCAACCCGCCATCAACCACACAGAGAAATAGGACACCAAAGGCTTTCAGAATAACTTCGAATCATCTAATTGAGTCTTTCATACTGTTGAGATGACTGTATTCAGAGGATCAGTGTCAATCAGTGAAATGAGACCACGTGAGAGACCTTCAGTCTTTCTTGTTCAAAATAACACAGGTGCAATTAGCTCACGATATAATGTGGTGTCCACAGCACCGCATATTGGATGTGAGAATTTTTTTTTATGGTTTCATGTTGAAGTGCTTGTAATTAGAAGTAATCCAGACTGCTCTTTTGATTCCACTCAATTTATCCTCTGGTGGATTTAATTAAAAGTTTCTTCTGATGAAACCCTGATGCACTTTTTTATAAAGGTTGGTTGAAGTAAAACAAACAACAACAACAACAACTCCACACCAATAACACACGTCACAATTTGTTTTGCCCTTTGTTGAAAAGAGCATGTGAAGAGATTCTAACTACAAGCAACAAAAGCGTAGGTTTTCAGATTTGTCATGTACATTATGTCTATATCATAATTAAATAGAGATACCAGATTGCCAAAGGTCACCTGCCTTGTCTCACACTTGAACTTCACTGACATCCCATTTTGATCGACTATCAAGGTTTTAATCAACATGACCACCCTTTGCAACTATAACAACGTCAACACTTCTGGGGAAGGCTTTCCATCACAAGGTTTAGAAGTACATGGCAGCAAACGCTCAACCTGCGATTCAGCGGTGGTTCACTGTCGTCCCAGTTAAATGTACTAACTAGAACAATGACTAACCACAAGGCACCCTGTGAACATCAACTGCATGTACAGCACAGGGGATTAGCATGAGAATGATGTGAGTGCTGGAAGGTCAGTAGTTCATTTCGATCCCAATCCAGCTCATGCTCTCTCACCTTTGCCCCATACTGCCTTGCACACAGAGCTCGGACCCAGCTGGGTCACCGTTACCTTATCCCAATTGCTTATATTAGTCACTGTTTGACTCCCGTCCTGATAACTCTGGAAACAGCATGGAGGATAGCCACACCTTCTTGTACTTCGCATATGGTAGCAACCTGCTAAAGGAGCGACTGCAGCTCAAGAACCCGTCTGCAACGTTGCACTGTGTAGACCAGACTCAAGGTACGCTCATCTACAGCTGTCCCACATAAGACTCAAGGTTGTACGCAGATAACTCGTTTCTGTTTCAGGACTATAAATTGGTATTTGGAAACTATAAAGGGCTCCCCAGTGAGCGGTGGCGTGGAGGTGTGGCCACTATCGAGCGCAGTCCAGGAGATGAAGTGTGGGGTGTGGTGTGGAAGATGAACAAGTCTGATCTGAAGTCGCTAGATAGGTGACGTGCCATCTTGCAAGTGACTGTGACACAGTGTTATGTTTTCCCAGTGAAACTGACGTTTGGGTTTGTGTGTGTTCAAATGTGCACACACAGTCAAGAGAACGTCATGTTGGGTGCGTACAGCCCTGTGGAAATATCGGTAAGGACAAAAGGCCAGGAGCTTCGATGTCGTACCTACTTAATGAACAGCTGTGTGTACGCCGCACCGTCACCACAGTACCTACTGGTAAGTGGACATTACCACATGTTGCTTTTGTACATACTTGGATACTTACCGGTACTTATCATATTAGCCCGAATATAAGACGGTGTTTTTTGCATTGAAATAAGACTGAAAAAGTGGGGGTCGTCTTATATTCGGGGTCTAGACATTATACCCATTCACGACGCTAGATGACGCCAGTTATCATTGAAGCGAATGCTGAGCTTGACTCCCCAGGCCAAAGTGAACCCCTGCCACGAAGAATAAAAATAAAAATAGCGGTAGCACGAAGAAGGAAAATAAAAAATAGCGATAACAAAGAAAAGAGAAAAAAATAATAGAAGAGATAACAGAAAATGGAGAAACGTAGCAACAATCTGGAGAAAAGTGGGTCAAAGATCGGCCAGGTTAACCGGCAGCTGAGGAGAAGTTATGATGTAAACTTCAAGATGATGGTGATAAATGAGGCAGAGTCTTCAAACAATTGCAAAGCGCCTGTGAAATATGGTGTCACGGTAATGTACGGAGATGGAGAGCTCAAAAAGATCACCTAAAAAATGCTCACATTTTCTGTATAAAAATTAATTTGGTGTTCTAAAAGTCTTTTTTCAAACTTGAGTCTTGAAAAAGAGGGGGTCGTCTTATAATCAGGGCCATCTTATATTCGACCCAATATGGTATGTTGTCCTTTCTTGGGTTGTTGCTCTTTCTAGCACAAGGAGGAACCACATTTGATCAGCCAAAATGGATTTCACATGCCTCACTGTAAGGCAGCACTGTGTCATGATTTCTCCCAAACGAGGAGCAAATGAAGCTAATGATGAGAATGATTCCTTTTCTGGTCGTCTCATGCTCTGACATCCATGTTGGAAGAGAAAAGGGCATTTTCCAAACTGCCCCCACAATGCTGGAAGAATATAAATGTCTAAAGCACAAGTGTCAAACTCAAATTCCGGGGACCAGATCTGGCCCGCCTCATCACTTTATTTGGGCTGGGAAAACAAATTAAGAATGTAAACTTCCATGAAGCTTGCTAAAACCTGACTAAAATGTCAGACAATTCAACAATCCATTCATCCATCCACTTCTGGTTGTCATCAGTTAATCATACGACCTTTATCGATAATGGACTAATGATGTTATGCCCCCAGCCAAATTGAACTGTAGGAATCAGGACAAGAGTTGAGAAAGCAACACATTTGTGGTTGATTATATTGACCCATAGCCTACTTCCAGTGTTTTGTGTACAGTATTAAAAAAAACAACAACCGAAATGATGTTGCAAATCTAATATTAACCTTTATTGCCAGTCTTCTTCATGTGCTTGTGAAATTTTGTGCTCACGTGCTGCATTCGCTCACATCCTGTGCCTCCGCTGGAGGCTGGGGGTGCTCAGCCCTAAAAGCTGTTCAGATGGAACAACAGTGTTTAGTCCTTACCCCTTAAAAGGGAAGTCATATGAAGTAATATGCTTATAACATGCAGGACAACAAAGGCTTATGTAGCCTTGTGTATGGCAAAGGAAAATGTTAAATAATGTAAATTCTACAAATCTCAGGAGGGGATAAAATCCGTTTTTCAAGCCCCGTTTTTTAATGAATTTTTTTGAAGAATTTTATGCCATGTATATTTTGGGGAGGGGCTGAATTTTTCTCAACAATTACCCGGTACATAAAGACTTTTTTTTTTTACATTGCATCCAGTTACGAAGTGCGTGGTCCTGTGTGGCCCCCCAGTGGCGCTTATTAAAAATTGGTGTCCACGTCAATCATTGAAGTCGCCCATCTCTGATCTTAGTTAATGCGGACTGTAGCTCAGCAGAATTGCTTGGTATAAAACCATAAAAATTAGGAATAAAGAATGTTTGCCAACTTAACTTGTCTCATGTGTTGTCTTGTATTATTTTGTCATTTTTTTGTTAACCTTTCTTTTGATGGCGGCGCGGGCACCCGCAGCGGCTCCTCTTGTTTTATGTTGAGATTTCATCTGTGCTGTATGTTACACATACGTACAGCACATTTGACAATAAAGTTGTATTCAATTCTATTGGTATAATGTAGGCTAAATGCGAAAAAAGCTTCTTTTTCTTTTAAATACATATTTCCAAGTATGTTCAAATGTACTTGCAAATATGTATTCATGTGAAACATTTCTACTCCAAAATTTGCAGTTCCACACTTCCATAGTTACAAATAAAATCCGCAGTAATCTTACAGGCAACATTACGAATGCCAATCGCAGCAACCAGGCTGTTTAAATGGAACATTTATTTTATTTGTATTTTCCTCCTTGAAGGTGATTGTGATGGGCGCAGAGCAAAACAGATTGCCTAAAGACTACCAGGAGAAGCTAAAATCGATCAAGACCAACAAGTATGAGGGTCCCCTCCCTCTGATGGTTGAGCTGGCGCTGGAGTGAGTCAGAGAAGCAGAAACACACCTATCTGAGGCCGGATCCGACAGACTGCATGCCCCCCTTACAATGGACCCAAATCACCTGCCACTAAAATCGAACATATGTTTATGTTATCATGCTTATTCATGCTTCATCCAAAGGACATTTTGGTGCTTGATAGACTGCAGTCGTATCTTGAGAAACCTGTCATTGCTTGGTATTAACTGAGTAAAAAGATTGAAGATGTTTATTGAACTATTTTCCAACAATAAAATATTTTATAAGTCTGCCTCTTGCTTCTGAAGACAACTCGCAATGAACATTAAGTCACTGTATGCTTTTGCGATCCTGTATGCTTTTGCGATCAATCATCTCCGGTCTTCTCAGATCTTAGAAATCTTAGACTATGATTTTTCTGATCTCGATAATGCCTGTCTGGGCTTTGCTGGGTAACTAACTGACTGTTAGTCTCGTCCATTTCTGTTGTATCCGTCCTCAGTTTCGCCATACTCAAGTAGGCCATTGATCTGTTTAAAACCTAGTAAACAACACTCCTTTGTTGTGTTCAGTCAAAAAAGTATTTAGTCAGCCACCAATTGTGCCAGTTTTCTCATTTAAAGAGATGAGAGAGGCCAGTAATCTTCATCAGAGGTGTACCTCAACTATGAAATCAAATGTGAAAAATCCAGAAAGTCACATTGTCTGATTTTTAAAGAACTTATTTGCAAATTATAGAGGAAAATAAGGATTTTTAATTATGAAAAAAAAGTCTCCTTTAATAAATACCAGAAACGCTAGAGAACTGTTTTACAGTATGTCTTCCAAGGTGTTGGTTTCAACAATGCACACTATTGCCTTTTCCAAGAGTTGTGTCCTGTAAAATTGTTTATCTTCTTACAAAACACGTCCCCCTCACGCACGTCATCAGCCAACCAGGTGGCTCTTAAGCTTCCACATACAAAATGCTCCCCCCGCTGATTTTCTTTTGCAGTCCTATTATACAGCCACGCAGGGTCATGTCAAAATCTCAAATAATCACCCTGTGTGAAACAGAAATATGCAAGATCTAGGGCAGAGAGCTGCCCCCTCTATAGGGGGGGTGGAAGGCAAAACAAATGCAGCTGCAGCTCAGGATCGCACAGTCGACACATGATCCCCAACAGGGTTGAGATGAAAAGTGCTAATGCAATCATTAGATGATGGGATGAGGATTCATGAGCATTAACCGTAGGCTATGTAACCACATAAAGGAGTACATTGCTAACTCATTCATTCATTCTGCATTTTCCGATCCGCTTTTTACCCTCGCGAGGGTCGCGGGGGGTGCTGGAGCCTATCCCATCCGTCTCCGGGCAGTAGGCGGGGGACACCCTGAACCGGTTGCCAGCCAATCGCAGGGCACACAAAGACGAACAACTATCCGCCCTCACAATCACACCTTGGGACAATTTCGAGTGTTCCATTAGCCTGCCTTGCATGTTTTTGGAATGTGGGAGGAAACCGGAGTACCCGGAGAAAACCCACGCAGGCGCGAGGAGAACATGCAAACTCCACACAGGAAGGCCCGAGCCGGAATCGAACCCTGCACCTTTGCTCTGTGTTGTGCTAACCAGTTGTCCACCGTGTCCACCGTCTCGCTCAAATATTTGTAGTGGAAATTTAGCAAATCCAATAAATCTAGTACTAGAATGAAAACAAATATTGCCTATGATCACCATAACAAAGCCAATTTGAAGTTAACTTAGTTTTGGTCGTCTACACTAATCCACAGACCTTGCCCAAACCTCCACGGGGCCCCAAACAAATTTTCAGTTTGGCGCCATCTGTCTTTGACAATGATATCACATATTCATCAATCTGTCAGTAGCTGCAATTGTGCGGCTCTACAAGGGCCATTTCCATGATCTTATTGTCAGCCTGGCAGTCACACCAAGACTCAAACTAACTTATTTCTTTGCTAATTGGTTACTTCAGTTGAGGAATAACTTTCTAATTTTGACGAGCAACTTTTTTTTGCCGGGTAATCGCAGGCACCCGAAGCAAGGAGCTTATTAAACAATAAAAATATGGCAACAGACAAGGGGAGTTTAATGTCAGGCTGCAGCTAAGAAATATTTCGTGTTTGAGTATGCTACCGAAAATTCTATTGATCATCGAATCGTCAGATAAAATATACATTTTTGCTTGTTTTAAAGAGCAATTATGAATGCAAAAGAGAAAAATAAGACATCAGTTGTAGAGCTGCCAAGAAACAGTAAATAATTTCCGGAACAATTAGTCTGAATTTCTGTATTTTTAAAATTGTATGAATCAGAGTTACTGTACTGACCAATGAAAAAAAGTCCCAAAGATACTTTAAAGATTTCTGAGTAATTTTGGGCTGCTGAGTCTGAAAATAACATCTGTTTCTTTGGATTGGCTCTAGTTTTTGAGACAGTTGAAGAAATGTACTTTGATCATGACTAAAAGTATCGTTTGTGAATAGACGTCCCTTGATTTTATTTGACAAGAACTTGCCGTTTGCTGCGAATATTCCCAAATTTTCTGAATCTTTTGCTTGATGTTCACATGAAACATGATTAACAGACACAATGTATATTGCAATTGGCTGTTGACCAGTTCTGGGTGTATTCCGCCTACCCAACAAAGACAGATGAGAGAGGTGGAGGCACGCCTGCGAACCTCATGAAGATAAGATGATTGCATGGATTTAATCCATTCCGAATTACAGACCGTAACATGCTAACGGTTCCTGCTTTTGTCCCTCTCAGGGACAGCGATTACTACAGTGAACAGCTTATCATGTTATCAGGTTTCAGGTTATCATTATTGATGCATGAAGGGGTTCATTCTGGGCTCTGGCATCCAGTGACATTATGACACTTTGTATTACATTTCTTTATTTTGACTTTGCAAGAACATTTGTCCCAATTAGAATCAACGCAGCGGGAGCTGTTCTATTCATCTTTTCTGCATGAACAATCTTTCCAGAAACATCAGTGAATTCCCATGAATGAATTTTGTATCAAGCAGGAGTAGAAATGTGTCAGGTCATTTACAGGACTGTGTTAAAAACCAAGGGATGATTTTGAGACTGATTTTGCTCTGGCCCTCCTGTGCTGTTGGCTTTCTCCTACTTCCTGCCATAATGCAAAAATGGGTTTGGTAGATAAGTGAAGACTTCAAGACTGAATCGTCCATGGATTTCAATGTGAGTGCAAAAGTCCCCTGTAATTGTCTGGTGTCTAGTCCAGGGTCTACCCCTCCTCTTACGTAAAGTCCGCTAACATTGACTCAACTGTGGCCCGAATGAGGACAAGCAATATAGGAAAAGGATGGATGGCTCTCTCAGGCGATGTTACAAACATGTTTATTGTCATGTTATCAGCCTTCGACTTCATACAGTGCACTTCAGGTGACTTCCTGACCCACTTATTTCATATTTCGAGTTTAACCTATAGCGCCAAAGTGCAGTGGTGGGAAGTGTAGTACTGTACCTAAGCATTTATACTTTACAGTGATCCCTCGCTATTTCGCGGTTCGTTTATCGCGGCTTCGGTGCATCGCGGATTTTTTCAAACATATTCATAAAAAAAAAATGTTTTTTTTTTTTTTGGAAGTCCGCAAAAATCAGTGTCTAAGTGTTGTTTACTATGCGTGCTAGTGTGTGCGCACTCTGCTCAAGCGCGAAGGCCCACGTGGGGCAATTTTTTTTTTAATACAGTATGTTCATTGGTCGCGACTTCGCGGATTTTCGTTTATCGCGGGTGGTTTTGGTCCCCATTAACCGCGATAAACGAGGGATTACTGTACAGTACTTGAATTTTTATATTTCTGATGACTATTTACTTTTACTCCCCAACAGATCTGTTCTTTTGCCTCCATAACAGGCTCGTTAGTTTTACTCCGCAGATGACGACACAATGTAAAAAAGATATAACTAGAGAGAAGTATGAATTATATGACCGATTGAGCTTTTGGGGACTGATGATTGAGGGGAAAAAAAAGGACAGCAGCCACACAGAGGAACATGAAGCAATAATTTCATGAAAGACAAAGACGCAACAGATTTGGAGAAGGAAGATATTCCCCATTCAGTGCTTTATTAAAGAGAATCATTTGATTCATGGCAAACGCATTTTCTTGTGCCAGTCTAATAACCACTAGCATTTGGCATCCATTTGACTTTTGTTGTTAGTCAACTCAATTTAAGCTTGGTTGGCTGACATATTTACGGACATTTACAGGACTGGCAAAACCCCCCCCCAAAAAAGTCAGGTGAGTGTTTCAGCAAAGCTATGAGGAGAACACGTTGTTTTCATAGCATGGCCGATAAATATTTTTCCCCTCCAAGTACAAGCACGATACAGCTTGATGACAGAGGGGAACTAATTTGAGTGAAGAGAACTTTATTTTTGTGCCAATACAATCTATACGTAATTAACTACGAATGAGTGTCAGACAACAGTGTGTACATCACCGATAACAGTGAAGAAAATAGGTTGCGGCATGTGGAGCACAACACATTTCCACCGACGTGACCTTTCCACCACAGCTGTATCTTCAGTCGGTTATCATCCGACAGGCTGAATGTGTGCTGATTTGACCTTTGACCCCAGCTGCACTGTCTTGCACCCAATATCCTTTCAAATCACTAATGCACATTATGTCATACATGCAGAAATAACTCATTAGTAATGGCAAGTGTTGTGGGAAGGAAGTGGCGCTCTCATTTTGAAGCAGAGCTTGCTACGAACAAAGTACCAGTCATACTTGTCATGCCTTGTGTTTAGACAATGCATGGGTGTCAGTCATACGCCAAAAAAAGTTCACGACTGTTTGCGTATGGGGGCTTGTTTTTCAGTTAGACCTACATTATAATCTGTTATTAATTCTTTAGTTTTGTTTTCGATGTCTTACTGGACATCGTAAAATATTACTTGCAGACCATACAATAAAGGGCAGCCCGGTGGCCCAGTGGTTAGCGCGTTGACCTCACAGTGCAGAGGTACCGGGTTCAATTCCATCTCCGGCCTCCCTGTGTGGAGTTTGCATGTTCTCCCGGGGCCTGCATGGGTTTTCTCCGGGTACTCTGGTTTCCTCCCACATTCCAAAAACAAGCATGACAGGCTGATTGAACACTCTAAATTGTCCCTAGGTGTGAGTGTGTGCGTGGATGGTTGTTCGTCTGTGTGTGTCCTGCGATTGGCTGGCAACCGGTTCAGGGTGTCCCCCGCCTACTGCCTGAAGACAGCTGGGATAGGCTCCAGCAATCCCTGCGACCCTTGAGAGAATAAAGCGGATCGGAAGATGGATAGATGGACTATACAATACTAGGCAATATTACTTCCAGGGATCGGGCAATAGTTTTCCTGGTCGTCCTGTAACACGAGCTAACTGTGGATTGTAGGCAACGTACATATCGGAAGAAATCAATGTGTGTTTATAGTGTGAACCTCTGCATGAATTGTACTTCTTGAAATGTAAATTCTCTTGTGGTGAACTGAGTGCTTGGTTGTAAAATATACAGTATGTGAGTTAGAGAGTAGATCTTGGTGTTATATGGCATATACTTCAATTAACTCATTCAGTACCAGCCAATTCTGGACCAAGTCTAAAAAGACGTTTAAAAACGTCTTTGGGAGTTAATGAGTTAACAGTAACCTGTCTGTGACGCTATTTGCACAATCGTAATGCTTACTTTGATATGAACCAAGAACTTGTGGAATTGGTAACGCAACTTTGTTTTCAGTCAAATAATGCCATTCCCGCCTGGATGCCGTAGCCAATAATATTGCAGCAGTGTGTGTCCACACTGACATTCAAAAAGCAATGAGTCGTGTTTTTCCTTCGAAATCAAGTAAGATCCCTGTTAACGCCTTGAAAATACAAAACAGAAAGAATAGTTGAAGAAATGTATCCAAAGCCAAGGCTAGCTGTTATTTTATCTGGTATTTAATTACATTGTCGTGTGCTCCACTTTTTGTAATTATTATTGTGGTGGATGATTTGGGACTGCAAGGAGACACTTTCTACAAACACTGAGCAGCTCGAGATGAAACGTCACTCTTAACACAGAGGATAATCGGGTCAGGACAGTCTTTTAGAGGCATTTAATAATTGAACCTTTGCTGAACTTGATCAAAAACGAGATGTGGAGGGAAATCCTCAAAATTGTTGAAACCATGCGTCAAAGTATAAGGCGGTATGATGATGAATATAGAGATGGATGAATGCTATGATGTGATAAGTGATGCAACATAATATGCTGATCCTCAAAGTATGGCATTTAAGTGTAAATCATCCCATCACGGCGCAAAATTAAGTGAACGCCTAACACAGCCCCAAATTAAATTTTTGACATTGAGCAATCCATTTATTTTCTATCCAGCTTGTCCTCATATGGAAACAGAGGAGGAAAATACCTCACGGCACTATATGTTATACAAATGGATTCCTGTTGTATTTCTATCATCGACAGTGTACTATAAAAAAAAAACATTTCAACATCCTTTTCACATTCATCCATTCATTATCTAAACCGCTTATCATCACATGGGTTGCGGCTGTGATGGAGCCGATCCCAGCTTGTCTACATTATTAATCATTAGAGCAGTAGCTCATCACGAAAGCTACCGTGGACTGAACGGTATGGTCATGAGAAAATACAGAGGCAAATGTGACAGGTCATGATTGCAGTGGATGCACAGCCAAAGTTTTAAACTGTCTTCAAGCAGTAGGCGTCGTGCACCTGAACTGGTTGCCAGCCAATCGCAGTCGTTGTTCTCAATAAACAATATCATCAAGTAACATTTATTGAGCGGCATTATGTAACCGGAATTGTAGTATTCCTTGCAAAGGTTCAATTTGTAATCCCTAAGATTTACATAACTGCTTCACCTCAATGTACAATAAAAACACATAATAGCTCTGGCTTGTAAATGTATAGCCACAATCTTGCCCATAGTTAGTCATACCTGTATAACTTCCTCATGTCCGCAGTCAAACTCTGTTTTGTAGCCAGATGTGTCCTTGAAGCACGCCATCTCATCAGTTAACTTTGCTAAATTGTTGCCCAGGGCTACGGAATGCGTCAGTTGATACAAGCTCGAATCGGTTCAGACAGAAATGACAGTCCCGATGTTGCACAACGTTGTGAGTCCTTTGTTGTGTCTTTGCATTTGTGATTTGCTACAGCCATTGTCTGTAACTCACTTGTGCCCGGAATATTCTGCAAATAAAACCTTCGAAGAAATTGCTCATCGTCTCCGGCCTGTATTCGGATAACCAACATTCTCACGACCAGAAATTAAATGAACCGACGGATGAAAAAAAAGGCCACCTTCCTCCAACATAGGTTACCTCAAGGAATGGAGATGATGTTGTGCACGTGTATCTTATTTTTCTCTGCTACTTTGAGAACGGTGTCAAGGTTTTTATGTGTGTGGTGGTTCGGCTACTGTCCTCCACTTAGTTGTGGTGAACTCTAATCATCACTGGTGTGGCATCGGAATTTTCGTTTCTCCGAAACCAATTCTTAACTTGTATCAACTGGTGCATTCCAATGGTCTGATCGTCTCCACAAGGTCTCCAGTAAGGAGGGTACCAATATTAACTGATGATTGCTTCAAGGACACAAAGTTATACAGCATGACTAAATATGGGCAGAATACACACTTCACTGCGAAGAATACAACATATCTGCAAATTATATGATTTTGATTAGCATTTTAGGTTATTAAAAAAACATTCTGAAAGAGCCTTCAAAAGTTCAAGTGCATCAAGTGTGGATTTAAGTGTCATTTTATTGTCCTGCCGTGCTTTCTGCTGTCTGCATTTCATCCAAAATCCCTTCGCAAATCTAATTGTGAAAGAAAAGTTGTTGTTGCCCTGAAATTGTGGAATTTGCTTCCTTTTGAGCAAATTAAGAGCCTCTTCAGTAAACATTTTTTAAAAATCTGTGCGTAGTATGACACGTGTACGTGCGTGCGCGGTTGCACGTGTGTAATTATATTCTGACAAATGTTTGATGTAACCCGGTACTGATGCAACAATAAAGTAAAACAATTATTGGGATCATAAAGTGGCTCCTTCCAGGCCCCGCCCCCTGCCACCGTTCACTTTGTAATCAAGGCGCTTTGAAAAGGCTGAAGACTGCGTACCGCTTCACACAACCTGTTGACGAGCCACCTGAGTCGCCTGACGCTCACTTGAGGCGCTGACATGGGGGAAGATGCCCGACCCAACTGGGACAGTCCCGTGCAGTTCCTATTGGCCTGCGTTTCTTATGCCGTTGGACTGGGGAACGTGTGGCGATTCCCGTACCTGTGCCAGATGCACGGGGGAGGTGAGATCTGACAATGTTATTTTTGGTTCTTTTTGTCATTGAGGCTTGTTGCGTGTTTGTTGAGGAAATGGTGGCACCTTTTCTTATCCTTAAAATCATCACGCTCAAATGTTATTACGTAAAAGCTCTCCATAACTTATTTTTCGCTTAAGATCCACTGCCTGGTTGATCAGTTTAAAAAAAAAAAAAAACGTGACGCCAAATGGAGACACGCAAATATTAATTTGCAAATACTGTAAACATAAGTCCAAAAATTGGAAACGACAAGTTAATAAAGATGTGCTTGTGAAAATGACCAGACGTTTTAGCATATATTATTTGACAGTGAGGGCTGCAAACTGACAGATAAAGTGGGCACAACCAATAAAATAAAACATCTAATAAACAAAAGGCATTCAGCAACTTCTTTAGACAAATAAGACGCTGTACGCTTTTCTTGGTCAGCCGACCTAAATTATAGTCGACCCCAGGATTTCGCCTGCGATAGGGACATTCTTGTCCTTCCAGACACGACCTGGCTTAGCTCATTTAAAATTGTAGGGGGAAAACACACACACAGTTAAAAAGTAAAGTGAAAGCGGAAACTCCAAATTTTAAACCCCAGAAAATCATTCAACTGTTTCTTATCTGACCAGAGAGTCTTTGTTATTACAATTTAAAAGCGTTTTCATTTTTTAAAATGATCAGTATTATATTCAGTCTAATTATATACCATTATAATACACTTAGGTTTGTGTTGTTATAAATATATTTATTTTATTTGCTTATTTGGAGAACAAGGTTTGACCGACCTGGTGTGTGGTGATTGTCAGGTGTGTGGTGTCCATTTTGACTAAAGCTAAAGTAACTTAATTAGGTCATTTGCTCAACTGCTGTTGGGTTACCAAAGCAGAAAAAAGGCAAAACATTAGACCCTAAAAAAAACCCAAATCAATTAATGAAAAGTTTACTCCCCTGTTAACATCAATATTCCGAGCAACAAACATGGAAGAGCGATGACCCATCAGTTTGGATCTGATAGAATTGAATAGAATTATACAGACTAAAATGCATTTCCAGTAATATCAGGTTGGTAGGTTGTAAAATTTCGAAACAAATCCTTACCAGAGTTCGAGTTGATAGAAAGTCGAGGCAAGCTGTAAACCTCAATAACATGTCATAAACTCGAGGGCTGAACCACAGAGTGGCATTGCAAATGAATGAGCCCGATGCAGTGCGCAGCCTCCCACCTGTTAAAGCACCACACAATAGAGCTAGGCCATAAGACTGACTTACATAACTGTTTAAGTGATATACAAACACAACAACAGTAGCATGAAATCAAAGACAAAAATAATACCGCCTGTGAAAACAATTCATATATATTCACAACTCACAAAAAGTCGGGTGTAATTTATGGAAAATACAATACAATACAATACATATGTATTTATATAGCGTTTTCATAACAGCTTCAGCTGGAACAAAGCACTTTACAGAACATTCATTCATCTTCCGAGCCACTTATCCTCACAATGGTCGCGGGGGGTGCTGGAGCCTATCCCAGCTGTCTTCGGGCAGTAGGCGGGGGGACACCCTGAACCGGTTGCCAGCCAATCGCAGGGCACACAGAGACGAACAACCATCCGCGCTCACACTAGCACCTAGGGACAATTTTCAGTGTTCCATTAACCTGCCATACATGTATTTTGGAATGTGGGAGGAAACCGGAGTGCCCGGAGAAAACCCACGCAGGCACTGGAAGAACATGCAAACTCCACACAGGAAGACCAGATCCGGAATCGAACAACCCTGCACCTCTGCACTGTGAGGTCAACGCATTAACCACTTGAGGTCAATGCATTAACCACTTGACAAAGAGAGATGGAGAGAGAGAGAGCGAGAGAGAGAGAGAGAGAGAGAGAGAGAGAGAGAGAGAGAGAGAGAGAGAGAGAGAGAGAGAGAGAGATACACACAAACCCAATGCCAATTGATTTGGGACATTGTGTTTGTTGGTAATGACTTGCAAGTCATCCATTTAAAACATTAAGTCCTATCGTCACAAATAGTGTACGTTATCTGCATATCTTAATCATTATTAGTTTTCGAACCAATAACATTTGCTGTAGCAGTGTCATGTCAAAACAATCTGTGTATTATAGCCTACACGTGTCACTGATTTTCAATCTAGCTTCCATATTGCTAATTCACGTCACATGACTTCATTAGTAGCTTTTAACTACACCAAACGATTAATTGAGTCAAAATTCACAAAAAAAGGCTGAAAGGTTTATTTAAGGGCTACCTGTGGAATACATCGGTACAAATTCAATATACTACACATTTCACATTATAGAGGCGGGCGTAGTTCATCTTTAAAGATCTGAGTTTGAGAACTTTTAAAATTAGCGTATTACCTTAAAGGGGAAGGTGACTTAAAAAAATGTTTTCACAATTTAATCTAAAAGCTGCGCTGATTAAGGTTGCGGTGTAGAAGATAATTAAAGCAGCAAAATTCACCCGTTTTTATCCATCACAGAGGGCCGTGATTGGACATTACCTGAGCCCTGAGCAACTGTGATGTCATTTTAAATCATCAGGTCACAAAATTGCCGCCCCCTGAGATGGATAAAAATGGGTCAATCTTACTGCAAAATTCATACTCATAAACACAAAACAGTCAAACCTCGGTTTTCGAACGTCTCGGTTCTCGACCAATTCGGTTTTTGACCAAAAATGTAGCGTTATTTTATGCCTCGGATGACGAACAAATTTCGGTTCTCGAACAAACTGAGCGCACTTGAATGCACCATTTGACTCCTCTCGCCTTCCTTACACGAGGAAGTGACGCTTCCTCGGGTAGACGAGGAAGTGACGCTTCCGTGTTCAGTAAACATTTTTATTTTAAAAAGAGCGTGGTTTCGGTTTTCAAACAGCCTTCTGGAACGGATTATGGACGAAAACCGAAGTTTGACTGTATTAATCAGAGTACCATGTTTGGACTAGTGGAGCCACATAGAACAATTTTTCCTTGACTTCCCCTTTAAAAAGGATTTTAAAAAAAACCTGGAGAAGCTACTAAAGTGATACTAAATATACTTACAGTACATAGAACCAAGTAAAGAGTGTATTTAATTGTGCTTTACTCCAACAGGGGGATTCTTGATTCCATATCTGCTGATGCTGTTTCTTGAGGGCGTGCCCTTATTCTACATGGAGCTCGCCATTGGTCAAAAGATGCGCTTGGGAAGCATTGGGGCCTGGTCGGCCATTAACCCATATTTGGGAGGAGTGGGTACGTACTTGAAAACATATTTTTGCTACCATTTACTGTAGAAGTACTGTTGTACTACTGAAAATAAAAACTACTCCCTTAATTTGGATGTGTATTGAAAAATGTGGCATGCGCCTGAGAGGTCAGTCATTTAACAGCACGAAACACAGCTGACTTTGTGATGTAGACAGTGGAGAACATTGGCCCTCCTTTACGAATGTGCTGACACACCAATCTGGGTGCAAAGCGTGCACAACGCGTGTACTATATGATTCATTGATAACTTCATCTTTGAGGACCTTTGTCACGTTTAGTGTGGCATGTACCCACAGCCACAGGGTCATGTTACGACGGCGTGACGTCACTGCCGTAAAGTGTTGATATAAAAGGTGGCTACTGAGAATAAACGGCAGTGAGCACCGAGTCAGTCTCCACGCGTCTTATTGAACATAACATTTAGCCTCGTTTGCATGTGCTTCTGTACTGTGTCTGTTGCGGCTGTTAGGCAAAAGCAGACCCATACACTGGACCTGGAAATTGCAGTTTTCTGAGGAAAAAAATGGAGAATAAGACCTCAGACATCTGTAAAAAAAAAAATCCAAACATCCAAAAGAAATCATTTTCATCTTAAATCTCTCATTTCAGGTCTTGCTAGTATTGTAGCCTCCGTGTATCTTTGCCTCTACTACAACATCATCAATGCATGGAGTTTCTGGTACCTCTTTAATTCATTTCAAGTGAGCTATTGAATCATTTACATGATATCACACTATATGGAAGTCTGAGCTCATGAAGGCCTCAACACTAACCTTTCACTGGTTTACATTCACAGTCAGTCCTGCCCTGGTCAGACTGCCCTGTCAATTCCAACCTGACAGGACCCCTGGAAGAGTGCCAAAAGGCTTCTTCGACCCAGTACTTCTTTTTTAGAGAAACACTAAACATTTCTTCTTCGATTGAAGAGAACGGAGGCCTCCATACAGGCCAGGCTTTGTGTCTCGTGCTGGCCTGGGTGATCACCTACCTCTTCATTATCCATGGAATTAAGTCATCTGGGAAGGTAAGAAAAGCATTGAGATAACAACTACAAGCAAACAAAAAGTGCACTGCCTTTGATACAAAATGATAGCACAAATGAATAAATCTGACTCCTCTTCATTTTTCTCCAGTGTATCGTCTTGTTTTTTTCACATTATTATTCTGGTCATACACCTCGTGGTCCTTTTTTGAGAATATGTGAAGCCCCAAAACAAGCACAGAATTACTTCTTCACTGGACTGACAGGATGAAAATGTTGTTGTTTGGCTCTGTTGTGCAGGTGGTTTACTTCACAGCCACGTTTCCTTATGTGGTGCTCGTTATCTACCTCATCAGGGGTTTGACTCTTCCTGGTGCCATCCATGGTATCACGTACCTGTTCACCCCCAAGGTAAGGATGTCTTCATCAGGCCATTATGATGTTATATGTCGACGAACAAAAAATCATCAGTACACATACTGTTGGCATATGTTTCTATTTCGGCCAAGCAGAATATACAACCGAATGTGTTCTGTACATATTGACCCGTATGTTTACATGATTTCAGATGGAAGAACTGGCCAATCCGAACGCATGGATAAATGCTGCCACTCAGATTTTCTTTTCTCTGGGTTTGGGATTTGGATCGCTCATCGCGTTTTCCAGCTACAATCGGTACAACAATAATTTTGAGCACCAGGCCTTCACTGTCGCCATCATCAACAGCGGAACCTCCATCTTTGCTTCCATCGTCACCTTTTCCATCTATGGGTTTAAAGCCACAGTTAACTATGAGAACTGCCTGGAGAGGTGAGTGTACGGTGTGTTTTTTTTTCTCCTTATCATTGTTTTTGCTTGAAGATCCAAGTGTAGTGAGTGCACGTCTTGGTTATTAATAAAGTAAATTAAATATTCGATAACTGATGGTGTTAGTCTTAGGGAATTGTGTTACTGCTTGGTATTTTTCAAATGTTTGTGTTTAGAGAGTGAACAGTGCCACTGTCTTCCCTTGCAGGGTGCGCATATTGCTGCTAAATTCCTTTAACCTCGCAGAGGACACTATCAACAAGAGCAATGTGCTTGACTGGATTAAAACACTCAATGCAACTTACCCGGAGCAGTTTGCCGAATTTGGCGATACACTGGAACACTGCGACCTAAACGATGAACTCGACACGGTTTGTTTTTTCCTCATTCTATTCCTCTTGCAATAAATGTTTTCTTTGTTTTTAATAAATGCATGGTTAGTACCTGATATACAGTCAAACCTCGGTTTACGAACGTCTCTGTTCTCGACCAAACCGGTTTTCGACCAAAAATTTCACGTTTTTTATGGTTCGGATTACGACTGAAAATCGGTTCTCGACCAAACTGAGCGCACTTGAATACGCCACTTGACTCCTCTCGCTTTCCTTACACGAGGAAGTGACGCTTCCTCGGGTAGCGTAGCGTTCCATTGTGAGCAGACGTGCTCAATAATTCTTTTTCTTTTTTAAAAACTGTGTGGTTTCGGTTTTTGAACAAATCGGTTTTCGAACAGCCTTCTGGAACAGATTACGGTCGAAAATTGAGGTATGACTGTATATATTATTTTTCACTCTAAAATATCTGTAATACAGTAATGCTCTTGTCTATGAATGAAAATACATACATTCATGAATACCATCAGTCACAACAAAGAGTTTCTTGAGTTAAATCCATTTTAATCCACAATCTCCCAAGGGGCCAAATCAAGGTAGATTGAAACTCTTCCTGTATCACCGAACACTGATTTTTTTTCCCCCCTCTCATCTGTTGCAGGCAGTAGAAGGGGTTGGTCTGGCTTTCATTGTGTACAGTGAAGCCATTCAAAACATGCCCCTACCTCAGTTATGGTCAGTGCTGTACTTCTTCATGCTTCTGCTTATTGGATTGGGCAGCATGCTGGGCAACATGACTGCTATCACCACCCCACTACGAGACTTTAAGATACTGTCTAAAATGAGCAATGAAGTTTTCAATGGTAAGACTTGGGTGGATATTGTTTTGTACTCATTTTTTAACCTTTACTACTTTTAAATTCCTCTGCTCAGGACATGCTGGATTATTCACTCAACAGCTGCCTCAGTATGTGAACATGGATTTGACGGTTTACGCTGCACAACATAAAAAGCTGCTTATGACAACAACAAAAATTTAAAAATACAAATTCAATGACATTAGACATGACCTGCATGGTTACTTAAAAAGGTGAAGGTGCGCATAGTGAGAAGGGAGTGTGTACGGTAGAACTTTTCTTGATCATCAAAGATACAATTGAACCATTGATAAGGCCAACAATAGTTTCTTCTATGTTGTGCTCTATGGCTGATTTATGAAGACATCACATTGAAGATCCTCAAGTAACTGAAAAATGGTCACGTCCTACAGTCTGTGCCTTTTTTGGGGGGGGTCTGAATATGGAGACGGGATTCTGTGCAGAGCTGGATCTATTCTGTGAGATAGAGAACCGTTGGCCATCCCAACATCCTCAACTATTTGCCTTAACACCTTTAACAGAAAGCTGATGAAATAAATTAGACCACAGGTGTCAAAGTCAAGGCCCGGGGGCCAGATCTGGCCCGCCACGTCATTTGATGTGGCCCACAAAAGCAAATCATCTGTGTCAACTTCCATGATCCTTGCGTACATCTATACCAAAATCCCAAATTGACATATGTCATAAATAACAGTTGAGATTTTGCAATAATGTTGTTACCCTGTTTATACTCACTTGAGCAATAATTGAACAAATACTTGACTGCTTTCAGCACAAGTGAGGCATCATTTTTTTTTGTACATTAATAATACGACATGATGATTAAACATTGATTCGGTTTCATGGTCTTAACGGCCCTCCGAGGGAAGATGTAACTCCAAAGTGGCCCCCGACAAAAATTAGTTTGACACCCCTGAATAAGACAATACAAACCATATATAACTGCTTTCTTGACTGACTTTAGTGCCTTTCAAAAAGTAGAAGAATTTTAAAGTAGCCCTTTCAACCTTACGTTTTTCTGTATGCGGCCCTCAAACGAAAAAATCAGCAGAGATGCCCCAAATTTTATTGGCCCACTGCACTCTGTGTTCTTTCCCTTGGACTGTGCATTACCTGCGTGCTCTTGTGTTTTCCTTCCAGGCATATTGTGTCTAATCTTTCTGCTGCTTGGCCTGGCCTTCACCACCCCATCTGGAAATTACTGGTTTACCATGTTCAATGACTACGGAGCATCTTTCTCGCTGCTATTTGTCGTCCTCATTGAGATTCTAACTGTCAGCTACCTTTACGGAATTAAAAGGTTGGTTTGCTAGCATTGTTCAATATACATGGTGCTACAATGTAACAATAACAATTGGAATGCTTGCTGAAATGATACTCTACTCATCGTAGGTTCGAAAAAGACATAGAAGACATGCTCGGCCACCGTCCGAACTGGTACTTGAAGATCATGTGGATGGTAGTCAGTCCTCTTCTCCTAATAGCCCTCTTCATCTTCTATATTGTCAATTACATCAGAGGAGGGACACCCACCTACCAAGCGTGGGACAAGGAGCTGGTAAACTTTTTTTTATTTTACTACAGGACAACAAATTATGAATCCTGTTTAAATGTGTGAACAGAACATTTACATTCTTTTTATAGATACGGCACAATATGACATTTGTTAGACCTTAGCTTGCATTGTCTCCAGTTTTATGAAAAAGTGGGCTGCATTACATAAGCTTATGCATACATTATTTTTTTTAGGATGTTAACAAAAGATCAGTTCAAGTCCCTCCTAGCACATTAAGATAAGATAAGATAATATATGAAAACCTTTATTTTTCTCACAGTGGGGGAATTCCCAATTTACAGCAGCAAAATTGTGAAAGTAGAAGACAAAAAGTACATCAATAAATATAAAATATGAATATAAGCATATTTAAAATGGGTGAGTGGGGGTGAGTCCTCGCCAGCTAGGTGCCGAGCAGGGAAAGAGGAAGAGAAAGAGAGCACAGCTTTGTGACGCAAGCGGCCAAAGCTGCACCCTGCTTACCAAGCGGGGAGACCAACTGACAGAGAGACGGACAATCTAACGTCGCAGAATGCAGAAACTTGTCCTCTCCTCTGGCATGGAATGTGAGCAGAGTTTACCAAGCCGATGGTTGCATTCCTCTCCAAAAGATCGAAAAACTCGGGTTTCATATCAACATATCAATAAGATTGCCCAATTGAATCTAAATTGGGCATACAACTTAGATTTTTTTTTTAACTCCACTATTTTTCAACTGAGCAAACAGGACTAATGTTTAGGTTTAGTTTGAGATGGGGCTTGCCGGTGCACATGACATTTACAAATCAGCAGAGATACAGAGGTGTAAACTACAGAGAGCCGTTTATGGTTGAAAATAAAGTACCGTAATTTCTGGACTATAGACCGCACCTGATTATAAGCCGCACCACTACATTTTTAAAGGAAAAAAACATTTTGTACACACATAAGCCGCACCTGTCTATAAGCCGCAGGTGCCTATATTGTTACATGAGATATTTACAAAGAAAGACGGTACACAGGCGGCCGTTAAAAAAGTCTTTATATAGGCCGCTTCATTAAATAAGCCGCAGAGTTGAAAGCGTGTGACAAAAGTCGCGGCTTATAGTCCGGAAATTACGGTAATCGTGAAGCTCAGAGAAAAGGTGGAAAATCAATCCGAGACATTGCAAATATCCTGAAAAATAGAGAAATCACTGGCGTACAGCCAGAAGAATTTGGAAAGCAGTTAAAGAGACTCAAACGTTTCAATAACTGGAGGGAAGGAGTGACACCAGAAGGTATCACAGTCTCCCATGAATGGAATCACCCGGAATGACCAGTGACGGCCTTTTTCAGGCCTGTGCAGAGGCGCAATAGGGATGTGACAGTAGGCTTCCTTCAGACCGATAGAAGTGAACCACTCCCCTTCGGGTAACCGTCCCTAAAGCGTTGGCAATAGTCAGCATGTGGAAGGGGAATACCTTCAGATGACGACTGAGTCCCACCCACAAAAATATGGGTGTTTCTTGTCTAACAGATCCAGATGCAAATGCATCACAGACGTGGAAAGTGCAGGCTGATTGTTGGATAATTTGCTTTAATTGCTCTGTGAAGGCTGACCACCAACTGTATGTACTGCGTCTGTTGTTTCAGGGAAAGACGGTGGTGACGGACTATCCTATATTCGGTCAAGTCTTCATTGCCATCCTACTGGCCTCCGCAGTCAGCTGTGTTCCCCTCACAGCTCTCTACGTGTACTGCACAAACAGAAAACGTTCTACTTCTAGTAAAGGAAACACCACGTCTGCGTAGCGCGCCTACAATCAGATGATAAAGCGTGCCTGTCGTGTGACTAGCTTCCCGCGTCCCATTTATCGCCCCTTAATTCTATTCCATTTTGTTGGTATGGCACAATTTCGCAATGGTTTTCTCATGGCACTTTACACAGGTCACGGCAGATCTAGAGCCAAACTCTTCACCCCTGCGTGAGCAAGGAAAACCTCCCTTCTGTGGAAGGAGACTTGCTGGTATTACTCCTACTAGAAATAAAAATGTTGTAGTCGCAGTGTTATTTACAGCTCTGTAAGCAGGAATCGCAAGGGGGAGAAATTTGAAAGCAATGATGATGAGGTGATGCGAACAGAGGAAAGGAGGAATCTGGAATTCTAGTCAGCACTCAAGCAGCAGCTGTTGGAGCGTCTTGCTGGAGCAGCCTGGCCATCAAGCTTTCTTCCTGTTCAAGTGGAATTTTGCCTGTGCCGCTGCAGCCAAACTTAATTGGATCGCACAATTGTCAATATTTGGCGGCACTTTGGCAAATGGGTTTAGAGCGGAGCGAAAGCTAAATGGTCTGTGAAGTTGGTGTTAACTGTTATTTGTGAAAGTTGCTGTATGAATGGTTTTCTACAATGTTATTCATGTTATATATGGTTCTTGATGTGATGTTTTAACAGGCCCAACATCTGCTGTAGTATCCTCCTTATAAATATCTTATTTGAAATGCATTGGAGCAGTTGCATTGTACAAAGTATGCTTAGGTACTGACATTATTGCCTCATATCCTCTGAAATATGAAATGTAAACTATGTAGATACTGTATAGATTTGTTGAAATAGTCCTTAACGATACAATATGAATCCACATGAATCATAATATTCCATATTCTGATCCAAATTGATGTGAGGAACCACATATGTATACATTTGTATCTTCCATTTAAAAAAAACATTTCATTAAATGCATTCATTGGTAAAGTATACATTTTGTAAAAAAAAAAAACTACAAATAAAATAAAAAGAAACATGTATCGAATGTTGACTGTTTTTATTAAAAAACTTTTGCATCCCGAATGGAATTGTAATCTTTGTGGTTAAATGTTTAACAAATGGATAATGTGAGTAAGATTCAGACCAACCCCTCAATCCAAATTGATAGGTATAAAGCGAAGTACAGTTGCATTCAAAATAAGACACGACATTGCCTATTGCACCGTCATAAATTTGAAATAAACCATCTATTTAAAAATAATGATCCAGTTATGTACAGGATTATACGGAGCCCCGAAGGGGACATGGAAGAAAAATGAAATCCTTTGCGTTCCCCTGCAACGATTGCGAGATATTGCAAACTTCTTTTTAATGCACGTTGATGTACTTCCGGGTCATCGTCCAAGTAACTGAAAACAACAAACATGGCGTGTTTTCACCTGTTAGCGACTTGCATTTAATTTTACTTTGAAATTGGCTTGAAATACAAAGACATGAAATCTGTTTTTGAGATTGAATATGGTTTCCAAATAAACGAAAGACATGTGAAGCAAGGGTTGAACAAAAGAGCTGACCCGGAAGTACAAAAACGGGCATTTAAAAAAAGCGTCCCTTTATAAAAAAAAAGGTTTGCCATACAGTATCTCACAATCTTCCATCCATCCATTTTCTGAACCGCTTTATCCACACTAGGGTCGCGGGGGGTGCTGGAGCCTGTCCCAGCTGTCATCGGGCAGTAGGTGGGGGACACCCTGAACCGGTTGCCAGCCAATCGCAGGGCAATCACAATCTTTGCGAGGGAATGCAAAACTTTGTGAGTGAACGCAACGTTTTATTTTCCTTCCATGTCCCCATAGGGGCTCCGTATGATTCCAAATTTTGGACTGCTGAAACCTGGTTAACCTTTACCAGAATAGTAGGAAGTACTAAACGGATGAGTAAAAGAACAGTTCAAAATCCAAAGTAGACCCCATGTCTCATAAACCTTGCAGAAACACTGTTATGGCAAGGGCATGGGGAACCACTAATACGAAAGCCTCATTGCCATTTATTGATCTCACAACTGACAGAAATAAGCAGTTGAATTCTGAGGTGGCTTGAGCGAGAGAGAGAGAGAGATTCTTCGTGTGGACCCGTTGCAGACTGTTTTCAGCGTTTTGGTCCCGACATTCATCGAAGGAGAAGAATCTGTGCTTGATGGTTGCGCCTTCTCAACAGCATGCGTGTACCAGCACTGATTTTGATGGGAGGAATGTCGGCACTATTTGACTGTTGCTGCTTGATAGCCCCTGGGGGCTTGTGTTTTTTTTCCGGGCAGCATTTTTCCCTGCTCCGTTTTGTTCAGAGGAGATGTCGGTACTGTTGGACAATCTACAGTGGCGCAGCCACTGGATGGATGACTGGTGGAGCTGAGGAGGACGAGAGAGGAGTGCCTTTTTGGGATTGAAGTGGATCTAGATGGGACAGGAGGAGTGAACCAATCTCGTTTTTCATCGATGGACGCTAAAGCTTCTTTTTTACTATCAAACATAGCTTGTAGCTGACCTGTGGGACATCATGCACGTTGTGAGCATGACGTCTCTGATCCACTGGTGAAAGGACACTTCTATAACTGCTTCAAACAGCAAGGCGTAGGCAGGAAGAGTTGATACAATTTTATGACTGTCTATGTTTTATGCAATGTGTTCTGTTATCTTAATTTTGTCATTTTATGTTAACTGTTCTGTAAAGTGCTGTGTTGCATCTGCAGGTGCTGTGAAAGCGTTATATAAAGATGGATTGTATTGTATTGTTTTGTATTGTATTATATTATCTGACAGTTAAAGACATATAACGCTTTGCAAGACTATTACAATCTCACAACACTGACACACTGCCATTACGTGTTAACAGAAAGCAGAATGTGAATGGCGAGCGTGGAAGTTACAAAGCCCTTAAAAATAACTGGAAAATTAGACATCAACTTCTCAATGTTGGGTGGAATTTGCATGTTCTACCCGCGCCTGTGTTTCCTCCCACATTCCAAAAACATGCATGGAAGGTTAATGGAACACTCTAAATTGTCACTAGGTGTGAGTGTGAGCGCGGATGTTTGTTTGTCTCTGTGTGCCCTGTGATTGGCTAGCAACCGGTTCAGGGTGTCCCCTGCTGAATGTCAGCTGGGTGAGACTCCAGCACGCCTGCGAACCTTGTGAGGATAAGCGAATTAGAATATGGATGGATGGACGCTTCTAAAAATCTATCCGTGAAAATCAAACATAGTAAGGGGGAACGTGATATGGGACGGGTCCCTGACTATGAATTTGCATGCTTTTCACTATAAAAGGATGACCCCGTCACCTCTCTCTCTCTCTTTCTCTCTCTCTCTCTCTCTCTCTCTCTCTCTCTCTCTCTCTCTCTCTCTCACTCTCTCTCTCTTTAATCCCCATTGGTTCCTCTGACACCTGCTCAGAAGCCTTGCCATCGCCCGGCAACCGGCTCTCAAGGAAAAGCCCTCAGCCATGTCGAAGACTCTGCTCTCCCAAAAATATGGCTTCAGTGCTTCCGTAGCCGCCTCCAGACACACCATGAGACACTCTTTAAGTAAGGGCAACCTGATGTGATTTCTGTCAGCTACAGTCAGTCTGAAAAGGGAGAACCAATTTTTTTCTTAAACATTTACCTTGACTTTCCTCCATCTCGCTCCTCATCTCGACTCTTCATCATTATCATGAGCCATTATTATTATCATGGTGAAAGTTGGTTTCTAAAATGTTAAGTGCACTTTTGCAATATCCTAGCCTTAAAATTGGAGCATACCACGTTTGAGGGAATAATCTGGATTTTGTAAACTTCACTCATCCACCCTCAGTATTCATACGCCCACTTCACGATCACGAACTGTTATGATTTGAATTTTCGTTTGATTCTTTTTTCCCCTTTTTGTGCCTTCTTTTAGTGAAGTTTACAGTAGCACAAGATCTCGTGTTTTGCCTGTGTTATTTCAGTAGAATAGAAAACAGTTTCCTGTAGAGAAATTTACTGTGAATTGTGTGTGTGTGTGTGTGTGTGAGTATTTAAATCAAGAAAAACGAATTCCAAAGTTTTCAATTGTAGCTCCTTCATATCTAAAAAACCTGGTTCACACTCTACACTTTGCCAGCTTTGAAATGAGATCATTTTGATTGGCCAAAAAATTTTGACATTTGGTTTGAAATGGGCGGTACGGTAATGACCGGTTAGCACTTCAGCCTCACACTACAGATGTGCAGGATTCAGTTCCGGCTCCGGCCTTACTGTGTAGGATTTCCATGTTCTCCCCGTGCCTGTGTGGGTTTTCTTCGGGTACTCCAGTTTCCTCCCACATTCCAAGGTTGATTGGCAGGTTGATTGGGCACTCCAAATTGTCCCTCGGTGTTATTGTGAGCGCGAATGGTTGTTTGTCTATGAGTGCCCTGTGTGTCAGCGTGCCCGTGACCTTTGTGAGAATAAAGTGTGTGTGTGTGTGTGTGTGTGCGTGTGTGTATGTTTTCTGACCATAGAATGCTTCCCTACATTGTAACTTTGATGAACCATAATCAAATGTCACTCCACATTGTGCCGCTTCGCTGTCGCCGCAGTTGCCCGGCAAATGAAACACACGCAGCTTCCTTGATTCATTCATTCATTTACCGAACCGCTTTGTCCTCACTAGGGTCGCGGGGGATGCTGGAGCCTATCCCAGCTGTCTTCGGGCAGTAGGCAGGGGACACCCTGAATCGGTTGCCAGCCGAGCAACCATCTGCGCTCACACTCACACCTAGGGACAATTTGGAGTGTTCAATCAGCCTGTCATGCATGTTTTTGGAATGTGGGAGGAAACCGGAGCACCCGGAGAAAACCCACGCAGGCCCGGGGAGAACATGCAAACTCCACACTCCTGCACTGTGAAGTGGACGTGCCAACCACTGGACTACCGGGCCGCCTCAGCTTCCTTTAATGGTCGTAAAAAAGAATTCTCCCTCTCTTCCACTTTGAAAATGATTAGTTTTCTATCTTGTTTGTGCCACATTTTGGGGTAATAAACTGCACTCCGTTCACCAACTTTACTGCCCGCAAGCTTACTCTCCACAAACGCAAAGGCTTTGTCAAGCGCACAATACTGACTTTTGGATCTAGGAAGAGTTCACCTTAACTCTACATATATTCAACATATTTAATTTATTTTTATTTTTCAGAGACGTCATTTTAAAATCTATATAAATACAAGTGTGATTCAAAAAAATAGCGGCGGGAAAAATGTATCGTTGACACACTTGCGAGATGTGCTTTTTTCACAACAGGTCTGTGGGCGACTCGTGTGGTCCTTGCGGGCGACACGGTGCCCAAGGTCACCGTATTGATGACCCCTGTTGTATATGCCACTTGCTGTTTGATTGTTGTTCCTACCTGCAAGAAAATGAAATCAATTTTGATCTTATGCAGGTCTGTTCGGTATTATTCAAATTACTTAATACTCACATCATCTAGCTCCACATTATGTAATTGATGAAACGTGTCTGGATATTTTTTTTGTTTCTATATTTGTGTATTCAACCTCAGTCAACATGCCTTCAGTTCACAGCATGTCCTGCAGTAACCCATTTTTTTGGTGTTGTTTTGTTAAGCTGTGTTGGTTCAACGCTGACCTTTAAATCATGACTAGTTTTCCATTGAAAGGAGGGAAATTCCATTCCTTTGGGAGTTAAAGGTTTGAACTGAGCCTGCTTACCCAGCAGGTCTAAAACTCCCAGACTTTGAGGCTAATCTCAAGTGGCATTTTAAAATTGTCGTTTCTTCAACGCCTTGTCTTCATCCCCCACAAAGAGGAATATCACAACCGTTTTTAATTCATTCCGTGACTTCAACGTTGTAGTAAATCATTTACATCTGCTAAACAACACCAAATCAAATGCTTAACTTTCATATCTCATGATCATATCATAAAGATATTGTGATATGTCAAACGTAATAAAGTTGACAATGCTTTAGTTTTTTATATTGTTTCCTTATTTCTTTATTGTTCTTTGAATGTCCTGCGGTTTCAACAATCAAAACAGATTATACTGATCCTCCCCAGATACTGCAGATATAATAGATGGCTATGACTAACTTTTTTTAATAGGAGCACATTGGCCCTTAACCTGAAATTTAGGGCCGCACATGAATCACAAAATGATTTGGAAACCATCCATCCATTTTCTGAACCCATCAAACATTCACATTTTCCACTCATTTTCACGGTATGATTGCTCGATTGGGTGGAGCAGACGTTTGTGAGAAACAAAAAATATTCAAGAATTAATAAAAAAACAAAACAAAAGAAGTCTATCTATCTATCTATCTATCTATCTCTCTATCTCTCTATCTATCAGAATCATCTTTATTGGCCAAGTATGTAGAACACACAAGGAATTTGTCTCCGGTATAACACACTGCATTAGTATCATCATAAACAAGGACATGACAAATAAGTAGGGAAGGACATTTCGTAATGTAAGTAAAGAACCCTAGTGCCACCCAGTGACAACTGTGAGACAATGTGCAAAGTATCAAGCAGAGCTAAAGTGATCAGTGGTAGAATATCCAGGGCGGAGCTGGATTCGAACCCGGTACCTCAGCACTGTGAAGCCGACGTGCTGACCACTGGACTACCGGGCCGCCCGTGGTAGAATACAATACCATAAAAGTTGTACAGTTGGTGCAGAAAATCAAAGTGACCAGTAGCAGTATTTGTTGTACAAGAAGTGTGCAATTGTGCAGATGTCCTTGAGCGCTTTGAAGTGTCTGGTGCGGTGGAGTATACGTCAGTGACTGTTTAGGGAGTTAATGGCTAGAGGGAAGGAGCTGTTTAAGTGTCTGCTGGATTTGGTGCGCATGGATCGGGAGCGCCTGCCTGAGGGGAGTAGCTGGAAAAGGTGGTGGGCAGGGTACGAGAGATCCAGTAGGATTTTCCGTGCCCTTGTTTTGATTCTTGCAGTGTGCACGTCCTCAAGAGTGGGTAGGGCGGTGCCAATGATATTTTTCCGCCATCCTAACTGTCTGTTGAAGTCCGATCTATCTATCTATCTATCTATCTATCTATCTATCTATCTATCTATCTATCTATCTATCTATCTATCTATCTATCTATCTATCTATCTATCTATCTATCTATCTATCTATCTATCTATCTATCTATCTATCTATCTATCTATCTATCTATCTATCTATCTATCTACGCTGATGCCACCGCAGTGGACAAAGAGGTTGCAGCAAAAGAACGTCTTCTGGGTCAAGGCGAAACAAGCTTGAGGGAAACAAAATGATGGAAACAAAGAAGCTTGCGACACGACAAGAATCAGAAGGTGTGTGATACTGACTACTTTGTTATCGATCAGCCACTCACATAAACACAGGGCCGGTATCATCAATATCGATACAGATACATTACAATTGATCTATTCTTTTTTATACTTTATACTTGAATTATGGTAGATGGATTATCCAATGGGCAGCCCGGTGGCCCAGTTGTTAGTGCGTCAACCGCACAGTGCAGTGGTTGTGGGTTCGATCCCGGCCTCCATGGAGTTTCCATGTTCTCCCCGTGCCTGCGTGGGTTTTTGGAAGTTGATGTCTGGAAAATTAGACATCAACTTCTCAATGTTGGGTGGAATTTGCATGTTCTACCCGCGCCTGTGTTTCCTCCCACATTCCAAAAACATGCATGGAAGGTTAATGGAACACTCTAAATTGTCACTAGGTGTGAGTCTGAACGCGGATTGTTGTCGGTCTCTGTGTGCCCTGCGATTGGCTGGCAACCGATTCAGGGTGTCCCCCGCCTACTGCCCGATGACAGCTAGGATCGGCTCCAGCCCCCCCCCCCCCCCCACCCGAATCTTGTGAGGAAAGAGCGACTTGGAAAATGGATGGATAATCTAATTGCCAATTCTCAATTAATTTTTATGACCTGTAAGGGTTTTTGTGTGACATTGGCCTTTTTACTATTAAACCATTAAATGCCAGGACAAAGCTTCTTTGCAAATCTAAAAATCATTTTTTTTACCCACACATTGTCAATGTCTGGATTTTTTAAAAATAAACAAGCGTACAATGTGATAAGTGGGAAACATTTTTTTCCTGGTATTGATCAGAAACGATCCATCCATCCATCCATTATCTGAACCATTTTTCCTGAGTCGAGCAATAGTTGTAACAGATTTTATCAAATTCATTCATTGAAGTTTTCTGAATTTTAATTTTGAGTAAAAAGAACATGTTCAAGATGATCACTTCTTAACAAATATTATAAAACATAAAACAGAGAATAGCAAACCAATTGTTTTTCAAGTACAATATGTGTTCAAAGAATCAAGTAGACACTTAGGAAAAGGAAAAACACGTGATGAAAAATGTAATATATGAAGTGTTAACAATTAACCAATTCTTAAAACCACCCTGTGCAAAAAAAACCACTCAACAAAACATTTTGGTTATAGATTTTTTGGTGAGCAAGTCCACCAAATAATAATGAACTTAGAATTTCATGGCTGCAACACGTTCCTATTGGCTATTCTTGATCAAACGAGAACGTTTCCTGTTCATGCAGTACAAATGGAGAGCTGTGAGGGGAACACAGCTGATGACCGACACCAACAGGATGGCAATGAAGACTTGACCAAAAACAGGATAGTCCGCCACCACCGTCTTTCCCTGAAACAATAGATGCATACAGTTAGTGGTCAGCCTTCAGTGAGCAAAGAAAGATGGTCATCTTGCAATCAGTCTGCACGTTCCGTGTACAGTACATGATCCATTTCTTTTCATTTCAATCCAACGTAACAGTAAGGCGACTGAAAAAAAATGGGTTTGACATAAAAGCAGGGTTGGACTAGCCATCTGGTGTACAGGGGGGGAGGCCTGGAGGGCTAACATCTTTTGGGGCCAATAGATTGCTATTTAATTATTATTTTCCTCCATTTTACCCCAAATGACCAGGTCACAATTTAGCAGGGGTGCCACACACATTTTCCTCGCACACCACGTTGTACTTATGCTTTCCCTCGGCTGTGAACTTATATCATTACAACTTGAACGCGAGATATCCATCAATTCATCCATCCATCATCCAGTTTCTGATCTGCTTTGTCCTCACAAGGGTCGCGGGCGTGCTGGAGCCTATCCCACCTGTCTTTGGGCAGTAGGTCGGGGACACCTTTAACTGGTTACCAACCTATCGACAATTTTGAGTGCCCAAACAACCTGTCGTGCATGTTTTGGGAAAGTGGGAGGAAACTTGGTGTATGCGGAGGAAACCCACACAGGCACGGGGAGAACATGCATACTTCACACAGGGAGGCAGGAGCCAGAATCGAACCCTGCACCTCTGCACTGTGAAGTGCTAACTAGTCGACCCACCGTTCTGCCCGTGCAAAAAGAATTCTACTCAACCCACTTGAAAATTTAAATATTAAAGCGATCTGGGATATAATAAATCAAGTGATCAGTAAGGACTCCTGAAAGGACAATTATCCACAGTATTTTAGAGAAAATGATGTCAATCTTGATCAAATGAATGATGTTGTTGGTACATTTGATAGATACTTTGTAAATGTTGGACCAAATCAGGCAAAAAAATAATCATAATCCTGAGATAAGTAGTAAAATAGGTATTAAGAGAATTGAAAGAAACCCAAGATCAATGATTTTGAAAACTGTAATTGATATTGTTTATCAATTTAAAATAAAAACAAAATGAAAATTGCAAAAAATTACACCAGTATACAAAGCTGCTGACAAACACAGCTTCATAAATTACAGGTCTGTTGCTCTGTTTCCTGAATTCTCCAAAATTAAAACTATTCAATAACAGATTTGATCAATTTATAGGAAACAATAAACTCCTCTCCGATAGTCAGTATGGATTGAGAACAAACTGTTAAATTTCACAAGCCTTGACATTGAACGCCTTTTGGACTCTATAGACAATTTAAAAAAAATTGCCGTAGACTATTTATTGATCTACCAAAGACGATTCATAACATAATTCATGACAGATTGATTGATCAATAAATTGGAACACGGTGGGATAAGGCGAATAACGTTGAACTGGATGAGGATTCATTTCACAGAAAAGCATCAGTTGTGAAGTTGGGTAAGTACAATTCAGATTGCAAGGAAAACTTTTTTTGTTGTTTTTTTTTGCCTTTGGCCTTTGAAACTAGTCAGATTCAGATTCAGAAAACTTTATTTATTCCCGTGGGGCAATTTGAGTTTTGTCAGTCAATACATTTGAGTCGATTTTTGAATGTTCCTGAAGATAATACAATGTCTGACCTGAATGACGTGGAAAATGAATTTCATTACCCTTCATACTGTACACTTTGATGAACTAAGAGAGCGTGTGGTTACTGATATTAAACAACACAACCCTGATATGTTCTCTTGGTGAGATGGGGGAAAAAAATTAAAACATATATATTATTTGGATGTTTTTGTAATTGCAAATGTTATTACAAATGTTTGTGCAAGAGGAAGAAGACATCAATTCCTGTTTTTTATTTCGGTCTTGGTGCAAAGTCATTTGGACTGTTTGGTGTTTTATTAGCCCATGCAGGCTGGGTGTGCCGTTTTATGCATGCCATTCATTGATTTTAGATGTTGGGTGCACACATTGAAAGACTTTGAGAGTTTTTTGTATTTAAGTAATAAAAAAAAAGTTTACCAGCTGCTTATCCCAAGCATGGTAGGTGGGTGTCCCTCCTCTTATATAGTTGACAACATAGAAGATGACGAGGACTATTAAGAGAAGAGGACTGACTACCATCCACATGATCTTCAAGTACCAGTTCGGACGGTGGCCGAGCATGTCTTCTATGTCTTCTTCAAACCTACAATGAGTAGAGCAAGCATTACAATTGTTATTATTACATTGTAGCGACTACAATGCATCGTGCAGAGACAAGAATGCTGACATACTGTACAAACCTTTTAATCCCATAAACGTAGCTGACCATTAAAGTCTCGATGAGGACGACAAAGAGCATGGACAAAGACGCTCCGTATTCATTGAATATGGTAAACCAGTAATTTCCAGATGGGGTGGTAAAGGGCAGGCCAAACAACAGAAAGATTACACACAATATCCCTGCAAGAAAAACACAGAGCACGCAGGTGGAGTGCAGTGGGCCAATAAAGTTTGGGGCATCTCCGCTGATAACTATTAAATCACTGACACATGGCGACAGACTACCAGAAACGCTGTTTCAAGCTATTGACACAAAAAGGCCAACAGCGGTTAGAAGCTGGTCCGAAAGCTGAAGTGGGATTGCGAAAAAGAGGACTCGAATAAAGATGCAGAAAGTATAAACATCAGTCGTGAGCTGTTGGACACAAAGGAAATGATCAAATACAGTCTGTGTACACTGTAGTTCAACAACACGAACATTTCACTCCAAAATAATGTTCATGGAGCAAGAGTAAAAAAAATAAAATTCGGCTTCTGCATGTGACGTAGTACCGGTAAGTCCCTTCTAGAAGCCATTTGGCTGGTTTAACTCGGACGGACTACGCCAGCCTGAGATACGGACGGCAGCTCACTGACGGACTCGTCGGACTGACGATGTCTACCTCTGCAAACTACTCTGTATGAAATTCTACTTCAATTCTTATCACCTGTCTCCTCTTGGCTTTTGGGTCGACAACTTTATAGTCAGCTGCAACAAAAATACCCAATTTCTCTTAATTAGTCCCAAAATTATGAATAATTCACTCTAAATAGTGTTTGTACATGAGCATAGTTGAAGGTTTATAGGGCCACTTGTGCCTTAAGGTCATTGTTTTAAGCCGCCCAGATTTGATCTGGTTATTCAGCTCATGGGCCAATTTGGAAGGAAGCATTTTTATGATCTCAGCTGTTGTTCATTTCAAATTTTTCATGTAATTATTTCCATTGTAACTAGGCTGACACTTGCTTGAAATTTGAAGTTTAAGACTAGAGACTGACTTGCTTGTTATTTGCACATATGTGACTTTCTCCCACCGGGGATGAGGGCTGACTCACTTGAAATTTTTGATTTTGGCAACATTGAAAAATGCTGTGTAAATAGACGCATCATTCTAGATCGTTGCTGTAGTTGGGCTACTTTTCTTGGGTGTGTGCCTTTCAAAAACAGCATGAAGTGTCTCGAGCAAAAACAAAAAGCAAGGTGTCACTAGAACGCAATGTGTGGGCAGTTCAAATTAACTAACGAATAACGTTTGCGCACTGGATTTGAACCTTTTGAAAAACATTTAGCCAACTAGACTGGTCTACCCGACACAATTGTTTCTATAAATAAATGTCCCCTCATATACAGTATAACATAAATGCCGCTTACGTTGTGCAGCGCAAACCGGTAAACCAAGAAAAAAAAAAAAAGAACAAATATGTGTGTCAAAAAATATCTTTACAAGTCTTACCATTTAACACCTCAGTGCTAACTTTAGAAAGTATCTTCAAGTCTTGCAGTGACGTGGTGAGGGAACTCACGTTGCTCAGTATGCTGCCTAGTCCCAGAATCAGAAGCATGAAGAAGTACAGCACTGACCATATCTGAGGTAGGGGCATATTTTGAATGGCTTCACTGTACAGAATGAAAGCAAGACCAACCCCTTCGACTGCCTAAAACAGATGAGAGAGAGAAAAAAAAAACTGAGTTCAGTGATAAGAGTTTATGACTCCAATCTACTTTGATTCGGCCCCTTAGAAAATTGTGTCCGAAGATGGACTTTCCTCAAGAAAGAAGTGGTCAAGGTTAAATAGCATCTTGGAGGGGATATGGCTCGGTCTTGATCATTAAATCAACAATTGATGTTATTTTCAATTATATTAAGCACTTCCTCACCAAGCCATCATACAGTATTACATTTTTTATGAACAGCGACTCTTTGTTATAGAGGTTCCGTGCAGGTGGCACTTTAAAGTGATTAAAATGTCAATTTTATCCACAGTTTTCTAATCATTTGCCTGGCTCATTTGCCAGCTCAGGGTGTAGTCCTCCTTTCACCCAAAGTCTGCTGCGATAGGCTCTGACACCCTCCCACGACTTGTTCCGTGTTGAAAATGGATAGATGGACCAGGGGTGCTCGACCAGTCGTTCGCGATCGACCAGTAGCCCGCGGTCTGGTCCCAAGTCAATCATGAGGAGTGTAGGAGGAAATGGGGGGGGCGGGATTTGTGTGTCTGCGTGTCTGTTATTAATATTAGTTTTGTGTGTGTGTGTGTGTGTGTGTGTTAGTGCACACTGCACCCTTAGCATCCTATCAGCTTAGCATCCTATCAGCTTCACTTTCACAAAAACTTGACCTGCATCACCGCAGGCTGTTAGCGGTCAGCCGTTTGCACTCGACCTCACCGTGCGAAGATGCAGGGCTTGATTCCAGCTCCAGCCTATCCGTGTGGAGTTTGCCTGTTCTCCCCGTGCCTGAGTGGGTTTTCTTAGGGTACTCCGGTTTCCTCCCACATTCCAAAAACATACATGGAAGGTTGATGGAACACTCTAAATCAGGGGTGTCCAAAGTCGGTCCTCAAGGGCCACTGTCCTGCCTGTTTCCCAGGAGCAACATACCTGATTCAAATAATCAGGATTGGCTGATGAGCTGATCACCCGAATCAGGTGTGTTGCGGCCGGGAGAGCTGGAAAACAGGCAGGACGGTGGCCCTCGAGGACCAGAGCTGGACATGCCTGCTCTAAATTGTCCCTCGGTGTGAGTGTGAGCGCAGGTGGCTGTTTGTCTCTCTCTGTGCCCTGCGGTTGGCATGCAACTGGTTCAGGGTGTCCCCCCCCCACCCCCACCCCCGACCCCCGAACCTTGTGAGGATAAAGCGGATTGGAAAATGGATGGATGGATGGATTTTAATTAACATACAAGAGCATGCTTATATACATAAAAAAAAAATCAACTTCCACCCAGAATGAAAAGTGTAGTGCTAAAAGTTTGATCAAAAGTTTTGGTTGGTTTGTTAATCATACCAAATTGACTCATGCAGCAGCAGAGAGGCACTTACTCCAACAGACTCATATCTATCAGGTACTGGCCATGCATGACTAAAAACAAAGAAGCATTTATTGCGTTGTAACACCAATGCAAGGGGAGTAACATGAAGAACATACCGCGTCTAGTTCATCATTTAGGTCACAGGCTTCCAGTTGATTGCCAAGTTCAGCAAATTGCTCCGGGTATGTCGAATTGAGTATTTTAATCCAGTCAAGCACATTGTTTTTGTTGATAGTGTCCTCTGCCATATTAAAGGTATTTAGCAGCAATATGCGCGTCCTGGAAAAGAAGAGTTTTCATCGTATCCCTTTTTGACAACCAACTCCTCATTTGCTATGTGTGATAGTAATTTCTGTTTAATGTGCTCCCTCTAAAGCAGGGGTGTTAAACATATGGCCCGCGGGCCGGCCCGCGAGGAGGTTTGATCAGGCCCGCAGGATAATTTAAAAGTGAAAAAATGTATAAAAGACACGGAATGAATATTTTTAATAAGGTGCAATTCATGGAATATCCGCTAGTTTTGACCAGAGGAAAAGACAACATTGTTTTGATCAAAGAAGAAGACAACAGCAGCCTCAGTCTGTCACTGAGACAGAACCAACACAGCAGACGCTATCAAGGACCTGTGAATACTGTACTTTATTCTTTACACATATTATAGCACTCTCCTTAGTTTGTAAGGTGTAGGCAGGGATTACATTTATATTTTATATGCTCGTGGAAATTGTTTAAAAATTCCTTTCTTTATAAATCATTACTGTACAAAATGTTTCAATACCAATTACTTGTTAAGGTTTTGTGCCTTTGTACAGTCAGTGGGATCAGTTGCAATGCATATATAGTGATCCCTCGCTATTTCGCGGTTCGTTTATCGCGGCTTCGATGCATTGCAGATTTTTTCAAACATTCATAAAAAAATATATATATATATATATTATTATTATTATTTATTTATTTATTTTGAAGTCCGCAAAAATCAATGTCTAAGTGTTGTTTACTATGCGTGCTAGTGTGTGCGCACTCAAGCGAGGAAGGTCCACGTGGGGCACGTGTGTGTGCTTGCACGCATGGGGCAGGTGAGTGCATGTGTGTTGCTGAGAGAAAGAGAGAGACAGAGAGAGAGAGAGCAAAAGCAGGTCTCTTTCATCCTTAATTGTCTTAATTGACTAATCATAAACACGTCTGCTGCACAAGCTGGATCGCTGGCCTGTGTGTGTGTGTGTGTGTGTGTGTGTGTGTGTGTGTGTGTGTGTGTGTGTGTGTGTGTGTGTGTGTGTGTGTGTGTGTTAGTGCGCTCTGCTCAAGCGCGAAGGCCCACGTGGGGCAAATTTTTTTAATACAGGAGGTTTATTGGTCGCTACTTGGTGGTGGTTTTGGTCCCCATTAACCGCGATAAACGAGGGATTACTGTATACCTGTATGAATGATAAAAGTAAATTGCACATTTGTCTAAGGAAATCTAAGGTGCTTCATGAAATATTTTGTAAAAGATATGCTCATTAAATGTCAACATTTTCCTCGTGTTCTTGTGCTTCTTTAGACCAACACAAAGGAAAGACATATTATTTTAGTTATTTACAGCAGAATATGGTATAATTTTTAATGGTCCAGCCCACTTGACCTCTACCGGTTGTTTTTTTTTTTTTGTTTATTTATTTTTTTACCCCTACAAATTTAAACAACTGAATGAGCGTCCTTTGAGGCTAGCGATTACATAATTTTTGCCACGGGTTGTATTCTGGATCATCAAAACATTATGACAAAGGGGCAGAGCTTTAATTTGTTTGGTGTGCCATTGCTTGTGTGAATTTGGATGGAATTGTTGTATATGATGCAAGGTCCTTGTGTGTGAAAGATGGCATTTGCCTAGTTTAATTATTCAGCTATCTTGAAATGATCTACAGATCTTGTTGACAAATCAACTCCTCAACGTGAATGGTGACTGGGCAAAAGTCCGGTCTGAGAAAGAAAAACAGCAGCAACATAGTGAAAAAAAGGAATCTACTCTCAATTTAAACCCTTGCTTTAAAATGTCATAACTTTCTTAATTCCGAACATACGGGTAAAATGTAGACACCGTTTTCACTCCTGAAACGCAGACATTTGACAAGTACAATGCAGTAACACCGGTTATCCAATTCTTACTTTGGCTGCATTAACAACCAAGGTTAAACTTACACTTATGACATTTGGATCATCGATAATACGCAACAATGAACATAAACTCACCTCTCCAGGCAGTTCTCATAGTTAACTGTGGCTTTAAATCCATAGATGGAAAAGGTGACGATGGAAGCAAAAATGGAGGTTCCGCTGTTGATGAGGGTGACAATGATCGCCTGTCGCTCAAAATTGTTGTTGTAGTGATTATAGCTGGAAAACGCTATGAGCGACCCTAATCCCAAACCCAAAGAAAAGAAAATCTGAGTGGCAGCATTTATCCATGCGTTCGGATTGGCCAGTTCTTCCATCTAAAATCATGTAAACATACGGGTCAATATGTACAGAACACATTCGGTTGTATATTCTGCTTGGCCGAAATAGAAACATATGCCAACAGTATGTGTACTGATGATTTTTTGTTCGTCGACATATAACATCATAATGGCCGATGAAGACATCCTTACCTTGGGGGTGAACAGGTACGTGATACCATGGATGGCACCAGGAAGAGTCAAACCCCTGATGAGGTAGATAACGAGCACCACATAAGGAAACGTGGCTGTGAAGTAAACCACCTGCACAACAGAGCCAAACAACAACATTTTCATCCTGTCAGTCCAGTGAAGAAGTAATTCTGTGCTTGTTTTGGGGCTTCACATATTCTCAAAAAAGGACCACGAGGTGTATGACCAGAATAATAATGTGAAAAAAACAAGACGATACACTGGAGAAAAATGAAGAGGAGTCAGATTTATTCATTTGTGCTATCATTTTGTATCAAAGGCAGTGCAATTTTTGTTTGCTTGTAGTCGTTATCTCAATGCTTTTCTTACCTTCCCAGATGACTTAATTCCATGGATAATGAAGAGGTAGGTGATCACCCAGGCCAGCACGAGACACAAAGCCTGGCCTGTATGGATGCCTCCGTTCTCTTCAATCGAAGAAGAAATGTTTAGTGTTTCTCTAAAAAAGAAGTACTGGGTCGAAGAAGCCTTTTGGCACTCTTCCAGGGGTCCTGTCAGGTTGGAATTGACAGGGCAGTCTGACCAGGGCAGGACTGACTGTGAATGTAAACCAGGGAAAGGTTAGTGTCGAGGCCTTCATGAGCTCAGACTTCCATATAGTGTTGTATCATGTAAATGATTCAATAGCTCACTTGAAATGAATTAAAGAGGTACCAGAAGCTCCATGCATTGATGACGTTGTAATAGAGGCAAAGATACACGGAGGCTACAATACTAGCAAGACCTGAAATGAGAGAGTTAAGATGAAGATGATTTCATTTGAATGTTTGGATTTTTTTTTTTTTTTTACAGATGTCTGAGGTCTTTTTCTCCATTTTTTTCCTCAGAAAACTGCAATTTCCAAGTCCAGTGTATGGGTCTGCTTTTGCCTAACAGACAGAGTGCAGCAGAACACTCAGATACAGTACAGAAGCACATACAAACGAGGCTAAACGTGACAAGTGTCCTCAAAGATGAAGTTATCGATGAATCATACAGTACATGCGTGTGCACGTTTTGCAGAAAGATTGGTGTGTCAGCACTTTCGTAAAGGAGGGCCAATGTTCTCCACAGTCTACACCACAAAGTCATTTGTGTTTCGTGCTAGTGTCAAATGAATGACCTCTCAGATGCATACAGCTATCTACATTGTTCACTACACATCCAAATTAAGGGAGTAGTTTTTATTTTCAGTAGTACAACAGTACTTCCACAGTAAATCATAGCAAAATGTTTTCAAGTACGTACCCACTCCTCCCAAATATGGGTTAATGGCCGACCAGGCCCCAATGCTTCCCAAGCGCATCTTTTGACCAATGGCGAGCTCCATGTAGAATAAGGGCACACCCTCAAGAAACAGCATCAGCAGATATGGAATCAAGAATCCCCCTGTTGGAGCAAAGCACAATTAAATACACTCTTTACACACAGTATGAAGAAAAAAAATAAAATGTAATATCTCGTAGCTTCCTCATATATATGGAAGATTTCGGATGACAATGTAGTGTGATATGTAGTGTGATATGTACTTATAGTAGGGTTCTCCCTGCAGCTGCACACCTGTTGGTCATTATGTAATTAGTGCTTTAAAAGGACTCCCAGCCCAGCCACTCACGGCCGGGTCGTTGTTTCATTGTTGCTCTTTGTTGGCTGCTGTCATGTTTGTTTCAGTCATGTTTACGTCATTGTTATGTTTTATCTTCAGTCATGATTTTTGTTTGATACTTTGGACTTCGTTTGTTTAGGATTTAGTTTTCTCTGTTTTATCAATACACTTCTTCAAATACAAACTGCTCCTCCCTCTTGCCTGCTTTTTGGGGTCCACCATCCCCTCGCAACATGACAGGATGTATGAGTGGCATAAAATAAAAGATTTATTTTATGGTATATGGTATTATTGTTGTATTATGCTATTATTTTTTTCCTCAATTTGATGTTGCTTTTAAGTGTGATGTTTTTCTATCACTTAGGCTGGATAGAGCTCATTCATTTGCAATGTTGCTCCATGGTTCAGCCATCGAGTTTATGACATGTTATTGAGGTTTACAGTCTGCTTCAAATTTCTATCAACTCTCACTCTGGTAAGAAATTCTTTGGAAGTTTTACAATCAACTAACCTGACAATACTCCAAGTGTTTCTTAGTCTGTATATTAAACTCAATGTCATTTTTCATGTAAAGCGTATTTTGAATTTTATTGCCATTTTTCGTTTTTTTTTCATTATTATTTTTCCCCACTGAATTTCAATGTGTGTCAATTATACAGGGATTTGTGCTATTCGCCGGTCGGCACCTTCCTACTCCCCTCGACTGCAATTCAAGTCGGCTGACCAAGTCAAGAGGTTCAAAGGTGCTTCGTGACTAATGGTATTGTTTATTAAAGGGATTTTTTTTTTAATTGTCACCAATATACTAATGCCAGTTGACCTTCCATTAGTGTTGAAAAAAAAACATTTAGAAGAAGAAAACCTTTTACAACATGGAAATAACCAACATTTGGCAGACAACACTGACGTCTCGCTGCTCAGAGTCATGAGCACATTCTCATTTCATCCCTATTAAATTGTCATTTTCAAATTTCGGAATGATGTTTAAGAGCCAATTCATATTTTGTATCCATATGTTATTTTAATTGCTCCTTTCAGGCAGTAAGGGTTAAATTAAAAGTAATAGAGAGCTTGTAATTATTGTATGTATATTCCAGCTTAATTGATGTTAGGGATAAGGAAACGTGCCAATATTTCCTCAACATGCAACAAGCCACAATGACAAAAAAGACCAACGTGACAGTTCTCACCTCCCCCGTGCATCTGGCACAGGTATGGGAATCGCCAAACATTCCCCACTCCAATGGCATAAGAAATACAAACCAAAAGGAACTGCAAGGGACTGTCCCAATTGGGTCGAGCATCTTTCTCCATGTCCACAAGTGATCGTCTTGACTCAGGTGGCTTATCAACAAGTTTTGTGAGGTGGTTGACCGCCTTCAACCTTTTAATAACAGCGCTGTGATTAGAACTTTAACGGTGGGTGTGGGTGGGGCCTCAAAGGATCCACTTTATTATCTCAACCCCGCCTACTGCCCCAACACAGCCAGGATGGGCTGTGCCCCTTCTGAGGATAAACTGCTCAGACAACGGATGGATGTTTTATTCTATTGTTGTATCAGTGTTGGCCCATATAGAACGGGGCGCCGTAAACATTTGGACATTCAAGTATTACGGTTGACTTCTATATTTCAGAACCCAAAAGAGAAAATGAGGCAGAGGGTAAGAGTTGAGATGGTGACCAGAGCAATACGAGGCAAGCAGTGACTAGGTGAGTTTCTGAGTAAAGCAGGGATGGAGATGGCCAATTAAGGGGCTAATTTGGGGGAATGGAGGGACTTGTGGAACAAAGCTGGACAAGGGGCTCGCCTCGGCTCGCCTTCTGGAGGCACTGGTGATGAGAAATAATGGATTCAGCAGGAGAAATAAACGCACGCACACACACACACTTTATTCTCACAAAGGTCACGGGCACGCTGGCACACAGGGCACTCACAGACAAACAACCATTCGCGCTCACAATTACATCTAGGGACAATTTGGAGTGCCCAATCAACCTGCCAATCAACCTTGGAATGTGGGAGGAAACTGGAGTACCCGAAGAAAACCCACACAGGCACGGGGAGAACATGGAAATCCTACACAGTAAGGCCGGAGCCGGAACTGAATCCTGCACATTTGTAGTGTGAGGCCGAAGTGCTAACCGGTCATTACCGTACCGCCCCATTTCAGACCATCCATCCATCCATTTTCCGAACCGCTTCATCCTCACTAGGGTCGCGGGGGGTGCTGGAGCCTATCCCAGCCGTCTTCGGGCAGTAGGCGGGGGGACACCCTGAATCAGTCGCCAGCCAATCGCAGGGCACACAGAGACGAACAACCATCCACGCCCACACTCACACCTAGGGACAATTTAGAGTGTCCAATCAGCCTGCCATGCATGTTTTTGGAATGTGGGAGGAAACCGGAGCACCCGGAGAAAACCCACGCAGGCCCGGGGAGAACATGCAAACTCCACACAGGGAGGCCGGAGCTGGAATCGAACCCGGTACCTCTGCACTGTGAAGCCGATGTGCTAACCACTGGACTACCGGGCCGCCCCATTTCAGACCAAATGTATACATTTGTTTGCCAATCAAAATGATCTCATTTCAAAGCTGGCAAAGTGTAGAGTGTGAACCAGGTTTTTTTTAGATATGAATGAGCTACAATTGAATACTTTGGAATGAGTTTTTCTTGATTTAAATACACACACACACACACACACACGCAAACACTTCCAACCCCAGTACGACCGCAGTATTTACTCATGGATTTAACTTGTTGCGGCTATTTTAGGCCTGTTTATTCACCCACGCCAACAAACAAGCATGAGACACACGAATCCGACTCAGTGACAGGCAGCAAGACAGGTGGGGGCATGTTTCCATCAGTTATGGACTAGGAGGTCCTTCAGTGTTTAACCTGGTTCGTGATGATTACACTGATGGATGAAAACCCACTTCCGTCAGTACTTAGTTTGACTTTTTTTTTTTTTAATTTGTCGACGGACTGTCAGTAGTGACGGAATGCCCACTTCTACCGCACGCTGCTTTCTTACCCCAGGTTAAGTTGGTCAGGAGAAACGTGTTGTTTTTAGCGTGTCTTTTAGCGACGGCATCTCATCATCAATCCCATCGACCCAATGTCTTGCTTTGGATGAGGTTATAGCTTCGCTGTATGTTGCACATCAAATGATTAACAGTAGTCAACATTGGTGAGAATTTGATCATCACTTTGCTCACCACATATGTATTCACTTAAAAATTCGGCGCTGCGCAGACGTGTGTATTGAATGTCAATGGATTCTATTCATAACTGTAACACCAGCATGGGGCAGTCCCTCTGAATTATTGCAATGTTAAATAGTGTGAGCTCGTGCTTCAGTGAAGACCAACGCATTATCAAGACTCGAGAGTATTGAGACCGAAACAAGACTTAAGGCTTTTGGAAGTATGTTAAAAAAATAATAATAATAAATAACCCCTGCCCCCTAAAAAAACTGAACAAATTGACCAGTATTTTCTTTCATTAAGTTTGCCACAAAACAAGTACAACAAACAAGTATGTGCTTAGGACAAACAAGTATCAAATTATAGAAGCCAGAAAAGCACATCATGAATCACTGCATAGTCCATGAATATTCTTTTAATGAGCGAAATCAAATTTCACTTTGAATTTACTGCTTTGAAAGAATCTTTTGTTTTTTCCTTCTAGTTTTTATTGTCTTAAAATATGGTTCATCTTTTAAAAGCAATATTTGTTATGAAACAGATTTAATGAACCATATTCATTCAGTGTTTTTGGCGATATGTACTGGTTCGCAGTTTTGGCTTTCAGGCTCACTGCTGAGCCAAACAATCAACTTTCTGCCGCTGATGTACCAAGGTAGAGTATGCTGTGGACTAGAAATATGTCCCGTTGGTCACATCAAGGCAATTGTGCTAAATTGTGCCATTTTAATGTGCCGAATATGGTGCTGATGTCTCATACTATTTTTAGTGAGCAAACTTTGGTAGTTTTTTCCCCCAAAAACTTTGTCCCGTTGTCAGAGGTGACAAATTTGATTTGCATCCATCCATCCATCCATCATAAATCTAAATTAGGGTTAACTAAACTATCCTAACTTAACCCTATCCCCCTAACCCTGAAGTGAAGTTTTCTTGAATTTACACTTGGCATTCCCTTCAACAGGGGTAAACTGGTCAGCTGGTATATGGGTTTTTTGCATCAATATAAGTTTTGATCAGCACAATGCCCAACAACCATGCTTTGTGCATCTTGCAACACGCAAGCATGTCATAAAAGATACATTTGCATACATAAAATTAAAACGATTCAAAATTTTCCTCGACGGCCGTCAGAGGAGCTGAAATTACTCAAATTGAGCAATCTGGATTTTAGATTCATCACAACCTCTGGAGTGCGCAGGAGAAAAGGCGCTTTTGTTTTCGAGAGAACACGTGCCGGTCGAGATGATTATTATTTGATAGGGAACACTCAATTAAGGGCTGATCCACCCGGAGTGCATACATTTCATCAAAGTCCCTTACTGATACACTTCAGTCAATGGGATGATCTGTGCAGCCCAAAAAAGGGCACGTGTGCGGATATTTTGACATGGGAGAACATGGCCTTGCAGTACCAAGTTTAGTGGTGTGATGTTCTACTTTTAAATATTTCATTGATGGTTTTATGAGTCTGATACTGTTAGATGTTCTGTATTTGTTGCAAGACTGATGAATCATTGTATTAGGTCTTTAAAGTGTAAATTGATGAAGATGCACTTCGACTTACGGGCAATAAGAATCGCATAAGAGGTTGTGACTGGAATGGGAAAGGAGGGGTTTTAAATGTTTATTTGTACATTCAACCTCTGATTGTAGCACTTTTGGTAGAATGAACAGACTGATTACACCTGGTAATCTCACCGAAGATAGCAATCATTATATTGACATAAAAGAGTGCTTGAAAAAGAAAGACCAAGAAGATATATTGATGAGGCATTGCTTATTGCTGAGCCTCAGCAATGAGTGTCTGGTCCTGAAAGCCACACTTCTGAAACCGGCAGTGTTTTAGCATGGACAAATACACCGAACACTGCTGTTATAAACAACTTGCACAATACAATAACATGCATCGAATATTCTGCCATTGGCAAAAATGCTTAGTCTTGATTGGTACTGTGAGAAGTCATCATTTTACAATGATGCGAGTTGAACTGATTCATAATCGGGAGTGTTTAACAACATAAGAGTACCGGTAATTATTACGAACAGTAATCAGAATAATGCGGTACAGCTCGACAATACCACAAACTACAATTACACTTTTTGAGAGTGCTGATCAAAACTCAAATCTGTCAAGGCATAACATTTGATGTGTTATCGGATATCATAAACTTGCAAAAGTGGCCGTAATGTAATGGCAGGTCAGTATATGTTGGCATGAGTTGAGTTGAAATAATAAGATATGAAAAGGCAAACGCCACATAGAGTAAATCATCTACACCTTGTTTGAGTTTGATCCCAATTAATGGGACAAAAATAACATTTTATGCAGGTCCCACAGTTGTCAGTGACATTGGACAAGTGCTAACTACAGAAGTTCAGTGTACATAGCAGCCTGTACGAGACTGTCCCGTCTCTCTGTTGCAGCTGTGTGGAAAGCAGCAGGTCCGTGCATACTCAGTCTCAGTCTTGCGCGCCTTGTCGTATGCGAGGTGTCCCTGCTGACTCCCCACCATCCTCGACTCCCCCCTCTGTACTAGTAAAGGCTCCAGGCCTGATGATGATGCTGGGGGTAAAGCGATGAATTGGCAGAGGATGAGGTGGTGAGCTCGCTAGGACGGAGCTGCTTTCCACACGCACACATTCAGTCCAGCTTTTCTTTCTGGACTAACTTTGGAGCATCGACAAAGTCCCGGCCGTTGAAGAGGATCAGGCCGCACGTAACCACGCTGGCTGTTCCCCAGAACAGAACATAAGCAAGAGTCTCCGTCCATGTGTCACCTACCGAGGAACGCCAGAATTACTATTAAGTAACATAGTTTCTATTTGTACACAATGGTTTTTCACACTTGGATGATGATTGTCCTACCAGCCATCAGCAAGCAGATGATGCACATGGAGAATGCCACCACCATGATAATAGGCAACTGAGAAAGAAAAATGTTTTGTATTAAAACAAGTAAACAAAAAATGAAAGTGTTCAGGCTTACTGTCAGAAATTTCCAGTCTTTGGGTTCACGCAGAGGTGTTGTCAAATCTGCTTCATCCACAGCAAAGTTACCAAGGAACAGGTCTATAGAGTCCTGTGTGGTGGTGGAAGGGAAAAAAAGAATGTTTTTCAACAGGTTTTCAATCAAGTTGAATAGCCAAAACAGTCATTCATCAGGCAGCATTTCAAGTTGTTAATATTTTTCAATCTCATTGTACATACAAACAATGTACTGTACAGTATATATTTTCACTTTAACTGTCATGGCTTAAATGAGTGATTTATTCCAAAATTAATTACGAAAGTGATATCGTGGAGCAGTACGTGTTTGCATGTGCATGCTGTTAAAAGTGCAACTTCGAATAAACTGAAATGACAACAACAGCAACAGGTATATCTAGTGGCTTCAAAGTTCGGCTTCTGTTTTAGAGCTTTATGAAGCCTCTAAATCACAGGTTCATGAGGAAGACTCCTGTACTTTGGTCCTCACATTGGTACGAAAGAATTTCTGGCACGAGGCAGATTCGATATACAACTAGATCAGGAGCGGGCAATTAATTTTGCAAAGGGGCCACGTAAGAAAGTGGAACAATTGCCAAGTCAACTTGTTAACCTCATCATCTGCATTGTTTGAAATGAATTCAGTAAATTGCTACGTGCGTCCAAATTAGACCAAAATAAATCACTTTAAACTTTGTTCCCACTATTAGTTACCCGACAATCTGTACTCAGTTGAAACAAAATGAGTGAGGAAGTAAAAACAAGTGAGATAGCATGGTTGCCCAAGTGCATGTATCCTCTTTTTAAATGGGCTGGGGCTGCGTTCAGAATTAAGCAATTTGTACATTCAACAGAAAAAAAAATGTGCTTAGACAAAAGGGTACTTTTGTCGTCCAGGGAAAAGGACATGTGCACCATTTGGGATCTATGTGTGCATGTGCCTAATATTTGTCGATGTAGATGTTTATCATGAAGAACCTAATTCTTTAAAATGACTTTCTTACAGCATTTATAAGCATGTAAACAACAAAATATCTTATCTAAATAGACCACAACAATTTACTTTTGTTGAGAAAATAATCTGGACAAACAATATTTCAGAGTCAAAGGAGGTCTCGCACACAGGGTGCCAATTCAAGCTTGGTGTGCCATTGCAAACACTGTACATAGGGGAGGTTTCTCCCTTAGCTGACAGTTGCTGTGTTAGCTTTGGGACATACCTGTGTGAATGTTTTGGATGTTCACGGGAGTTTCTTTTCACACAGTACCAACATCTTAAAATATAAGTAGACTATGAGGACTCAAAAGCTCATGGAAATTGCAAAGCCGGATAAACCGCCACAGTTGTCTACAGTTGCATGTTTCACTCTGCAACATATCTTTTGCAGGCAGAAAAGGTATATAATGTGATGTTGCATTTAATGTTCACAAATGCCTGGGAAAAAGTGGCGTCAGTGAACATTACTTTGATATCACAAAGTGATTAAGAAAGTAGTTTAACTGTTGAAAAGCTATTTGGTGTTGAAAATAGGGACACAACTGAGAAATATAATCAAACTAGTCCGATCGCTACTGCCCAACATTACCGTTTTTGATCACAAACATAACATTACATTAGGAGCTCTCGATCTTGTTAAGAAATGTAAACTGTAAAGCCTCACCCAGCTGATTCCTAGCCTTGGGAAAGCCAATTCGTAACGCTACAATCAATGTATATAAGGATTCCTATCCGATTTTGTATCGAGTCGACTACCAATACAGTTGTATCTCTCACCTTTACTAACGCATAGCCCGTTGAAGCGGTTTATTGTTTCCAACCTTAATTGGAAATAGAAGTTGCCTAATTTAATAATATTTTTTTTAAATTAATTAATCCGGTTGAGATGGTAATTCACACAGCCATTGTGATACTATAGCCCCAATGTAAAACGAATACTGGATCCATGACAAAGGTTGGCCTGATCGGAATAATTTGGACATACTGTACCTGTCTAAATCCGTCAGAGAAATTGTTTTTGTAATATCGGATCATAGAGTTCCAGCCGTCCATCAGCAGCCCCCACTGAGTTCTCTTGCCTGTCCTAAAGAAACAAAAACCCAATCGTAACTTACATTTCTCCATAGGTTTCGTAAAAAGCAATTTGGTGATAGTGAGATGCAATTCATACGTCAATAGATACTAATTCATCATAAAATAGATATGAATAGTTGTGTTCAATAGAGAATAAACAAACTTCAATTTGGAAAATGGATAAGCTTTCTATTTGTATGACCCGAAATTCATTACGCTTCATTTCACAATGTTTGCCATAGTTCAGTTGGTAAACCACAGCAGTGAAGTTGACCAATTGGATGGCTGTACAAAAACATGGATGACAGCTGTTTTGAATAACTGACCTGGTGAAGTCTGTCTTCAATGCGCCGGTGCCTGCATATTGTTTGGCACATGCATTTGCATTGTCAGCCCAAGCTGCAGGTAAACAAGCAAGGCAAGGAGGTCACAAGACCATACTATTATTATTAGGACTTGAATACAGTGAATGCCTGTTCGATAGTACACAAAGTGAACGACTAAAAGAATTGTGTGATAGACAGCTCACCATTTTTGTACATCTTTTCAAAGTCTGCTTGATCCTCAATGTGCTGATTCATGTAGAGGACCCCCATTTTCTGTGGTTGACACAGCACAGAGTTAAGTATGACAAATCAGTGGACTAGTTTGTTCAATGGCGTTGATAGTAGAACATATCACTTGACAAGTTTTTTTTATAGTTTTGTGTAGTGCTGCCATCTATTGGAAAATAGCTGTTCCCTCTATTGAGTAAACAGATATTAAAGGAAAGCCATCAATACAGTATCACAGAGCAGCAACACGAGTTTAGTACTTTACAATAACACATATATCATGTGTGTCATTCGCATACACTGCTGAAAGAAGCATCACTAGTTCAATTGTGTTTAGAACTGCATCCAGTGTTTGTAGCATGACCGTCCTACCCGCAGCTGTGCTTGCAGTGAGCGCCGGGCCAGCAGGCTCTGGATGACATTTGTACGGTCCAGACAGTCCATGCAGTTGCTCCGAAACGTCCCCTCTTGATTTAACAGCACCGTACCATCTGAATCCACCAGGAAGTATCTGTGCCCCAAATCCACAATGTTATTTTAAGTATGTTGCTAATTCATTATGCAGTTAAATCCAGGCTGTGTTTTGTTTGAAAAAAATAATAATTAAATGTATGTGTGTGTGTGTGTGTGTGTGTGTGTTTGTCCGTAACACATTATGTTTTAATTCTAATTCTTACTTTACTAGTTAACTATGTTTAAAAAACAACAACAACAACATTTGATTTGAACGGTATGTTTGTTTCTTGTCTTGTTGTTCTCTCTCGATCTAAAACAGGCAAGATATGGCTCTCAAGGAACCGGAGTTCAATCCCCTTGTAAAGCAAGAATAAAAGCAGAAGCAAACTGACCCAAATTCCTCCTGGATGTCAGCAACCATGTCCAACAGGATGTGAAGACGATGCCATCTCATCCGACTGCACTCTTTGTGGAAGTCAAATGCTATGTACCTGAAGAAAGGCGAATCTTGTTGAACAAAAACATGAATTGAGCCGTAGGTGAAAAGGAACGTGCATAATGGGTGACTCTTACTTGATGGTGCCGTTTCCTAAGCCAGTCACCATCTTTTCAAAAGTCTTCTCCAGTGGTTTTTCTGACCCTTTCTGGTTGATCTGAGAAAAGTGGGGGGGGGGGGGGGGGGGGGGGAATGAGTAGCCCGATTGAAAGGCATCAATAACCATAAATTACTTGTTTAACCATGACTTTGTATCCGAGTTCATGTTTGTCGTTGTTGTTTTCTAGTTAAGGCCAATTTAAGTATTTTTTGAGTGAGTGGGCACTGACTATTAACAAAAAAAAAAGTCAGACATGAAATACCATCAATGTTTATACACCATCTTACCAAATTCAAAATGACTTGCTTCCCATAAAGAATGATCTGTGAATCGAAGTGTCTCTGGAATCCATCCAACTGAAGCAATAAAGCGTAGGAAAAGGCAAATCACATGAGTAAACTACCAGAATTAAAGTCTTTAATGAGTACAGCAATGCAAAAGAGTTGTTTACGTGGTTGACTGTTTTGCTGATCTGTGGTCTTGGCTTGTACTTCAGGTTGGGCCTTTGGGACCAGTAGAAGGGTATTGAGCCTCTTGTCTGAGAAGGAGATAAAACAATGTATACATATCCCTACATTTCTCCCACCATCCATACAAGTGTGTACAAACAAATGTAAACATTATTGGGGGGGCGGGGGGGGGGGATTACCACATCCTTGACATTTCTACCTCTTTTAGCTAGCAAGAGACATCTATCAAAGCAGCTAAGCCAAGTGGTTAGGATCATCATTGCCTGCCACCGTGGGGATCCCAGTTCAAGACCAACCACCCCTAAAATACCCCAGGCACACGACTGTGTTATCTTTGAGCAAGACACAGACATCCTGAGCACTTAAGTAGCCCCACTGCTCCAGTGAGTTCCACAAAGAATGTGTGTTTACTGTGTCCACGACTGTGATGGGTCGAATACAGAGGTCATATTTATTTCATGTACATTCATACAAATACTGATGACATTCATTCATTCATTTTCCAATCCGCTTTATCCTCACAAGTGTCGCGGGGAGTGCTGGAGCCTATCCCAGCTGTCATTGGGCAGTAGGCAGGGGACACTCTGAACCGGTTCCCAGCCAAGCGCAGGGCACACAGAGAGGAACAACCATCCACGTTCACACTCACACCTAGGGACAATTTGGAGTGTTCAATCAGCCTGCCATGCATGTTTTTGGAATGTGGGAGGAAACCGGAGTACCCGGAGAAAACCCACGCAGGCCCGGGGAGAATATGCAAACTCCACACAGGGAGGCCGGAGCTAAAATTGAACCCGGTACCTCTGCACTGTGAGGTCGACGCGCTAACCACTGGTCCACCGGGCCTACTGATGACATCATACAAATATTTCATGACATCTGAAAATGTCAACGGGATTCATCAGCTCACCTGAACAAAGGAAGCCTTTGCACTGTTGTACTGCACTATCTGCTCTGTCTCCACGTAATTAGCGGCATGGCCCTCTGAATCAATGCCTGGTAATGAAAAAAGAAGTTACAATCATGGTGCAATGAAGCAATATATGAAGTCAACCTAATATCCACTTGGGAAAAGAATTTGAGTTAACATGATGTCTGAACATCACAGAAAAACAAGGAAGAATCGTGGCTATTGCACAAATACCGGTAGGTAGGTGGCCAACTTCAGTTTTAATATTCACACACTGCCATATTCTTATGGACGTCAACTTTATGGCCATGCTAGTATACCAAAAGATTACTGCTGAATGAAATTCCACTGGCGTTCAGTTTACGTTGTGGATAACAGAGTATTGTTACCTCTGACGTAGTAGCGGACACCAGCTCTAAAACAGCTCCTTCTGGATATGATACTCCAGTCAAAAGGTTTCCCATTGATGCAGCTTGACTTCATGATGATGACTGGTCAATGTGTGTTAAGAAATCAGAAGCGTAAAAGTCAGGAATCAGAGCTACAGGCCAAAGATGACAGAGCGCCTCCTTCCTGCCATCCAAGTGACTTAGGGTGAAAAGTGGACCTTGCACTGATGAGATGACCAACATGGACAAGCTGGTCATTCAAAATCTCACAACCATGTTGATGGTGCATCAAACAAATGAAATAAAACGGAATTACTGGTTCATATGAGGTCAAATTGCCAGGCGCTCAACAAGAAGTGTCAAAAGGGAGGGATAAACAGTTTCTTTCAGATAACAATAAGAGGATACATCCATGGACAACAGGGTACACAAACTTGTGCAACTGTAAAAATAGAAAAAAAAACAGGAAAAATTGTCAGACAGACTTTCAGCACTACATGTCCCAATTCCTCAAAGTTAAAATGTATCTATCCGAGATGAGTGACATGACTCTCACATTTATTTCCTATAAGACGAAACAAATGCATTACCTCAGGCTGTGCAATGAATTCCCTCAACAGGTGGCCATTCCAGACAAACCGTTGATCTGCCTGTAATTAAAAGTAAAAAATAAGCTGTTCAATTCCACAAAGCTTTTCCTGTTTCATCTGATTGTTTAGCATAGTTATTCCTTATTGGCATGAGGATATGAATGACATGGGGCGGCAGTGGTAGCGTGGTCCGCCCCCATGTGTGTTATTAATGTTCCATATTTTTGTATAATACGTAGGGGAAGGGAAGTTGTTAGTGGTCAGCAGTCTGCAATTTCAAGGAGCGATCAGAGCTGTTGAGATATATCCATATACACACCCTCTCAAGAAGGCTCATCTCCTGAAATTCAGGACTGGTGTTGGCCAAGCGTTGCAGAGTGTGGGTCAGGTCGTAGTCTGTTGCAAAGTAGAAGCTGTCTGTGTGTAGTACATTGTTGATCATGGACAAGAAGGTCTTGTCGTCTAGCATCTTTAAAAAAAGAATGAAAAGTGAGCGCCACAGGACAAAACAGAGGCTTTTTGCAGCATGTTATGCTTGCTGCTAAATCTTGAATAATCATGTTAATAGCAATGTAGGTATTACATTTTCATCTGTTTTATTTATTGGCGTTTAAGATTGACACAAGAGACAACAGAAACATCAAAAGTGAACCAAGAACTTTGGTACAAGTTCAATCATTGATGTCAAAGAGGGATATTGCACCTGGTTGTCAGTTAGATGTAGTATTGTCTTCTTATAAGAGATGACATCAAAGTCCAGAGCCTTCCATACAGCATGGCCCAGTAGGTCACCCACCTTCTTCTTCTTAGTGATGATGATCATGTACATACCTAACACAACCATTGACGGATGAGGATATTAGGTTTGTTGAAGACCAGCTATTTCACGGTTGACTATTTAACATACTACCTGCCACCAAGCGTATTGTCCCCATGAGTCCACATATTGGCCTGGTCTCAGCAGATGCAGGAATGTCCTTCTTAGCTGTGGACGATAGCGGGTACATGCAAGTGCAGTAGTTAGTATGCACAAAAGCCAAACGTTAACATGTAAGTACCATTCCAATAGTGAAGATTAATTCATCCATGAATAGTGATCTCGCACATGGTTGGTTTTGAATGTTTACAACAAAACGAATGCCTACTTGTGAGCGTCATCTCAGTTGACACCCGATCGATGGCCAACACGTCCTCAGAGCCATCGTCACAAGCTTCGATGTAAAATTTATCAGCTGTAGTGCGCCTGTAATGGGAAGAAAAACAGCTGCTAACACCTCATGCTTCATTCTCGCAAAATAATGCAATTTAACAGAAACAAACAACTATTAAGAAGGGCAATGTCTGAGGCTAACACGTCTGTATTGGCTAAAAACAGATGGCGCCATTCCACAAAACATTTGAATATATAATAAATCAGTTAGCAAATCCACAAAAACTTTGTCGAGTGCCAAACGTGTTTTCATCGCGGAACCGGTGACGTACGCGTTAAAACGACTGTACGTCATTCGATTCAACGTGCCATTATTTCGCTGACTTAGTCGTTCAGGCAGTATCACAGAAGCCTAATTGTCTTAAACTGCTAAACAAAGCAACGCTGTATTAGTACGTTCCCAGCACTCACAAATTGAAACTCTCATAGGTGCTCGCCATCTTTCATTCAGTAACCTCGTCCGTGACGTGTCAGCCCCAAACGTCAACTTCCGTCATCAACAGTGGGGACTCATTGTTATTGCGCATGCGTGAAACAGATTTCATAAACTACTGAGATGATCATACTACTGTATCTCTCTAGATAGATAGATAGATAGATAGATAGATAGATAGATAGATAGATAGATAGATAGATAGATAGATAGATAGATAGATAGATAGATGATGTAACACAGTGGTAAACAAGAAACTGTCCCAGTTTTTTGGAAGGTTTGCAGCCATAAAATTCCAAGTTAACGATTATTTGCAACAAAAAAAATCATATTTTGAACATTAAAAATCTCGTCTTTGCAGTCTCTTCAATTAAATTTAGGTTGAACATGACTCGTAAATAGGGTGGCCCGGTGGACGAGGGGTTAGCGCCTCAGCCTCACAGTAAAAAGGTGCAGGGTTTGATTCTGGCTGCGGCCTTCCTGTGTGGAGTTTGCATGTTCTCCCTGTACCTGTGTGGGGTTTCTCCGGTTTCCTCCTACATTTTAAAAACATGCACGGCAGGTTAATGGAACACTTTCTATAGTCACTAGGTGTGAGAGTGAATGGTTGTTTCTCTGTGTGCCCTTTTAAGGGCCATTCATGCTCATAACCCCCAGTGTTCCTAAATTAAAGGAAATCTGCAAGGAAGAGTAGGGGGGAAATATCTCCACTGAGATGTGAAAGACTTATTTCCAATTGCAGAAATCGGTTGATTTTAGTTGCTTCTGCTGAGGATGGCTCAACGCTTTATGAGGTTTGGGGGTACTTTTTCTCCTTAATAAATACACTCACCAGGTATGCCGTTTTTATTTTTACTTGTCGGATATGTACATGTCTTTGGTGATCTTGAACGCTGATCGTGAAGCGTGAAAATTATGGAAAAAAACATCAGTATTTGAGAAGAGGGAAATACCTATTTACAGCACGTTTTCCCCTTCCAAACAAAATTACGGCCAATAGAGGGCAATGAAAATGTGAAAACCCAGTCAAACAGCCTTTAAAGGGAACAGAAGAAGAATATGAGCGACGGAAGTCGTCGTGCTGTTCATCCGGTAGTCGCCCATGTGCTTGGGGATTGCTCGTCAACGCTGACGTACTGGGGAAGAAGACAGAAAATTTCTGCGTCGTCGACTCAGCTCTTTCAAAGCATAGCGTAACATGAGGCCAGGTAAAGAAAATAACGTTTTGGAACTTGTTTGTTCTTTCGCTGCGTCATTGTTATCCGAATGCGCGAACCTACACGTGGCCCTGCTTCCTCGTCAACTTTATTAGATACAAGCTCTCCATTAAACGTATCTGTAAATGTTCTTCTTTGTCAAATACGATGCACAATACTTAAGAAATTGTATATAAATTGGTTACCGTGAGATAAATAACTACGATGAAAGGCGCTTATAAATAAAATGTAGTATTATTATTAAGGTGATCCGCCATGATGCCTCAACTCACGTGTTGCAGTTCTTATCAACCCTGAACACCCAAATATGTAAACCACAATTTCAAATATGATGGCTGGATGGATTTGTATTTAAATAAATCTACGTGTTATGCTCGCAAAGGTGACCAGTAATAATGATCGATGTAATTTTCTTCGTAGATCGATTGAAACCCTTAGTACCATATGAAATCGCATTCAAAACTATTTGTTGCAAAACACACATCTGGTGTAAAAGTGCTTTTTGCTTGTTTTGTTCCGACTGCCTCGAGATATTCAAGTCAGTAGTTCGTGGAGATTTGCCTTTTTACATTTTAAAGTTAATATTTAGGGTCAAGTCGTGATAAGGCGTAGTATGTTGATTATGGTTTCTGCAACAATATTCCTCTTGTTGTTTCTTGTTTGGCTACAGTTATGCCCTTGATGTTGTGACCAGTCACAACCTTGATGTGTCAATTGAATTGAATACAACTTTATTGTCAAATGTGCTGTACGTATGTGTAACATACAGCACAGATGAAATTTCTTCCCTCTCAACATAAAACAAATTACTATGCATTTCTGTTTTTTGTCTATGAGCTTTCTCCCGGTCGGAGTGACACCTCATGTCTTCTACATCCAGCCCTAATTTCGTAGGAAAAAAAACGTTTCAATTTATGTATAATTTCTGCTTCTGGGTCCATATTCTGCTCCTCACATGACACGTAACCACTTCTTTATGATGAGGAGCATCTCCCATGGAACTCCTCATTTCCACAAACACTTGAGTCACGGTCAATTTTGTGCATTTTAGTCACCAACATCGTCTTAGTTTAATGTTTCAAATGCAATTTCTATTGTACCCATCGTATTTTCATTACTGTTTGCTACCATGTATTGAACTTACCCAAAAACGTTTTAATCCAAAAGGACAAGGGAGCCTAAAACGTCTTGAATGATGGGCAATATTCTGTTTTCACCAGAGTTTTTCTCTCAAATGTGTATTAAATCAAATACTAATCATTAATAAATACACGTTTTTGATACAATTAGCACATTTTTACAAAATGTTACCTTTTTATATATTTATAACCTTTTATTTTAGCAGCTGCAATATTTTGGTGCATATGCAGTTAAGTAAAAAAAATACATTATATGGTCATGTGTAAATGTTAACTGTTGCAGTTTTGAAACATAACCCAAATGCAAATGTGTGATTTCCAATGATATTCCACTGTCCCTGCTCCTTGGACAGGGTTCAGTCCCCGAGGAGGAGGTCGCGGCAGAGGATTCGGTGACCGCGGAGGGCGAGGAGGATTTGGTGATCGTGGAGGATTTGGTGATCGTGGAGGCTTTGGTGATCGTGGAGGCCGTGGAGGATTTGGTGATCGTGGAGGCCGTGGCGGATTCAGAGGAAGAGGTAAGACTTGAGGAATTTAGGAGTACAACATTTTGGGAAATGGCCATTTGTTTTTGTTTTATTTTGTCCTTTTTCCGGATTTTGAAGATTGTACAAACATTCTGATTATTCATTACACTTTGAGGTGAAATTTGTTGTTTTTTTAAACCTTTTTTAAAGAACACCGTGTAAATTCCATTTCAACTGAGATTGTCTCACAGCGGAACACTTTTCTGTATAATTCTGTGCAATAGATGATTTGACAAGTTAAACTTGACGTGAGACACAACTTTTGTTTCTCCAAGGTGGATTCAGGTCTCCAGAGGGAGGCGGATTCAGGGGCCGTGGAGGAGGCAGAGGCACCCCAAGAGGAAGGGGTGGTCGAGGAGGCTTTGGAGCTGGAAGGAAAGTTTTGGTGGAGCCACATAGACATGAAGGTTGTTCCTCCTGTTTTCTGTTTTATTTTCCGTTTCCTCTTTTTTTATTCTACATACATACATAAATACATGGCTAACTTTCAATGTTAATTTGTCCAATAACTTACAAACCTACTCAGTTCAGTCAGCAACATTGCTATTGACAGTGAGGTTTTTTAAAAATCTCAAAAGCGTAATACATCTGTTTATCGCAGTATAAAATCAATGTACAGTAAACCCCCACTATTCAAGGATTACAAAGACAGAGCCATGCTGTGTAACGTGTTTGGCGCCCCCTAAAATGTTGCTCGTGTAATTGCCTATATTGATAGTTTCAATTGTAAATATGTCTTAATGATCTAAAAATTGTTAATCATTTCAAACATGTCTTGTATGACCCTAAAAACTACCTACAGATTATTTGATTGTAAAGACTATTGTAAATTCTTGCGTCCGCGTAACTGCTTTGGATCTTAGGGTGTTGGGCGGCCCGGTGGGCGAGTGATTAGCACGTCGGCCTCACTGCAGAGGTGCAGGGTTCGATTCCAGCCCTGGCCTTCCTGTGTGGAGTTTGCATGTTCTCATTGGAATTACAACAACACATTGATGGCGTTAACTCTTGTTTGTCTCCTAAGGGGTGTTCATCTGCAGGGGGAAGGAGGATGCTCTGGTGACCAAGAACATGGTGGTAGGAGAATCTGTATATGGAGAGAAGAGGATGAGTGTGGAGGTGAGTCTGAAGTGCATTTTTACCGTTGTTGTTGTTGTTGTTGCAGCAGCTTAATCTGTGTTGCTACTTCTGCATTATTTGTTTTTACTCTTCAACAGGAGGGAGAGACGAAGATTGAATACAGAGCATGGAATCCATTCCGTTCCAAGCTGGCAGCAGCCATCTTGGGAGGGGTTGACCAGATCCATATAAAACCTGGAGCGAAAGTAATGTACCTGGGGGCTGCCTCAGGTACAACAGTATCTCATGTCTCCGACATTGTTGGGCCGGTGAGTGCTGTCCTTCTGTCACATTGTCACAACGTACATGTCGAATTTTCCTTCTTGCGACACACACATGTGAATGATGTCAAATGATTAATTGAATGTTCAACTCAGGGCTGCAGGGGAAATCAGCTGAGCTATTTTCATATGTACACAAGAAGATATATTATGCGTATATATAGATTGGTGAATTAGCTGTCAATATCTAGCGTTACACAATGATTAAAAAAGGACAAAAATAACAGTGTTAAAGTGATTTGCCCCAAGTCTACACGTATCAATCACTCTGTGTGGACATGAATGACTTAAATGACCAAAAAAAAAAACAACTTCCTGACCGATCCCAAAAACCCCGACCATAAATCTTAGCGATGTCAGACCTAATGCATGAAACCAATTGCAACAATGCTTCAAACAAGCTTGCGTGTCTATGCTTCAAACCCCCAGGCAATTAATTATTTAAATGAAATGTCCCCTCTGTGGCCCATTATTCCCCCCATTTCATATTTTGAATCTACAGTATGCCTAAAATTGACAGATATTTCAGGCATTTTTTTTGTTGCATTTAAAAATAAATTGTCCGTCACTTTTTCATTTTTGGATAGCAAATGACAGGTGTAATTCTCGGAAGGACGATTTTATTTATTTACTCCTGGCCAATTGTCCAGCTCAGATGGTTTCGGCTCCGTTACTTGTTTTGTAGCTGGCTTTGCTTATCCTTGAATCATAAAGAAGACTCCCTTGCCTTTGTCTATTTTTTTTTTCTGAAATTGTGTGGTAGTCCAAAGAAGGCCCTTGCACTGTTGCAAACTTTGTCGAGTCCGACCTCACGTGATCTTTCTCATAAATGGGCAAAAAGTTACACACATTAAAATCTTGACCGAGAAGGATCATGTTCCATATCACTTCATGCAGATGTTGTTACGTATAGACATGCAACATACTGTGTTGCAGGAGGGGCTGGTGTATGCTGTAGAGTTTTCTCACAGATCAGGTCGTGATCTCCTCAACGTGGCAAAGAAACGCACCAACATCATCCCCATCATTGAAGATGCTCGTCACCCACACAAGTACAGAATGCTGGTTGGTAAGTAGACTCTGCTTATGGCACAGCTCAAACCAATCTGTGTCTGTAAATTGCGGGGAAAAAAATCCTTCAATTTGAATAGAGCTTTTTAGATTTTATCAAGATTTTGTCAAATATATGATTTCTCTGTAAGATTATGGTGTTCAATGGATGTTCTTCCCCTATACCATAGGTGTCAAACTTAGGTCCTGGAGGGCCGCTGTCCTGCATGTTTTCCAAGTCTCCCTGTTGCAACACACCTGATTCAAATGAACAGGTTTAATGTCAGGCATTCACAGAGCTTGCTGATGATCTGATCATTTGAATCAGGTGTGTTGCAACAGGGAGACTTGGAAAACATGCAGGACAGTGGCCCTCCAGGACCTGAGTTTGACACCTATGCCCTATACAGTGCTGCGGAAAAGCATTTGACACCCGTGTTGCGTTCTTTGCATATTTATCACACACAAAGGTTTCTGTTCATCAAACCAATTGGAATATCACACAGAAACAAGCTGTTCGACCACTCCTGGAAATGTTTAACACTGTTCCCAGTTTTATCGATTTGTAGATAATGGCTCCGACAGTGATTTGCTGAAGACCCAGAGTCAAAGAAATGGCGTAATAACCTTTTCCAGACTGATGGATTTCAATAACTTTTTAGGCTAATTTCTTCTTTAATTTCTTTGGATCGTGGCATGATGCGTTTGTTTCTTGAGATCTTGTAGCCTACTTCACTTTGACAGATTCCATTTGTGATTTCTAGATTCAACAAATTTGGCACGAGGGAAATTGAACTCAGCTTTCCCAAAACCATCGTTCGTCACAGTAAATTAAATTGCCATTTAGAAACTGCACTTTGTATTTCCTTTGGAAGCCTGTGTGATATTAAAAATTGTTTGATGAACCAAAACCTTTGTATGTGATAAATACGCAAAAAAAACGAAATCAAGGAGGCAAATAATATTTCACAGCACTGTATGTAGTGTTTTGGGATTTAAATTTTAATGTCGGATGGTTTAAAAAAAAAAAATTAAATCCTTCTTGGTATGTGCACTTGAGTTGCCTACATACCGAAGCCTTGTTGGCAACAGGTTAGGTTTGCTAGACCTGTGCTAGAATAATTTATCATGCTGTCATCTGTGAGGATTCTAAAATTATGCACAATGTCTGTGAGGGTGTGTAATATCTGCTCTGTTTCTATTTAGGCATGGTGGATGTAATTTTCGCTGACGTTGCCCAGCCAGACCAGACTAGGATTGTTGCCTTGAATGCTCACAACTTCCTGAAGAATGGCGGACACTTTGTCATCTCCATAAAGGTACACTGATGACGATTTTAAGTTATTCTTCTTAACATTGAAGAGATTATGTTGTTTGTCATGAGATAGAAGATGGAATAGAAAACATCTCTGTAGAAATTTGATGGTTTCATTTAAAGGTTAGCGAAAATTTTCAAACTACAGTCAAACCTCGGTTTTCGTCCATAATCCGTTCCAGAAGGCTGTTCGAAAACCGAAACCACGCTCTTTTTAAAATAAAAATGTTTACTGAACACGTCTGCTCACAATGGAAAGCAACACGAGGAAGCGTCACTTCCTCGTGTAAGGAAGGCGAGAGGAGTCAAATGGTGCGTTCAAGTGCGCTCAGTTTGTTTGAGAACTGAAATTAGTTCGTCATCCGAGGCATAAAAAATTAGAATTTTTGGTCGAGAACCGAGACGTTCGAAAACTGAGGTTTGACTGTATATTGAAAGGTTGTATGACTTCTTGCTCACAATTAGTGATTAAATGTGGATGACACTGACACACTAAGCTTGAGGACATTTCCTGATATGAAGGTTGAAATGTCAGCAAACTCGTTTTGGTTTTGAAGTTGTCAAACACAATACAGCATAACACCGGTCTAATGCTTGGGCATCTTTCAACTTTATGTAAACAGGCGAACTGTATAGACTCGACTGCTGCACCAGAGGCTGTGTTTGCCTCAGAAGTAAAGAAGATGACAGCAGAGAATATGAAACCACAGGAGCAGCTCACGCTGGAGCCCTATGAAAGAGATCATGCTGTGGTAGTGGGCATTTACAGGTGCGTGTCCTACTGGGTTTAACAGCTCCATCTGCTGGACCAACCTTAAAGCTAAAAGGTCTCATCAAATGTGTGGGTGAAAATAACAAATTATGCTCTATCTGGTTTATTGGTACTCGTCTCTCCAATGGTAGCTTTTTGCTCAGATTTCACCCCTTTCATATTTACTGTGTGTTTTGTAAGTTTGTAGAAATTGTTCTCATAAGGTTTTAGTTGAATTACTTTAACTCGAATTCTCACAGCTGCTCGATTCCCATAGTTTGCGCCACCACTTTAACATCCGCATGCTGCCCTGAGTTACATCCGCCTTTACTCTCTATAAGCAACGTGTCGGCAAAACATCAGTCAAGCGCAGCGCTCATCATAGTCACAAAACAGCTATCCGCTTTTGGAACTCGGTGCATAGATAAGGCACTTTGTCCATTTTGGAGAAAATTTAAGTCTTAACTGCGCCTCGCGGTCGTGAAAATACGGTACCTGGATTTCTGCATAAATTGGCTATCAAATGTAATCAGAACTTCATCCCAGTCACAATAGAAAAGTCTAGTGTGCGCACACCAATACTACATAACTGTTTTCCACTAAAACGGTTCTCGTGTATTCATGGCAGTTTACCAATGCTACTAGAGCTGAACAGCTATTTGGAGGTGGATCTCAAAATTGTTTCTAAACTGTCCAGTTTTAAATTATGCCTTTTTCCGTCCTTCCTCAGACCGCCACCAAAACAGAAGAAATGAGATGTTGACGGAACGCAGGAGCAGCTGTACCATGTACAATCTGTTTATTTACACTTTTCTGTCAGTTTTTTTTTTATTAAACTTTTTATTGATCTACAGACGGAAAAGTATTGTGAGTATATATATATCTCTATATCCATGGAGCACCATCAACTCCCAGCATCAAAACAGACATAACATCAAGCAATCACCCCGAAAAAAAGGTTAGACATCAGTTTTGGGTGTTGGCTCTTCAACTCATCACTGCTCAACCACTCAACTTTCTATCAAGACCTGTGCTACAAAACATTTGGGGGCAGTACAGATCGGTGGTCCACTCCTGTAAAATTGTTCATCTAAATTGAACTGGTCAATTTCTGCTCTGTTTGGTGTTGAACAACTGCAGTGAGTCTAGCTTTGTCTCAACACATTATGATTCTGAAGTTGAAGGTTTTTGTGTGACTAGTATTTTATTTTGTACCATCTATGTTTTCTGAATATACATTGTATTCTATTCATTTGTCTTCGTCCCTTGCTTCTGATAATACATACAAAGTTTATTGTACCAAGTTGTTGACTCTGGACCACCAAATGTGCGTATGGTAGATTGTGATGAAGCCCCTTCAAGTAACTTCAGACCAGTTAGGGTGGTGCAGTCATTACTGCCCGTCTGGACACACGGGTGACTAAATATGAAAGTTTCATAGCAAGTTAACATCAGTTGGCAAGTATTAAGTATTTTAAGGGGTGTGGGGTCTTGAAACAGTTGCTTGCATAATTGTGTTTAGTTTGTCAATCTGATGAAAGCTCCTTGTAAGACTTTTGAGGGACATATATATATATATATATACACACTCTTTACACTGTAAATAAGACCCATTTTCATGTAGTGGAACGCTGTTGCTGTGGAGTTTTCCCCAATGCAAGCTAATATGGTGGTTCAGTCAGTGGAGGTACAGAAGACGTCCATCAAAATCGTCCCCGTAAAGTTCCTCGTCATCTGCAGAGCCGCGACAACAAAATCGAAGCCCACAACGTCACTATTTTGGGACGGCATGACCTCTGACATTGAGGACTTGTTGATTGGTTTTAATTTGCAACATGAACTGAGCAGGCTTTTAATCGGTGCCAAACTTTTTCGAGGACTAGGATTGGCCATGATATTTATACGAACGGTTTTGTTAATGGTCTGAATTTACTGGACACCCGTTACGATCGAACACATTTCTTGGAATCTTGCAACTATGAGCCGTGGATTTGTTTTGGCAGCCATTTTGTGGGAATTTTCTCTGGAACGCGCGGGACCGTGCTTGCTTGGCATCGGGAATGCGCCCCCAATGCAGCCCCTCTCCTTCGACTGATATTAACATCACGGAGGGGCTGTCCAGCCCACAGCTAGCTTTAGCCGTGCCTACCAAAATTAAGGGAAGTTTTTTTCCTTAATCTTTGCTTTTATGGTCAATCAGTCTATTGGCTAACTCCTAAAGGCTAAAATGGGATGTATAGGCTGGATTCCACTTTAATTCCAATGTCAATGTTTTATTAGCTTGCGTGTCAGCTAATAGCTATCCAATGTTAGCCTTTCACATAACTTAAATAAGCTAACGGAGTCATGAACCAAGTGGATCTCGCTCTTATCAAATAATGATTTAATCGTACGTGTTCACTGGAGAACCTTCCAAGGAGATTACGTGGACAAACTGACAGGATAGGGTTCGAGGTGTCCGTGGTTGAGGCGGTGGGCTGCTCACCTCCCCTAAGGCACGGCTAAATGAGTTGCGCCGGTTAACAGCCCCCCTCCGACACGCTCCATTCGATCTCCAAAGAATAAGAATTAGCCGGAAATCAATATCCTCGGGATTTATCGTTAGTGTATTCTGTCGTGTATTGGGATTTCTCTGACGGAAGACGGGCAACTGGGGAGGGGGACTCTGCTCTTGTGGACGGAGGGAGAGTGGGGTTCTGAACATGGCTGCTTCGCGGAACTTGGTTCGACACACCGCCTGAGGTAAGCAGTTGCCGGTCTTCGTTTTCTCTTGGTCATACACCTGCATGGCACATTGGCTGAGTGGCTCTTAAGCGCGTTTGAATATTTGTGCACGAGGCTTGACGATCGATGAGGGGCTTATCAGCAATCGGTAGCATCATGTTACTGGTTCCCTGTCAGCCGGCCTCTTGTCATCTCGGGCACTGATCACCGGAAGGGTCACGTTCACGACGGAATGGGCTGGATGTGATCAAACAGATTGCTTCGGACAATAGCACTCGTTAACTACTCGGACTTGACAGTCTCATGTAACCACGGAACCAGAGACGCGTGATATGATAAATGACTGTCACCCAGATTTCACGTCATGCGGTGTCCTCTAAGATTAGCTATATTAACGCCGCCTCCATGCCGTTAATTGTAAGACTTTCTCGTGGTTAACCTACTGGTGAGTAGACTGAGCGAGTGGTTATAGCCGCACATAGTCTGATTGAACCACCCGTGTGTGCGTTCAGGCAAGTTTCAGTCATAGTGATACTGCGACCTGCCTCAAGTTGCAACGCACGACACCAGGCAGGCGTGGAAGGGATTGCCGGCAGAACAAATCGGAGGAGGAGGAGATGTGGAATTGTGAATTTTAGCGTCGTGGGATGACTAAAATTGGTGGCCCTGTGCTTAAGATAGCAAAAAAGATTGATTTGGTATTTTGGCGCTTCTTGATGTGTCACGTATGAGCCACACAGCTCCGCGGCTGTCCTCTGTACATTCCGCAGCATTTCATCTGCTATGGCAGCTAATTGCTAGTTGCTAGCCTAGCAACCGCATCAGCTCCAGCCCCTACCCTGCCCTGGAGTAGAGCCCTGAGATGGTTACTCCGTGTACTTGTTGGAAGGCTGCTTGTATTCGCCATTCCCGATGCTCACTGAGATTTCTGAACATAGATTATTGCACAGCGCAAGATGCTGAAACGCATATTCGTTTGGGTATTCTCAGCTAACCCAGTTTCTACTTAACAGCCTTGCCTTGCTGTCGGCTTCTTGGTTCATCCCGTTTTATTTTATTGCACTAATGTTTGTCAAGGGGAGCGAAGGAATCATTCTGATCGACGTGCAGTGTATTTCCAAGTTGCATGATACACAAAGAACCAGATTACACACCACAGATGGGAGAGCTGTCAAGAGTGACCTAACTGTGTTCACTGGGTTTGGTGCCTTGCTCACAGACACATTGACACGCTGACTAGCAACACCTCTTTGTAATTGTCCATAATTTTGGGGATTTGAACTTTCCAAATCAAATGCAAAGATGTGCTTTCTCTAAGTTCTCTAAGTCGAGTATCATTGGACCGCTAGTCCAATTCATGGTCGTATTTGTCAATCGCCTAATAATGTAATCATTATAATGTAGTTATAAACACTAATCAACATGTTCAGTGAAATACCTGATATTTTGAGCAGTACATCTTAATGCAAACTTACAGGATGAATCGTGGGTTTTTGTTTGGGCCAGACTCTTACTGCAGAATCAGTTTTAGATTCTCCACACTCTGCTGTAATATTACACGCCATCTTGAGTTTGTCTTTTGTCTTTTGCCAGCAAACCATCATTTAACTCGATTACTGACATGACATGAATTACACTGTGCACAGTGGAACCTTTTAGGTCAAACATGATCTACAATCAAATGAACCTGATTTGTTCCAGGGTCAGACTGGTGCTATAAGAAAATTGTATTAAGGATGTTTTAGGGCATTTTTACCATGTATGATAATTGCCATAAAGTTTAAAAATACATCCACTGGTAATATTAATAAACATCCAAACCAAAACTGTAATAATGAGGACATTTCAAGGTGGCATGTGTCACACGTGCGCTTCATGCATCTCTTTTTAATGTTTGGCACACAAATGAAAAAAATAAGTTAACACTGTTTAAAAAAAAACCAAAATCAGTTCTGGTCATCTTAGACAAAATTATTATAACATTGAATGCTAATACACTAATTTCGTTGCCTGCTGGTGTGTATTTTATTTTCTCATGTTTTTCTTTTAATTAGTTGTACAGTATTCTTTCTTTGTAGTCAAGCCCTATTTGTACTTTGTACAGTGTCTTACCAATTTGGGATGACTGTTCTTGGGATTGATAGGTTTCAATTGGCAAAAGTAGACTCAACAAGTAAAATGTACTATTTCTAGTATCTGGTCAGCCAGAGTTCCAAATGGTGTTGAGCCGATAATTGGTTGAGCGGGTAAATTATTGTTGTGCCATTCTTGTGTGTGGATACACAAACTGTAAAAGACAAAACCTACACCCACGCAGGCTAATGTTTGCTTTGCTTTACTCCTCAGTCTCCACTTTGCTGCAGTGGTTTGTTTTTTTTAGTTGCCTTTTTCTGCTCTCAAATAAAATGAGTCACATGCCAAGAAATAAATACAAGACCATAGTAGTTCACTGTTGTTGTTCTTTGTTTGCTTGTTATATTTACTTTCATTTTAAAACAGCTGTCGAGTGTGTCTATGATTGAATAAGGTGAACATTTTCAATCTACACAAAAGTAAGCCTTATAATAAAAAAATTAGTTTGCGGGGCTAACTTTGTGCTAATCAAATGAAATATTATTTGCATGTGTTTAAAAAAATCACCAAAAAACAGTTGTAGTATACAGTGAACCCTTGTTTTTCACGGGCGTTACATTCCAAAAAGAACTCGTGATATTTTGGAGACAAAAAATAGGAGGTAGCTTATACAATCATTTGTGAATGAGGCATCAGTGGGATTTGCCCCAGCTGCACAAGTTAGCTCTGTGAACCACTACCCTACCAATGCCTGCCCCATTATGTAATGTTTGTTTTCCTGTGCACCAAGTCTCCCATTAAGTCACCATCTAATATTGGTCATGACTGCTTTGCACAGTTGTACCTCTTCCATCACAGGAGATGCTTCCTTAAAATGTGCCAGTATTGTGCAATCATGCCCCAACTATTTACGAATTACCGTGTGGTCGATTTTTTTTTCTTGCATTGTATTGTTGGCTAAAATTTTATTTTGGAGTGAGCCTCAGATATACCGTATTTCGAGTGAAGTGGGAGAAAAAAGGAGAGGGACACTCACAATGGACTTTTATCTGTTTATTGAATGGACAGCCAAGTCCACTCCTCAAGAGACCCTATCGTGTCTGTTTTATATAGTTATTTATATAGTTAGTTTTTTTTCCCTGCACCAACACACCTGATTCGAATGATCAGCTCACCAGAAAGCTTTCCTTCCAGAAGCCTGATAATGGTCCTTATCATTTGAATCGGATGTGTTGGAAGATGGAAACATGTAAAACAGGCTGGATAGGGTCTCTTGAGGCACCACTGGTGTCAAAGCTGAATGTGGTGTAAAAATTATATTTTATATTATTATACTAGAACGTTTATTTATTCAAACTCAACAGATTGCAGCTTGCCACATGCATACAAATGAAATATTGAAAATAAATAATATTAAGACACTACATTTAAGTGCAAAACCAAGACACAGATATAAACTCAAATATAAAAAGAAAAAAATGAAAATCTGCCCACTTAGTTTGAGTAATTCTCTGTATTTGTATATGATTTCACAGTCAACAGAGATTTTGTCCAACTCTCCAACATTCAGTAAGAACAAACACAGTTAACTATATTCATTTATTGCTATACCTTATGCGCACATCGTTCATTCCCTGGGATGAAAAGACTTTTTTTCTAATGTAATTAGGCCAGGACAAGCACTTGGAATAGGCCTGTAAGTTTTTACCAGTTTATATGAGTGAAATTTCTGGACTACTTTTGTGACTGAACATACTGAGCAAACCTAAGTACATTTCGAGGTACACACCGTTACTCCTCTCTTTCTGTGGAACTGAAAAGTCAAGTCATTGTTCCCCACACCATGCACGGTCACGGTTGCACAAAGCAAAATTCACACATCACCGGAACCAACACAAAACACAGCCGCAACACACAAAGGACCACCACCAAGTAAAAAGCAAGGTTTGGGTGATCTTAATTCACTTACTCGGTATACAGTAATGCCTTTTACTTCGCCATTGCTTCACATGTCTCTCATGCACTGAATTGCATTTGCTGTCTAACAGTCAGTCAGAGTCATTGTCACCAACACCACTTGGAATAAATGAGCCACCAATCGAGATTGGTGGCTCATTTATTCAAATGATATCTAAAAATCACCATGGCAGGTTAATGGAACACACTACATTGTTCCCAGGTATGATTGTGAGCGCGAATGGTTGTTCGTAAACAAGGTCTCGTCCAAAAATTTTAATATCATGAAAAAGTTGATTTATTTCGGGAAGACTATTAAAAAAGTAAAACTTGTATAATGCATACATTCATTCCACACAGGCTTATACATGTCAAGTATTAATTCATTTTAATTTAGGTGATTATTTTAAAAAAGTAATAACAAAAACCAAATTCACGATCTCAGAAAATTTGAATAATACTTAAGACTATACAAAGAAAGGACTTTAAGAAATTTTGGCCAACCGAAATATATAAACATGAAAAGTACATACATGCACAGCATAGTTGTAGCTCCTTTTGCCTGAATTACCGCAGCAATGCAACGTGGCATGGAGTCGATCGGTGTGTGGCACTGCTCAGGTGTTATGAGAGCCCAGGTTGCTCTGATAGTGGCTTTCAGCTCTTCTGCTTTGGCGGGTCTGGCATAGATTTTCTATGGGGTTATGGTCCGGCGAATTTGCTGGCCAGTCAAGAACAGGAATACCATGGTCCTTACACCAGGTCCTGATCGCTTTGGCACTGTGCACAGTTGCCAAATCCTGTTGGAAAATGAAATCTGCATCTCCATGAAACTGGTCAGCAGCAGGAAACATGAAGTGCTCTAAAATTTCCTGGTAGACGGCTGCGTTGACCTTGGACTTCAGGAAAACCCAAAGGACCAACACCGGCAGATGATATGGCGCGCCAAACCACGACTGACTGTGGAAAAATTAACACTGGACCTCAAGCAACGTGGATTCTGTGACTCTCCTCGCTTCCTCCAGACTATGGAACCCTGCTTTCCAAAAGAACTGCAAAATTAGCTTTCATCAGAGAACATGACTTTGCACCACTCAGCAGCAGTCCAGTCCTTTTTGTCTTCAGGCCCAGGCGAGACGCTTCTGATGCTGTTTGTTGTTCAAGAGTGGCTTGACACAAGGAATGCGACAGCTGAAACCCATGTCTCGCATACGTCTGTGCTTGGTGAATCCTGAAGCTCTGACTCCAGCTGCAGTCCACTCTTTGTTAATCTCCCCCACATATTTGAATCATTTTGTATCACGATCTTCTCCAGGGTGCGGTTGTCCCTATTGCTTGTACAGTTTTTCTATCACATCTTTTCCTTCCTTTTGCCTGTCAATTAATGTGTTTGGACACAGAGCTATGAACAACTAGACTCTTTTGCAATGACCTTTTGTGTCTTGCCCTCCTTTGTGCAAGGTGTCAATGATGGTCTTTCGGACAACTGTCAGGTCAGCAGTCTTCCCCATGATTGTGTCACCTACAGAACTAGACTGAGAGACCATTTCAAGGCTTTTGCAGGTGTTTTGAGATAATTGGCTGATTGAATGTGTCTTCAATACTGACCCCTTTCACAATTTTCAAATTTTATGAGCTAGATAATCTAAAAAAAAAAAAAAAAAAATTTCTGAAATAATCATATACATTTAAATGTACAGTATTAACACTTCAAAATGTATCAGTCTGTGTGGAATGAATGTACGCATTACACAAGTTTCACTTTTTGAGTAGTATTACTGAAACAACTAAACTTTTTCATTATGTTCTACTTTTTTGACAAGCACCTGTATGTGTGCCTTGCAATTGGCTGGCAACCAGTTCAGGGTGTACCCGAAGACAACTGGGATAGGCTCCAGCATGCCCCCGACCCTCTTTGATGGATAAGTGATTCAGTTAATGGATGGATGAAAATGAAAACTTATGTTTTTGTTTTGTTTTTTGTGACTGTATGGGAAAAGCTTTGTGCAATTATGATTGGTTTTAGGTAATGAGTGAGATTCTGTTCCATATGATGAATTGGATTTACAGACTCATTATGATCTGTGGGTTTACCACATGGTCGTACTTGGTACAGGCAAGACTGACCTGTTCCATCTACATAAGAAAACAAAGTAGCGTGTTTCATTTCTTATGAATGCCCAGTCCAACTTGTATTGGTCTCAAGATGAAGTGAACCACATGAGCATCCAACCCTGTCAACTACTTTGTCACGTGCTTCTTTTTCACATGTGGTCAGCGTCTCATCTTGCATGACTTCACTTCATTTGACTCACTGCAAGTCTGTCAATCTGTCTTCCTGTGGTGGTAATTTGGGCAAGTGGGATGTTTCATGGAGCCCCTCCACCTGTCCTTAATGGGACTCTATTTGTGGGTCTCCCACTGAACAACTTTCTCGCCTGGCAACAGGGGACTCTCTCTCTCTCTCTCTCTCTCTCTCTCTCTCTCTCTCTCTCTCTCTCTCTCTCTCTCTCTCTCTCTCTCTCTCTCTTTCGTGCAATTTGTCTCTCAGTATTTTGAGTTTGTGTCAGCAAAAGATGAAAATATTTAGGTTCATTGTATACGACTGTCAACAAAGTTTTACATGCTTCAAAAACAACGTCAAATTTGAAGAAACAGGCATCGCATTCAAGCTTACAGAGGAAGTCCAACCAGGTTGAGCGAAGCAGAGTTGCGAATAATGTAGGAGAAGGTACCCAAATTCAATAGCTACAGTGCCTTGTGAAAGCATTCGGCCTCCTTGAACTTTTTGACCTTGTGCCACATTTTAGGCTTCAAACATAAAGATGTAACATTGGATTTTTTATAGAACCAACTTTTGCTGCAATTACAATTTTTATGGGGTATATCTCGATCAGTTTTGCACATTTGGAGATTGGATTTTTGCCCATTCTTTCTTGTATTTACCTGAAGAGCTTTTGTGGTCAGGAGTTTTCAGATCTTTCCACAGATTCTCAATTGGATTCAGGTCTAGACTTTGACTTGGTCATTCTGACACTTGGATATGCTTAGTTTTGAAACATTCCATTGTAGATTTTAGGATCATTGTATTGTTGGAAGGTCTTTTGGAGGCTCCAACAGGTTTTCTTCTAAAAATGGCCCTGTATTTGGTTCCATTCATCTTCCCATCAACTCGAACTATCTTCCCATCCCCTACAGAAGCAGCCCCAGACCCATGATGCTGCCACCACCATGTTGGACACTGGGCATGGTGTTTGCAGGGTGATGTGCTGTGTTACCTTTCCGCCAAGGTTTTGCATTTAGGCCAAAAAGTTCAATTTTGGTCTCATCTGACAAGAGCACCTTCTTCCACATTTGTTGTGTCTCAGAGGTGGCTTGGCAAATTTCAAATCAGACTTTTTATGATTGTCTTTGAGTCATGGCATTCTTTTTGGCACTCTTCCACAAAGGCCAGATTTGTGCAGTGTATGACTAATAGTTGTCCGACGGACAGATTTCCCCACTTTAGATGTACATCTCTGCTAGGTATGATCCGGTCTGATCTAGTGGATCTGTGTCGAGTCTGATCCAGCCAAAATACCTTAATGGTGATTTGTTTTTATTAGAACCAGTCTGATCCAATTCATATGCCTATATCATATACTGTATACTCACCTTCACTATGTGCAACATGCTCTGGCCAACATGAGCTGTCGCCGTGGTTGACATGGATCTGCGTTTTCATCACATGACCAGTTCACTGAATATGATGTTATTAGATGTATCAGTATCAAGCAAATTACATCCAATTATTATCAACACATTTTAGAGTGACAAAAAGAATCAGATTGGTATCGCGTCAATATTGGCCAATCCTCGAGGCTGCAGTATTGGTAATGGTATCAGCTATCAAAAAGTGGTATCGAGCCATCCTTATCACTTCTGTTCATCCAGAGTGATCATGGGCATCTTGGCTGCATCTCTGATCAGCACTGTCCTTGTTTGAAAGTTTAGAGGGACGGCTGGGTCTTGGTAGGTTTGCAGTGGTCTGATACTCTCCATTTGAACATGATCGATTGAACAGTGTTCCGACAGATGTTTCAAGCGTTTTGAATCTTTTCATATCATAATCCTGCTTTTAACTTCTCCACAACTTTTTTCCAGACCTGCCTGGTGTGTTCCTTGACTTTCATAATGCTCTTTTCTCTACAGTATTCTTTTAATAGACCTCTGAGACCATCACAGAGCCGGTGCATTTAAACTGATACTATATTACACACAGGTGGACTCTTATCATCATCATCAGTCATTTAGGTCACGATAGGATCAATCCGAATTCATCACGGAACTTGTGCAGTGAGTTGGCTACACTGACATTAAAGGGCCAAATTATTATCTTTTTTTTTTTAAGTTTGAATGTATGAATTTCAGTCCACTTCGCAATTAGTGTTGATTCCTCACAAAAAATAGCCATTTTATATCTTTATGTTTCAAGCCTAAAATGTGGGCAAAAGTCAAAAAGTTCAAAAGGGGCCAAATACTTTGGCAAGCGCTGCATATTTCTTAACAATCAACATAGAACAATACTATTAAAATGCACATCCAATTAATTATTAGCAAAACCGGTTGTCATTTTGATGTCAAGCGGAATAGTCAGAATCTGCTGAATAGAACAAACAACTTGTAATCTAATTTAGTTACCTTTATACTCAAGTAAGCAGGAAAGTTATTAAGTTATTTGTTAATATTAGCAATATTTTTTCAACTTGCAATTATGGGAAAAATGCTGTTTTTAGCATTTCGCTTACATGTTATCAATGCATTTGGACATACTGTACAAATATGTTCCAAAGAGTTTGCCATTTAAAAATGTTTACTCCACATTGGCGGTTTCACGCTTTCATACTAACATGCTTGTGGTGTGTATCATACTTTTATTGAGGAAAAAAAACTCTCAAGTAATGAAAATTTGAAAGGAAAAAAAACCCCTCAAACCCCCCCAACTTTCTATTGCTCAAGCACCCCATAGGAGAGAAAAAGTCCTGGCACCATGCCTGCCACCCGCAACTCTAATGAGCACAAAATGGATGGACGGATGGATGCTTCTCTGCTTGTCGTTCCTCGTTCAGCCACCCAACAAGCTGTTCTGATGAATTACTCTAACCTGTGGCCACTTCATTCTGAGGCTTGAGACTTTATCATGTTTACCTGGCAAGGAATATATAGTTGGTTTGGCCCTCCTTTTGCCCTCAGAGCTCATTCAGTTTTTTGTGCAATTGAGTCAACGAGGCAAAATATTAAACACAATAATAGAACCTTTATCTCGATGTTCACATGATACAATCACAATGGCACGAAGGGTGCTTGAAGCTAGAATAGACTTTCTCTGTTTTCAATCCGTTAAAAACTGAGTTACTCTTCTCTTATTGGTCACAAGAAATAAGAACAGAAGGTTTTCTCTACGAGCCAGTGAGTAAAATAAAATTAATAAACACAAAAGAGAAAAGCATATTGTCTTGTTTAATCATTTTCTCCATGTATAGGTATGCTATATTGTTATAATTAGGAAATACAAATTTATAAGCAGTCATTAAAATGTCATCTTTACACTTGAAAAATAGTTAAGTTAGTTGGTCGGTAGTGATTCATGAAGATGGGTTTAAAATAGTCCGTACATCTCCCAAATACATAAAAAAAATGTACCGATTTACATTTACATATAGAATGTGATCAAACACTTCAGAATGCTGAGATTCAGTGGTAGTTTTATGTGGACACATTTAAATATTTAGGGTAATGTGCTGATTTGTTTTATTTGGCTAAGACTACATCTCTGAAAAGTAGGCCAATGGGTTATAATATATTTACTGGTGGGATGACAAGTGCTGCTAACTAAAGACAGTTTTCTGAATTAGCTAACCACATTGTTTCCATTATTTGAAAAAACAAGTTGTTCAAATCTATAATTCACAATTCAATAGGTAAATGTACAAGACAACCGGTTATAAAAAAAACGAGAAAAGACTGTCTTGCATAATGAAGTGCTTTAATGCAGACACTTTCAATTTCAGTGAATTGTCAACTTTCACCATTTTGAACAGATATGAACAATTTCAGTCTAAATTCAGCTTTTTGTACCCAAATTTGAGTGGGCTCATTGTGCTCCTCTGCGTAGCATAACTTTGAGACACTAAAACACATTTTTTGTTCCGGAATGGTAAAAGTAAAAGTACTTTGTAACTTTATATAATTTCTAACATGACATCTTCGTGAAGAAATAATAATTAGCTTTACTATTTTTTTTTGTCTGTGTGCAGGAGGGGTGGGGACGACAACATTTCAAAATCCATGTATAGTGGTAATAGTTCTATTGTAGCATTAAATTTGAATTTTGATCAAAGACCTACATTGTATATTTTGTACAATAACAGAAACATAAAGGTTTGCTTAGAAAAAAAAATGAATAAGACATGTTGCTGTGAAATAGCTGTACCTTGGGTGGTGATGTAATAAATGTTAATCACTGTATAGTACTGACAGTATGCATTCTAAAATGATTATTCTAATATAATTAGTAAATTGTGTTGCACGTTTAACTATCATTATTGACTTGCTGATTGTTGTTGATGCATAGGTACAGAGCACCTCAAACAATGTTGCAAATGCATCCAAAGCAGAAACCCCTGAGGCCTTTAACTCGTCCTATATTTGATTCCTCAATGCCTGTGTCATACTTGGTTTTGTTTTTGTCTCTCTGGCACCGCCAAGTGCTGAGAAAGAGGATGATATATCCGCGTGTAAAGTGCTCCTCCATTCCCGCTCTGAAAGCACCCTGCAGTAGCAGCATGGTAATTCCGCTCCTCTATCTTTCCTCTGCATCGTGTTTACCTAGCAACAAGCATCACCCGCTGCTGGCCATCCCATTGGTCATTTGAAAACGCACCAGGGACCAATGGCAGAGCTGTTGCCATGGTACAGTGTATGGTTGCCGGGTGGAAATTTGCTGCAAGGCACGTGAGTGTCAGAGTCTGCTTGCCTCCTCACAGTACTGTTGTAATCTCTGCTGTCTGACCGTTAGTACAGCTGAAAGTGATTTAGAGGAAGCCACTCAGTATCTCAGAGAAGGAAAATATACATTCTTCATATTCATATATGTTGATATTTTATATAGATTATATTATAACAGCCCCCAGCCCCCTCCCCAATATCATTTCAACTGAAGTACACTGAAATAGTAAAAACAACTATTAATACTGCAATGTCCATATTTTAATCTGCTGTTTTCTTAATCACTAGGACTGTAGTTTTAGATTGCATTATTTTTTTTCCCAAGCCATTAGCATCGTCTTGTGTATTCTAAATTGTTTTGATATGCAGTTAAAATCCTAAATTAGATGAATTTGCTCAAAAGTACTATAGGCATATAACCACAGTACTTTATACAACTGAAAATTGTTCAAAAAAGATTTTAACATATATATTAAATATATATATGATTACATTATTGGAAACTCACAAAAGGATCATTATTTTTTTAACATGAGAGATTTTATCAGAAGTAACTGTAATTATCTGTATTGGAAATGTACAGATATACTTGATTGCATTGTTAAAAGCAAAATCCTCATTTAAAGTATTTAGAATGAACTAGTTAAAATGCTTTTAATTCTGTCTTTTTTTACTTAATTGACTTAACTGTAACTGGTTTGAATACATGAAGTCAACATGTATACGATTTCATGTTGAGGCTTTATATATTTTGACATTTTAGGTGTAAATGAGTGTTCCTTTGTCATCTTAATTTGTCAGTTATTTTATTGAAAATAATAAAGCTATGGAACAAATAATTTCATATCTATGCAATTCTATTACTGTAGTAATGATCAGTAGTAGTTTTATATGATTATGATTTGTCTGCCCTGCAAACAACTGGCAACCAGTCGAGGGCGTATCCCGTCATTTGCCCCAATTTAGCTTGGATAGACTGCAGCTCCATTAGCCATGTGTTTGTGCCATGGCATGACCAAGAGCACTCACACACTTGGCCACCTGTTGCTCATCTGCTTGTAGTTTTGGAACGGCAAACATAACCCCCCATGTGAAACAAATACTTGACAGAGTGTACGGTATATCTATAATGAAGTTATCGTATCTACGAATAAAATTAGGTGTGATTCGACATGCTATTTTTTGTGTAAATGCAAAAATCTTTAATTATCTGTAAAACAAAGCGCTAAATTATCAAATGACAGCAACAGATTACATGTAGTGTGTTAAGAATCTAGTTAAGATCGCCTACAAATCCCTCAACAAAATACCTCTATTGAATTTAGCCAAAATGTGTTTTTTTTGGTTTTCATTTTTTTTAATGTGAGGAAATAAGGAAGTGAAATAGAGTTTCATAAAATGAACACTATTATGGCAATTATAACACTTAACAAACTGTTGTGGAATTATTAAAGTCTGCTTGTTTTTTTTGTCCAAGAGATATTTCATAAGACTACCCTTGTAGTGATACATACATCTGTGTGATTACCACCTTATCTTAAATATACATTACCGGTAAATGTTTCTTCCTGCTTGTTTGTTTTTATGAGAAGGAGTCTTTAAATGTGATCGCTGTAATTATAGCAAGTTATTAGGCCACACTGTCTTTATTTAGCCTTGACTGGTCAGTTGTTTGTCGACGTTTGGGAGTGCGATGATTCAGACTGTTGTTTTCAAACTGGTTGCTAAAGAAAGTTGTAGGAATTGAAACTAAAATGCTGTAGAAGTGTGTGGATGAAAATTCCAGTGTGGATCTTTGTAAAATTGAGGAAAATAAAATACTTACAATTCCATGTGTTTTTTAAGGACCTAATCATAATCACCAAAGTATACTACCTTTGTTTCACCAATGTTTAAAACTTAGTTGTATTCCATCAACAGTTGTTATCAAAGGAAGCTCTATCTTTGCAACCCATTCTATTTTAAGAGACTGTATTAACTGAAAGATAAGGTTGGTGTCACTAAATTGCAACTGAATCAACCTGAATTTGACACACATTCATCCATGCAGCGTGAACTGTATTCGAGGGTGAATTTCCCTTTAAGCCAGGGACCGGTCAGCTGGTTTATGACACTGTTTGTGCGCTGAGCTGTTCCCAGGCAGCATTGTGCCTGATTTAGCCGGAATGCTCGGATAGCAACAGGAACAACTTTTAGCTTTGGCTGTTTAGTGAGGGGAAGTCACATCTCAGCTGTAGTCACTCAGTGAGCATGTGCGCATGGAAGGCCTTTGCCCCGCTCTTCTCCCTGCTCCCCGAGAGTTTGCCCACCCCCAGCCTCCCTCTTTCCATTTCTACCTGACATCCTCAAACTATTTCCGCGTCATTCCTGCATCGCGCCGTTTGAAGAGACACAGGGAAACCGAGCCAAATGCTCCTCCCACCGATCGACTCAGTGTCCAATCACACCCGGGGACTACACTCTACGTGGCCAATGGCGTTTTAGCTGCCATGACGTCGGGTAGCAACAGAGTCTGTGGGAGGGTACGTGCTGAGTGAGGGAGAGGCTGCTCTCACCCTCGTCCAAGTACAGAGAAGTAGAAACCGTTTTAGAAGACTGAATAAAAAAGAGGTTATATGTATTATTTGTTGCCGCTTTCATCATTACTCTTGTTTTTAAGTTAACATAGACGTGTTTTGTCTTAAAATATAATAATTCATCACAGCAAGTCTCATTTGTGTCCTTGTACAGTATATATGTTAAGGAAACCATATGCATTAAAAGGTGTCAAACCTGCAGGTATTTTCTCAACATTTTTATATCTCACGTGGTCTTATTGGAAATGCGGTTGAATACTTACTTTCTTGAAAATATGACAATTTCCCCTTCATTGTGATCGCTTTTATACAAGAATATTTTAGTTCCAGTCATTTTATTTGCGACAAGTAGTTGTAATATAGCACGACATTATTCTTGAAATTGTGGCACGAGTCTAAATTAATGTTGTCTACATATGTGAATATAAAGTTCCAGTAAATATACTCCGTTGTTACTATAAATGGACAGGACGGGAAAGAGAGAGAGAGTTCGAACTGGAAGAGGCTACTGCAAACAAAGAGAGGGTTGTTGCTCCGCTTGGCCAATGCATTTGTAATGGTAATTTTCGCTTCACAAAATCAGTCTGCAGTTTTGGTTTTGTACAATCTCAAGTAAAAATTCTCATCTCCAACGTCAGCTTTATTGAATTGCGTCACTGTTGCTGATAAAAGCAAGTGATACGTGGGGCTGCGAAAGATCGCTTCTGCCACCTCCGCGCTGTGCAATATGGTAGTGCCCCAATCGCAGGGTGGGGAGCGGTGTGGATGAGAGCACAGATTCCCTGTAACGGAGAAACACTGGGTAAAGGAACGGGAAACGGGCAAGATATATGACTCGAGATTGCCCTTGTGAAGGTTTCCACCACGAAGGATTACAAAACCTGTTTATTTAATACCCAGAAGGGCACAAGGACAAGAAGGCGAGGACATTCACGGGAACGAAAGGGGAGCGGAAGCGGAGGAAAGAGGCGCGCCACGAAAGGCACCCAGGGTATCTTGACAGCAAACTCAGGAACTTCACTGCATTTGTTGGACTTGAAGACGAGACTGGAGTTTTGGAATGTGTCATTCAAAACGCCGTGTTTGATTGTGATTACCTCTTCCCGGAGCGAGTTGTGCTTTACTGAACACCGGATTGGAAACACAACAGGCGGGCAGGTCGCTAGCGTCCTGTGTGGCTCACACGGGGAACGTTCGGCGTTTAACACAAAGTACTGGATTTGAAACTGTCATTTTTCGCCCCCTGGTTAGCTCCCACCTGGCACGTTGTTACCGTGCTAGTGCGGATATTCGGTCTAAGGAACTTTTTGTGGAACTGTACAAGTTGAAGTGGACTGGTTTTGTTTCCTCGAGCTTGTACAACTGCTAGTTGACAGCCAGACCTTCTGGAGAGTGCGTGGGATTTTCTTTCTTCTCTTGTGGTACTGAGGGGCTTATTTTACTGGCCGAGGCCTGCCACCCTCCTTTGTAGCCAGGTGATGGGCTGCTGAGTGACCACAACCCTGAAGACTCCTTGGGGCTTTGTCTGCATTGCTTCTGTGACATTGCCGATGACGTTGAGTGTCAGGGTTTTAAGCTAAGTGATAACCTCTCTCTACACTGGCCTACACTGACCAGTGCCCAGTCCCCCAGAAAGCGCCTGTAATTGGACCTATTTTTAGAAGGAGGGATGGGGTAAAAGCAGAAAGCTAGAAATTCAACTCCCCTCCTTCTCTTTTACCCCTTCCACCAGCCCACTTAGCTGAAAGCTGGAAAGCCTTGTTCCAGATAAATTGCAAATAATTAATGTTTTACAGGACGATAGAAAATCAAAAGTTAGATAAACCTGTTCTTTTGTATAATTTGAGTGAGATTGGTCACAATAATTTTGACGGAAGTCTTACAAGCCTGGGAATACCTGCTGCACTGGATTTTATTGTTAAAGGCTGCACTGGACAAGAAAATCTCATTTTGGATTACAAATTAAACATGTCCGATGAACTGCTTCTTTCCAACTTTGAGTTAATTCTACCCAGGACAACGTTCACGCCATTATGTCATTAGGATCCATTTTCAGAGTGGAACTCTTTTAGTATTCTATAATAATAGGACCTACTTTCGACTACCTAAAATAAATTACCAGCAATCTGGAGCAGTGCAAATTTCCATCTCGAAGAAACAAGCAAAAGCTACCCTGAATAACCAAATATTACCCATGTCCCCCAACCACATAGAAAAGTATATATATGTAGAATGAGATCTCTATATCTGTAGTGTAACTCTTTACATCCTTTATATTTTTACTTAAGATAGACAAGCTGCCTGTTCACCGATTGGTTGCCTTAGAAACCACAGAAACAAAGGAACAAGCTAGAGAAGACGGTGCCTTTTAATTTGATTGGTTGGTTTCCCACCATTTCAAGATTGACTAAGTTGGATAAACTGTTTGAGCAAACTCTGGGATTGAAACCACGCCTCATGAAGGTTACTTAAGACCCCCACAAAGGCTACCCACCTCTGAAATCATCTGACTAATTGGGGTTCCCTTCTGGATTGACCTTTTGCCAAGCGTTTCCATGGTGATCACATCATCATCTGTGGAGGACAAGACTGTGCCCCCTTGCAGAATGGTCCAATCACAACCCTGGATCGCCTCTTCCCTCCATCGTGACAATAAAAGTCAGTTCCCGCACACTCACACACACACATGCACCTTTGCACACTTGTGTGAATGCTTAAAAAAAAGCAATGCATGTATATGTTTCTCAGTGCAATTATTACGGTAGGTGTTAGAGATGGGCGTTCTACTAAATTCCTTTAATTTCTGTGATAAATTAACTGTATTTTAAAAGTAATTCGAAAGTGGATGAGGGAATTTCTCTTTGATATTCCTGCCAAATGTCCATGTTCTTTAAACCACAAACAGCTGAGACAGTTGATAGAATTCATCCGGTTTTTATTTATTATTGTGACCATCCTTAGTCTCATCCATCCATCATTTTCTAATCCGCTTATCCTCACAAGGGCCGCGGTCGTGCTTGAGCCTATCACAGCTGTCTTCGGTCAGTAGGCTGGGTACATCCTGAACTGGTTGCTGGCCAATCGCGGAGCACCATCCTTAGTTGATGTATTCATTTTATCTGTTGTTGCTGTGAAAGTGTTAATATAGCTGTTTTATAGTACAGTGTGGTTTTGTTTTTGTTTTTTTATAGAGGGATGGTAACGTTGCAGTTTCTTGGAAATATTATCACATAGTCGGCATGTGTATTATTAGTCAGTATGATGAAGAGGGTGCAACAGGTTGCACCATCGTCCTGTGCTCATCTCATCCCTATCTTGTGTGTTAGTGCGTTTCACAATGAATTTTGTAGCCAATTCCAAAAGCTTTGGACACTTTGCTACCTCCAATTCAAATAGGTTGTGCGCAGAGAGTACTTTGGACATGGTTTTTCCATCGCTGTGGTAATCATGCGCATGTAACCGGTGTCCTTTGTTGAAACGTCCGTTAATTGTCTGCAGGTCTCTTCTGACAGGGTTGTTAGCATGTGAACACTATTTACAAAATGACACGAAAAAGTTTTGTGTATTTTGTTGTTGTGAATAGTTCGGACTTGTTAAATGAAACAAGCTTACTTATGCTTAAGTCTCCTTTTTTTGACTTTGCTTTATTAAGTAACTCCCCATTTGATTTTTCAACTGGACTAATGCCTCTTATCAACTTTTTAAAGTTTATGTCGTCCAAATTAACAGAATTTGAGCTGCAATGCTTTTATTAGTTTTCAAATAGCAATTTTATTCTATAGTGTTTTGCTGGGGTCATCAACATATGTGCCCACCAGGTAGGATGGATGAAATGCGTAGCCCACTGGCCTGATCTAGGACAATGCAATTCTCTTAAGAATATTTAGAAGTGATCATTTGTAAAAGCAAAGGTCTGGAAAGATCTTTAAAGTGGGAAAAGTGTTGCATATTGATATTTATTTTTCCATAATGTCAGAAATCATTGACCTGATCAGTGTCTTCACATAAATAAAAGCATAATTAAAGGTGATTTGTTAAAGGCAAATTTGTTATTTCCGAAGTATCAAACTAGTAACCCTTTGTAACAATAACCAAATGAAGCTCTCAGCTTCAAAAAGGTTGGTCACCCCTGGTGTATAGGAAAAAAAAAAGATAGCTGTGTTTCCTCAGAGTGGTCAGTGGCATTTATTTATTCAATTTCCAGGTGCACTGTGTGTCCAATTGAAGGAAGGTATAAGAGGGAGGCGTTTATTAGCAAAAAATGTTTCAAGATACTCTACTGTTTTCCATTAATTGCCTGATTCAGAATTGTTACTTTACCTTTTTGATCTGAATCAATTGTGTAATTGAGCAAATGAGCTATTTGAATGTCTATTCTCAGTTAATGCCAAGATTGTGCTACTCTCAGAGGAGGGAACTAATTGTTCCGTCCTTGTTTCCTTGCTTTAATTGTTAGACGGACCAGGTTGAAGCAGACAGGCTGGAGTACTGTACTCGAGTGAACAAATGTAGCACATCTGTAAGACCCTACCAATGTGTATTTTGTGGACCATATGTTTTATTTTCAGAATATGTTTTCTCTCTAGTGTACATAGTTGTCATGGCTTATTTTATTTTATTTTATTTTTTTTAAGATACCTTAGACTTTGTCTGCGGTTTAGGATAGATTGAGAGTGTAAGAACAGTAGTAGTAGGGGTTAATTTTTGAGAAGTTGGTTCCCATGACTAGTGTGTCACATCATTCCATACAAATCATTTTGCATGTCTAATTTAGTAATACCTGATTGTTTGGGTTCGATTTTCAATGCATTTATTTTGGTTTTAGCCGGATGTTCGTGACCGGAAGAAGGATGTTTGAACTATCATCTGGGATTTGTAGTCTTCTTCATGTGTGTCGCACAGAAGCAAAGTCATCTGGCAGCTGCCCAAAAAAAGGCCATCTGATGACATCACCCCTCGGTGACGAGTTGGCATCTTGCGTTTCTTCTGTTTCTGACAACTTCCAAAACCTTTCGCGTGGATTCGGTGTAAGATGTTCAATTTTCCAACTACCAATCGATTAATCCGTTGATTTTTTTCTTCAATTAAATAATCAGATAAAAACATTTGTTGAATTTCTATCCCTTTTATTCAAAAACAGGACATTTGCTTTAAATAGACATTCCAGAAAATCCACAAACAAATTATGATTCAGTTACTGCGTTGGCCTGTAACATCAGAAAATAGGGGGTAATGTTATTCCCCCCCCAAGTAAAAGCAGCGGTTTCCAAATGTCCAATATGGATTACATAAAAATGTAATCACTACCGATACTCAGGTTTACATGGAGCCCTGTATTCCAATTAAGATGAAACCAAATTGTTAAATGGAAAGAAATTTAACTTGAGATCAAAGGGGTAGTGTACGTATTCCCGTTTCCAATCTTGCTGGAGTATGACATTAATAATTGAATCATTAATTTCACTAAGTATTAGAAAAACAGTAGATTCTACACTCTTTTCAGTGCACATTACATTTTCCAGTGCAGATTACATTTTCCAGTGCAGTTTATCCATCTGAACACTGGGTGGCACCCACGTAATCTTGAAGAAGAAATCTGAAGTGACGTCATACTATGTTCCTCTGCTCCACCGTAAATATGTGAATAAAGAAATTTTAGACTTGAGATTACTGTAACAATCAAAATTGAAGGTCAACATCCAGGCAACAACCGCTGCCCGTTCTTACTGTAACAATCAAAATTGAAGGTCAACTTCCAGGCAACAACCGCTGCCCGTTCTGAAACTATTTGCGGCCATTGAAGGTTTGAGCCGAGTGCAACAAAGTGAGATGCTAATGCTAGCCCCCGAACGGCCGTGACGTTCGTTCCCATAGAAGGCGAAGCCAATGCATGTTCATTGAAAATAAGACAGACCTTGCTCGATTCTCAAATGCTTTTCCTGAGGCTGATTTTTTTTTTTAATCAATGACAAAACTTGTGGTAGCAATACAGAGCATACATCCTTGATGTTTTTGTTTTTGTGACGCCAATGAACAGAACGCAGCAACACTGCATGTCAGACGATCCCAGAGTGCATTGTGTGACGCAATGCATATAATTAATAAAGTAATAAGGACAGTAATTCATTTTATATGTGTGTTTCTGTTACCAGGAACTGAATGTGTCATATTTAAACACCAACATTTGTCACTGATGTGTGTGTGTGTATTATTTTACTGCAATTATTTTAGATACAAGTAATTGTAATAGTAGAGACATTTCAGGGAAAAATAAGTCACTTACTCCCTTAGCAGAACAATTACTGTATATACATTGGGTGATTGATCAGACTTGAGAGGCTTTGATTGGATTCACCAATCACATACTTTTTCACCAATCTCAACCGATAATGATCAGCCACTGATCCCTAATAGAGACATAAAATAACATGAAAATGGTGCAGGGAAATCAGTGTATTCAATTTAGGTGTGCTTGGACACTGGCAACGCAAGATGGCTGCCGGTGACACTGCACTGTGTGTACTGCAATGGTGCCCAACCACAGGCCCTGGGCTGTGGTCGGGACCATTTTGGATTGGGCCGCTTAGATGACAGGGGAAAAAAAACTTTCAGTATTTCAGTTTATTAATTATCCAAGGCTGAAAAATATTGTGAAAAGTGGTGGGATTCTCTTCGTTATATCTATCACTGACTCATGATGCATGTCAAGATGCGAATGATCTCTGTCGCAAAATGTTAATAAACCCATAAACTAGCAGTTAAAAAAAGAGTTTAAAAAAAAAAAGACGTGTTTGGAAAGTTTCTATGCAATGGGGAAATGGCTCAGTGAGGATTCAACACAAGAGACTATGCCCATGAAGAAAAAGAAAGGTGCATTTCACAGACAATGCCAGGAGACCTGCTTGAAATATGGATTTATCGCAACAGATGATTCCCACCCACCAAGCCCTCTCCGCATATTATGCGGCGGGCTGCTTACCAATGACTCAATCAAGACTTGAAAAATGATTCGTCAACAAATGTAAGTGCCTTGAAAGCGTCATACTTTTGTTACAGTTTGTGTGTCTGCAGAGCTATGTTTAAGAAATCATTTTTAGCAGCACGGGAGCACCACAGGGAACATCTATACAGCGGATTTCCAGCATAAACCAGCAACTTCTTTCTCCAGAAATTTTCTAATGCTACAGCAGTTGTCTGAGTAATCAGATGGGATGAAGAGATGGACTACAAGGAAACTATCAAGAAGTTTGTTGACTGCAATGAACCCAAAGATCTCATCCTTAATATCTATGGTCTGATCCTTAACAAAACTAAGGAGATGATTCTCGATTTCAGGCGAGGGAGGAGAGGAGCTCAAACAATGCCCATCACCATCAGGGGGACCGATGTAGAAGTGGTTTCTAATCCCAGATACCTGGGTGTGCATCTTGATGAAAGGCTGGATTGGATGAGTCACATGGATTCTGTGTAACGCAAAGGCCAAAGCCGACTCAATCTTTTAAGGAGGCTACAGTCATTTAACATCGGCCCAGCCTTGCTTTGGACTTTCCTTCACACATTTGTGGCCAGTGCCCTGTTTTTGCTGTTATGTGCTGGAGAAAGGGCAGCCGTGCATCAGATAAGAACAGGCTGAACAAGCTTATTAATAAAGCAGGCCCTGTGTTTGGTTCAGAACTCCCAACACTTCAACTGGTGACCTAGGGAGGGATGCTCTCTAAGATCACATCCATCAAGGCCAACCCAACCCAACCGCTTCATGCCCTGGAGGTGATCAGTGGCAGCAGTTTCAGTCACAGACTAATGGCACCAAAGCGCAAGTCAGAAGGTTTCAGAAGGACTTTTATTGCAGCTGCTATTAGACTTTGATTGACGGGGTTCCTGATGCCCACTTTTTTGTACTTGTAATGTATGTGAATGATAGATGCATGAATGTTGGAAGCTGCTGTAACAGCATAATTTCCTGAAAAAGGATCATTAAAGAACCTGTCTCTCTTGTTATTTTATCTAATCAAATCCAATCTAATCTAAATTGTGAATTAATCTCAGATGAAGTATAGAAAATAAAATGTTCCCATGCATGTACGTAATATATAGTGAACAACTAATAAGGAATCAAAACAGGAAAAAATTCCTTTAACTCAGAACATTTACCACAAAAAAACTGGAGGTCCTTTGAATGAGTCCTCTTTAAACAGGCATTTGAATGTTGAACACCAGGAACAAAACACTTTAAGAAAAAAATAAGATTCAGACACACTATAGAAGTTTCACTTGTCATCAGCCATCTGAGCTTCAATGAGACTGTATGCTGTATCCATAAGCTTCACCCTTAGCGGTTCTGTGAACGGTCTTAAGTCTTATTAGTGTTAATTAATTACTCAAATTAATTTTCGATTGATTTAGGGAATATGAAGGTTTTGCACCTTCTACCTCTGATCTAATTTCTAACAATGAAATTCATGTTCGTCGAAGATGGATATTCACAATTAGAGGAGAGCCGTCTCACCCGACTGCTTCACTGTGTGAGAAGCACTCTTTCCTGTGCTAATATAGTGCTGTGTGATTATATTATGATATGCAGTATTATATAAAATGTACATTGTGCGATGCAACTATTACGTTATTTGATGGGTGGCATTGTTTTTTGCTCAACGGTGGCCGTTACTCCACTGTCTCAGCCCCACCTACTCGGGAATTTGAGGTCGTCCCTCACTGGTGTGGGAGCACAGATTCCGGAGTCAGCGGCTTTCAAGGCTTCGAGCCTGTTTTGCGGTTTTAATAACATAAACTCACACTGGTCTAGCTGACATCGATTATAATGGGTTAACTCTGCTGCTACAAACGTAGTATCCAAGCCCTTCACTCTTTTGGCATAACCAACCGATTTCCACTCAATGCAACTGTTACCTGAACCTACAAGTTCTATTGGAGAGGGATGATGTTGCAATGTTGTTGCTCAAAAAGCGTCACAATAAAATGTCAGGGGAAAATACCAGCAAGCTGAGCAAACATTGAAAATGTGCATCTCACCTCACAGAAGTGTTTTTTGAAGTACAACTGCATGTTACAGCCTTTTTCTCTTCACAAGTGTTCTTGACATTAAATAATTGTATTCCTCCTTACTTATCACTGGTTAGTCTACAGTCTTATTTCATTCTGTAGATTTTACTGTTTGGTCTTTTTGACCTCTTGATGGTGCCGTATTGCAAATGAAGCACCATGGGGCATGTGCAAACCAATTGGCAGGAAAGCTTCAGAGCTTCATGAAGCTTCATCTCGCCACCACCATTAATGATAACGATGCTTGGTGAAATGTATCTTATTTGTCGTTAGTTAGAGGAGAGGATCTGCACCGCAGAAGGATGTTTAGACGCGGCACGTGTGCCAAGTATTCTTTCCAGTTCGCGAGCAGAAGCTCAGAGCTGATTTGTTTGCATGACCTGTAACAAGCCGCATGCTGCCTCTGATTGTTGAGTTTGTTGGGAGAGGATGGAGATGGTGTTCAGGTTTAAGAGTTGATAGAATTTATTCTGTAAAAGAAACATTGATCACATTGCAATCGTGATTTCAAGCAAAATTGCGAAATACTTCAGCCCGAGTCTTTATGGCTGAATTACTACTAATGTCCACTTTATGCTCCAAGTTGGATTGAATTCAAGTCAAATATGAAATCATCATTGTTACTCTGAACAACTTTGGTTGGATTAGAAAAATCAGAAATCTGATTTTCTATCCAGGAAAAACATTCCCTAAAAGGCCATATATCCAACACAAAAACAACTATATGTTTCTAAAACACACACATCATCTGTTTTACAATATTCTTGGTGTGTTACTCTGATTGAAGTGGCCATTCCAGACTCAACATTTTGACAGACTGTCGTTTTGGGGAAACCTTGTCACATTGCTACTCAAAGGTTAGTAAAATAAACAAAGAATCAGATTGTTAGGCATATGATAACATGGTATCACATAAAGTATCTGATTTTTGTCAGACTGGCTGTGTTGAAGTGATTTCTTGATTGAACAAATCTGGAGGTAACCAGGCTTGTGTGTGGTTCATGAAAATGAACTCAGTATCCCAGAAAAAGTGATTAGGCACAATAAATTCAGGATTAACAAGGGAGGTCATTACTTTTTTCCACTGGACCCGGTAGATTTGAATAGTTTTTTTTCCCCCTTAATAAATAAAATCATCATATAAATTGCATTAGTTTACTTGGGTGATCATTGTCTGATATTTACTGTTGTTTGATTATCTTAGACATTAAAGGCAAACATCTACCACGAACTGCTGCTTGGGGTTTGGGTGAATGACAACTGGGACATTTACAAAGCGATCCGGTCAAAAGGACATTGAGCATCAGTGGACCACGTGAAGCCAAGTTTGCTGGAGGTGAACCGTGTAAGAGGTGCTATGATGCTGCTGTAGTTGCGAATGAATATCCTGGAAAAATTAGCGTACCCAAGAAAACATAGCTGCTTTCGACTGGCAGATAACAGGCCACCCCCCTGACTGCTTTGATTTTCTGCGAGATTGGCCCTGAGTTGCCCTTTTCCCACCACATAGCCCAAGAATTTAACAGTGGAAATGTAAAAACTCACATTTCACGTCATTGACAAACAACGTATTTTCCACCAGCCTCCTGAAAACATGCCCCGTGTGATCCACATGCTTCTTTTGTCTCTCAGTACATCATTGACCAAAGACTGGAATACTGCTGGATAGATGGATTGATGGTTGGATGGATGAATAGGATGGATGGGCAGATAGATGGACAGATGGAGAGATAAATAGATCAAGGTTCCCACAAGTACTTGAAAATGATTACCGCTAATCAATTTTCCTATTATGGAAAATTAGGAAAAAAAAGTCAGATGTCTGGAAAAGCTCAAGTTGTCGTGGAAAATGATTTTGCTTCCTCTTGCCTTGTGGGTGAACGTAAATAAGTTAAGCAGACACTTCTGTCTGTTTCCGGCTGCTTTTAATGGGCAACATTGAACTGTCCCGCTTTTCTTTATCTCTGATTCTAGCTGGCACAGCGCCCTACATGACACTACCAACCAATCACAATGCATATTCCCTTTGAACAATTCTGCTGCCTAGTGTTTTGATGACTTCGCATAACCAATTAAGCATTTATTTTCAACAAAAATAATGGGCCAAAACTGGATAATTTCTGTTCAAAAGTGTTGCTGCAGAGCTGTATATTAAGTGTGAAGTGTTTCTCCCTTACTCTGTCTCCTCTGTTGAGTGACAGCTGTCATGGGTAGACCATAAGTTTTGGCTGTGCGCTCCACGATGAAATACATCTCCGGTTTCAGTAGAGCTGCAGTGAATTTAGCAATACAAATGAGCTGGTTCTGCCATAATGAAAACTACATGCATGAGTGATTGCTGCTTCGCTAGCGTCGACAGTGAGCTGGTTATGCTACGTAGAATTAGCACATAGGTAGCAGCACCAACGTGTGCTGACAGCAGTGAGTGACAGACTTGACTGACTCTGTTCAGATTTTATCATTATCGCATAATCCTTTCCACTTCTTGGAGAAACTTTGTGCTCTACTGATGAGAACTCGCAGAGCGCCTTCTCCGTCGGCTGGGCAACGGGCTTTATGAGAGGTCGGTTGGGTGACTTGAGAACTGATGGAGCGTCTCGCTACAAAGCAGGCCAGCCGAGGCGCCGCAATTTCTGTTAAGTTCTTGCCAACGGAAACGAATCAGCTAAAGGATTGACTCTGATTGGCTGTTGTCACGTACATTTCCGCTATGTTTCATCACTTAAATACGCACACAGCTGATCAACCTCCAAATTATCACCATTGTCGATTTCAATCATTTAATCGCCCTGCCTTACTATGTACAATGTTTTCATATATGAACCAAAAAAAGGAAAGCACTTTCAACCTAGAATCATGTTATGGGACAGTTTAGGTGAGTGAATTGAATGACAAAAGAAGAGGAGCCATATCAAATGCGCTCACCGGGCAGCAGTCAAAACAAAGGCTCTGCCCACTGACTTTGCTTCTAGACAGCACAAGAGAATTACGATTCCCACACAACTGTTTGACCTTCTTGCTTCCTCCGTATTAACTAGAATAGCTTGGGGGGGGGAAGCCAGTAACTCACTGAGGGACGAACAATTGAGACTGTTGGCGAAAGTAGAAAAATCCGCATTTACATCACAATTCGTCAGTGTTCGTCGAAGGTCGTAAATGTTCGCGAAAGGTTCACCAGGCGGTTATAGTTTTTTTTTCTTGTCGCAAAGGAACTTATGAACATGTTTTCAAAAGAGTCAAGTGATTCTGTCACTCTCAAAAAAATCTTGTTCAATCCCAAATTTTTCCTGTTAGGATTGTATTCAGTATGACATAACTAAAGTGCGAATGAACAAACTTTATGGTGATGGAATCTACTGACACACCTCATAAAATTGGTTCAGGAAACTGTTTTACTTCTGAAATGAACGTTCTGAAATGATAACATACACTCTGAAGGAAAACAAGACTTTTGAAAAGATAATGACATCATTTATTGCTTATATCAAAAATATGGATTCAACATGTAAAATGAGTGATGCCTGACCTGTGCCCTCTTTTTTTTGTTATTCAAATTGTTGAATGAGAGCCATTTGTTAGAAGATGAGCACGTTTGATTTTTATTAGGATTTTTAATGTAATTATTGAATTTACTTTTTCTGGCATTGGTAATTTGGTGTTTATGATATAGATTTTCTTTTTAATTAAAAAAAATATTTTTTCAAAAGAACTGATGCGCTAATGAAGAGCAAGCAATGCTTAAAGTAGCTTAAACATTTGTTTGGGAACCAAGCTATGTCTCCAGTTGTCCTGGACAAATGATTGTGTTGCAAAGATGACAATTTTATGTTGTCTTTAACTTCTTCATCATCATCACCATCTTTTTGATGGAGCTGATTAAGCAAGGTTAATCCGGCAATACAGCATCTGTTGTCACTTCTGATTTCCTCTTAAAAATGGTATTTATAATTTTTGGGAGGGATGCAAGTAAACGGGTGTTAGAATATATATTCATTATTTAAACAACTTTCATCTGATATTTACAAGATAACCTTTTAACTTGAAACGGATACTTTACTTATTTTGCCATTTCCAGAAGTAAAAAGTTAGTATTTTGTCTATAATGAATTAGATAACTTCACTATTTTTCATGTACAATTAAGACATTTAAAAACTCATTTTGCCACTTGGTCTCGACTGAAAATGTCATCACATGTACACAGGGCTCAGGTAACAACCAATCACGGCTCATGTTGTGTTTGCAAGCGCAGCTTAGTTCTGTTCACTTTTTTCAACGCGTTTATCATTTCAGTCAGGTTGAGTACATGTTTTTTTGTCAATTGTCTTTTTGTACACCCTGATGAATTCTGTTTTAGCTTCTAGTACAGTGATTCTCAAAGTGTGGCATGCTGGGCTGCTGGGCTGTCTCTAGTGGTACTCGGAATAATCATTGAATATTGTTGCAAGCCTACAATTGTGTTGAGCAGACTGTTGATGAGTTGTGTAATTTCAGATTGACCGCAAAGGGTCACCACAAAAGAAAGAATAAATAAAAAGCGAACGTTATGATGAAGTACCGTAATTTCCGGACTACCCGCGGACTACCCGCGACTTTTGTCACACGCTTTCAACTCTGCGGCTTATTTAATGAAGCGGCCTATATAAAGACTTTTTTAACGGCCGCCTGTGTACCGTCTTTCTTTGTAAATATCTCATGTAACAATATGGGCACCTGCGGCTTATAGACAGGTGCGGCTTATGTGTGTACAAAATGTTTTTTTCCTTTAAAAATGTAGTGGTGTGGCTTATAATCAGGTGCGGTCTATAGTCCAGAAATTATGGTGATTTGCCTCTTGGTTGTTTGTAAAATGACTACACAAATGGAAAATAACCTGTTTGTATTTTTTTTACCAGATTTTCGGGTGGCAATATAACACAAAAACATTCTCTAAAAAGACCTGCACCCACCCTCCCTACAAACACAAAAACCTAATTTTCTCCGGAACCTTTCATCCTATTTTCAACATTTTGGGTGTTTTGGCACTCAGGTTGAAATGGCCATTCAAACCAGATGTTGCACTTTGACAGACTTTGAGGAAATATTGTCACGTTATTAACGGTATTTGTGATATATATCGTTTATCGTGAAAGCTTCTGAGTGAATATACGGTCCTAAAAAAATTGTTCGCGTGAGAGGCATACCATCATATCTTAAACGCCAGCTCATAACAAAACACACGCTGCTTATTGCAAAACTATCATTTTGCTTTTTTCACAAAGCATGATGAGCTGAAAAAAAAAGAAAATCGACCACTAGTCTTGTGGTGGTGCAAGCATAACCAAAACAAAATTGTGGGATTGGTGGTAAGAGACCGAACGACAGCTCACCTGAGTGTCTACCTTTTTTTCCAAAGCGTTTTCTTTTTTGACCACCTATACAATACCTGTTTGAGGAAAACCTTTCTTCACTTGTGTGCAATTCTTTTCCAGAAAGCAGACACTGAAATTTTGGGTTGATTTTTAGTTGTATGCTATGCATACAGCTGGTCTAAATATTAAAAACCTATTTGTATTATTCAATTTTTCGGTGCAAAATATATTGATTGAATCAATAAGTACAGCTGTTTCAGATTCAGAAAAACTTTGGAGAATCAATGTTTGAGTCAGTAGAATGCACACTGCTTAATGTTACAGTGCCTTGCATTTTGTACAATATTAGATCATGTTTACTATTAATATTAACCCTGTGCCTTTTAATTAACATTACCTACTACATTTCTGTATTTTAAAGGCAGGACATGGAGAGCTACGTTAGTTGATTTTTTTGGGTGGTAACTTAGTGTAAAAAATTCCAGAACCACTGATCCAGTATTCTGCCGGCGACTGCAAGCATTGGTTTCTGACTCTTCTATGATGCCCAAAGTGGCTTTCCCATAGTGTCCTAGATAATGCTGCATCATTGTGCATCTCCACAACACTGGTGAATACATGAAACTGTTGGCATAACATTTGTGGAAAAACTAGATGCTTTTTGAATTGCATAGGAGGGAAAACTGAAGTGAGCAATGGCCACGTATGGATTTGTATAAGCATGAATCGAGAATTTCGGCTTTGAGGTGAGGTTTGACAAAGCAGGAAGGATGATGAAGGAAAGGGGGTGGAGAAGAGTGCCTCGTAGGGAAAGGGTGGGTTGGGTTGCTAGGGAAGAGTGGATCAGCCTGCTACTGAGAGCCAGCCCTGCTATTGGAAGCTACTTGCATAGCAGGAGAGAGGAGGAAGAGAAGTAGCTAATGAGTGCTGTAGGCTGGTTGCTGAGACAGCACAGAGTTTATTTATAGCGTGCTGGCCGGCCGGCCCTTAGATACCAGCAGCCAATCAGCTGATGGAGAATGAGAGGGGCCCAACCAATGGCAGCGCAAGAAGGGGAATGTCAGAGTGAGGAAGTTCTGTGAGTGCGTCTCAGCCTCTTAAAGAGACTGTGCCAATTTCTCAGTACTAGGCAGATATTTTCTCTCCCCAGCAGTGTCATGTGTCTGTAAGCAGGCCAGGACCCAGAGCATCACAACAATGACTCTCAGTGACATTTGACTGGAGAATTCTTTCTCTGTGTTTTCTTGCATACACAGATAAGAAAACATGCAATATGCTGCTCACCACAGCTGAGTGCTGTTATATATTTTCCGAAATATTAATTTCTACAGATCAGTAATTCATCACGTTGAATTGTTTCAGAAACAAGATTCTGGGTGCTAAAATGAATGGAAGAAGATAAATGCGAAGAAATTGTAATTCCTCTAACGTGACCCACTGTGAGCATCTAACCTGAATGACAAAAAAAAAAGTTTCAGTTTTGCGTGTGTGAATTTTCCTTTCTAGGGAGACATGAATTGTGTTTTTAACACCTAGCAGCTCAGGTTTACAAACTGGGTGTATGCAGCTCTAATTCTGGCCCCTTTAGGCCTGCTATGCTTGCTCTGACCTGCTTATTTGGTGGCAGTACACTCTATTCTAATTTCTTTCTGACAAGTAGTCGGTACTTGTCGGGAAAAAAATATTTTTAAGAAGTTGGCACTTAACTTCTCAATGCATCAGTGTGTTGATGTTTTGTTTTATAATACTGATTTAGAACATATCCATTTCCTGCTGCTTCACTAGATCTGTGCATCTTCACATAGTAAAAGAGCACCATTCACGGGTTCATTTGGTAAGTGACATCTCCAGTACTTTCTTTTTGCCTTTATCATCACCATGCTTTTTAAGAGTGGGGATTCATTGTATGGCACAACTTATTTTCTTTGAGGAGAACCAAGAACTTTTAAGTTATTTTCTGTGAAGTGTTTACAGAGTAGCAACAAAAGTATTCTCAAGGATTTTTGCCTGTTTAACAATCTTCGCTATGACGCAAGGAACTAATGAAAGGGGGTGTGGGGAGTGTGATTTCTATATGAAACATTCATTCATTAACAAAAGAGGAGACAATGTAGCAACTTTCAAAACATTCAGTAAAATTACAACTACTGTAAATACTTAGGTTGCAACCTTTTGAAAATTATTTCGGTGAAGAACCCCTAGTTTTATGATCCCCAGCTGCATGGCAGTATCAAGTAAAAAGGGACACTCACGCTAAATAGTCATATTAATGGTGGACATGGAGTTGCATATACAGTACTTACAGTCATTTGAGGCACTGTATTTGAACTATCAGACCACAAAGGACAGCAGTATTGATATCAATTAGCAGATTCACTCAAGGACCACACAAAGTACGCCACAAGGCTTTCTCCAATAAAATTGAAAGGATTCACAGTCTCTAAAATCTAAATACTGTAACCTTGTAATTATACATTTTCACTTATAATAGATGTTACATTTTCTATATTACATCACTTTTAACTTGAATTAGCTGTTTAGCTTTACTGACTCTACATTCTTAAATGGCAGGAGGGTAAAAAAGTCACTTTCACTCTGGACCACAAATGATCGACAGATATTGTTCCCCTCACAGAGCCAGGACTGAAAATAATTATTCCATCCCTTTTCTTCATCTTAACCAGGGTCGACTTGTGAGGGCAGCAGTTAAAGCAGTAAGCCCAGACTTGCTTCTCCCTAGCCACTTCATCGAGCTATTCCGGGGTTATCCCATTGTGTTCCCAGGCCAGCCAGGAGGCATTTAGGTGCTTTTCCATTTGAGGGTCGAGAGCGGTCTGTCCCCGCTCTGCCCCAGCCTCCCTTAACCTGGCCTATGTTGCTTCTGCATTACAACATGCTTGGGGCGGGATCAAATTAAATGTGCGAGACACCAGTGCACGCTGGCAGTGTGGGGTTCAGCCATAAGATTTGGTGAGTGACGAGTCTCGCCATTTTTAATTGTGCAACAATTAAAAATATGAATCTCAGTTGCATGACATGGCGAAGTTGCAAATTACAACCCAGGCTTTCACGCTGACGAAAAATCAATTTCCTTGTTTAAGCCAGTGAGAGACAGCTGTCCGCTGCCAAGGGATAAAATACAGTATATACAGTGTGCACATTGTGTTTTAAAACAGTATGTAACCATATTTCATATGTAGCATTGGATGAAATAGTGAAGCTTCTGGTTTTAGTGAAAGGTGCGCACCTCGCTGGGTCCAATCACTTGAATGAGTTGGCTCTCCATTTAAATGACCGAGGGCTCGCTCATAACTGTGCTCGCTTGAAGGCAGGAAGTTTCTTGCCACATTGCTTAAAGAAAAGCTGACATCTGTCAGCCAATCAGATGACAATGACATCGCATCCCTCCTCACCCTGTGTTCTAGAACCAGGTTGGAAGAAGTTTTGAGAATCAGTTCCACCGTAACCGCACAGCCTGTCGATGAAGTGTCATGGAAAAGCGACCACACAGGGGCACAACCGGTACAATGAAAAAAGGAGCTATAGTCTCTCCTGTGTGTGCTGGGTCATCTCCGAGGCCGTCTCCTGATAGAATGTGTCCGGAACACCTCACCAGGCAGGTGTCCACGAGGCATCTTAACTATATGCCTGAGCCACCTCACCTGGCTCCCCACAATCCCGAAGAGCAGCAGCCCAATTCTTAGTCCCTCCCAAATGACACCTGGACAACCATACGAAGGAATTTCATATCAGCTGCTTGTGTCCGTTGGCTTGATTTTTCGGTCATGAGCTACATTTTGTGACCATAGGTGAGCTGATAACATGGATTGACCGGAACATCGTGGGTCTTCGGGGTTATTTACGTCTACCCCAAGGAAGACCAATCCATGGAAAATTGTGACAACCAAATATAAAGACAGTACTATTGTTAACCTCAAGAAAATTTGCAGTTTTTGTCCAGATTATCTGCCAAAATGGAAAGACCAAAACTGTTTAGCAAGATACATGAAAGACACACTTGATTTACGTTTCTATACCCCAAATTAATGACTCTGCAATTACTCAGAGGTGGACATTCTGTCAGATTGACAGAAGGTCAGTCAGTCCATCACCGCTTCTGGCGGACCCACGTTGGCCCAGTCTGTCCCTTGTCCGCGACAGCCAATTGGCGTGGAAAATGTAATTTCCACATCACACACAGTCGCCACACAAGCCGACACATAGTCACATAAAGAAAAATAAATAAACAAAAATAGACACACACCTGCACAGCGTGGTGATTGGTGGAATAAAAACAATGTGGGACACGCCATTGAGCTCTGCGGGACTGAAAGTTCGACAACACTTATTTTTAATTTTTTGTGTTTTTGGCTGTGTGTGACAATACTGTACCGGGAAGTCTGCTTCTCGATGCCGTTTGGCAATAATCTATGTTCCTAAAGTGTGCTCAGATAGGAGCAATAATTGTAATACATTTTTAGTTTACAGGACTGAATGACCCTCATATGTCTTTTGAATAATTGATTTATTTTTTTGAGGGAATTTAACTAATTCAGTATCAGCCAATTCTAGACCAAGTCTGAAAAGACGTTTAAAAACGTCTTTGGGAGTGAATGAGTTAATGACAATGATATTTCCAATGTCAGATTGTGGTTCTTTTGCCCTCAGCCTATTGTATCAGTCTCTCATTAACTGGCACTCATGGCAAAGTATGTTTGCCTTTGATTTGAGGTATGCCACAAAAGCATCACATATTCTTCCTTTGATTGCTTTGTAGTGGTCATTACATATCCATATTTGTGTAGTTGCAATATTTAGACATAATTGCACAGAAGCAAATGTTTATTTTCCATTATTTTAACTTGAGGGCAGACAATGAATCCTTGTTTGAATGACTATTTCGATTTGTATTAGTAGTAGCTCAGAGCATACGTATTTACTTAGAATTACTACTACGTATTACTACTTAGAATAAATGTTTCTTTTTGTGTCATGATGACATTTTTCCCCTAACTTGATTTTTTAAATTTGTATTTTATTTTTGTCACCTTTTTAAAAATCACACTTAAATTTTAACCTTAAAAGTAATGGCCCCACTTAACCTACTATTTTGGAGTTTGAGCTGGCTTCTCCAAAGCCTTCATTTTATAGTTGTTGTTGAGTGAAAGACAATGAGAGAGAATGTATGTATACATCAGTTAATTGAGGAAGTACCACTTTTGTTTGGCAGTCACAGAGCCTATTGTGTTCATGAAGTTGTTGGATTCAGTGATCAACTCTTGGCTCCTATTCACATCAAAATGTACATCAAGCGACTGCAGACATGTCTTCTGTATTTGGCAACAACTAGATGGTAACTTGCATTAAGTATTCAGAGAAGGACTTTCTTATATATTTCAGGTCATTTTCCTGCTGCATAACCCAAGAGTGCTTGTTGAGCTTGAAGGGCCATCAGTTAATTCGGAGCCTTCAGCAAAATAACACCTTTGTGTTTGGAAATCATGGCGCTGATTGTGGTCATGAAGATGTCAGTAGTTGGATTCAGTGATAGACTCTCCTCACATCAAATTGTACAACACAAGACGACAGATGTGTTCTGTATTTTTCCACAACTAGTTGGTAATGTGTATAAAGCCTACAGGTGGCTTGGCCAAATTAGCCTTTTCTGGATTTTACACAAATCAACGGTGATCTATGTGAGGATCAAACATTTCTTTTATTATTGTAATATACCGGTAAATGTCTTTTTTTTTTTTTGGGAACGAGAAATGAACTTTTTAGGACAAAGAAGGATACTGAATGATTAGAATGATGGGGATTCCCTATTTAATCATGTCTCTTGTCTTAATCTGTCTCTTCAGGTGTAAGCAGCTCAGGATGTCCGCCCACCTCCACCTCCTCCTCCTCCTCCTCCTCCTCCTCCTCTACTGCCCAGGGCTTCTCCCTCGCTGAGCCAGCCATGACCAGCCAGCACACACATACGCACCCCTCCTTCAGCTCCATCCACTCCATGGCCGAACAGCAGCAGGTAATGCAGTGCCCCTTCCACAAATACATTTGGCAGAGGAACACGGCATTAGGCCATCAGTCTCAAACTGGAGCCGAATAACGATCCTGATCCTTAGAATCATGGTGTGTTGGAGGAGGGAAACATTAAAATCATACTGGATAGTCATTTTCATTGACGAGGCATTTTGGAACCTCGAAACAAAATTTTTTGAAAATGGGTCTCAAAATAGAAGTTTGAGAAATTCAACAGGGAAAAAAACTTGTTTGCCATAAAATACTACACGTGCTAGTGCATTGCAACACAAACTACAAAGACAACAGTGAATTTTGTTTTACATAGATATTCTTGGTCCTATGGAATCATGTTTACTCTTGCTGTGTTTGCTTTTCCAGTCCTGTTACGTAAATTTAGACTGTCCATTATTCAATAAAGACCTTGTGACCTTTACATTCATAGTCATATGGAATTGTACTCTTGCTGTCTTTGCAGGTAGGTTTGTTATCTCTGTTAGACCTACCGTGCACATTGTACCCATATATTGGTTTCCTTTAGAAACCTGCTGCAGTTAGGGTTCTTGTGGTGGCTATCGGGTGTGCATATTTTTATTCCCTATGGGAGAACTTTCACGACATTCATGACATCCCTGATCGAGAATTATGGAGCGTGTTATGCAGCTTCCTGTCTTTTCCTCTCCTTTCTTCCAATCTTCCATAAATCTTACTGCGTAGGAATCCCTTGCTTTATTGGATGTACAAAAGGCTAATGGTCAGGTTTCTCCCACATTTAGTTGCAGTCCACCCCTTGGCTGGAATTCTGCATTACAACAGGAGAGCCGCCACTTTGTGTCTTGAAAGGCGCTTATAAATAAAATGTATTATTATTATTACTTTGATGTGACCTACAGTAGGCGATGCCTAGCTCCCACCTTCCCACCAAATGATTCTAGAATGTTTTGATTCAGTTTAGAAGCACTGACAGTGGGGGAAAAAATTATACTTCAGAAGATGTTATTATTATGTGATTGGTTTCCGCAAAGGAAACGCAAAATAATGTTAGCTTTTTAGACACTGGAGATGAGGCACCACACCTCTGCCCCTTTTCCTTGGTAGAATCTGTCACTTCCGGTATGATATTTTAGCTGTGCAGGAATTTCACAGGCCGACAAAAATATATACAGTAAAGCAAGATGGGATAATACTGGAAATGTTACGAACCAACTAAAGGCATGAATGGTGCACTTTTAGTCCTATATAACTATATAAATGTGCACAGATCTTGTGGAACAGACAACCTGGCAGAACAAATGCAGTGCTATTTTGGCAGGCTTTTTTTTTCTGACTGAGAATTACATGATGACAATGGAGGAAGCCTTAATAAGTGTGGTGTCTCGAGCTTTGGGACACACGAGATGACATTCAGTGATGTGTTTAGGGCGACACTGCTCCCTGTTTTGCCTGATATATACCTCAAAGCAGTCTTGGTGGAACGAGCTCACGAACGAGCTTATACTCCAAGTTCATGCCGAGCCATTTGAAAAGGATACACCCAATCACTTTTTTGCTGCCCGTCTCCTCCTCCTTAAAATGAGGGTAGCTGCAGCTTTCTTTTGAAGCAATGAAAGATGCATCTTGTTCAGGTGCGGGTTGCTTCTCATCTCAACTAGTGGCAAAAGCCTCTGTGCTTACTTCCTGGTAGGGGCTGGCTGGCAACCAAGGCAGAATTATTTTGTTGTGGTGAAGACGTACAAGAATGTATGTCAAAAGTATTTATTATTTAATAATCATTTTAGTCGGAAAATGTCCCCCATGTTAACTTCTTCGTTTTCCTTTTCCTTAGTATTCTACAGTGGCAGGCCATGACTTTTCACACATAAGCCTTCACTTAAATACAATATATACCATCCCGAATCTTGCCCAACCTGGAAAAATACTTGCTAATTAAATCACAATCGCAATTTGGAGGGAAGAATTAGATTTTCGAGAATTGTTCAGCCCTATTTTGTTATCAGGATATGAAATTACCTGTATCAGGATATTCATTTTTGACCAGATCGCACACCTCTACCTGCCACCCACAATGTAGCATTGATCTTATATAAATGCCACCCGTTCGCATCACTTATCCAATGTTCACAGGCTGATGATGACATCCCATGCTTAGCCATTAACCAGTATTGACTGATTGATTGATCATTGAAACTCTTCACCTCCTCAAAATAATGTAATGATGGCTCTCATCATCTCTTACTTTTGGTTGATTTTTATGGGGTGGTAAACTGACATTGAATGAAATGAACCTTTGTTGTGAGGACGTTTATTTTATGCTCCGTCTTTCCTACACTAGAATAAAACGTTGCTGATAACGAGTTGCTATTCCTCGGCAGGTGCTGTCTGATATGACCATACTCCAGCGGAGGATCCCCCCTAGTTTCAGAGACCCTGCCAGTGCCCCATTGCGGAAACTCTCTGTAGACCTCATCAAAACATACAAGCACATCAATGAGGTATGACACTGGAAACAAAAAACTATCCATATTCAATTTGGGGTTTGCTTGTTTCTATCTCTGGTTTATGTGACATGATTTAAGTGGTATTTATGTGTTTATTTATTTAGAAATGTGGGTTGGGGAGGGGCATGCGTACAAACATACATGCATACAATGCATACAGTATTTCCCCTATTCTGTATTCTCATCTTTTTTTTTAAATATTGATTTATTTTGTGTTTACTTGGATTGTCATTAAACAAATGCTGACTCACAAAATTACTATGTTTAGATGTCATTTAAATGACATCTAAACATAGTAACGATAAACAGATGTGCCTAAGTCTTTAAGTTCATCCATGACGTCAGTTGGTCGGGGGGGGGGAAATGAGCACCGAACAACAAACATTTGAGAACCATGCCGCGTTTTTTTGTTAATGTAATGCAGAAGGAGAAGATGAGTTTCATTTGACTTGCTTTGAGAGACTAAGCTTTTTTTTTTCTTCCTCAGGTGTATTATACAAAAAAGAAGCGGCGAGCCCAACAGGTCCCTCCTGAAGATAGCAGTACCAAGAAAGAGAGAAAGGTCTACAACGACGGCTATGATGACGACAATTATGATTACATCGTCAAAAATGGAGAAAAGTGGCTGGACCGCTATGAAATAGACTCGTTGATTGGGAAAGGCTCCTTTGGACAGGTGAGGGCTCAGGAAACATCTCTGTAAAAGCTCAAAATTTGTAGCTTGGAATGTCATGATGACCACAGAAGAAGTTTGATCTCCGGAAACATTCTGTCATCCATCCATCAATCCGTCACCAGTCAACCTCAGGGCCGTCAACAAAGAGACAGACATTTACAGCTACAACTTAAGAATTTCCACTTAACTAATGTACTGTACTTGCTTGGAAATCCCCCCCATTGCTCTGCGGCAGCATAGACTGTACAAATTGATTCACTACATGTCAGGACAAAGTCCACACGTTCATTCCCAAAGTTTATTTTAAACAGTTATTTGATGTCGAGTAGTAGATCAAGCTGATTCCATCCCCTTCTCACGTTTACAATGTGCGCGCAGGTGGTGAAGGCCTATGACCACCATGAGCAGGAATGGGTCGCCATCAAGATCATCAAGAACAAAAAGGCATTTCTAAACCAGGCACAGATTGAACTTCGCCTGTTGGAGCTCATGAACAAGCATGATACCGAGATGAAATATTACATAGGTGAGTTGGAATGTACACTTAGTGATTAGTGGGAACGCATGTGTGTAAATTATGGGTTGTCTACTTGTATTAATGTCTTTGCACCATTTGATACATGCTTACGAGAATGCTAAATGTAAAAGGTCCAATTAGTACAACACTTGATGATTGGAAAACAGGTCGGAAATGTAATTTTGTGAGGAAATAAAACTGATTTATCTAGCTACTTTAAGTGTTGAAACTTCAAGTGTCGCTTGATATTCTGCACAGATGTCAAAACAGTAAATGTTATTCTGCATCTCCTTGACCTTATTCTCATGTCACTCATCGACATGTCTCCCTTCTGTGTTTGTGTTTGTGTGCGTGTGTCTGTTTCTGTTTTGTAGTCCACCTGAAGCGTCACTTTATGTTTAGGAATCATCTTTGTTTGGTGTTTGAGCTGTTGAGCTACAATCTGTATGATCTGTTGAGGAACACCAACTTCAGAGGGGTGTCCCTTAACCTCACTCGGAAATTTGCACAGCAGCTTTGTACAGGTAGGTTATGCAGGCGAACACACACATACGCATACACGTACACTCAAACACACACACACACGAGGGCAGTGAGTGCACCAGTATCTCTATCAGCCAACTGGCTTTTGGCCCGTTGTTGGGTCAGCCTAAAAATAGTGTCAACCCAAATGTCAGGCAAGGGACTCTAAAGTGAGCACTGCCCGGGTAATCCTAGAAGAACAAGTTAGTTACTGGTAATTAAAAGGGAGCATATGTTCTATATTCATATATTTCATACAGTACGATGTGCCTTATTGCACCAGAATTATCCTCCGTTTGTGCGAATGAAGTCCTGTCCTACAGTCTGAATCTGGCTCTTTCCCCGGGAGACTTCCTGACAGACAAAAATGTTGTTGCCGTTTTGCCAAAGCAGGATGAGATGTTGCTGCTCGTTGTCGAAATAGATTAAATAAGACTATCATGAAGACCGAAAAGAGCTCTGGATCACCATCATACAGTATCTATATCTTGCATTTGACTTTGTTCACTGAGAGATGAAAGTGTCCTGTTTTATGACACCATAGTGAATTTTAAGCATGGTGAGAACATGCTCACCCCATACTGTTAGCTACTGACGCTATGGCTAATGTTTTCCGTAATTTAAAAACCCTGGAGAACGCATGGGGTCAAAAAAACATATATTTTGGTGTTCAGTGAACATAGAGCAGTCATTTCATGTAAAATTCATCATTTTCCAAAGAAGAAAAGGGTTCTTTGGTTCTCCAGGGTTAATACGTTAATAAGACTGAGAACTGTGATACATTTGCTCATGATAATGGGATATGACATTTTTAAACCCGAGTGTTTGCACAGGGCCTGGATGTTTTGTTTATTTGTTTGTTTGTTTTTGTTTAGTTTTTTTTTTTAACCAAAAACGTTCTTTCAATTTTTCAAAAGGTTGCAATGACGTTTCATCAAACATTAAAAAATGGTTCCAATGGTGGCAAACATTTTTTCTTGTCTCAAAAAAAATTTTTTACATTTACATTTGATACAACCTTGAATGAACCCTGACAAACAAAACAAAACAAAACAAAAACATTCGCTAAGTGCCCAAACACTCGCAAACCATTGCCCCTCGGTGAGATACTGGCTTTAGCTACTCGTTGACCAGTGTTGGCATATGAGAAGTTGCCACCAATTAACAATCAATTCTTTTGTGCACAGCATTATTATTCCTGGCCACTCCAGAACTGTCTATTATCCACTGCGACCTGAAACCAGAAAACATCCTGCTGTGTAATCCCAAGAGATCTGCCATCAAGATAGTCGACTTTGGATCGTCCTGCCAGCTCGGGCAGAGGGTGAGCACTAGTCATATAGAGCAAATGATTTCAACATTCCTGTCAAAAACTGTCAACAGCTTTTAAACATACTCTCAAAATGGCTTTTATTGAAATACATTCGGCATATTGAACTGATTCAACTCTTTTCTCACCCTCCCATCAGATCTATCAGTATATTCAGAGCAGGTTTTACCGCTCCCCTGAGGTTCTGTTGGGAATGCCATATGACCTGGCAATTGACATGTGGTCTCTAGGATGCATCTTGGTGGAGATGCACACAGGAGAACCTCTCTTCAGTGGCTCTAATGAGGTTAATTGTCAATGTACACCATTACTGCAACCTCTTTTTTTTTTATCCCACTCCTCTGAGCTGTAGTGTAATCATCGCCATCCTCAAAATGTTTCTCAGATGTAAAAGTGTGTGTCGCTTTGTTTAGGTTGACCAGATGAACAAAATTGTTGAAGTGTTGGGGGTCCCTCCCAGCCACATGTTAGATGCAGCTCCTAAAGCCAGAAAGTATTTTGACAAGCTGTCAGATGGGCTGTGGACAGTGAAGAAGAACAAGGATATCAAGAAGGTATCATTTCAGATTCATTTGCACTTTTCACCTTTAAAAAAAAAAAAAAAGCCCGGTGTAATGCAATATTATCAAAGTTACTCCCGTTGAAGTCCTTTTAATTTTATTCGACTTTTTTTAATTTTTAATCTATGGGGCGAAATGCACTGTCTGCTGAACAAAGCATACAAGCAAAACCAAAATATCTCTGCTGATGGGACAGCACAACAGTTCTCAACCCTCAAAGGAATTATCAGGGTTCAGTGATTTGCTTTAAGACTTTTCAATTTCCGCTTACGCCTCCCCCCACCAGGAAGAAAACATTTCGCAGCCCCCCCAAACCACCACTCTTACTATAAATAGTATTGTTTTTGTATAATATTGATACAAGTGGACTTCGATCCTTATTAAGACAAAAAGAAAAATGAAAACCAAGCAATATAATAAATAAAATGTTGTCATAGTGAACGCTTAAAAGACTGCAAGTCAATGCGTTGAGTAAGTGAACTATAGCTTTCATTTTAATTCTTGGTTCATTTGCCTTGATTTGATCATGTGCCTAGCCTAAGGATGGTCAGCTCCAGTCCTCAAGGGCAACTATCCAGCATGTTTTAGGTGTTTCCCTCCTCCTACACACCTAATTCAAATCATCACCTCATCAGTAAGCGCTGCAGACGCGTAGTAATGATCCTGCTCATTTGAATCAGGTTTGTTGGAGGAGGGAAACACCTAAAACATGCAGGACGGTTGCCCTCGAGGACCTAAGTTGTCCATCACTTGACCGACACAAAAATGTATGCATCATAACTATGAGATTGTTTATTGTAATATAGGTGAATTTATTGCTTGTGTTTGTTTAAGAAATACATTGGAAGAGGCCCTTGAAAAAAGATAATCCTGTGTTGAAGTGCAAACGCAGTATTATTAGGATACAAATTTGTTTTATTTTTCAAAATCGCTCAGCCCTACATTACTCATTCCGTAGGCTGAATAAAAGAACGTAATATGCGTCTAGGTCTGAATGTTGAAGTCATTTCAGCCTGCATTCGCTCAAATGATTGGAAACTCATTGACCCGACTTCAAAATTTATGTCATTTAAGAAGCAATTTTTCTAATGCTGCTGCAATTGGCTGCCGACCAGTTCAGGTTGTACCCCGCCTGTTGCCCGAAGACAGGCTCCATAACGCCTGTTGCCTTCGTGAGGAGATGCGGCTCAGCGAATGGATGGATTGATTTTACTAATGCATTTATAACCCTTTTCACTTGCATCTGCTCTTATGATCTAATTATTTGTGTGTGTGTGTGTGTGTGTGTGTGCCCGCGTGTGTGTGTTTAGGAGTACAAGCCCCCGGCCACTCGACGTCTTCATGAGATTTTGGGTGTGGAGACTGGAGGTCCAGGGGGGCGGAGAGCAGGGGAACCTGGCCATGCCCCCTGTGATTACCTGAAATTTAAAGGTAAATCTTGAGCAATTATAAAGTGTAAGTGGAATGAAGTTTAGGAGGTTCGATAAACTTAAAAGACTACCTGCTTATTATTTGTCTTTTTCTTCAAATATATTTACATCAATTACTTTGTCATTTAAATGTAGCCGGTGGACAAGTTGGTTCCTTTTGTCATCTGGTTTAAAGTTGCTGTACTTCTGCATGCAGTGAAAGGTCTCGGTGATCTCAAATGTGGATGGCATGAATTTTGATTCCACAAGCCTTGAGCAGCGAGCCACTGGTTCAGAACTATTATTGGTGTGATTATATCTTAGAGCCCCGGTCACTGCCAAGAAATAAATTTAGAATGACATAGAGAGACTATTACCGTGATGCACCATAGGGTTCGAATGACAAGAAATTGGCACAAATCGCCGCGCAATAAATAGATGCAATCAGATAGTGTCGTTTCAACTACTTGGTAATTCAACTTCAAGTTTATAAGCTTCCTGTTTATTTATATTGGGAAGAATTCCACAGTCATAATGTTAGCGGTGCGATACTGCACTGCGTATGTACATCTGTAAAGGGCTTTGATTTGTACTCTTTTCTGGTTTGGCTCATCGTGTGCTCATTGCTTTGACTTTTGAGTGCTCTCAAAGTCCAGTCCATCCTACAATGTGCTCCAGTAACACCAGAGGGCACTGTTTGAACAGCTCTTTGTCATCCATTGTCCTCTGTCTCAGTGAGTAGCAACCAATTATCAGAGGTGCCAAGGGAATGGATCAAATTTTATTTATTTGTCTGAAAATTATTTTATTCATGACAAATTCATCTTTAAACATCTGTGAATGCCAGTAATGTACAATGATAGGGAGAGGAATTAAATGCTTTTCCATTAGGGGGCAGAAAGTACAATTAACCCGTTGGCATTCATCTAACAGAAAGACAGAATGGCTTCAAGCAAGTGTATCCGTTTTATGTTCAAATAAACGCATCAGGATTTGGCCTTTTCTGTAATTCTACAAACTAAAAAGTTGTACAACCAACCGACCAACCAATATTCATCCTGAAATAATGGATTTTTAACTCCCGTCCTTGCACTGAAGTACTACCCATTCTTCTACTACAAACAATGGCGGTAATGCCGATGATAATGACAATAATAATCATGAATAGCTGCAAAATGATTGAATGCTTTGACCGAACCGAGGTGTAAAACCTTGCATAATGAGTATCTTCCGAATCATAAACAAGATGCTTTTTCAACTCTGGATTCTTTGTCATGGCAACAGTAAAGGAAACGATGACGCACTACCGCGCACTACACACTTTTAACAGATGGGTGTCAATGTCATACAGTATTGCAGATTTATATAGTACAGTTAAACCTCGGTTTTCGTCCATAATCCGTTCCAGAAGGCTGTTCGAAAACCGAAATTGTTCGAAAACCACGCTCTTTTTAAAATAAAAATGTTTACTGAACACGTCTGCTCACAATGGAAAGCAACACGAGGAAGGGTCACTTCCTCGTCTACCCGAGGAAGCGTCACTTCCTCATGTAAGGAAGGCGAGAGGAGTCAAATGGTGCATTCAAGTGCGCTCAGTTTGTTCAAGAACCGAAATTTGTTCGTCATCCGAGGCATAAAAAACTCGACATTTTTGGTCGAAAACCGAATTGGTTGAGAACCGAGACGTTTGAAAACCGAGGCTTGACTGTATATTCTTGAGTATGTTATTTGACACACTGGGATAAGTAAGAACTTAGGGACCAGGTGTCCTCTTTTCGAACCATAACGAGACCATTTTGTATATTTTATCCTCCTTCAAGGAGATGCATTTGGGCGACAGATTTCAGGATCACTTTAAATCTTTCAGGGACAGCGGTGACTAAAGTGGACAGCTAATCATGTCAACGGGTTACAGGGTGCATGTAAGCGTGAACAGAACAGCACATGCCTTTTCAGAGGCTCTTGATCATTCTCAAAGGGTGGTGGATGGTCCTAAAGCTAATGCGGGGGAAAAGGGAGGGAGTTGGGATGGAAAACTAAGTATTGCTCTTCTAAGTTGGAGGCTGTTGCATTAAGATTTATTGTGCATCTTCCCTTTGTCAATCTTGCTCTGCGATGTCACAGCTTTTCTGTCTTCGGTGGAGAGGTTAGAAGTGGGGTGGCTGGACATGAGAAGCTTCCGATACTTTGAACCTTAATTGTTCCCCTTTGTATTATTCTTATTATTAGCTGCTTTTTTCCCAAACACTTTTTTAAATTGTAGCCTTCAGCATGCTTTCATTGTATCTTCCTCCAGACCTGATCCTGCGCATGCTGGACTATGACCCCAAAAGCCGCATCACGCCATTCTACGCCCTGCAGCACAACTTCTTCAAGAAGACGACAGATGAAGGAACGAACACTAGTTCATCAACATCCACCTCTCCTGCCATGGACCACTCCCATTCGACCTCCACCACGAGCTCGGTTTCTAGCTCTGGTAAAGATGCTGGTCCACATTCTGCTCCACACGCTTCACAAATGTTATTCATCACGTCTGCTTATCGTGGCAAATGGCAACATCATAATATGTTGCAACCCAACATGCACTTGAGATGATATGAACAGTTTAGTGATGCACGTTTTATATGAGACAAAGCGGACCAAACAGAAGATAAGCAAAACACGGCTATCATCCTCATTCGGGTTGTGGCTGAGCTGAGGCCTCTTCTATCTCACTCACTTGCAGGGCACATCTAGACATAGATTCACACGTGGCCAATTTCAGCTACGTTCACACTGCAGGATATAATGCCCAATTTATGTATTTATTTTCATTTTTTTCGCAATGCAATCTTTTTATTTAGTCCTTCACATACCAAAATCAAATGTGAAGCGACACGCATTCACACAAAATAAGACACCTCGTGGTGCAGTGAATATGGCCCTGTGTGTACTGGCTGAAACACATCTACTTGACACGGATCACTGAATTACTATCACCACAAATGTCCACTTTATCATTTGTTTCAAGTGGGATTAAACTGAAGTCAAAGATTAAATTAATACTGTTACTCTTCACAACTTTGCAGCTGTATCGTTTGTGGTCTATACCACAACCATCCGACCTGCCCAAAACGCCCCCCACTCCCTCCTACACACACGCAGCACTTATTCGGCTTTTGCTGACGTGTAGATCGGATGAGCACAGCCTGAGCGTCCATTCTGCTGACGTATCCGATTGACATCATACATATGTATATCTGTATACAAAAAAGAGGTTGGATGTTTAAAAAAAAAAAAAAATTAAAAAATGGAAATCTACTGTTCACATTACATGAAAAAAATGATGTCACATATGAGCAAAATAATTTGATTTGACCTGCAGTGTGAACATAGCCATAGAGTCATTTAACTGACCCTGAATGTTTTGGAATGTGGGAGGAGGTTGGAGTGCCTGCAGAAAAACTGCAAAAAGGTCTGAGCCAGGATTCAAACCCAGAATCTCTCGACTGGGAAGCACATGTGCTCTGCACCGTCACCACACCGCTGCCCAACAGTAAACATAAAAAGCGGAATCAAATATCCTTCCCCTTAATGCTGCTCTTCTATTTCCAGGTGGCTCCAGTGGTTCCTCCAATGACAACCGCAACTATCGCTACAGTAACCGATATTACAACTCTGCTGTGACACATTCAGACTATGAGATGACCAGCCCTCAGGTACGCACACAATAGCATCACTGTAGGCTTCACATGTATCATGGTGGGTGTGGGATCAGTCTGAAAAGCTTACCAAAGCCATAATAGAAACATACACTGTACATAGTGTATCTGTTGAATGTTTGTGTCTTTGCTTAAAAACAAACAGAAACACTGGGTTGACCCCATGATTTACTGTTTCCTGTTTCTTTGATATTTGCAAGAGGTTGTTCATTTTTCCAAAATGTTGAGTAGCTAGCAACCTGAAATAGGATAATTCATCTATATAAGTTGGCGGTCGTGAAACCTCTCTTACAACATTATACAGTTAGTAATAGTGTTAGCGTGTTTACTTGTGTGTGTTTATTTTTCAGCATTTGCAACATCAGGTGAATGTTGGATTTTGTGTGTCTGTGTGGTTGGTGTGTGGTTTACATTGGCAAATACCATTTACACTCAATGGCCTGCATGCGGGCGACTATTTCATAGTGTATTATCCATCGAAAATAGTCATTCCGAAAGTACGGTAAACTCAAGGTTTTCTAACAAAGCTGTTGAGCACTGTATCTATAATACGCACAAGTTTCCACGCTGAACCAGCTATTATGTCTTCACTTCCGAAGTTGTACTGCAGTAGGCCTACAAACAATGACTATCGATAGTTGCGATTGTATTTTTTATCATGTTTTGTGATGTACTGCATCTCGGTGAAAACTGCTTGAACGATGCAATTAGGAACTCTCCGAATCCCACCTTTTGGAAAAGCAACCGACCCAATCGCTAAAATAAAATGTTTCCTTTGATAGTGTACAGGTGTACTTCATGCTGTGTGAAAAGAGTATCCAGTGATATTTATACCAACTAGCTGGATATTCAAATTTTTGCCCCCCTGTGTGTCTCACCCTTGTGTTTGCACCACTGTACCGGTCAGGCTCCATCCCAGCAGCAGATGAGGATGTGGCCAGGCAGTGATGGTGGAGGTGGGGGTCAGGACCCAGCATACACCCAGTTGCTGCTCCACAAGCCGGCCGCCTCCCAACAACACCAGCGCCACTTCCTGGACCAGCCCCATCATCCCCACCCGACCTACTCCCACCACGGGAACGGCGGGCGTGGCCTGCGACAAGGCGGACAGACGGGCATTGGCGGCGGGGGAGGCCAACAGGGATCCTCGCCCCAGATGAGTGACAGCATGGATGTGGGCGTGTCCCTAGGGCTGCACCACCTGGGGGCGGTGTCTTCCATGGAGGCGTCTCAATTTGGCTCTGCCTCCCTACCACTCGCTCTGCCAATCGGACTGTCTGCCTTCCGGACTCGGACGGCCCCCACCGCCCCTGGGCCGCAAGCCCCGCCCCCTGAGGACTACTACCCTGCCTCCAACAACAATAACCCAGCTGCAGGGGGCAGAGGGCGGCCGGACTCAGACGAGGGGCCAGCCAACTCTTGATAAAACCTGAACCATGCCCTAAAGCCATACAATTTTAACTACAACTACGACAACTACACACATACAGCCAGAGTTCAGAGACAAAGACATGAACTTTGTGCTGAAGGAGACAGTCTGTACTGCATGAGAGGAGGAGGATGCTGGGAAAACTCTCCTTTTTATCCTGTTTTACTTTGTGTCTTTTGTTGCGACTGTCATTTGAAAAGGAAAGATTGTGACAAGTTTGTTTTTATTAATATTATTATTGTTGTTTAATATTATTTGATTTTATTTTATTTTTTCTTCTGTGGTTTGAGGAGTTGTGTGTTCTATTGGTTGTTTGAGCCTGGAGAGGAGGCGGCGGAGGGTGAAGAGGAGGGCCCTTGTTTTCCTATTTCACTCCATTTGGATGCAGAAAGTGGAAGGAGAGCACACTTTTCATGTTTACAAATTGCAGCATTGGTATGTTCTCATTTACGGCACAGACACAGGCAGACACACACATGTACCTCCTTTCAACAGGAGAGACGTCGACGCGTGTGATTCAGGACTCTTAGATTTTCTCTCCTGTGGGTTATGTTTTTTGTTTGTTTTTGTTTTGTTTTTTTTGAAGGGGGCCGGGGGGTTGTCCTCCCTCTGTCACTCTCAGCCCGGTTGTGACAGGTGTTATAGAGAGGGAGAGAGGCAGGTGGAGGGAAGAGAAGGTGACAGGACACTGATGCCTTCCTGGCATTCACAGGGATCTTCTCCTCATCCTCTCGTCTTCCTCTCCTCCTGTTGTTTCTTCTCCAGACAGCTCCTCCTCTCTGTGCTGCTAATCACCATGACAACTGGTCCGGATTGCTGCTAAAGATCCAACACAGATCAATAAAGAAATAAAAAGAATAGAAACAGAAAGTTAAAAAAAAAACAACAAAAACTTTTTAACCCTTCTGCTTAAGAGAAAAAGGATAAAGTAAGAACCACTGCATCTCAATGTATTTATTACTATTTAACAAGAAAAAACAAACTGAAAGTAACCTTTTTTCTGCTCTTCTTTGTTTGGTTGCCTTCTTTCTGCAGGTGAACTCTGATTGGCTATTGTAACAGTGACAGTAACTGGTGACATGGGAATGTCATTGGTTGTGGGGGCTGGGTGGTGGGGAGGGTTTGGGGCAAAATAAAGTTGGATATATAATAAGAATAAAGAGTATACTTTTGCACACCAAAGTCAAACAAACATCAGCTCTCCGCTTTTATTCCTACTAACCTGATCCGTGACCTTACATCTTGCCCAAAGCCTGTCTGCACGTCTATATACGTGCCTTCATATCGGGGGGCAAGTTTATTTTATGAGCATTAGTAAAGTAAAGATACAGACCTCCAGCAACAAATGCATATTTTCCACTGCACACGACAGCCAGAATATGATGTGGTCAATGGTCATGAACTGCGATTGCTAGATAAGAGGCATGGAGGTGAACCGTTAACCAGCATTGCTGAGGCCTCATCACTTGCAGTAGTGAGAAATGAAGTCACCGGTGGCCATCTTGCGTTGTCACTGTCAAAGCACGCCTAACTTGAATACATTGATTTCTCCGCTGCACTTTCACGTAATTTTCTGTCTCAACGACAAGAATTCCACAATGTGTGCCATATGGTTATACCCATAAGGCTGGGAGAAGCTCTAAATTCATATTTCATCTGTGAAAATGAAATTATACATTTTCTCTCATATCTCAGAGTCCTCTAAGATTCATCGTGTTATAAGAACCATGAACAATGAAGCGAAAAGTTCATCAAGAAAGGAATTGCAGTGAAATGTTAACCGAACTTCTGTAAGTCTCAATTCGCGATGCTGAGATAATATACTATGAATGATCGGTGCAAACTGTAGTTTGTTCTTTGAGAGACTCGGATCACTCCATAGAGGGATCCTACCATAAACGTACACCCATAACAGTGTTTTCAGTGGAATAACAGAAGTTACCTGTTACAGTGGCAATGTGAGATCACTGCCCTCTGGCTTCAGCAGAGAGAGCACATACTTATACATGAATGGACTAGAAATTGGCCCCTCAGTGCTGATGCCAGAATGCCGCCATCTTACGTTGCCACTGTTACTGACATTTTTTTTCCGCTGGAAACACGGTTATCAGTGTATCTTTTACGCTAGGATTCCTGTGTGGAGTAAAGAGAACCTCTCAAAGAACCAACGTCATTGTTTGCATTGTGCTTGTGTCAAGTTTGCAAGTTCTCCCTATGCCTCTGTGGGTTTTCTTTGGGTACTGCGGTTTCCTCCCACATTCCAAAAACAGGTTTATTAGAAGGTTTATTGAACGCTCTGAATTCTCCTTGGATATGGCTTTTGTTTATTCAGTTTTAAACTATGTTTACAATTTCCTGCAACTAGTCAGGAGTCGTAAACGAGCCATTTGTTTCACCTATTTATTGAAGAATGGAACAGTTGGGCGGTTTAACAATATAAAACAATTTAATTACAAAGTAATTTGCAAAATGATTAGGGACCCATGAAAATAAAAGGTTACCATTCGGTAGGTACTAATAAATGTAGGCAAAACTAATCTAAAAATTAGGTTGGGGTGACAATTGAGTACTGTAATGTCAAGAGTTGAAACTTTATTAAATGTTTTTAAAGTAAGATCGAATAAGGCAAGGGTGGCCCGCTAATCCTCACAAGGGTCGCGGGGGTGCTGGAGCCTATCCCAGCCGTCTTCAGGCAGTAGGCGGGGGACACCCTGAACCGGTTGCCAGCCAATTGCAGGGCACACAGAGACGAACAGCCATCCGCGCTCACACCGAGGGACAGTTTAGAATGTTCAATCAGCCTGCCATGCATGTTTTTGGAATGTGGGAGGAAACCGGAGTACCCAGAGAAAACGAACACTCGCAGGCACGGGGAGAACATGCAAACTCCACACAGGGAGGCCAGAGCTGGAATTGGACCCATGACCTCTGCACTGTGAGGTCGGCACGCTAGCCACTTGCCCACCGGGCTGCGTAAAGGAAAATATTTACATAAATAGATAATAGAGGCAACGCAAAATGACTTCCCTCTGTCGTCAACCGCGACATCCGACTGGCAGTCCAGGTTATTGATAGAAGGGCGTTCATGAGCTGAGCAGTGGTGGACTGTGTATTTTGGGGGGGGGAACGTTTGAAATTATATACACACATCACATTCTAACAGGAAATGGGATTTATTAGAGACAATAATTCTACAGAATATGAATATTTTCGTTCGTTTTTTGTTTTTTCCCCAGGAATTATTGTTGTAGTTATCACAACCCGCCGTTGAGTGGCGACATATTTTACTGTTTTAGAGTACAACACGAATGAAAGCGAGGAAGAAGGAATTACGACATTAGTTTGACAACAGACCAGACACGGTGGAGATTCTGTTTCCGGTGGCCGGACATAATAAATGGTAACACCGTCGTGAGAGTCGGAGGAAGTGTGAAGAAAGAATGTTTCTTAAACTTGTGGAGGACGAGCTAACCGTCTGACAGGTGACTTATTATTATTATTATTATGATGATGATTATTATTATTATTATTATTATTATTATTGTTGTTGTTATTATTAACTCAAGTCCATCGATCCGTTTTTTGTTCTGCCTTGACAGTTTATACAAGTTTAATTTGTTCTCTCGCAGTATAGTTTTAACATTCATTTTTCTGCAAATGTACCCTCTTTTTAAATAACTTGCACTGACGATTGAAACAACCTGCGCGTGTACCATAAAACCACGACATGCTGAAATTCCATCTTAAAATTAGATATAACAAGTCAAATTTCAGCCCCATTTTCCGTGCGTTATTTTGATAACAGGTTGAGATCGTAAGTTAAAGGGACATATTGCTTACTGAGAACATTCTCGGTGACAGTCAAACAATTTTCACCAGTGAAATGTTCTGCACGTTTTGCGTTGTATGTGACAAAATGTGCAGCCGGGTGACAGACTGAGACGTCTGATAAACCAACGGTTTCATATTCTTATCAGTCTCGTCGCACCCTACCATAGTTGCTCACCGCGTTACAAGACAGTCATGTGTCTCTGATGTTTGGTTAAAAGTGTTGCCATTATTTCTCATTTGTGTTCAGCCAATGAGGACTGTTGCGGTCCTGGGAGGGGGCATCGGGGGATTGGCAGCATCTTACTACCTTTGCAAAAGCCCCCAAGTTGCTAAGGTAGCACACAAATCCATTTCCCGAATTGCTATACTTCCTTCAAACGTTAACAGCGTTTGTGGTTTTCTTCCCAAGGTCATTTTACTGGAGTCCAGCAATCGTTTTGGAGGTTGGCTGTGGTCCACCAGGAGGTCTGATGGAGGGGTATTTGAACATGGACCCAGAGGGATTCGACCTGCTGGGGCAGTGGGGCGAAATACCCTTAATATGGTAAGCCTAAATGTAGTCATTATGTGTGGGGGTTTTTTTTCCTTCTATAAGAAGAAGAAAATAAAATGTGACTATTGAAATGCAATGATGAGTCCTTTGGAATTGGTCATTTCAGTCTCTTAAAACATGAACTACAGTATTTGCAGATGAAGTGGAACTCAGAGGTGCATTGTCAAGGGAAACCAAGTGCCATTGGAGAAAAATGACAAATCCAATGACAGGGCACAGTTGTCCATTACTCAAAGTAGTGTGTGTTTGTATAGGTGGAGGACCTTGGTCTTTCGGGAGAGATACTGCCCGTCACCTACAGTCATGATGCATCTAAGAACAGATATTTGTATGTCAACAAACAACTTCATAGGATGCCTTCAGGAATAAGGTAAAAGAAAAGGCTTTCAACAAAAGGTTCACATCTGTAAGGCACCCAGCAAAATGCATTTCAATGAAAAGGTCAAATCACATTTCAGAAAAGTATAGCAAACTCGCCTGCATATTTTACATGTACAATGGACATAAAACGTCTATACACCCCTGTTGAGACAAACAATGGAGATACCCCAGAAAACCCATAGAATGACGGGCGTTACGAACCCAGTGTGGCAGATGTGCCAGGCAATTATGCCACCATTGTGCCGCTCAAACTGGTTCACTTTTCCCTCAAATTTCCTTGAAATTGTGATAAATGGATCTCAGCTTTTGCCTGTGCTACCAGACACAAAATACACTGCCCTCCATAAATATTGGCACCCCTGGTTAAGATCTGTTCTTTAGTTTCTAATAAATCCATGTTTTTCTCGGTAATATATGACAAAAATTCACCCCCAAAAAAAAACATGACAAAAGGAGACATCTACTGCTTTTTATTCATTATGCTATTACCCCGTTTTTATAAAGTGCAATATTACAGAAGGCTATTTTTCGCAAAGCACCACCAGTACTATAGAAAAGATGCTAACCACTAATCCATAGTGCTGCTCATCATTTTTTCCCCTGATGTATTATTGCTATATAATAATACTACATTAATAGAAATAAAGCTTTTGCGCTACTACAACATGTCATCATCCAATGCATTACACCTAATACGGTCAAACCTCGGTTTTCGAACGTCTCGGTTCTTGACCAATTCGGTTTTCGACCAAAAAGTTTTTTAAGCCTCGGATGACGAACAAATTTCGGTTCTCGAACAAACTGAGCGCACTTGAATGCACCATTTGACTCCTCTCGCCTTCCTTACACGAGGAAGTGACGCTTCCTCGTGTTGCTTTCCATTGTGAGCAGACGTGTTCAGTAAACATTTTGATTTTAAAAAGAGCGTGGTTTCGGTTTTTGAACAATTTCGGTTTTCGAACAGCCTTCTGGAACGGATTAGCGACGCAAACCGAGGTTTGACTGTATAATCACTTTCATTCTCCTTTCTGTTGTCTTGCTCTTTCTCAGTGGTCTTCTCCGAACAGTGCCTCCTTTCTCACGCCCCCTGCTGTTCAGCATCGCCACTGAGATATTTGTCAAGAAAAGCAAAGAGGAGGACGAATCCATCCATTCGTTTGTGTCTCGAAGGCTTGGAAAAGAGGTGAGGATAAAGAGAACACATGAAGACTTCATCTAACTTACTCCTATGCCCCTTGAGCGCTTGGGGGAATTATGGGAGCGACTTCCGGTTTGAATTAGAACCGATGACATTCTAACTCTGTGTGTGTGTGTGTGTGTGTGTGTGTGTGTGTGTGTGTGCGTGTGGTGGTGCTAGCTTGCAGACATTGCCGTGGACAGTCTGTGTCGGGGGGTGTTTGCAGGGGATTGCCGGAAGTTGAGTGTGCGGTCCTGTTTTCCCGTTCTCTACAATGCAGAACAGCGCAGAGGTTCCCTGACACTCGGCATGCTGCTGGGCTCTGGTATCGTCCCACTTTCAAATGTCTTTTTCATGCACATGTGTAGGAAATTTGGATGTTCAAGTTTTATTGGCGTTAACTGTACCTGTAGGCCCTTCCCAAGTGGTTCCTCCTGGTCCCCTGAGCCAAAGATCTGTCAAAGAGTCGTGGGCCCAGTGGTCCCTCAGAAGGGGGTTGGAGGAACTCCCAGAGTCCATCATTGACTTTCTTCAAAGGAGCAGGATGGTGCAGCTACACAGAGAGACTCCTGTAAAATGCATCAGTTATTCAGCTTCAGGTTGGACGGTGAGAGAAGAGACATATTTGCTGTTGTTTCCTGGTTTCCTTGTACTTTACTGTATTGAGTATGTACAACCCCCAATTCAAATGGAGTTGTGACATGGTTTCAAATCTAAATTAAAAGAGAAAATAATGTTTTCCAAATCCTTTTCAAGATACAGTATATTCAAGTAGACACACTACAACCCCAAAGATTTAATGTTCAAACTGTTAGACTTTGTTTCTTTTTTTTTTTTTTTTGCAAGTATTCAGTCATTTTGAAATTGATGCCTACCCGCCCCGCACTCCCTAAAAAAAATTGCCATTACCACCTTTCCTTTTAACAACACTCAAGGATTTTGGAACTGAGGACATTAATTGTTGAAGTTTTACAGGTAGAATTCATTCCCATTCTTGCTTGATGTGCAACTTGATTTGCTCAACAGTCCGGGGTCTCTGTTGTCGTACTTTACGCTTCATAATGCGCCACACGTTTTCAATAGGGGACAGGTCAGGACTGCAGCCAGGCCAGACTAGTAGCCGGCCTCTTTGACTAGAAAGCTACATGCAGAATGTGGCTTGGCATTGTCTTGCTGGAAAAAGCACGGCCCTCCCTTAACCCTCATGCAGTATTTTTAAGCGGCTGCATGAAGGGTATTACGTCCCAAAAATGTCCCTCTTCCAATGTGCAACAACTTTTTTCACTTTTAATTTTTTTTCACTTTCAACCCCTCAAAATGTTCAGTGGGAATTGGCCAAGACATAGATATACATCCTATGCAAAATTTCAGCTTCGTGGAGTTATTTGTCACTGTTTTGTCTGTGGTGTCCATTTGTCCAACAGTCCAAAATCGTCCAAAGTGTCCGAAATGTCCCATTTTGGGATAATTACTGCATGGGGGTTAAAAATAACTTGCCTAGGTGGCAGCATATGTTTCTCCAGACTCTCTATGTACCTTCAGCATTACTTTGGCCTGCACAGACGTGCAAGTTTCCCATGCCATGGGCTTTTCAACTTTGCGCTATCTGAATGGTCATCTTTGTCGTTGTCCATGATTTCCTAAAACAGTTTGAAATAGGGACTTGTCAAATCACAGCACAGGCTTTCACTTTGCATCAATCAGTCCATCTCAGAAGAGCTCAGGCCAACCAGAAGCCGATGGTGTTTCCGGGCGTTGTTGATAAAATGGCTTTTGCTTTGCTTGCTAGAGTTTTAGCTTGCATTTGGAGCTCAAGCGACAAATATATATTTATTTAAAATATCTTTTCCACATCGAATCTGGTTTTCAATGCAACGCCACCTCAGAATTCAAAGGTAACAAACATTCAATGCTGGTTTTCGGCCCTCCATGCTTACATTCAGCGATTTCACCAGATTCTCTCTCACAATGTGTGTTTGTGTTCAGATCCATTTGGAGGATGGGACCCTAACAGCTGACCACATCATCTCGGCTTTGCCCGCTAAAGGTCAGGCAGGACTTCAATGATGTCCCAACATATCATTTTACCACCCCAAGGCCAAGTGTTGCTGTGTAAAAAAAATCTAACTAAAAACTGTAAACTGGAAAAAAAATTCACCCTGATACAGAATAACCCTACACTTTACAAAAATTGTTTTTAATATAAAAGTCAAAATGTGTGTGTGTGTGTGTGTGCGCGCGCGTGCGATGCCCTCAGTACTCTCCTCTGTCCTGCCGTCCTCCTGTCAGCCGCTCATCCAGAAGCTGCAGGACATCTCCAGCGTCACTGTCGCTGTCGTAAATCTGCAGTATGAGGGCTCTGTACTTCCTGTGACAGTGAGTACGGCATTAACACACTCGTCAATGTGTACTCACACGGTTAAGCGACAAGCATGCGTGTTGGTCCCTCGTCAGGGATTTGGACACTTGGTTCCATCATCAGAGGATCAAGGTTTACTGGGTGTGGTCTACGACTCTGTCCCCTTCCCTCAACACAACCGATCTGAAGGACTTACAACGAGACTGACGGTAACACTTTTACTACTGTATTGCGACAGTTAGATTTTCTCTTAAGGAAACTACAATTTCCACAAAAGCATGTTTCTGCATTTTGTCCATTTGGTTATTCGAAATTTCATAGGTTGGGGCAATTGTCCTCCAATTCTGGATTGAGCCATATAACCAACTGGCATTTCTATTGCATGCGCCTTCTTCTCTCCGATGTACAGAAATAAGTTATGGAGAGCACAATGTGCTCCGTCGCTGTTATTGGAAGTAGTTTTTCTTTCGGGTTCGACCGCTTTGGTTTGAGTCCAACTTTGTGGCTGTTATCTAGGTGATGATGGGAGGCGCCTGGTTCCAAGAAGTCTTTGGCTCCCCAGACGCAGTAACAGAGGAGCAGCTTTTAGAGCGAGCCACCGAGGCGGTGCGCCTTCACCTGGGAGTCACCTCGGCGCCCAGCTGGAGTTGGGTTGCTCTGCATAAGGTATGAGCAAGTGCTGTGCAGTGGTACCTTTACTCAATGAGTGTGTCTCAATTTACAAGTTTTTGAAATTGTGTGGGATTCTTTTTTTTTTTTTCCAGTTTTGTATGTCTGCCTATATTCGGACTACATAATTGTTACATATCAATGTTCATGTATGTCTCTTCTCAGGATTGTATACCTCAGTATTATGAGGGGCACTTCCGTAGAGTTGGTACGTATGAACTCACTCGGGATTATGCTCCACTTTGCTCTGTAGTATTTTTATGTGGATGCGTTGTCATTTTAGAGAGCATGCGCAGCTTCATAAAGAACAACAGCCTTCCACTTTCGCTGACCGGCTCTTCCTATGATGGCGTGGCTGTCAATGATGTCATCTATAGTGCAAGGACAGCTGTAGAAGAATTATTGGGAAATGGAATTTAATGGTGAGGCAATAACTTAACCTTGTAATATATTTATTTGTACAAGTGTTGGGAAGGGGAGTATTTTGTTATATCTGCAGAGTATATACAAATTAATTTACAATGCATCTTTGAAGACCTCTCCATCTTGGATGCAGGTCAACATGTGCTTTGGGAGTGAGTAGCAGCTCATTTGCATGAGAAAGCTGCTTTCAAACAGTGAAAAGTGCAATTCCTGAGCCTTGCGGTAGATTCATCAAAGCGTGTCACAGTTGTGATGAAACACCTGAGAGCTCTTGTGATGGTGTGCAAAAATTACATGTCTCCTTTTTGAGCATCTTAAAGGCTGCGACTTTCTCGAGAAAATGAATTAAGTGAAGCAAAGTCCAAAGAAGTGGACTAACACTGCATTTTCTGACCTGAGTTTTGAATAAAGTTATGAATGTGCAACTTGGATTAGATTGTGTGCTGAACAAAAAAGTGAGAGCGGTCGAGAATTCAGGAGAAAAGGAACACAGCCATCATCAAGATTTGACTTTATTTAAAAAGGGAAGGAGGTGGGGGAAGAAAATGGTTCATCGTCCATTTGCGGCAAGATGTCAGTGGTGTATGCAAGGCTATCTATCTCAGGCCCAGCTTCTTCTTCTCTCTCTGCTTTTTTCGTACAACCTCCATGTTGCGGTCCCTCCACATGCTTTTTCTCAGTTTGATGGGACGGCTGCCGACATACTTCCCTGCAGTGAGAGGCAGACACGTTTCAATTGAACACGCGAGATGAGAGTCCCAATCACATATTTTTGCACTCAAGTCAGTCATTTGATATGAAGTATTTGCCAGTACAGAGTCCAATACCTCTGCAATGCAATGAAGAAGGCAAAGAAGACCGCATCCAAATTGTTCATTTGCTGGTGTTACCAGTAGTTGAATGTGTGTCACACTTAATGCTCATGTTTGCCACACAGTTTCCCCCCCCCCCCCCAAACAAACCCTGAATATCATCTGCCAATCATATGATCCGCTTTAATTTCCGATCAGGTCCATTGGATCGGGACAACCCTAGTTTTAAGTGTTCTATAACAAACGTGGCTGTAAAGTTGACGAATACACTCACCGTTCATTTCCCTCATGGCTCGCACGTAATCATTTGGATCTTTGAAGCTGACAAAGCCGTAGCCTTTCGTTTTTCCTGTGCGCTTGTCTCTCACCACCTGAGAGTGACAAAGTGAGCAAAACTGACTGTGAAAATTGCACACAAACATTTTTCATCGCTACGCTACAGTGAGCCCTCACTGGAGTGTACCAATGTTTTCCATTCTACCCCCATGAAAGGTGCCCTTCCATCATAATCCCATTGTTTCCCCCCACTGTTTTATACCTTACAGTCTATCAAAATGAGTCTACTATGGAGGCGGGACATTTTTCCTTCAAGGGGACCGGCCCATCAGCCGAATTGTGATTGGCCACAGTCCATCCTAACGCGGGCACGGCAGGGCAACAGCCTGGCCCTCCCGACAGAAAATGTTCCCACCTCCATGGTGAGACTACCATTTGCCTTGGCCAGATGACCCAGTTCCCCAGCTGCTTCCAAATGTACGCCAGGGAGGGTCACTCACTCCAGTTCTGGAGGGCCTCTTTCCACAAGGTTTTAAGATGTTTCCCTCCTGATTCTAATGTGTTGGTGACTCCTGATGTATACTCTACTCGAATTAAAAACAATAATAAATATGGGCTAACCCTCATAGTATTACCATGAGGCTATGAGACCTGTTTGTATGTGAGGCTGTGTCATTTAAAACCCGCAAATGTATTTGGAGCATGTGTGAAAGCTGAGCTTGCCATCCTTGACGAAATGTGCCAAACAGCACAATTGGAGCCTACTGAATTCAATGAAGAGACGCGGCCAGACATACACACGTCGGCGGCGACCAATCAGAGGAAAGCAGTTTTCCATGTCAAGTTAAAAACAAGAGACCCGGTTTAAGAGCTGCTGATTGACATTTTGAATAGTGATGAGAAAACAGAGCGTTCAAAATCAGTTATTTATGACCAACAAAAATAGCTTGAAAAGGGGGCACCCCCCACACACACACACACACACACACTTAAGACATTTAAACTTACAATGTAGTACAGCAATATAAATTTGAGTATTGACCATTGGGTGAAACGCTTTGAACACGAGCATCACTGCAAACCCACCTTCGCTTTGAGGAAAGACGGATACCTGCTGAAGGCTCTGGCCAGTATGTCATCATTGACCTCATTCCCAAGGTCCCCGCAGAAGATACGGAAGTCATCTACAACGGAGAGGGCCGCATGTCGGGGTGAAACAAAGCAACCTTCACGTCATACCTTGGTCGTGATGACAAACAAGTGCCGCTACCCGCTTCCCACTCCAACAGGCTGGCGTCCTCCCAGGAAGTCCCCGCCGCCGTTCGAATACATTTCTTCATCTTCTCCGACTTCGGCTTGCCCTTCTTGTCGTCCGAAGACGTTTCCACAGGCTTTAACACATGAGAAACACCCCCGCCCCCCCAAAAAAATTGGGTTTCTGGGTAACACTTGGAAATATAGGCTTGCTCAACTGGATTGACACTGTAGGGCGGGTTTAAGATTTGTACTGTCTAATTTGAATGTACTTTTCAAATAGACAACGATTATTTTCCACATTTAAATGAGCAACACCTCAAACACGCCACATTTACACCCTATTTAATTCCCAATGCTTTAATGTTTGTTTGTTTTTAAAGTGTGTTAATTTGAATTGTTTGGAAAGACAATGAGAAGGACTTTTTGTGTTGCTATTTGTGGAGTCAGACTATGGAACAGTTTGAGTGTGGGGTTGAAAACTGTACAAATAGAACCCAATTTAAAAAGAAATATAAAGAGAGGATTTACAATACATACAGAAATGGAGGAGGGAGGGGGGTTACAATCACAAGGTGTTTATTGGTTGTGGAATTACTTGGTTCCTGAATTACCATTGGGTTGTTCATTTGGTCTTACATTTTTTTTTTTGTATTCTGGAACATCGACATTGAGATTTCACACCAATCTCTCCCCATATTTTGGTCTATGAGCCAAAGTGACATCCCAACCACAGGAGCAATTTTGCCTGCTGAAAGCAACACACTTGAGTAAGCTTAGTTTGTTCAAAGGTGATCAGTAGTGTATATTATTATGAAACTATGTTTTTTTTTTCATGCATTTCTTTTGCAAGTATTTGTTTGTCCATTCATGTGATTATTTTCTTTTTTTTGGGGGGGGGGGTGCGTTTTACATCTACATACATTATGTACCTCCGGGCGTGCAGGCTCGCGCTCGGGCATCATGCTGGGTCCGATGACGGCGCCGCTGTCTTCGCTTTCCTTCCTCTCCAGCAGGCCCGCCGCCACCACGGCGGCCTGTTGCTCAGCGACCCGAGCCGCCAGCTCCTCCTGACACCGCGACACACAACTTTACCACATGGAGAAGCGATACAATGAATTTTTCATTTACTTGCGCACGTGGGATCAGTAATTTGCTACTTTTCTGAAAATTATTATTCTTGAATATTTGTTGTTGTTGTTGCTGATAAACATGTACTCCACACTTCAGCCCATCTTAGGGTCATACAGTAAAAATATATAGCTAACGGAGATGATGATGATGTAGGTGGTGAGGGACCATACATGACAACACAGAACTTTCATTATGCCAATTAACGTGTTTGAAGAGACGGTTACCATTCTGGCTTGCCGCTGAGCCCTCACGTCATTTTTTCGGGGCGCAACAGTGATAGGCGGGGCAGAGTAAACAGTGGGAGCCGCTTGGAAGACTGTCGGCGGCTTAATGGAAGTCTGGACTGCTGTTCTGGTAGGTGGTGAGGGCACCATGGACATCACATCGCTGACCTGGACAAACGGAATGGGTTGATTAATAAACCTTGATAAGAAGTCAAGCTGGTAATTATCTTTACGACCACTTTGAGCGAAATGGGTTGTGCCCACGAGCTTAACTCATTCACTCCCAAAGACGTTTTTAAACGTCTTTTCAGACTTGGTCCAGAATTGGCTGGTACTGAATGAGTTAATACGGAACTGTTGGTGCCCAAACAAGTTGGTAAGAGTAAATTAGTGCCAAGTGGCGACTACGAACACTGACGGGAGGTGGAGAGGTCATGTGCTGGACAGGCGGAGAAACACCCCGAGGCGTGGAAGGCGGGATCATCATGGGTGGAGGTGGAGGAGGCCGCGGCAGAGGAGGGGCTACTGGAGGCCCGCGCATGATATGGAGCCTCGGACCGCCTGCAACATTACAGCATGTATACACAAATAGGATCCGATTATTTCATTTCAGAATAGAACTACTAAAAAGAGTTTTTGGTGGATTAACCTTACCAGGTCTCTGTAAAATATGGGGAACGAAGGCTGGTCTCATCGTTGGAGGAGGGGAAGCACGTACCGGAGGAACTGCAGCAGATAAGTCATACACTTGAACAGGGTTGGCAATGGGTCATCAAATATTTTAGCCAATATGGCTAAAGAGAAAAAAAATGTTCGACGCCACATTTGAGTGTATAGTGAGTGACGAAATCACATATTTATGTGGCGGCCATGTTGCGTGTTTCGCCACGACCTTGCTAGGTGTGCCACTCATGCATGCGCAAGGCAGAGAGAGACACTGTATCCAAAATAACACAAAACACACAAGATTTTAGGGAAAATCTCTTTTTTTTTCTTCTCGCAGTCATAGCTTGATGGATAATTGCGTGCTGTAGTGGAAGAAATGTGCCATGTTATTGCTTTTTCAAAATCTTTCCTAAAAGGTCACATACATATGGCTGAGCATGTACCTAGCCAGTGAATTACATTTACCTGGTGCAACAAAGGTCGGTGGTGGTCCAACAAAAGCCCCTCTTGCCTCTAGTGTTTGCTGGACCTGAGAAAGGAAGAACAAGAAGTGAGACGTACGTGGTTTGTAGCTGCTCCTATGAGATTTGCCAATTAAGTTGGTTAATAGAAGTTTTATGAGTGTGTGCGAGGCAATCAAGTGCTGACACTGGAATCATACTGTAAGACTTTTTTCCAGTTTCAACTTTCAGCCACTCGCAAGCGCAGACGAGACTTAACTTGGTACCCATTTGACTGCAACCCGCTGCCTCAAAATTTTACCGTGGAAGTCACAATGACAGTCAGGATCACAAAGAAAAGCAAGAAGAGGTTTTTTTTGGTTTTCACAACAACAAGAAACGCTTGACAGCAAATAAAGTGATCATACTAGACCAGATTATTTATTCCATACCAGGGAGCGTCGATGTTTATTTTTTTAGACATTGATTTGTTCACTTGGGGGGAAAAATATCAAACTGCTATACAAAAGCTATAGCTCTTAACTAGTGAAAGGATACCAACCTGTCTGTAGGTGTTGGTGCCTATAATTGGTCGGACTACAGGGAGCGCTGTGACAGCCAATGCTACGGGTAGAGCCTCCATGACGGGTGGGTTTCCTGATAGTGGCACAGGTCCACCAAGAACCTCTTGCTCAAACCTTTAACAAGAAACATGTCAAACCTTTACATTGACACTGGAATTGGATACCTTTTTGAAACTGGGACAGAACAGTGCTAGAGATAAAACTTATAATAATGATAACAATAAATTAGGTAGCAACTCTGAATGGAATTAGAATACAGTGGCCAGTACTTACAGAGCCATCTCTGCCTCCATCTCCTTCATACGTTCCTCTCCTGACTTGAGTGCCATTGCTAGGACACACACAAGATATTAGAAGCTGCCAGATCATGCCCGACATTTTCAGACACTCGTTACTCTGTGAAATCATGCCTAATTCAATTCTGCTTTAACTGTAGATGTCCAGTTGTGCTGACATCACCCTAATGTACGTTTTGTCGTGTTCTTTGGGCGCTTGCTTAAGCTTAAGCCAAGCAGAGATTTGGAAATCACATGGTGAGATATTAGCGTCATACCAAATGCCCCCCCCCACGCACACACAAAATACACAAACATATTCATACATACATGCATTCATACATACATAAATAAATACAGCATTATCTCACATGTTTTATATTGTGTTCGGTTGTATTCTTTTGGTTATTTTAAGTTAAATGTTCTGTAAAGCGCTTTGTTACGGCTGCAGCTGTTGTGCAAGAGCTATATAAAAAAAGATTTACAATGTAAAATGTGGTCAAATGTAAAGTGGTTGACAGGCAGTCACCGCGCAGCTTATCTTCATTACCAGTTTTGTTTTGTCGGGTAAACACCATTTATTCTCACGAATGTAATCACGCGTCGTATGATTTCGTATGATTTGCACTTACCGTTATTTGCCACTGCGATTCTTTCTACGTGAAAGAGAACGTCGTCTTGTCGAGGTTAGGCTTTGGCTAGCATATAAAATGCTAGTGGTAGTGGTTGTGGGTGTGGGTGATGATTGCCCTTGTTATCATAAAATGTGGGCTGAGCTTGAGTGATATAATTCGCTTGTTAACCAATATAGTACATCTTTGGTAGATCATAACCACTACACATATTCACGATTGTAAAAAAAAAACTAAACAGAAAATCGTCGTCAACACGTTAACCACCTTGTTAGCATTAGCTTTCAGGTTGCATTTCCGCCGTTTCCTCATTACTCCACTGCCCCTTAGTGGACCGGAGTGTGAAGCGTGTGTGCGTGTGTGCGTGTGTGTGTGCGTGTGTGTGTGTGCGTGTGTGTGTGTGTGTGTGTCAGAAACAATGAAAACAAAATGGATCTGTAGCGCTAACCCTAACCCAACATATTATGTGATATGTTGGTTAAGCAGTTAACAACAATCACAGGGAGACATATCATTAATTAAACATCCATCCATCCAAACATTAATGTTCACTCTTAATCTCAAGAAATTCGTCTTTGAGTTAAAAACGGTTGTTTACGTTGGTGCATATGCCAGCAGCAAATAAATGAGCGTCCAAACGGTCCACTGTACCACATCCAAAATGAGGACGACACTGACGTACGATTCAGCGCTCAACGTAGGTACCGTTAGATGACATTTTCATTGGTCAGGAAAGTATTACGTAAGAATGGGCGGGGTGAAAAAAAAAGGATTTGAGGAGGTCCCCAGCTCTCTCCGAACGTCGGACTACAGGTTGGAGAACTCTTCCGAAATGCTCCGAGCTGTGTTTTCTCGCAGCCTTCCACGCGTGAAGGTCCTATCGGCGTGCCACTACTCCGCTGCGGCTATACCTGCACCCAGCACCCAACCCGAGATTCACTTTAATAAGGTACAGTTTCTGTCGACTTTTTCGATGATGGACCGCTACTCGTGTCAAGTACGAGATAAGGCTTATAACGCAAAAACTTTGTGAGAAGCTTGACCGTGAGCAACAACTGTTAAACCACTGCAAGTAAAGAATGCGCAATCTGAAAATCATGGCTTTTGAAATCATAAAGCGAGTTACTCAACCAAATAAAAATGGGGCCACAGAGTGAAAATTTCTGTCATGGCACTGGGTGGCGTCATTGTTACACATTGTATATTCCAAAATCTCCTGCCTGGACGTTGCAAACTTCTGTCCAGGGCCTGACTGATATGTGATTTAGATGTACGACCTTTTTTTGACCAGCCGTAGTCTGCACTTTTTATACACTGCGGTACAATGCATTCCTAATTCTTACGTTTTATTCGTGTAGCTTTTCATCAATAACCAGTGGCAGGATGCAGCAAGTGGGAAAACATTTCCTACTGTAAACCCAGCTACAGGGGAGATCATCTGTCATGTGGCTGAGGCCAATGAGGTAAGCAAACACAATAGTTTCATTGAGATCCAATCCTGACATATACCGAAACTGGGAAATAAGACGCTGAGATGTAACAGTAACCAGAGCCGTTTGTAGACCCACTCGGGGCCTAAAGCAAGAAGGACAATGAAATTGCTCAACCCAAAAAAGAAAATGATGCATGAATGTGCTCACACGGATTGATGTGACATCAAATATGAGAAAACTAATCTGCTTTTCATAAGAAAACCTTTTATTTGTCTCACAATAGAGAAATTCCCAATTTACAGCAGCAAAATTATGAAAAGGGAGAAAGTAGAAGAACAAAAAGTACTGTATATAAATAAATATAAAATATAAATAAAAATGGGTGAGTCCAGGTTTTCAGGTCCATCTACTCAATAAGAACACAACCGGTCTAACGAAATGACCTTCCTTACCTTGAGGCATTTAAACACAACAGATGTGCAGTAAGTAATAAAAGTAAATCGCAACAACAAAGGTTGACTACGTGAGCCTTTAATAGCTTCCTGGAGGGAGAAACAAATAAAAAAACTTGACTTCACACTGGGTTTTGCCTCGGCAGAAAGTTCAACCAAGGACTTTAAATCTCAACGGATTCAAAGGATTTCAAACTCAGACAAAAAATGCAATCAGTGAATAAAAAAAGACTCACAAGAAGCTTGTAAACAATGTGGCCTTTCTAACACGGGCCAATATCAGCTGCCTGACAGGGTTTCTCAACGGCGGCAGTTGTTGTGCAGTGCTTTGTCATTGACATGAGCGCATTTCACCCGTCTCCTGGGCAATGTTCCCTCTAATTTTCCATGCGTCTGACCATTCACACAAACTCTCTGACCATTCATGGGATCACGGTGCGCAACATCAGACACACACTAGGAGGCCAAACTAGTATCACACCTGTCCAAAAAAAACTGAGATCACAACAAGTTACATCACCAACGTAGTGCCCGCACGCACCAGGTAGCCCCCAAGGACCGCATGAATAGCCCACGGGTTTTTTCTAAAAATAGCTCGTCAGTGATGGACGATTATTTTCTAGAAATGCTGAAGTGATCATTTGAAACTGTAAACCCTGGCAAAGAAATAAAAAAAAAAAGTGTTTTATCTGGTAGTTTTCAAATAACTATTGAGAAATCATTAACATGATCAGTGTATTCACATTAATAAATAGAAGTACAGTCAAACCTCGGTTTTCGAACGTCTCTGTTCTCGAACCAATTCGGTTTTCGACCAAAAATTTTGAGTTTTTTATGCCTCGGATAACGAACAAATTTCGTTTTTCGAACAAACTGAGCGCACTTGAATTCACCATTTGACTCCTCGGGTAGACGAGGAAGTGACGCGTCCTCATGTTGCTTTCCATTGTGAGCAGACGCGTTCAGTAAACATTTTTATTTTAAAAAGAGCGTCGGTTTTCGAACAATTTCGGTTTTCGAACAGCCTTCTGGAACGGATTATGGATGAAAAACTTATTTCAGCACATTTGTTATTTCCGAAGTCTGTATCAAAGTGGTAGCCCTTTGCATTAATCAGCACTCAAGAAGTAGCTCTCAGTTTCAAAAAGGTTGGTGACTCCGGAGTTGCTTGGTGTTGGCATGCGGATGGGCAAAGGTCGACCAGGTCTGTTTTCTACCCTGCCAAAATGGTATTGTTTACCCTGTGGCACTGTGCATTGTGGGTTGTGTGACATTAATGTCCGAAGCTCAATATGCTTAAAAAGAGTCTGGAATACCCCTTCTGAGCATATTGACTCAATTGCAACTGGACTGGTCTGTTTATTGTAGATGTTTTGTTTCTCCTCCGAAAGAGCTTCATCAGTTCTTGCAACAAAAACCGGCCCCTATGTGACTGCAGAAGTAGCTCCCTCCCTCCCTGAAGAATAATGAGGCATTTTCTACCCAATGACATGTTGACCAAATGTGGAAAAGCAAAAAGGGTGTGATAGTTCTTGCCAAGTATGTTCGGACAAAGTAGAGTCTTGGCACACTGAAAAACCTGTCTAACGCACAAGACAAAAACCATCTCGGCACGTGATGTTTTTGTAGCCACAAATCTTTTTATTCTCGTTCACTTTACCCACATGCTGCCTTGATTTGTGTCTTTGCATATTTCATTGCAGTAATTGCAAAGTAAAGAAGTCTTGTTTGAATCTCATGCATCAGCAATAAATCTCGGCAAGAGATCACAATGTCGACCACTTGCTAGGAAGAGAGGGGAAAATAACCAAAGTTTACAAGGGCCCAATTCTCTGATGTCTCTTAAAGATGATCCAGAGTGACTATCCTGTAATGTGGAATTTCAAAACCTTATCAATTCATGACAGTATTTCTGTGTTCCTGATTTTTATTTTATTTTGGGAGCTGGCCAAAATGCCCGCCCAGTGACCGTTTGGCCTCCTTCCCCACTAGACTTGTGCTCTTAAGTTGACATTCCTTAGGGGTATGTAAATTTGTGGTATGTAAACTTGTGAGCACAACTGTAAATAAGAATGTTAGTTTTATTTTTGTGTGTGGTTTTTTTTTTGGCTCTATAAATATAAAATGGCATCTTTGCATTAAACCCGCATGTATGATCAACGTTCATCAATCTACTGGACATTGTCCCTATGCATAAACAAAGTATAAAGAAACAAAATGCATGATGACTGCTAGTTTGATCTGTGACCATATTGCAGAGCTGGCTGATGAGTTGATGATTTGAATCAGGCCTGCTCCAGCAGGGAATTTCTTATAATCATTCACATGTGAAATGTTTGTTTTTATCTGTGGCGTGTCAAAAAAATAACATTTTTGCCGACAAGGGACTTTTAAAAGTGAGTTTTCCGACCAGATCACTCCACCCCCTCCCCTCTGATTTTTTTTTTTGCCTATTAACTGGTCATTCTTTCGTCATGCTATATACTCTGTGCTTTGTCATATATCGCACAGTATATTTTTGATGTTGGAACATATTTGTGTTGTAGTAGTCATACCCTCCATGTTCTCATGAAATTTCAATGGTACCTAACAGGGTTGCACGGTAAAATAGTACTTCACCGTCTTTGGGGTGAGGTACAATTTTACTGTGTGTCTCTCTCTCTCTCTCTCTCTCTCTCATATAGATAGATAGATATTTTGTTGTTTGTTTTGGGACTGATAGAAAGCAAATATCCAAAATAAGAGTCAAGTTTTTATTGGTCACTCCCAATAATAGTTTACTGTAAAATTGAGACAATGACTTAAACAGTGAAAGTCCACGAGCTGTTACTAGTTAACATACTAACTAGTAATGTGAAAAAGCCAGACATTGCATTGCAAATTTCCCAATCGTGGCACTAATAAATGTTATCTTAGTTCAAACATCCTGGTTGGGGTGCCCTTTTATAAGTTCATAAACAACTCCGTCATGGGCAACCAGGGAAAAAAAGTGGAGGACACTTTTCACTCACAGCCTTGCCTTTCTTTTTGTACAATTCCTTTTCATTTGAAGGGATGTTTTTGTGCCTTCCGAGGGCAGGCATTTCCAGACTCGTCAAAAAAGGATACTCATCTATGAAGAGGTTTTTTTTTCCCCCCCGACGAGAGACAAAAGCTCGAGCTGGCTATGCCATTGTGTCCAGAATCTATGATCTTTTGTTGAACATGTACAGACTGGTCTTCACTGACAGTGTTTTGTTTCACTTGCCTGACTTCCATACAGGCTGTGTGGTTTCAGTTGCCAAACAGTGAAAGATGAGTGTTTATGAGACAGTAAGTGTTGTCTGCTTTTCGTCTGAGGTCATCTTAGGTGGCATTATGCTTCCAGCACGTTTCTCCTCTCTGGTCACGTGTACAGCAAAAACTGTATTTTCTATGTTATTGACAATTATGTTAACTTAATTACTTTTCTTTTTTTTTTAAGAATGACACTTACAAATGTTTTTTTTTTAAAAAGTGGTTTTATATTTTCAGGTGGATGTCGACAAGGCAGTGAAAGCGGCACGTGATGCCTTCCGGTTGGGGTCGCCATGGAGACGGATGGATGCCTCCCAAAGAGGCCTGCTTCTCAGCCGGTTGGCGGATGCAATTGAGAGGGATTCCGCCTACCTTGCTGTAAGTTGTATAGAAAATGAGTTCAAACCACCAGCTTGTTTTATTGGGTTGATGTGATTACACAAGTCTGTTCTGCTTTCATCGCACTGGTTTGTGTATGAATTTTGAATTTGATGGTTACACACTGTAATATACTGTAGTTGTTGCACAAACACAGACGAATCACATTGTTAAATGTGTTTGTACAGGGTTGTAAAAGCAGGATATTGTGGACCCTAAACCAACTGCATAGATTTGACTTTGATATTAAAATAATGTTTTCATAGGAACTGGAGACCCTTGACAATGGGAAGCCATATGCTGTTTCCTACACAGTGGATCTGCCCAATGTGGTCAAATGTCTCAGGTAACAAATGCATAAGCCTGGGTTCCGATAACTTTGCCAAACATGTAGGGTGGGGCGTTTTAAAATATTGTTTGTTTCTTCTCGTCTTTCGCTCACTGTGTCTGTGTTTTAAAATAGTTCATGTAATCCTATATGGGAAGTATCCATCCACTCATACAATTTTTTTTGGTCAGGTTGCAGGGTGCCATTTTTTTCCCCCTCAGAATTGGGGGATTACATATTTCTTTCCCTCTGCTTGGTCTACACAAGTACCTGTCACTGACTGCTGCATTTTTTTTTTCTTGATTTCATTTGGGGTTTCTTAAAGCCAGAAAGTTGCCATTGAAGTCACTTTAGTTTTGTGTCATGTCTGTGATCTGCTTTTTTTTTTTTTTTTTTTTTAAATACAAATTTAAACAACTCATTGAACATCCTCTGCGAATGGTGATTCCATAATTTTTGCCAATGGTTGGAGAACAGTATCAGCGAGAAAGGGCAGCCTTGGTGGGACCCTGGAAACAAATTCGATTTATTGCTTGCTTTACAGCCCAAAATCCGACACCGGTTGCGCATGGACCGAGCATCTGTATCAGGGGGTCCGGTACCCCATACTTTCAGCTTCACTCTTTTCTTCACCCGAGCATCCAAGACATGTGGCCGCAAAAACGCTTACACAACCACAAAGTTGATCGTCCTGGTGCTAAGGGCCCATTTGGACACCCATGGCGTCGTTTGCTATGGACAATGTGTAACGCGCACAAAAGTCCAATACCAAAGCGCGACCAGAGTTCTGGTGGGGTTGGCCATTCCTCCCTCATACCCTCTCAGTGTCATTGCCCAGTATAATGAGGAAGCCCGCCATTGTTTTGAAGTCCTTGTGATGTTCACAGGTACTACGCAGGCTGGGCTGACAAATGGGAGGGAAAGACTATCCCCATTGATGGAGATTATTTCTGCTACACCAGACATGAACCCATAGGAGTCTGTGGACAAATCATACCGGTAAGCTGCAGAGGACTTTATGAACGGCAAGAATGAAACAAATGCATTCGGTTCAAATTCCATTGACACAAAAGGCTGCATTTTGTGTCCATGCAATGGAAGCTCCAAAGTAGAGCGCATTCTGTTACAGGAATCCGGTTATTGTCCAATTTGGTCATAATGTAGTTCAAAATAAGTTTTCCCGCAGAAATATCAGAAGACAGTTAATGGTACAGCCGTTTCAAAGAAAAAAAATTCCCACTTAAATGTGTCAAATTAAATTTTTTAGATCGCAAATTAAAATCTTAAAGGCCCACAAAGATTTTTCCAATTAGTAAAAGGTCCGTTTATTGAGGTCGATCAGTTAACATTCAATAACAAAAATACTCACTACTGATGTCTAGATTAGAATTTCTGTGAGTGAGAGTGAGAGAATCTTTAACTATACTTCACACGACGCTCTTACGCAAACCTACCTGATTGCTCACTCATACAGCGGTAGAAGCTGATCTACTTGCCGCGAGCCCCCAGAATTGTGTCTGCCAAATGGGAGAAATTGTCGTGTAATTCAATACGTGCATTCTACTCAAATCTGTAGAATACTGTGAGTAGATGAAATCTGATTTCTGAAACCAGAGGCCAAATAGGAGGCGGTGTAAACATCTCTGAAATGCCAGATACAAAAAATATTGTAATTTATTGTCTGCTGAGCAGTGTCATTTGAGAGCTTGCACATTGTGCTAGGGCGGACTAGAGGCAGCCGTAAGAAAGAGTAGTGCCATATCACTTATGACAAAACTCCTCTCCAATCTGCATTTCTTTGTGTCATTTCAGCACACTGGCGGTTGGTGCAAGGAAAACTTTTTTTTTGGGGATGTGCTGTCTCAAGTTTTAAACTCAGAATGGGCAGGCAGATACATCCAATTCCCATTCACTCGGCATGAGTTAAATAAAAGCTGGCTTTTATTGTCCGGTTGGTAGCTTCCCCAAAATGATCAATGATAGATTTGTGTAACTATGCAATATTCCTCTTTTCTTAACACGTCCAGTTCCATCACTTTAGACTTCATTTTGCTCTTGCATTGTTCTCCCAAATTTTTTTTACAGTGGTCTCCACCACTACACCTGCCCTCAATTGCGTTGCGATCTTTGTAGAACACGCCTCACACACCCACCGCCAATCTGTGAGTCAACATGCAATTTAGTGGCTGCAATTTGGGATCTTGGTACTCTGGCCCCCACTGTGCCATAGTGCACTGCACTTCACCACAGAGGATAAAGTCATGACTCATCAAGAAGTCTTTTAGTGAGACCTAGACCTTTTTGCCTGATTAAATTCAACTGGTACAGTAAAGTATTAATTAAAATGAAATTAAACTAGATGCATTTAAAATACAAGCCAATTACAACGAAGTTGGGAGGTTTTGTTCAACAGAATACAATGATTTTCAAATCATGTTTAACCTATATTTAATTGAATACACTACAACATTGATGTCAAACTCAAGGCCCGGGGGCCAGATTCGGCCCGCCACATCATTTTATGTGGCCCGCAGAAGCAAATCAATCATGTCAACTTGCAAGATGCTTGCTAAAATCTCGACCAAAATTTAAAATTCTCATGAAATAAATAAGACAAATATTGTAAGCATTTTCTTGTAACCAAACCCCTTATTACAGTAACTTCAACTGCTATTATTGACTTTATCCAAGGGAAACGGTAACTAAAATGTGGCCCACAACAAAAATTAGTTTGACACCCCTACACTACAAAGACAAGATATGTTTATGATATGATCAATGGCAGACAGGTCTGGACTGCTGGCAGGCCACTCAAGTACCCGCACTCTTTTACGACGAAGCCACGCTGTCATAACACGTGCAGAAAGTGGTTTGGCATTGTCTCGCTGAAACAAACAGATGCGTCCATGAAAAAGACACGTTTGTCCAAAACCCAGATGCATCTTTCAGCCTTAATGGTGCCTTCAAAGAAGTGTAAATTACTGATGCCATTGGCACGAACACAGCCTTTTACCATCCCAGATGCTGGCTTTTGAACTTTGCACCTATAACAGTCAGGATGGTTCTTTTCCTCTTTGGCCCTTGGGACACAACGTCCACAATTTCCAAAAACTATTCGAAATGTGGACTCGTCAGACCACAGAATACTTTCCCACTTTACATCAAACCATCTTATATGAGCTCGGCGAAAGATAAGCCGGTGGTGTTTGTGGGTGTTCCAGCTCTTTTGGAACATGTTGCAGCCTCTAAGTTAATGATCATTTGTCAAGAACTATACAGTTGATCAGTTTGAACACGAAATATCTTGTCTTTGTAGTGTATTCAATTAACAATAGGTTGAACCCGATTTGGAAATCTTTTGTATTCTGTTTTTATTGTTTAATTCAATGTCCCAACGTCATTGGAATTGTGCTTGTATTTAAGAGCACTCCATTTATGACTTTTTTTAATGACATATTTGACTCGATAAATAAGCACAAGCATTTTCTTTCCGCCCATCTGCCACTTTTGCCACAAGATGTTGTCTAGCGATGTCCTCAAGCTGTGAGGTGTGGGGACTCTGATTTGTGTTCCCAAACTCGAGAATTCGGGAATCCGCCAAGACAATAAAGATAGCAGCATGTGCAGAAATATTGCGGTACGGCACGTGAAAATGTCGTCTTTTAAGCTTCACTGTAAAGGCTTTGTTTTTAAAGCTGAGTCCGAATATTTGCTATATGAGATCAAACCATTTGAGAGTGCGTGCAAAGTGCTCAAGTTCTGTTTGCTCTTTCTTTTCCCCCCGCAGTGGAACTTCCCTCTCTTGATGCAGGCATGGAAACTTGGCCCCGCTCTTGCAACCGGTAACACTGTGGTGATGAAAGTCGCTGAGCAGACGCCGCTTACCGCTCTCTACGTAGCCAACCTGATCAAAGAGGTACTATGTTGCGGCGTTTTCTAAAAGTCTTGCAGACTTAAATTTACGACAATGCAAATCACTGACTTGAAATATTATCTCTGCCTCGTTGGTAAAGATAATGAGTTCATGAATGAGTCAATATATTGGTATCAACATTTACCAAAGATTTCTTACCGGTTTTTCTTTAATGGGTGTATCATTTCTTTTTCTTCTTGCAACTCTGAAATAATGTCCTGGCCCAAAACAAATATTGTAATCAGTCTTGCTCAATCATTAATATTTGTGTAAAGAGCAGTGTTGTAGGCGTGAATGGTAGGTTAACATTTGAATTGTCATAAAATAAAGAATATAGCAATTGATAAGGGCTTGCGCAAGATGGAATGAGACGCAAAGGTGAAACACGAAAATTCATCCATCCCATGATGGGCCTTTAAGGTCATGTCGAAGCTGAATTCTCAGTGGATAACGGCAAATTGGTCTCTAATCGATTTTGTTTATTCTGTTCATTCAAGGTTGCGATGTCATCTTAAAACCAAATTGTATGCTGAACATTCCATTCAGCCATTTTTTTTGTTAGGTTGTTAATTTTGTTCTAGAGGAGTAACATTTTCTTTACAGGTGGGATTTCCAGACGGTGTGGTGAATATTTTGCCTGGCATGGGGCCCTCAGCTGGAGCTGCCATAGCGAGACACATGGACGTTGACAAAGTGGCCTTCACAGGATCGACTGAGGTAGAAACAGGCTGTCCTTGGTTTTCAACTATTCTCAATGAACAAAAAAAAAAGATCATCTGAATTTTGTTGATGTGCCAATTATGTTTGTCACTCTAAAAAAAAAAACACTATAGAAAAAGTTCATGGAGGACATATGTACAAAATACAGAAATATAAAGTGAATCATTGCAGTGAATGAAGACTTGCATCCCGCAGTTAAAACATGTGTGTCAAAGGTCACGGCAATGACACTTTCATTAGTCCACACCCGGCGCTTGTTGCAATATCCGCGCTACATGACAAACAAAATCATGCAGTTATGATGATTAATGGAATCCAACACAGTCGGCATTATTGCGCCACTGCCACACTGTACAATTCAACAACTTCCCCTCCCAAAGAGAACGGCATTTTGACGTTTTATCAATCACATCTTCCAATATCTCCTCAAAAAAAAAAGGTGACCGTGAGATGCAATTTTGTACATTGATTGACAGATGTTATTCATAATTCTTCTGAATAATGTTCAATGAGGCAAATCTTGATCATTTTTTCAATTGGTATGATTGCATTTACGGGTATGTTGGTAATGCCCAGCACAGAGATCAGCGATAACGTACAGTCGTGTGGTGCATCCTCTGCCTACTTCGAGGGGAATGTTGTCATCTACATGCTTATAAATATTAGATCAACTTCAGCAGGTCCACACAAAAAAACACTTTGTCATAAAACTGGTCAAACGAGACTGGTATGAAACTAAACACAAAACTAGTAATGGGATTTATGGGTTACATAGACTCATACCTCCACTATACCTCTCCAATGAAACGTCAATGGCGGTTGCTCCAAATTAAGGCATGTGTTGCAAAAGGTGCAAGACTTTGTGGAAACATTTCTATAAGAGCAAACATTGAACGTGGCTGAAGTTGGTCAGCTTCGTGAAATCAGGTCTCAGAACATTTTTTTTGTTAAAACGTCCAGATTTATTATGTATTATCCATGCCAAAAATATTGATTTACAATGATATTCAAGCAAGTAACGCTTTGGCTTTTGGATTGTTTCATGTTTGTTTCTGTTAGGTTGGTCATCTTATCCAGCAGGCTTCAGGCAACAGTAACCTGAAGAAGGTCACTCTGGAGCTTGGAGGAAAAAGTCCCAACATCATCCTGTCCGACGCAAAGAGTGTGTTTGTTTTTGTTTTTTGTTCAAATTCCATTCGTGGTTGGATTGTATTCTGTCTCTATTTTTTATTAATCAAAACTTACCACACCACATTTATCAAAAGAAACAGCAACAACAATGATGGATACGACAAGAGTAGCCCAAAGCCGAAACCAGCAGACGTGACTGACTCTTCCAGTCTGTCATACAGTCAAACCTCGGTTTTCGTCCATAATCCGTTCCAGAAGGCTTTTCGAAAACCGAAATTGTTCGAAAACCGAAACCACGCTCTTTTTAAAATACAGTGAAACTCCTCTACAACGAAATCATGTTTGCAGCAAGAAATTTTTCACAACAGGGTTTTTTTCACTGTAGCAAATTTGAAACAGAAAAGTGGGAATGGTGTTAATGCATGAAGATTTTTTCACACTAGGGGGTATTTTCACCCATGTAGATTTTGTTGTAGAGGAGTTTCACTGTAATAATGTTTACTGAACACGTCTGCTCACAATGGAAAGCAACACGAGGAAGCGTCACTTCCTCGTGTAAGGAAGGCGAGAGGAGTCAAATGGTGCATTCAAGTGCGCTCAGTTAGTTCGAGAACCGAAATTTGTTCGTCATCCGAGGCATAAAATGACTCAAAATTTTGGACGAAAACCGAATTGGTCGAGAACCGAGACGTTCGAAAACCGAGGTTTGACTGTGCTTAAAATTTTTTTTTTTTTTTTTTTTTTTTTTTTTTTTTTTTAATTCAGGTTTTGAGACGAGGACTGTGACTTTAGGATAGGAATTTTATTATTCTTTTTTTTCTTTCCAAATCTTGTCTTTATTTGTGCACAAATACTTAACGGTGAGCATGTTTCACACACAGTAAAATGAGCACATCACAGAACCTTTCAAAGCAGAATGTTGCTACAACCGTGCACTCTTTCAACCGGCTAATAAAGATCAGGACATTCAGGCACCGGTAATTAGAAGTGCGATAACATCAGAGATGAGGCAACGTGAAATGAGCTACAGTACTTGTTTATGAGGTGACTCTACCACACTACTGCAAACATGTCTGAGAGGTGTATTTAGAAAAAAAAAAAAATATGGTCCGGACCTGGATGGTTTTAAACATAATTGTTCTAGATTTAGACACCTCCAACAAGATTTTCTTGCTTGAGAGGTAATTATTGCCTTTTTTGTCTTTTCATTGTCCAGTGGAGGAGGCCGTGGAGCAGGCGCACTTTGCTTTGTTTTTTAACCAGGGCCAGTGCTGTTGTGCTGGCTCCCGCACGTACGTCCAAGCCGATATCTACGACGAGTTTTTGGAACGCAGTGCGGAAAGAGCTAGGAAACGAGTGGTGGGCAACCCCTTTGACTTGAAGACTGAGCAGGGACCCCAGGTAATATACTCACCACACTTCTGTGTCCTATGCACAACAAAAGCACAGTGATTGCATTCAGCCAGTGGTTGTCAAACCCTTTTCACGCCAGTTACAGTAATCCCTCGTTTATCGCGGTTAATGGGGACCAAAACCACCCGCGATAAACAAAAATTCGATAAGTAGCGACCAATAAACATACTGTATTAAAAAAAAATAATTGACCCACGTGGGCCTTCGCGCTTGAGCAGAGCGCACTAACACACACACACACACACACACAGAGGCCAGCGATCCAGCTTGTGCAGCAGACGTGTTTGTGATTAGTCAATTAAGACAATTAAGGATGAAAGAGACCTGCTTTTGTTCTTATAAGCCTTCTCTCTCTCTCTAAAACACACATATACTCACCTGCATGCACACACGTGGACCTTCGCGCTTGAGCAGAGTGCGCACGGATAGTAAACAACACTTAGACACTGATTTTTTGCGGACTTAAAAAATAAATAAATAAATATATATATATTTTTTAATATGTTTGAAAAAATCCGCGATGCACCGAAGCCGCGATAGACAAACCGCGAAATAGCGAGGGATCACTGTACCACTAAAACAAACACTTGGCTCCCCAGTTACCGCTATAATGACTCAAAGTGAAACAGTAACATTGTAGGTCTACGTGTTCCATCATAAAGCACAGTGTTATCCTTCAAAAATATATTTATTGTAGACATTATTAGTGCTGCCTTGCATAGTAAAAAGAAGAAAAAATAAGTACCACGCAAGGGAGTCAGCATAAATCTCATACTGTAGTAGTCATACCACACACAGATTTTCGTATACAAAGCTCAAAACGGCATTGAAAAAAAGGGTGATGACAAAGAAAAGGAATAACCCATAGGCAGAAGAATAATGAAGTAAATTACAGTTAAATTGTGGTTCTGATCTGAGCTTGCCTGAACTTGAAAAGGCTGAGAAGTTCGAGGAATTTTAGGTTAGGTAGATAAACCTTAAATGTCAGTAAAAAGAGAAATATCGGTTGGAATCGATATTTGTAGTTGGGATTTGGTCCCTTTACAACAATGGTCCCCAACCACCGGACCGCAATCAGGGAAATCAGTCTGTGGTGCAAAAAGGCTTGTGGATGGCTGCTCCACCACTCATGTTTGAGCTTTTGTATGTACTATGATTTATGAATTTTGACACCTTAAGATTTTATTTTATTTTTTTTGCATTCATCTGCAGAGGTTGACATGTTTCTCTTCTGTAGTATGTACAGCGAACTGGTCAAACAGGTCTTTATTAAGAGGCATTTAGGGCCTTGTTTTTTTTGTCTTGCTTTCTCACAGCAGCAACCACACTACAATGTCGAGTTGGCTGTAGAATTAAGGACACGACCTATCCGAAAAGTAATGAGATCAGTTTAGAAACAAGGCAGACAATGTTCAGTTAGGGTTAGGCGTCAATAAAATACGCCAAGTTTCGATTTCCTGGCTAAAGTTCATCCATCCATCCATCCATTTTCCGAACCGCTTGATCCTCACTAGGGTCGCGGGGGGTGCTGGAGCCTATCCCAGCTGTCTTCGGGCAGTAGGCGGGGGACACCCTGAATCAGTCGCCAGCCAATCGCAGGGCACACAGAGACGAACAACCATCCACGCCCTCACAATCACACCTTGGAACAATTTTGAGTGTTCCATTAGCCTGCCATGCATGTTTTTGGAATGTGGGAGGAAACCGGAGCACCCGGAGAAAACCCACGCAGCCCCGGGGAGAACATGCAAACTCCACACAGGGAGGCCGGAGCTGGAATCGAACCCGGTACCTCTGCACTGTGAAGCCGACGTGCTAACCACTGGACTACCGGGCCGCCCGGCTAAAGTTCATGCACATGAAATGGAATGCAATGAAACATTAACTTTTTATGCTGGTTATTACCCTGCTGGCTTTTTCTCATCAAGGTGCAAAGTACAGTATAATAAATTATATTATGATGGCCAAAGGTGTGCGTCTGAACAAGGGTAGCGCGTTAATTTAACATCGCTTCGAGTGCTTCCACCTTCTGTTCCACTATTGACAACACCTGCTGTGCTCTCTACGACTTTTTGTTATTCTATGAATTATTTTGTACTTTGTATACAGCGGTGGTCGTTTTAAAGTACAGTAATCCCTTGTTTATCGCGGGGGTTACGTTCCAAAAAGAACCAGTGATAAGTGAAATCCGTGAAGTAGTGAACTTAACTAACTAGTTAATACTTAACTATATATACAATGAAATCAAAGACCAAACCCTGTTTTCAGGATCAATTGCAAAAAAAAACAAAAAACGTTTTCAACAAATAACTTGAATAGTTTTTGGAACTACTATACTGTTGACACGAGGCCCCGCTGACGCGGTCTGATTTAAAGGGTTAAAGCATTAAAAAAACTGCACAAAAAAAATCAGTGAAACAGTGAAGCCACGGAAAGTGAACCGCGTTAGAGCAAGGGATCACTGTACTCTATGAATGCAGTGGCGTTGAGTTTTATGATGGATGTGACGACCACTGAGGAAGGGCGAGAACAGTTTGAAATTTGCATGCCCGACATTTCACGCACCTCGGTGCTGATCTTGAAAGGAAACTTAGTTTGCATTTTTGGCGCAAACATTTTTACGGCGTGCTTTTGTCAGTCTCCCAAGAATGTAGAATTATAGCTCACTTGACACACCAATTCTTTCTTGTCTTGCTGTGGGCTGGAGCGAGGGGATCGAACAGGCTAGGAGCCCCCGTGTATGCAAAAAAAAAAAAGCGCCTGTAAGACAAAACATTTGAAGTCGTAACTGAAGCAGTTCATACACTACGCTGTGTTGTGGCGCAGGGACACGTCACCAAACACAAATGCCCCCCCACACCATGGAGTTGACAGAGCAGCTGCTTGGATTCTTGGCTTTGACAGAACAGCAGAGGTACCTGAGTGGGATTTGGCTTATGTAAGGCAAGATACTGTTATAGATGGTGTGGTCTGGTGGCCGGACTCCAGCTCGGACTATTCCGGGGTTCCCACGGGTCCTTAAAGTTCATAAAAAGCCATAAAAAAAGAAGTTGTAAAATTATGTTCTTAATTGACCATAATTTTCAGGGAAAGCTTCTAAAATCAATAAAAAGCCTTAAAAAAATTATTTTTATTTGAAATAAAAGTTTTATATTTTCTAAATTTATATTTTTCTTAGTGTACTTTATTTGAGAATGAATTCAAGTTACAGGTAGGAAAATGAAAATTTGACATAGAGTATGTCAAATAAAGGGTTAGCTGATTGCCCCTAAAAATAGAGATGTGCCCTTCCTTTGGCAGCAAGGATTTGAACACCAGCTCAGTGATATGTGGCTTTCTGTTCAGCCCGCGTATTGCTGAGCAGGCATTAAGTCCACCGTGATTCCCCTGCTGAATGGAGAAAAAGTCCTTAAAAATGGCTAAATTAGCCCTCAAAAGTCCTTAAAAGGTCCATAAATAAAAAGCAAGTGGATGAGTGGGAACGCTGTATTCATCTAGTCTAGCTGGGTGTTAAGGCAGATCAATTTCCCCCACTGTTATGCAACATCGACGTGAAAGGTCAAAATCGCTTGCGCAACATTTTTAGCGCCTTTTTTTAAGAAATGGCCAGATAAAAGATAGACCTGCTTGTTTCACTTTGAGTGGGCAGGTTCAACTTTCTGCACACAATCCATTATAAATATTTTCCCCATCATTTTAACGCTTTTCGTGACACAAAGTAGCGCGGCTCACATGCGAACCTCAATGTTTTGCACCCCCGTGATGTGCAGGTGGATGAGGAGCAGTTCAACAAGATTTTGGGATACATCAGCACTGGGAAAAAAGAGGGAGCCAAACTCATGTGTGGAGGCAAGGCGGCTGGTGACAAGGGATATTTCATCCAACCTACGGTGTTTGGAAACGTTCAGGACAACATGACCATTGCCAGAGAAGAGGTACCATGACTGGATTTCCGCCCTTTCCTGAACCCTTTTGATGTTTTTTGTCTGACAAGTCTCATTTTTTTATGATTGAAATTTGATAGGTTTTGAAAATTTAGACACGTTTGATAAGAATTACTGTATTAGCAACACAGGATCTTCTGATAATAATTAACCACTCTGCAGTTAAAAGATGGAAATGCATTGTACATTCATGTTTTTTTTTTGTTTTTTTTTCCCTTCAGATCTTTGGTCCAGTAATGCAGATCTTAAAGTTCAAGACACTTGAGGAGGTGGTCGAGAGAGCCAATGATTCTAAATATGGTCTGGCTGCTGCTGTGTTCACCAAGGACATTGATAAGGCCAACTACATTTCCAGTGCACTCCGTGCTGGCACAGTCTGGTAGGAGGACAAAACGGTCTCTGTGGTTTTTAATTCTCTGGGGCTGTTCAGGAGTGAGGCCTTAGAGCTGTCCGCTTAATGTATGAGCGTTAACTCGAAAAATTTGGTCAGCCTAGAAGGATCGACCTCTGCAGAAGGGTGTACTTAATGTATCATATACTCATTTAGGCTTTTTTTTAAATATATATATATTATATATATATTATAAAAAATAAAGAAATAAAAAAAATCTCAAGGGATGCAAATGGATAATATTGCAGCATTTGAAGACACCAACACCAGCTTTACTGATGGAATATCTACCTGGCTTGCTGACACCCAGTCATAAGATGTTCTGTTTCTTTGTGTTTAAAACAATCATTTCCATTTACTCACTCTCTTTTTTTTTTTTTTCTGTCCAGGATTAACTGTTATGACGTGTTTGGGGCCCAGGCTCCGTTTGGAGGATACAAGCTTTCAGGAAATGGCAGAGAGTTGGGAGAATACGGCCTGGACAACTACACTGAAGTCAAAACGGTAACCGTTGAAGCAAAATGATCTGAATTTCTTCCAGGTCTAAATTTGTCATTTTTGTATGGAGGGGGGAAAAAAAAAAAAAAAAGTTTGAACAATGATAGTTTTCTTGGAAAAATGTTTCTGAAGAAGTCTATTTCCCATGATTGGCTTCCAACATAAACAACCATTCTTTGACTCATGTATGCATGAACGTGAAATAGTTGAAGGTGTTTACACTCTTAAAGTCAAAGATTAAAACATTGTACTTCAGGACAGTGTTGAAATTATTCAGTGATTTGATATATGAATCTACTACTGTATTGTAAATTCTGAAGCCCTCCCTTTTCTGTGTTTGGCAGGTGACCATGAAAGTGCCACAGAAGAATTCGTAAACAACCAGCTGATGCATTTTTCCAGTAATCGGTCTAGCTACAATGATTTCATTTCGTAATTGGTTTCAATAATCACTTTTTAATACCTTTTTGATATTTCACATTAAAGGGATTTCAAAGATGCAGTTAGCTACCCTGGTAATCACTTTTTCACATTTTGATTGATAACAAAAAAAATTGGGAAACTATAACGTTTAAATAAGCATGCCTCTATATACACTGAGGCTGATTTATACTGTCTGGTTCGAGAGTCTGCTTCTTATGCTTTCAAGTGGCACAATTTAGATTCGCGACATAGCAGGGTAAAGGAAAAAAAAAAGAATCAGAATCAAGCATCTTAGAAATGTGGATACAAGTACGATGTGAATGAGATAGCGTAGTGTATCTTAAGCGCAGTGATTGCGAGCATTATTTCCGACAAAACACATTGCCAACGTGTCACACCGACATCTGCTCAGACACAAATGAACCAATTGGGTTAGGTGGGGGAACAAAACAAAAACTGTAGTGAATCTTAAACTACAAGAAATGTGAGCTCAATCAAATATGGCCTGTACTGTATATGCTACCTGAGGTGTCACTCATTGAACAAGGACAATCTCTTTGATATCGGCGCTTTATTTCATGTGAATGGAAAGAACAGCCATATCAGGTAGCTGTCACTTGAACTATGTGCAAATCTGCAGTGTATTTTCTCAGCCTAACCCACTTGTCTCTCTCAAACAAATAAACTCGGGGCAACAAATCTGTGGTTTATTTATTTTCCTCTCCAGTTGCAGAGTCAAGCATTTGGCTTCATCCATTTTCTACAGCACTTATTCTTATTCCAGTCATGGGTGAACTGCAGCCTATTCCATTTTAATTTATGAGAGCGGTGACAAAGCTTGGCCTGGTCACCTGTCACTCCAAACTATTATTATTACAACCATTTAGAGACGTATTCACACCTTTTGGACAATTTAGATGCAATGTGGGAGGAAAGTGAAGTACAGGTAGAACATGCAAACTCCACACAGGAAGGCCAAAGCCCAAATTGGAACCAAAACCCCGGAACCGTGCTGTCTTTTCAATGCTACTTCTGGAGCATGGTAGACAGATTAGAGTCGAGTATTTTAACATGTGGTGGTTCATTTCCACTGACTATTTCGAGTTGCATGGACAAAGGACATACAATGGTGAGGAATCGAATCTGGATAAATGGGCAGCTACCATAATTTATTTTCACTCTTCAAATGACTGACGTCAGTCTCCTTGACCAGATTAAGACTTAGTTTAAAAAAAAAAAAAAAGAATCCGGGAGGAGCCATTTGCCGGAAAAACTACAGAAAAATAAGGGATCTTTCACCATTACATCTAAAACTTAATTTTGATCTAGTGAGCCTATGATACACATTTCATTTAAAAACAAACATTGAAGTATGGTAATAAAAAAACAAAAACTTTTGGGGTAGTGGATGTGGGTGAGTTGAAATGATCTATAGTGCTATAGACGAAAACACTACTTTTGACACCTGAACGAAACAAAATGTACCATTTGAATAAATGTTATACCAACTCGAATAAAGGGAAAACTACTTTTCATTCAAATACAATTTTAACAAAAGTCCAATTTTGGGGCCTATTGTCACTCAATCCATTCTGTATTTCTATCAAGTAAGAATCATCATATCCAAATGAGATGGCCTATCCTGTTTGTTCACTTCACAAAATGGATCAGCAACTATTAGCAAAAACAAGACCCAAAACGTCTCCTCAACCATTGAAATGGGCTTTCAACTGTGTAGTACTTTTGAACGACATGGCTCAGTGGTAGAGTGGTAGTCTCCCAACCCTCAGGTTGAGAGGTTCGATTCTCAACCCTTGTGACCGGTCAAAGTGTCCTGTAGCAGGATTTTGAACCTTCCGTTGCTGAGTCATCAGGACGTAAATGAGGAAAGGGTTGAAGCACTTTGAGTGCCTAAGGTAGAAAGGCGCTATACAAGCCAAAGTCCATGCCTGTATCACTTTTGAGATTTGAAAAAAAAAAAAAAAGACTTTACACTTACACAACTTTACATAAAGGCGGCCCGGTAGTCCAGTGGTTAGCACGTCGGCTTCACAGTGCAGAGGTACCAGGTTCGATCCCAGCTCCGGCCTCCCTGTGTGGAGTTTGCATGTTCTCCCCGGGCTTGCGTGGGTTTTCTCCGGGTGCTCCGGTTTCCTCCCACATTCCAAAAACATGCATGGCAGGCTCGTTGGGCACTCTAAATTGTCCCTAGGTGTGAGTGTGAGCGTGGATGGTTGTTTGTCTCTGTGTGCCCTGCGATTGGCTGGCAACCAATTCAGGGTGTCCCCCGCCTACTGCCCGAAGACTGCTGGGATAGGCTCCAGCACCCCCCGCGACCCTAGTGAGGATCAAGCGGTTCGGAAAATGGATGGATGGACAACTTTACATACGCCTTCAGGGAATCCATCTGCTTGTTGCTCATCGGAGGCTTTTTATACAGCCGCTCTCTTTAGAGGCATATTCTTAACAGAAATGTGCATTTATCAGGAAGAGCCCGCTCGCTCTGAGTTGCGAGGAAATGACTAAAACAACCAATTCAAATAGAGGTTAGAGCTTAATTTTTATTTTATGCATTATTTTTATGCGACCGCAGTCAAGCGCCCACTTAAACTGGGGCCATTGTGTTCCATAATTATTTTTATGTTCATAAAAATGTTTGAACAAGTCTCATGGTCCAGCCAAGAGGGAAAAAAATGTCTTAAGAATTACACTGCGTTGAGACCTTGAATTCCAATTGTTGGTGTCCATGCTGGATTTTACAGGTTTATTACAAAAACAGCAATCAAGAACACAAAATAAAAATAGAATTTAATGCAATTTATTGGAAGATGACTTTATTATGCCACATAGGTGAAGCTACAATATTTAAATTTTTCATTCTTAACACCAAACTGTTGACAATACTGTTAGTCATGTTAGCTTTGCCAGAAGACATTCCCATGTCGAAAGTATTGGGACTCAATTTAAATGTCCTGTCCATTTCCCTTTGATGTGCATGTTCATCTTCACTTGGCCAGCCAATCATCAATTTCAAAATGCTTGTTCTCCTGCTCTGTATTTGTGACTATTATCACGGCAGAGTGATGGGAATTGTCAAGCACTTCCTGAGAACTCGTCGAGCCTGAAATGACACCAGAGTTTTTGTCTTCTACTTTTTTTGTCTTGGCTGCGATGGCAAACTGACCGCGTTGAAGTGCTTCATCTTCTTCAATTCCAGAACTGCAATCAGACCCGTCAGCACACGCCGGACCTCTTAATTCGTCAGATGGGTCCGATTCCCATTCTCTGACCTGAAGACTTTGAAGCGTATCACCTCCATCAAGTCCTTTACCATCAACATAGTAGACTACTTGCTCTGGTATCCTTTCTAGTCGCCGGCCAACTGATTCTGCTGATTCGCTGACATCATCCAACTCAGAAGAGTCTGTTTTAGACGAACTGTTGGCAGACTCTTCTCCAGCTTTCAGCATCAGTCTAGTGGTTTTGGATGCAGAGGTTCGGATAGGATCCGCGTGCTCAACACTTGTGTTACCCTTTCCAACCTTGACTGTACCATCCTTGGACAGGCAACTGTTTTTATCGATGTGCAAACACAGTTCAGCGCTTGGAATAAAATCTGTGGAAACCTTTTCAGCAGAACCAAGATCGCCAACAACATTGGAGTTTTGTGAAATGGAAGTCGTGGTCGTGGAAGCACTTTCTGGAGTGACAGTGCTGTTGTTACCGGAACCTCTCATAGAATCATTGTCAGCATAGGTTGCACCCTCTCTACTCTCAGACACGTCTTGCGTGCTGTGATCTAAGATAATGGTGCCATCTGGTGTTGGCTCTGCCCTTTGGCCATCAGTCATCAGATCCTTTTCAACTAATCCCTGCTTGCCCGATTTGTTAGGTATGCTCATTACTGTTCGGGGCCTTAGTGCTTCCTCTCCATCCGGGTACATAGAAGTCTTTTCACCAACAGACTTTTCTATCTTCTGATGCTCTGTCTTGGTGGCCAATGGAAAAGTTCCCAATTTTTGAAAGTGAACTCTGTGTACTTCCTGATCAAGCAATTTTTCTTCCGCCTCCAAGTGAACAGGTGAATCCTTCATATTTAACGGCCCTTCATCCTTCTGGCGAGTGATCCAGCCAGGACTGCTCACTATGTTCTTCACAGCTGAGGAGGACATCAAACTTTAACGTCTCAAAACTCTAGGTGTGACAGTAACACATTCTTATACTTGAATTAATATTACCACAGCAAGCATGTAAAACATGTGGCACTTATGCAACAAAAGTATATTTTCTGACAACTTACAGTCCTGCATGTCGCCACAGACGGAATCACAGCAGGAGCACAGTGGCATTGGTACGTCAAGCTCCTCCCACCTGAACACACGAAACAGGGCACCAAGATTGTGGTTCAGACAAAACGTACCCCCTCAAAAAATTCAACATTCTTTATCTTAATTAAAAATGAGGCTGTCATTCAGCTCAATCACCAGCTGAGACATTTTTTTTTAAAGTGTAGTGAGCTTTACTTATTTGCAGCGTGGCACCAGCAACTACCGTGCTGTCAACAAACACCATTGTGCACAAATAAACATATCAGTTCCAAGAACACAAACTACCCTAAAGCATTTTTATGAATACAAAGAATAACAGTTCCACTTGCCAAAGGTGCTCATGTACGCTTCAAGACTGTACCTCTGTAGCCAACATTCAAAGATGGGAATGTGAAAACCGGAATGAAGATATTTGCGTACAGTAGATGAAAGCAAAGGACATTTACTTTTGTTTGAGACATTGTTTTAAGAGTCAGGGCTTGTTCGGCCTCTTTGGCTGCATATTCCTTTCTGTGTTCTTAAGCACCTGTTTCGAAAGTCTGACAGAAAACTAGTTTCTCCTTGAGACCTCTGGTGCCCAATTCTACGCAACCCTGCCTTGAAATATCTTCACTAATATTGTAATACTTCATGATATAGAGATGATAATCAAAGAGTACTCATTACAAAAATATTTATGCACAATCCAGTTTTGATTGTTTTTACTTTATTCACACTGTACACAAACTAGGGGAGAGATTCAAAGATTAAAGTACATTTTGTTTTGCAATTTAAACAGAAACAAAAGGCTTACGAAAACTAATGTAAAAATTATGTCAACAATATAGGATTTTAATAATCACTTACCTTCCGGTTGTTTGGTTGTAGTTACAAGACTTGGAGGTGTGGGACGTGGTGACCCCAACTGACATTGAACAGTGAAGGTATAGCACCTGTACAAAGACCACAGCAACAGTAAATCTTAAGCACAGTGTTATGCGACCCACGAATGGTAAGAAGACACAATCAACTACTATCTGGAATTATTGTTTGGGAGAGAGATCTTTTTTGATTAAGCACTTTTGGAAACTTTTATATATTTTTGAACTTTGGGACTACACAGTGAGAGAAAGGGAAAAAAACCCATTTAAAATGGTATTCTAACTCCAATATACAATAGCTCCTTTGACATAAAGCATTTAGGTGCGATTTTATTCACTCTCATTAAAAATCTACTATGCAAAGTAAAAGACATTTATCAACAACAACCAGAAACACTGCTGGCTTCTTTGGGCCCAAGCTCATCTATGATGGACTGATACAAAGTGGAAAAGTGTTCTATGGTCTGACGAGTCCGCATTTCAAATTGTTTTTGGAAATTGTGGACGTCGTGTCCTCCGTGCCAAAAAGGAAAAGGACCATCTGGACCGTTATGGGCGCAAAGTTCAAAAGCCAGCATCTGTGATGATATGGGGCTGTGTTAGTGCCAATGGCATAGGTAATTAACACTTCTTTGAAGTCACCATTAATGCTATACGATACATACAGGTCTTGGACAGACATATGCGTCTTTTTCATGGACGCATCCGTTCGTTTCCGTAAGACAATACCAAACCACATTCTACATGTGTTATGACAGCGTGGCTTCGCAGTAAAAGAGTGCGGGTATGAAACTGGTCTGCCTGCAGTCCAGACCTGTCTCCCACTAAAGGCGTGTGGCACATGATGAAGTGTAAAATATGAGCTGAAGCTGGATATCAAGCAAGAATGGGCAAGAATTTCACAGACAAAGCTTTAACAATTCAGTTCCCAAATGTTTATTGAATGTTGTTAAAAGAAAAGGTGATTTAAAACAGTGGTAAACATGACCCTGTCCTAGCTTTTTTGGAATGTATTGCAACCAGAAAATTAATTCAATTAAATAAGGTTGAATGTGATTTGCAAATCATCGTATTCTCTTTAACACAAACGTCCCAACTTAATTGGTAATGGGTTTGTAAAATGTGTTAAATGACTCTTGAATCATAGTATGCCTTAAATACCGTATTGGCCCGAATATAAGACTGTGTTTTTTGCATTAAAATAAGAATGAAAAAGTGGGGGTCGTCTTTTATTTGGGGTCTAGGCATTATACCCATTCACGACGCTAGATGGCACCAGATATCATTGACGCGAATGCTCAACTTGACTCCCCAGGCCAAAGCGAACCCCTGTCACGAAGAATAAAAATAAAAATAGCGGTAGCACGAAGAAGAAAAATAGAGGTAAGAAAAGATAAATCTACTATAAATTTGACGAATAATAGAAGAGATGACAGAAAATGGAGAAACATAGCGACAATCTGGAGAAAAGTGGGTCGAAGATCGGCCAGGTTAACGGCAGTTGAGAAGTTATGGTGTAAACTTCAACTTTTTCTCTCAAATATATTGTTAGAATCCTTTGTTTCAGATGTACTGTAATTATTTTCTGTATAAAAATTAATTTGGTGTTCGAAAATTCTTTTTTCAAACTTGAGTCTTGAAAAAGAGGGGGTCGTCTTATAATCAGGGCCGTCTTATATTCGGGCCAATGCGGTATTTGAAATTGAGAAACCGATTGCATTTAAACACATGTATTTTCTCACCTGTGATACGTCGCTGAAGAGAAAGGCATCGATCGAAAACTTCAGCATGTTACGACTCCTTGACCAAAAGTGGGAAGAACTCCCCTCCCTCTGGCTGTCTGTCATACAACTGCAAAACCAAAGCACAAGCACATCATTTAATGCAACTTGAACCAATAACTGGAGAACAAATGAGCAAGCTTATGTAATTAATAGAGACACACCCATAGTTACTGATGATATCCACTTTGTGCATGCCATTGGGGTCTTTGGAGTTGGAGTTGGTCACGTAGCACGAGTCAACAAAGAGCCTCTCGCCTGCCAACAGGCTTCCAGTCTGGGCCACAAAATTCACCGGTTCACCCAGAACAAATGAGTGGCCAGGAGAAAGGGGCTCCCACTGGGCTGCCCAACACATACAGTACACATTCATGTCCAAAATGATGAATAAATAAATCCCATGAAATATACTCCACACCAGCTGAATGCCAAATAATTTTGTTCTCTTAAAGACATTTAAAAGTATGCTCACTTTGGAGTTCACTAAATGTGGTTCAGATATTGACTGTTTAAAAGAGGCAAGAAAAAAAAACAAAAAACATTGAACATGAAGTTGTGATAGACAACCACATATGATAACTACACTTGGAAAAGTGTGCATCTAAATGTATAGCACTGAAAATAGCGAAAGGAATTGCGGCGGCACAGCTTTTGAAAACAAATTGATGGATCTCAAAAGTTTATGCAGCTGTTGTATTAAAAATCTGTCTATGCAGAGGCGTTACAGCGGTTTTCGCACAGAGAAAACCGAAATTTTCGAAAACCGAAACCACGGAAATGTTTACTGAACACTTCTGATCACAATGGAAAGCAACACAAGGAAGCGATGGTCACTTCCTCGTAAGGAAGGCGAGAGGAGTCAAAGCATTCAAGTGCGCTAGTTTGTTCGAGAACCGAAATTTGTTCGTCATCCGAGGCATAAAAAACTACCTAATGCTGTGACTTGTGTCAAATACCTAAATGTGTTTTGAGAAACTTTTCTAAAGTTAGCGATTCCGTTTTATAAGATACACCAGACACTATATAATGGCATTTTTTTTTATGGAGCAGGTACCGGACGCCATTGAATTTTGGCGCAGACAATGAAAAAGAGGAGAAACCTCAACCAGAAACAAGACCTTGCACTAGCCATCTGTGTTACGGGACCAGCTGGGTTGAGATACAGGAGGGGGGGGGGGGACCAAGTGTAAACTTAAAGCATACTAGAGTATCATTGAGGCATGTTGCATGGGGGCTCCACTTTACCATTACAGACAGTAAGGCTGAAACTGAGCTTTGTTCGGAGACTCTTCATGAAGGTTGTATGCTGGACCTGAGGTGTGTAGCCAACTTTGTAAGAGTAATGAAACCTAAAACAAAAGGACATTCACGTTATTCACAACACATCACTGTCACACTGTACAATAGCCTATCATAATGGTGAGAGTCCTTATTACAATTCATTCCACCGGTAAATGTTTTAACTATTGGTCCTTCAGCGATTCACGAACAATTCAGATATTGTTTTTCCCTCTGTGCAATTAAGGAATCATTATTTTAGCACTGTCATTTTATTAATTTACAAAATAATTACAACACATCTGCTCAGTCAACCATATGGCTGCTGGCAATCATCTGTCAATATTAGGCACAAAAAAACACACAGAAAAAGATATTTCTCAACAAAATTGTGGCCAACTCAAAATTACCAAACTCCAAACTGTTGGGCTATTTGGCAACACTTTAAATTGGCTATCTAGTAAATTCAGACTGGACAGTGATGAGTCAAAACCCGTTTCTTTTTAGAGGTAGAAGAGTGCATGCGTGATATGTTTAAAATTACCTGTTGTAAAAGCAGTGGATGGACAGTTTAAATGGCAGAGCACGAATGATGTAGCCTTGCGGCGGTGGGGTATAATAAAGAGCAAAAGAATACACCAACTGACCACCAGCAACAACCTGAAAGAGTGAAATTCAAACGTTACAGCGTTGGATATGTTTAAATCTTAATGTGGCATTCTATGAAAAAGCAACATTGACTTTGTCGTCTCTCCATCCACTCGTGATTCTGTTCAGGGCTTAATATACACTTTGTTCGACTCATGGAAATATTAACAGTGGTGTGTCTGCGACCATGTCATGAACAATACAATAACAATGCATGATAATTATACATTAAAAGACGCTATGAAATGCGTTTTGCACCAATTAAAGCAGGGGTGTCAAACTCATTTTTGTCGCGGGCCACACGGTTTCCCTTGGAGGGCCGTTATTAATTTTGGAAAAACATAAATGTTTAATCACCTCCACATATTACATACACAGCGCACAACAAATTGAATAACTGGTTTTAAAATCAGAAGTCAAGAATAATGACTGTTATGGTGGATTACATATGACAATTTGAAATTTTGGTGCAGTCTTTAGCGAGCATCATGGAACTTGACATGCTTGATTTGCTTTCGCAGGCCACATAAAATGAATGCGGCGAGCCAGATCTGGCCCCCAGGCCTTCGACTTTGACACCTGCGAATTAAAGCCTTTTAAGGGGGCCATCTCGTGTGTGTTTACCTGAGAAGCAGACGCACAGTCGGGTAGTGCGTAGTGGAAAAACAGGAAGTGTGAGGACACAGTGGTGGGCTGACACGAGCCCAGACTATACAGAGCTGCATGCGGCCACGCGCGTAACTGCAAGCGATCCACGCGCACCACTATCTCATTGGAGCCGCACCAAACTTCCACAGGGCGTGTACGCGGAGCCTGTGGCGTGCTTGGGTGCTGCGGTGACTGTGGGAACAACAGCGCGGTCACTTCAGCGGGAACGAAGCTCTGGCGAGGAGCGGGCCGAAGCAACTCTTTGACTACAAGCGGCTGCGATGCGTGCAGGAACACCGGCAGGTGGTAGAAGGAAGAGCGCTCGGATTCGTCTTCTTGGACAACCGGATTCGCCTCCTCTGACCAAGTCAGGTGCTGAACCGGACCACCCACTGCTGGACTGTAATAAAATGTCCACATGAGCCACGAAAACACCAACATGGCTTGAAGTAAAAGGGGCCAACTGGGCTGGGCGGCCAGGTAGTAGATTTGAGCCGCAGCTAGCAGAGAGTTGCACACTAACGTCTAATCTGGCAGCCTCATTAGCACACCTGCGCTCCCCCTGATTGAGCTGGAGGACGGGTAAAGCACCGAGCCCAAATGGCTTATTTTATCTGTTATAGATTCATTCGTAAAAAGCTTTTGAAGAGGATAAAAACTTTAGTATATACTTCAGATTAAAAAAAAAAAAACAAAATTAAAAAAAACTGGTATAGAAGTTTTTTTGGTCCATTTTAATGCCAGGGCCAGCGCTACAGGGTGGACAGAGGTGGGCTAGTGGCTGCCCCATTTCTAGGGCAAAATGTTGATAACTGATTTTGCTGCCATTTTCACATGGATGTAGTATTCTTTGACTCCATTATCCTCCGTCCCAAGTCGTTTTAAAATATATATTAATTGCAGATTTAAAGAATACATGTGCAATTGATCTGAATGCAAACACTAAAATAATCAGTTTTAAGAACATCCAATTCTTATTGTCAACGTCAATCAAAATCATTGCTTTCACACCATAGCAAGTTAACAACCGAGAAGTAATTCTTTATTATACCGTCCAGAGTCATGGTTTCATGAAATAAAATGCAGATGCATACCAATGGAACCAGAAACACTCATGGAAACAAGCCAGAACAACCCTAGGTAAAAAGCAACTGTTAAAATTGTGAAGAATTAAGTGATGTTTATGCCATTGTGAGTTTCAGAAATAATTTGAATGAATGAGCCATTGATCTTCATTTGAAAAATGGCGTAGGTCTGATTGACTGTTAGATACCGCATCAGTAAATGAGATTGAAGTAGACTACGAGATAGTACACAAAAGCAAAGCCACCGTAAAAAAAATTGTATCATCTAGTAAATTAAGCTCATCAAAATGTTGACTTGTTCCTTCTTGATTATGAGTGTGATGGGCATTGTTCTGGACAGGTGTAAATTTTATTTCATAAAACCTGACATTGGATCCTACTTTGTATGATAAAGAATGACGGATGCACACACGGCCACCCCTAACACTCCCTCACTGAAGTGTTGTGTTACCCTGGCCATCCCACTGAAAATTTTTTGGCTATCCCCCAATTCAAAGCTAGTCTGCGTGGTCAGCATGTGGCACAACAACAGGTGGCTCTATAATTCAATGGACAGTCATCTTACATTGCCACTGTTACTGACAACTTTTGTTGTTTTCTTACACTAAAAACACTGTTGTTAGTGCGTGTTTTACACCAGAATCTGTGTATGGAGTAATGAGAGGCTCTCAAATAATTAACTTTACTGTTTGCATCGACCATTCACACAACATTATCTCAATATCGTAAATTATAGGTTAGGTTTAAATTTTGCAGTGATTTTTTTTTCCTGATGGGCTTTACTTTGATTTCATGGTTCATACTTCTGACAACATGATGCAGATTGATCTTTCAGGAGCACTTGAAAATAGACCTCATAAGAGAAAAATTCTAATTGTATTCTTACTGATGACTTTTGTATTTAGCACTTATACCAAACTTATTGGGCAACTGTACATGGTAGCATTTTGGTCTTAGAGATAGAAAATAACATGAAAATGCAGTGAATGGATCATTATAGCTATCCAAGTTAGGCACGCTTAGCAAGTGGCAATATGAGATGGCCACCGTTGGCATCACTTCTCCCTATGGCGAGTCAGCGGCATTGTTAGTCCAGTCATACATAAGTCTGTCAGTACAGTACAGTACGGTAGGGGGTCCTTGGCATTACCGAAATTCCATGAAGCCCTATGCAAAATTTGACTTATCTCTCTGTGGAAATGGAGTCTAACACAGGTAACTATGGAGGATAGGCAGACTATACCCTGGACTGGTCACCGGTCGGTCCAAGGGCACAAAGACACCAACCATCCAAACTTCATTTCCTCACTGCCTGCGAACTAAACGCCGCTGCCTGCATGGAAGGTGAGTGAACAACAACATTGTCAGTAACATGAGTAGGAATATTCATAATGAATGAGAGAGCCCTGAGTTTATGTTATTGGAGGTCACGTTTTCATCACTGCTGACAACCTGGAATGTCGGGCAGAAAACTCGCTCTGGATGCAGAGGCCTTAAGATGCGGGGGAAATGGGGAGACTTTCTGTGGACCCCAAATATGATGGGGGCTCTTGTGAATGATCAATTATTATTAATACCCCACAGGCAGTACTTACAAAATAATTTGCTCCATATATTTGATGCTATCGTACGCTGCAACTCCCAGTCATTAGTGTTGGTGCCCTTGCACAAATTGCTGGCAAGTATTAACATAGACAACATTTACAGTAGTCATACATAGACACCATCTTGATTATGTTGACAACCCAGCCATATTGGATGTGGCAAACTAAAGTGGCTTATGAAGATGCCTCATTCACTTGCTCCTTAGAGATGTTTCATCAATCCAGAGCTCATTGGATTAATACTTGATTTCAGCAAGCTCTTCAGGAGCCTGATGATAATCCTGATTACTCGAATCAAGTGTATTGGAGGAAGGAAACATCTAAATCATGCAATATTGTGGCCCTTGAGGCCCGGAGTTTGACACCTGTGCCCTAAAAGAAATGGGATCACATACGGAAAAGTTAAACGAAAACCATCATTAAGATCTAAACAGAAGAAAACAAGGGTACAATGGGCAAAGGAAAAGCAATCATGGACAGTGGATGGCTGGATGAAAGTCATATTCAGTGATGAATTGAAATCTGCATTGGGCAAGGTGATGATTCTGTAACTTTTGTTTAATGAGATTTATGAAGACAACTGCCTGAAGAAAACATGCACATTTCCACAGTCATTGATGATCAGGGGCTGGAGAGAGACGTCTGTCATTACATCTTCAATAAAAGCACGGTGACATTTCGGGCACTTTTCTTATTCCATCAATTGAAAGGACGTTTGGGATGATTCAATCATTTGTCAAGATCATGGTGCATCTAGCCATAGAGGAAAAACTGTGAAAACATTCCTTGAGGAAAGACGCACGCGGCCAATGTCATGGCCTGCAAATTGTACGGATCTCAATCCGTTTGAAAATCTTTGGTGGAAGTTAAAGCAAATGGTCCATGACAAAGGTTCCAACCGGAAAACTGATCAAGCAAAAGCAATCAGAAAAAGTCGGATCCAGACTGATGAAGAATACTTGTTTATTCCTCATTAAGTCTATACCTTCAGGCACATCTCCAGGATGTATTTTCTCACCTGAGGCGAAAGTGGGTCTTCACTGATACATAGAGGGGTGGGGCGGATTGGCGGCTGGCAAAATCCATCCATCCATCCATTTTCCGAACCGCTTCATCCTCACTAGGGTCGCGGGGGGTGCCGGAGCCTATCCCAGCCGTCTTCGGGCAGTAGGCGGGGGACACCCTGAATTGGTTGCCAGCCAATCGCAGGGCACACAGAGACGAACACCCATCCACGCTCACACTCATACCTAGGGACAATTTAGAGTGCACAATCAGCCTGTCATGCATGTTTTTGGAACGTGGGAGGAAACCGGAGCACCCGGAGAAAACCCACGCAGGCCCGGGGAGAACGTGCAAACTCCACACAGGGAGGCCGGAGCTGGATTTGAACCCGGTACCTCAGCACTGTGAAGCCGACGTGCTAACCACTGGACTACCGGGCCGCCCGCTGGCAAAATCATTTCAATAATATATTATTATATTATTATATTATATTAATATATTCTAGAATATCAAATACAATTCTGGGAGGACTTAATCGGGTTACACGGATTTCTTCCCCGATGTAACGCCATCCCTGCTGCGACTTGTTATAAAAGTCAGACGTGGTGTAGCAAAGTACACGTGGTGTATAAAAGTGCTCTTTTGTTGATGATGTTGTTGTTTTCATGATTCAATATTTTTTTTCTGAAGAATTGAGTGATTCCATAATATTCCCCTCTGCTTGGTCCAAACAAGTAACTGTTATTGACTACCACATTTTTCTTAATTTCTTTTCGTGTTTTCAAGCCATAAAGTAACCATCTGAAATTATTTTGGTTTTGTGTCCTGTCTGTGATGTGCCTTTTTTCAATTTAATTAAACAACTGGATGAGCATCCTCTGAGACCGGTGATTCCATAATTTTTGTCAGGGGTTGTAGTACAGACAATTATTACAGACTTGGTAGCCTAGTCAGAAGGTACAAATATACACCAAAACCAAGATAAGAAAAACATACAGTATATTGTCGGTATAAGGATATCAAAGGGGTGTTTTAAAGCTAGGCATGTTGCTGTCATTCAATCGAAATGACGTTCACGTTGGGCTCGGCCTGGAGAAGAGGCCACGCCCACTAGGGGAGACCGGAAGAGAGTAGCCTTTCACATGCGCACGATGCTGCACGCGCAACCAGGCCGTGTGCGTGCGGAACCTTCATACGGACGAGCCACATTTGGTGGGGGCTCAAATGTGTCTTGTTCCAGGGTGGTCAGTGGGGGTCTGTCTGCTACCGCTACAAACCCAGGTGGGCGCAGGGCTCACGATGTAGCACCACTAGCCCGGTTTTCCTGTTCGAGGTGGGTTTATCTGTTCGGCCCATTGTTTCATCCCTGCTTTGTTTAACGACTCTCTGAGCAGATTTGACCGCACACGTTCGCTCCAATGTAATCCACCACCCTTTCATCCTGCATTATTAGATTGCTCGGGGTCGTATCTAGACGGTCGTGTAAATCGACATCCACACTTACCGTTACACACGTCGATTTATACTGTACCATAGATTGGATGTAGTGAGGACGCTGACGGCCAATCTCTACTTATCTGGTTACGTTATCGTAATGCAAGTGCAATTAAAATGACCAAAGTAACCTATTGCAGTGATTAACGATTCCATACTCATTTATGAGACCTATCATAAAACGTCCCGTTGAATCAGTCAAGTGTTCATCGACACGTAGTTCCTCACATCGTTTAAAGCTTGTGTTTATTTTGACTGCAATGTCGCTGCCAAAATCCACTTTAATTATTGAAAGCAGCGATTAATAATTTGTATTTATTTTGACTGCGAAGTAGGATTTCTCCACGGACAAGGGAAGTAATGATCCAAATTGATATCCGAATTAAAGTCACATATTTTCAGTCACTTTTCCAACCTTTATGTACATGTTTTGAACATTTGCGGGATCATTTTTACCCACAAATATAAGTATTTAATGGCCAAATGTAAAAACACAGACATAAAATGACATAATGTGGAGACAGCACTTAAAATTTCCACAGTGACTGTGCTAATGTTTTCTCGACTAAATTCAAAGATACAATACAAAAAAATTACAAAATTAAATACACTTTCTCCAATCCATATTAAGCTGAACGGGAGTGGTAGCTACACGAGTCTCTATTTTTGATTTTATATTCATATTACAAGACTAATCGTTTTTCTTTTGTCAGGACACAATATTTCCACATTAGCAGAATAAGCAAAGACGAAGAAGCATCTGTCATTCATGTCAGCTGTGCAAGATGAGTACAGACAGACCCAAACGGAATATCATCAAGAAGAAATATGTGAGTAAAATGTATATGTACTGCATACTGCTATAGACACATACTATGCATGTGTTTAGTGTATAGCAGAGTCAGTATCAACTCAAAATTACCTTGACATTGAGCTTCAAAGATCTCCGTTGCATTTCACAAAACTGCTAGATCGTCGAGCTTGGTTACTGAACACACCTCTTACAGTCACTGGCAACAAGATTAGATCCAAATCAAGAACTCGACTACTCTGGAGATAATTCTAAATTTTGAATGACACTGTCAGAGTTACTATACACAAGCTTCATGTCATGGTTGCAGTTTGCAGTGGTGTACAACGGAACAAACTACATTCAACGGATAGGTACTTGTTGTATTTTGATTACGTTATCTACCAAAATGAGTGTAGTAAATCATCACGCAACACATCTTGGTATTACTTAGCATTTTTTAAAATCAGATGCCAGTAAAATTTTAATTTTTTTGTGCTGATTCTGAATTTGCCCTTGTCTTTTTCTCTAGCACATCAGTTTTCCATAATAATAATAATAATTTAACAATAATATTACAGGGTTCCAGACTAACTTTTTGTACTGTTTGCACTGGTGCGAACAACTTTTTTTCTTGGTTGCACCAGCACAAAAGTTAGATGCACCAAAATTGTCAACTGCATCACAATCAACATCACAGTTAAACAGGTATAACATTATCAAAGGGGGAAAAATATTTACACTATATTGACTTATTGCTGTTTTATTTGGGAAGATATTTGTGCATTTTAATTATTTTGTAGCTTGTGACCTTTAATGTTCAGAAAATGAATAAAGCCAATCTCCAAGTATTCGACCGCTATTTCTGATCACATGCAAGTAGATTTTTTTTTTCTTCTTGAAACGTCAAGAAGAAAAATAGACGCGTTTCCAATCAGCGTCAAAAATAACTTTAGGGACACATAAAGCCACTTCTAATTAAAATTTGCTGTTCAACATTGTTATTATGTAGTGTAACGAGGCACTCATTTTGACAAATAAAAGATTTGCATTAGATCAGATTAAATACACAACCCAAAACGTTTAACATGATTACTTGGTTTGGAGGTTCAGTGCTTTCGTTGACAGTTTTCAGAAACGGCATTAATTGAATGTTTTGGTTCATTGTAAAATTGTACTTATTAATTTAGACATATTTGATTGACTAGCAACCAGTAAAGGCCGGTTCACACAGTGCCAAGAAAAAGTATTCCAGCTTCCTGATTTCAGATTTTTGGTTCCTGTGGTGGGCGATCAGTTCATACTCCGACGCTCAAGCGCTCTTGAGTTAACCAGCAAGATAACCTCCTGAAACATACCAGCATGTCTACTTTCGAATGAAGATATATGCAAAGAAAGAAATCCGAAACAAGGAAAAAGCAAATGCTTGTACATGGCAGCGTGAATTGAAAGAGTTTGGCTTTTATCTTTCTCGTTATTGACACCAGCAAAGTACAGTATTTTTTTTAAAATGTAAGGTTGTTGAAGAACCCTCTGTGATGTTTATGCATGTCGTTTGGCTCTTTAGGACATCAGTGATGGAATGCCTTGGTGTGAAGAGCGTCTGGTGCGCAAAGTTCTTTTCCTCTCCCTCAGGGAATTCCGAGACACACGCCGTGCCACACACGGACACTTACCTGCGCACGGGCACAAACGCAAGCATGTATCGAAAGCAACACTTTCACATGAACCACAAAAGTCAAGTCAAAAGCCCCAGCAACAAAGAGTCTCGCACAGACTGCAAAATATGCAGAAAAAAAGCCACGGTCTGGAAAAAACTCAAGTTAAGACAAAACAGCATCGTGATCATGCCAACAAAGTGCAAAAATCAAACTTGTCTCAGGATACGCATTCACGGAAAAGTAAAAATACTCATACCGAACAGCGCATGCACCCACAACGAAAAACGTGCCGAGAAAAAACTGCGCAGCACACCAGCTTTCAAGAACATTCAACCAGGACGTTACGGTCACATAAAACGTCAAAGTCATCATCCATGTCAAAATACACAAACACTACAAAGGAACCACAGCGAACCCAGCACAAGAACTCAGTGGAAAATAGTAGGCCACCCAAGAATGTGCGACCACTCTTGAGGACTCCTGTCGCGGCCAGGAAACAGATGTCACACTCTCCCAAAGGCATCAGAGGTCAGTTCCTGTTCTACTACTTCCATTTGATTGCTCAGTCTAACTCTATTGGGAGAAACTAACAATGGTAATCTAACTGACGTCAGTATCTGGTCGTTTTGCAGCAGCGGTGTCAAACTCATTTCATGTTGTGGGCCACATACGGACTCGGTGGGCCGAACCATTAAGATTATACCGTACTGTGCTATGAATCACCAAAATATCATCTCTTTCCTTTGTTTTGGTCTCAAGAAGCATTGATTGGCGCTTTCATATCATTTGCTACGTTGGGTCTATCTCGGTGACAGACTGAGACTGCCGTTTTCTTCCCCGATCAAAACAATGTTGTCTTCTACTGTGATAAAAACAGTGCACCCCCTCGCGGATAATCCACGAATTGCATTTTATTTAAAATATTAATTCTGTGTCTTTAATGCTTTTTTTTTTTTTTTACTTTTAAATTATCCCGCGGGCCGGATTGAACCTCCTTGGGGGCCGGTTCCGGGCCGCGGGTCGTATGTTTGACACCACCGTTTTACAGTCAAGCTGTGAAAACTGATTCATGGTTTATGATCTACAATCTATACAATTCTTATTTCATTTTGTGATGTGACATACCTGCAGAGTGGTGTCAAATGGTATTTTCGCCCTTTGCATATTCATCACATGTAAAGGTTTCAGTTCATCACACCCATTTTAATATTGAATTGAAAACAACTTTATTGTCAAATGTGCTGTACGTATGTGTAACATACAGCACAGATGAAATTTCTTTTATTTTTTTTCATAAATATCACACAGAGACGACGCAAGGAAATACATAATGCAGTTTCGAAGTGCCAATTTAATTTATTAAGGCATCCAAAACTACCTGTCCCTGTGTGAAAAAGTAATTGACCCGCTTGTTAAATCACAAATTATATGTGACTCACGACAGTTTTGGGAAAGCTGAGTTCAATTTCACAGGCAACACCTTCGTACCGCATATGTTGAATCACCAAATCACATCAATAGAATCTGTCAGACAAAGAGAAGGAGGCTACAAGATTTCAAGAAACAAATGCATTATACTCCGATCCCAGCATTTTGTATTTCCTTGGCTTGTCTCTGTGTGATATTAAAATTGGTTCGATGAACTGAAATCTTTGTGTGTGTGGTAAATATGCAAAGAACACAAAAAATCAGGAAGGGGGCAAATAGTTTTTCACGGCACTGAAACCAAGCAAAATCATTGTAGGTTAACACAAATTCACTGCTGAGTCTAACATTTCAACCCATTGGTTTAGGTTCCCTGGTCAATGGCACCGGTCAGTGTCTGTCCTTGCTGTCAGGAAGCTCGAGCTGGAGTTGGTCCTTAAAGGCACGCCCTCAGCGCCACCCTGTCAGCCTCTTTTGTGACAACGATGACCCACATAGCGGGAGGTGAGCTACTCTTGGGTGTTTTAAAAAAATATATATTTATTGTTTCACCCTTGTGTGTCTTTGTGTGTTGGAAAACTTGAAAATGAGTCATCACGTTTTGTTTTGTTTTTTTTGTAAGTCTGGAACACTTAAAAATCTAAGGAATGATGAGCAAACAATTGACATTATCCTATGTGTGATACATTGAGACCTACCTCAGGAAAGAATGGAGCATACTTTGATTATGCCAAAAGGCTTACGTTTTTTATTTTTCCCCTCATTATCCTTGAATTCAGATTAGTTTTGTTTGTTTGTGTAGGCCAAGGTTGCAAGCGCAGAGAAAATTTGCCCAGTCTCCACCCAGCTCTCCTGGTCCACCACCGACATCATCGACACAGTGTAGGCACAACCCCAGCCTGGCAGTCGTCACCAGTCTCACCAGGTGTCGACCAAAAACTGAGGACTTCTTATCATTTCTCTGCCTCAGAGGTAAGTCTCCATGATGAAATTCATTCATTGACTCAATATCAATTCATTTAAAGACACAATGTCTCTCTTTTTAATTGTAATCTCAAGTATTGCTGTATTGGATATCAGATGAAAATCTGCTCATGTTCCCATTCCATGTGGGAACTACAGTCCAACCTCGGTTTTCGGACGTCTCTGTTCTCGACCTCGGTTTTCAACCAAAAATTTCGAGTTTTTTTATGCCTCGGATGACGACCGAATTTCAGTTCTCGAACAAACTGAGCGCACTTGAATGAGTCACTTGACTCCTCTCGCCTTCCTTACACGAGAAAGTGATGCTTCCTCGTTTAGCGTTCCATGGTGAACAGACATGTTCAATAAAGATTTTTTTTTTTTTAAAGCGTGGTTTCGGTTTTCGAACAAATCAGTTTTCGAACAGCCTTCTGGAACGGATTATGGCCGAAAACCGAGGTATGACTGTATATCCTTCTTTGCAGTTTATCTCCTGATAGGACAAATGGCATTGTTGTTTTGAGTTTCATCATTCAGTGCATCACATTTGTCACTTGGGCTGTGACATTATACACACGCATATAAGCTTAGGTATGCTTGGAAAAATGTGAATAAATTGGTGCTAAGTGAACCAGGACAAAGTGCGGAGTTTAATACACACAAGGAGTATGTGTTGTGATTTGGTGTGGATCAGTGTACCAAAATGTATGCGTGAACACAGACAAAGTCTGGGGTTTTAGCACCTGATCTGTATTTTAGCATCTAATGCAGGGTTGTCAAAGTCATTTCACATTGTGGGCCACATACGGCCTCCGTAGATGTCAAGTGGGCCGGACCATTAAAATTATACCATACTCTGCTATAAATAACCAAAATAATATGTGTGTTCCTTTGTTTTGGTCTAAAGAAGCACAAGAACATTAGGAAAATGTTTAAATTTAATGAACATATCTTTTACAAACCATTTCATGAAGCACCTTAGATTTCCTGAGACAAATGTGCAATTTACTTTTATCATTCACATATATGCATTGCAACTGATCCCACTGATTGTACAAAGGCACAAAACATTAACTTTAAGTAATTGGTATTGAAAAATATAATCATGCATTTTAAGATTAAACGAGATTTATAAAAAAAGGAATTTTTAAACCATTTACACATGTGCATATCAAATCTAAATTTAATCCCTGCCTACTCCTTACACACTAAGGAGAGTGCTATAATATGTGTGAAGAATAAAGTATCCTTGATAGCGTCTGCTGTGTTGGGTCTGTCTCAGTGACAGACTGAGACTGTGGTTGTCTTCTTCTCTGATCAAAGCAATGTTGTCTTCTACTCTGAGCAAAACAGTGTGTCCCCTAGCGGATACTCCATGAAGTGCACCTCATTAAAAATATTCATTCTGTGTATTTTTTCACATTTAAATTATCCTGCGGGCCTGATCAAACCTCCTTGGGCCATATGTTTGACACACCTGATCTAATTGTTCTTATGCTGTTCACTCCGGTGCACTGTCACAGACATAACTAAATAAAATCATTTTTCTCTGTGACCTCAGGTTCATCAGCATTGCCAAGAAACATGATCTTCTTGAGCGGACGGGATTTTAATTCGCATCTTTCCACACGCCCCCAGACTGTCGCTGATAGGAAGAACACGATCACACACGCAGGTGCCCTCCTACTTATAAAAGTGATAACACTGTTCAAATGTAATCAAAGGCGCATTGTAAAGAAAAAAAAATGCTTTTGAGGAGCACATAAACCCATTGAAACCCTGTGCCTCCCACATTATACATTTCTCTCTTAACTCATTCACTCCCAAAGACGTTTTTATATGTCTTTTCAGACTTGGTCCAGAATTGGCTGGTACTGAATGAGTTAAGCATCAAGAGATAAATACGAACAAGAATGGCAATGCATCTTTTAACCTTCTATTCTAAGCACTGTATTTTATGTCATCATCCATCCACTTCGGTTTATTCTGGGTCGGGTTTAAGATAAGAAAAGAAAACTTTTATTTGGCTCACAATGGCGAAATTCCCAATTTACAGTAGCAAAATTATCAAAGAAAGTAGAGGGAGAAAAAGTATATCAATAAATATAAAGCATATTAAAAATGGGTGAGTGGGGCAGAGTCCAGGTTTTCAGGTCTGTCTATTCAATAGCCCGGCAGGAACGAGCGGCGGTACCTCTCCTTCTTGCAGCACGGGTGTATCAATCTTCAGTCTCTCACTGAAGGAGCTGCCCAGTGCTGTCAGGGGGGCCCAGTGCAGCGTGGAAGCACAGACTTCCCTTTCTCCAGGCACTTCGTCCCGCTCCTCAGGGGCATACAAAGGTCTTCCCAGACCAACTGGGAGACATAGTTTCTCCAGCGTGTCCTGGGTTGTCCCCGGGGCCTCCTCCCGGCGGGCTATTCCTCAGCACTTCACCTGGGAGGCATCCAGGAGGCATCCTGATCAGATGCTCGAGCCGCCTCATCTGCCTCCTTTCAATGCTGAGGAGTAGCGGCTCAACTCTGAGACACTCTCGGGTGACTGAGCTTCTTACCCTCACCTCGAAGGGAGATCCCAGACACCCCGCCGAGGAAACTCACTTTGGCCGCTTGTATTAGGCATCTTGTTCTTTCACACAGCTCATGGCCATAGATGAGAGCAGGAACATAGAGCGACTGGTAAATCGTTCACTTCGCCTCTCAACTCAGCTTCCTCTTCCAATAAATGCAATAGTGAAAGCTTGTGGTAAAAATCTTTGCAAGCGCATGCTCTGCTCGCTCCGTCCATCCACTTGAATGAGAGGTCACCAGCAATAGCTCTGCTTCGGACGCTGGAGCATGATGACGATAATGTGGTGACAGCAACTCGGAGAGGCAGCCAAATGAATGAGGAGCAACCGAATGAATAAGACCGAGCTCTCCTTTCAGTATGAATGAGAGGTTCCTCTCATTATTGAATTGACCTGGTATGCGGTGTGTGCCGCTAGTGAAAATCTTCACACCGAGCTCCCCCGTTCCATTCACTGGTATATTCTAAGGCCTGACAGATAGCAATTTTCTTCAGGGCAATGCCGATTTTTGCCAGGAAGAAAATCGATCTCACTGATTAATCAACAGATTCATTAAAGTTGTTTAATTTTACACTTTATGGATGGTGACTGGGCAAGCACTCCAGGGACCCAACTTTTTGTATACAAGCAAGCAACTTATTCACTCCCAAAGACGTATTTAGATGTCTTTTCAGGCGCCACGCATTGAATCCCAGCTCCTCATTTTATATCGACTATACTTGAAAAGAGCCTGAAAAGAAAAAGAGTTGACTTATAAAGACAGCTGGGAAAATGAATGCAATAACAAAAAAGCCTGAGTTATTCTTGAGCGGTCCACTTGCATGCTGATGGGAATGTATTTTGTCTTTCGTGTGTTGTCTTATAGTGCGGCCAGACTGTAGGTCTCTGAACTTTGGAGGCCCTGACTCCACAGAAGGCAGCTCCCTCTGCCATCTAACTGCTCGGGCACAAAGGAGAAGGGAAAGAGAGAGGAAGGAGGAGGCAGGACAGAGGATAAAGAATGAATGTATGGAAGCTGGCAGGCGAGATGAAGTTTCAAAACACCACCTGAGACCAAGACACTTCTCCATACAGCTCAGAAGGAATAAAAAGGTTTGGGTTTTTTTGCATTTCATTTCTGTTTCTGGAAGATGTCTAGATTATCGCGTTGAGATGGGTCTGTTTTTGTTGTGGAGGGAGAAACATTTCCCATTGTCTTCACATGTCTTAAAATTGAAACACTGTTTACTGTTGATTTTTATTTACAGTCAAACCTCGGTTTTCGAACGTCTCGGTTCTCGACCAATTCGGTTTTCGACCAAAAATTTCGCGTTTTTTATGCCTCGGGTGACGAACACAATTCGGTTCTCAAACAAACTAAGCGCACTTGAATGTACCATTTGACTTTTTTTCCATTGTGAGCAGACGTGTTCAATAAACATTTTTATTTTAAAAACTGCGTGGTTTCAGTTTTCGAACAGCCTTCTGGAACGGATTATGGCCGAAAACCGAGGTTTGACTGTATTTATATTTTAAATGTATATTTTAAATCTCACACAACTCATCTTGTTCTCTAAGGGACGATGTCATGTCTAATGAAAGTAAGCAACCAGTAACCGCACTACATCTACTGAGTATGTCGAGTATGGCTTTTATTATATTAACGAACAGCTCTGCTTACCTTTTGGTTTTGACGTGAGTGTTTCAGACAGTGGAGTTTGGCTGTGACCAGAGAGTGTCACATTTTCATGGGGAGGAGGGCTGAGAAACTGGGTGTGACAGCGGTTATTATGAACATTTATAAAATGAAGACTTGCTCGCACAAAAGCCTGGTTTATGTGGAGCCTTATATTCTGATTAGAATTGTGTTAGAAGACCAAACCAAATGAAAATGCTCCATATAAACACATCAGTCAGAAGAAACAGGTCTTCATCAATTTTGCCCTCTTTAGTCCATGTTCTCTCTCAGAAGTGGTTTTTGCCTGACGTTTTGTAAAGAACACATACCGGTCAACTTGTACGTTTTCCCTGTATTTTATATGTTTTTTTATCATTTCAAATCATGCACGGCGTATTACAACTTTTATACGGAAAAAAAAAAAAACAATTGTGAACCGATCTCACAAAGACCATTTTGGCTCAAATCCAGATCGTCTCACCTGCTGGTAACCAACGACAATGCCGTCGTCGATCGCTACTATTGTCACGGCAAACCAGCAAAAGTAATCCTCAATCATATATTTTTTTTCATCGGATCGATTAAGCATGATGTGCGCATGCGCGGTAAGCCGTTGTACGGGTTTTTGTTGCTTTGTAAGGGGAATCGTAATCATTTATAAGGGCAGCTATTAGCCAGGGGTGTAGTGGGCGTAGTACGCGGGGGTACGCCGTCCACCCACTTCTCCCGACGCCACATTCAATTTTTATTTCGGTTTTAGCCCTGCACTAAAATGACAGAGAAAAAGCAGAAAAACATTGGTTTTTATTGTCGGAAAGAGAAAGACGCCTCCAGTATCCAGACACCCAATTCAGAGACTTTGTGTGAGAAAGTTGAGCAACCAGTCAGCGCCAACACCGAAGTGGTTGCATGGTGATGCTAGCACGGAGGTGGCGGGGAGCTCCAGTAGCTCACCGTTCGCGATTTGGAGTGAAGACATGTGGAAGAGAAAGAAGGAGGCCTATCCCTGGAGCGATGGAAGGAGGTTTTTTTGCTTTCGAGGCAGCGCTGTCTGCGGGTTATTGAAATGTTTGTTGATCATTGTTCTAATGCGAGTTATGCTTCATAACGTTGGCCTGTGATTATTTTGGAGTAGTAAAACATTCAATTTAACGTTAGTTCAACTGGTGTTGTAGCCTATGATTGATGTTCTGTATGTATATATAGAACATCCCAGAATCGCGTACACCCACTTAAAAAAATCCCTACTACACCACTGCTATTAGCTGAGGTTGACAGGTAGGAGAACTGACCCAGGGACGTTTGCTTTTGTCAGCTTTTATCAATCCTTCGAAAATGTCCAAGGCAAACATCAGCATAGTGAGCGATCGCCCGACTGGTGAACACTTTTTCTGGGTGATTCACATTTACGTAAAACTCTCAGAACGCCTCATTGAATTGAATACAACTTTATTGGCAAATGTGCTGTACGTATGTGTAACATACAGCACAGATGAAATTTCTTCCCCCTCAACATAAAACTAGAGGAGCCGCTGCGGGTGTCCGCGCCGCCATCAAAAGAAAAGTTGACCAAAGAAATGACAAAATAATACAAGACAACACATGAAACACAGATAATTGTGCAATCTTAACCACTTTCCTGCATACACTTTGTTGTTTGAAGCCATAATAGATGAAAGAGGAGCGAGTCAAAGTGTCCTTTTCACCAGTGGATCAAAGACGTCATGCGGCAATGTGCACACGTCTGCTACAAGCTAAGCTGTAGCAACAGAAGCTGTAGCATCCATTAACGAAAAAGAGAGATTGGCTCTCTTCTCCTGTCCTCTTCTCATGGCCCGAAGGGCGAATGACGAGGATGCTGCATAGACACATATTGATCTATCTACTCGCACAGACACATAGGGTAGAGGTCCCTCTTAGCCAATGGGATGCCAGGATGATGCTCGGTAATGGCCAATGACAGAGCAGCTATAGGTATGTTGCGTTCAGGAAACTCGGAGCTGCGAGAAGCAGCCCATACTGTATTTTTACCTTAAGTATCTTGAAATTTCTTTCGTAACAAGAGGCAATATTTTCCTTTTGAGGCGTTTCGTAACTTGACACTCTATGAAGGGACGTTCGTAAGTAGAGGTACCACTGTATATGCACGCCCTAATTAGTCCCATAAATTCCTGTTAATTCCCATGGAAAGATTCCAACTTTGAAAATTCCCAGAATTTGTCAACCCTATTTTGAGGTAACCCGAATGCAATATCACTTGTGTTCAAATGATCTTTCCATGTTCCAGGTCTCCAAGGTTTCCAGAGTGTCTGACCATAGCCCCTCCTTTGTCAGATCTGTTTCAACCTTGAAGCCTAAGACAGGGGGTGGCGGCCAGCGATCTCCAAGGCCCAGCAATACCTGTAAATTAAGGGGCCACTCCAATAACCGACCAGAAGTCAAGAGCAATCACCTCTCCCAACACAGCAACCACCAACTGCCTCACAAACAATGCCTAACAGTTTGTAAGTTCTACAGAAACCCCAAGACTCATCGAGGTCTTCAGAACTCAGGAAAAAATCCAAGCAGGGCACCAGCTCAAATGCCATTGACTCCTAACTTAGCCACCAGACAGCTCAGCGAGACCCCTGGGGTTGTGAGATTGTCTCGAAGAAAAAGAGGCCTCCCACCAGACGGGAATCCAAGTCCTCCCAATCATTTTTCTACCGACAATCCATTCAAGAAGTGCAGTATGCAACAGTCCAATGGGAATGTCCGACTGGATAGCGACTACTACAACGGTGAAATGGAGGCTAACTATAAGGAAGATGTTCAAGTAAAACCTGCCGTCCATAAGGTACGAAGCGCTGGTAGCCTTGATGCAGAGTTTATACAAGACGCACGTATCGGCGAGCTGAAATTAGTGAGGGACAGTGATGTAACTGAGGACACACCAAACAGTGTGAATGTGGGAAAGTTTGGCTCGTCAGCAAGCATCACTACTCTTGAGGTCAAAGATAAATCTGACCTCGGTCCAGGCAGTGAGGTCATGTGCAGAAATGTGAGAGAAAAACGGCTCCAGAGGAACTTGACAGAGGGGTCCGCTCCAATCTCCAAAACAATTCCTAGGATTACCGTTCCTGGGACTGTTATCAGAGCTGCGGGACACACTCCTGTTCCTAAAGCTCTACTCAACTCAGTGACGTCACCATACGGACATAGCAAGCCACCAGCGAATAATTCTGCCAAACACAGTCCAAAGGGAACGAAAAAAGGTGCTAGCAAAGACATTGTCTCTTTCATTTCACCAGCCAGCAGCTGCTTTGTCGATGATTCCAAATGTGAATCGTCCAAGGGCTGGACTGATGACTCAACAAAGGATGGTAGCTATTCTGTCACTTCCAAGGGCTCTACAAAATGTCTTAGGCAGATCAAATCTACTACCTCAACAGTTAAAACTAGGAGCAGTCCTAGAATCCTTCTCAAGCACTAACAAACACCTGATCTGCGGCTCAACGTGTTTACAGATTCACTGTTTACTCTGTTAAGATTTAAGGTCATGGAAATGATAAGTATATAATGTACACCCACAGCATCTAATGATTTCCCCCACACCCCCCCAAAAACAAATCCTCTTTATCTATTAGCCATGGGTTGTCTATACCGCTTATCCTCGTTAGGCTCCCGGGTGAACTGGCGCCTATCCCAGCTGACTTTTGATGAGACCCTGAACTGGTTCCAGCAAATCGCAGGGCACCCAACCGTGAGAGTCGTCTAGTAACTTTACGTGCATTTTTGGGCAATGTGCGAAGAAGCTGGAAGACCATGAGAAAACCCACACAAGCGGGAAAAACAAACAGCAAACTCCCAACAAGAGATTCGAACTTTGAACCTCAGAGCTGTGTGGCAGGAGTGCTAAAACCTAACCCACCGTGCTGCCCATGAACTAATATATTTACGTAATATTATGAAATATAGTATTACTTCACTAATTCCTTTTGTTAACAAAAGCTACAATCTCAAAATGCATAGCATTATAAAAATTAAAGCGTGTTTAGAATTGTAGTTTGTAATCAACAAGTGTACAACAAAGCATCGTTAAGAGATGGTTCTTTATTTACAGTACGTGCAGCTACTGTAGGCCCTACAATGTAGGGAAAAGAAAATCTTGCAACCGCAAGTTCAATCATTGAAAATTTCTGACTTTTAGTTGTATTATCTTTGTAAATGCAAAATATTTGATACAGCTCTTGTATTGACTCACATTAGATGGTGCCGGTGTACAAAATCTTGTGGCCAGTGAGTGTATTTAAAAGACCACCACTGGATACTGCTGTAAAATAGCATCTTATGTACTTGTATACACTTGTGTGTTATGATATGTGTGTGTGTGGTTGTTTTTTTTAATGTATCTGTACAGCAAAAATAATGTGAGCAATATAATTGTTGTTTATCCATTAAGTGGATATAGTGAACGGTCACTATATCAAATAATGATTTCAGGTGCTTCCATGTAATATCTTGATTTTTGTACCTAGGAATCATACTACTTTTCTGCTCTTATTTTAAGGGCTGTCCTCACTAGTATTGACATGTTCATGCAAGGTACAGTCCCCTCCAAGAATATTGGAACGGCAAGGTTTTGTTTTTGTTGTATACTGAAGACATTTAGGTTTCAGATTAAACGATGAATGAAAATGAGGCAGGAGCTCAAAAGTCCAGCTTGTATTTCATGGCGTTTACATCTTGATGTGTTAAAAAAAAAAAAAAAAAAAAAACACCAGACAGCGATGATTTTGTTTGAAGCCTCCCACTTGTCAAGAGTGCAAAAGTATTGAAACAGACATTATTAAAGTGATTAACATTTATGACTCGGGGCCGTCACCCTTATTTGTGATAACTGCGTCAAGTCTGCGACTTGTTGACTTCCCCTGGCTCTTGCATTCGTTATTTGAAATGCTTTTTCAGGACTTTACTACAACCTCTTTTAGCTCTTGTTTGTTCCTAGGGGGTTCTCCCTTCAATCTCCTCTTAATAGGTGAAATAAATATTGGGTTAAGATCCAGTGATTGAGTTCCCCCTGTCCTTTGTTGTAGTGGCAGTGCGCTTTGTGTCTTTGTGTTGTGGCACATTGAAGCTTCTCCCGATTAGTTTGGGTGTTTCTTCACTGCTTTTAGAATGTTTCTGTCATCAGCTACTGTTGAAACTGTTGGCCGACCTGTTCAATGTCTGTTGCCTCGGTACACAATTAGTTTTTCTTTTTAGGACATTCCAAATTGCAGTACTGTATTGTCTCTGCCCAATTTTTGTGAAATAGCTCCGACTGTTTTTTTCCCTCTCATCTTCAAAACAGTTTGCTTTTCTCCCACAGGCTACCTTTTGGTCGTCATGTTTGCTGATGAGCAAATGCAGTTTTCATAGGTGAAACCAAAGCAAGTTGAGCAACGAGAAACACCCATCAGTCACATTTTGTAAAACATTTGCTCACTTGAAAAGTGAGGGCTTCAAACAAAAGGTGCTGTGTCTTGAGTCTAGATTGAAATCCCATTCAAATAAAAGCGGGAATCCTAAACTTTTGTCTCATTTTCACCTTTTGGTTTGAAACTCACATGTTACTCGTCAACCAAAACAAAGGACTTCACATTGCGGCCCCAAACCTTTCTGACACATCTAGGACTCACATTGAAAACCTCCCTTCTTTTTGACTTGTGTGTGTGGTATTGCAAGTGACCACGAAATGCATCTGCTACATGACGTCATGTAAAGTTGAGGTCATCGTGAGCAGCTGCGCTACCGGCTTGTCTGTATAACAGGCTTTTTACTGTTGCACATTTCCTTCTCTGTTCAGTGGACAAATGTTGTGAAGTGCTCATGAATAAAACTGGTCTTTGTATATATTTCTTTTCTTGGCACTCATTCTAAAAGTCTTTGTGTGCTTATTAATGCACGTACATCCATCGATTATCTGAGTGACTTATCCTCACATTTCTATTTGAACCAGTAAATGTATTGGCCAAGTCATGGACATAACACCTGTTTTTTTTAAATTTGGGCATTCACTGTCGGGTTAGGGAACAAGAAGGCATGCTAAAAGTTCAATGTGCATTCTAGGTTCATCTCGAAGTTTCCCTGGAAAGCATAATATCCTGAACGAGGAGTGTGTGTTTTCCTCCTCGCAGTTTGGAGGTTTATTTCCTGCTAAGAGGCACTTCAGCAGGAATTTCAACATTATTTATGTCTTTTAAGTCCCCAAGATAATTTTCCTAATTAGAGATCAGTCATGGATTTTAGCAAAGGATAAAGTTAAATTTTTTCTCTCATGCCATACTGGTGTGAAATTACTTGGAAATGGGATAAATATTTGTTACAGTGAGGCCAATACAGTCTGTAAAAGACGTGTCTTATTGTGTTTTATATTTAGTAATTATAATCTAAAACTATAAGTAGAGAATTCCAATTGTTGGTTAGTTTTCAGAGACAGCGGATAGACTAGCAGGGGTGGGCAATCCCAGGCCTGGAGGGCCGCTCTCCTGCATATTTTCCAACTCTCCCTGTTACCACACACCTGATTCCAATGAACAGGTTCAATATCAGGCCTCGTCAGAGTTTACCGATAATCTGATCATTCAAATCAGGTGTGTAGCAACAGGGAGATTTGGAAAATATGCAGGAGAGCGGCCCTCCAGGACTGGGATTGCTGCACTAGAGTGACATTTTGTGTGATATCCAGACAACAGCCAGCCGTGAACGTGATGAGACAGTAGGGGGCAGTATTATATTCCCGATGCCGTTAAATTTCCACGTAAGAAGAAGAAGAACGGAAGACAAGCTGCAGCTTCTGTCACAACAGGGTTGTCAGGGGCCACTTGTGTTCTATACTGTGAAACGGGTCCATCTCAGAGGACGACAACCTCACTGGAGATAAACGACACCAGTGGCATCATGTTCGAGAATTTCAGAGAAAGACTTCACATGGTGCAACAGGATTTAACGACGGGGTTTGTCTGATTTGCGTAGCATTTCTTTGATTTTCTGTTACGTTTTCCTTTAGTATCAGGATGTAGACTACGCGCGTATTCGTTGCGATCAAAATGAGCTGGCATTCCATTAAATACCACGAAGCAAAGTTGATTAGAAGTAGCCTCAAGTCACCGAGGAGCCGTTATCTTGGTTTCCTGAGCATGTAAAAAAAAATAAAGCTTTGAAAACGGCAAACTTTCACGAATGATTAGGTGCGTTTATGTCATTTGCGTTTTCGCTTTGGGACGCAAAATTTGGGCTGTTGTAGTCTGTGTGCGCCTTTCCTGTTTATTGCTCTCAGCTGACGATCATGTGACGTCGGGTCGAGGAGGTTTAGCAGAATGGAGCCGTACATAGTTTGCGGGTAAATGCGAACAAATTCCTATTGCCTTGGCAATGTGTTTCAAGAGGAATATAATCGCGAAACGACATCAAGGAATGTAACACGTATGTATTACACACAGCAGCATTGCCCAGATTCCCAAATATGCCCCTGGAGCAGTCTTTCACAACCTTTTATTGAGTCAAGGCACCACCAAACAAAGATGTACCAAAAAAAAAAAATTGCACACACTTAAAGTATGTACATTCTGCCATCTAGTGGAACAGAATTATTTTGTCTGCCTGTCACTATACAATGCTGACATAGAATACATTATTTCTAGTAAATTTGAATCAATTAAGTGAAATTGGAAACACACCTGATGAGGAAAAAGTGAGGAATCACTGCTCGAGGGGCAGCGAGTGGCGCTTTTCCAAACAGTTACCTGGGGCCTTGCATGGCTTTCATACTAAAGTACGGCCTATGGCCAAATGCAGGAAACGTCGCATGCACAAATATATCTCAATGTATGAATTAGTGTGTACGCATGAATCCAAGTACATTCGTTGCATACATGTCAATCAATGTGGAAATGTTGGAAGTACCAGATCCCTCCCTCTCCACGCCCCCTATATACATGCAAATTACTGTAAATGACCCAGCAATGAGAATAATCACTCTGCGTGACCCAAAGATCACATTTCAAGGCATGAATGAATCACCAATGAAAAAAGAGAAATGTAACCAAATGTGAGATACTGTACTGGTAAATGTAGACGAGGTCTCTCTGTGCGGCCTGACACCAAGAGGCCAGGCTGCGGATCGGTGGTTGGGGAACGCTGCTGTAGGAGATGAAAATGTCCTGGAAAGTAATTTCAAGAAGAGTGGGAACCCTGTACTAGTGATCAGAAATTACATAGAGTCGTATAATGCTGTATCACAAGAAGATAAAGTCATTCTCCCAACGCGTCCTAGACCAGCGGTTCTCAACCTCTTTTTTCATTGTTATACCACCCTATGAAATATTTTTTTCAGCTAAGTAACGCCTAACCAGCATTTTTAATGGGAAGAAAAGTAGAGCGCTGAGCCATCAGTGTTTGATTTATTAAATGTTGAAACTCCATTTGTAGTGGTACATCTAGAACTATTTGGAAATAAAAAGATATTAAAAAAAAAAAGACAAAGAATTATACTCAACATTTGTGCATGTAAAATTGTATCTCAGTATAGATTTGTTCTCAATAAGAAATCATTAACTTAATTTTAATGAAAAACAGAAATTCATCACGAAAAATTGCTCCTAATTCGTATAATAGATGCTCATCAAGAGTTCCAGTAAAATACTCACGGCTGACTGAATTATTGTTGGCTTGTTCCCAAACGACCGCTATTTTGGATTTGTTCTGGATGTTGATGCCCCCAGTCGCTCGACTGCCTTTGTTAAAGAGGCCAACATCTCAGAATCCGTAACGGCTTGCACAGAAGAAAATAAAATACTCGCCTTTGCAAACAAGCCTCTTACTTTATTCTTTCACTGAACTGAACTGAAAGTACTGAGGATTCTAAGAGCCCCAGAAAATCCCATATTTAATTCATGGCATTGAAGAGTTGAGACCCAAATCGGTAAACTATATAGTACACAATTAATGCATTATAACTATTCTAATAACTATGATACATGTATAAAATATATAAGAACCAAATGTTGTGATAATCTCTCTTTTGAGACTACGGTATTTGTGTTAGATAATTCATTTGGTTTTCCTCCAAACAGCTTGAAAACACTTGGAGATAAATCAAAAGAATCCAAAAGCAGCAGCAGCAGCAGCAGCAGCAGCAGGAGGAGGAGGTCCAGGTCAGTTTAATTCGGTGTCAAATGCTTTTCTCCAACCTTGTACCCGCAAAAGAAATAAGCGTAGTGCAACAATATACGAATACAACCCTTTGGTAATAATACAGTTTGATTCAGAAGTTTATACGAATCCATCCTGAACAAGAGCAATAATTATGTAACTGGTTCTTTTCCTTGTTCTGGGCATTTTATCCTTATAAGGAAACTACGACCATAATTAACTATTTCTTCCACAGGTACATGTGGAATTATAAAAACTGTTAAGTGCTGTTTTAAAACACTATGTGTACAGCCGACTGGGTGTCGAACTATCAAGCCACGCATGCCCAAAAACCCGGAAACGTGTTTACTGTATGTTTGAAATTGGGCGGATCACTCATGCTTATGTCACATGTAATTTAGATAGCGGGACTCAACCTGTGCGGTTTATCAATACAAGCTGGCTTGATTACAGTAATGGTCCATTTCTTCACTTCTGTCACAATACATCATCAAATCACTCGGCTTGCATGATCCATTCGTTGACGTTTTCTCAGTAATAGATAAACAATAATATCCATTGAGATTTTAAACCTCACGTATTTATGCCCAGCCGGTTTATGACACTTTTACATATCTTGTTCCTTGCTCAGGTATGAAGAAAGTCTTCCTCATTTCAGTGCTGGACTCGACATCCTCAGCAGGTACGCGCAGATCATCAGACCGACGGTACTTTATGATTTGGGCCAACAGTATAAAATGTGTTTTTTGCAGGTATGAGGGAGTTGGTTTCTGCTTCACAAAAAAACAAAAGACTCTGCTCAGGTTGCAGAGGTATGTTCAGTCCTTCGCTATTTCTTTCTCACAATATTGCTTCGTTAACTTGTTTTGATCGGGAAAACACTCCTGCTCAAAGATATTGGACATATATCCAGTAAATGGTCATGCTCATAACATCCATGTTGGAGAGGATACTTCACATGTTGTCATGGAAACACCGTGTCTTGTCTGATGAAGGTTTTTGGAAACTGACGTTGACTGATAAATTCGAGTTGGAGGGTGCTAATTGTTCACAGTGGTCTGGTCTGTCGCTGAGTAGTTTTGCTCCTCTCTGTGGCTTTTTTTAGGCCATTGACGGGGATGTGGTGATGCTGTCGGCGCACTGGGAGAAGAGACGATCAGCGCTGACACAACTACAGGAACAACTACAGAACTTGCCCGCTTTCATCTGTGAACTTGATGCCATCACTGCGTCAATAGGTGCCACGTGCCCGTGGAAATCCGTTCATTTTTCTTACACGCTTAAGTACTCTTGCGCTCGAGTTGTCTTGCGAGATAGGTCACACAGCAGTGGAAGGTGGGAGGGAAAGCAAACTTGACTCAATGTCTTAGGAGCGAGGACAAAAAGCATGACTCTGCCGACTACGTGTTAGCATGACAAGTGAAGTGACATAATTCTACAAATTGACATATAGCAGTTGACTAGCAGTGCCCGTGGTGCACAAATGTTAGCTAGTGAAAAGTTTTCTGCCTCATTCATAACCTGTAATTGTTCTACTAGTATGACAAAGTTATCCATCCATCTATTTTCCAAACCAAACCGCTTATCCTCACCTTTGTGCAGGGATGTCATTCGGTAGTAGGAAAAAAAATTCTACTAAGACATACCGAGAATCGTTCTTCTAGTGTGCGGAATTGTCTAACTCGGGGGTCGGTAACACGCGGCTCTTTAGCGACATCTGGTGGCTCCCTGGAGCTTTAGAAAAATGTTTGAAAATGGAAAAATATTTTGATAGTCGGCTAATATAGCTCAAATAGATATAGATACATGTTGCAGCTCCCAAAAAGAAGAGCTGTGGTGTTGGTTTTTTAAAACATACTTTATTTATGCTTTTAACAGTCTCGACAAACACAGACACGTCTGCGTCCGACTCCGTGCTTTCTCTCTTCTTGTTCGACTCGAGAGGCGTTCAAAGACAGCCTCCGAAAAACGGAAAGTCATGATCACATCACTGACACTAAAAAAAAAAAACGAAAATAATGCACCAAAACAGAAAATCAAGCGAGGAAATCACAAAATAAATTCTATGGGGGCGTTTGTGAACACACAACAGAGCAATGAATAACAAACAATTCTGAGACAGTAGAGTCTCCTACATACATACAGCATGTGTTTCCTTCATTGTAAGTTTTATAGAAGACTTTTATTTTTTTGCGGCTCCACACATATTTGTTTTTTGGTTTTTTTTTGTGTCCTATATGGCTCTTTCAACATTTTGGGTTGCTGACCCCTGGTCTAACTAGTGAGAACAAAGAGCATACTAGTACAGCGACAATACAATGGATAATATCGAATACATGCTCAAACATATTCCCCAAGCTGTTTTGGGGCGAGGCCCTCTATGCCCTTTTGCTTTTTAAAATTTTCCTCAATCAGAATAAACATGAAGGGAAATTTCAATAATGAAGTAATAAATGAAAAAAAGCACTGCCAGTTGGAAAATTACTCTTCGACACGTGAAAATATCAAGCTCATTTCGTGCATAGTTCCACGCTGATTGAAGAACGTCCGTGCGTGTGCGTGTGTGTATGAGCAGCTCATCTGGAAGGTGACTTTGAGGAGATGGAGAGCAGGCTGGTCTTCTTGGAGACACTATGTTGTCAGTGTGAACAGCAGACACTCAAGCAGCATCATATGGACCAGCTGGAAGTCTACAAGAAAAAAAAGAGGTCTGTGCTTTATCACCTGCTTTTATGCCTTTTCTAATCAATGTCTTGATAGGAAATACTGCACTGAAGTACATCGCTGATGAGCCCATGCTTGGTCTTCCGAATGCATTCACCGAAGTTATGTTGATAACAAACCTGTCGATGTCCTGCTAAATGTTAAACAATTAAAACGTCAACAAATCAAAACCGCTTCAGGAGGAAACTTTCCTTTGTGCTGATTTCAGCTTTTTCCATTGCTCTTTTGATTACGCAAAACTCATCCGTTTTTAATGAGAACCTTTCTGTCTCTTTTTTACAGGCGAGAACTGGAGGCACTGGAAGGTGAGCTGCATTTTTTAAAATTGTTTTGGCCCAGACATGGCCACCGCCTATGTCCAGTGGCTACATAGTCATTACTGGAGTATTTTTGATGAAATGGAGCAAAACATAAACATCACCCAAGGGGGCGTAAATCTCCCTTTGACTACGTGGTAGACTTTTAGGAAGACTTCCGTATTGTGGAGGACACTGCTGCACATACTGTGAGCAAAGGCTCCTTGTTTCTATTTCCAGAAAAGTACTGGAGTACTTTTGAGCATTAGTAAAAGCCGTGCAAGTCTACCGCACTTGCTAATAGCCAGCTACAAAATTATGACCATTTATATAATCCAATAAGATCCAATAGAAGAACCGGAAAGAAAAAAAAATGGTCAGTTCGGTTTTGAGTGACACGGTCACACTGATGTTATTTTACCAGGACGCTTATTGAAGTAAACCCGAGCGTAACAATCTTTATGAAGGTCAAGCTTATTGTATTGCTCTGCTCATTTCGGACGGTGAAATGAAAGTGGCCATAATGTTGGGGCTGTTTGTTCCCTCTCGACAACTGTGACAGGTGAAATGAAATTCCATACAATGCATGAAGAGTGTTAGTCCTTTTGTATCATAAAATTAACACTGTTGATAACGATGGTGTGTTTCCTTGTTTGTAGTGGATCTGAACGCAGAACATGCTCAGAAACTTTCCAAGCTTGAGCTTGCGAGGCAGCAGAAATTGAGAGAACGACAGAAAGTCTATGAAGAAGCCTTTAACCAAGACTTGGAGAAATACCGCTCCACTGGATATCTTGAGCCCAGAGGTGAACATTCTCTGGCTGAGCACTCTTGAGTTACATGTTTTACGTGCCCAAACGGATCGCCTGCATTACTTCATATTCAGCGTCTTAAGAATTGGCCACATGTGTGTTTGTGTACGACTGAAGAACCAACAGAAGCGGATGCGGTCGTTCTGGATCAGATGGCTGTAACCAACCTTTCGGACCAGGAGGCGTTGGATGATTTCCTGAACTCTGGCGATGACCTCACTTCTGGATCATCACTCACCTCGGGTCAGTCAGTTCCTCTGAAGAACTCATAACAGTTACGGAGCAGATCTAGAAAATTGTAGTCGTTAAAATGCACAAGGGGCATTAAAAAGACTTCCCGAAATGAGGCTGTGATGCACTCTGCAACAAGCATTTCAAGCTGTGCTCATTTTTCCAGACCTGCAACTTTATCTTATGGTTTCTCATACTGCACGTATAATACATACTTGCAGATTTCAACAAAGTCATCGAAGAGTCATGCGGTAACTGATAACCAGCAGAACAGTCTCCCATTGAGTGTGATTAATTGTACTTGTTGTCTCAAACAGGTCCAGACCTCAAGACCGGCTCATTGGAATCCTTAAGCAGCCCACTGAGCCAAGTCCCTGACCTAGAAAACCACTCTGAATGTGTTCAAGACGACGGCGACCTCAGCGAGTCCAGCGATGAGCCGGTGGTGCAATTGGATGAGGAGGACGTTCAGCCGGACATGACCTTGGTTGGCCTGCGGGATCCTGACCAAGTCAGAAGCTCTGATGACAGTGACTCTCCAGGAGACGTGCCCTGTGGGTAACCCGGCAACCAAAACCCTTGAGATGTCTCGAGGGTTTTAAACACTCTACCGAACATTTCCTGCCCCAACTTGGACTTGGGACAACACGCACAACCAACACAAAGTCATCTTTTTCGATTTTTATTTTTTATTTTTTAATCCCCCAAATCAATGCAATAGACAAATCAAAAATACATCAAATTAATGCTGGGCATGTCATTTATCTGTGGATGTTTTTTGGGGTGATGCAAAATACATTAACGGTAACCAACGCCTTGTAAAAAAAAAAAAAAAAAAGCAGAAAAGCAAGGACTAGTATGAAGCAGCAGTTAACCCTGTTGTGCTTGAAAGCTGAGTGGAGCATATCAAACTGACCGCCTATTGAAACATTCTTAAATAAGGAACCAAATATGCTGCCATGGACCTGCACATCCTGAATATGTTGTCATATGTATAGTTTAACATTTTATTTCATCACTAAATACATCCCCATATCAGTTTTATTTCAACCTTGTTTCCTTCTGTGAACGCTATTGTAACATTGACTGAATTTATTTGCACTTGGTTTTGCTCCAGCGGGGTTGACATGGCTGACAATTTGCAAACAAGACAATCCATGTACTCATGTTCATGAGACATTTTTTTTGTGTCCTTTTCCATTTGTTTTAAAGCAGTATGCAAAATAGGTATACATACAAAAAAAAAATCTGAATTAAGGCGTGGAGTCGGGTTGATGATGCTCTAAAGCAAAAATACTTTAAATATTTCATTTTTAATAAAGCATAAGCATCAACAGCCGTATTCGGACACAGGCCAAATTTAAAAACAATCTCGCAATTCCATATAATTGTATGCATACAGGATTTGTTTAACATGTTCAAGTTGAGCCATTGAATTATTTTTGAAGGTGTTGCTATTTTTGTTCTCAGATGAAGCTAACTAACAGCTTATAGTGAAAAGACCCCTTCATATTTTAGAATCCACTTTGCTTTTTGCGCGTGCGCTGACGTTTTAAGAATAACAATGTTGTCTTGTTCCCACAATGAGAAATTTGAGACAAGTGCAGTGTTTCCCTTCCTGATAGTACACCAATTTGAAGACATTTGCTAACTGATTGCGTAGTGAAACTTGTGAAATCAGTGTTATTATAAACAATTAATATTTAAAATGTTGTACAGCTTGTATTATACACATGTATTTGTGGCCCACTGGAACTTTTACTCAGCGGCACCCGACTTCTTCTTCGCTGGGGTACCACAAAATGGTCAGCGGACAATCACAGGGTAGATATTGTTAAAACAATCATTCAGTCACTTTTAAACTTATGGACAATTTAAAACACCTCCTTAAACCTAAGAAACATGTTTTGGAAATCTGGGGAGAAAGCCCGTGCAAGCACAACGACAACATGCGAACTCCACTTCGAAAGCCCGAGTCTGGATTCAAACCCCCAATCGCAGAACTGTGAGGCAGATGTGACGTCCACTTGACCCACCAACACATCGAATCTGTTTTCATTTCTTGAACTAAATGTATATATTGATGATAAATGTACAGTACAGTATTCAATTTACCAATGACAGCAAGCGCATTTGATCTTTGATTCTGCATCTTCCAAAAAGATTGTTCATCATGTCTTGTATGTTGTTAGAGCACTGTGACCTAACGCCGGGTGTCGGACTTGCTTGAAGGTTGCACTGAATGTTTTCGACTTGACCTTACGCTGTTTTATTGAGCACCTTTCATTTTGTTGAACATATACTGTGGCACAATTTGTTAAGCACACTTTGTATGCTTGCTAATAAGCCAGGAATTAAATTACTGAAAACTATTGAGTCTGTCAAGTGGACATTTATTTGTGTGTGTGTGTGTGTGTGTGTGTTGCTCACCAGCTATGATACTAATAAAAGCTGCAAATCCACTCAAGAAACATTTAAAATCCTACTTTTTCAAATGTTATGTATTTTGGTATTTCAAGGATGTTATTTTATTTGTATATGGTGTTGTTAATGTACTAAGAGCTGCTTTTAAATCTATATTTTTTTGCCCCTTTCATGTCACTAAATACATTCATTCATTCATCTTCCGAACCGCTTTATCCTCACTAGGGTCGCGGGGGGTGCTGGAGCCTATCCCAGCTGTCTTCGGCCAGTAGGCGGGGGACACCCTGAACCGGTTGTCGGCCAATCGCAGGGCACACGGAGACGAACAACCATCCATGCCCACACTCACACCTAGGGACAATTTGGAGTGTTCAAATAGGCCTGCCATGCATGTTTTTGGAATGTGGGAGGAAACTGGAGTACCCGGAGAAAACCCACACAATCACCGGGAGAACATGCAACAAACAACCATCCACGCTCACACTCACACCGAGGGACAATTTAGGGTGTTCCATGAACCAATTTTGGTGCATGTTTTTGCAATGTGGGAGGAAACTGGAATACCCGGAGAAAACACACACAAACTCCACATGCAAACTTCACACAGCGTAGAAGTCGACGCGCTAACCAGTTGACCAGTGGATGAATACAATGCTGTTGATGGTCCACACGACAGATCCAGGTATCTGTAGGCTGAATATAGATCACAAGCACGCCACAAATGCTGCACAAATGCGTTTAATATTGAAAAGAGAAACTGGATGGATCAGTAAAATCAGATTTAACAGATTAATTTTCAAAATATGGGTAGTTCAAACATGTGTTTTCAATTACCACATGGGTCTTAAATGCAATTAATAGAACTGAACCGTGATTAGTTTATCACATCAAAGGTGAAGGAATACTTTCATCATTTAATATACAGTGAAACTCCTCTACAACGAAATCATGTTTGCAGCAAGATATTTTTCACAACAGGGGTTTTTTCACTGTAGCAAATTTGAAACAGGAAAGTGGGAATGGTGTTAATGCATGAAGATTTTTTCACACTAGGGGGTATTTTCACCCATGTAGATTTCGTTGTAGAGGAGTTTCACTGTAGTCCGAATTATTTAATCATCCAAATAAGAATAGCGGTAATTTTACAAATTGTAAAAGTTATAGTAGTCTAGCCTCTTAATTAACCCACCCAAAACTGGCTTATGGTCACTATAGAAGTTCTGCGTGTGATAAATCATTTTTTCTCACGATGGTGGAGGGATAACTGCTTGATGTCATAGCAGCCCAGTGACCCCTCGACAACTCCACACATCTTCGGTTTCCGGCAGGGCTTCTTCTTACAGGACACCATCCCTCCTTGGCATGCACACAGCTGATGGCAGTCCGGGTAGAATGCCTCACCTGACTCAATGTAGTGACCTCGGAAGCGACACCCGCACTCAGCCAGTGGCATGCAGCGACCCTTGCGGAAAAGGCAAAAGCATTGAATGAATATGTCCGACTCTTCCATGCTAATGAGGCTGAGTTGCCATGTGCAATAATAATCATCAAAGTCCCCTACCTGGCTCAAAAAGTAACCGGGGATACACATGCAACCCTCACTGGGCGGAGTTTTACACTCAACAGGTGCCGATAGAGATGTGCAGGTGAGCGGACAGCCAGGAGCTGTGACGCTGTACATACTGTTCGCTGGACACTGCATCCCTGTTATACACAGTAATGGTAAAGACAGATTGCCACTCAAACACTCGTTTTTTTTTTGACACAAGTATCTGTAGTGAGTGAAAAAGAGAGTTATTGCACTTACAGCAGAGTTGCCTCGTCCTCCACGACTTCACACAGCCTCCCTTCACCTGACATTCTTCCACATAGTCACTGATGATGTCACAGGCAGCTTCCTGTTTGCCGTCAGTCAGCATCATGTCGTAGACACAATCTTCACGGAACTGCTTGGAATCCACCGGCCGATGCAGTCGGCCAGGGGCCCATCCTCTGCCGTGATGATGTCACAGACTGATGTGTAGCTTGGTGGTTTTATGTCGGGGGCGAGGGGCTGGGCGCAGTCCTTACCTGTCAGCAGAAGCACATCAGCGTCAATTTTATCTTACGTTGCAGCAACCCTCAGGTGATAATATACTGTATGTTTTATTGTGATTGTACTTTGCAGTTGTGAAAATCTGTCCCTTGCAGCTCGGTGGCTTTTCGAATTTCACTCAATGGCTGCTGAAATTAGGCTGCCAAAGGTTAGTGTGAATGACTCACAAAGACTTGTCATTCCTCAGAGTAAATTTGAAATGGGTTTTCGAACTTTATGTCTCTTTAGTCCGCAAGAATGCTGAAGGGAAGGTTAGTGCCATTAGCTGCTAGCTTAGCCTAACACTGCTAGGACGACTTGGTGTGGTTTAATCTTGTCAGCGGACCCATGTGGAGGTATTTAGCTACCTCCTACAGTATATGGCTGAGTGGTTCACGGTTGTCTGCAAAGCCATGCAGAGATATACCCCTACATATGGTTGACTGTTGTCTACAGAGCAGTATCAAGACATACGGTACAGATACGTATGGCATAGTATACTGTGGTAAGATTTCTATTTATGGCATGAATGGTGAATGGGCTGTCACTACCTTGGGTACTCAATGCGCTTCACACTGTTACCTCATTCATCTATTGATGATGCAGCATCGCTATATACTGTATCCGTGTATAAATATATATATATATATATATATATATATATATATATATATATATATATATATATATATATATATATATATATATATATATATATATATATGTGTTGGCGGACAAACAGTTCATGGTGTACCCCGGCGACTGCTCCAAGACAGATGGGCTAGACTCCAGCACACCCGTGACCCGGAGCAGAAAATGGATGAATGGATTGAGGATCCAACTGAATTTTGATTGGTGCATTTCATTTAAGGCACAGGTGTCAAAGTCAAGGCCCAGGGGCCAGATCTGGCCCACCGCATCATTTTATGTGGCCCGCGAAAGCAAATCAAGCATGTCAAGTTCTATGAGGCTTGCTAAAGTCTGAACCAAAATGTCAAATTGTCATATGTAATCCACAGTAACAGCCATTATTCTTGACTTCTGATTTTAAAACTATTTATCCATCAAATTGTTGTGCAGTTTGTATGTAATATTTGGAGGTGATTAAACATTTATATGGTTTCCCAAAATTCATAACGGCCCTCCAAGGCAAACCATAACTACAATGTGACCCGCAACAAAAATGAGTTTGACACCCCTGATTTAAGGGATCTTAAATAAACACAAAAACGGATGCATTCTTCAAAATGACATTGATGTAGATTCACAAATGAGACACACTGATTCCGGATTATATTAGAAGGTGTTTTTTTTTTCAAATAAACTTGAGCAGCACAAATAGAGAGTACAAAAGTCAGTAGATAGCTTACATTCTTGAGAGCATCCTGGCCGGTTGGACACCCACTGGTTCACTCCAAACTCGTTGGCATTGGAAGCTGGCGTCCCATTGGGCAGCGTCAAGTCATCAACAGGATTATCGTTAAAATTTCCACAAAGTCCACACGTCGCCCCGTGATAACTCGTCGCCAACTCCACTCTGACTGCACTCGCAAAGTTAAAAGACACCTAACCATGCAACAAAGAGAAATGTTGTGAAGATATATTTTCGCCATTTTACACTCACACATCATCAAAGCAAACATCGACTATTTGGGTTGCATGGAGTAATTGCAGAACAACAAAAAAAAGATTATTCAAACGAAATACTTTTTTGTTTGTTTAATTCACCGCGCTGGAGTACCCCCTCCTTGATCTGTCACCTTTTTTGTGGTGGAGGGGTTTGTGTTTCCCAGTCACCCTCAGAGCTAAGTTGCTGGGGACTGTATGCCCCTCGTAGGGTCAACTATGGAATAGAGGTCCTAGGTGAGGAACCAAACAAAGCGCAACTCAGAACCTCCTATGGTAAGAAACAAAAATGGTCCATCTTTTCTCTCACCCGATTGCAGGTGACCCAGGACACACTGGAAAGACTATGTCTGGAGTTTGGCCTGGGAATTTTTGCATCGGTAAACTTGCAGCTGATGTGGCTTGCCAAATGTTTTTTTTATTTCTGATTTGCAAATTCTGCTTTCATTCATTTCAAGTTACGACTATTGTGGATTGTCCCTCTTCTTTAAAGGTTGCCTGCAGTATGTCTTTGATAAAATGATTTTTTTATTAGAAGTGACGTGTTGGTACCACAACGGTAAATTGTTTTTGAAAGTTTTCCATACCTTTAAAAAGGTGGTTTCAAGGACAGCCAGCCTGTACCTACGATAAACCTGAACCAGTGATTGATTGGATGAGAAGGGCAGAGAGTTTTTTAGCCCATCCACCTGCAGCAAAAAAATAGACGCATTATTTAAATTCTGTGTGTGTGTGTGTGTGTGTGTGTGTGTGTGTATGTTTCTTACCAGTACTTTATATGGGGTGTCCACTGAGAATGTGTATGTGTTTCCAAAGACTTTTACAATCACCACTTTGGCATAGGAAACTCTTTTGTTTCCACGATTGTTATTTTCCAGGTTTACCTAGAATTTACAAATAGATCCACAATAGTGGCGAAATTGAGTGGAGAGTACAGAAAAACAGAAGTGCTGACATCAGTGCAACAACAAATCCTCTATTGGTAAAGTACGTTACCTCAAAGTGTTGCAGACCGTCAGCGTTTTTACACACAGTGGCCAGCCGGTAGACGCAGTTGCCTTGGAAGTCAAATTTTAATCCATCAAAGGTGTAAAAGTGAGGATCTCCACGTGCAGAGCAGGTTTTGAAGCTGATTGGATAACAGTCCTGGACTCCATCCACAACTTGGCACCGTTCTCCAGTTCGACATCCCTTTTTTAGCTTGCATTGTACCGTTTGTGTCGCAGCATCACACACACATTGTTCTTTACACTTTGAGTCCGCCCAGAACACCTCACCCGGCAGGTAATAGTAGCCATCGTGGTTACAACCACAGCCCTTCTCCTTTTCAACACACCTGAAAAACATCAAAATGGATATTATAAGAATGACACATGACTTATTTGGCGCAGCGGCTTATGAATACATAATTTTTCATTTGCCTACAAGTGCTTTTCATACAATAATAATAATAATAATAATAATACTACAGAGGCGGCCCGGTAGTCCAGTGGTTAGCACGTCGACTTCACAGTGCAGAGGTACCGGGTTCGATTCCATGGAGTTTGCATGTTCTCCCCGGGCCTGCGTGGGTTTTCTCCGGGTACTCCGGCATGCATGGCGGGCTGATTGAACACTCCAAATTGTCCCTAGGTGTGAGTGTGAGAGCGAAAGCTGTTCAGGGTGTTACTGCCCGAAGACAGCTGGGATAGGCTCCAGCACCCCCCGCGACCCTAGTGAGGATCAAGCGGTTCGGAAGATGAATGAAGGATGAATGAATAATACTACATTTTATTTATAAGCGCCTTTCAAGACACCCAAGGACACTGTACAATCAAAAACAAAAACAATAAAACATAATGCGGGTTGAGCAGCGGCAGCCAAACGCGCCAGCGTTCACTCAACCCGGAAGTCAGAAAGAAACCACAAGGGAGGGAGAGGGGGGGGGAGAAAAAAAAAACACGCTCGAACTGTCCTCATCTGAGGATAATTTGAGTCCAGGAAAAAAAAAACCAACAACCCCAGCGCGTAAATAAGCATATGACAGTTACAACAAGTCACAAGACATAACAATGAAGGCGGTGATACAAGGGTGTGTATGCGCATGTGATTGTCTGGTTGTGTGTGCGTGTCAGGCCGCAGCTGCTGCGTCAAGGTCTTCTCATGGAGACAGTCCTGGCTTATCAGTCTATGGCCGAGAAGGAGGGGGTGATGGTAGGGCACTAGCTTCCATGCGTACTTTCATCCAGGGGAAAGGTCGAGATAACAGATGTTATTTTGGTAACAGGCTGCCAATAATTCCAGACAGCCTTGAGTCCGTGGCCTGTGTCTCTTTAATGGCGTCAATCAGCCAAATCCGCGATTTCTTTCAAATTCTGAGCGCGGAATCCAACTTCTCCAAGTTGTTGTTCATCTTGGATGACGCTCCAAAACCATTTTGCGGTTGAGCTCAGTCACCGCTTGAGTCTGAGTGTTGGACATCCGCACTATGCCATCCTTAAAGACCGGCAGCCTCTTCACTTCCAATAAAGCCGCTCCCGTCGGTTGAATTTTGCGATAGATCAGGAAACTGCTAACACCAAACGAATACTAATGTAATCTAAATAAGATTTTACGACTGCAGTAGCAAGCCCAGCGATCGCCCTCCAGCTCTGCTACGGCGGTGCAAGCCCTGCGGCCGACCTCCGAACCTGCTCTGGCGGCGCAAGCCTTGCGGTCACCCTTTGATCCTGTTCCAGTGACGCACATCTTGCAGCTGCCCTCTGAACCTGCTCTGGTGACGCAAGCCCTGTGGCCGATGTTAAATGGATGACGAAATTAGCGGGTGTATTGATGATGAGATAAGAGGCTACATGGATGTCAATGCCATTATTGTCCACATAGCAGCATGTACGGCAATACTGCTGAAGAGGATTGACAAGCTCCTGGGTGGGCGAGAATGAAGGTCAAACCAGCCAAATCTCATAGCCTGTCTCTCACGATAAGTGTCAGAAGCAACTATCAGAACAGTAAGCTGGCAAGTCAACCTGTCCGTAACCTGGGCCGAATCTACACAGCAGACCTCTCGGGCAGGCAGATGTTGCAACTGCCAGCAAATCCCATCGGGCTGCAAGATAGCGTTGTATCAAAACCGCTATAGAGGGCAACACGACGTGGTGTTGTGAAAGCTGGCAGCGATGGTGGAGTCATACATACAGGAGGGTAATGTTAGATTAGGCCTCTTGGGCGCATTTGTTTAGACACCTGACTTGAGCTACGTCGTTGTCTTGCTGTGGCTGTTCTCTTGTTTTCACTTGGCTTACCTTTTCTATGGCATCCTTGGCATACATATTAAAGACCATATGATGACCAACTAATAAAATTAGGGCAGATATTTTAAATGAGGTCACGTTGATCACATGGAGATGGGGAAAAAAATGTTGGTACAGTATTTACCCATTTCGGCTGAGAACATATCCCTGGTCACAGAAACAGCCCTCAACGCAGGCCTTATGGCAAACCTCTGGCTGAGCACCGCAGCTGGCTGGACAGGCCGGGCCACACACCTCATAATGACTGTTGGCTGGACATTCTAAAGCTGTGGGGACAGAGAGAAAATGTGTGTGAAAATACTTTAGTTACCGTTTGACTGTAACCATTGATAAGTGAAACAACACAATAATAAAGACTTGAAGAGTCTTCTTTTACAAGGACAACAAAATCCATTATGAATTAACAAGCATCATGGAACTTGACATGCGGGCCACACAAAATGATGTGGCGGGCCAGATCTGGCCCCCGGGCCTTGACTTTGACACCTGTGGTCTATGGGAAAAACTTACTGCAATTGGCCAGTTGTCTCCATGGCAACACGGTAGCTCCAGCTTCCTGGCACTCAGCAAGGTAATTGCTCAGGGACTCACAAAGTACTTCATGTCGTCCTGCGTTGACACAGACATCGTACAAGCAGTCTGACATAGCCTCTCCGACTGGAACACTTCCATGGCAACGAGAAAAAGGACCCTCTTTATTGCCAAGGATCCCACAGAATTGAGGACCAGTGTATCTGAAAGTAAGAATAAAGGGACATAAAACACTTTTTTTTTTTTAACTATCCGCTTTGTACGATAAAAAACAATGATCGGATTATGTGAACATGTCCAAATTAATGCATGTCCAAATAAATTTGCTCTGGGGCCAAATACAGTTTATAAAAATGGTTGACAAGTACATTAAAATACAATTTCAATGGACAATTGTGAAGAAATGACACCTTGCTGTCATGATACTGATCGTTTGGGCTTGTCACAAGCAGACGACCCCCACTTGGGCGTATTCATTTTCTGATACGCTGATTCTCAACTTATTGACATGTTGAGTCGGGTGTGCCCAGCACAATATTGGACAAGTGGCTTGGTCCATTCTGAACTCAGAACAGGTTTCCAAGATAACTATGATACTATAAGAACATGCGTTACAGCTCCAGCCTCGATGTCTTTATTTGTCATTGATTACAATGAACAGGTCCCCGCATAAGGTTAGTACCTGCTTGTAGTCACTTTTTGCCAAGCTTTGTTCACGTAATACACTGTAGATGTCAATCTGCAGGGAGTCCGTTGCCAAGACATTCTCCCAAACTGACCTCAAATCTCTAATCGGATGTGACCTGCTGTACGTTACCTTATGCGGTCTTCTTCAGAGCACCGAGGACACACGCCATCGCAGTAATGGTAACAAAATGGGTCACCATCAGGTACGCTCCACGTTCCCGCCCACTCTGTCACATTGACCGCAGTGCCTCCTCTGTGAATCGTCATCTCATCGTCCTTGTTGCCGTTGTAGTTGCCACAGAGCCCAGCCACATTACCATAATAGCTGCTGCTGAGGGAAACCATGACCAGTGTAGACCAGTCAAATGTGACAGTTACTCCAATATCGCTCATTAGGATGCCTCTTACTCCTGACTCTGTTATAGAAATGCTGCCTCCGTCTAAGAAGACTGGGAGACCGGTCTTTATATCATCCACCTAAAGAGGGAACATTGAGAGATATAGAGTGGTATTAATTGCAGTGGCCAGGTACCTTGGGCAGTATGTGAAGGCATGATTCCCCGGAATGACTGAGTATAAATACTGTACCGTATTGGCCCGAATATAAGACGGCCCTGATTATAAGATGAGTCCCTCTTTTTCAAGACTCAAGTTTGGAAAAAGACTTTTTGAACACCAAATTAATTTTTATACAGAAAATAATTATAGTGCATCTGACACAAATGATTGAGAGAAAAAGCATGTTATTTTGCCTCATTCAAATCTTAATATCTGAACATTTAAATATGTAAACTAAAGTGCAATCACATTTGTGATTGCTACGTTTGTCCATTTTCTGTCATCTCTTCTATTATTTTCTTCTCTTTTCTTTCTTACCGCTATTTTTGATTTTCCTTCTTCGTGCTACCGCTATTTTTATTTTTATTCTTCGTGACAGGGGTTCACTTTGGCCTGGGGAGTCAAGTTCAGCATTCGCTTCAACGATATCTGGCGCCATCTAGTGGCGTGAATGGGTATAATGTCTAGACCCCGAATATAAGACGACCCCCACTTTTTCAGTCTTATTTCAATGCAAAAACACCACCTTATATTTGGGCCGATACGGTAAAAATTGTGTTGTGATAAGCATGGTGCTGACAGGTTTAATCGAGGTTCCTTGCAATCTGACATGATCGGATCGTCACACTTGATCAATTAAATAAACCCACTTTCAATTGTACTTTTTCTCGTCGTCAATTCACTTTTTGTAGCCAAGTTCCCATTAGACATGTGGTTGTATTGCAGGCAAGACTTGAAATGTGAATCACAGCACAGCAGCACGACAACATGCCAAAACAGACAATTCAATCTCGGATGATTTTTACAATCATCCAGTCACGCTTGGTCACCTACAGGGTAGTCGCCAGATCTTCCGGCTCCAAAAAGAAACATTATACTTTACAGTGATGTTTCCCTACATTTCACCTCAAGCATTTTAGACTTACCAACACAAAGCCTCTTTCATCCCTTGGAATGGAGATAGTGCGGCCCAATAGCTCCACGGTGGCCGAACGCACAAAGGAGCCTTCAGAGTTCCCACGGAGCTCATTTTTGGTTGTCACTGTTACCTCTGGCAGCGAGGGATCAGCACCTGGTGTGGTTGAAATAAGTTCTTTTGTAACACACATAGGATCAAGAGTTCATTGATATCATCATCCCAAATATGTTTGATGTTCAGACAGAGGCTGTGGGTGGGCTAGGAGTCAGGGTTTTTTTTTTCACACCATAAACTTACCCGTCTATGCCTTTATGAACACTGCACACTAATACGCACGCACACTCACACGCACAGTTAAATGAAGACTCAGAAGTGTGCATGTGAGTAGAAATACAGCCAAACCTCGGTTTTCGACCATAATCCGTTCGAGAAGGCTGTTCGAAAAACCGATTTTTTTTCGAAAACCGAAACCAAGCTCTTTGTAAAAAAAAAATCTTTATTGAACACGTCTGTGCACAACGGAACGCTACACAAGGAAGCGTCACTTCCTCGTGTAAGGAAGGCGAGAGGAGTCAAGTGACGCATTCAAGTGCGCTCAGTTTGTTCGAGAACCGAAATTCGGTCGTCATCCGAGGCATTAAAAAAAATCGAAATTTTTGGTCGAAAACCGAGACGTTCGAAAACCGAGGTTTGACTGTAATGGTTTGTCATTTGTGCGAGCAGTCCAGGTTGTACCCGATCTCTTGCTCAAAGTCAGCTGGGCTCAAGCTTACTTGGGAAATGGATTGACGGTGAACTCCATAAACCTTCACTGACTCCATTATTGATTAAAACTTGTGATTCGACAATGTTGTCTGTAATGTTAAACCTCAAGCAAACAGAACAGACAGAAAATGAAACAGTTACTTTAATTACAAACCTGTGGTATTGACAAGAACGTATGAGCAGGTTCCTTGAAAAGAGAAACTCCAGCCGTCAAACGTTGTGTAATGCGGGTCACCAAAAGCCCAACATAGAACAGTGGCATCGGGCACGCACTCTCCTTGACCTTCTGAGATTTCACAGTGCTCTTTTGCCCTGCACACAACTTCAGCACAGGGGTCTGCAAAAATAAGAAAATGTCAACGCAACAGCGAAGACCCGCAGAATTTGCATTACCAGTTGAAATTATTCAGTAATGTTTCAGTTGAAATATTTTAATTGCCGGGACAAGAATACTGATATTGAGCTCTAGATGGAGTGTGTTGCTGTTAAATCTGCAGGAGAGGCACAGGCAGAGTTACATTCTATTTGTTTCAAGTAAAATCAGTCTGAGAGAATGATGAGGTCAAAGTGAGCCAACATTTTAGTTTGTGAGTGTGCTTTTGGCCTAATTTCCATGGACTGACAACTTGAAGATGTCCTTGGACTGACCCTGAGCACTAACCTGTGGAGAAGCAACCCATAATCCCATCCTTGGTGGTGCACTCTTCCCCCTCCTGGCAGCTTGTGGGTTTACAGATGAACTGGCCAGACTGGCAGACGCAGTGCTCAGTGCAGTCTTCCTTTAATATCGGGGTATTTGACTGTAAAGATGTTTTTCGAAGAGGGAGAAAAAAAAAGAGATTTGGTCAGCGGTCAGTGCTAAACTTGACATAGAATATAGGAAAGAATTCCATGAATGCATGAATAGGGCTTTGAGCAGTAGCGTGCAACATTTTATCATCTTTGTGTACGTGTGGTCATAATAATATCGAATGTTTGTGGCACGATCTTGAATGGGAACGATTATCAGTGTAAACCAGGGGTCGGCAACACAAAATGTTGAAAGAGCCATATAGGACAAAAAACAAACATGTCTGGAGCTGCAAAAAAATAAAAGCCTCCTATAAAACTTACAATGAAGGGAACACATGCTGTGTGTATGTAGGAGAGTGGACTGTCTCAGAATTGTTTATGTTATTCATTCCTTTGTTATGTGTTCACAAACGCCCCATATAATTTATTTTGTAATTTCCTCACTTGATTTTTTGTTTTGGTGCATTATTTTCGCTTTTCTTAGTTTTGGTGAAGTGATCATGAATTGACGTTTTTTCTGAGGCTGTCTTTGAACGCCTCCCTAGTCGAACGAGAAGAGAGAAGGCACGCAGGCGTGTCTGTGTTTGTCGAGACTGTTAAAAGCATAAATAAAGTGTACGTTTGAAAAAAAAACACCACAGCTCTTCTTTTTCGGAACTGCAACATGTATCTATATCTATTTGAGCTACATTAGCCTACTATCAAAATCTTTTTCCATTTTCAATTTTCTTTTAATAAAGCTCCAGGGAGCCACTAGATGTCGCTAAAGAGCCGCGTGTTGCCGACCCCCGGTGTAAACTATTCAAATAAAAAAAGAAAACTGCTTTCCTGTCATCTGTAAAAACTGAATCCAATCGCTCATATTGGTTGAGAAAGACTTTTTAGCTAAGGATTCCTAATACTGTATTTATGTCTCTGTCGGGTGCGTCCCCTGGCGGGTGTTCAGTCACCAGCCAAGCATGGCGACAACAACAACAAGGTTGTTCTTGGTACCAGATGTGCCTGGTAAATGACTATTTTGCACAAGAAACTTTTCTCGTGGCTTGAGATCATCTTTTGGGGGAGAGCTATCAGGACATTGTTGTAAACAGACACTGATTGATTTCCTTCAAGGGAACGAACCAGCTTTTTTCTGGGAGTACTGATGGAGTTTCAAGTGTGTTGTATGTTTTGAAAAAAATCCTTCCGATGTTCTCTGATCAACCAGCCACGTAAACGACCACCACATTCCGCCTCCTATTTTAACATCTGGCGGATTTGACAAAGGCCCATTGAGGATACCCAAAGTTAGTTTGAGCCATCCAGATGTGTGCCGCCTTCTTCCATTGTCACTGGTAGGAATCTTCTCCCCCGCTGTCGTTGAGGGTTGGGATAACCCGCTCTTTCATCTAGCATTAAGTAAGGGTAAGGGAAAAGACATGATTTATTGCTAAAACTGACCTTGTAATAGTGCCCGTCCACTACGCAGCCACATTGCTCCACAGGCACACAGCGCTCCCCATCTGACATGAGTCCATCGTCACACTGGCAGCCCTCTTGGCACACTGGGCAGGGATCTGACCTTTCCAGAGAGGCACAGGTGGACGAGCAGGAGGAGGAGCACAGCTCATAGTGACTCCCTGCTCGACACTTCAGAGCTACAACGATAAAGAAGACCGTCGGACATAAAGTTGACTGTTGACATTGCAATTTACCGGTTTAAATTTGAAAATGTACATTCATCAAATGTTTGGGATGATGAAAATGCATTTGCATGAAATCGATTGGAAGGAAATGTATTGTAATGATCATCACCAAAAATGGCCTTCGACCAGTTGAGAGGGTATTAAAAAAAAAATAATTAAACAAGGCTTGAGGATTAATAGACATGGAATTCTCACCAACACATGTACACCAGCAACTTTCAAAAATTCACATCAGACTCACGACAGAAAGTGTCACTCCTCCATCTGTTAATCTTGGTGCCGGCGAGTTGGCAAGCGCCGACATAATTCTGAATATGACGACACAAAACCTCCTGGTCTTTTTCTCCTGAGGACATTTCCCTTGGGAAAAAAAAAGTTGATTTTCATATTTAGGAAACAATTAGGACAAATATTGTAAAATACACAGAACAATTAGATCAGAAACAGTAAGAGAAGCTTTTTTGGATTGTAACTAATGGTGTGTTGAGTCTTTTTACGGGGGAAAGTGTGTTATTTGGCATTGTCCCTTTAGGATGGGTTTGCAACATTATCGTGTCATTCTTTGGCAAATTTCCCACGATCGTGCTGCTATGATGTCAGCAATGACACAAATAGCCTTTTTGGGGGGGTATCAGTACAGTAATCCCTCGCTATTTCGCGGTTCGTTTATCGCGGCTTCAGTGCATCGCAGATTTTTTCAAACATATTCATAAAAAAAATAAAATATATATATATACTTTTCATATACATGGAGTACAGTACTGTATATGTTGGTCTATGTGAATCGCTGTTGTTTTGCTGACTTTCGCAGCTTCTCGCGGACCGTTTACGGACTTTAAAAAAATAAAAAAATAAAATACAGTCAAACCTCGGTTTTCGTCCATAATCCGTTTCAGAAGGCTGTTCGAAAACCGAAACCACGCTCTTTTTAAAATAATTTTTTTTACTGAACACGTCTGCTCACAATGGAAAGCGACACGAGGAAGCGTCACTTCCTCGTCTACCCGAGGAAGTGTCACTTCCTCGTGGAAGGAAGGCGAGAGGAGTCAAATGGTGCATTCAAGTGCGCTCAGTTTGTTCGAGAACCAAAATGTGTTCGTCATCCGAGGCATAAAAAACTCGAAATTTTTGGTCGAAAACCGAATTGGACGAGAACCGAGACGTCCGAAAACCGAGGTTTAACTGTATATGTTAATTGGTCGCTACTTTGCGGATTTTCGTTTATCGCGGGTGGTTTTGGTCGCCATTAACCGCGATAAACGAGGGATTATTGTAGTTGTTTAGTTGTCAGCAGATTTCCAAACCTGACACAAGCGTCAAAGTGAGGCACTGGGGACACGGTGGCATGGCATCCTGAAAACGGCCCCTGCCGAGCTCTGATGATGTCGCAAGCCTTTTCAGCTTCTGGTTTTTTTTGTCCATTTGGGTCAGGACAGGAAGTATCTCCGCAACCCGTCTCACAGGTGACGTCATCCTGTTCTACTATGAAATCGGAGGTGCTTCCCGGCTTTCCTTCCTCCGATGCCAGGTCATCTGATGACTTGCCGTTATAGTTGCCGCAGAGACCAGATGGTAAGCCTTGATAGGTGGATGGGATCTGTAACATGACGCCTGCTACGGTGTCATAGTTCAGCTTTAGATCAAAGTCCGTTTCGATGATGATGTTGATGCCATTCTGATACGCTTGCACGTTTCCATCTGCCAGTGACGCAGGTAGGGAGACTCTGATGCCATCGACCTGACTCGCACAAACACACAGAGCAAGTGAAATGTGTTTGGTAGCACTTCGTCTTGCACAGAAAACTCACTTCATGTGACTAAGCTGGTTTGAATCAGCAACCGTTTGTGAGATCATACCTTAATCTCCCAAACAATCCCAGTCTCCATGGTGATCTCAACGTCATACACTTGGAGCTCCACGCTACGAGAAAAATAGCCATCTTTGTTGCTTGCTTGGTGAACCAACACTGAATAAGGGGCCATGTTTTCTCCCGCCTCCACCTCAGACAACTTGAACAAGCAATTTCCCAGCAGAGGATATGCCTAGACAACAAAGGATTAGACCAGTGGTCGGCAACCCAAAATGTTGAAAGAGCCATGTAGGACAACCACCCCCCCCCCCCAAAAAAACAAATATGTCCGGAAAAAAAAAGCCTTCTATAAAACTTACAATGAAGGAAAAATATGCTGTATGTATGTAGGAGACTGGACTGTCTCAGAATTGTTTATGTTATTCATTCCTTTGTTGTGTGTTCACAAACGCCCCCATAGAATTTATTTTGTAATTTCGAGTCGAACGAGAAGAGAGAAGGCACGGAGTCGGACGCAGACGTGCCTAAATGCATAAATAAAGTGTACGTTTTAAAAAATCAACACCACAGCTCTCCTTTTTCGGAGCTGCAACATGTATCTATATCTATTTGAGCTACATTAGCCTACTATCAAAATCTTTTTCCATTTTCAAACATTTTTTATAAAGCTCCAAGGAGCCACTAGATGTCGCTAAAGAGCCGCATGCGGCTCTGGAGCCGCGTGTTGCCAACCCCCGGATTCGACCATCATTTTCAGAAAAAAACGGAACCCCTTTTTAGGATAGGAACACTTTTTTTACCTTCCCGTCGAAAGAGAGAACGGATCTCACTCCGAAAACAGAACAGGAAGCAATACTTTTGGGAGCGCATGAGGCCACGCCGTTTGTCACAACACACTTTTCGTGATGTGAACAGCGGAATTCAGGGTTACATTGCACTTGTCCGTTGTCTCCACAGACACACTGAGTGTCACATGATTCTCCGGGATAAAAAACCTAAGAGAGGAGGACAGTTTGACAAACATCAATGGCAACACGCCGACGCTGTAGCAAATGAAAAAGCGGTCACAGGTGCACTAACCTGCCCACGTTGATAATACTGGCCTTCATACTGACACCCGCACTCCGTTAGCGGAACACACTTGTCATGGCTCAGCATGAATCCATCGTCACACACACAACCCTCAGCGCAGGGGGCGCTCTCATCGCAGCCTTCAGGGGGTGTCAGACCGCTGCAAGTAAGCTGGCAAGTCGGGGCACACACTTCGTAGTGACTGTTTGTACCACATAATGGAGCTTGGAGCACAAGAGAGACATACACAACATTGATGTTACTAAATCATTCTCAACGGTGGCGTTTTTGTCTGAAGAATAAAATGGTGGGACACCAACAGCTTAGGCAGGTCACCCATCCATCCCTTTTTTTTTTTTATAGCTGGATGGGGGGTTGACTTCCCGACCTGCCCCGATTGCAAGTTATTGATCGAATCTGACAATTTATGAAACAAATTTGCTTTCAATTTAGTCCCTCAATCATGAGTGTTTCTTTGTGTGAGTGCAGGGCTTACGACAAAATTCCTCGCTTCTCCAAGTCTCCACTGTAGCTCCGGCCTCCTGGCAAGAAGTGCTGAAAGCCGAAAGGCTGTTGCATAGGGCGGTAGCATGACCTTGGTACATGCATAAATCAAACACGCAGTCTTTCAGGAAGCCAGTGTGGTCAACTTTGTTGTGACACTTTCTGTATGAACAGAGAAAGAAACAGGGTGCAGATTGTACATAATACCTTTGCTCCATATAGTACCCTTAGACCAAATGAATTCAAACAATGTTGAGGAGTGCTAACGTTAGATGTTTAAAGAATTTGACTGTTACCCGAAAGGCCCAGATTTGTCAGCAATTATGCCACAGTAGCGCCCTTGCTGGTAACGTAAAAGCAGCGCAGGCTCACACTCGGGACATTTATTATCAGGGCAGTCACTCGTGCAGCCGGAGTCTCCTCCAGCCTGAAGAGAAGAAAAAAAAAAACATGCATCAAGTATGCCATCACATATTGTTTGGATACCCATATTATTCATTCATGCCTTGTACTTGCCATCCATTTCCACACATCACTTGGATTATTGTACATTGCGCAGCATAAATGAGAAGGCTCCTTTTGAAAATAATGATAAAGTACTGCACGGTTTTCATACTAACACAGTCGTTGTTGTGCTGTCTGTTTAACCCTTTCAGGGACAGCGGTTACTACAGTGGACAGTTTATCATGTTATCACGTTACAGGTTGGTCGTTATTGGTGCATGAAAGGGTTAAGTGAAGATATGTGAGTGAAAGAGTGTTGTTGTGACTGTGGTTTTCTTCAGTGTAGACCTTAAATGATTTTTTTTTTTATGAAAATGTCACTTTCCTGAACATGCACAATTTAAGGAAACACATTTTGCTAAAAAGTGCTAATCATACACACCTTCCAGCTATGGCCAAACGCATTAATATGTTTCGCTTGCGTGCCGTCAGGTTGCATCATATCATCACCAGGTTTCCCATTGTAATTTCCACATAATCCTGACAGAGAATAAACATTTAAATCACACATCAACTAAACAGTTGAATTGCATCATGGTAAGTTTTTCTTAATTAAGAGGACAACAATCATGCCAATAAATTCTATAAATGCGTAAAGTGTGGAAGTAAAACTTAAAAAAAAAAAAAATGTCTCTGGAAAGTACTGATTCAAAGCTAGGCCCATTTCCAGGTCTTACCAGATGTAGCAGAAGAGTATGAACTGGGAAGGGTCAAGCTAACATGGCTGTTCCAGTTGAACTTGAGAGTCAGACCAAAGTTTGTTTTCACAATTCCAAAGTAACCTTGACGAAAGATGGAAAGCATGCCATCCTCTGTGATGTAAGGTAAATTGATGGAGCGGCTGTTAACCTGTAGAAAGAAGGTGTCAAATGCGACAAGGTCATAAAATGGTGAAAATGTGTTTCGAAAAACAATTACACAATGAGTCTTAATCGGATTTGGTACATTATAAACACTGTCACTGTCCCATGAGGTTTGAATGTAAACTCAGTTCAAGTAAATAAATGACAAAAATTCATTTTCTATGCCGCTTTATGATGAGGTACTCTTATTATGCCATTTAATGCCTCTCCTGCATTAAATTGAAGGGGAATGAGAGGTGCTGCTTCCATTGGCCGGGAAGCAAGTCGGCTGTGTTCACGCCCACAACAGCGCAAACGTCCGTTTCTGACTATGGGCATCTACAAAACTACCAAAAAGACAACTCCACCCATGCCCACAATTAGACCACACTTTGTGCTAGATTTGTGCCGAGCACAAAAATAGGGCCCAAATAATACACAAGAGAGGCCAAATAAAGTTTTTTGGGTCAATTTATCTGCATTTGTTTATTTAATAACTTATGAGTTTATAATGGCATTAATAACCTGTTCATCATATCAATTCATAATGTTCTGTATTTGTGCCAAATTTGTTATGGAATATTTAGAACCAATTCTGAAACCAACCGTGCCTCTGTTATAAAGTCGTGCTACATTTTTGGCCCACTTTTACGACTTTAAATTGAGATCAGAATGAAACACAATACATTTTCAACATGCATGAGTACACTTTACTGCTCAGGACAGTGAAAAAGAGTCATAAATGCAATTATCAGACTTACCAGAATTTTCCCCTGGTCGACGCGACTCATGCTGACCGTGTAGCCAATCACAGTGAGAGAGACAGACTTGGTGTAGGACACTCGCTTATTACGTCCTCTGTTCTCATTTTGGACAAGCACCTGGAATGGAAGCAGGCCTTGGTTTGAACCATCAGTGTGTTGCGATAGAACATAGGTGCAAGTGCCCTGGAAGTCAAAGCGCCGATTGTCAAAGCTTCTGTAGTGGGGGTCTCCAGCTGCATGGCATGTGGCATAGGATACTGGGTAGCAGTCTCTTACGCCCCCTTTCAAGGCACAGTGCTCGTTCTTCTTGCAGGTAACAGATGTGCACTTCAGCAGAGAAACAACCAAAGAAACCATCCATCAACATGATAAACAATCATTAGAAAGTCAAGTCAATAGCATCACGTCCCACTATCATTTTATCAGAAAGCATTACTTTTCTATACTTCATATACTACAAAATCATACCTTGACATTACCACTTTTGCACTGACACCTGGTAGTGCAAGTGCTGTCCGCCCAGAAAGTGGTGTCTGATGGGTAATATTTGCCCTGATGCAGGCACCCACAGCTAGATTGAGGAACACATCTGAAGGAAAGGCAAGGAAGCATTTGATAATGTCTGACACGCGGTGCTACCTTTTGTCATGTTTCGGTTTGTGACCAACAGGTGGCACTGTAGGGCTCCCCCTGCAGCTGCACACCTGTTGGTTGTTAGGTCGTTAGCCATTTAAAGCCATAATTGCCTAACGACCAACAGGTGTGCAGCTGCAGTGAAAAGCCCCACAGTGCCACCTGTTGGTCACAAACCGAAACATGACACCTTCACTTCTGCGAGTTTGATTTGTTCCTTCACCAAGCTCGTAATTCAATACATATACTGATACAAAATACTGTACACACATTCAATATTGCCCATTGACAGTACATCACTTGAAATAACATGAATCTGTTCCAGCCTTACCCAGTAAAAAAAAAAAAAAACATCCAAATTTTGTGCAATTAAAAAGCACGTACAGTCCTATGCATTGCGAAATGTGAAAAAATATATATAATTAATAAAAGAGAAGGTAAAGAAGTAACTTAAAAAAAAAATTAAACCAAAAGTCACAAAAACGCACACACTGTTGTACTCATGTGCTGATGTGTGCTTTTAAGAGGCCTGACCAAGTTAGTGATATCAGAAACTGGGAGTCAATCGGCTTGGCGACTCTGAGCGTCTCCTTCATGCTCCTTGCGAGTGTTTTCATTATGTATTATGTCGGGGACCCGTTCAAGAAACAGCCGAAAGGGCATCGGCAACTAGCCAAGACCAAGCTCGAAAAAGCAAAATGCGCTTGAAGTCAAGGCACCACTGTATCGACACCGTGAAATGTAACTGTGTGTGTTAGCGCTTCCGATGCCTCTGGAGCCTTTGCGACATTCTCAGGTTACCTGTCTCCATTAAGCACGAGTCCTGCATCACACTGGCATCCCTCCTCACAGGGCGCAGCACACTGCTTTTCATTGTCTGTGATCCCGCAGGAAGCGGGACACGCTGACCCACATGCCTCATAGTGGCTGCCAGCTGGACAGGAAAGAGCTGGGGAGAGAAGGCAGATCATGAAGAACAGGGTTCAAAAAGGTCTTGAGAATCTTTTTGTCCTAGAATGAACTCCTTTGTAAGATGGCTGTCGAAGGTTCTTTTTCAGCTGAGGTCATCCATTTCTTTCAACATTTTGGAATTATTGTCGCTGAGACCATTTGGCTACGGAATGGTTTCCATCATTCTTTTTCCGATATTTCATGTGAAAAATTGTTCTGCAAGCTGAACGAATTAGAAGGCGAACATCGTTTCCAACAGTTTGCGTTCGATTCATATTCAGTCACTTACGACATTTGGAGACCATTCTCCACTCAGGTTTGACTTTTACTCCCTCCGAGAGACAAGCATCATTATAACTCTTCAGGTTATCACAGAGAAGCTGTCTTGCACCTGGAAGGCCACACAATCAAATCAACATATTTGGGGGTAAAAGGGCACAGTAGATAAATGATTCTAATGCACGAGATATCTTGATTAAATACCGTATTGGCCCGAATATAAGATGGCCCTGATTATAAGACCCCCCTTTTTTTCAAGACTCAAGTTTGAAAAAATACTTTTTGAACACCAAATTAATTTTTAGACAGAAAATAATCTGAAACAAATGATTATAACAATGTATTTGAGAGAAAAAGCATGTTATTTTGCCTCATTCAAATCTTAATATCTGAATATTTAAATATGTAAACTAAAGTGCAATCACATTCGTAAATGAATGGCTTCTGGTTTTTGAAATGTAAATGACATCATAACTTCTCCTCAGCTGCCGGTTAACCTGGCCGATCTTCGACCCACTTTTCTCCAGATTGTCGCTACGTTTCTCCATTTTCTGTTATCTCTTCTATTACTTTCTTCGCTTTTCTTTCTTACCGCTATTTTTAATTTTTCTTCTTCATGCTACCGCTATTTTTATTTTTATTCTTCGTGACAGGAGTTCACTTTGGCCTCGGGAGTCAAGTTCAGCATTCCCTCCAATGATATCTGGCGCCATCTAGCGTCGTGAATGGGTATAATGTTTAGACCCCGGATATAAGACGACCCCCACTTTTTCCCAGTCTTATTTCACTGCAAAAAACAACGTCTATATTCGGGACAATACGGCACTCTGTCGTTTTTAACTGCAATCGGATGGCTTGCGTTTCTCTTGCTTACCCTTATTGATGCAGACATCATAGACACAGTTGTCGAGGTATAAAGACGGGTTGACCACTTTGTGACAGGATGAAAACGGTCCATCTGCCTGTGTTAGTATCCCACATTGTTTGGGGTGGCGGAAGTAGGCCTGCTTCTCCGGTGAGCACGTGGGGCATGCCCACCACAATTATCATGACAGAAGGGATCAGGATCTTTTATTTTCCACTGCTGGATCATCTTCAGCACAGCAGAGAGGCGAGCCCCTGCAACATTTACATCACAAACTGCTTTGTCGATTGAAAGATTTTATCTTTAGCGCATGACAAAAGATTGTTATTTTACCTTTCCAGAGGAGTTGTCAATTTTCTGTTGCTGTATGATAATTTATTTCATTTTTGTTGTTTGTATCCACAATGATATAAGACACTAATCTGGCTAACATGAATGGACTGCAACCTACTTTTGGGGATTGTGAGAAATCCTATGTTGCATCATTTTAGGAGAGAGTATCTTCATGGCAGTCAAATGTATCCCTTTTTTTCCTGTTTAATATAATCTGTGTAAATTTGAGTGTGCTTGATTTTGAAATTGTACTGCTGTTGTGCTTGGAAAAGAGCGCTCTCATCTCAATGGACGAGCCTATTTAAAACTCATTCACTCCCAAAGACGTTTTTAAACGTCTTTTCAGACTTGGTCTAGAATTGGCTGGTACTGAATGAGTTAAATAAAGATTTAATTAAATGAAGTATTCGGTTTACTGAAGCTCAAGACACAGCACCATCGGCTGGGGTACTACTGACCCCCGTCCCTAACGCACACTTGCCAAAAGGTTACCTTTTGGCTCGGGCAAGTCATCTGTTTTGTCTCCATTGTAGTTTCCGCAGAGGCCTCCGAGGTGGTTGTAGTATGACGATGGCACCGTGACGTAAAGCCTCATGTTCCAATCATATTTCACAGTCAGACCAAAGTCAGTTCTGAGAACTGCGTAGATCCCGCTACGCTTCACAGAGATCTGCCCATCTAATAAGATGACTGGTAAATACTGCAGTTCACCATTCACCTGAAAATAACCATGAAACAATCGATCACAATTTAGGCATTTGTCTTTTTTTTTTCTTTTCAAAGAACATGAGAACTGCATACCGACCTTCATAGCGACAATTTCATATTGGACATTGTTGACATTTTGAGTACTGTTTTACCTGGACTTGATTTCTGTGTCTGCCAATGATAATCGTATGCCCGTGAACAGTGACGGTGACGGTCCTCACGAAGGAAACCCGCCGATTCCCTCGATGGTCATTCTTAGTGGTCACGGTGAAAGACGAAAGGCCCGGCGCCTTCTCTGCAACTGTTGCCATAATGTAAGTGCAGGAACCCTGGAAGAAATATCAGACAGACGGAAAAAACTGACATGCCATTCAGGAGTAGTTCTTGGCGGTGGTTTTGTTTCACCTTGAAAGTGGTGCTTTTACTTCCCCAGCATTGCCGAGCAAAGTGCGGAGTAGTCGTATTTAGTATTTGACTGAGCTGTCAAATTCGCTACTATGGCAACATATCCCAACATCAGAAATCATGAGTAGAATTGTTGAAGGGGGCAACATTGTTAAGTTCTTTGAACACTTTGATGGCAGAAAAGTGACAATTTACCTGCTGGTGCTCTGTCGGATTTGGTCGGTGAGCCACAGTTGGTTGCCCTTGTATTAAATATTTCAAAAATTCTACTACTGTTTTAATGTTTGAGGAGCCACTTTTTTAATATTGATTAGCTAAAGGTGTATTGTTTGGCACGGCCTCTAGAAAGTTTTTTATTATTATTATTTGTAAATATATATTAATCTGGACAGTGGTTGACTGGTTGGCGCGTTGGCCTCACAGTGCAGAGGTGCAGGGTTCGATTCTGACTTTGGCCTCCCTGTGTGGAGTTTGCATGCGTGGCTTTTCTTCTGGTACTCCGATTTGAATTGAATTGAATTGAATTGAATACAACTTTATTGTCAAATGTGCTGTATGTATGTGTAACATACAGCACAGCTGAAATTTCTTCCCCTCAACATAAAACAAGAGGAGCCATTTCCTCCCATTCTCCAAAAACATGCACGGGAGGTTGATTGAATGCTCTAAATCACCCTTTGGTGTGAATGTGAGAGTGAATGGTTGTTTGCCTATATGTGCCTTGCGATTGGTTGGCAACCAGTTCAGGTTGGCCCCCTCCTACGACTGCCCGAAGACAGCTGCGATCGGCTCAATTCAGCACACCCTCAACCCGCGTGAGAATAAGCGGCTCAGATAATGGATGGATTGATGGATGGATATTATGTGGGATATGATTATCATAATTTGTTCTCTTGGATCCTGATCAAATCTGGATCTCAATGAAACTTGGAGAACTTTCCATTAGCAATTAAAGTCCTGTTAAACAATCTGACGTTTCTTGTATAGGCTACACTTGTAACATCTTGTACTTGGAAAAAAAAATCTGTTACGGTTGCAACATGACCGCCACCAAGGCTGACAGTACTCGTGGATCTCAAGAACTGAAGAATAAAATGTTAAGTGTAAGAGAGCCATGCATACGTATCACATTATCTGATACACACAGTCTACAGTCAGTGGCTGCTTAGTGTCCTAACCTTACCTGGAAGTCATAACGTCTGCCATCAAATGTCAAGTAATGGGGGTCACCGAGGGCATGACACGTTGCAGTAGACACATGCACACATCTTCCATTCACACAGTGTTCCTTTTCTCGGCATTTGACGTCTTCACAGGGATCCTTAGGGGGTGCAGGAGGAGGGGTTCCTACAAAACACACAGCGCACGCATGTACAATACACCAACTGCAAAGACAACTGAGCCATTCACTATGGCGGGATATCTGAATTTTTGTGTTCGCCTTTGCATGCATCTTTCATGTCTGTGTGTGTCAATCTGTGTGCATGTGCACCTGCAGAGCAAACTCCAGCAGTTCCATACGCATGCCGACTTTTGCCACCATAGACATAGACAGCCATACGTGCGTCCCCTTCCACTGTCACATGACTCTGCTGTGCCTCCACTGCCACATTAGACCACACCCACTGTTGATCTGAAATGAAGTTATTCCACCGAGGCGACAGGCATCGCCCTTTCAGACACACTTTCACACTTGACGAGCCCTCTCTCTCTGACAAAATGGCCACAGTGCTGGAGAGCCCGTCCACTGTCTCCACAGCCCAGTCAGTGGACAGCTTAGAAGTGGGGGTCAGTGACATCAGAAACGGGTCATGTGGTTTATTGTTGCTAAGGAGGAGCACCATGACTTTCTTGTTGCTTTTGACAACTAGAGGATGTTTGTTGATCAATTTCTGGAAGCTGACGAGTCCAGCTGTCTTCAGCGTCCTGTTGGTATAGAAGCCATATTTTATTTCGATGAAAAGCTGTTTTCACAACACTTTGAAACAATATCCATTCTGATCGAAATTGTTTCCTTTAAGGAAGGGGGCGGGGGCAATTACGGGGGCAATTACTCCTGGTTTTTCACAATTCACCTGCAAGTGGCATGAGTTCACTGTAAAGTGTGCAATGACTTGCCCTAGTATACATAGCACATATGGAAGGACGTAAAAAAAGTGTCAACATTAGACTCAACTGTTTGTGCGCTGAACGACGACCCTTGTGCAGTGTGAGCTCCGTGTTGTCTTCTGCCGCTACGATCACTGCCCAGTTTGTGGCCCGGCAACTTCCTGTCCTGGGCACCATGTAGTCCTTACCCAGACTGGCCACTGGAGGGAGCTGTTCATAAACGTGTTCGCATCCCGAACCCATTGACAGGCACTGGTGACCCGCTATGATCGCCACAGGATATTTGGACCGAACGAGGCCTGGCCAAGTGTTGTGACTCCTTATAAGGTAGGACGCATAAGGTGCAAGGGTAAAGATGACTGGCTTCCCACTTTTCCAACGTCCCCCACCTCGTAGCCGCACGTCAGCACTTGGCAAGATGGTGATGGGGTTCGGGCTGTCACCATTAACGATAGCCAGTAGCTTGTCCATGCGAAGTGAGCCTCCCCGCGGCGTGAACACTAGGTACTCTGTACCGAGCGCTGCTGTTGGAGAAACAACCGTTCCGTCGCCCGTTTTGTGGCGTCGGTTGAAAGAGACCACAGAGATGTCAGTACTGGATGAAATTCGAACTGCTGATTTTTGGTTAACCAGTTGCTGCTGCAGCTCTGCTCCAAGCGGTAGACAAACCCAACGGGTTTCACCTGCGGACAGGGTCAGCTTCATGGAGAAGCCCACAGAAGCCACCTGCAGGTTGACACGTTACACTCATTTGTGAAAGAAGGCTTAACACTATAAATTAGAGTTACTGTATAGTCTCTATAACTACTGAGTGTCAATTTACACACACATCCAGATTAAAGAACAAAAATAATATACAGTAATCCCTCGTTTATCGCGGTTAATGGGGACCAAAACCACCCGCGATAAACGAAAATCCGCGAAGTAGCGACCAATAAACAAACTGTATTAAAAAAAAAAAGCCCCACGTGGACCTTCGCGCTTGAGCAGAGCGCACTAACAGTGTTAGTGGTCTCTCTCATCCTTAATTGTCTAATTGACAATCATAGACACGTCTGCTGCACACGCTGCTCACACACACACACACACACACACACACACACACACACACACAGGCCAGCGATCTGCATGTGCAGCAGACGTGTTTATGATTAGTCAATTAAGACAATTAAGGATGAGAGAGACCTGCTTTTGTTCTTATAAGCCTCCTCTCTCGCTCTCTCTTTCTCTCAGCAACACACATACGCGCACCTGCACGCACACACGTGCCCCACGTGGACCTTCGCTCTTGAGCAGAGTGCACTAACATGCACACACACACACGCACGCGCGCTCACACACCCCCCCCCCCCCCCCACACACACACACACGCGCACCCTAGCACGCATCGTGAACAACACTTAAACACTGATTTTTGCGGACTTCAAAAAAAAAAAAAAATTTTTTTTTTTTTTAATGAATATGTTTGAAAAAATCCGCGATGCACCGAAGCCGCGATGAACGAACCGCGAAATAGTGAGGGCTCACTGTAGTTGGTTAATTAGCTTTTTTTTTGTCTCCCTAACATGTACTACCGACAGAAATATACTCCATAGCATTTCTGACCTGAATGTGGACATCGGCGGCAGAGCCCATAGCTGTCAGAACCACTTCAAGTTTATGGTCATTTCCAGAAAAAAATCTCTGCCAGAAGGCAGAATTTTGGTAATTCGGAAGAAATGTTGTGATGAACTCCTTTCCTGTTGAACACCCATGACAAACTGGAGAGGCACATGAACGTTATTATGCAATAATTACTGTGACCAGTTGATTTTACTGGTTGCTTAGATCGATACCTGGCAATAGTGTAGCGGCAGCCAAACACACGAGAAGATGTATTTCCATGGCTGAGAAATGAAAAATGGAAATGGTCAGACATGTAAAACACATTGTTTGCATGTTTTGCTTACAAACGTTAAAAATGCTATATTTGAATGTTGTGAAGCTTTTTGTTTTGTTTTCAGAGTACATCCTGAGACAATGAATAATGCCCGTAAGTAGGTGACATCTTGCCAGTAAAAAAACAAACAAAACAAACACAAATTATAATAATAAATAAACAAGCTAAAAAAAAATAACAACAATCTCATCGTCCGTCCGGGACCATTCGCAGTCAGCAGGGGGATATATTTTGCCCACCCTCCTCTCCTTTCTTGACATCGAAGTTTAATGTTAGTGTGGCCCCCCCACACGTTTTTTTCTGTATCGTGTTTTGTGTGTGTGTGTGTGTGTGTGTGTGTGTTTGAAGAGCTATTTTCCAAAACGATTTTGGTCTATGGAAAAATAATAGTCATACCCAAGCATGCAGATTTTACATGCATTTTATCCAGTCAAAACAATCATTTGGCTCAGTCTGAACTTGATCAACAAAAGAAAATAGTCTATAGAATGAATTACATTGCAAGATTAATTTTCTTGAAATTATTATTATTTTTTTAGTTTTGAAGACCAGAGAGGATCACTTTAAGAATAAAAGAACAACATTACACAATACTCAGGATTCAAATCCTTGTTACCGTTCACCATCACCATGTATAGGAGAAAATTACTATACCTGTGGCTGGCCATGTACTGTGTATCAGAAAATGTGGAGGGTGGACACTTATATTCGTGACATTGCGAGGGAAAGACAAGAGATGTGTACAGAGAAAATCAGTATGCCGTTAAGGCTGAGTGAAAAGTATATAGAATAATGGTGTGTTATTGTTGCGCTATGGAGAGGAATAAAAGAAGAGGTGGTGCCCGTTGAAGAAAGCTTTTGTTGAGGCAAATGCCTTCCAGTCATGATGAATTTGATGTGCACAAGCTGTTAATTTAGCGCAAAGTTAGTAACATCTGACAATTAATTTCAAAAGATAAACATGGGCGCACATACACAAAATTACAATTGGAATGTACATGTACATCAGTGCATGTACATCACAGCATATGTATTAAAGGTAAACTCTCCCAGAGGACACGACTGGCAGTTTCAGAATCCTGATGTGATGATAGTTTCTATTCTGTAAGTAATGGTAAGCAAAACAGCAATACGCCTGGTTGACAAGAGTCATACAATGTGCATGGCGATGATAATCATAGTTTATATAGCTGTTGTTTAACCAGTCATGGTTGGCTAAGGTTGCATGCTGACAGTAACATAACAGTATTTGAAAAGTGGCGTACAAACCTTTAAGTCATCACCACGGAATCGTAGGGCTGTCAAACAGACAATAATCCAGTTTCATGGGCAGTTTAAGAGTACAGTATATGCAATTCGCATGAAATGAATATTTTTGGACTCAAGGGAAGCCGGACTACCTGGATAGCAGACAGAACAGGTGGACTCCAAACAAAGGTTTTAAATAACCGTAGGTGGAGTGTCAGGCTGCTTTAGTATATACACGTGAAAGCCGTTTGAACATTTTGTCTGTTGACAATTTTAAAGTTCCGACATACATGCGCCCACATCACGATCATAGACCTAATGAGAAATGTGCATCAAGTACAAAGTACATTGAGTGAACAGTCCCTGATTAAGGAATATTACATTTAGAAACAGAACAACGAGGTTCGATTCTCAACAAAAGTAAAAATAAAAGGGACATGGTGTCTGCAATGAGCAGCTTTGACGTCAATAAGGCACTGGATGGCAATCCACGACCTTTATTGTGAGGCCACATACCAACACAAAAGAAATGGATCTCGATCTTTTGCAAACAACCATAATCATTTTGTCCAGAAAGTGGAACCTTGGCGGAGTCCAACGCTGACTTGAAACAAATTCAACTTTCTACCGGCAATGTGGACTGGTCAGACAGGGAATGAATAACGTCCGGTAACCCATACGACTGAACAACCCCCCACAGACCTCCCCTGTGGGAGGACCTGGTCAAACATCATCTCCAAGTCCACAAAGCATATTTCGACCTTTTGGGTGAACCTCTCATGCACCCTTCACATCCATGCTGATGGTGTAGAACAAGGGGTAGGGAACTCCGGTTCCTGCCTGTTTTCGATCCCTCCCTTCTCCGACACACCGGATTCAAGTGATCAGCTCATCAGCATGATCGGCCCCCTCGGAGTCCCACAGGCCAAAATGGTCTGATAGGACTCCTTCTTCAGATTTACTGCATTCCTCACCACCAGTGTCTACCAAGAGGTTTGGGAATCGCCACCAGGACAGGCACTGACCAATTTACGACCACAGTGCCAGTTGGCCACCTCAACAACGGACGCACCATTGTGCCTCTAACTGGGAGCATAAATAGCTGGGTTTCCATACCAACCGTATCTATTGATACTGCCGTCCTAACTAGGCCCCTGCATGAGCTACAGTATTTAAGCATGTTAGGATGAGAGATGAAACGTCTTCTAAAACAACCAGAACAGTCCAGTTGGGATTGAGTCAGTGCCCCGAGAATGAAATTAACTGGATGAATGAGAATAGCCACATGTTTCCACATCGAACATGATGCACATAAACCACAATTGGTTTTATTTCATTTTCATCCTTAGCTGCTGCCTTCTTTAACGCTACAAACTACACCAAAGATGAATACAATTCATATTTCACCAGGACAATAGAAGAGCATATTATGCACACGTGGCAAAGACGTAACTTCAGAGATGCTCGCGGTTACGAACGTGGCCAGTTTGACTGAGGTAGGTTATCATGCCAATTAACTAAAGTGCCAAATTCTTCATGACGCTTAATATTCGGTTATTTACAAATAAGCACCATCAACTATATAATATGGCGAAATAATGCTATTTTACAATAAAGAGCGCTGACTGTACTCTCAACGTGGCAGCAGCAATGGAGATTCTTAAAACAATATGTACTCAAGGTGGAGATGGGTGAGCACATTAATAGTGTGCACAAGGATATCCTTTCTACTTGATATGCAATTTAGTGTCACATATAATTTTAGACGGTCACGGTATGTTAACTCAGTCATTAATTTGCTTTATTATTGATCTTGTTGATGGCAGAGTATGCTGGAGATGATGGAAAGCTCTTTCCAAAAACCAACAGTTCACGACAATCAGAAGCAAAGCAGAGAAAACAAAAGTATCTTACAAAAATTATGGAAAGAAAATATATTGGCAACAGTTAAACACATGAACAGAAAATTAAAAACATTTACAAGTACTGTATAGTAAAGAAATGAGAGCAAAATTGTAAAATAAGTAAAAGAAAAAAAAGATTTGTTTAGAAGACCTGAATAAAAGGTATGGGGAAAACATTTACACTTATTTCATTTGTGTGCAGCATAACAGCTAAATGCAGCTTCACCATGTTTAATTCGGGACTCAACTAATTCCTCATTGAGAACCCAAACCATTCAGTGGTTTATTGACCAGTAGCAGAATTTTAAAATATATTCTACAGCTAATTTGGAGCCAGTCTAAAACGTCTAGGACTGGAGTAATATGATCTTATATCTTTGTTTGTGGTCAAAACGAACTGTAGCTGTTTGATGCTCTTTTGTGAGAATCCAGTAAGTAGACTATCACAAGAATAAAGTCTACTGGAGATAAAAGCATGGATATGTTTCTCCTTGTCTGCTTGGGGCATACCACCCTTCAGCCTGGATATTTTTTCAGCTGGTAAAAGGGTGTTTTAGTGATGCATTTGATGTGGTTGCTGAAAGTCAGGTCTGAGGGCCCATTTATTCAAGGACAATTGCGGGTAAAAATTCCAAAATATTCTATCGGTAGTGCCTTTCGTTTAGACCAGGGATGTCAAACTCATTTCACATTGTGGGCCACATACGGACTCGGTAGATGTCAAATGGGCCGAACCATTAACATTATACCATACTGTGCTATGAATCACCAAAATATCATCTCTTTCCTCTGTTTTGGTCTCAAGAAGCATTGATTGGCGCTTTCATATAATTTGCTGCGTTGGGTCTATCTCAGTGACAGACTGAGACTGCTGTTTTCTTCCCTGATCAAAACAATGTTGTCTTCTCCTGTGATCAAAACAGTGTGCCCCCTAGCGGATAATCCACGAATTGCATTTTATTTAAAATATTCATTCTGTGTCTTTAATGGATTTTTTTTTCACTTTTAAATTAGCCCGCGGGCCAGATCGAACCTCCTTGGGGGCCGGTTCCGGCCCGCATGTTTGACACTGATGGTTTAGCCGGTGACGCCATTTTGGGGGCTTGAATCTTGCAAAAATTTGAAACTACCCTGCAGAGTGGAAACATTTAATATGCTTTGCCGTTGTGTTCCCATATTGCTGGCCCAAAACTCAAAACTGCGCTCAGACCTGCTCCCATTGCGCATGTGTTTGCATTATCTACATGTGCCATTACAGGGACTTAATAAACATCCATCCAAAAAAAAACACCCCTTCAATTTTGCTGCTGTAGATTGCAAATTTCTCCATTGTGGGACAAATAAAGGTTTTCTTATCTTATCAGTCTGGCTATATCCATCCAATTTCACAACATTCACATTTTGGGATGTTGTACCCAAGTAACACCACCATGTTGAATCTTCAGTAGTTGGAAAATAGAACTGTGAGCAAAATCTAATTAAGAAGGGCCGTAATGAAAAGAGAAGACACAAGTAGTGCTGTATTCTAGACTCACCTGTTGTATTGATCAGCTCGGGGACAAGAAGGCATATAGAGCAATTGTACTTCATGACTAAGCTGCTGAAAAAAATCGATTAAAAAAACAACCACCACAGAGGAGATTAAAATATTTAATGTTTAGGTGATACATAAAGATCAAATGGTACAAAAAAAACAAACCATTGCATTAAAACTAATGCACTGATACATTTACAGCTTCCCTTTGAAGCTAGCACATTTTTATCCATTCAATGTATAATTGAATGTAATTAAAATTCTACCATGCAGACTATACACTAAGATTGCCGTGTACAACAAATACAGGCAATCCATATACTGTACATGCATAAGAGACTTACTTCTACGTGATATCTAAATTTGTCCAACAGTGAAGATACTACCTTACCATCATGGCTGTATCCCGTTTGGGATTATGGAGCAAGGGGTGTGATGAGAATTTATTTTGGGATGAGAACTGGAACGTAACATAATGTCGATACAGGTGATGCATTTCGTTTCTTGGTAAGCATTAGACATCAAAATGAGTAAAGAGCTAAACTTGCCGATTCAATACAGATATTGCTGGTATTTCATCCGTGTTCTTATTCAGGTTTGATTGCAAGCCTATATCAATACGGAGTACAAATCAGGAGGCAGCCTCATTTAATAACTATATTAAAATGTGTTTGAAAATGTATACACACACACACACACACACACGCACGCACGCACACACATACACACACACACACATCCATATGAGTTAGTTAGGTCTACACACATGGAAAAATCTATTAGAGACCATGAATTCCTCATATGGAAAATATCAAGACTGAGTCCAGTGCTAGTCTTCCTCTTCCTCCTCATCATCACCAAATGACAAAAGGCTGCTGTTTTTCACTTTCTTCCCAGAATTCACCACCTTCTCTTCTTTCTCCACTGCATCCCGCTTCTTTTTGCTGGAACTGGCAGTTATTCCTTGAAATTTGTCAGCGGAGGACCGCTTGGCTGGTTTCTTGAAGAGGATTTTACCATCTTCACGAGGATCGTCGCCTGTGAGTCACAGGGCAGTGTGTTTCATTAAAACAGAGCTTTCAAAACCAATTATGAAATGACATAAGATCAATTTACTGCTTCGAAATTTGTAAGCTTTACTGGAATTAAATATCCCATCCCAATCACCATCCTTTTTTTTTTTTTTTTTTACAGCTGCTAGATAAAATCCTCAAAAGATGCGCAAAAAGTCAAGCAGTCAGCATGCACAATACCTTATACATAAAGCCATGAAAGTGAACATGGTTTAAAAATAAATAAATAATTAAATATACGCTGTGATGTCACTTTATTTTCGAGGGCAGGTAAACGTGGAAAGGTTCGACTCACAGGCACACAGAAATCTCTTATCTGTGTGTTTTAGAGAATGGTTCTGTTTTATGTTCTTTATGTTCCGGAAAGCACTTTCTTAAAACTGCCACTGTTCTAAAAGCGCGATATCAAGAAAGACATATTGTATTGTTCTGTATTATCCAGCACACTGTCAAAATGAATGATGACTACATAATTTTAATCTGCATACATTTTATGCATAACTTTTATTTTCAAATGTTTTTGTGACAGTTATGCTCCTCGCACAAAGCTGTAATTGTTTTCTTAGTGAAATGTTTTCAACTGAGCGTTTCGAGTGACTCCAGAATGTGTATCGTGGAGGGAACATTCCCAACGGGCCGAGATCTTTGCAAATATACACAGTTATGGTGTGCGTGATCGACTTTGCGCATAGTGGTAAAAATCAACAACATCAACAAAAAATATAACTTAGTTTTGGGACTGGAACAGATAAATTACATTTCCATCAAATTCAATGAGAAACATTACCACAATTTATGGTTACAAAGAGGCCCACAGAACCAATTGAGTTCATGACTTGACCTTCCACTGTTAGGTTCCATTGAAAGTGTACAGATTGCACTTAACTACTGAGTATCCAATAAATCAATAAATACAAGTTAAAACCTGTTACGTGTGACATACTTATTTCAACCCACTGTAATGGTCTTTGAAAAAAAAAACGAACACACACACACAAACCTTACTTTTCGCTGACTCTGTGTCAGGTTTGATTTCTTCCTTGACAAGTTCAACTTCCTCGGAGGTCAGGTCTCCATCTTTAAGGACAACAACTTGAGGTAATTCATCTTCTCGATCACTCCCACTGTCATCATCCGGTGTGGGCATTTTCTGACGCTGCACGGGTGACATAAAATAAAGGTGTATACTCCCACTCTTGACGCATATGGGAAGAATGTAACATTTGTCTGTCGGAGGTCACGAGATTGCAAAGGTGTACCTCCAGATATGGCCACTAAGTATTGGTCATTGCAAATGTGTTCAATGGCCGCCTCCTCGTGGTGGACAAAAGTGGAGCAAGGGACTTCCTTAGTTGTATTCAATTCTTTAATAAGTGGATGATTACATAGCCACAGTCCATGTGATGTTCAAAACGTTTTCATTGAAATGAACCAACCCATCATGACTGCTACCTTCCACGATTCCCATTAGTCAAACCACATACAGTACATACCTTTGTGTCAACAGTGGGGCCTTCTTTGTAGCCAACATCATTTTTAAACCTCTTCAAAAAGGAAGGTTCTGCCGGTTTCACCCAGGACACACCACTAACTTTGTTCTTATTCATCACGGTGCAACCAGACACGAATAAGTCAAGAAAATCAGCAGAATCGTTTCAACGAACAGCTTTCACCGGAAGCAAAACACACCGTCAGTAAAATGCGCCCAAATCACATGACCCTGTGACGCTACTGCAATTGGTAGAAGTGAGGTTACGGGCTCGGCCAAATGTTCGCGAGGACGTAACCCGGATGTCGTAAATTTCCTTCAAATTAATTTTCTATAATGCCAACATTTGCTGGAAATAATTTTAACCCAATACGCACAACTACATTTTGACATACAAAGTGTAAAGTTATTCTCTTAAACTCCAAACAAAACCGTTGACAGTTTATTGTATTAAATTTACGTATAAAATTGCTTTTGCATTGAAAAGAAACAACTAATGGTGTATACAAAATGTATTTCAACCTGACACATTTTCTGTCACTTAAATGAAACAAGGTAACTGTAATAAAGCGCTCCACCTGCTGTAGGCATGATTTCGGGTTCTATTTACGCATTATTGGCTGGTTGTTTGGGTGCTACAGCCTCCTTATCGGCTAAACTAACTCTCGGTGCAGACTACCTGAAGGAAATGTGTGAAGCTGGACTGAGCAGCACGTCCGATGCGAAACACGATAACGACGAAACTACCGTCTGCCTCTGGGTAAGACGAACTTTGAGCACGTCCTTGAATATGTGTTGTGCTGTACCGTCTTTTGTAAACTGCACCCGTCAGGGTAACGAGACAGCAGGAGTAAGCAAAACTGTCTTGGGCACCAAAAGTTTGCACATGCTTCCTGGTGATCGCCTCGTACTTTCAGTTTCGTTGTTGCCGCAGCAACGTCCCATACATTGAATAATCATGTTTGCAGCTGGACATCCCCCTGCGGCTGCTGTGTGTCGGCCTGATGTTCCTCTGCAATGCTGTCATGTGGACCTTCTTCTCCAAAGCTCTTCGTTACAGCTCTTCTTCTGCCAGGGCCACTGCCACCACTACTGGGGGCAACTTTATCTCGTCGGTAAGCCGTCCTAATCATTCTTAACTAAATAGTACAGCAATTCTTTGTTTAATCAGCAAGATCACTGTCACTGAAAATAGCTTCGGAGAAAAGGAACAATATTGTCTTAAAAAAAAAAAAGTCAATATGAAGCGGTTTGGTAAATGGATGGATGTTAAGAATTAAGAATGTCGTAACATTTCGAGGAGCTCGAACTCAAAACAGTAGATTGTCCTGTTATCAGTTTTCAAGAATAGAAATGAACCGGATACCTTGAGACCTCACGGTTGGTTTACTTTTAAGTGTGGACCGAATCAATAAAAAAGAGGCACAATCAGAAAGTGTACGAAATCACGAGTTGAGTATTCGGAAATTTAACAAAATAATTAATTATATCAACTGATTAATTAGGAATTCAGAATTATTGGTACTGTCTCCTCTTAGGGTATCCTCCTACAGATTGGATATACTGTAACTTGGTTGACTAAAATATCTCAAACTTTGATATAAGTAAAACAGTCAGTGAATGACAATACATTCTCATTTCCCTCTTATTTGTCTGCGCATTTAGGCCATACTGGGGAGGCTTATTTTTGGAGAGAGTCAATCAGTTCTGTGGTGGGTGGGCATCTCTCTAACGCTGTGTGGGCTGCTGGTGCTTCATGGATCCACGCCTCAGAACGTGCCACAGGACAACGCCAAAACGGAATAGTTTTATTACTCTACATGATATTTATATTTTTTTCTACTGTCACTCATCATGAGGTGGGTAAATAGGAAATAGCTACCAAAGATTGAGACTTTTATAAATCTTGTGCCTCTGTCATTAATTCTGCTAGTGGTGATTTAGATTCATGAATATTTAAAGAAAATAATGTCAAATTCATATTTAGTTTTAGGTATATTTTGTTGATTTGACAAATCTGATTTAATTGCTGAACTGAATTAAAAAAAAAAACCCCATCACAGCTCACTTGGATAGCACCAAACAAAGCTACCTATGTATTTTTTTGCAAATTGTTTGGGACAAAGTGAACGCAGATATGTATGTATGTGAGAAAGAGAGATTTAAATTTGGGTTTTATTCTCGATAAAATGTTTTACTCAATGGAAATATTAATATGCTTGTAAAAAAACTTTGTTTAACATTATAACGTTATACTTACTCCATATGTGAATGAAAAGTTTTGTAATTTTGCCTACTTTACTACTTTGAACTTTTCAGTTTCTAGGACCATGTAAAATGAAGTACTTTGTAACTTGTGTCTGGGTGTCTTTTTTTCTGAGCAATAGGAAACTTGTGAAACGTGGACATGTTTAATGCCTTACTATACACTTAACATTTTTTTAAATAAAAATTTTAAACCCGGGGGTTAATAAAATCAAATATTTTCAACCATCACTCAGTTGAAAATTAACATACATTTCACAACAACTTCAGTAGTTGAATTAATAGAAGGAATATATTTGTACTCTACAATGGCAGGTGCACTCTTCCGTAGTTCTTGGCATGCCTGACATGAATCAATGAAAGAAAAAAACGAAGCCCACAATAATCACATCAAACTGATTTTTAGCACCCGTTTAATGCTTTAAAAGTCCTCATGCTGCCACCTCAACACACAGCATGATAGATAATTATGGTTAAACATCAGACAAATTCGTTCACACAGGTCAGGAAAGATAAGGCACAGTGGTGATGACAGAAGCTTGAGCTCAGCGCATTAGTGCTACTGTTGGCGTTCGCCTGGGGTCTGCTTTGTCACTCAGATGCTACTCATGTAAAGCCAATTGGTAGTAATTGACAGAAAGCACAGTAACTCCCTTCAGTTCTATTTGGACCATTCTTGAAAATAACATTTACTTTGGAATAGGCATTACGGTCGTACAACTGTCAGACTCTCTTTGTTTGCAAAGATAGTACTTGAAAAGTCTCCACAGTGGCAGGCAAACTGTTGCATGTTTGCAGTGACTCAAAGTGCGTTACACCAACTGTTCTGCCGCAACACTTGGATAGAACATTTTTTCGTTTCTATTATAGACTGAAAAGGCTGTTAAAATTCAACTATTTTTGTCCCTCGTTTACGCGACACTCTTCATTAAAAAACACAAACATTTCTAAACTTGTGATGGCGTTATCTTCCCTCGTATACACTGAAAATGCATCTTCTAAAACAGAAAACTTGGTCAGTCCCGTTCTTTCGTAAATGGCAGGAACACAAGGCTGCCACTCAAGACAATGAGCTTGATGCGGCTTTTCCAGTGAGTGTGCATTGATAACATTATCTTTGGTGTTTTTGCAACCCTGTGTAAAAGAGAAACTATTGCAGGTTATTTGCCTGTGCAAAAATGCAAAGAAACGAATACTATATATATATATATATATATTCATCCAAGTGTGGTCATACTTTCTTCTTACAACAGTATAGAATCAGTGTAATTAACAAACATGAAAACAGAAGCATGTTAGTACAACACAACATTAATTGGAACACAACAAAAGTATTGTTGCGCCAAGGAACCATGCGGAAGTGGTTTGAGTTTCATTTAGGCAAAAGTCGTGCTTTGTTTTACTTATAAGCAGTTCTGAACCTTTTTAGTGGGGCATCAATTACACACACCGATTTTCACTATTTGCAGCAGGGGTTGGAACCTAATAGCTTTATTTTACTGCCAAAATGTTTGCTCACAACTGTACAAGTACTGTACCAGACCATACACTGAACGGAACAAAATTTAGCACGTTAGGATGAAGGCTCGGCCTAACAGAAATGTGGTCTGAGACATTGGAGTTGATCCAAGGTAGCTTTGCCAGTGGCTGCATTCTCATGATTGCATGCCAGTGTCCTGCGTGCGATATAAGCCTCAGTCCACACTACCACTACTGCTGCTGCTGTTGTTGTGTGATGTTGAGCTTTGTATTTATTAAACCGTTATTTTATTTTATTTTTTTTACGAAATGCACTAAGGAGTGGCACCCAAATTTCGTTGTAAGCTATACAATGACAATAAAGGCGATTCGGATTCAGTGGGCATGATTTTAAAGCTGTCATTTTAAAATGTGAATGTGCTCCATAGTTTTGATTTCATTTTTGGAGTGAAAAAAAATCTGGCACTGAAATAGACATGGGCCCTACAAAACCGTCTTTACTTTATGTGGTGGTGCCCCTGAAGACAGATACTCACAGAGAAGCATGTCCAATGTAAACAAGTACTTACCCCCCTTTTCTGGTTTCATCTCATTAAACCAATTTTAAAATCTCACAACAAAATGTAATTCTATTTCTATATTTGGATTCACTTTGGTTGTCTTGGTGAGATTAAATCTCAAACATCTGAAAAGAGGAAGGGGTCAAATGCTTTTTCATGGATATTAAAGCCATAAAATACAAGCATATTTAAGTACAATTTTCAGTATTGCGTGTAATAAAAGTGTACTGTATTTTCGCAACCATAAGACGCGCATAGTTTTAAATTCTCTCCAAATTGGGCTTGGCGCCTAATAATGTGGGTCATCTTATGTATGCAAAGAGTTCCAAAATCTGTGAATGCTGTTGTGTGACTACGATGAGAGGTCTGCTTGACAGACTGACTGATGTTGTGCCGACACGTTGCTTATATAGAGGAAAGGCGGATGTAACTGACGGCAGCATGCGGACGTTAAAGTGGGAAGGGCGGATGTGAAAGAGGACGCGCTAAAGGCACCCCCCCAGTAGGTGTCCGTACAAGCATTGTGCAAACAAACATCCTGTAAATGGCACCTACGAAGAGACACTCTTACCAAACACAGTTTAAATTTTAAATGATCGGTTATGCAGAGGACCATGGGAATAGAGCAGTTGCGAGAGAATTCAAGATCAACTAATCCATGCTTTTGTTTTATGAAACGGCGCCTTTTATCCATCCGGCCAAGGACAACCGTGGCGCAGTAATAACCGGTGGATGACAAGGAAAGTCTTGTCATCTTCCGACTGCAGTAAAAAGTGTAATACAGTCAAACCTCGGTTTTCGACCAAAAATTTAGAGTTTTTTATGCCTCAGATGTCGAATAAATTTCGGTTCTCGAACAAACTGAGCGCACTTGAATGCACCATTTGACTCCTCTCGCCTTCCTTACACGAGGAAGTGACGCTTCCTCGTGTTGCTTTCCATTGACGTGTTCAGTAAACATTTTTATTTTAAAAAGAGCGTGGTTTCGGTTTTCGAACAGCCTTCTTGAACGGATTATGGACAAAAACATAATAATAAAATAAATGTGCTTTCTTGGAGATTTTGAACTTTTAATCCGTTGCTCTGCACTTGGCTTCCATTTCTGACTGTTCTTCAAACAATCTCCACATTCCGAGCTTAACCGCTTGGGATTCGACAAGTGAAGGGGGACAAGCATTTTGAAATACAAAAAAAAAAAAAAGGCAGACAAACACATCCAGCCCAACCACATCATTAACATGCGCGAGCTGCCGCTCACTTTCGACATCCCGGCAAACCACACTGTCAAGAAGGGGACCAGCACGATCGCGATACGCACAAGGGCGCGCGAGAAGTCGGCTTTTACTGTTGTGCTTGGTTGCCATGGTAATGGACAGAAATGGCCACCTATGATGATTTTTAAGCAAAACAAAGTTTCCAGCAGGAGTCAAAGTGAATTTGCCAGCGACGTGGGAACGACGGCGAACGCAGCTTTACTACGACTGCGAGGCAGCGCCACAATTTGTGAATGTATTGTGGATGCTTGCGCTTTTGTTTGGCAAAAGCTGGCATCATTTCCGAGGAGCCGCATGGCAACGGGACCGACTGACAATGACGCGAGGGAACCTGGCCTGTTTGATGGAGAACTTGCCCCAGCTGTTCATTTTGGATACAGAAGATGAGCACTTTGATGGATTTGTGGATGAGGATTGATCAAGAAATTACGCGAGTACATTATTAAAACACTTCATTAAAGTCCAACTGAACTAACGTTTTGCTCCCGCTGCCTTTTTAAAAAAAGGCACATACGCTAGCGTGCGTGCATCCTACCATATTTTTAAGATAGCGTACGTTTTACCATGCCAGCGTTCAATAATGCAATGCACCTTGTGTATGTGTGAAATACAGAAATAGCACCCGTAACTGACACTACGCCTTTTAATACGGTGCGTCGTATGGTCGAGAAAATACGGTAGCCCAGCACATGGCTGTCCGCAGACAGTCCTAGTTGAGTGGAATCTCAATGACATCCTCCTCGATGATGTCTCCGTGCGGAAGGGTGTCAAGCTCTGTAGAGCTCTTCTTACAGCTCATCCCAGAGAAGGGACTGCACCAGGTCAGGGAAAACGGGCCACCGAACGCCATCTTCATGGCCTCCCAGCACGGCGCCTTCTCCCACTTCCCCGTCTCCCCCTTCAAGCGTTCGATTCCCTGCAGAAGACAGAGTTCCGGTCTGAGCTGAGGTTTGGTATCAACATGCAAGGGTTGCTATTTATTATTCTACGGGTAGGACTCAATGTGGGAGAGTGATCTGCTCTTTGGGGTTATGGAGGGGAAAAAAAAAAGATCTACAGAATGATTAAGTCTCAATACAATACTCATTTCAGTTTGTTTGCACTAATTCAAATGACTGAGTTCAAGTAGTGTGGTTCAGGGTTCGAAACATGGCGACGGCCTGCCTGAGTGGTGCTTGCGTGTTTGGGATCTCTGGGTTCCTCCCACATTCCCAAAACATGCACCTTAGCTGAACGCAAATCTGATTTGTCCATAGGTGTGAGCAGTGAGCATGAGTGTGAATAGTTTGGCTAACTGTGGCTCTCTGATTGCCTTTTGGTGTGCCCCACTTATCGTCCCAAGTCAGCTGGGATCGACTGCACGAGTCACGATTCAAATGAAATGATATTGAAAATGGATGGATGGCTGTTGAGAGGTTACTTGAATCATTGTCCGAACGGGCCTGTTCATTTCTGAGCATCATGCTGGTGCTTTAGAAAAAGAGGAAGAAGTTTCAAACTAAGAGCACAAGTTTTTTTTCCACTTGCCTTCCTGGGGGTTAAAGTCAGGGGATGTCGTGAAAACTGTTGGCATGTGAAGCCCTTTGAGACTGTTTGATATATAAATGTGACTTGACGAGGAGGTTTCTGACTTGCAGTTAACCCCTTGAGACTTGTCAATGTAGGAGACATAGTTTCTTCAGTAGTGTGAGAGCAAAAACTACATCGCATCTACATCTGGCAGTTGAGTATTGTATTAAGAATTGATGGATTGAGTAAATACAGTGCCTTGCGAAAGTACTCAGCCCATGAAACTATTTGAACTTTTGCCGCATATCAGGCTTCAAATATAAAGATTTAAATTGTTTTTTTTTTTCCTTAAGAATGAACACCAAGTAGGCCACAATCATGAAGTGGAACGAAATTCATACAATATTTTTTACTTAGTAATAAAAAAGAAAAAAAAGAAAAGTGAGGCATGCAACATTATTTGGCCCCTTTACTGTCAGTGCAGCCAACTCACTCCAGACTTTAGGTGAAGATTTTTGAATGATCCGATGTTGACCTAACCAAGTGATTATGATAAATAATCAATCTCAAATGCACTTGCTCTGTGATAATCGGTCTGTTTAAAAACGCAAATTGCGTGATGAAGACCAAGGAACGCACCGGGCAGGTCCGAGATACTGTTGTGAAGAAGTTTTAAGGCATGATTAGGATATAAAAAGATTTCACAAGCTTGAAATATCTCTCTTTGTTCAAGCAATCATGTTGAAATGGAGAGAGTAGCAGACCGCTGCCAACCTACGCTCGTCCTTCTCAACTTTCAGCCCAGACAAGGAGAACACTGATCAGAGATGCAGCCAAGAGGCCCATGAGCACTCTGGATGAACTGCGCAGATCCAGTGCCAAGGTGAGGGGCATCTGTTAGCAGACTGCACAAATCTGCCCTTCATGGAAGATTGGCAAGAAGAGAGCCATTTCTCAAAGGCAACCATAAAATGTCCCGTTTGAAGTTTGCCAAGCCACCTGGGAGACACACCAAGCAACACACCCACCAGGCCCGCTGTCTAACACGGTGGTGGCAAGCATTGTGGTCTGGACCTGCTTTTCTTCAGCAGGGACAGGGAAGATAGTCAAAAAGTGATGAGGCCAAATGCAGGGCCATTTTGAAAGAAAACATGCCGGGGTCTGCAAATACCTGAGACAGGGACGGAGGTTTACCTTCCACCAAGAGAATGACTGTAAACAAAGCAAAATCTACAATTGAATGGTTCAAAACTAACAATATCGAGGTATTAGAATGGCCAATTTAAAGTCCAGACCTGTATCCAATTGCGAAGCTGTGGAAAGATCTGAAAACTGCTGCTCAAAAACATTCTCCATCTAATCTTCCTGAGCTCCAGCTGATTTGCAAGAAAGAATGGGCAAAGAAAATCAGTCTCTAGATGTGCAAAACATGACCCAAAGACTTGCAGCTGTAATTGCAGGAAAAGGTGGTTCTTCGAAGTATTAACTTGGAGGGGCCGAATAATTTTGCATGACCCACTTGAGTTTTTTAATTTCTAAGAAAAAAACTGTTGAAATACTATTTGAATTTGGTTCCACTTCATAACTGTGTGCCGCACTTAGTGTTGGTTCTCCATAAAAGAACGACGTTTTAGATCTTTATGTCTGAAGACTGAAATATGGCAAAGGGTCAAAAACTACTCTGGGGGGGGGGGGGGGCTGAAAACATTCGCAAGCCACGATATGCTTTTACATTCTTGGAAACATGCCCAAGTCTGACTGAACTTATCATGCAAAGTAAAAAAAAAAGGGGACAAAAAAAATAATGCCAGAAGCAAAGTCATCTGTGCCAAGTGTGTTGAACTGTTAAAGTGCAACGTGCATGCTGAGGATGTACCGCACGCATGGCGAGACAGCGACAGTGCACTTTGTCGCGGCTTACCTCTGTCACCTGAAAGAGATGTCTGCTTCAGAGAGCTTCAGTTATCAAAGTAAATGCATGAGTGTAGAGAGAACAGGGGGGTGGTGAGGTGGTGCACACAACACAAAACCGGGTGGGAACAGAATGGACGACTGGGACAAATTCCTAAACCTAACTAAGCGTGTCAGACAAGTGACGGAAACAAACTGTTGGGAATGTCAAAAACACGGCGCAAAACTAAACGGTAGCCACATTTTGCTTTGAAAAAAGTACCGTATGTTGAAAAGGAGTCTGGAAATAATGTTTGCATTGCAATTGAGTAGTTTATTCCCTGCATGTGCTGAAATTACTTCAGGATGTTGAACAACGAAATGGAACCCAAACAAAATTGAGACTCAACATTTTCAGCGATAATTAACATCATACCAGCTTTTTTTCACAATGGATCATTTTGTAGCCTTCGTCAATACCATGCCTTCACTCGTTATCACATTTATATGATTGAGAGTAAACAGAACAAAGGAATAAAGCACACTTTACAGCAGAGTTTGGGAGACCCAAAGAATACCAATTAGAGCCCCCACAGAAAGTAAACAACAACAAAAAACCTGGAATGTTTAACTGTGTTCCCCATGTCATTCATTTTGGGGCATATTCTCCTGTTTGCACTCAAGTCAATTTTAAGTCAATTTTTCCCATCTAAACTTCTGCCACACTCACCATGAGTAACCTGGTAATATGTGTGCAACCACCAAATAGGCATAATTAGGTTAAGTCCCGGCGTTGGCCTAATTTCCAAATCGTGGCGTTTTCATGAGACACGAGATTTCCAAAGGGATCCGTTTTGAACCTATGGCACACGTTGATTGTGAAATTGACTTCATGAAATGAAAAAATTCACATCGCGGATCCAGAAGTTGTCGTTGTGACAAGCTACTTTGAAGGAAAATATCTTTTTGCATTCATGTTTGAATAAATCCAATACAAACAATTTAATCAGAATACTGCGCTCATAACGGAATGCTTAGGAGACCGTGCAAATTGCGAGTTGACCTGTGCGTGCGTGGTTCATCAAATACCCTCAAAAAAACTTACAGCCCATTATTACGATGACTGTAATTTTGTGATGGCTCATAACGTGAAATATGACATTTTGCCTTCAAGAGAGGCAGTCATACCTGAGCACAGCCTCTGGAGGCCAAAAGATGCTTAAGTCTATGGGAGAATGCTCGCACTGACACATTTGTCAGTGTCACACCCAGATGTCACGGATACTCCACCCAGAGTGCATACATTTCATGAAGGTGCCACACTTAAGCCTGGACGGGAGAATCTAGGAAGCCAAAAAATCGCACACACGACTCAAGCACACGGGAGAATATGCCCCTAGGTGTGCAATGGAGGTTTCGCCTTTGCCTGCATTTGTTTTTTTGCCGATTCAAAACATGCTTAGCTAACAAAAACGACTAAATTGATAGACAGATAACTTTTCTGGAAGGGGTGATGGGACAAGGAACAAATCATGAACCATGGCCTCCATCAAGTCATCCTAATTTGGATTAGCTGATGAAATCTGGATCTAAATCATGAATATATTCAATTCATGCTGTGATCAAATCCTGTTTTTGACCCAACAAATTCCATGGAAAGCCGTCAGATAGGTTTTTCCCATGTTCAAATGAATGAATGGACATTTGAATCAACAAAATGTTTCATTGTTCATCACTTCGTTCTTTGGTTTTTCTGCATCACATTGAATCGTATCTGTTTACAACATGACCGAGTCAAACTGGGGACAGACAAATGCAGGCAAAACCGTAACCGCCTCTGCTTGTGAAGGGAAGAAACCCAATAACAGTCAAACCTCAGTTTTCGAACGTCTCTGTTCTCGACCAAATCGGTTTTCGACCAAAATGTGAGTTTTTTATGCCTCGGATGACGACCGGAATTCGGTTCTCGAACAAACTGAGCGCACTTGAATGCACCACTTGACTCCTCTCGCCTTCCTTAGGCGAGGAAGTGACGCTTCCTCGGGTAGCGTTCCATTATTGAGCAAACGTGTTCAAAAAAATTTTTTTTAAATAGAGCGTGGTTTCGGTTTTCGAACAGCCTTTTGGAACGGATTATGGTCGAAAACTGAGTTACGACTGTACACATTTTCGAGGTCTTCCTGATCAGCTCGTATGAATACACACAGGAAATTTTACACAAGAGAATTCAGTCAAGTTTGTTTGACTTCTGAAACAAAAGCCGTCCACTCAGGTTGTACCTTTACACATATGTTTTTTTTACTGGGCAGCCTTTGGTCAGATGATAAGTGTGAAAGAAAAAAATAAAAATAATAAAATGTGTCATTCAAACGACGCAAAGTGCGTTGATCCTGACCAGAGGCCCCAAGTGCAAGTGTGAAACCATTCACCGAGTGTATTGTTGAGGTGTTAAAGGCAGTGCAATGTAAGAGAAAGCACAGAAATAAAGTCCACTTTCGATTCTTCCACTGCACAATAAGCAGAGAAAAGTCACACAACTATTTGAAAATATCAAGTCGTCTCCCAATGAGAGAAACGCCATACAGTGAAAACGGGGGTTCAAAACTAGCATGCACAAACAGTACACGGGTGGTGGTGGGAACGTGGGCCCGACATGAACAAGTGCATGTTTTCTTTTGGGGGAAAAAGGCTTGATCTTCAAAATCCGGCCACCAGAAGTGATCCCACTTCCTTCCTTCTGAGCGCAGCGCAGCGCTTTAAAAAGGTCACGGTTAAAAGCGCTCGCAATTCAGTTCCAGTTCTGCAGTGAATAGATTAAAATTAATAAAAGTTCTTCTGTAACTGACCAATGGCTGCTTTGTTGCCACACAATAATCTGTTTTATCATCAAGTTGCCTTTTAAGAGAAGCAACTTTGAGAAAAAAAAAATCACAGTGAATGCAAATCGAGTCACGAATGAACAGTGTTTGATGGTAAGGCGTAAACAAGTATTAAGCATGGAGTAAGCACGCAGAGCAGATGTGAAGGTGTCCGCAGTCACTACCGTCCGTCAGAGCGGCTTAAGTGGGGCACGGATGGGCCCAATCAGTCGAGGACGCGTTCTTTCCTTTCACACCACATATTGGTACGTCTCGGCCTTCCCGTGGTCAGGGGTGGAGAACGGGCTAAACCAGAGTAAGGAGAAAGGGTGTCCAAACACCGCCCTCAAGTTCATCCATTTAGTTTTTTTAGCCCATCTTCTCTCTTCTTTTTTCAACTGCTCTATGCCCTAAAAACAAAAGATAACCAAACTTCAGTTGGTGCGCTCTCTGGCCCAGTCAGCAATCACAAAGTGCCATTTATTTGAAATCGTGGGAGCTTTCTTTACAATTGCAGATATTTACCAAGTGATATGCTACAGTAAAACCTAGAAAACTGACATGCCAACGTGGAGAGTTACTCTATGTGGAAAAAAAAAATAGTGTGTGGATGAAAAACATTGCAGCAATATAGTCACATTATTATTCGGAAGGCTCTTGCTACAAACAAACACAAATGACACCTGAACAATTACAAGGTGACGTCTGGATACTAAACCCTGACAACATGGAACATATCTAGTGTGCTGACCGTTGCAAGGCTGAAAATATATATTTTTTCTTTAAGGAGCAGTTTTGCTAGTCAATTAATTCAGTCGAGGAATTTTGCTGGTTAATTGCTAGGACCGAAAGCAGGGGTTTTAATAAGCAAAAAAAATGGATTGACATACGCCCTAATGTAGCATATTTTTCTGGTTTCTCTTCCGACACTTATTAATGTGCCTGATACTTTGCTGTTCAAAAGGTGTATACTGCACTCCCCACTTCAACACTACTCCGGCCAGTCTTTTGTGAAAAGTGTACTCAATCATCCAAGCACTTAACTCTTTGAATGCTGTTGATGACGAAAATGCCCGTCAACAGGCATCTAACGAGACGCGCCGTTGACGTGAATTGCGGTCAACTCTGTCTTTTTACTTTTTATGGGAATGGATGGAGAAAAGGCTTATTAAGATGGGAAAGTCATAAAAAAATGAAATAAAATGAAAAACTATGGCCAGTAGGCGTCCACATTGGTTCTGTTTTCAATAATATCATCGTGTATTAAAACTAAGGGTGTTCTGATCAAAGTTTTAAGCGATATTGATCATCCATGAATGTGATTGGCTGGTACCGATCGCGTGGATTTGGTCTAAAATTCCCAATCTTACAGCTACAACTACCGATTTAAAAAAAATAAATCGATTAATCTGTCGATTTTTTCCAATTAATTGATTCATTAGATTAAAAAAAAACATTTGTTGCATTTCTACTCCTTTATTATTCAAAAACAGGACACTGGTTCAAATAGACATTGCAGAAAATGCACAAAATATGATTCAGTTACTCCGTTGGCCTGTACCATGTCGGGGGCAAATATTATTTTCCTCATGTAAACGCAGCTGTTTGCAAACGTCCTATTCGGATTAGACACAAATATAATCACTACTCTCAATTACAAAGAGCCTTGTATTCCAATTGGAATGAAACCAAACTACCAAATGGAACGAAAATACTCATCACAAGGCAGATCAGATTGGAATTTCATTTGGATTCAAACGGGGTCAAATTCCTGTCACCAATACATAATATGAAATTATTAATTTCATTAATGATACAAAATGAAAAATTATAGAAGGAAAATAAGAAGAGTGCTTCAAGTAACTTTTCAACTGTAGTTTTTGAACACTGAGTGGCACCAATGTAACCTTGAAAAAGAAGAGATCTGACGTGACTGCATATCCATGGCGCTCTGCTACACCGTAAATACGTCAATAAATAAATAAATTTAAGACTACTATTGAGATTACTGCAGTGATCAAACCTGAATTTCAAGGTCCAGACAGCAACCGCCACCCATTTTGAAACTCTTTGAGGCCATTCAAGGTTTCTTCCAATTTTTAAGCTGAGTTCAACAAAGCTAGATGCTAATGCTAGTCCTCTGCCGGTGGTGATGTTACCTTCCTTTCGTTCGCTATGCCTTGTGCGTTGCTGCTCAAAAGTAATGAGATACAGAGACAATAATATGTTGTGTACTTATTTTGTCATGATAGCTGAATGAAATAGTAGAGTAACAGAAATTCATCGGGCAAGTTTTATCACCTCCATACAAGAGTAATGAGATACATAGGGTGATCGATCAGCAATAAAAGGCTTTGATTGCGTTCACAGATCACATACTTCCTCACGAATACCGACTGATAAATATCGGCCACGAATCAGACCATCCCTAATCAAGGCAGCCTTGGAAATTCAACCGTTACAAGCAGCGTGTGGTTAATCAAAGTGTTTGTCACGTTAAATCTACTCCAGAGAGTGTTACAAAAGAAAGAAAATATGACAAGAGATTATTTAAATTTTTGAAAAAGAAGCGATGACATACTGTAAATGCACACACACACACACACACACACACACACACACACACACACACACACACACACACACACACACACACACACACACACACACACACACACACCAACCACTGAGGGTCGCCCAATGAGGCATTTCGTGTCTAATTCATCTTGATGTCTATGGTATCGGAGATTTGAAGTGTTCCGTTGGTATGCAAACTTCTTATATAATCCCAGACCCCACACACATTACCACCATCGTGTTTTGATTGTTGGTATGATGTTATTTTTCTGAAATGCTGTGTTACATTTACGCCCGATGCAATGAGACACACACTTTCCAAAAGGCTACATTTTGCTTTTGTCAATCCATAGATTAATCTCCCACGTCTTGGAAATCATTCAGATGTGTTTCGCAAAAGTAAGACAAACCATTGTTATTTTCATCAGGCTGTGGCTATGGTCACTGAAAGTGAACTAAAAAAATGTGATTGGCCACAGTAAATTACTGATTTAATAAGGAGGGGTCGGGGAGTGGGGGTGGTGGGAAGCACTTTTTCACACAGGATCAAGTAGCTTTGAGAATATATTTTCCGCCCTTAATGCAAATCACCATTTAAAAAATGCATTTTCTGTTGACTTTGGTTTGATGAGTTTAAACATTCAGAGGATAAACTATACAAAAAAAATATGTTTTTGAAGAGGGCAAACACTATGTACAAAGCCTCCACGGGGAGGAAGAAAGATGTGTTCAAAGAGCAAAAGTGTGACACTCCTAATTAAACTCTTATTAGCCGAAGAGACCTGGTGATTGTTTTGCATCACAAGGCACCATCTGATGAGGGAAAGATTACCATCAGCTCTTTTAGTTGTCATGGGCATAAAAAGAAAGAAAAGCATTGTGACTTCAGTTGAATGAAGAAACTAATTGCCATTTTTCGGTCTCGCCACTTCATTTTATTTTGTTTTTTAGCACTTCTTTGAGTAAAGGGGTGACAATGCTCCTTCCAGTTGGTGCAATTTTCTAGTGGGGGGTGTGAATAGCTGAGATTGTGTTGCTATTAGCTAACTGCTACAATTTGAGTGGTTAAAGACATTGTATGTGCGGCAACCTTAAAAGAATAACATTCAAATAATAATTCCTTTAATACAATAGGGCACCTCTACTTTTAGAACAGATGTTCTCATGAAACTATTGCCATCATATTAATTAAGTACAGTCAAACCTCGGTTCTCGTACAATTCGGTTTTCGAACTAAAATTTCGAGTTTTTTATGCCTCGGATGACGAACAAATTTCGGTTCTCGAACTAACTGAGCGCACTTGAATGCGTCACTTTACTCCTCTTGGCTTCGCTACCTCGTGTAGCAACGCTACCTCGTGTAGCTTCGCGAGGTAGCGAAGCCGAGAGGAGGTAGCAAAGCCGAGAGGAGTGAAGTGACGCTCCCTCCTGTCGCCGCGCTCCCTCGTGTCGCGTCGCGACACAGGAAGCGACCATTGTGAGCAGACGTTTTTGTATTGCTCAATAAAAAAAAGCACACGTGTTTGGTGAGATGCTTCTGTTAGCGCGAGTGAAATCCCCCTCTTTTCATAATGGTTTGCCCTGGCAGCACGGGGGAGGGGGCGGGGGGGGGCGTGCGTTTGATAACGGCCGGCATTTTTCAATGCAGCGGCACATAATGAACACTCTGGTGTCCGGTGTCTCATTATTATGCAATAATCGTACAGAAACAGCTTGTGAGCAGACGAGTTTGTATTGTTCGATTAAGATTTTTTTTTTTTTAAAGCAGACGTGATTGGTGAGAACTACGTAATATTGGACTGTTATTTTTGCATCGTGTATCAGCCCCTAATCATGGCACCAAAGAAAGCAAGTGGAAGTGGTGAACCTGGTGAAGAAAAGAGGAAAATAGTGCGCAAAACTATAGAATTTAAGAAAGATTGAATCGCAAAATATGAGTCAGGTGTGCGTGTGTCTGTGTTGGCGAAGGAGTTCGGGATGCCGAAATGCCCCGCCTACTGCCTGCTGACAGCTGGGAGAGGCGCACGCCCCACGACAGATAGAGAGAGAGAGATGTTCCTTCAATTTTTATGTTACTATGTTAATGTTAAAATTGGTCATCTCCCATTACATTTGTACAGTTTATGGTGTGAAATTGTAAAAATAAGTGGTTTAAAAAAGTTGTTTTCTTGACTTGGAACGGATTAAAACATTTTACATTGATTTCAATGGGAAAAATGGTTTCGGTTTCCGAACAATTCGGTTTCCGAACAGTCTTCTGGAACGGATTAAGTACGAAAACCGAGGTTTGACTTATATATAATAGGTACAAAGTTGATCAAACAGACTATCGTCCTGAACTTCTTGTGGCTGGTCGTCGTGCTCACGTTTCCTTTTGAAGAATGAGAGGCAAAGTTGAAAACGATTACCAGTGTTTTTTCATAGACTAAGTACAGTAAGTACCGGCATATTAATTTTTTTTAAATTCAATAACGAATAGAAAACAGCAGTTTTAGTGCTAAAATACTTGTTTTATAGGTGCTATGCTTCCTAGTTGGAATTGGAAATTTGATAGTTTTTTCCCCTCCTGATTGGAAAAATGTAGAGGTTTTCTTGAGATGTTGTGTTTATTTATTCAAGCCGATAATTATTATTCAAAATATGGATTTTTTTTTTAGCACAAATTACAAAAAGCAAGGGCATTCGTTCATTAGGGAAAGTCATGCTTGTGTGTTGAAAAGTAGTTGTCTTTGAGAAAATATGTACAAGTTAATGACAAAAAAAATACATTCTTACAATCAACCACTACAGATAAATGAGCAACATTTACATTTAAATACAATAATGTCAATTAGGGTACATCAATATCCAAGAATTTATATCTACTGAGTCTCTTGTGAAAGGGGTTGAGGATTAGTTTGCTGGTGAATTGGTCACATTTCAAGCAGCAGAGAGAAATGACATTGGGCTAGCAATTAAGGAGAGATGTAGTAAGGGGAGGGTAAAGGATAACTTATAACTAGATGGGTTACTTACAGTTTCATCAGTACAGATGGAGTGGACTTGGGTACCAAACATCACAGAGGTGAAGATGAGGAAGAGGAGGCCCTCAAAGCACAGGAGTATGAGGAGGATGACTGTTGCTGGTGGAGAGAAGGAACTGCACTCTGGGAAATGAGGATATGGAGGAAGAAAAGCACGAGGGACAAGAGGCTTATAAGAGGTTCTACTTGACTCTAGAATGATCTCTCTGTCTGGGGGATCTTCTACAGAGATGCAACCAGATATTTGCTTCTGAATAAGGGAACCACTAACCGGGAAGAAAAAAAAGGGTGTGTTTTGTTTAGCCTCAAGAAGTTCTTGGTAATTTTGTTTGAGCTCATACAAAAGCAAAACACAATGGCAGATTCGATGCTATGTTTCTGCTGTGAAACTTACATTCAAATGCAGTACAAACGCATGGTTGCTAATGACGATCCATCTTGTTTATGCTATAAGGAAGGGATTTGGAAATGTGCAATCTCGCATTCAATTTTTAAATGTATGGATCAAAATAAGGATAACTGGTAATAAAGATGATGATAAAATGGAATATTTGGAGATGGAGTAGCTTATTGTGACAGACTTGACTCCCTCTACAAACAATAATATGAAACACCAATTATTTGACAACCAACCAATTGAAAAACGCGTGAATAGAAGGCTGGATGGATGTTGCTATTACCCATGAAGTACTTTTATATCTCTTACAAGTCAGTGACTCAGACCAAAGATTAAGGTCATTGTACATACAACACATGACCTTATTCGAACAAAACTTGAAACGAGGCTTATAAAATTCCAGGTGCCTTACCAGATGTAAACATTTGTCATGTGCTACATTGGACATTTAAAGTCCAAATACCCCCGTTCAAATGCCAGCTTTATGTGATGGGGAAAAAATGAGAGTGAGACAAATCAATTCAAAACTTTGTGCACCTTTAATGTGACCTATTACCCGCCTGACTCAGTTGGGGGGTAAATAAATAAATAAATAAATGTACAATAACCCGGCTGCATAAATATGCACATCCTAAAGCTAAAACTTTGTGGTGGCACCCTTGGCTTTTATTACAGCACTGAAGTATTTTGGAGCAGGAATCTATTAGTCCTGCACATCTTAAAGAGGCAGTGCAGTATTGTCCCACTTTTCTTTTTCTTTTTTTTATCCAAATGAGGTAGAGGTTATATGTTAAATTAATAGTGGAAATTATTTATTGGTCTCATTTTGTTTTATACAAACAAAAACCTGACATTTCAAGAGTGGGGTGCAAACCATATATATGCCCTGAAGATGGCAAGATGAAAAAAGGGTTGTCTTATAATACTGAAGCACATCTGCTATGCAAAATAATTATATATTTTTAAAAAAACAATAGTGTGCCTCACTACAAGAATTTGAAATTCTTGGTAGAGCATGATGGGCGCATCACAATGCATGCAGTTTATCTTGATCTGGAGCATGGACTTTAGTCAGAGTAGAGCACATTATGGTTATGGGCCATTCCAAATCAATAATTGTGACACATAAACTTGAGATGCCTGAGGATGTTTCTTATACAGCACATCCAAGAGCATTCATTCAAATATAGAAAATTACTTTACCAGTATCAAATTAACGTGTAGAATGGTCCAGCCATTTTGAAAAAATATGGAGTGGCCAAACAGATCCAGATAAATGGGTCACCAATGGTCAAAGAAAAATGCTTCAAGTTATTTGAATTGGGCGTCATCATTGATTTTGTTTATACTCTATGCCAATTTAATAGCAAGTCACTGAAGTAATAAGGCGGCCCGGTAGACCAGTGGTTAGCACGTCGGCTTCACAGTGCAGAGGTACCGGGTTCGATCCCAGCTCCGGCCTCCCTGTGTGGAGTTTGCATGTTCTCCCCGGGCTTGCGTGTGTTTTCTCCGGGTGCTCCGGTTTCCTCCCACATTCCAAAAACATGCATGGCAGGCTCGTTGGGCACTCTAAATTGTCCCTAGGTATGAGTGTGAGCGTGGATGGTTGTTCGTCTCTGTGTGCCCTGCGATTGGCTGGCAACCAATTCAGGGTGTCCCCCGCCTACTGCCCGAAGACTGCTGGGATAGGCTCCAGCACCCCCCGCGACCCTAGTGAGGATGAAGCGGTTCGGAAAATGGATGGATGGATGAAGTAATAAGGGCTTTCACGGCTTTTAATACATAGAGTGGACACTTGCAGTTCAATTGCATTAAAAACGGGTGGGGGTGGGGGGAAAGAGCAGAATCAAACAAATAAAATTCCAGTTTTTTTTAAACCCCCAAATTTTTCATATGCGGCAATACTGCCAATGAGTGATTTCCATGAAAAACGGGAGTTGGCTCTCTCAAACTGGTGACTCCACGGATGACAAACTTGATTGACAATGTGTTTCGTTGAGTTTTCTCCTTGTAGTGTAACAAAAGAAAAGCTGGCACTCTTGACCAAAAATTGAACAGTTCATAAACAGTTCATTGTCCCCGAATGATCTTGTTTGTAGAAGCGTTCACAAAGCAAAAATATACTACGTTCAGTTTACGTTTGACCACAATATGAACAAATTCATAAACTTTCTTTCGTTCATTAAACTCGTTCAAGTATAACATTGTACTATTTGTCCAGAAGCACTTCCTAAACCTTCAAAACACTTCAAGCATTATCAGAATTTCATAAACCTAAAAAAATACGTGGCTCTCCTTGCCCACATGCAAGGGCAAAACATGGCCTTCATTTTTTTTTCACTTCACTTGAGCAGCGAGATATCTGAAGATTGTCAGTGACACAAATTTTGGCCCACAGCACAAAAAAAACAACAAACAAAAACAAGCAAGTGACTGCTTGTAACTCAAAAACTCCTAAATTGGGGTACTTGTAAATGTAGGTATCAGTTTCAAGCAGACTACACTGATCTGCCCGGTAAAAAGTGGACAAACAATATAGGACAAAATAATCATTGCGGTCTGTGTAGAGTAAGAATTGTTGACAACTGTTGAACCAAGTTAGTAATAGTTTCAGCAAAAGCCCCAGCCACCTGAATGACTGGCAATGTTCATGCATTTTTTTTTATTTATGTCAGAAAAAGGGATGTTGTAAACATGTAAATGATTACATGTTATATTTAATGTTGAATAGCCCTTTTTTAAAAAGAATTTTTGGAGTTTATTGTCCCCCCCGGCCGCCGCATTGTATTTTCGCCATGGTAGGGGTCGATTGTAGGGTAAACACACAAGTACTTAAAATAAATTTATTGTGATATCTTCTGATCTAATTGGTGATCGAGTATTGGAATTTTCAAACTCGCTGATCGACTCCAAAAACCCTGACCATGTAAAGCCTACTTTCAGGCATCAAGTAAAAAAGGTTTTAGTTTTATAATTGAACTTTTCAGTATCATGTTGTAAAGCTACATATGGATACAGAAACACCATTACTGTGAATATACACAAGACACAAAAGCCATACTTACTTGTCCAATCATCTTCAAAGCAGTAGAGAAAATGGAAAACCACCATGAATAGAGCGTGGAGAGAGACAAGTGCAATGTACATCTGAATAAAAAGAAAACCAGATTTAAGGAACTAATGTGAGTCTAGAATAACACAATTTCTCATATACAGTGCCTTGTGAAATTATTAGCTTCCCTTGAACTTGTTGAAAAAATAAAGATTGATTTTCACTGAACCCAGAGTAATATCGGATCGTTACAGATATCTGGAAAAAAATATCAAGGTATGAAATTTTGTCCAGCGTGCACAGCCCTGGTACAGACTGTATACTGTAGAACACGTGTCAAAGTCAAGGCCCGCGGGCCAGATCTGGCCCACCACATCATTTTATATGGCCCGCAAAAGCGAATCATGCATGTCAAGTTCCATGATGCTTGCTAAAGTCTGAACCAAAATTTCAAATTGTCATATGTAATCCAAAATAACATGCTATTGCAAGCATTTTCTCATTAGCAAACCCCTCATTACATTCATGTAAATAATGTTTAAACAAGTCATGATTTTTTTACTTCTGATTTTAAAACTAGTTATCCGTCAATTTGTTGTGCGCTGTGTATGTAATACGTGGAGGTGATTAAACGTTTATGTGGTTTCACCAAATTCACCGTCATAATGGCCCTCGAAGGGAAACCAGAACTACAACGTGGCCCGCGACAAAAATGAGTTTGACACCCCGGCTAGAGCATTGCATCATTGCAGAGGGAAAAGAGCAGGACTGTCAAACTACAATATATCATGAATATGACATGCCATCATTGCCAACTTACAGTGAACAGGACAAAGTACTTTTGATTGTTCTCTCCAACACAGTTGTTGATCCAGGGGCAGTGGTGATCCATCTTCCGTATGCAGCGTTTGCAAACACTAGGAGAGTCCATCAGAGATGTATGTGAGAAAGTACCTTCAGAGATGCGGACAATATGTGTATGTGAGTTTTTTTTCTTCCTTTTTTCTTCGTTTATGTCTGCTTATTCATGCGCATTTGTGGATGTACTACGTATGTTTTTCGACCCCGACGCAAGGTGGCCAAAAGTTCATTTCAACCTACTCGGGCGAAATGGGTAAAGACATTTTTTTTTGCCTTGGACCGCTTCAAATGTGACACTGGTCACCCAACAGCAGGTACTGCAGAGCACAGGGAGGCGTGGGTGGGCTTATTTATTAAATACAACACCCCACTCCCAAGCTCCGCTGCTGTGGAGAGGGCGACATCCTCTGGCCAATAAGGCCCGCTCTGGCCAGTGCCAGCTTTGACAAGCTGGTCTTCCTCAAGGGGAACACTCTCTATTGGGGTACCCCACCTAGGGGTAGTTTGAGGAGGAGAAGCAGCAGGGAGCCGCCGAACACAGCTCATGAGCTTTAAATAATGTTGATGAATTATGAAACCTTTTTTTATGGGGGCGGGAGGGAAAGACTGGTGAAATGTAATGATGAAAACGCTTTAAAAAGATGAGTACGGACATGGACGGAGGATGATGACAGAAGGGGGCCCAGGTCAGACATGGAGGACGGACTAGCAAAATAGGGTAAAGTGCTCATCTATGTCCTTTACCTGCAGTGGTGTGCTCGGTCAGGTTTGATGCTACAGCACTTGGGACATTTGTAGACCACCTGTCCTGGTTTCAGCTGAAGACTTTCTATGTATTCCTTTGTTGCATTGCCTTTGGGCACTGCCCCCTGTAAGAAACAAGCTACCGTTTAGATCAGTTCAGATCTCAACAGGTGGGTTGTGACCCAAAAGTGGGTCAGATACTTGTTATGTGTGGGTCAAAGACAGCAATTAAAAAAAAAAAAAAACTCAACCAAAAAAAGGCAAGTACCAGAATTGCTAAGTATTAGTACAGGTTTGGCTGCGATGAATGGATTTTTATCTTTTCATTTGAGTTTGTCGCGGATTTTTAAATAAAGTCGACAAACTCTGTTGTGTCAACCACAAAAATTGGTCGACAAAAAATGCATGTCTTAAAACTGTTAATCAGTTATGAGATAACTGCTTAGATTTCGGTCGACGTGCCGCCATGCTTGTCAGCTGTCACGTTTTGACGGGGAGCAGGTTGGCAGACGAATGGCGGCTAGCGGCCGTGACGTAAATACAACGGCCTTTCGGGACAAATTAACCTTTTTTCATGAAATTCCCAATGGCCACCCCACCACTGGATTGCAAGCATTTTTGTCCGCTTATTAAAGTTACATAAACAATAGTTGAATAGAACAACAGAATGAAGAGGTCTCTGTTTAAAGAACGAATCGATTTTGTACTCTTAAGGGGATGAAAAGGTTCTTTTTTTCTCATGTTCTCCACACTATATTGTATTCATTTTGCAAATGACGCTTGTGTGACTGGCTGTTTACGTGGATACCTCAAGGGCTCTTGCGAACTAGTGTAGCTCACACTGAAGAGGCTAACGCCGCGCCAGTTAGTCTGATCACCACTTAAACGAGGAGCAAAGCATGACATTTAACTAAATCGTTCTGCTGAGTAAAACTTGTCTAATGGGAGTTCAGTCTTCTCCAGCAAAACTTAGAGCAGCTTGCTTCAAAGCGCGTCGACATGGCTAAACAGTGATCGACTGTGAGTCGATGAATTGATGGAATAATAGAGGGGCTAATCTATTGCAAAAACATTTGTTTGTTACAGCCCTACTATATTTTGCGACTTTTCCCCACCTATTTTTCAAACAAGCGACTCGAAACAGTATTTGCTGTCTTTCTCACATGTCTGTGGCATGCTTCCGTCATTTACAAACATATATTTTTACATTGTTTAGTACCATGCTGAAATCAGAATGTTTTGAGGGGCGGTCCTGACTTATTCAAATGAGCAACTTCTCATCCTGCCAGTCAGCGGTATCACAGACAGTAAGTATCAATTGTGTTTTCACTCCTGAACACGGATCGGCTGATGATACGGAATTAAACTACTGTTATTCGGGTGGACATGAGCAAATTCCTTTTAAACTCTACTACGCGAACAATACAGATGCCATGTACCCTGACACATGGTGGTATCAGTCATTGTAAAGATACTTAGAGCCAACTACAGTAGTCCCACCTGGCTATTAACAAGGGCATGGCATCTACAACTATCTGCAGCTAGGTCCACAATTTCTGGAAATCACCAATATAACACAACACAATTCAATCATCTGAGTAAGTCACTTACCGGATCAGTGCACATGGCTCTGAGGTGCGAGGCAAGGGCAAGAAAGGCCAGAGCATTGAACAGAGACCCATTGACAATGCTGTACGTCAGATTCTTTGAGGGCAGCAGCATTACAAACAGCACCACAAACTCTGCATACAAAACCAGCAGCCATGTAATGATAGCGCAAATGATGCCACAGGCGTCCTTAATGAACCACATGGCAGACGCCGACGAGGAAGTGATGACGTCCTTGGAGATGGGAATGCGATGCTCCGTCTGAAATAAAGTGGTTCGTGCCCAAGCTTGCCCACGGCTCTGCTCCACGTCCCTGCATCTGTGCACTGGGCTCTTCATGCTTCATCGATGCTCGAAAGCTGCTGCTGGTCCCCCTGCACCTTTCGGCCCCAGTAAAGGTCACCACATGCTGGGAAGGAGGAAGAGGGGTCAACTTCACTCATTGGTCATAGATGGTTTGACTTTGAACAGTGACATTTTTAGAATGTCTTGACGTCATCTTCGTCTCACATTTTAAAAACAGGTTTTAGTCTCATCCAGTGTGATCTCAGTAAACTGTCCAACCATATATATATATATATATGGGATATCCGCCCTACAATTGTACAATTGTCAGCCCAATATTGGAGAAAATTACGTTACTTTCATCAGTTCCATTCGGCAAAATTTGGCCGAAATTGAAAGCCACATAAAAAATGCACAAACGTAGAACAAACTGAAGTCTCCGCAACTCTAAAATCAATATTTATTATGAATATTGAAACTTGGGATACAAATTTTCACTAGCGCACGGTCCCATTCACTTGAATGAGAGCCGCAGCCGAGGTTTCTCCTTCGGCGTAACACAGTCGGATGGCCGTGGCACCGCCTAGGGGGCGGCCTGCTTTAGGCGGCAGTCGGAGTTAAAACCTGCCCTGGTCACTGTCGTCTGTAAAGTGGAGTCTGCAAAAGTCTGACACACACAAAAAGCTAACATTTCTTTGCTTGACCGAAATCACATTAGAAAAAGGTAAACACGGACATCTCTGGGGCTTCAGCATTTACAATTGTATTCGGTCACGTAAAGGTGAAACCTCACTTGTAATTGAAAAGTGAAATCCAATTCTCAAGGTCACCGAGTAACACCAGGCACCACATGTACGGCCATAATGACATGAATTAATAATACAGAAATCATAAATCGTAATCATTTATAGTTGCGTTATTCCCAGTCGCCTTTAAAGAGTCGTGTAATTTTATTGCTATTTCAAGACGTACACAACCTGCCTGCAATATATTTCGTAGGGATGCTACTAACAAAAGATCACCTAGTACCAGTCCAGCAAAATAAACGAATCCGATATCACCTGTAGGTTGATGTTGATGTTTAGCCGGCTAACGCTAAGGAGCGAGAGTACTTACATTCTCGTTCACAAATTTAGGTCAGTTGTGTTGGCTTCAGGTGAAAAGCAACCGACGCCCGGAAATATCTGCCTGCTCTCATATTACGTGGGCTGACTTTATTTTAGTTTATTTTCTTCCCATGTAAAGAGTGAACATCACTCGGACCATTCGTTGTTTGCTGCTAACACAGGAAAACCTGGTTGTCTCGTTTCGATTCTTCTTCTCGTAGTTTTAAGGCGGTTGGCAAGAACCCTCCTAAGTGCATTACCGCCACCTACTAGTATGGAGTGTAGAGCAGGTTTGCTAGCTCACCCATTAATACCACAAAAAGCTGAAAATCCACACTAAAAAGCTGTAGACCTAAAAAAAAATAGACCTAAATATGGCAACCCTCACTTGTATTTAATGGTACTAAAACCACGATATTGAAATGATACTCAAAGATCTCATTCGTTACAACTAATAATTTTAAAGTAAGACTGCCTTATATTGTATAAACTTGCCATATGGGTGTTGCATTTTCCAATATCACTGATATTGCGAGATTTAACATGTGCCTAAAGAAATTACACATTTATTATTGAAAAGAGATTTTTTTTTACAATGTTTTGTTATCTAAATAAGTTCTTCGGTGTTGGTAATGCCCCTACTGAATAGCGATGCACATTTAAAGTTGCATCTGATTGGCCAAAGTTAGATTAAAGTGAGCAATTCGATATGAATTCGGTGCACATCTTTTGCATTCTACATGAGGTTTCTTGGAAACTAGTGCCATTTTTGGACAATATCTCTCGTCCTTGCACTTTTGTGTTTGGCGAAAATGGGCACAAAAAGCATTTTTCATCCGTTTTAATTTATTTAACAAGTAGACTGTTTTGAGAAGCAATGACTTTTTTTTAAATGTGAAACCAGGACCATGTCTGTTTATTTAGTAGAAGAGATAGGATTTCATACACTTCCAAAGGCAAAAACAAAACAACTATTTGCTCCAAACGCTGGAACTGGTGGCTCGTGCTTTTTTGTTGTAGGACTGAGAACCTCGCTTTGGCTCTTGGGGGACCTCTGATGCATTTACTCTGATGCCTGCTTGGAGGTGGAATACTGGACTAGCCTGATTAGCTAAGAGATTTCTCCCCAAGTTTTGCTTTCAGTCATCTTGGTACTCATTTTCTCTGTGCTTGCGTGCAAAGAAGCCAAGCTGCATGGAAATGACAGCAAATGATGTTCCCATCGGTACATAAATTGACTTGATAAACATCAGCTATTATACAGGATCACCTTCCAATAGTATGAAGATGATGAGCATCAGGAGCAGCAACCACGGATGCTCACAATGATGGTCCAAAGTCAGATGGGAATGGCTTGTCCCTTTAGCACCTCCAGTACAGTCTTTAGGCAAGCGGACATTTTTGAGAAAGTCAAATATTTTTATCGTTCTACTCGGTGCCAGGGTGATGAGGTTGGTCTCAAGAGGTGCGATCTGATACATGCCAATGATCCTCGTTGATTTATAGTTGGCCTGCAGACAAAAAACGATGCACAAGGTGTAACCTCAACTGCTTGTACCAAGTGTACAATTAGATTGGCTGGAAACCGGTTCAGGGTGGCTCCCGTCTACTGCCCGAAGACAGCTGAGATAGGCTCCAGCACCCAACACACCCCTTGTGAAGATAAAGCGGGTCGGAAAATGGATGGATGGAAGTGTACAATTACATAATGACCTAGAAATAATCATTTTTAGTGGCATTGTAAAATTCATCTTAAAAAAGAAAAAAAATCCGTCATATGCATGCCAGGCCAATAGTTGACAATGTAACTGTCAAGGCAAAATGCCCTTGAGGCAGACAAGAGACAGATCAAGCACTTTTCGAAATACCAGGCAATGATCATTTGTCTGACCTTCCCAAACGCAGCACATTCATCTGGCATTCTCAACTCAAGTCAACTGTATTTATAGAGCACTTTAAAACTACTAAATTACCGCTGTCTACAAAATGCTGTACATGGAGCAAATATCATATACTGCATACAACAAGGGGAAAATACAATGTTAGAGAGAGACAGAAGCCAGGTCTACTTTTTTATCTTTGCACGAAAACAAAAGCTTACATTAGGTTGTCATAGGTCACAAATGCATTTTAGAAGAGCAAAGGCACATGTTTTTCTACCAATCACTTGGTCAAGAAACTCAGTGGTGCCCTGGCACAGGTCCTTTTGGCACTCATGGCCAAAATGCCCCTTTGACCGTTTTTTTTAAGTGCGTGTGAATGGCATTTTATTTGCTATGAAAATAATCAAAAACATAATTTATATAAATCAAGTCATTATTATTACGCTAACCTTGTTCATAAGATCCTCTCGGATGACCTCATATACTACTCAACTGTACTTGGTCGCTACTCGCTCCATTTTTGTTGTTTAATTAATTTGGTCTCGCAGTACACAAAAAGCCAAGGACACAGCAGTGTTTAATGCAGAAAATTCACGCAAAACTAGTTTCGGAATTTGATAGGTCTTGTCCACATATTATCACTGATTGTGTTATGATACTGCGAACTAGCTTAAATTGAAATGTAGTCAGTGTCACATGAGTCTTGTTCTTTTATTCAACTTTGAGTGAGGTGCAAAAGATTTGAAATGTTCTTTCAGTATCGTGCATGAGTGCATTTCACTTGTGTTCATGAGCAAAAAAGAAAAAAATCTGGCGCGCGTATGGGAACGTTTCATTTCACGAGAATGTATGAGTGTGTGTTCACTTATGTTAATGAGGAAAATAAATTTCAGCAGTAAATGCGAGAGGTAATCCTGAATAATGTCTCTGACGGCCACTCATTACTTTTTACCGGTGATGCTTTTATGTAAACACGCTGAAAATGAAAAAACAAAACAAAAACAAATGAGCATGTGTTGCAGCCTTGGTGAGGTGGGGTTCCAAGGCTACAACAACACTTGCGTACATCTATCACAAAACTAACCCACGTTCTCAAAACATTGTGGTCAACTTTAGCTCATATAGCATTCATCCTTGGCTGAAATACTCAGACATGTGACAAGTCATTTTCGACAGGTCCTTTAAAGAAGGCAGTGGTGAATCAAGGTAGGTTTTTACAACACTATTCATCTAATTTAAGTTTTTCCCTTTACATCTCCTATATTTTCTTCTTCTACTTCTTCCTTTCATAACTTTGCTGCTGTGAATTGGGAATTTCTCCATTGCGAGACTAATAAAGGATTTCTTATCTTATCTTACATTGTATTTGCAAGACGTAAACCGGATAATAATGTTACAAAAATGAGGTTTTAGAATAAAATTGCAATCAAGTCTTACTTCAACTTTAAACTGTGAATGTAACAACAACTAAACATTTCAATTCAGAAATCGGCATACCTATCTATCTATCTATCTGATAGATGTAATTATAGTACTGTAAATAAGATTTTGATAACCTGACTTTTATTTGTTTTAGTGGGTCCTTGCAGGACAAACGTAGCCGAACAACCCGTAAATAGAGATGTTCAACATTGGGATGTTGTGTGCGTCAATGAATACATTTTGTATGAGGTCTTTGCCCTCTGAGTGCCTCGCTGGGTGCGTGTTTCATTCTGTTATTATGAGGAAACTTGCAGGAAACTTTCCAAATTTCTCTGAGAAGAACAAAGGCCCAACTTTTAGCGACTTAAGGCTAATTATAAGCAAATCATTATTAGCACCCACGGTCTGAATCATTGAGGGAATCCTGATAGCAAATCTGTCATTGTTTAAATTTTAAGAAATAGCCCATGATTAAATATACAAACTTCTGTACAGTAGTATGGTCAAAGTAAATCTTTGAAACTACGGATATATAAATCTGAACCCATCTTGGTGAATACAGTGTTACACGATACTCAGTGTCAGTGTTGCTGTAGCAAAGTGGGACACGAGGTTATTATGAGGAGATAGTGATTCTCAATAACTCACTGCTTCAAAGCACATAGTAAATGAATTCAATGAAAGCAAAGGTGGCTGGGGCAGGCGTGTGCTGCTTTGTGCATTTATGCTTCCTGTGGATTTGATGAAGTTTCATGACAAAGTAGTGGAAGAACACTGTCATCATGCTGTTTCACTCAGGCATTAGTGTTATATAATAGAGTTCAGCTAAATAGGAACTGAATAGAAATCCTTTTATATGCCTCAGTCTGGTATTATTTGCTGATCTCATTTGAGTTGAAAAAAATACCAAAAAACAAAACAAAAACTTCAGCTACTCACAGTCACAGTCTGTTTTTCAACATGTTACGTGGCACACATGCTTTCTTATCGTTTACACTAAAAGCCATGTACCAATTTACATGAGCCAGAGGTTAGGGTTATAATAATTTTCGATTTTTCATTATACTGTAGTTAGATTTTATTCAGTTTGAGAAAAAAAAATTTTTATTTTATTCATTTCATAGCATTTTTTAAAATCTAGGTTGTATTTGTTTTTTGTTTTAGTTTACTTTTTATTCGTTTTAGTTTTTAATGTCAGGAATACTTTACAGGTGCAAGATTAAAAAAAGGTCGCAGATGTGTAGTAAGGTAAAGTGAACTACTTTGAATAACTCTTAAATGACATTCAATGGAGATTTTAGCTTTAATTATAGCTTTACTGAGTTTCATAACTGTAACATGTAGTTTCAGTTGTCATTTTTTTAAATCACCCCGGTTTTTACATTAGGTATTTTGTTAACAAACAAAAAAAATGTAGTTTTATTTATTTACTTTGTTTAACTATAATAACCTTGGGCAGCACAGTGAACCACTGGTTAGCACATTTGCCCCATTGTACAGAGGTCCAGGGTTTAAATCCGGGCTACCTCATTCCTGCGTAGGAATTTGCATGTTCTTCCATTCCAAGCCGAAATTGTCACGCATCAGGGCCGATTTGGTTTGTTCTAACCGGTTTGTCTTGTTTACACTTGCTTGTTTTTCTGTAGGTGAGAGGAGAGGACACATTTTAAAACATCCAATGCCACATTGAACCATTGTCGGTGAAGAAGCCATCTGGCCAAAGGACACAATCCCCATCAAAACTGCAGGACTGCAAGAATAGATTAGGGGAAAGACATTATGTGACAGGTACCATGTGGGCAGCGACGGTGCACACGGTATCTGTTTGAGTTTCAAACAGTTTTTGTTTGACTGCCATTTCCCGAGGAAGGTCTCGGTAGCCCAACTATCCGGAACTGTTACACTGGGCAATATGGAGCATCTGAACATTTCAACAATGCGTTAGCATGCCGCAAAACTGAAAGCCAAAACGTATCGTCTTTTCATCAGTATAACACCAGAGGACGAGAGTAGTGCCTTTGAAATTTTGGGAATTTTTGTTTTCATTTTCAGCTTCATATAAAGAGCAGCTGTCTTGTCTGATCATGAACACCTCGATGAACAAGACAGACTGCCCAGAGTTGACTTTTCCTGTCCCAATCTTCTTCGCCATTGGCGTATTCAGTTTTATGGAGAATCTCTTGGTTGTGGTGGCCGTCATATACAACCGAAATCTCCACTCGCCCATGTACGGCTTCATGTGCAGCCTAGCGGGCTTCAACACCATCGCCAGCCTCGCGAAAACTTGTGAGAACGTCCTGCTTGTTTTCGCAGATGCGGGACAACTGGAGAAGATAGGTTCCTCTGAGACCAAGCTTGATGACGTGATTGACTCACTGCTCTGTATGTCCTTTCTGGGTTCAATTTTCAGTTTCCTGGCCATAGCCGTGGACCGGTATGTATATACTGTCAGGATGTGAATGTAGCCAAAATGCTTAATATTACATTCTGTGTTGCAGCTTGACAGATTGGGCCAATCACAGGGCAATAACGACAAAGCTATCGCTTCTTTGTTTTTGTTGTATCTAAGCATTCATCAAATTGGCTACTGTGAATGCTAAAATCGACACTGCTCCAAGAAAACCCCTCCAACTCATTCCATACTCCTTTGTTTTATTATCCAGTCTAATTATACAGCTAATTGGTGGCAGTAATCATTTCTATATTTGCATATTCTGAATAGGGCTGTAGTCAAGTCCAACTTTATGGAGCCAAGTCAAGTTCAAGTCACAAAAGCTCGACTCCAAGTCAAGTTAGCATCCCCAATGTGCGAGTCCATGTCCAGATGGGATCAAGAGTAAACCTAAAGACAGAAAATTAAAATTTTCACGAACACAAAATGAGAGAAATTTCATTATGCTCAACACTCTTCATCAATGGCATGGAATCCTTTGCCTTATTAACCGTCTGCAGATGGACAACCAAAACGACCTCTTTGTAGTGCAAAATTCAAAATGGTGCAGTATGTGTCCGAAATTGTCTTCTTACAGAACCTGTAGGTTGCTTCATGATTGTTTTTTTTTTCCTTAAGACACAGTGGCTAATGTCAATTCTCAATTGTTTGTAAAACCAAATTTTATAACCTTGTTGTTGTCTGACAAGATTGCGTGCTTTGGCGCTCTCTTTCAGGTTAACCAATCAATGGCTATTTTGCTAATCTCCATCCATCCATTTTCTGATCCGCTTTATCCTAACAAAGGTCGCTTGGGACAGCTGGAGCCTATCCCAGCTGTCTTCGGGCAGTAGGCGGGGGACATCCTGAACCGGTTGCCAGCCAATCTCAGGGCATATTTTGATCATCTGTAAAATGTATTTCAAGTTTCTTTTGAAGGAGGAAGTTCATTTCCACGACTAAAAACATACCGGTAGTTGGACTCAGTCAAGTTAGTGACGGGCCAAATGGATCGGCGCTTTGAAGCGTGTCTCAAGCAAAAGTGGGAGTGCCAAATGAACCCCCCCAACCCCCCAAAAAAAAAATCACGTGACTGATTACAAACCAGGCCTCGGTTTGTGTGGAGTACGTCATTGGTTCATTCAAAGTATAATTGTCTCATAACCCCCGGAGACCTGATGCTGCTTTGCAGGTCCCATCCCAACTGAAATATTTTTTACGTCACAAGTCAAGCAATTAAACAAAATACATTAAATACAACAAGAATATTGTGTCGAGCCGGGACTCGAGTCAGATTCCGGACTCAAGTACTATAGCCCTTGTTCTGAATATTATGAACTTCAGGGAAATTCAAACGCTACATTTTTGCTTTGGTCAGAATTTCTCGTAGTTATTAACTTAGTCACTTAGTATTAAGCAGCAGTATTGCATAATAGTCAAATAATCATTAATGCTTCTTATTGCAGATACGTCTCTGTAGTCCATGCACTTAGATACCACAACATCATGACAATGCGGCGTACAGGGACCAGTCTGGGCATCATCTGGACAATTTGTGGGGTGACAGCCATGTTCATCGTGAGCTTCTTCGACTTCAAGTTCATCATGATTTTCTTTGTTTGCCTATTTTTGATCTGCTTTGTCGTCATCTGCTTCCTTTATGTTTATATGTTCATGCTGGCACGTAACCATGCCAGGAAAATTGCCTCTGTGAACTCGGGTGGCGGTGAAAAATGTCGTTTGAGGTGGTGGGGTGGCAGTATGAGAGGAGCCATAACACTTACTATCCTCTTTGGAGCATTTGTTTTATGTTGGGCACCTTTTTTCCTCCACATCATCATCATGGCCGTATGCCCGACTGACCCATATTGCGAGTGTTACAGGTCACTCTTCCAGCTCCATGTGTTGCTGCTTATGAGCCATGCCCTCATTGATCCTGCTATCTATGCCTTCCGCAGCGCAGAGCTTAGGCATACGTTCAGAAAGATGCTTCTTTGTTCATGAGAGATACAGCCTTTATTTGAAATCTTCCTGTCGGTCTATTTTCATTACCTGAGCAAAATGAACTAATATTGACATACAGTTCCATTCTATTGATACACTTTCCATCTATCCATCCATTTTCTACAACTTGAGCTCTGGGGTCTGTCCCAGGCTACTTCCTGAAATGGTCACCAGGCAACCACATGGCAGTGTTGACAACCCTACGCCTGGACACAGACCTTGGCCCGCCCACAGTAACTGACTGGCCCGCACAGGGACCATGACGTCAAAGTAAAACATAAAAGATGCAGTGCTTTTGTTTTTAAGGTTATACTTTGAGTTTATGCGAAGACACGTGGACGCTAGTAGAACCGAGTTACCTAGCAAGATCTAAGGCTTGTGTCTGCAGTGTTGCCAACTTTGCATTTTTCGCTATATTAGCGGCCTTTCCAACTTTAGCAATGATTTTTCCAAAGGAAAAAAAACAGTGGTTGTAATGTTTCTTGCACGGTGGAGGGAAGATTTATCCTGATAACACTGTGCACAAATCTACAATTCCATACACTGTACCTATTGGGTGGCTTAAAAGTCATCACTCGATGACTTAATATTCCACTTCCCAATTGTTTGGAAGTCCTGTCTAATATGAGTTTGCTGTAAGGTGCACAAAATTAATGTTATCATTTTTAAAGCGTGGATATCAAACTTTATTGAATGCTTACAATCTTGTTTAAAATTTGTTTTTCTTAATTCTAACAATACATAACATATTAACATCCTGTACAGAGAAATTTTTTTACACAAGAAAATGTTTTTACCTGGGACAGTAATGGTGTTGAGCTGGTATGGGATTTAATTTTGTGAACAGAATTTGAGAGAAATAGGCCTTTTTTTGTAATAAATCTTACATGTTTATTAATTGTACAATTATTACTGTGTCATAATTAGATCATATTTATTACTTACCTCATTTAACATGCAGCATCTTAATGTTCTGATTTGTTTTTGTCTTCCTTGGATTCCATTTACATTAATCTTTTTTTCCTCCTCAATACTTGCCATTTTTTATTTTGTTTGCTTCTGTATTAATACAACTGCATACTGTAAAACAGTGTTTTTCAACCCCTGTGCCGCGGCACACTGCCGCGAGACATTGTCAGGTTGCTATGCCTAGTAAGTAAGTAAGTAAGTGTTTATTTTTACATAACCACAGCTTGCACTGCATACTAAGTAAAACAGGTTAAAAATAGAATAGATAAGTAAAAAAAATATAAAATACACATACAGCACCTAAAATGATAACAACACAACACTTAATTACAGACAGCAGGGCAAGACAATTAGGGCACAGGGAAGGCCTGCGTCTTGAGCTTAGTTTTGAAAAGTGTTATTGAGGGGGAGATATCAAGTGGCATTAGCTCAGGTGTTTAAGCCGGGACCGGACATGGAGGAGGCCTTGGCTGGAGGATCTGAGGGATACCAGCTATGTAGGTGGGTGCCAGGCCATGCCTGTGCGGTCTATGGCCCAGAAAGTAATCATGTAGTACCCTCCCATACCGCTAGGAAGCAGCAACAGCTAGCCAATTGCCTTGTGTTTCGACCACTTGAGACAAGCGAATTTGTGCCGCATGAATGCAGGACGGCAGTGAAACAATATGAAAGATTATAAAATACGTTTTTCTTTGTGTTCATTTGATTCCAATTCAAGCTGTTATAGCGTCATTCTTCAATGTTAAAAACCGTTATAGTAACAATATAACACGTTAATTGTTAAAATAAGCATTTTTTTTTTTTTACATTTTCAGCTAGTGGTGTGCCGCGAGATTTTTTCAATGAAAGAAGTGTGCCTTGGCTCAAAAAAGTTTGAAAAACACTGCTGTAAAAGGTGTGAATATTACTGCTAAAACATTTTCATTTCCCTCATTAGATCAATAATGTATCTAAACATGTATCAATCTATCTACATTGGCTAAAAAAAAATCTACACACTCATTCAAATGCCATCTTTTTGTGACATAAAACATGAGACCAAGACAAATAATTTCAAAACTTTTCTTTCTCAAAATGGTCCATGGCAATGTTTGAATATGACTGACAAATGAAAATGAAATGGGGCAATCTTAAGTATTATTCGTCAACAAAGATACATAAGAAACAGAATCTGAACAAGTTAAGAAGCAACCCTACAATGAAGCAAAGTTCAACGGAAAAGCTTAGAGAAGACAGAATCGGCAATAAAAACGCGAAGAAGCAAATGAGCAAAACACTGGACCGGGCAGATGTTGACAAGGAAGCAGTAGTCCGACATCTTTTCACTGCTTCTCCTGCGCATAATACTGTATTGTATGCACACAGGATCTAGGCTCCGCCCATCTACACCAAGTCAGGCCAATGGCAAAACAAAAGCACGCAACAGCAACATGGCAGGAAATGTACTCAAGTCAATTTGTTGAGCATTCATTCATTTTGCACAGTACATGTCAGATTAATACTGATACAAAAAGAGCTCACCATTTTGACATTTGATTTTATTCAGTCAATATTAAATGCATTGATTTATTATTTTATACAATGCATGATGAAGCTTGGCGATCTATTTCTTGTATAAAATTCCACATTGAATGCATGAATTGTGTGACAAGCAAGAACAATGTGTCTTTTTTTAAGCAATGTAATGTCAAGCTAGAGCAGAGTGTCTTTTGCTATTAGTACAGTGAAACTGAAAAAATACGTTTTCGTTTTTGATTGCGATAAAACAGGTCTCCAAAACGTATTTGTGTTTTTTCATACGATCTTTGTTTTCATTGTTACACAGACAGCAACACAGTTTCATGATAGATAAAATACAATTTTAAAAATTCATGTGTACGAGTTTTATACAAATCATACACAAATCATTACCGGTACCAGCGTCTGAATTAAAATGAAGGAAAGATCATTTGGCTGCAGTGAATAGAAAACATCCCTCCATCCATCCATCCATCCATTCACTTTCTGATCTGCTTGATCCTCACAAGGGTCGCGGGGGATGCTGGAGCCTATCCCAGCTGTCTTGGGGCAGTCGGCGGGGGACACCCTGAACCGGTTGCCAGCCAATCGCAGGGCACACACAGACGAACAACCGCGCTCACACTCACACCATGGGACAATTTAGAGTGTTCAACGAGCCTGCCATGAACGTTTTTGGAATGTGGGAGGAAACCGGAGTACCGGGAGAAACCCCACGCAGGCCCGGGGAGAACATGCAAACTCCACACAGGAAGGCCGGAGATCTGAAGAAAGTTGGGAGACGCTCCAGCACTTGTGAGGATAAGCGGGTCAGATAATTGACGGATGGATGGGTTAATTAAATGATTTCTACAATGATACAGATACACCCTTTTAAATTTATGAATGAAATATGATGACATCCACCACACATATCCATGGATCTCAAAATCTGTTTGCCTGCACCTTGATCTAATCACCAAAATTATGTTACACTGCCTGTGCCAAAACTTAGACCTGTTTTCAGTGACCAAATTGTCAGGTGTGCCAGGGGCATGTAAAAGAAAACGCTCAGCATGGTGCAATGTGTTCTGCCATGCTCAAAGGAGGCTTGATCCTGCACGAAAATCAAGATGCTCCAGTTTTTGCGCTTGAGTGTGCTTGCGATATTGAGCAAAATAGAGCCCACAGATGTTCGTGAAAAATGGACCATAGTGACAACAGAGACCCTTTAAACCAGGGTGTCAAACATATGGCCCATGGGCTGGAACCGGCCCCCAAGGAGATTCGATCAGGCCTACAGGATCGTTTTGAAGTGAAAAAATGCATAAAAGACACAGAATGAATATTTTTAATAAGGTGCAATTCATGGAGTTTTGATCAGAGAAGAAGACAACCACAGTCTCAGTCTGTCACTGAGACAGACCCATCACAGCAGAAGCTGTCAAGGACATTTAATAGTACTCTCCTTAGTTTGTAAGGTGCAGGCAGTGATTCAATTGAGATTTTATATGCACATGTGTAAATGGTTTAAAAATTCCTTTCTTTATCAATCTCGTTTAATCTTAAAATGCATTACTATATTTTTCAATACCAATTACTTGTTAAAGCTTTGTGCCTTTGTACAATCAGTGGGTTCCGTTGCAATGCCTGTATGTGAATGATACAAGTAAATTGCACATTTGTCTAAGGAAATCTAAGGTGCTTCATGAAATGTTTTGTAAAAGATACGTTCATTCAATTTCAACATTTTCCTAGTGGTCTTGTGCTTCTTTAGACCAAAACATTGGTAAGACATATTCTTTTGGTTATTTATAGCAGAGTGTGGTATCATTTTAATGGTCCGACCCACTAGACATCTACCGAGGCCGTATGTGGCCCATCATGTGAAATGAGTTTGACACCCCTGCTTTAAACAGTACCAAAGAATTAGCTCTCAGTCTCAAAAAGGATGATGACTACTCCCTTATGCTTATCTCTTACATGTGACCCCATATATAATTTGTATGCTTTTAAAACATGTCCTATAGTTCTTGTGACAGTAAGTTTTACTGTTCACATTATTCACAGTATGTATTCCAAACAGTGTGAACATTGAGAAGTAATAGCATTAACATTGCCCTATTTCTCTGGAAATAACATCAGCATCTGCACTTTTCCTACCTTTGTAGATCCTGGCGGTTCTACCATATTATCAACAATTAATTGATTTTAAAATCAAAATACTGTACATAAATTTGTCTTTCCATGTTGACATGCTGTTTATGCGTTTACAAACCATGGCTCAATCAGGGAGAAATGTTTTATCTCAACAAGAAGATACACAGCGTTGTAGTGGTCATTTTGCTTTATTGTTGTATATGTGATAGTTGTTCCATGTACATCACTTTGTATGCAGTGATGACTGTTTAAATATAAATATAAATACAGTTGAGTTGAGAGTTGAGAGTCATTACATGCATAGTTTTTGCAATATTTTTACCCGCCTGCCACCCCAGCAAAAAAAAAAAAAAAAAAAAAGATTAGGTAAACAACTACCCTCTTCATCCACGTGCGTAATCAGACAGAATTGGATTTATTGGAATTTCATTCGACTGTACTGTTTTAATTCGTCTGACATAACAATTGGATTTTCTATGAGGCCTTGTAAATGTAGCATCATAAATCAACATCCAGCACTGAATATTAAATCGGGTTGCTATAAAGCCCCGGTGTCAAATGTCATTCCATTGCTCTAGTTCTGCTGTTCAGCACTTACCAGTCAGAGCACAGATGCTGGTGTAGCAATTTCTCAGGTTAAAACAGCAGAATATCTCCTTAAAAGTTTTCCTCATTTCCTGACTCCTGAAGGCATAGATCAATGGATCAATGACAGAATTGCACATGATAAGAATTAGGTACATGTTAAAGTGGGACATGAAGCACACGCAGTAGACCTTCCGTGGACAGGATATCATCAGGATGAGATGGAGGAAGAAGGGAGCCCAGCAGAGGATGAAGATCCCCAGTAGAATGGTCAGTGTGATGGCGCCCTTCATGCTTGTCCGCTGACGGACGGTGTTGCAACCGGAGAGAGCAGCAATGCGCTTGACATGCGAGCGCGCCAGCATGAACATGTGGCTGTAAAGGGATGCCATGATGAGCAGCATGCTGAAGAACATGGCCACAAGGCAGATGACGACAGAGGGGGTATCGGAGTAGATGATGAAGATTATCCCGCAGCCTGTGCAGAAGGTCCAGATTCCTCCAATGATGCAGCCAGCTCGCCTCACTGTCATGATGTTGTGGTACCTCAGTGCATAGAAGATGGTAATGTATCTGTAGATAACGAAAACATCACCTTCACCACATTCCAAAAACATGCATGGCAGGCTGATTGATCACTCTAAATTATCCCTAGGTGTGAGTGTGAGGGCTGATGGTTGTTCTTAGATGTGTTGGTTAACAATTAGGATGACAGTTGAAACACAATAATAGCTAATTATTCACTAATGGTGAATAATTATATAATAATTGTGCTGATTATGGTTTAAATGGGCTGGCACGGTGGTCAACTGGTTAGCACGTCTACCTCGCAGGAGAGAGGTCCAGGTTTGGCTACAGCCTTCCTGGTGTGGAATTTGCATGTTCTCCCATGCCTGCATGTTTTTTTTTTCTGGGTTGGGTGGTGTTTTTTTGCACTGTAGGTTAATTGAACACTGAATTATCCCTAGGTGTGAACGTGAGTGTGAATGTTTGTTCACCTATGGATCTGTGGCTAAAAAGCGAAGCATCAACCGCGCAGAGTCTCAGGTGTCGAAATGCTTCCCAGCTTTTGCAACAAAATTAGATTTGCAGCTGCGAAGCAACAGCCAGATGGCTGCCGCCACATCATATCAATGAAGTATGTACCTTTAGGGCTGCACAATTAATAACATTCTAATCATGATTGGGATTTGGGCCACGGTTGAATTAACCTGATCATCTGTGCTATTCACATTTACATTCAATCTCAACTAGCAGTCAGTCAAGTAATGGTGGGGAGGGGGCAACACCTGGTTAAGGCTTTACTTATTAAGTTGCCTAAATAACAAGCGAGCACACTGCAGAGGCAGTCTAAAGTTACTCGGTTGACTGATGAGAGCAGGGACATGTCGAGACAAGAAAGTACAGCAAAGATTGGAGATGAGGGGCATCATGAAAAGGAATCAACATCCCTAGCCAGGACTTGTTACGGATTTAGGGAAAGTGTAATAAGAAAGCGTGCTCATTCAGTTAGCTCTTGGTTATATTTTAGATTATTGGATAATTCTTTTTTATTACATTACTGTATTTATCATTTATTGTAAAATGTGAAGCCATTTGCTTTAGTTTAATTTTGCATTGAAAAATGTCATGTTTGTCGTAAATTAGTGCAGTAAAAATACAGATGTTTTCTCAAACATGATGAATAATCAATTACAATATTAATCAAAACAATTACGATGAGCATTTTGGGCACTTTAATCATGCAGCCCGACAGTGTTTCTGCCCGCTTGTGATGTCATTTTCCTGCGTACAGCAAATGTGTTGTTTCACTTCTTCCGCAAATTATGCAGTCACTCTTATTAATATCTATAAAACTTACTAAAACCCGACATCTGTAATATTGAATCTCTTCCCACATTCAAAACTAATTTTATCTGTGGTTTTATTGCTCTTGTTTGATTGTAAGGTGTCCTTGAGTGTTTTGAAAGGCGCTTATAAATAAAATGTATTATTATTATTATTATTATTATTATTATTAAGCCATGAGAAATGCTGGGATGGCAGCGCAGCACCTGCATTCTGCATTTCTCACTGATCACAGAAGTACTGGCCTGGTCTCGACTGGTCTTGATCAAAAATTTTGAGTCGGCCCTGTCCGAAAATGAGACGAGAGTAAAAATGCCTTCGATTCCGAAATGAGACCGAGACCTTTAAGAAGTGGTCCCCCGTCCCTGATTTTAACCAAAGCATGGTATAATTGTTTAGCCTTTATGTATTTTTATATAATTTCTTTATATAATTGTATCAAATTCTTTTAAAAGCACCCGGGAGCTGTCTTAAGTTATGAAAACAAATTGCATAAAAAGTCAACTTGAAAATATTCAGAAAAATTCCACATTTTATAACCCTGCTGTTGCGTGCTTTGGGGCTCTCGTTCAGGTTAACCAATCAGATGGCTATTTTGATCATCTCCATCCACCAATCCATTTTCCGAACAGCTTATCCTCACAAGGGTCACGGCTGGAGCCTATCCCAGCTGTCTTCGGGCAGTAGGCGGGGGACACCCTGAACCGGTTGCCAGCCAATCGCAGGGCACACAGAGACGAACAACCATCCGCGCTCCCACACTCACACCTCGGACAATTTAGAGTGCTACAATCAGCCTGCCGTGCATGTTTTTGGAATGTGGGAGGAAACCGGAGTACCCGGAGAAAACCCACACAGGCCCGTGGAGAATATGCAAACTTCACTGGAATTGAACCCGGCACCTATGCACTGTGAGGTCATCGAACTAACCACTGGAGCACCGGGCCGCACTTCAATAAATGTGGGACGACGCCAGAGTACTCAGAGAAAACAGAAAGCATGGGGAGAAACTCCACACATATTGACCTAAATCAAGATTCGAACCTCTCTTGAGGCAGGCATACTGTAACCACTACCCTACTGCTCTGCTCAACTGATGTCATTAATGATTTTATTAACTTTAATTAATTATTTGCCTTGAGAGCTGTTTATAAACGACATAAACCAACCAAGAATGACTTGAGAAGGGATTTTAACTGCAATGAAATGGCATTTTGGCTTCTTTTAGATAGCATTTCAGTTTTATCTAGCTGAACAAATGCAACAATTTTGAAAAATAGTGGTGCCTTTAACAGTTGAATTTGTTCAGTGACCAAGCTTAGAACTCAATTTTCCTCATATTTCAATGATTCTTACACCTTAAAATGAATTGGAATGCTCAGAAACACCACCATTTTTGCATAACTTTCTCATAATTTAAAATATCACTCTATATTGTCTAAAAACAAAAAACACACAAAAAAACAGTAAACGAGAATTTTAAGAAACTAGTTTCATAAAGTGGAATTACTTTATGTTGAGAGTCGTGACGGGCCAAAAGTAACAATAAGTGCAGTGTGGTGCTCATGACTGACATGAGGACCACGGCTGGTTGTCTGTTTGTTGTCTTGTCGTAATGTCTGGACATGATTTTATACTCTAGTAGCTGCTTGTGAGTGTTTTGTTCTGTTGCATGGTTCAATAAACGGAAAGTGCACAAGTGCATTGCTTATCTGAAAAATCACTCAAATTCAAATTTTGCAAGCAAAAAAACAACAACAACAATGAAGTGATAGCTTGAAAACCTCGGAAGTCGGGGCACTCGCAAGTCACGGTACCACAATCATGGAACTAGGACAGACGTTCATTATAATATGAATAAGTACAAGAATGTACATTTTCCTCTGTTTGTTGAAGTAAAAGTTTCAGATGGTGATTACCTGTCCACAGCAATGGCCACGAGACTGCACATTGATGCTACCACAGAGATACAGATCATGGAATCAAAAACATTATCCATGTGTCGAATGAAGTGCTCCTCCACCACCAGCTGTCTGTTGTTGAGCATGTAAATGACGACAGTTTCCCAGGCGTTGGACACACTCACTAGCATGTCCGCGACAGCCAAACTGCAAAAGAAAGAAGATACATTCTAATGACAAAAAGCCCTATTCTTTAGAAAGTGACACATGCTTCCTTTTCTAAGTTAAAACAACAACAACAAAATAAAGTTCTTTATTTTCACATTTACTTTTATAAAAGTGATCAGTTGCTCAATCACAAAGTAGACATAAAAAAAAAAATCAGGAATTCATTCGTAATTTATCATTGATATGTAAAAAAAAAAAAAATTGCAGCACTTTAGCTTTGAAATTATTTCTCTCCCTGTACACATATTACAGTCGTGCTAGAAAATCCAGAGCTAAGTTTTAACTTCTGAAATGTTCATCACACCACCTTACAGGGTCTCGTCACAAGGGAAAATATTATAAGCTATCTCTTGGGCAACTTTTCCGGGAATACAAGTATCTTAGATGTAATCATTTTTTGGTCGATGGGCAAATGACATGCTTATCTTGCTTCACTGCAAGGTTTTTTTTTTGTGCCTTTTGTGGGTCTTTCTCCGCTATGCCATGTTAGCTAGCTGCAAGACACTCTTTTACATGCGAGATTTCCTTTGACTGACCTTTCTTTTGATTGGGTGATTTTGAATGTCAGGGTAGATCAGGCGTTACCAGCCTTTTTGAAAGTGAGAGCAACACCATGTGGTCTGAATAATGAAAAGGCCCACCAGTTTGATACACACTTCTGAAATCATAAATTTGCTAAAACTATCTTGAATTATGCAGGGTCCAAATATGATTTGGGTGGCATGACAACCATGGCGGCCCGGTAGTCCAGTGGTTAGCACGTCGGCTTCACAGTGCTGAGGTACCGGGTTCAAATCCAGCTCCGTTCTCCCCGGGCCTGCGTGGGTTTTCTCCGGGTGCTCCGGTTTCCTCCCACCTTCCAAAAACATGCATGGCAGGCTGATTGTGCACTCTAAGTTGTCCCTAGGTATGAGTGTGAGCGTGGATTGTTGTTCGTCTCTGTGTGCCCTGCGATTGGCTGGCAACCAATTCAGGGTGTCCCCCGCCTACTGCCCGAAGACAGCTGGGATAGGCTCCGGCACCCCCCGCGACCCTAGTGAGGATAAAGTGAGGATAAATGAGCAAAACTATCGCGGTTCAATGGAAAATGGAGGATGTGAATAAATCCAGTCCCCTTGACACAATCTATTTTATTTTAATTATAGTTAATTAATATAGAATATTTGTGTCATGATTCGGTTTGAGACCAACAGGTGGCACTGTAGGGCTCCCCCTGCAGCTGCACACCTGTTGGTCGTTGGGTAATTAGTGGCATAAAAGGACTCCTGCCCGACCACTCAGTGTCGGGTCATTGTTGCTGTTGGCTACTGTCATGTTTGTTTGTGCAGTCATGTTTCGGTCATGTTTTTGTTATTGAGAGTTTTTAGTTTCTGCCATGGTTTTGTTTGTTACTTTGGATTTGTTTTGTTCTTAGGACTGAGTTTTCTCTGTTTTTAAATACATCTTGGTCACTCCACCCTGCTCCTCCCTCCTGCCTGCTTTTTTGGGGTCCTACAACATCCGCCACCATGCAACGTGACAATTTGATACAGAAGAAACGTATCGTTAAGTTTCAATAAATAAATAAATGAACAAATGAATAAATGTTAACTTTTCTTATTAAGTCTCAGGGTCCCATGAATAGTTAGCTATTTTTAAAACAGACCCGTGGGCCTCTCATGTTGTCTTTCGGTCTAAGTAGTACCTGCTGGCAACATTTTTCATTTTTATTTTTTAAGGACAATGCACCACCTCCTCCTCTGTGCATAACTACTGTACTCTCTACTCACTGAGAAGGAGAAAAAAGTAAATTGGAGGCAATTAACTTCAAAGAGGTGGCATATTTACTCAGTTATGCAAGCAGCTAATCATATCTTGCCCTGCTTAGACGTCTCCCAAAAAAGAGAAGAGCTCATTGCCGATGACAGCCAACATTAGCTGTTATTCAAACCTTGACTTGAAAACCACTGTAAACCATCAAATCAATCGGCCGCCCACCTGTATATATGGCTCATAAAGATATTTCTCTTTGTGAACACACTGACCATGTGAATAATTATTTCTGACAATAATTATCACATTGATTTAACATGGAAGGAAAGAGATCAATATCATAAAATACGGTCATTCATTTCTGTAAATCTGTGGCTTGCACGGCGTAAGTGCACTTTTGTGTCACTGAGCTTCATAGAATTTATAAACAACAATTACAAAACAACAAAATGTACAATACAATGTAAAAATAGCTTATTCAAAGTAACTTGTGAGAGACACAAACTACACTACTCTTCCTTTAAAAAGATAATAATGAGGAAAATTTCTTATAAATTAAGATAGGCCTGTTTTTATTATCCATGTATCCACCCAGCCATGTACCCATCCACCATCCACCATTCACCATCCATCCATCCATCCATCCATTGTATCCATTTTATCTTTAGTAATATTTGCTGTCCTTTTATTGGATTTTCAAGATAATTTGCATTGTAAATGCATAGAGTCCTCTTTTTCAAGCTATTAGAGTTGGTCAAAAACAACTGTCATCTTGAACAGGCAGATTTCTCATTAATCTTTGATATGTAAAAAAATATTGCTTAATTTAAATATTGAAAACAACTTTGGTCAGATTGATAGTGTGCTATATCTCTTTAATTAATTATATTTCTGAAAAGAGAGAGAGAGAGAGCGAGAGAAAGTGAATAAGTGTGCATTACATATGGCTAATGCTATTGCTAGCTTGATTCATAGTAGAGTACAATAGAAAACTGTAAATGAGTATTTAGCAGATACGCCAGCGATCTCGCTCAGCATTCTCCAGGCTGCTCTTTTTTCATTCGGTGTCAGTATTTGTAGCAGGAGTCGTCAAAAAGTTACAGTTGTCCAGAAACAACGACAAACATTTTAAACCATGGTGTCAACAGTGTCCCCTTGTTACTCACAGTTTGGTTATTGCAGCACTCAGTTTTATCACGGGGTTTTCATTTGTGACCATAACTTGTGGGTTTGCCATTTTATTTGGGGGTTTTCGTGCTATTTTCTTCTTTCTAAATTGGACCAGTCAGAACATTGATTTTCTTTTAGGGAAAATTCATTTTACAAAAATTCCATGAACATTGGAGCTTGTGGCCCCCCACATCCCTGTTCCCTTTTGTGTGCGTTCGGAAATCTGCTCTGAGCGCAAGGCTTCACTCAGACTATTTGGAAACTCGGAACGTGTCAAATGTACCGTACTAGTAATAGTACTAACGTCCGTACAGAGCAAAGTAAACAGTTGAAGCACGAGCTTCTGATTGGCTGCGTTCAGAAATGAATGCAAGCAGAGTGTGCTTTGCCTCCAGCAACACGAGGGTGTCGGCTTAGAGGGACACTTTGGTGAGCTGAATATTGGCATTTACAGTATATAATAGGTCTGTATATAAAAATGATGTCAGCACTAAAATTCAACCCCCTAAAAGATTTTGCCACCCAATGACTCGCCCACTTTTGGTGTCTGACTCATTCCTTTTTTCCATCTCAGCCCATCTACATAGCAGCGAAGAGGCAAGCACCGAAATACGTTTTGTTTCCCGGCTTGGTTTGACACATTCTATTGTCACCTAGTGTTTGAAACGGCGACCAATCTGCAACGAAATTCATGTGAATTTGAGTTCAGTGCACGGTTACTGCGGCCCGGTGAGCCTGTGGTTAGCGCATCAACCTCACAGTGCAGAGGTACCAGGTTCAATTCCAGCTCCGGCCTCCCTGTGTGGAGTTTGCATGTTCTCCCCGGGCCTGCGTGGGTTTTCTCCGGGTACTCCGGTTTCCTCCCACATTCCAAAAACATGCATGGCAGGCTGATTGAACACTCTAAATTGTCCCTAGGTGTGAGTCTGAGCGTGGATGGTTGTTCCTCTCTGTGTGCCCTGCGATTGGCTGGCAACCGGTTCAGGGTGTCCCCCGCCTACTGCCCGAAGACGGCTGGGATAGGCTCCAGCACCCCCACAACCCTTGTGAGAATAAGCGGATCGGAAAATGGATGGATGGATGGAAGGATGCATTGAATAAAGAGTAGCATAACTATGTCACAACAACTCCTAATTGTGATCCCATCATTTTCCAATCCATTTGCTTCATAGATGTCAAATTTAAACAACGTCACAGACTCATTTTGACCTATTTAATGCATGAGACCTTAAAGATCTTTTTTGTGTGTGTGAAATTCTCACCATGCCCATTATAATAATAATATTATTATTATTGTTAAATTAATGTTAATTAATTTTAATTATTTAATTAATGAATACACACACACAGGTAAGTGCGCAAAACAGTGCCGGTCCCAAACAAAGTAATGATCGATTTATAATAGAAATGTATTGGATGTTGGCGCAAGTAGCCTTAATGATACAGCTGGTCTGTGTAACTTTTGGTTTTGTGCTTAGAAGTTGAACCCTTACCTGCAGACGAAAAAGTACATGGGTGAATGAAGGTTCTTGTTCTTTACAATGGCTGTAATAACCAGGATGTTCTCTAAAAGGGAGATGATCCCGAGCGTCAGAAAGACCTAAGAGAAAGCATGTTGGTTTTTAAAAAAAATATCACCAAGTGGATTTAGGATTTGTGACAACAGATAAGCTGTTGACGCGATATGTGACATCGATGTGTCCGTTTTTATTGGCCTTGTAAACATGTAAACAGTACTGTGTACAGTTCTTTTTTTTTTCTGAAACATTTATTTTGTGCATGCAATACTTTAGTTTTTTCTTTCTACCCCCACACCCTTCAATTCTGCTGATGAAGATTGCAAATTTCCCCGGTGTGGGACAAATAAAGGTTTTCTTATCTTATCTTATCTTATGACCTGGAAAAAGAACCCGTGTAGTTTTGTTGCTGTGCCTACGACATGCTATTACTTTCAATAAGTTGTCGCATGCTGCTGGCAGAGAAACAGCCACTGAAGTTTTATTTTCATTGTTAAGATGAACAATTACAGTAAGTGGTGCCTAAGGGACTGGTTTGCTTCCCAAATTCTTGTGGAAATGTATAAAAATATCTCAGGTTTTTAGATTGAACGCTAACATTACAAACAGGGGCTTACCTCCAAAGCAATGTGGAGTTGCTCACATGCTGCAGGTTGGCTAGTTCCGCCCTTGTCGAGCAGGCTGGAGTTGGAGAAAGATGGCAAAGTCGAGTTACCCATGAACATCTCCTCTTTGTAGGAAGACCCGAGAGACACGTTCATCCCTGTAGGAGCTCTGATCCAAATCACTGTCGTTCAAGTCAGGATGGCATTTTCTGCAGGCTGACAGAAACAGTACATGGCAAAAGTGTCATTTCAGGCACAATTCGAATTTCTACACTTTTTCTGCTGTCGACTGAAGTGACAGCTACCTGATTTTAAACTACTAACACATTTGCTGAGCTGAGAGACAAAACAAGACTTACATTTTCTAGTTTGTATATGCACATCGTTCATGCTGATTTGCATTCTAGCCAAACTACATAGCAGAAAACTTTCTTCAGAATATTCCTGACTCGTGTTAGCTTTTTTTCCTTCCTTCTCAAAGAAAAAATATGCCATCATTCAGTGACAGATTCACCTCAAGCAAATCACAACATTTTTAAGGCGAAAGACTCTGAGATTTTTCATGGACCAAGACAGTGCCCAGATCTCAACCCATTAGAGCACAAACGCCAGGCCTGCAAACAGGATCTGTCCATTTACATTTTATGTGGCCTTTGAAATTGACTCCAAACTAGTTATTCAACAATAAAGTGATAACAATCAAATGTAATGAATGTAATTTGACGGAGCTCAGCCTCAGGCTACCTGATGCCGTCGCTTTTGATGTGCTTTGGACAGAATGTTAAAACTCGTTCATTCATTTGAAACATTTGAATCATTGTCGGGGGGAAAAAAACCAACTAGCGTGGGACAAATGCAACTTCCAGCTGCATTTGAAGAGCCTGCCCTTGGCTATTCCGGTGGAGTCAAAGCAATAACAACCGCCATTTAAATATTAATATTATTTATAGGATAATAATTCACAATATTCAAACTGTTACTGCTGTCCTTGTCTGTATCCTTCATTTCCGAATGTCATTAAATCTGTTCCTATTTACACAAAACATTTGCTGTTTATTTAGAATTTTGTTTCTTAGAAACAAATGTAACCCAAACCGTGAAGTCGAAACCACGCTACATACTGAACTCAAACAGTTGTGACTCTTGTGACTCTACATTTATGTTGTTTCAATGTTCTAAGTTGCCCCCTGAGGGCAACCATAACTACGGTGAGACTGGCTTGAAATCAAATTTGACACCCTTGCAAAAGAGCCTAATTTTCTCTTCATCATCAGTGAGTCCAGATAAAATAGAGTTTCTCGATACAATGGTTATTCTCAAACAAGAAATATCATTTTTTTGGACCAAAAAAGTTAAAGTAGCTCATGTACAGTTGCTCATCTTGGTTGTTTTATTTGAGTTGTAATTTACCGGGATGATGTATTAAGACAAGAAAATAGTCATAAAAAATAGATAAATAAAAAAACTGTCAATATCCCAAAACATTTAGACTTAGCATTATTTTTCGGTATGATGGGGAAGATGTATTTTCACAACCATACGGCGCATCGGATTAAAAGGCGTAGCATCAGTTACGGGTGCTATTTCTGTATTTAACACATACACAAGACTCATTGTATTACAGTATTTGACGGTGGCATGGTAAAATGTACCCACGCTTAAAAAAGGCATGCATGCACGCCACCCAATATTTTTCAAAGGGCAGCGAGTGCAAAACTGAGTTTTTTTTATTTTTGATCAATCCTTCTCTTCAAATCCATCAAAGTCCTCATCTTCTGTATTCGAAATGAACAGCTGGGCAAATTCTCCATCAAACACGCGAGGTTCCGCTCGCAACTTCAACAAATTGTCGTGTACCAATAATAATAAATCATAATGCACCAATTAAAAGCATATTCAAAGTATCTTTTCTTTTTATGCAAAACAACAACAAAAACTAGAGTGGACAGCTATTCAAATGTTGTTTTCTCTTATATTAATTCATGTTAATGTCACAGTTGTGCATCAACCACTCCAATGGATGTATTATGTGTGTTGTCATCCATTGCCATTATTTTTTTTTCATGCCTGAAGACTAAAAAACTAAGACTAAACACACTGTGTGTGTGTGTGTGTGTGTGTGTGTGTGTGTGTGTGTGTGTGTGTGTGTGTACACATGTGTGTGTGTGTGTGTGTGTGTGTGTGTGTGTGTCCATCCATTTTCTGAACTGCTTTATCCTCGTGGGCGTGCTGGAGCTATCCGAGTTAGTTGACTTTGGTCAATTTAGTGTAATTGAGTAATTAGTAATTTAGAAAACACTTACCCCCCAAAAAACCCACGCAGGCACAGGAAGAACATTCAAACTCCACACGGGAAGGCCAGAGCTGGAAATCGAAACCTATCTATCAATCTATTTATCTCTCTCTCACTCTGTCTAGATTTAGCTCTTCATTACTATTAATTCACTACAGGCTTTACAATGTGCTTAATTCCATGATGAAGAGGAGAGGAACAGGAGGAAACTGCCTTTCTAGAAAAGTGGTACAACATTTTGTACATGCATACTGTCAACATGTATATTGAGAAGCTGTTGTATCAAAGTAAATTGTCCAGCTCCAGAAATATGTTTGTATTTTATGATAAGAGTCATTTTCGGCTCATCATTCAAATAACATGTATCCAATTTTGTTTACTTGCAGACTTACCCACAGACTTGAGTGTTTTGAAAGGCGCTTATAAATAAAATGTATTATTATTATTAGACAGGATACAGAAGATATACATGAATGTTTCGGAGTGACACAAGCAAAAGAGGAGCTTTCTGGGACTTCTAGTATCGGCGGTGCATACAGTTTTAACTTTAACTGGCCATATAATAAAATAAAAACACATATTTTGCAATATTAAGGTGTCCAAAATAAAAGGTCTACAAATGTCCATGACCAAAGGAATATTTCATTTCTGGCTAAATAAAACTAGTCAAACAGTTCCAGGCTCACTTAAATAATTTTTTTTCTGTGATGAACCTTGATTTTTGTAGTGATTGAAAAAAAAAAGTCAATTAGTCAATCGAAAGGAGGTCGATATGGACATTTTTTTCAATCAAACATACATTATAACAGTGTTTGAGCTTCTGCTCACGAAGACCAAAGATGCATCATTTGTGATGTTCAATTTAATCTGAATTAATTTCCCTACTAACTTCCCACGTTGTAAAATTAAACTGAATCCAGCACGCTTCTATGCAATGAGGTTCAAATACTCACAATATCTAATTGAAAGCACACACAATTCAGGTCAGTTTTGACAAACGAACGGACACTATTTTGAATAGCTAGTCTGAATATGCAGCTGAGCAAGGACTCACCTCTTGTGGCAGCAGTGAATCAACTCCTGTCTTTGGTGGCTTAGCGGACTGACTGGAATGTTCCTTTGCAGAACACCAGAGGAAAAGATTCAAGAACCATGACAGTGAGGATGCTATGCAGTGATGAGGGTATCAGAGAGAGAGAGCGAGAGAGAGAGAGAGAGAGAGAGAGAGAGAGAGAGAGAGAGAGAGAGAGAGAGTCGACTTATTAAGTAGGAGTGATCTTGTGTGACTTGCCTGTGATGTCAGGAAGCTCATGACATCCTTCATAGACCACCTTTTTCACAGTAGGGTAGAGCAGTCAGCTATAGAAATCTCATTTATTGTTTACTATATAGAGCATTGACATGTTGAGTCGGGTGTGCCTTAACCTCCATGGGAGAGGCTCCGTTGAACCCCTGAGACCGATTCACCGAGCCTCTGAGGGTTCGATCGAACCCAGGTTAAGAACCACTGATATAGAGTAATGTAGTGTGTAAGCTGGCACTCAAAGATTTTACTCATAGCACTGTCCTTCTGAGGGCTAAAGCTTTGGTTACACTATCGTCCAATTTAAGGCCACCATGGATAAAATGGGACAGTCATGAAACAATGCATGGGGAGGAGAGGGTTAAATTTGATAGGCCACGATTGCCACCGATGCATGCGGATTACAGTGTGTTGCTGGCAGCGATGGCAGCCATTCGCATTGGGTTTTAGTGATTTTTTTTCTTTATATTCAAGTCTTTTTACGCTTGCTGACTGTCTAACACAGAATTTGTGAGAGGTTTGGGGGGGGGGGGGGGTGCTTCTGAGTCCTGGAGGTTCAAAGGCACACTATGTTCCAGTCTGCGCACTTCCTCGGATGCCTGTATGTTCCCTCTCGGGCCGCCATTTCCTAATGGAGGATTACATGACAGATGAAAGCTGGACACTTTTAAGCACCTTTGTGGACCCGCCAGACTTGAATGACGGTCCCCTGTCGAGCCTGGCTGCAGAGTTGGTGTCAGCGCAAGGGAGCACATACTTTTACTCAATAAATATTTTATAATTGTCCTGTAATAATCCATTTTTCGATCCATTTTCTGAATCTCCAGTTTACCTCATTCATTTCACGTCTATCATCATATATTGGTGTCTTAATCTTAATTATTTTTACGCATGTGACATATAAACAGAACAAAAACAAATGAGATGCCTGTGGTGTTTCTGTGGCACATTTCATCTTTGCCAATTTCATTTGTGTTTATTTTTATCGTTCTCAATATTAACAATGGCCATCTTATTTTACACTCATATGAGTGTTAAGGTATTATCTAAAACGCTATTTTTCCATATCCAACTGCTCACTATGTGTCTTGTGAGCGCTTGGAATTAAAAGGAAGCCTTGTGCTCAAGGAACATTGTGTCACAGTGGAAAATCCTTTGTCTCCAGCTGATTTGAGATATACAATGGAAGCAATACTCCCATGCCGTGTTGTCCAGATCATTTGCATGCATCTGACTGGACTTATCATCAACATTGTAGCACAAAGTTTTTGCTTTCATGTTTTGCTTTTTAAGGTATGCTTTCAACCATACATAACTGTATAACAACAACAACAACAACAACCGACAAATAACAACCAATTCCAGCCTCGATTGAACTTTATGTCACTTTAGATCTATACACATTGTGCGCATACAGAAATTTGTGTTGTACGGCTGTTTATCAGTATATGTCCTGTTTGTATGTTGAGCTATGTCAAAAAATATTTTCGGTTATGAAAATCTTCTACTGAAAGGGGTCCATTCAATGGTCACGCATTGTACAGATTTCTTGTTCCCCACTGGCCATGATTACTAAGTGAACGGCTTGATCCATGAGAATCACAAGAAAACTCTTCAGAGTTGTGCACAAATTAATTCATCCATTTACCCACCCGTAATCTGAACTGAATAGTTTGTTGTCTGCATTTTATTTCCACACTTCTACTTTGAAGTCCTAGTTTACATGCACTCAGTGAAAATCAACCCATGGAGGACATTCGATGTTTGCCTTGACAGTTCACATGGGCAGATGACTGTACATATGTGAGTCAGCAGTTTGTTTGTTTTTAATTTTAAATAGCATTATTCACAGTGGGCGGCCCTAGCCCAAGCATGCTCACAAGAGGTACCGGGTTCGTCCCAAGTTTCAGTTGCTGTCCAAAAACATTGGCAGGTTTTCTAATTTGTGAGTGTGAATGGATGCCTACTGCCCGAAAGCTGGGATTCCAGCACCCCCCGCGACCCTAGTGAGGATGAAGCGGTTCGGAAAATGGATGGATGAATGAATGAATGTTAGACAGTGGGGATTGTATGCAAAAATTATAATATTCAGTAATGCAAGTTCATTTGCAAGTTTAAAGTTTTGCGTTCAGAGTGAATATCAATCAGAAAAAAAAACATAAACGGACACTGTTATCAATCGTGTTTACATATTTTATACAGAATCATTTCTTTTAAAGTATCAAGTGTTACTGTGGGTGTTACAGTCCAAATTAGTTTTTTTCTTGGAAGATATTTAGTAACTTCCATATATTTGTATGCACAATAAATATTAAATATATGTAATGCGCATAGAAAAAAAGGTTATTTGAAATGCCAATTTTGTTCAATTAGCAATATTTTTTGTGGGGTAACAGATTGTAAATTGTGATTAAATCATGATTTCCAATACTGTAAATTCATCTCCGTTCCTGCTCTCACCTATGGTTCCGGGCTGTGGGTTGTGACCAAAAGAAAAAGATCCCAGATACAAGCGGGCGAAATGGGTTTCCTCCGCCGGATGTCTGGACTCTCCCTTAGAGATGTTGGTGAGAAGATCGGTCATCCGGGAGGGACTCAGAGTCGAGCCGCTGCTTCTCCACATTGAAAGAAGCCAGATGAGGTGGCTCGGGCATTGAATAGGATGCCTCCCAAACGTCTCTCGAGTGAGGTGTTTCGGGCATGTCCCACCGGCAGGACGACCTAGGACACGGCTGGAGAGACTATGTCTCCCGGCTGGCATGGGAACCCCTTGGGACCCTTCCAGAAGAGTTGAAAGATGGGGCTGGTGAGAGGGAAGTGTGGGCTTCCCTGCTAAACCCGCTGACTCCGCGACCCGATCCCGGTAGAAAATGGTATGGTGTGTGGCATGATAAATTCATTTATGTTTTTTTTCTTCAGGAAATTACTTCACTGTGCAAGTGTGTTTTTTACAGATTTTTTTTTCTGGTAACAGCAGCTGCTGGAAGATTATGTAAAAACGACAGCGTTAATCACAAAGTCAGGTCATGTAGCATTGATTATTTTCCGATGATGAGAAACAACAATTATTAATAATGCAATACTCTAGATATGGACAAAAGTACCAAACAATTTTATCCATGCATCCTTTTAATGAACCGCTTATCATTGGCGTGATGATGCTATTTCTGCCAAGTGATGTAGTTCATTTTTTTCTTTTCCTCAAGATGGCCAAAAATGTTTTTTGTAACAGGGTGGGTTTTTTTTCCTCTTTGAGATAACTTCGGATTATAATGACTCTCATTTTAACAAAGGTATGTGAGAGAAAAAAAAATGAACAACAAGATATCAAAAACCTATTTTATCTCCTACATTTGATTTATAAGTTGGTCACCAAGAGGGAGGAACAAGATAAAAAGAGCAACAGAATTTTGATATCCATTCATCCATTTTCTATTCTTCTTTTTATGAGCATGGTGGCGGGTGAGCTAGAGCCTCTCACAACTGACTTTGAGCAAGAGGCGGGGTACACCCTGAACAGGCCAACAGCCAGTCGTATGGTTCAAAGAGACAAAAATCCATTCACACTCATATTTGTACGTATGGATAATATCACCTCTTCATTGAACATATTGATGTTTTTTAGATGCAGAAGGACCCAGAAAAAACCTACGCAAACATGGAGACAAGATGCTCACTGAATACACGTAACTGTCACACAGATGTGGTAAGTACTGTTGGCGCTATTTGGAGTTTTGGAGATTTAAAAATCAGGAATCAATTTTTATACAGCTATGGTTACATTTTGTTTCAGGATCATTTGAATCCAAAGTAAACAAGCTGTATCTTTGTAAATCTGGCGGTTTGTTTGATTTGGCCCCAACCCCTTTGAAATTAAAATGAATTTATTGTCAAACTATATAACAAGTTAAAAGTTTGAGGTTTTAGTTGCATTCCGAAATTCTTATTTTGGATTCAAACAAAATTCACTCCTTTTGCCACACACAAAAGATACTATACGTAACTACTTTATTCCAGCAGCACCCCAACCACCTTGGTTTTTGTGTTTTAATTATCAATTTTTTTTTTATATAGATGCCAATGTCTGTTTAATTGTTAGGGCAGAGAAAAAGGTACCAGGGGCGTTCCTATGTTTTATGGACAGGGGAGGATGTGAGTAAACGTTTCACAAACAGCTAACAAAGAATGAGCAGTTATTTTTGGAGACATTTAACATAGATATGCACGTGTAACTGATGCCAGCTAGCCTGTATAAACCTCACTCTTCTCTGCCCTAAGAGCGTGGTGGTCGGTGGGTGCAGTCACGCAGTTAAACCAAGGTGTGAGTCAAACTCACTTCTGGAGATATCCACAGTCCATGCCAGTTTTGTGGATGCCAATTTCCCATTTTGCCCCTCGAGTGAAATAAAAGGTAAGTGGACTTCACACAGAGACAACTGTCTTTGATGGTATCGTAAAAACAAAACAAAACAAAAACAGGAAAGTGTGCACGTACATCAGGACGAAAGTGTTTGACCATTTCTTTTCATTTTTATCTTTATGGAAAGAATATACATTGAGCATAATATAATTATTCACTCCGACTGTTATGCGAATGAACAAAAAATTGTAAGTAAAATAGTCTTTATTCATGCATAAAAAAGACAAGCATAAATCGTTATATAGAAAACTAAACTGTTAATGAAATATTTACCATTAATACTGTGAATAAAAATAAACACATTAAAATATTATAGAATAGTGCAAACATATTTACAATATATAATTATTATACGTGACCGATTACTATTTAATACTTTTATTTATAATAAACATCAAAATAGCAATAATAATAATGACAATCATAATATATTAAAAATAATATCTTAATAGTATCATATTAATAGCATGTAATCCAACACTCAAGAAATTTAAAATAAATGTACATCCAAAACAAAATCATATTTTCATAAAGCAGCCAAAAACACTACAGAACTGTACAGTACGTGGCTATGCGCATACATTAGGTTATACTGCCACCTAGAGGCCATTTTAAAATCAGGACTTTGGGGAAACGACAATAAGTAAACGCTCAGCGACCTCCGAGATAGCACAATATGTCCGTCAAGAGTAATCTAATTAATAGGGCAAATAGTTTGTTTCGCGTGAGTTTTGAGTCTGTTTACACGCGTTTGAAAACATATGCGTTTGCGGCCTGTGAGAACTACGTTACCCATGATGCACATCGGGTTGTGCGACGTACTCGTGCGCCGTGCACTCTCCTTTGCTCCAGAAATGTGGTCCTTGACCGCCACAGTGCCTGGGCAGACTGGCATGGCTTTCAGGTTTCAAGATTAGCGCTATTCGCATCCCTCAACGCGTAACTTAAATCGTAAGTGAGCTCTGCTCTTTTTTCTAAATTGCATTTTGGACAGGAAATATACATGTTGACATCTCTTCCGTTCCATCGCCAAATACTGTAGTGGCTAGCTTAGCGCTAACCAAGAGCCAAAACCCGAAGTTGGCAGCACTACTTTGAGATTCGGCCTTGAGAATAATCCTCCTCACGCGAGAGTGTCTGGACTAGTAACAAACAGTGCCTAAATACTTCAGTTTTGAGCTGCCTTTTATTCATTTGAGAAGTTAAAGGACCCCTTCACTTGTCCTCCAAACACAAGCTGACCAATGTCAACTTCTATTGGTATGTAAAGATAGCAGACACTAGTAATGTCATTTCCGGTTGGAAGCTGTAACTAAAATGCTAAGTCACACTGCGTATACTGAGCTGGATATGTTTGCAATTGCATGAGGTAAGTGATCTGCATGTGTTTGGTTAGCTGAAGGAAAACGGAATACAACAGACGCATGCTGCTTCATAAAACCGAAACGAACAGTCTTCACCAACTCTTAAAGTTGGAAGCTCACCCAATGGTGTTTTGTTTTGTTTCTGGCTGTGCGTGCATGAGAGTGTGACTTCATAATAACCTCTTAGTTGTATAACCAGTGAGACAAAAATCAAAACAAAACATCAGACTGTTTTGTTTTGATCTTTAATCTGCCATATATAATAATAATAATAATACATTTTATTTATAAGCGCTTTTACAACCCCCCCCCCCCTGTAGTTAATCTCAAAATGTCCAACAGAAACATTTGTCATTTAAAATAAACAGTTATTGTTATATATAATAGAAACTATCAAATCTTCCCAAATACTGTACTTTATGGCACCGTCAGAGGTTACAACATAAAGCTACATGAGAGGAATATAACCTATACGTATGTACCAGTACTTGCACTGTGCAGAAAGAATATTTGACCAGTTTGGCTTTGACTGTTCCAGACTGTGTAGTCTAGTCTTAGGTTGAAAATGTGGGCTGTTTGCCAAGCCTACATGCCAAGACATGGGCAGAAGAGAGGCGTGGTGTGTGCACTGTATTATGTGAAGTAGGAAATTAAGAACACCTTGCTCACAGATTTTCAGAAAAAGACAGCTAATAAACAATTTCCTTGGTAGCTTAAGTCCACACGGACTGCAGAGACTCAAATTAAAAACATTCCAGACTGTCATCAAGATGTTGGGCACAGAGTAGTGTTGTCATGATACCTAAATTATTACTTTGTTCTAGGCTTTACACAGTCACGATTTTCGGGGACGATCAGCAAGTAAAAAAAAATAAATACCAACCCTTTTTTGCATTCGAGTCCATCACTTAGTTTTGAGTATCTGCCAAAACCGAGTCCCGATTAAATACCGCTGCAATGCAAGAAAGAAGAAAAGGAAGACTTATATGCAAACTATCGCAATAATCTCATTTTAAATTATTTATTTTTTGAATAAAGGTATGCTAAAATGTTCATATGGCTGTAAATCAGCACTGTTTCAAATCAAATAAAGAAGTAAAATGGTATTCATGACTTGAGAAATTAAGAAAATATAAAATATTTTTTTAGCATGTATCAAAGCTGACCGTGGCTCGTTGCCAGCTACAAGCATTTTTTTTTATTATTGCTTGAAACATAATTGCCTCACATTAGGCAAATTAAAGTAATTAAAGACACATTCTACTGTTACGGCACATAGCCCTTTAAAAAATATGATACCAAGGCATAATTGCAACATTTTTTAAAAGGTGACAGCCAAAACACAATGAAGTTTTCCTTCATCACTTCTTTTCAATATGTTTCGTGTTCTCCCCCCCTCCTTTGTTCACAGTGTGTGGGTGAAGGTGACAACCACAGAAAAGACGGAAAATGATGATAATGCAGTATATCACTCGTGGCACCCTGCGAAAGGTGCAAGTGGTGCGTCAATTACTGCCGGCTGTTGCTGCCCGTGACCCACCGCAGTCGTTATGCAGGTGCGCTCTTCGCCTGTCCCCTCCTCACCCTGCAGGCTGGCACTGGTTCTCGACGTCATTGTCCAGCATGGCAGCCCATCAGCCCAAACATCAGCCGCCAGGGAGAGAAACGTCCATGTCTTCACCTCAGACACCATCAGATCAGCGAGACAATGATGGGCCCGGGGTTGAAGAGGTGGACCCTTTGCAGGACAAGTCCATCGGTCTTGCTCAAAGATTCAAGAAGACCTTCAAACAGTATGGGAAGGTGATGATCCCTTTGCACCTGGTCACGTCCTCATTTTGGTTTGGAACCTTCTACTATGCTGCTATGAAGTAAGTGGAACTTGTATGGAACAGTTTACGGTTTAAAAAAAAAAAGAGGTTTTACTCAATTTGAATCAATTAATGGCGGGGTGGGGCAACACGTCAGAATAGGGCGGTCACAATCATTTTCAAATCCGTTTTTTCTATTATTTTATTATTCCATTGATTACTCGAGTAATCACCCCCAATTTTTGAGGCGGTTTGTTGTGGTTCGATATGTCACAGTTGTTCTTGTTCTTTGAAGTAAATCACGCATTTGTCTGCTCTTTCCAATTTGTGATGGGCAAATTGCAGAAAATCTCTATATATTTTTTACATTTTATTTCAACTTTTTTTCTGAAAAACTTGTGTTATTCTGCTAGGCAAGCTAAACAACCAACCGATGGAAACAGATTTTATTATGTTACATTTTTGTAAACCTCCTTTGTCCACCACAAATGTCTATCAAACTTCCACTTGAGAAGACGGCCTCCCACTTATTCAGTTTGAAAGAGTGAAAAAATTCACTCTTCACTGAGAAATACTGAAAAGATGAGCCAGTTACTTAATTAACCAAGTGCTGAAATCCTTGGATACTTACAGTATAAAAAATGAGACCAAGCTAGACAGTTTCAAAATATTTTCCACCATTGATTAACGTGACCTATAACCTGTGCAAGTCAATTAATAAAAAAAACAAACATTGAGAGAAGTAAAAATAACAATTTTGCGCAGCCTTTTATAACTTGGTTTGTGGCTGTGTTGAGAATTAACCGCGACATCCAAAATCGTATAAATGGGAATTGGTACACACATGCCACCAATTAACCCCACATAAAGTTCAGACACACAGGCAGAAAGCTTCCCACATTACCAAGAACTGGACGCCCTGTCCTGATGAAAAGATGAGATTAAAACTGGTCTGGGATTCTGCCAAGAGGCTGACAGCCACAATGAAGCAGCTGCAGAAATTTCTGGCAAGGACTGGCTTTTTAGTACATGTGACAACAATCGCCCGTCTTCGTCATAAGTCTGGGCTATGGGGTAAGGAGGCTGGAAGCCTTGTCTTCCAAATAAAAACCTGGATACTTTTGGAAAAGAAAAAAAAAAAACTCTTGAAGTCTCCCTGCTGACAGCCTTGTGTGTTGGGGCTCTTTTTCCTCAGCCGGAACTGGCGCTTTAGTCAAAGTAAAGGGATAAATGAACGGTTCCAAATATCAGTCAGTAGTGGCATGAAAACCTTCAGGCTTCTGCTAGCAAGCTGATGATGAAGAGGAACCTTCAGGATATATTTTCGCATGACAATGCCCCAAAGCACACATCCAATTCAATAAAAGAATGGCTTTTCCAGAAGATGATGGTTTGTTGTGACCCAGCCAAAGTCCAGAGCTGAATCAAATCGGATATCTGTCGGGCGATCTGATGAGGGCTGTACACAGGAGACGCACTCACACTTATTTTTCCACTCAAATGATTTTGGTGTTTGATTATTATTTATGTTATGTTATGCTATTTATTTATTTAGTTAGTTACTTAGTTTTCCAGATCACAAAATCCTGGAAATTGAACAGGGATGTGTAGACTTGTTCTCACCACTGTATGCTTTGGGCTGATGCTTGGCAAAGGAATAATTTTGCCAAAAGGAGTGTCATTGCCGCACATGTGTTTGTGTGTACCATAATTATGAAAACAACAGTGTAGAAACTTTTTGAAATGGCGCTCACAACTAACTATCAATCTTGAATTATTTTTCCCCAGAGGTGTAAATGTTGTCCAATTCCTGGAGATGATCAATGTGCCAGAATCACTTGTTGGACTATTGAGAGAATCTTCGAGTGGTTACGCTCTGACTGCTTACGCCATGTACAAGGTAAAGTCGTTCATGAATTCATTCTCTGGGGTTAGGCCTAAGGCGGGGGTCGGCAACACGCGGCCCCAGAGCCGCATGCGGCTCTTTAGCGATATGTGTCGTGGCTCTTTGGAGCTTGATAAAAATGTTTGAACATTTTGGATACTATTTGGATACAAACCATTAAAAAAGTGAACATTCCCGAATTTGTCCTCTAGCTTTCAAACCGAACGGAATGTCGCACGAATGGGCAGCATCGTGTTTATCTGCTGACCAGTCTGTGTCTGCCCCTTTTCCAGATCGCCACTCCCGCCAGATACGCGGTGACTCTGGGCGGCACCTCTCTGTCTGTTCAATACCTCCGAAAGCACGGCTACTTATCCACGCCGCCGCCAGTCAAAGAGTACTTCCAAGACAAGATGGAGGAGACAAAGGAGAAATTTTCTGAAAAAATGGAGGAGACAAAGGAGAGGTTTTCCGAGAAAATGGAGGAAACAAAAGAACTCTTCTCAGAGAAAATGGAAGAGACTAAGGACAAGCTGTCAGAGAAGCTACAGGAAACCAAAGACCGAGTATCTGAGCGGAAAGCATTTTTTCGGAAGAAAAATGATTAGGAAGCGTTGCAGGTGGTGCCTCAATAAATGATCCAATTACGGTCTGAAATAATCAGTGATTTGGGGCCACCTCTGAGACTGGGGGGGAAATGAGCGAGATGCATTTGTCCTGAAAATGTCATCTCTCACAGCCTGCTCTCTCTATGTTGTCTACGGATTAGTCCGATTCCTTTGCTGCGTGTGCCACACGTGCGACAGTCCGGTCCCAAGTGGAGACCAGGCAGCAGCTTGGCAAACTCCCGGCACGGCTTCCTTCTGGCTGCGGCCCCTCCGTCTGTGTTTACAGCGGCTCAAGCGATGGGAGCTTTAACTTTTTGTAATGTATAAGGATTAAATAAAGATATGGCACCCTGGAAATGACACGTGAAAATCCTTTTGGTTGTTGCCAAGCTTAAACTTGTAGCTGCAGCATGTACAAGACCCTCGAGGCCTTTGTAAAGGCTCAGCATCACCCTGTGTCTTTGGCCATGAGGTGAGAAAACACTTTTTAAAAACAACAACAAAAAACCCCCAGCTAATTTATGAGAATGACCACCTGTACTGTACAACTAATGAGACTAAAGATGAATGAAAATCAGGTTATTCATTGTATTTTTAAGTCACAATTGGTCTCTCGCTCATTTGGAAAGGGTTCGTACAAAAACATAAATGAACAGTGTCTGATTTTGACTGCAGCTTTATTTAAACAGAAAAAAAGGAAATATCATGACATGAAAAATGAAACAGAATGCACATTTCATTGAAGGACTACTACAAAAAAACATCTAACTGCTATGCTTGCTCGCTCGGGTTTTGCCACCAAGTAAAATTCAACAAAAAGTCATATGACGTCCATCAAACTCCTCAAGTTTCATTTGTGAGAATCCATTGCATTTGGTAGAGAGGTGGCAACATTTTTTCTCTGCTAATTCGGACTTTTCCAAACAGGTTCTCGGTTTTCTTTTGGGCTATTCCACGGCAAATGAAATCATAGCACTTTCCATTCCTCTTCATTTTTATCCTCATCATAATGCAAGTCACCCATCACGGATCCCTCATCAACTGCATCCATCCATTTTCTGAACTGCTTTATCCTCACAAGGGTCGCGGAGGGTGCTGGAGCCTATCCCAGCCGTCTTCAAGCAGTAGGCGGGGGACACCCTGAACCGGTTGCCAGCCAATCGCAGTGCACACACAGACGGAAAACCATCCGCGCTCACACAATGGGACAATTTTGTGTGTTCAATCAGCCTGCCATGCATGTTTAAGGAATGTGGGAGAAAAGTAGTCCAGTGGTTAGCACGTCGGCTTCACGGTGCTGAGGTACGGTTCAAATCCACTGTGTGGAGTTTGCATCCGCTCCGGTTTCCTCCCACATTCCAAAAACATGCATGGCATGATTGTGCACTCTAAATTGTCCCTAGGAGTGAGTATGAATCTCTGTGCCCTGCGATTGGCTGGCAACCAATTCAGGGTGTCCCCCGCCTACTGCCCGAAGACAGCTGGGATAGGCTGACCCTAGTGAGGATAAAAGCGGTTCGGAAAATGGATGGATGGATGGATGGGAGAAAACCGGAGTAAAAACCCACACAGGCACGTGGAGAACATGCAAAGTCCACACAGGAAGGCCGAAGCCGGGATCGAACCCACGACCTCCGCAGTGTGCAGTCGACGCGCTAACTGCTGGATCACCGGGCCACCCCTTATTTCATCCATCCATCCATTTTCTACCGCTGGGTTGCCGGGGCAACAGCTTTAGCAGCGAAGCCCAGACTTCCTTCTCTCCAGTTACTTCTTCCAGCTGACATGCGCAATCCACTTTAAAAGTGTACGCACACTTCTGCCACATTCTTTCAGTTTGTTTTTACTACCCCTCTCCAAAAGATTTTCTGGTCACTATATATCAGGGGTGTCCAAAGTCGGTCCTCAAGGGCCGCTGTCCTGCCTGTTTTCCAGCTCTCTCAGGATCAACACACCTGATTTAAATAATCAGGAATCTTTTCATGCTGCCTCAGAGCTGGCTGATGATCTGATCTTCTGAATCAGGTGCGTTGCAGCCGGGAGAGATGGAAAACAGGCAGGACGGTGGCCCGCGTGCGGCTCTTTAGCGGCTCTTTATCGACATCTAGTGGCTCCCTGGAGCTTTATAAAAAATGTTTGAAAATGGAAAAAGATTTTCATAGTAGGCTAATATAACTCAAATAGATATAGATACATCTTTCAGCTCCAAAAAAGGAGAGCTGTGGTGTTGTTTTTTTTTTTAAATCTACACTTTATTTATGCTTTTAACAGTCTCGACAAACACAGGCACGTCTGCGTCTGACTCCGTGCCTTCTCTCTTCTCGTTCGACTCGAGAGGCGTTCAAAGACAGCCTCAGAAAAACGGATATTAATGATCACTTCACTGACACTAAGAAAAGCGAAAATAATGCACCAAAACAAAAAATCAAGCGAGGAAATTACAAAATAAGTTCTATGGGGGCCTTTGTGAACACACAACAAAGGATTGAATAAACAATTCTGAATGTGTTTCCTTCATTGTAAGTTTTATAGAAGGCTTTTATTTTTTTGCGGCTCCAGACATATTTGTTTTTTGTTTTTCTTGTCCTATATGGCTCTTTCAACATTTTGGGTTGCTGACCCCTGGTTTAGCCCAAAAAAACGACCATGTATAGAAATGTGTATTTTGCCGAACCCCAAAAAACAACCATGTATTGGAAGGCGTTTTTTGCCCCCCCAAAACGGCCATGTATATTTTAGCCGAAAATAAGACCATGTGTAGCAGGGGTGGCCAACCCGCGGCTCGCGAGCCGCATGTGGCTCTTTGGCTGGTTCAATGCGGCTCCCGGGCTGTCACACGACAGGCGTCGAAAACGCCTCGACAGTGGAGATGCCGTTCAAACAATCGCTAACTACAATGAACGTACTACGTCAGCCTATCATCAATCCCGTTACTTGATTGACATAGAGGGCAACCAATCAGATGACTGCATCACCTCATGCGCAAACAACAGCGCTAAGCGAGTCAGCCTATCATCAATCCCGTTACTTGATTGATATAGAGGGCAACCAATCAGATGACTGTATCACCACTCACGCACAAACAACGGCGCTAAGCACAAAGCTAGTGAGCGAATTACCTCTGATTTTAAGGCAGGGGTGCCCAATACATTGATCAGAATCGACCGGGAGCCAGCGAACTGATCCCAAGTTGACCGCAAGGGGTGGGAGGAGGAAATGGGTGGGGGGAAAAAAAAGATTTGTTTGTTTGCATCTTTAGCAATTCATTCATTTTCAGCCCGTTCTGACTGTTGCTCATCGTGGTGTGCGTGCATATGTGCGCGAGTGCACTGGTGTGTGTGTGGTGTGTGTGTGTCTATGCTTACACGTGCGCGAGGAAGGGTATGATGTGGCTCTTTGCGGTAACAGAGTTGGGGATGAAGGGGAAAAAAAAAGAGGTGAAAAAAACGACCATGTATACTGAGGCGTTTTTAGCTGAAAAAAAACCCGACCATGTATAGTAAGGCGTTTTTAGACCGAAAAAAACGACCATGTATAGTAAGGCGTTTTTAGCTCGAAAAAAACGACCAGGTATAGAAAGCCGTTTTTAGCTGAAGAAAACGACCATGTATAGTAAGGCATTTTTAGGTGAAAAAAACGACCATGTATACTAAGGCGTTTTTAGCTGGGAAAAAATCACCATTATAGTAAGGCGTTTTTAGCCTGAAAAAAACGACCATGTATAGTAAGGCGTTTTTAGATGGAAAAAATGACCATGTTAAGTAAGGCACAGAGGTGCAGTGTTCGAATCCAGGTCTCGGCCATTATCTGCAGTTTGCATATCAAGATTTTTTGATCAGGTATGTAAAGACTTTTTTGGGTTGTTACTTATGAGCTTGGCATTGCAGCGCCACCGCGGTCAACTGGTTAGGGCGTCAGCTTTACAGTGGGAAGATGCAGGGTTCAAAGCCAGGTCTGGGCCATCATCTGTTGAGTTTGCATATCAAGCTTTTTTTGAACCAGTTATGTAAAAGCCCTTTTGGGTTGTTAATTATGGGTGTTTTAGAGCCGCGCCACTTGGTCCACTGGTTAGGACGTCAGCTGAACAGTGAGAAGATGCAGGGTTTGAATCCAGGTCTTGGCCATCATCTGCAGAGTTTTCATATCAAGCCTTTTTTTTTTGAACGACCAGTTATGTAAAGGCCTTTTTGGGTTGTTACGTATAAGCTTGGTACAGCAGTATCACAGTGGTCCACCGGTTAGGGCGTCAGCTTAACGGTGGGAAAATGCAGGGTTCGAGTCCAGGCCTAGGCCTTCATCTGCAGAATTTGAGTGAATGGTAAGGCTTTCTCTCATGACCATGTAAGGTGATTTTTCCCCCGAAAAAAAATGACTATGTATAGTAAGGCGTTTTAGCCGAAAACCCCCCCGACCATGTATAGTAAAAACGCCTTAGTATACATGGTCGTTTTTTTCAATGTATAGTGAGGTTTTTTCAGCCGCCAAAAAAACGACCATGTATAGTAAGGCGTTTTTAATTGAAAAAAAACGACTATGTATAGTAAGGCGTTTTTAGCCCGAAAAAAAACCGACCATGTACACTAAGGCGTTTTTAGCCCGAAAAAACGACCATGTATAGTAAGGCGTTTTTAGCCCCCAAAAAACGACCATGTATAGTGAGGTGTTTTTAGCTGAAAAAAATGACCATGTATACTAAGGCGTTTTTAGCTGAAAAAAACGACCATGTATAGTAAGGCGTTTTTAGCTGAAAAAAACGACAATGTATAGTAAGGCGTTTTTAGCACGAAAAAAACGACCATGTATCTATCGTAAGGCGTTTTTAGCTGAAAAAAAATGACCATGTATAGTAAGGCGTTTTTAGGTGAAAAAAACGACCATGTATAGGAAGGCGTTTTTAGCCTGAAAAAAAATGACCATGTATAGTTCATTATGTCTCGCTCCCTCAAATAGTCTTTCTCTGTGTCCATGAACAGGGATCTGAGACTGACCCCTTTTATCTCCTCGTCCTCACGGCATCCTTGTCCTGTCCAGGTTGAAAGTGTGAGAGTTCCTTAATGTGGCTCTGCATTAGTGTGGAAGAGAGCAAGCGTTACAATGACCTTTGCCGTCCAAACTAATGTTGATCTGTTTATACAATCCAGTGCCCCCCGCCACTCCCAACACAAGCACCTGTCGCCCCACTGGGGGAATGACAAATAGGACAAGGCGCTGCTGGAGTGCCATGAGGGAATGCGGAGTCAAGACAGTGTGTGTCCCTCGGGTCTGAGTCCCTTGTCCGAACATGACTCAAGTGTCAGGATGGCACTCTGGCGACTGGGGTGAAACCCAGGCCAGGAGACCACGTCTTCGTTAAAACTGTTTTACTTACCGATACTTTCTCAAAATTTGCATTCTCTAGATTACTTGTATCAATGTAAAAAAGGTGAAATGTTAACAAAAGGGTCCCATAAGGTTTTATAAGGGCGATAGTTTGATTCTAACTGATTATTCCCTTTCATTTCCTTGGAGAATATTTCAACAAAGAGTTTTTTTTTCCTTTAGACATGACGAACAAAGCATGAATTTCCCTTAAGCTACAGGTACTGCAGCCAATATGCAACTCAAAGGATTTGTTTGTGTCACATTTGAAAAAGGGCAAGCGAGGGATGAGTGTGAACAACATCTGAGTTGTTGTGCTCCTCGCAGCATTTTATTTAGTCATTTATTTATTTATTTTTTCACTGCAGAAGGTTACAGAGCGGACAGAAGGCGGGGCCCAGCCCACCTTCTCTCTGCAGACAAGTGAGTGCAAATACTTTGAACATAAACTTTGTTTCACTCCTGTGAATGTTATGACAAGTTGCCGGATGGGGTCTATCTATAAATAAGTCTGTCTTGCTGTTGAATTATATACCGAGACATATGCTGTATGCATATCATTACTTTAGAGGGCAGAGCGAGTCATTTGCTTCTGGCGCGAGAGGATCTATGCCTGAGTCTGTTTAACAAAAACACTGACTACGAAAAAACGTGATTTTTTAATGTAGCCTGGATCTGACCTTCACAAGGCTGCATATTACAGAGAACAAATCAGCATATTTGGTGTGTTTTGGAGAAGAGAGAGAAAAAAAAAGCTTCTTTATCTAACTCAGCACATTGACTCAGCGGTACTCAATACTTTGGATAGAGAGTGTGTGTGTGTGTGTGTGGGTGGGTGTGGGTGGGGGTGGGGGGGTTCTAATGAAACTCCATTCTCCATCCCTTCATTAAAGGGACACTTGGGTGTTGAAATGCAGATTTCAACGATGACTCGACAAGATGACTTGTCAAACAATGTAGTTCAAGTCGAAATTGACTCACTACAGTACCAAGTCCAAGGTCAAGTCAAGTCCTTCCCAAGTTTTTGGCAAGCAAGTCACAAGTCAAGTCAAGTCACATTTATTTATGTAGCCCTTCAATCACAAACAGTCTCAAAGGGCTTCGCGTGCCCACAGTTGACAATTACAAATGACTCCCCTGACCTGAACTCCCAGGAGGGCAAGGAAAAACTAAAAAAAACATCTGGGGAAAAATAGGAAACCTTGAGAAGGTGCCGCAGATGGGAGGATCCAACTTCCAGGATGACCAGGCTGTAATCGATGCCGAGTGGGCAACATTTGACACAATATTGTACGATATAATGCTAGTTAGCATAACATAAAAGTCCATTTAACAAGATGGAAATGCTGTAGGGAAATGCCTTTGGAAAAGTGGGTTGGTGGATGAAGAAATCTTCCTAGCAGCGCCTCCGAGTGGTCAACCCAACTCTCGTCAGACTCAATCGGTGCAAATCATGTCCACATCGATTGCAGCAGAATCCGTACCGTGACATCTGGTTGGGTCATCATTGTCGAGCCCCCTCTCCAGATCAGGAGGGGTAGGGGGGGGGGGAGACAAACAGGGGAAGCAGCAGTCAAACAGACCAACATGCAATTCAATAAAAAACAAGAATATACCAATGAGTCTTAAATTGGGTTTTAAACATTTCCAGTCCTAAAAATAGCAACTCGAGTCTGACTCGATTCAAGTCATATGGTACAAATCTCCCATTTCTGATGCTAACATACATAATTTCAGCATTCACTGAATGGGACAGTCGAACACATTGATTCAAAATGAGAACACTCACAAGGAGCTGCAGTCAGTCAAAAGCCACATGCAGAAAACTGGCCAAGTTGGGCCTACCAGACTTCAGCTTCACTCTGTCACGCTCAACGGAGCCGTCATGTGTTGAAAAATTGCCTTGGCCGAAATGTTGTTGGCGAGAGGGTGCGGCAGTTACGTGGCGGAAAATGATCGTCGACAGGACCGCTCTGGAAATACACAGTCCATTCGGGAAAATTCACATATTATCCTGCATTTCACAATGTCCATCCCACTCATAGTTACAATTCAGTGTTATTTTTGTTTTATAATTGGAAACATTTAACTGGTGTTTTTAGAGGCTCGGGACCACTTTACAAAATTATTTCATTTAAAAAATATTTTTAGTCTTTGTCTTTTGATGCATCATGAGATTTGGCATTGTTTTTGTCATATATTATTTTACTGTTATTGATATATAGTTTTAACTCTTTTTTTTTGGTCAGACTTTTGTTTTTATATGCAGCACGTAAGTAGCAGTGGTTGTTTTTCAAGTGCATTGAGTTGAGTGCCTGGCCAAGGACGTGAAACGCCCGACTAGCTTATGCTTTATGAGATTCTGTTGTAAGATTATCCTTTTGTCTAAATTTTGATTAGAGTCGAGTTCTACCAATAATAGAGTCCGAGATAGGTCAGGGACGAGAATCTTAAACGTGTTCAATATTTACGACCAAAAATCTTGTGGGTGGGGAAAGTGGACGAAAATTTCGAAGCCCTTTTTTCCCTACTAAACCCTGACTGCAGAGCGCAGTTCAAAGCGTGGCTCACGGTGGGGTGGACCTAAACGTTGCATTCTCAACCTTTACGTCCCTTGTCTTTACGTTTTTCCCCAATTAACATTTTGTTTAACATTGAAAATTACATAATATCGACTGACCAAAATCCAAATACAGTACTCAAGCAGACATGGAGTGCGCCCTCTGCTAGGGACATGCGGTACTGCACCCATCTCACTCATTTTTATGTGGAGGATGTCTTTTGACCACAACTTTTGCTGACCCACTACTCACCCCGAATGGACATCAAAATTGCCATTTCGACTACAAATTTGTCAAACAAATTCGCCGCGCTCCGACTGAGTGTTGACATTTTGTAATTTTCAATGTTTTAAAGTGCTAAAAAAAAAAAAGAAGTGTGACATCATAAGACGGCACATCATAAAACCGCCAAGGAAATAGTTTAATGAAACAAGAAGATACGCGGTTCGGAAACTGGATGGTGGATGAAAAAAAAAAAAAAGACGGCGCTTAGAATCGTTGTGGGGAGTCAAACGTTGAGATCCACCGAACGTTGACCGATATGTGGGAGCAGGGGTGTGGGGGTTCGGTGTAGAAAAAAATCTATTTTCATGACCTTACTTACTTGAGAGATTCTCTTGTTTAAAATAATAAATAAATAAATAAATACAAAACGAAAGTATAATTACACAATAGTGGTATGCAGTCGAGAAGTTAATTCAATATAAATGATGAATATGCCCGAAGGTACAAATTTGCACCCTAATGTCCAAGGTCGGTGTACAGTAATTGTACAGTACAGTAATTGCATCCCCTTCCTTGCGCACCTCGTTGTTTTCTCCTGTTCTTATTGGGCAATGCTTATTGCACGATTTGAGGCCTCTGTCCTTAAGAGCGGCGGCGGATTCTCCTTCAAGAGTTGTACTGGGCTCATTTTTCAAAATCGCCCATTTCTTCTTTACCCACCTGGAAGACAGAGGGATTTTTGGGGGGCCGGAATGTGTGTGTTTAATTATTAAGCGATCCATAGTGAGATGGACTGCAAACTAACTAACTCTAACCTAAAGCGCATTCGGAACTTCTCTCTGAGTGGGTGTGCTCAGAGAGGTAGAGCGTCCTTCGCTCTCATGAGTATCTGAACGCAGCCAGCACTGGCTCACCATGTCAACAGTCAGAGTGCCTCGTGCTATTTTTTTTTTTTTTCACTCTGAATAGCTGAACGGAAAATTTGAGAAATGCTCCAAATGTATAGAAGATCGCCTGCGTGCACAATCGAGACTGTTTACACACATCCATCATATGTATTGTAACTCCCAGGCAATTGTATTTTGTAATGTGTGATTTCATTTGCACTTATGAGTTCTCCTGGAAAAGGCAGTGCCTTGAAAGCCAACCAATTAGCTCTTGGCTCATGTTGGCGTAAGCGTACAAGCAAATAATAAAAGCTGCAGCTTAACAAGTCTAACAACATTGACAACAAGAACACGAATCACAACACACGCGAATAATGAGCCACTTTTAAAGTTTTATTCATTTTACACTGTAGTTTGACTACAGCATGATGACAAACAAAAGTTTTGACTACAACAGCACTTGGAGCAACATGTTTCCCCCCCCCCCAGTCTTTTTTGTATAAGTATTGCAATAACAGACCTCAGGCCTATAACCTAGTACATCACAATTGCTTAAATTAAAAAAAACAAAACAAAATAAAGATAAACAAGAACTTTACCCCTCTCTGTGTGTGCACATACTTTCACACACACACGCAGACAGGGAAGCAAGGTGTGGAAACAAGAAGGTACATTTGTAAAGAAAGCAAACCAATGATGCAAAACCCATGACGGAAGCAGTCCTATAGTGACCGTCATGACACAGGATGATGAAAATGAGACATTTTTTGACGTTATTCTCGATGAAACATCTTGTTAGCACTTGAGGCCAGGTGTCTAATTCAAAAGGAAATAAGGAGCGTTGTCGCACAGGGAATTTTAAAAGAAAAATCAGTCTGAATCGAAGTTAATTCTTCGAGCTAGTGCAGGAAACAAATAGGGGAGGGGGGGGGGGGACAGAACAAGAAGAGCTAACAGAACTTCATCCGGGAGTTAAACAAGAGAGACAACTGCCACTTATTTGGTGCTTTGAAGAGAACATGGCGCATTGCTATGTACATTGTCTGGAAAGAAGAATGAACATGCTCTGCTGTTATTGTACAGTGGAGTAGTTGTAGTACGTCTGTAAATAAATGACTGCAGATTCAACAACGCAAGAGTTTGCTCAAATATACTGTGCCATCTTAACGTGCACACAAAAAAACAACAACAACAACAACAAAAAACTCAACACAAAAGTACAATTCAAATGATTTATCTGCAATTTTCCTGTTTTGTTTCACACTGCTCGAGTACAAGAGACTGACCCTTTTCCTTACATAATGTCCTTGGTCGACAACTTGGCGTCGTGTTGTTACGGACAAGAGGTTCGCATCTCGTCAGTTTCTACTTTGGCAGCTAATACAAACCTTGGAGTAAGCCTCGGACGGGCATTTGACTACATTTGGGGAAGTCTTTCTCTGAATGTTCTGAACTCCTCCTTCAATGCCGGTGTTGTATTGAACAAAATGCTGTCGCTTTTAATCGCAGAGGTCCTTGTGGCTGTAGCTCGACTTTTCCCTAATCTTGAGCGCTCCGTTTGGCCTTAGGCGAATCGTTTACTGGAATCGATTATGCTGCCCATCCCTAACACGGACGCCAACGTATTAAAAGACAGCTAGATACAAACGTATACTTTAATTCCTCCAACTGCAGTGGACGTCAGTCTTGTAGACATGTCCCATATAGATGGACGTTGAATGATGCAAGTTGACCTCAACATGGCCCGGCTGAGGTTTCGGCACACGCGCAACTCAAGAGCGCGTATGTCATAAATGCTTTTTGCAAAGATGTGTTGACGACACCTTTGGTAGTCATCATTCGTGGCTTGAAGAAAACTGCCAGCCAGTAACCAAAGAATGGCGACAAGTGTCTTCATCCATCTCAGCCTTTACTCTCCCTCCACTCCACCGAATATCATTCAAAGGGAGCAAGTTTTGCGCTGTCAGCATACTCGAAATACACTTTTAATAAAGACAAAGCATATTTTTTTGTTTTTGTTTTCACTAGTAGGCCTTTACAAATTTGATGCTGCCTTCTTAAAGTTTTATATTTTCTATACATTATTTTACATTATTCACAACATTTTTGTGGTGTCTACCCATTGGGTAGGATATGTGCATAATATATATTCAAGTTATATACAGCACCTTACAAACAAAAGACAGACTACTGAAAAAGCACCGTTGGAAGTGAGGCACAACGAAGGTGGGAGCTTTTTGAGTGCAAGTGGGTTCCTATGTCTGCTCCGCACACGCACGCAGACGCACGTCCGCCTACTGCTTGAAACGCTTCCAGCTGCTTTACTGGGAAGGGGCTCAACTCGTCTCGTATTATGAACTCGGGGAGGTCGACGTGCTCGGGTCAGGTCGCGCTGCGCGGAGGGTGAAACGTGGCGTTCCGCGTATGGCTCGCGTTCAGGCGGAAGATTCCAAGAAAGCACAAAAAAGGTGCTTTGCTGTAGATGGAGGCCATATTTGGATGGGGGGTCGGCATGCGTAATGGCGCACGTTAGCATTCTTTCTGCCTGCTTTCATAGAACTGGAGCAGCCTTTTGTAAAGCAGCTGGAAAGACTCCAGGGCAGCAGTTGGACCCTTGTGGTCTGCTCAAACATGAACATTAGGCACCTTTTTTTTTTTCTTCATTTTTTTTTTTTTTTTTTTAAACTTACATCATTGTAACATGCAAACCTCCTTGTAGAAAACCAAGTTCATCTTTGTATCCCCTATTTACAAGCCACGGCAGAGTAAGACAGAAGAAGCGAAGAAGATGACGGAAGGAAAAAAAACCAAAAAGCAAACACAAATCAACTTTGAAGCAGCCCCCCCCCCCCAGTCAAAGGCCCAAACACGTCGGCAAAACAGTGTCACCAGTGAAGAAAACGAGTGATGGGATTTCCTTCTTTTCGCATGAGTCCAATTTTGGTCCCAATAAGGAAACCTTTGACTGCAGAGTCTGAAACCTCTTATGTTTTGATGGCTTGAGGGAGGGGGCGGGGTGGGGCGGGAGGCTCGACAAGCAGCAATTGCAAAAAAACAAAAAGCAGTAGCAGCAATAGCAGCAGCAATGTGGCACGCACACGCACGCACAAAAATGAGAAGGCCTTCATTCAAACTGATGAGATGCACAAGCATTTAGCACTTTTAGCATAACTTGAACTCTCGATTCATTAAGGCCGCCATGCTGATATTTTTGGACTCGACGTGCTGCACGAGGTGACATCAAAGGGAGAAAGAATCGTCGAGACGGGCTCCTTTGCTTTACGCTGGTTGAGATATCCGAAGCGTGGAGTGGGACGAATGGCGCTGCTCGGAACTTGATTGCGCAGTGAGTGGCTTAAGATTACACGCGACAAAATGGAGGAGCTCCTGTAGTCTGATGTGATCTTTTGATGTGGATATTGCAGTGCCATTCTTTGGATAGACAACAACTTGCCCGTTGGGGCAAAAAAAAACTATTGAGGCCAGTGTAGATGTTCTAAAATGAGATTAGTAGGGCTACGTTTAAAAAAAAAAGTAAAGTGGATCCATATTGTTTTGTATTTTCTGAGGGGAGGCGAATATTTGCACAAATGTGGATACTGAAAATAGAGAAATGACACAAACGAGAACGAGCTTCGAACTAGCATGTGGTGCAGGATACTCCAGTGAGGACCTATAGACTGCGGCATGCTTTTTTTTTTTTTTCTTCTTCTTCAATTTTGCTATAATCGCTCCCATCATGCACCTCTGGCTTTGTAAAGTGACACTCTGAATTCTAATGAAGGCTTCATTAATTCGCCGCTAATGCGGACAAGGGCCAAATGTCCTTGAATGTGGAAACTTTGACAAAGCAACCCAAACACACAAGAAGCACGTGCACACGCATACATACACTTTGCTTCGGCAAACACATCAAGTGCTTTTCGGTGTTGTTAAAAGGTCTCCCCGACAAACACGCACGCACGCACGCACGCACGCGCACATTGCAGCTAGAAGGAAGGAGACGCCTGGATGAGCGCGGTGCTCAAGCAGATCCGGTCTCCACTTTAAAGGGGCTTGGCAGACTCAGCATTATTTTCTCCACATGGATCAAAGGAATATGAAGATGAGTGTTGGCCAAAGGACATAAAGGGAAAAAAAAAAAAAAAAAGGCAGTGGAGGTGAGGAAGCGGTCGGCAGGGGACACTGAATGTTTCCAGTGAAAACAAGCTCGAGATAAGAGAAAGCACAAGAGGAGAGGAGAAGGCAACAATGAGCAGAGAAAAAGGCGAGATTTTCGAAAAAGTTTGTTCTCCCTTTCCAAAAAAAGGAGCCCTCCCATAGCCCTTGGACTGTTTGCACAAACTCTTGACGTCCACAGGAATCTTGGCTACGTGTCGTCTTGCTTTGAATGGCCAATGAAGAGATATGACGGAGCGTGGAGCTTTTCGTTCCAACCAGTGTCATGGCAGAGTTCATTCAGAATGCCCAGTTTGGGTGGGTGGGGTGGGGGTGGGGGGGCTCATGAGCCAGGGAAGAGGAGGCGGGACGCTGCGAGGAGCAGACAGACAGCCGGGTGGACGGTTGGCTTTTCATGACAACGTATTTGCATGTATGATGGTGAGCACGGCGATGCAAAAAAAAAAAAAAAAGTACGACTGTCATTTTGGTGCAGATCCAGATAAAGGTCACTTTTGTCAACATTAATTCCTTTTTTCAGGGATTGATGTAGTCATCTTAACTATACAATTCAAGCATTTAAAGGTCAAGTATGAAGTAAATTTGGCCAACCATCTTTTGAGTAATACTTAGGGCTCATACTTTTTCAAGCATATTCTTTGGGGGGGTTTGTTTGTTTTTTTTGCTAAACCCACCCAGGATCATAGGTAGACCCATAAGCAACGCACTGAACAATGAAAACACTTCTGTTCGACAACCTCCGGCGAGTGACGATGTACAAAAGGCTGAGTCATTGATATTGTTGGAGTACAGTGAAATTCCTCTACAACAAAACCTACATGGGCGAAAATACCCTCTAGTGTGAAAAAAATCTTCATGCATTAACACTATTCCCACTTTCCCGCCCCCCATACAACGAAAATAAACCCTGTTGCGTGATACGAAATATTTTTCTCTGCTCTTGCCTGGCGACGAGATTCACTACAACGAAGTCTAATCCAACAGCGACCTCTACTGCTTTGTTCGGAAACGGCAACAGCAACCACCACACTGGTTTACACATGCTCAGTAGTCCAGGAAGTATTTGTTATTGTTAGTTTCAGACGCAGCAAGAACGTTGCATTGCTAAAATGGCTACAAAACGGACCTTTGAATGTTAAGCAGCGAAGACAAGAAGAGCTCTGACGCTGGAAAAGAGGGTAAAAGTAATCAAAATGAAAGACGGAGGAAGCAAAATAAAAGACATTATCCAAGAAATTGATGCAAGTGAAAGTGAATGCTGATCGTAAATTTCTCAATTTCTTTCCCTTTTTTTCTTTCTACACTGACTATATGAAGTGTCAAATAAGTGCATGCTCATACTTATGCACTATTGGAATAAAAAAAAAAGAGTACACATACATTTGTGTGTGTGTGTGTGTGTTTAGATAGGAGATCAAATTTGCTACAGTGAAAAACCCCCTGTTGTGAAAAATTTCTTGCTGCAAACATGATTTCGTTGTAGAGGGGTTTCACTGTATTATTAAGATTGTAATTTGCATTGACCGTACCTTGCCTTGTGTTACGATGTTGCCCCCTGTTGTGCAAGTGCGGAATTGCGTTGACGCTGCGTTCCCTGCGCATGAGCTCAGGAGTCGGGAAGAGGGTGCGGGTTTGTGGAGTGGTTTTGTGCACGTAAAAGGTCATTAGCTTTAAGTTTGCAGAGGTCTTTACAAAAAAAAAAAAACAACGTTGTCTTCCGTCTCCTAAACCTGCCTTCTACCGCATCTGTCATTCATCATGCAGGTAACAATGCTGCCGATATAATGTGCAGAGTGGCCTACATCGCAACGGGACTACATTAGCAATGACAACGGAGGACGCTAACCCATTATGATGTGCGCTCTCAGTCCGAGCGTGAATACATGGACCAAGCAGTTAATCCCACCGTATGCAATTTGCAGTACGGCACAGTACGTATCATTTTTCAAACAATAACGCTAAGCTAATAACTGCAGCCTCTATATGTAAGCTATTCGTTCTTCCAATGCCGATGGGTCTCGTTTCCAGTCCATGTCCGGCCATTCGGGCACAATATTTTCCGCATCCTGAGCAACTGGCTCGTAACATGTATGGTTTAACACACATCTTGTCAACAACCTCTTCTTCCTTCCTCAAACTCTTCAAACACCCGGATCCCCTCAGTTGATTTTGATACATCATTCCCGAATCCATTTCAGAGTAGCTTTGTACATTTTCCATATTGAGCCCTGCTATTGTTTTCCTTGAAGTGACGTCACACTTCCGGGGTCGTCGCTCGCCAGGATCGCACTTTGATTACTTTGCCGAATTTACGAAACAGAAATAATTTTTTATGCTTTAAAAAAAAAAAAAAAAAGTTTAATGACATTACTTGTGACACAAAAATGTTTCATTTGGGATCTTGTGGAATGACTTCACACTTGACCTTTAAGGTGTTAGGTGTCAAATTTGGCTGGTTTGATTTTTCACTTGGAATCCAGGAAGAGAACGTCTCACAGCATGTCGCGAGGTGATTTTCAGTCTTGGAGAGTTCGTCCACCCAGCTGCCCATCAACAATTCAAGTCTTCGGCCCTCACTGGCTGAAGCGTATTTCACCCAAATAAAGCATGGCAGAGTTGTTGCAATCCAGTCTCATTGTGCCTGTGGGGAAAGCAGACCGAGATGTGGTAGGCTGGGTATTAAGTATTTGTTGACGCTTCAAAAAAGGAAGGACATAAGCTTATAATACTTGGTTTTTGCTCCCAAACACCTTTGGAGCTGAAGTTCAGTCACTCGATCCATTTGTGAGACAGAAACTGAAATTAAACACATAATTTCCCTCTTTAACAACAAAAAGATAGTGCAACTTTTAGATAACTTCTAGTTTTCAAAGTCTGTCTTTAATCCTCTCCCTGTGTTTTGTTTCCTCGTGAACCTTGGCACTAAGATTTCAGTGTGTGTGTGTGTGTGTGTATGTGTGAGTCACTTGTTTTGTTTAGGTCCTTTGATTCTCAGTCCTGGCTTTGTGCACAGATCCCGGTCCAAAAAAAGTGGGGAAAAAAAAAAAAAAAAAAAAAGGGAGGGAAAAAAAACATCATCCTCCATCCCTCCAAATAAGGTTGCCACCAACGGGGATGAGGGAGGATTAAAAAAAAAAAGTTTAAATCTGTGTCCTAGCTTTTTCTGATGCAGACAAACACCAAAAAAAAAAAAATAAAAAAAAATCCAACTCCTTGCACATCACAATCCTGCCCCAGCAGCGCTTGCTGAGCAGTTTGTAACAGCAGAAAGAGACAGAATCAAAATCAAAACGGATGTCCTCTCTTTCCTTGCCGTATGTTGTGCATGGGAGTGTGAACAGAGGACCGAGCGAGCGAGAGAGAGGGACCAAGGTCTTTGGGTGGTCCCGCTCACGCCAGGTCCTCCGGTTGGCCGTCCTTCGTCTTGGAAGGTTCAATTGTGCTTTCCGATTGGCTCTGCTGCTGGATCATTCCGCTTCCGGGGCCCCCGCTTTCCACCACCCTTTGGTTATTGCTTAGCTGGTGAAGAAAGAACGTCGAGCCAATCACTTCGCTGTAGGCGGGCGGGGGGGCTTCCGTGCGCCCATGGATATTAGAGTTGGCCACACTGATGCCGGAGTTACTGCTCGGTGGCCTGGGACCGCTCGGCCCGCCGCCGCCCCCCATGTCGATCAAGTCGCTGTCGTAGATGGTCCGGTTCGGCGGCGCCCTCACTGACTCCCGATTGAGCTCCATCTGCTGCTCGGGGTCGCGAAGCTGCAGGGTGCAGGGTCCCTGGTACGGCGGAGGCTCCTCGCCGTCTGACAGCGAGATGGTGGGTGGCAGGTCAATCTGGTGTTGCAGGTATGGATAGGTGGGCTGGAAGCGGCTGAAGCGGTCTCTGTGCATGAAGGCGGGAGCGCTGAAGCGATCCCTGGCCTGGGGAGCGTACAACACCTAAGAGACACAGAATGGTTAGCTGAGTAAGTGCAACTTTTAGGTCAGTGGTCGGCAACCCAAAATGTTGAAAGAGCCATATAGGACTAAAAAAAAAAAAAAAACAACAAAAAACAAATATGTCTGGAGCCGCAAAAAAAATAAAAGCCTTTTATAAAACTTACAATGAAGGAAACACATGCTGAATGCATGCAAGAGATTGGACTGTCTCAGAATTGTTTATGTTATTCATTCCTTTGTTGTGTGTTCAAAACGCCCCCATAGAACTTATTTTGTGATTTCCTCGCTTGATTTTTTGTTTTGATGCATTATTTTCGTTTTTCTTAGTGTCAGTGAAGTGATCATGAATTTCCGTTTTTCGGAGGCTGTCTTTGAACGCCTCTCGAGTCGAACGAGTAGAGAGAAGGCACGCAGACGTGTCTGTGTTTGTCGAGACTGTTAAAAGCATAAATAAAGTGTACGTTTTAAAAAACCAACACCACAGCTCTCCTTTTTCGGAGCTGCAACATGTATCTATATCTGTTTGAGCTATATTAGCCTACTATCAAAATCTTTTTCCATTTTCAAACATTTTTTATAAAGCTGCAGGGAGCCACTAGATGTCGCTAAGGAGCCGCGTGTTGCCGACCCCCGTTTTAGGTGAAAGTGTCCTTGCTGCAACGAAGAGCCGCACATTGACTCTGCAGGCCGACTTGTGCGGGAACATTGCGGTTCATCTTAGAATTGAAAATCCAAGTCCAAGGACAGAAATTATTATTTTTTTTTTTTTAGAAATATTTTTCAGCTGGCCCCTATCTAAAGAAATCCCTGAATCTCAAATAAAAGAGGCTGAAATTGCCAAGGGAAGCATCCCACAATTCAACTAGAATGGCACTGCAGTCATTCTCCATCTGCATTTGTGGATCAATTTGCGGAAGGATTTCATGAGCACATGTGCCAACGTTTCATGCAACTCGGTCGTGTGGTTTAAGTAATCCTGCTAACAGGGAGACAGCGATCAAAATAGCACCGCTCGCTTTTGCTCTTGGCGGAGGAAATAAGACGCAACCCAAAAGCTTTGTGCAAGATGTTGCTTACGTGAAGAATGAATTCACTACAACCTCAACCTCAAAGACCTGAGGGCTGCCCTTCAAGAAGAGTGGGATGCCATGCCTTAGCACACAATAAGTCGACTTCTGAATAGCATGAGACATCGTCGATTTATGCTCATGGGCACATGACGAGCTCTTGAGACTGATTTTGTTTTGTTCTGGTGTACCCACCATTGTTAACTTTTGTTTCAATGAAATGTTTGAGATGAGGAAATCACCAGTGATTCTTTCTACTTAAATATTCTACTTTTGTGATGTATCACTGTACAGCACAGGTGTCAAACTCAAGGCCCGGGGGCCAGATCTGGCCCGCCACATCATTTTATGTGGCCTGCAAAAGCAAATCAACTTCCATTATGCTTGCTAAAATCTTTACCAAAATTTTAAATTCTCATATGTAATAAATAAGAGACATCGGTTAAGCATTTTCTTGTTACCAAACCCCTCATTACAGTAACTTAAACAATAGTGGAATAAACCGGAATTATTGACTTTTTATATGGTTTCAGTCATAACGGCCCTCCAAGGGTAACTAAAATGTGGCCCATGACAAAAATGAGTTTGACACCCTTGCTGTAGAGTGAACCTTTTAAGATTTTCTATAAATTTCACCTGAAAGCCAAATATCCCTAACTTTTTTGTGAGTAGTGTATTTTAATAGTTGCTGGAGGGCTTAGAAAAGTCAGTAATTTGCCCGACATTGACTTTGCTTTTGTGAAGTCATTTCACTGTGTAGCCAATGCAAGAAGTGCGAATCAATGGGGATATGTTCTGAACATTGAAAGCCCTTAAAAGGAAAAATTCTGACAAACTCAAATGAATGACTAAAATTGATGAATCACCTTGCCCTGCAATTAGCTACCCTGCCAGCAAGTTGAAGAATGATGCACGACATCTTGGTAACATTTCATTCGATTGACTGATCATACCATGTTATGAGTCGCGTACAGTACCACTTGCAAGAGGCAACATTGCGAGAGAGATCTGCGCAAATCCAAAAGCATTTGTTTCACCTCATCTGGGCTCTCTTATTTTTCTCACCTTTTTAAAAACATCTACTTTGGTGAGCTGCTTTTTGAGGGAAAACCTTTCAATGAGACATTTTTTTTCTAATACACCCCCACAGACAGGTAGTCTGGATAGAGGGTGGCTGATTGGAAAATTATAAAAGGCGGCGGGGGGTGGGGGGTAGTAAAGGATGGGGCTATTTGAAATATGAGAAAGACAGTACAATGGAACTAAAATAATAAAAAGGAGGCAGTGAAAGCTAATGAGACATGGAAGCCGCAAACGGAGAGCAAGCAGAAACAAAGGTGAGAGACAAAGAAGGAAATAAGAGATGGAATAGGGAAAAATAGCAGGAACCATAGAAGCAGACTAGACAGATTGATAGAGGGGGGGGGGGGGGGGTTGTGGGGAGAAAGGTGTGGAGCTGATCAAGGGAGCAGAGCGCAGCAGAGCAGGGCAGCTCTCAGACGGCTGTCTAGACAGTGTCAGGGGAGGCGCTGCTGATTAATGACGCACCAAACACACACACGTCCATACACACGCACGCTCCACGGCCTTTAGCGCTTCACGCCAAAACTATTACGACGCTCGCATTGTTTAATGTTTGTTGACACGGAAGGCTTTCGGGTGCCGGTAATGGCAACCAAGACAAATGCATTGGTGGAGACAAAACCCAGGTAAAGTTCACCCGGTGGAACTTCCCGACACTTCCCGTCACTTCTCTATGCAACAAGTCAATTGTCATTGTCATAATTGTGTGCTGGAATCCCTCTGGAGTTGTTTGCGATACACCCAGTATGTCTCCTCCCATTGCCATTTGCAAGTGGCTCCGTCTGGCAAGGCCCACTTCAGGCAAGCGGATCAACCGCCGCAGAGACTCCACTGGCATTTGTTTGTCTTTGAGAAGATGCCAGACAAACCGGTGCCATGGTTGTATCTGGCGCCACTTACAAAGCATTCCTTGTTGATTAAACATTGACGTGCAACGACAGTAGTGAGGCCAATATATTTGTTGTCGTGACTTAAGTGAACAATTTTCGGTGGTGGCATTCAACACAGTATTGCTGATTATTCATTTAGACCAGGGGTCGGCAACCCAAAATGTTGAAAGAGCCATATAGGACAAACCCCCCCCCCCCACCCCCCCCCCCCCAAAAACAAATATGTCTGGAGCCGCAAAAAAATAAAAGCCTTCTATAAAACTGACAATGAAGGAAACACATGCTGTATGTATGTAGGAGACTGGACTGTCTCAGAATTGTTTATGTTATTCATTCCTTTGTTGTGTGTTCACAAACGCCCCCATAGAATTTAGTTTGTGATTTCCTCGCTTGATTTTTTTTGTTTTGGCGCATTATTTTCACTTTTCTTAGTGTCAGTGAAGTGATCATTAATTTCCGTTTTTCGGAAGCTGGCTTTGAACGCCTCTCAAGTCGAACGAGAAGAGAGAAGGCACGGAGTCGGACGCAGACGTGTCCGTGTTTGGCGAGACTGTTAAAAGCATAAAGTGTACGTTTTATAAAAAACACCATCACAGCTCTCCTTTTTCGGAGCTGCAACATGAATCTATATCTATTTGAGCTATATTAGCAGACTATCAAAATCGTTTTCCATTTTCAAACATTTGTTATAAAGCTCCAGGGAGCCACTAGATGTCGCTAAAGGGCCGCATGCGGCTCTGGAGCCGCGTGTTGCCGACCAACGATTTAGACGTACTGAATTCAAAGAGTTACACACAAAATCATCTCATCTCTAAAGATGGCTAAAATGACTCAATCATTATGTTTTTCTATCATGCAAATGTTAAAAAAAAGCTTGCATTCTAACAGTTAAAACCCATTTAAGGATAGCCAAATTCAACCCCATCAATCAATTTTTTTTTTGGCTGCGGTTGCTGTGTTGAAATGTGAAGTCCAACAGCACAGCATAATGATGTCAAAGCAAAGGTTTTACAATTATTCATGCTTGAACACAAATCCACACATTTAGCATGATGCCGATGACAAGTGATGATAAGTGTTGACAATGGCGGTCCATGTACTTTTTACATCTTGTCATGCTGGCGTTTGTGTGAATATGCTCTGGCTGGAAAATTTGGTCAATTAGTTCTCTTGTAGATTGTTTGAGTCTTTGTTCAGGACTGTCTGCCCGCGCACACGGTTTGGTAGTCTAGGTGCAGTCGAGTTCAGTGTCGCAATGTGTTACCTCTGAGGCTCCTTGTCGCGAGTTGCTGTCTGAAGGCCACAGGCACCCATCCTACGCAAACAGAACCAAAAACATTGACAACGGTAATGCATCGATTGTAATGCTATCACAAATGGGACCTACACTTTGACCTTTCTTTGCCTGATGCCGGCAAGGTGTTCAGATGTTTTATTACATGTCATGTTATACATTTAAACGTTGGGGGGTGGGGGATGGGGGGGGGGCATCTCAAATTTTTAATTTGAGAAATCACGAGACTGTGAAATGAACTAAATGCTAACTGGAACAAATTAGGGAGCAGGCACAAGATGAATGAAGAAAATGAATATCTGCCCTTTTCGGCAGCAAGAACCACACAGAGGTGAGCCTCGCCACATTAAAGAGAGGCAGCATGGAAGCGTCACTGATTTCAAATTCTTTCCGCCGACTGAGGATGTTTTTTTTCCTGAAACTGAACCAGCGAGGCAGAGTTACATGGTCATTATTATAAACAAGGGCTTCAATGCTGCTCGTTTCTAAGCTACGGGCGTCGGTGGTTTCGATTTCTGATGTTGCTTTAAGAGCATTTTCGACATTTGTGAAAGTATTTTGAGTTTTGATACGACGGAGAAAAAGTGTGACAGGAGCGGTGAATAAAAATCTGCAAAACAGCGCTATTATTTGGTGTTTGGCGATGAAAAACGCACCAAAGGAACAGGACCTTTGCAAAGGATGACTCCGAATGGCCATCATCAAAATCCACACGACGCATGACAACGCGAACTTTTTTTTATCCAGATGGTACCAGGAAGGAACCTTTCGAATGGCGGACATTTTTGTAATTTCTCAATGGTCTTCCCACTGTCCCATAACATCAGTGACAATAGTATTTCATTACTATTACAGTCAAACCTCGGTTTTCAAACGTCTCGGTTCTCAACCACTTCGGTTTTTGACCAAAAATTTCGAGTTTTTTATGCCTCAGATGACGAACAAATGTCGGTTCTTGAACAAACTGAGCGCACTTGAATGCACCATTTGACTCCTCTCGCCTTCCTTACACGAGCAAGTGACGCTTCCTCGGGTTGCTTTCCATTGTGAGCAGACGTGTTCAGTAAACATTTTTATTTTAAAAAGAGCGTGGTTTCGGTTTTCGAACAATTTCGTTTTTTGAACAGCCTTCTGGAACGGATTATGGACGAAAACCGAGGTTTGACTGTATTAGAAAAATAGTGAAAAGTACTTGTCACAGAAACGTTGATGGTCTTTTGTCACTTTTGTTTGCACGCGCCCGTCCCACTGTGTTGACATTTTATGAAAGGACGGGAGGCGCCGCAGTCTAGACGGTGCTGTGGTGAATTAAACATCAAGGCTTTATAGAAACCAATTCAGCAGTTTCACCTCACAGTTAGGAGCAAAGCGGTTTCTGCAGTGAAAGATTCATTTGTCGCGGGACCGCATTTACAGGCAACAAACTGGTAAGCTTTGTTTTGTCATGCTGGAAAGGAACACGTTTGAAGAACTTGTCACAAGACCGCTGAATGAGCAGAAAGAAATCCTCCGACTCACAGCCAGCCAAGCATGTCAAAGCAGGCACACGGAAGAAGATGAGAATCAGAACAACTCGGTGCAGTATTTCATTGAGCGCATAACGGCTCACAGTCAATTCCTGTGATACTGACCTGCTGCAGGGAATGGTCATGCCTACGGGCCTGGCTCTGCCTTGTTATGAAGGTGGAGAGCTTGTAATGGTTCAGAAGGCAGATGATCACCACCACCATGACTGTCATCACCACAATGATGATGATGATCTGAACAAACTCCAGTTCAGCTGCGCACACACAAGGAGAAAAACGATAGCAGCATTACAGACGGTGTCTTGTGGATCCAAAAACAATTCTCAAAAGTCGGCATGCAAAGATATACAATACTATTGGGCTAATACAATTGCGGCTGCCTGTTATAACGCTTCCTTACCAGCAGGGGGAAGCATATGTCAAATTCTACGTCCTTGAACGTATAGCGGTGCTGGGCAACTTGGAGAGGCACTCCAAATTCTTCCCACTTAAGGTCAGACTTTGAATATGAACAACCAATCGCCCCCTAACACGGTAAGAGACCCAAAATGGAAAGCAAAAATATACATACTGAACGTACTGGACTGGTATGAATAGGTCATGTGAATTTCATTCATAAATGCACAATGCTTCTATTTATGAAATAACTTAATGAATAGACTGGAAATGCCCACATTAATAATGATTAAGTGTGCACTTGGCTGCTAACCTGTCCAGTTTATGTAACCCTGCCTCTCGCCCAAAGACAGCTGGAATAGGAAACGGATTTATGTGTTTGTACTGCCGCAAAATCAAATCAAGCATGAACAGTCAAATTTACCAAACAACCCATGAGGGAAAAGAGTCATCTACAGTCACTGTCTGTCTTTCATCAATCATATTTGGTTTTTGTTTTGTTTTGTTTTTTTGCAGTATTGTCAGCTAGTTCCAAAGAGTGAATTAAAAGAAAAAGTATGCTTAGTTGAAAATTATTTTCTGAACAATGTGAACGTGGCAGCAAAGCTTTGTCATCAGAGCAAAAAGCCAACAGTGATGTAATTCTGTAATTAGTGAAGGAATTGTGTATTCAAACACATACTGGATGAATCGATTTCAACATATCAATATCTTGGTGTCATGCGTCCGCGCACCCATCGCAGAAAACTGAGGCGTGCAGTCCGTGATGTGCCATCATAGACTTAATGAGGTGGTACCAGCGTGAGAGTGTGTCTCTTGCACAGGAGTCCAACAGGCCTTTCTGTAAGCCTGGTATCAACATCACTTCCTCTGTTCATCTGATGTTGAAAATGTGCCAAAACTAGAAAAGCCAACTGGAAGATAACATGGGAAAAAAAATTGAAAGAAAGAAAGAAAAAAAAAAAACGTGACAGCAGTTGAAAGCCTCATCTGAAACCATTTCGGAGGAAGGAAGCTGGAGGAGGAGTCAAGAAGAGAGGAAGGAAGGATGAGAGCATGAGACAAAAAAAAAAAAAAAAGAGACAGAAAAGGGGAAAACCTATCATGCCTAAAACCAAACTACACTCCCGGTCCAGAGGCTCCACAACAGAGCACAAGCACTTCTTCCGACAGCGGCCAAGAGAACGCTGTGTGCTGGCTGTCTGCATTACCAGCACCAGTCAGATGTTATTACAACAGTAATCCACTTGTCAAAACAATATCAGTCTGGCGTCTGTAGTGCCCTTATTCCTTTAGCGGTGTCAAAATTTTGCATTGCAAAGGGAGCCTTGGTGATTTCTTTCCTCCTGCTGGGACTAGAAAGACAACCGAGTTAAAGTCAAACGTAAAGTATCCCTTTTGCAGTGAGTGCTGACCAGTATCAAACAAACAAACGTCAAAGAACGATCGCTGAATTGATTGAAATGCAACAGCAATATCCAAAGGGCCACGTAAACATTGCTACAGTTACTATTCATGCCATTACAAACAAAAGCAGTTACAAGTTAATGGTTCTTGCTGAGAAATATGAGCCTGTCAACACACACCGTCTAAAGATAGATCAGCAAATGTAAACAAAGAAGTAATGCAGAGATACTGTTGGCCTCAACTTCGCAAGCCTGCTTGCCAACTTGGCTAGTGAGGGTGAACTCGGCTTATTTTTCGGGGTCTAGAGTTGTGGTCGACGGATGGAGGAACCTCTGAATGTTTGAAATAGAGGGGCAATGATTTGATTGATTCATCAAAAACAAATTCAATTCATCAATGATTATTTTGGTGATTGTTAAGACACCTTGATTTATTTCAAAGACAGCTGGGATGGCGGTGCAGAAAATGGATGACAACACAATAATAGACAGATTAATCAATTATTAAAATAATCATTAGTTATATTTTTACAGCACTGGAAAATGTTAAGAATGTTTGTCCTCATACAGAAACCATATTCAAAAATATATTTTCACTCCCCCATATTTTTCCATTTTCAAACATTTTAAAAAGTTCCAAGGAGCCACAAGGCGGCACTCAAGAGCCGCATGCGGCTGCGGAGCCGCGTGTTGCCGACCCCCGCCCTAGACAAAACACACCAGCCAATCACAGGGTATTAAAAAAAATAATAAGAAAAAGTAGAAGAATATCAGTTTAGCATGAATTTCTTGATGATGCGATAATCCACAATCAATTCCGCACAATGGGCAACATTCTCAAAGCGACAGTCAATCTATCAATTGGTTACTATGCTCCCTCCGAGTCAATCAGCCAATGATAGGTAGTTAGTAATGTGAGGGAGAGCATAACAAAATAATTTGCAACGATAATCCAAATTTGGAGTTCAATTACTGGATACCAGACACAGAAGAACCCATCTTCCATGGAGGAAAAAAAAAATACAGTGACCTCGTGTCATAATTTTGTCTGGAAGTGAGTGAGTGAGAAAGAGAGAAAGAGAGACAGCGAGAGAGCGAGACACCGAGAGCTGCAGTGTGTGTGCGCGCGTGTGTGTGTTGAGGGCCAACAAGAGGTCAAACAGTTCAATAGAGCAGTCAGTGCAAAGAGGTGGTCAATAAAGAGCAGCCACAGACTGGACAAAATCAGACCCGCGTGTTACTTCATTGGAGAAAGGCTGAGCTGAGGACTCATGGGTAGGGTTTGCAAATTATCCGTAGAAAAATCAAAACAAATGACAATAATACAAATACCCCCCAAATTATTTTCTTCTGTCCACTATTATTTTGCAACCGATAAATGAAATGGTTCACTCGCACATGGCTCTATTCAGCATTATGGGGCCTCTTTAAGTCAAGTATCAAGTTTTAGGTGTTCTTTGAATACACAAATTATTACGCACCACTGAAATTTGACACGGCTGTTACTGATGGCAAGAAAGTGTTATCATCTCGTAAATTACCGGTAGAAATGATTTCCACCTCTACCCCGCAGGGAGGAATTATTGTGTATATTTTGTAATTTGTAGATAGTTTGCAGATTGTATGAGTCACTGCATATTGAATGTGATTGCTCTGCATAGTGCTGGCCAAAATAACAAACTACACAGTGTGACAGCAAATGGATTGCTAATAAAAGGAATGGGGAGGAAATATTTTGTTCTCACTCACTTCAGACTAACAATGGCAGCCTCACCCAATTTGGGCCTGAATAGAAAATTAGGATAACAGCTGTCCGTAGAGCTGTACACAAAAAGCCCATTCAAAACCTCTTAACAAGCAATTTAACATCTGAGCTTGCACCTTGCACCTGACCTTAGTTACCGTCAAAACCAGTCAGGCTGGTTTGGTTTTTTAAATTTTCCCCTGAATCATAACACCGTTTTGTCTCCGAATCAGTGGATGTGTGCCGAGTGTCGAGCTTGAGCGTGCACAGAATGGACCATTAGCCACCTGCTAATTTCAGATAATCAGACAGACTGAATCTCACCACTGGAGCCAAAGAATACACAGCCCAAAAACCCAATAAAGCAGTCTAAGGAATCACAGTAACAGATGGGAAATGGGGAAGATGCAGCCCATCAGTAAACCACAATGCTTGACCATTCAGAAATAGAAACCTTGTTGCACTGACTGGTGATTGCCTCTGGTAAACAAGTCAAAAGATAAGTCATTAACGGTGTTTCTTTAAATGTTGATCATTTGTTTGCAAACAATTTTCTGTTTCCTGGTACATCGCCGAGTCATTTTTAAAAATACAGTGATCCCTCGCTCTAACACGGTTTCACTTTCCGCGGCTTCGCTGTTTCACTGATTTTTTAGTGCAGTTTTTTAAAATGCTTTTAAACAGTGAATTGCGTTCTGCATCCTGATTGGTTAAGGCACTGACAGACGTGAACAGTCCAACCTCGTACTGACTATTAAAAATATTATTTTACAGTACAGTATTTCCAAAAACTATTATAGTTATTTGTTGAAAACGTTTGGTTTTTTTCCGCTTGAGCCTGAAAACAGGTTTTGGTCTTTGGTTTCATTGTATACATAGTTCAGTATTGTATAATAACAAAAAAATAAAGCTCACTACTTCACGGATTTCAGCTATCACTGGTTCTTTTTGGAACGTAACCCCCGCGATAAACGAGGGATTACTGTACACAGCAACCAACATGACTGTTGAATGTATCACTGTGTTCCCATGTTGGAGAGACGTATTGCCAGTGCAGTATCGCTACGTTGGTCCGCAAGTCCCGGGCATGTGACCTATATTCACTCCTCAACCAACCTGCTCTATAAAACATGCAGAAAGTTAACTGAGGCAGACACCAAAAATAAAGGGCGCTTTCTTTGCTTAAACTTGGTTCTCCTGAGAGATCCGGCGAAGCTAGAGGCCTGCTGAGTTCACAGCCTGCTGCCCACCACACACACACACACACACACGCAGAACCCTGTCTGCTGCCACTGCTGTTCCTATGGTAACACTTGAGCATGGTGCTGTGATCAACAAGGCCCGGAGCTGCTGGGCCACCATGGCAGCAACCTAGCTGGCATGCACACTCTCGCAGCGGCACTGAGAGAGAGACGATGGGAAGACAGTGGAAATGAAGCGCATCCACACTTAAAAAGATTGGACCAGTCGGAATGGAAGGAAAGTGATGAAAGGCATGACAGAGGTACAACCGGGTGTGCATACACACAGGCACGCAGGGACGCACGCACACACCTCTTTCTGACGTCTGACGTCAGTCTGGATGAAACCGTTTCTCTTAGCCAGTGTGAGAAGCGTGCGACAAAGCATACAGGAGAAATCAGCCGAGTTTGATAGCCTCCCATACTACAGTAAAGTCACTTAAGCCTCCCAACCTAGTGTAGGGCAGTTCAATCCAGAGTAGAAAGGGCTTGATGATGTGAAAAACATAAAATCAGTCCACTAGTATCATTGGGGCAGGAAGGATAGACAGTGAGACAGGGGGACAAAAAAAAGAGGAGGCGATGTGGGGTGGGGAACAAAAGCAGAAAGAGTGAAACAGAAGGTGCTAGACCTGAAAAAAGCGACTCAGGGCAAAAGAAAAAATAATTATAGCTTTTCTTCTTTCCAGTCTTCCTCTTCTTTCTTTCCGACTCAGCTCAACACAATCAGACACACCTTTAACGCTACACTGCATTTACTGAAATAGGGTTGGCCCATGAGAGGCATATACCACCACCAATGAACTAAAGCTTGATTCGGGCCAACTACATTTTATTTTGCGGTTTTCACTTCTCCAGCTGGAGTAGTGAAACTCCACACAAGTCAAAATCTCTCTGTCCACAAGAATATACGCTGCACATTTGCAAGCAGCCGAGCTCATGCTAAAGTAACAGGTGGCAGAATAACCTTTTCCTTGAAAGCCATGTAATGTGCATACCGAAAACATTACAGTGATTGCTTCCTCAATACATTAAATACCGTATTGGCCCGAATATAATATATGTTTTTTGCATTGAAATAAGATTGGAAAAAGTGTGGGTCGTCTTATATTCGGGGTCTAGACATTATACCCATTCACGACACTAGCTGGCGCCAGATATCATTGAAGCGAATGCTGAACTTGACTCCCCAAGCCAAAGCGAACCCCTGTCACGAAGAATAAAAATAAAAATAACGGTAGCACGAAGAAGAAAAATAAAAAAATTGCAGTAAGAAAGAAAAGAGAATAAAAGAAAATGGAGAAACGTGGGTCAAAGATCGGCCAGGTTAACCGGCAGCTGAGGAGAAGTTATGGTGTAAACTTCAAAATGCTTTTTCTCTCAAATATATTGTTATAATCATTTGTTTCAGATGTACTGTAATTATTTTCTGGATAAAAATTAATTTGGTGTTCAAAAAGTCTTTTTTCAAACTTGAGTCTTGAAAAAGAGGGGGTCGTCCTTTTAATCAGGGCCGTCTCATATTCGGGCCAATACGGTATGCTCATGATACAATCAGTGCTGAAAACGTGCAAAGACTGGGAAGAATATAGTATGCAATTTAGTATTTAGCATTTCTATAGCAGTATTTTTCACCATTTCAGTTGTCCAGATATTTTTGGGCAGGACAAAAAACAATCAAGTATAAACTTGGGCTTCTTAGCATGAGTCTGCCCTCCCCACTACGTGTAAGTACTGAGTGCCGAACTTCCATCACTGGCTGTCACCTTCAATTCCAAATTACTTTGTAACGGCAACTTAACCCACTTCTACAACTACAATGCGCAATTAGCTCAAAAGCTACACTATGCTAAATAATGCGTTTTTCCTTAAGTGTTATGTGTTTTGTCTTATTTGGGCTGCAGCGTCTCTGTTGTGTGAACCCACACTTAGCGCACGGAGCTAGCCAGTGCGGAATCAGATGGCCTTTCCGGTCCGGCAAGCTTGTGCCGACTTGCGAGCTCGTCGACTTGTTGCCTGGTGTCCTCATTCCAGAGACAAAAAAAAAAAAAAATGTGTTCTGTTGGAAGAGTTTAAGTTGCATGAAATATACTGTATTTCATTTTTTAAAATTGTCACAGTAGTTCCGAATCACCACTCAATGCATTTTCCATATTTTGTCTGAGTACCGATTAGGTTTCCTTTTTGCTGAAGTAAGCTGAGATGATGAGTTCCAATGCTGAGCCGGCAATACACTTGCCTTGGCTCCAGAAAATGACTTACAGATCTGCACCAGTGCCATTTGCATGAATAGAACATGAGCAAAGAATGTTAAAAATGCAGGGCTAACATATCATGAATATTACACTATTATCTAATATTATCAATATTCAATCATGCAATATTCATGAACTGCAGTAAAACAGAGGGGTGCGTTGTTCGTGTCATGAACAAAATGCATTTTGTCAATGAGGGGACTGGCGCTCGGCTGGCTCAACATGTGCCAACATATGCACACTGCCGCACAGCCGAAGCCTGTCTCCCAGGTGTGTGTTTCTGCATGCCTGTGCGCATGCATGTGTACATTTATCAGAACGAGACAGACAGGATAGTGTCTAGACACCCCACACCCTCCTCCTCTCTCCCACCTTCACTGAGTGATTGAACCAGACTAGAAGGGTCAGACGAATGTCAGGGTTAGAAAGAGTGTGTGTACGTGTTGACCAGGGGCAGCGTGTGAGCGGGGGTGGGTGGGGAGAGGTTCATACATTTTGTCCGTACAAGGGCCAACTTGTAGCATGCTGCTTGCAACTTCCGTTCAACAATCTGACTGCAGGGGCAAACTAGGCTAACTCCGCATACACATGGATAATTTAACAAGTGTACGGAATATCTTTTGACATCGGTGTCAAAAGGATCTATGTGTACAATGAGGGCTTTAAAAAAAAAAAAAAAAGAGTGCCTATGAAAACCACCACTCAGAGGGCTGATGGAGCAACATCATCTGACTTGGTCACGCAGTCTGATTTCTGTTCCTTATTATGGTAAGATCTTAGTCCATTTCTGCATACAATATACAAACCCAATTCCAATGAAGTTGGGACGTTATGTTAAACAAATAAAAACAGAAGACAATTCTAAGGCGCCAAAAAAGGCTTGGCCCAGTATGCAGTTTCCCGTCAGTCAATGTCAAATTAACTTTTCATCTATTATTGTGTTCGAAACAATGAAGTGTAATTGAACGTTGAATTGCAAATAACACAGATTGACAATAAATGCATAAGGCAGTGATTCTCAACTGGTGGGTCATGGGCAGGTATTGAAAAATGACGTGTTGACATGTTTCTGTCTCAATTTGCTGTGTAATTCAGTGAGTGACAAATGTCCAGCCAATCACACGATACGACGCAATGACGCTGTGCAGCCAATCACGGCATTGACAGCACTTGCGCATGCTCTCTGCTACATAACAATAACAGTGCGGCGGCGATAAGTGACGCTAATGCTAATCTTGAGCATGGCGCAACGACCGGGCACTGAACGTGATACGTCGACTCCCCAAACCAAAATAAGAATGAACTGCAATTCCTTTAAGTTGGAATGGCTGTCGGAGTATGTGTAAATAGAACAAGCAGTGAAACTGGGTGAGATATTTCCTTTTTCGAGTGAGAAATGTATGCTCTGCAAAAAGTTTTGCAAAGCTAAAGTTGTGAGCAAAAAATATGGACTAAATGGAAGCTGGACTACCTCAAGCGACACATTCAGCAGAAAAAGTAATTTGAATGATGTTGGAGTCATACGATATTATACGACTCAAGATGGGAAAAGGGATCGGTACAATATTGCGGGAGAGTGCAAACGACCGGGAGAAAAAGAACCGGTTGTCACACAGAAAATAATCCGACCCTGAGCAAGTTAAAGTTCTAATTGACTATATTCTACTTGCCATTAAAACGAATGTATCAAATATTGAATTGATGTTAATTTGATTCCTATTCAATGTGTTATAATATTGCGTTAATTTTCAATGTTTAAAAAAACGGTTATACAGTAGTGACAATATAACATTTAATTGTTAAAATAAGCTTTTTTCACATTTTTAGGCAGTGGTGTGCCGCGGGATTTTTTCAATGAAAGAAATGTGCCTTGGCTCAAAAAAGATTGAAAAACACTGCTCTAAGTCACTAGTTACTCTGTAATATAATTAGACTAACTAACTTTGAGAAAATGAATTGCGAGCATATTCCGGTAGCTGTCACAAACTAAAGGCTGAGTTGAGTGCTAAGAGGGAAAAAATATAAGAGCTGCAATGGAGATCTTGTGTTGGAAGTTGCTAACTAAAAGATAATTGCAATACATATTTGCAGAGACCGGTGGTTAAGGAAGACAGATGTTGGCGGCAGACAAGCGACAAAGTGGGGCATCTTGTGTCGTCTCTTTGAACAACAGAACAGTGGAACACTGGGGGGAAAAAAGAAGAAGAAAAAAAGAGGAAACAGAAACAAGTGGGCTTTTGTCTGTGAGCTTTGTTACAGTACAGCACCCTAGCTCCCATCCCCAGAGGGGAGACATGAAAGTCTTGGGGTCTGGGCTTTCTACATCAGTCGGGATAGCAGACGCCTCCCAGATGTTGGGTGTTTTGTTCTTCGAAAAAAAAAAAAGAAAAAGAAAAAAGCATAGGATACTGTGGAATAGGGTGAGGTCTGGGAGATGTGTTCTTCATATTTTGTGTATGACGATGGGAAGAAAATTTGGCAAACACCGACGTCTGGAAAATAACTATGTTGCTTGAGAGTACAATATTGAATATTGGACAAGACTCAAGGCACATGCAGCAGAGCTTCAGTAGATGAACTGTAAACATACGTACAATTGAGCCTACCGTTTAAAATGCAGACTATATGCATTAAACTGTAAACTGTCGCCAGGGTGCTAAATTAACTTCTTTTAACACCAGCCAGTGTGGCTGATGACTGTCTGAGTTACGAGCCAATCAGAATGTCCAGGAGCCCGCTTTTTTTTTTTTTTTAGCGCCAGTTTTTATCTACCAACCCTCACACACTCTCTCTGTTCATTTCTCGCACTGGTTGCGCTCTAGGCTGTAGTTTAACCTTTATTTAACTAGGTATTTTCCAAGAAAGACCCAGCCAAGACAGGCAAAATACACACAGGGACAGACCAAAAAAAAAACCACACAAACCAAAACCATTTTAAGATAAGAAAAAAATAAGATCACCTTTATTTGTCTCACAATGGAGAAATTCCCAATTTACAGCAGCAAATTTTATGAAAGGGAGACGTAGAAGAACGAAAGTATATAAATAAATATAAATATACCGGTAAGCATATTAAAAATGGGCGAGTGGGGGTGTGTCCAGGTTTTCAGGTCTGTCTATTCTATAGCCTGACAGCAGAGACAACGTACAGTTCCAAAGACAACATTTTGAATTATGCCATCGATAAACTGCTCAAAACTAAATGACAGTCTGTGGACACTGTTTCCATGCCTTTCACTTTCCATTTAAAAACAAGTTTCCCGAGTTTCAAGTCATTCTGTGAAGTGATTCCAGTTGCGGGTGCAGAGTGACAGAAAGACTTTCTCCCACTTTCTGTCCGGGCGTGTGGGACAGAGAGCAAAAAGAGGCCCTGAGAACGCAACGAATACTGCCGTCTATTGCCAGATGAAAATACAAAAAAGGTAGTCTACTGTTAAAATGTATCTGGATCCAGAGGATCTTTGTGCTACCACTGTACAAAATGAAATTGAGTGAATTCAATGCATCATTTTTTGTTAATGAATAGCACCTATTTGGCGGTGTTATGTTTTAAGCAATGGCTTTAACACAAATCGCAGAGCGACACATTTCGACAGACAATTTAACAATACTCAGAGCCAAATATTCTTTACCCTCGTGTGTGTGTGTGTGTGTGTGTGTGTGTGTGTCTGTGTCTGTGTGTGTGTGTCTGTGTATATACAGGTATAACTGAAGGGCTGTACATGTGTCTTTGACATGCAGTCTAATTGCGCTGAGCTAACAGAGCAAAACCCGCCATGCTTAAGTTTGCTCAATAGACTTCACCAAATAACTCGCACCACTTCTGCTCTGTATTCCACCCATCTAGTTGAGATGCTTAAAAACCATGAAGCAATGCCTCGCAGGCAGGATTAAGCTAAAACAAGAGAGTCGGTGGGAAAATAGAGGAAGAGCAAAAACAAAAATCGAGAAGGAAAAATGGACATGGTTAAAACAGTGTGACTGAGAAACAGGAAGGCAACATCAAAATGGTAAAATAAGTAAATATGGCAAAGACATGCTTGAGTTGAACAAATGTATGCCCCCCCCCCCCCTTAGAATACTAGGTCATGACCGCAGGCTGATCTTGTGGCGCTGAGCAACAGCTGCTGACAACGGAAACTATAAAAAAAAAGAAAAAGAAAGCTGCAGACAAAAAAGAAGAAACATGCAGTTGTGTATCTAAGATTGTGAGCGTCTTAAAATTTGCTGATGGCGGCACTGTCGTATTAAGGGCTCGAAAATAATGGCGAGCCATGTGGTGTGGAAAGCAAATTAAAAGCTTTACTGCCAAACATGCACAAATTGCGGACACCAGAACTGTATCGTGTTCTGTTTTCTGTGTATTTTAAACATTTACAACAATCGGACCTGCTATTTTAGCACGGCCAAAAGTTATACTGTACATATTTTCTTAATTCTGTGTAATGTCGTAATGCGCTGTTCATAGATCCGATCCACGAGTTGAGACATTAGAGCCGCAGTTTTTTCCAGTTATACATTTACCTGTGGCAGGCTGGCATCATCATACTCTACTTTAGCCCATTCAGTGTCCAGTCAGGATACAGTCTGTGATCCTCAAGTGGATCTTCTGACAAATCACCAGTTGATTAAAAACATCCTATCTGTTTCTAGATTATGTAGTTTCTGGACAAACAGTCATAGGTTGCGTTTGGCATTTAGGTGAGACGGTAATAATGAAGATCAACACAGACTTCCTTCTCTTCCACTTTTTCCGCCTGTCAATTTTCTATTGTTATATCGTTTGTGCCTTCGCACTCTTCACACTCCTACTTTCCACCCACACCACCATCTTTCTTCATTTTATACTCTGTCTGTCAGTCTACTCTCTGTCTAAAAGCATCACTGAGGGGGTTCAACTGAAGGTGACGATTGTAGCATTTTAAAAAAATAAATAAAAAAAGCTACTGACTCGTGGTAAACTCTCATGGCTAATACAGGGTGTAATCAGTGACATCAATAAAGATGTATATTGTGTTGTATGTGGTCGACTAAAGCAAAACCTTAGCACAGAATAACTAAATAAAATGTCTGATTTATTTATTCATATTTTCTCATTTATGTTTTGAAATAATGTTCTGCTTTTGAATATATGGATGGAAACGAAAACTTTATTTGCAATCCGATTCATCAATTAATGGGGACCTGTGATGGTCAAAAAGACAAACATATAAGGCTTATCAAAAAAACTTGTATCGAAAGGCATTTTTGCTTACACTGGTTGAATTAAAGCAAGCTTATAATAACTCGCGGAACCTATTTGTCGAGATTACATGACAGCCACTGCACGCATACTTGTCTGCAAGAAGGGGGGTATGAAAGCCGTAGTGGGGTATGAAAACCATTTTGGCCGGGGGTACCCCCAATTCAACGCGGCATTTTCTTGCTCAGATCCTGACGAATGTGAGTCATTCTTGCAGTTACTGACGACACCCGTTTTGCTGACTCTGTCAGACAAGGCTGGTGCTGCAGCGCATAATGCATAATCAGCCGCTGCATCCTTTCCGTTTATTAAGTTCCAATGAAGTTTGGACATTGTGTTGAACACAAATAAAAACAGAATACAATGCCATGTTCATGGCCATCCCACCGGGACATCTCGCTGTTGGAATGAGGACGTGGGTGGCGCCGACATGCTCGCTCGTTGCCTACCTGGCAGAGGCCTTATTAGGGTCAACTAATGGGGAAAGAAGAAAACATCTGTAGGCAAGCGATAGGCTGTGTCATTCAACAGCACCAGGTGGGTGCAAGGGACGGCCCAGTCAACGACTTGACGCCACATCGGTTCCTGACATGGCGCCGGGCATTAAAACTAATCAGTGGGATTATTTTGGCAAATACAAGATTAGACACAAAAATGGGAACACCAGATCTTTATCAAACTGTATAATAATTCTCTGTTATCCCGATGAATACCTCGAAATGGGGTTGCGTTGGAAGTACACTTTATTCAACATAATTTGACAGAGCCATCCCTTGTTAAAATAATCATGAGTTCCATCCTTAATTTGTACACAGCTATAAAATGCCGCATGTTTCACCACATGCATATTGCAAAGTAATGCATCCAGAAGGGTGGACCGTATACTTTTAAAATTGAATGAAATATAAATAAGATGTGATGTCAGCCCCTGTATACATTCTAACCGGATATGGATTGCATCAACACTTTGATAGCGGTTGGAAGGTTTTGGGGTTTCGGATTTGTAAAAGAAAATAAAAACAAGCGGTTACAGATGACAGTAAACTTCAACGGTTTGCAACACGGCATCTCTCCGGCCGTGCGCCCTTAGTGTAGGTGATCTGCTGGGTTAATCTCTTTGACAGATGGGGCGGGTTGCGCGTTAGCAGGAGTGAACAGGGGCAGTGTGCACTGATAGTAATGGGACAGCACAGGGTTGGGCCAGGCCGGATGCTGTGACCATGACCTATATTAATAATTCACACAGGATCATCATGCTGCTCAGAGCAGGAGTCCTAATCATAATTAGCTTGCAAGCAAGCAGCCACATTGGCGTCCAGGGGAATTCCAAGCGGGAAATGGCCACTGGAGGATGACAACATTGATTTTTTTTTTCTTCAGCAAAATCCTTTTAAGGTTAATCTTAGGAAGTTTACATCAGTGCAAGGACTGCTAGTTGATCAAAAATGGTGCGCCCAAACGATACATTTTTCTGTCGTGCATACATGCTTGCATATTCTTATTTCAATCAGACGTACCGCATCCTATTAAAGTTATTTTCATTAATGAAAAAAATCAAGGAGAGAGTTGTTGTGACAATCGCGACAGTTTCCAGCACCTTCCCGGGGATGAGGATCACAAACTTATTCTGAAAGTCTTCACTCAAAAAGACCACCTCAACATTGTCCCTGTGCTTCGTTTCATTTTGTAAACAAAGAGCATGGCGCACCGTGTGCATTGAACTTTGTGCTAATGTGCTTGCATTGCGACAAACCACTGGAGAAGAATTGGCGGCTGCCAAATGTCACGGGAATCAGGTATGGTTTTTATGGGTGTGGTTTTTATAGTATTAGTCAACCTATGAAATTATTAAAAGGATCGTCACAATATTTGGAATTTTACGGACAGTAAGCATTTTTGTCATTTTCGGGGTCGGTCGTTCGAATATTTCTGGCACGGAAAATCCTACTGGATCCACCGCACCCTGCCCACCACCTTTTCCAGCTACTCCCCTCAGGCAGGCGCTTCCGATCCATGCGCACCAAATCCAGCAGACACTTACACAGCTTCTTCCCTCTAGCCATTAACTCCCTAAACAGTCACTGATTTATACTCCACCGCACCAGACACTTTAAAGCGCTCAAGGACATCTGCATAATTGCACAGTTCTTGTAAACAAATACTGCTACTGGTAACTTTAAAATGGTTCAATGATTTTCTGCACCAACTGTTATAGTATTGTATTCTACCACGGATCATTTTAGCTCTGCTTAATACTTTGCACTTAGTCTCACAGTTGTCACTGGGTGGTACTACCGCACTACGGTTCACTACATTACGAAATGTCCTTTCATACTATTTGTCATGTCCTTGTTCATGATACTAATGCAGCGTGTTATACCGGAGTCAAATTCCTTGTGTGTTCTACATACTTGGCCAACTAAGATGATTCTGATTCTGATTTGAAGTTGAAATGAGTACAGATGTTCACATAAACTTTGAAGATTCATCGCAATTTGACAAGCGACGAAAAGCTTGTTTAAATTAAGCGTCCCAGTCATGGGGTTGCCATGCATTGTGAAAGTGATAGGATTGGCTGGCTCCTATTTCTGCTTTGACCGAAGTGATACTGTGTCGAAACTTTTTAAATAAAACGCAACCAACTTTATCACTGTGTAGGTACTGATACGCTTCAGAGCTTTTGAGATCGCTCATTGCCTCACGTCTGAAGTGACAGAGTTCGGAAAGTAGTCAAACGTGACGTGCATCGGTCGCTGGCCTCTTTTTTGGGGGGGTGGGTCATGAACTTATCCCACTACATTAACAGGAAGCAGGATTTAAATGTTTTCTTTTAGAAGCTGCAACTGCTGCAGTTCTCACATTAAATCTGTAACTGTGATCAAAAGTGGACAGTTACCATGTAAACCAGGGGTGCCCAAACTTTTTTGACCGAAGATCTACTTTTTGATCAACCAACCTCCCGCGATCGACCCGTTACCGGCATGCGTACACACACATGCCATGATGAGCAATAGCCTGACGCTGAGGCAAGCGACGCACTTAGGCAGCCTGTTAACTATCGTAGCTCACGCGTACTGTTTTAAAGTGCTTCCCTCTGCCCTTCCTATTCTTTGCGGTGAATTGTACACGAAACAAACTGAATGGGAATAATGACAACGATAAAAGATATAGCGCAACAACACTGATCACAAGCTGCAACTGCAGACTGCTGAGCGCTAACAACTTCCGGTGACGCAGTCACACGTCACCTTAGGTTAAAGATGACCCGCTTTATTTGATTTAAAAAAAATACTTTTTGTGAAAGTGAGACTGATAGAATGATTAGGGTGCAGTGTGCATTGACACAAAAAATATATTAGTAACATGCACAGAGACACAAATGTTTTTGTTTTTTTCCCTCTACAACCCTCGGATCGACTTGGGACCAGTCCTTAATCTACTGGTCGATCGCGATCGACGTAATGGGCACTGATGTAAACAAAGCGCCAGTGTCAATTAATCCCGCAAGTCGCAAAAATAATTGTGCCGTGACACAATAAAGGTAACACTGGCCTAACGGTATATGTCTAACAAACGAGTGCGCGATAATGTTAAATTAATATATGACTTCACGGAGCACAATTACGACAGTTTTATTTCATCATCGCCGTTAGCTGGTCTCAGAATGAGTCGACTTTCAGTGACCGAATTGTCAGGTGCACCAAGTGCATGTAAAAGAAAACGGTCCGCCGCAACGCCTACCACGCACGGCGCAGTGTGGTCTGCCAAACTCTGAGACATGCTCAAGGAGGCTTGCAAAAATCAAGATTCAGCAGTTTTTACACCCGAGCGCACGTGCGCTGCCTAGCAGAATATTTGCTCTGCGGCCTGAATGTAGGTAAGGCAGGAGAGGAGCAGTATTGGGGGTTGAGAGTCAAGAGACAGGGCCAGACCAGACACCCTCTAGCCCCAACCCCCCCTTCCCGTCTGCTTGTGTGTTAGTGTTTGACTGTGTGTTTGTCGGTGTGTGAGTGAGTGCTCCCCTCTCCCTGGCCAGACAATAGAGCAGTTCTGTGCCTGATTAGGGTCAGCTGGTGACTGCCAAAAGAAAGAGGAAGAGCAGATGGAGTGTTTGAGTTGCTGATAAAGTAAGAACCTTCGTGGCCTTGCAGACATGATGGCATGTCAAAAACAGTCGTCATGCCTATGTCTATTGATTTTAATATCACGATTAATAAACATGATTATTAATTGCTTTCCAACGTTCGTAATTATTCAACTACCAAAATGCAACTTTAAAATATAAAGTACAGTAACTTAAAAAGAACAAACGGGGGGAAAAATGTCAAACAATTCCGTATAAAATAATCAAAAAACAAGTAATAAAAAATAGATACTTCTTGTTCCTGCTGTGCACACCTTGGCCTCTTAGAGGCAAGTGTGAGAACCCATAACTACTAATGCTAATTTTTTGCTAGCCCATGAATGGGGTTTTCCCATTGACTATGAGCAATAAGAGGATTATGTTTGAAGAAAAGAAGTATGCGTTATAGATATAATTTGTTTTGGGTTTAGTTTTATCGTAAACTCAAAGGTTGCCAACCAATCGAATGTCCAATATTTTTACATTTTGTCAAGACCATTACCATGGTACAGTTACTCAAGTATATCATGAAATATAATTTATGCTGACAATTCAATAATAAACCATAATCATTATTAACCATAATAAATAGTACCTTATAACGTTAATATTTGTTTGTATTCATTGTACCACTCTTGTAATGGTGGGCACAGTTGCAGCCTGAAGCAAAGTAAATAAGATTTCAACATGCCATCATCAAAAATGAGCCTTTACCCATTCTGTTTTCAACCGGACTCAAGAAAGTAAGTCTATTGAATCAGACTAATCACAACTTAAAAGTCCAAATTAAAAGTCACTCAGCACTCTATTAGGCAAACAAACAAATAGCAGTTTATGCACAAACAAAAGTTCAGGTTTCTATTTTGAGAAATGTACTTCTCTGTCTTCTCTAGCATGCCATGTATAAAAATGTCCTTCACCCACTATTATTGCTGCTATAATGATGAAAATGTCCCCATTGTGGGACTAATAAAGATGATATAAATATGTATAATTGGGCATGTTCTCCTATTGGTGCTTTAGCAATTTTGCTACGCGCCGAGCTTGTGCACTTTCAAGGTGTGGCAATTCTTCATCTTTTTCTCGAATTCTAACAGACCCACCCATCGTAAGCTTGAAATTCGAGTGCAACCGTATAAGACATCTGAATTCATAAAGATCCAGTTGGAAAAAAATTAGATCTTTTCACGACCATAAGGTGCACTTAAACGTTTTACATTTTCTCCAAGATGAACAGGGTGCCGAATAATGTGGGTTGCCTTGTTTATGCACGTAGTTCCAAAATCTGTGTTTGTTGCTGTATGATTTGGGTGAGTCAGTCAGTCCGCTTGACTGACCAACATGTACCAACATGGACGAGGTGCCGCTCACTTTTGACATCCCGGTGAACCACACTGTAGAGAAGAAGGGGAACAGCATGGTAGCGATACGCACGAGAAGTCAGCTTTTACTGTTGTGCCATGGTAATGGACAGGTAATGGCCACCTATGATGACTTTCAAGATGCTTGCTGCAACAAACACAGGTGCCTTCACTGGGCTTTCACAGTGTAGGAACTAGCAGACACACCGCGCTGTTCGACCCATTCATTGTTTTTCTTCGATGGGAACGTTTTTGTGATCGTTCGCAGGCAAAATCGAAATCACAATGAAATTCTGATTGATTGCCCAACCCCACAATGCATCTTAACCAAAACTGTGACCAAGTGCCATAATGTGATATCTATCTAAAATGCTTCCGTTTCCTTTGCCAAAATAACTCCACGTGAGAGTCATTCATTCCAAAATCCAGGGTATCAGTCACAAGATACTATGAAATATCCTTGCAGCAGACAAGATAAACAGTATGCTGGGCATACTAGAGTCAGCGGGGACAGCTTGCTGAGCCTTCTAACAGTATAACTTCCAATATGAGAATAAAATCACAATAGCTGTTCCGTAAAACAATCCATAGTGCTTTCAGTCTTCCATCATGGATTGCAGTCAAGGTAATGTGATCCTCCAGAGGGAGACATCTTCGTGATGCTAAGCAGCATGCAATCTTTAGTCAATCACTGCACAAACAGCATTTATATTCAGGCAATTACAAAACGGCAACAAGGGCCATTTATTGCCACAGGGGGAGCTTGTTGACTCATTCAAACATGATCGGTGTCTTCTTGCAGAAGTAAACAGCAACCTTTGGGAGAACATAAATTGGACTGTTAAGTGGCTCCAGCTACGCTGCTTCACGAAGACTGAAGTGAACAATATTATTTGTCGATATCAATTCAAATGTGTGGATTTGGCACAAGACATGATAATCTACAAAAGCATAACTCTTAACTTGCTCGAGTAGGAAGACATGTAAAATGAAAGGATCATTTGCAGAGAATTATGAGGGGCAGACTGAAAATCTGAAAATATTTTTTGATTTTTCATTTTTCATCCAACAATCAATGAGGCACATTGCGGACTAGCCATAACGAAACATAATAATCCACCGTCAGCAAGTGGTGCATAGTCGGCCCATAGTCGGATGTCAAGCGGGGAAATTTCAAGACCTGATGTTGGCATTGCGATACTGTACCACTGAAGAGAGCAACTGAAAACTGTATACCAGGGTTCCCACTCTTCCACTTGCTCTTTATTTATGGACCTTTTAATGACTTTTGAGGGCCATTTTTTAAAGACTTTTTCTCAATTTAGCCGGGGATTCAGCAATATGAACAGAAAGCCACATATCACTGAGCTGGTGTTCAAATCATTGCTGCTAAAGCAAGGGCACATTTATATTTTTAGGGGCAATCAGCTAATCGTTTATTTGAAATACTGTATAGGAAAATGAAAAATACTTGAATTCATTTTCAAATAAAGTACACTAAGAAAAATGTACATTTAGAAAATGTAAAACTTCAATTTATTTTCGAATAAAAATACATTTTTAAGGATTTTCTTGATTTTAGAAGCATTCCCTGAAAAATTAAGAACATAATTTTACAACTTCTATTTTTATGGATTTTTATGAACTGTAAGGGCCCGTGGGAACCCTGTATACTCTATCTTCACAGTTAGCACCGGTATTCCATGGCAGGAATATCAGAGCACTGGGGTTGTTTTAATGTTGGAAAATGATCAAAAAATTATGCTGCTTGAAGATGTACACCTTGAGTCGGAGCATTTGAAGGAACCATATAATGCTAAATGCACTTTTAGGGACTTCTAGCCATGTTAGCATATTAATACCTCACCAAGAACACATCCTCTATTCAGCCATCTTGGAGCACTCCAGCTCATTCCTGCTCTCTAAGCGCCATTCCCTCCTAATCCAAGAAAACCACTGGGTCCTCAACCTTATACACAACAAAGTAAGCTACCTTTATGCCGCCCCTGCAGACTAAACACTCGCCCACTTTCTCCGAGACGCTGGAGGTGGAGGGAGGTGGTTGTTTTCGCAACTACCGTAGTCAACAACTACAGAACAACAGTTTGGGTTTTTGTTGTTGTTGTTGTTTTTTGTTTTGTTTTTTCGTTCCAATGTTTCAGCTTTCAAAATGCACAAGTGGTGAATATGAGTGTTTGGTTGTGAGAAGTTTAGGATATTTGTTGGTAACATGTCATGTTGTTTTCACTGAGCAATGTTATTTCCGAGTGTTTTTGAATGCAACACGCGACACAGAGCAGAGGAACGCCATAGCAGTTGGGAGACCGTTTGGTATGCTACCGAAAGAAGAGTTGGCCCATGGCTGCGTCCAAATTCATAGGCCGCATGACGTCACTTCGGGCGCAACTCAACTGCGTGTGGTTTCTAAATTCTAGAAAGATCATTTGCAAGCTGGGTCCCTTGACGCCTTCAAAGGATCCTCCTCATGTGGACTGCAAAAACCATGGCGGTTTGGACAGGTTTAATGTGAATTTTGAAACCACGTATGGTCAAGATGCACCGAAAATGACATCTAGCGGCCGAAAACACGGCCTTTGGAGAATGTGCCCTGTTAATTTGGACAAAACGCGTATGTAGGCGTTGCCCTCAGGCTGTTTATGCTCTGTTTTGGCATCGGCGCACAGTAGTTGTTTGTGATTTAAAATAAAAGCTGAGATAAACAAGTAACGTCTGATGTAATATCCTTGAGATGTTAAAATACAGTGATCCGTCGCTATTTCGCGGTTCGTTTATCGCGGCTTCGGGGCATCGCGGATTTTTTCAAACATATTAATTAAAAAAAAAAAATAAATATACATATATATATATATATATTTTAAGTCGGCAAAAAGTCCGCAAACGGTCCACGAGAAGCTCGCAGTTGTTTTGCAGCTTCTCGCGGACCGTTTGCGGACATTTTGCGGACTTTAAAAAAAAAAAAAATTTAAAAATTTTTTTTTTTTACCTGTATATGTTAATTGGTCGCTACTTCGCGGATTTTCGTTTATCGCGGGTGGTTTTGGTCCCCATTAACCGCAATAAACGAGGGATTACTGTATGTTCTTCCCGCATTATTACTATTTACTCTTTCATGGGCAATGCGCACAATCTGCTTTCGGACAACGTCACGAAAAGGGGCCGGCAGCCACACTGGGAGAGGCGGGGTTTTAGTGAACCAGATGTCTTATTGCCGGGTTAGAAAAACAGCCAGCAAAATAACTAATACGTCATAATAAATTAGATCACCCTTGTGCCAAAGGCATATCCAAAGCATGATATAGACCCTTAAACTCCCTTATTAACAGTGCCTCTCCTTGACAAATTCTGCATATTCAAAATCCATGGTAAACCTGAAAAACACAAAATGCCCAGACATGCCAGAAATGTACTATGCAGTTGATGCACTGGTCTCTGAATATAAAAAAACATGGTATTACCCCATATGAGAGACAAAACCACTTGATTTTTTTTCCTTGCATTTATTTTAATGGCCAATGCAATGAAGCAGAGAACACATGGCGTCATGAGTATGCTTACTGTTATATTTTACTGAATACTGGTGTTGGTAAGGGGCAAATCAGCTTGTGAAGCACCCCCCAAAAGACAAAAAACGCCAACAAAAACCCAATGCCCTCGTTTACTGTCTGGATCATGCGTCTGGAGTGCAGCACTTTTAGCGTTGTGTTCACAGACTTGTAGTCATGAGACGCACCGCAGACTGATTCATTCGCCTGGACTCTTTAGTATCTCAGATAGTCAAACTGTGGTTAAATACATAGGAGGAAACTCCCCGTTCCCATCCACTGGCTGCCCACCATCATGCACACTTGACGGACGGCCTGTCTCAAAAACACTTACTACTACAAAATCTGCCCTGATCCCAAGGGCATTTTGTGAACCAAGGGATGAGATTTGGTGTGTGTGTGTGTGTGTGTGTGTGTGTGTGTGTGTGTGTGTGTGTGTGTGTGTGTGTGCGCGCGCACGTGCGTGCTGCATTGGGGGGAGGAGGGGCAGAATCGAGACACAAAGGGAATCCAGCAGCCACAGTGGCTGGATACTATTGATGCTGTAGTGTTGTAAAGTGTCAGTGAACTCAGGACAGAAAGGACACAAAAATGTCACTTTTGATTACTTTAGGACCGTCACAGCTAAGCTGACTTACACTGCTTAATAATTGCTCCAGTTTGATTTAAAACCCCCAATTTTTCTCATTCTTTTTAATAGTCACAGAAAAGAGTGATGTTACTAAATAAGAATACCGGTAAATGGGCACAGACACAGAGTCACCCTGACAGGATTCTAAACACAGCTTGCAAAATATTTCCTCATTCACAAAAATAGTCATTTTTAACCACATCATTCTGAAAAAATTTACAGAGCACCAATTGGAACTGTTTTCTGTCTAATATATTTACATTATTGAAAGAAAAGTCTTTCACTCTATGTCAAAGCTAATGTACCATGAAAAAAAGCTGCCCCGAGAAATTTTAGGGATTAAACAAAAAATCTGCAATGCATTTAGAATGGGCGTCAATGATACACAGATTTTCTCTTTTCACAGAGAAAATCCCCCGCAAATAACAAGGGTTCACTTTACTTTAGATCCGCCGTGAAATGCACTTTATGCAGTGTGAACCGATACTTTTGTTTGAAGTCCAGGATAAAAGAAAAGTTGCTTCACAGTTCAAGAAACATAAAATTATCGCAAAAACAAAAATGTTTTCGCGGCAACCTTTTTTTTGATGAGTTAAGCTGCGCTCCAACCCTTTGCCGCCGTTGAAGCAATGCGTCCCAGGTGTGAAGGAGCACCTCCACGAAGATGGCAACATCAACAGGGACTCAATGCTGACGGCGCAGAGCTGGTTAACTCATTCACTCCCAAAGACGTTTTTAAACGTCTTTTCAGACTTGGTCCCGAATTGGCTGGTACTGAATGAGTTAACAGCCTTGACCGGGTCGGCGAGCTTTATTTTGAAGGTTTCCCGACCCAGTCAGCTGTTTTTTAGACACATGGCAAGGAAGCGGTGACAGCTCAGCCTTCATCTGAGCTGACACCTGAAACTGTCAGCTAGGTTAGAAGCTAAGAGTTTTTTTCTGCACTAAAAAAAGACCCATTGTCTGATTTAAAAAGAATCCTTGAACCTATTTCAACTAATAAGAAGACAAGACAAACATCATAACGCTACCTATCAACGTGTTTTTCTCCAATTTAAAAACCTCAGCTACACTGTCAGCGTCTCCAGCAGAAGAGGAGTGTCCAAAAAGCCTCGTCAAGTCAGGTGAGCCGCCTTGTATGCCTCTCCGCGGCTCTCAGAAGTCAATTTTCATGAATGTTAATTACTGTATAAGGTTTTCTAATTAAATAAATGATGATGATGTACTGTTGTAATATTTGCCTTAAATGTGTAAAGTATAAATACTGTTTACATATTTTAAACATGCACAACACCCATATATATATATATATACAGTCAAACCTCGGTTTTCGGACGTCTCGGTTCTCGTACAATTCGGTTTTCGAACTAAAATTTCGAGTTTTTTATGCCTCGGATGACGAACAAATGTCGGTTCTCGAACTAACTGAGCGCACTTGAATGAGTCACTTTACTCCTCTCGGCTTCGCTACCTCGTGTAGCAACGCTACCTCGTGTAGCTTCGCGAGGTAGCGAAGCCGAGAGGAGGTAGCAAAGCCGAGAGGAGTGAAGTGACGCTCCCTCCTGTCGCCGCGCTCCCTCGTGTCACGTCGCGACACAGGAAGCGACCATTGTGAGCAGACGTTTTTGTATTGTTCAATAAAAAAAAGCAGACGTGTTTGGTGAGACGCTTCAGTTAGCGCGAGTGAAATCCCCCTCTTTTCATAATGGTTTGCCCTGGCAGGGGGGGGGGGGGCGTGCATTTGTTTACGGCCGGCAGTTTTCAATGCAGGGCACATAAGAACAGGGGGGTGAGCAGACGAGTTTGTATTGTTCGATTTAGAATTTTTTTTGTTTTGAGACCTACGGACTGTTATTTTTGCATTGTTTATCAGCCCCTAATCATGGCACCAAAGAAAGCAAGTGGAAGTGGTGAACCTGGTGAAGAAAAGAGGAAAATAGGGCGCAAAACTATAGAATTTATAAAGATTTAATGGCAAAATATGAGTCAGGTGTGCGTGTGTCTGTGTTGGCGAAGGAGTTCGGGATGCCGAAATGCCCCGCCTACTGCCTGCCGACAGCTGGGAGAGGCGCACGCCCCACGACAGATAGAGAGATGTTCCTTCAATTTTTATGTTACTATGTTAATGTTAAACATTACATTTGTACAGTTTATGGTGTGAAATTGTAAAAAAAAGTGGTTTAAAAAAGTTGTTTTCTTGAAACTGATTAAAACATTTTACATTGATTTCAATGGGAAACATGGTTTCGGTTTAACGGATTAAGTACGAAAACCGAGGTTTAACTGTATATATGAAAATTCCTGAGGAGGGGCGGGGGGTCCTACCTCGCGGTTTTCACCTTTCGCGGGGGGTTTCTGGTCCCATTAACCGCAAAAAGCGATGGATTACTGTGTTAATGAATTAAAGGTTAGGTTCAGCAACAGTTGGACTTTTTCTGAAACGTCATGGCTATAAATTACAGTACAATCTGTATTGTGCGAGCTTTTATTGGTCAGACATAACCCCCCCCAAAAAAAGAAAAATTCAAAAACCTGATGTGCTTTTTTTCCCCAAATCAGCCTCAAAAATACAATGTCAAACACATAAAGCCATTTCTGATTAATATTTACTGTTGACCAGTGTTATTTTCTTCCTGAAGCTGTCTTACTGCACATTTTATTGACCAGGGTTGCTCTGCAAGCTATGTTGCTGCGTGACTAGATTTTTCTTCGCAGATGATATCAATCTCAGTCACCATTGCTCAGTTTGTGTTTGTTGACAGCACATCTATGATCGGAATGTCTGTACAGCGCCAATGTAAAAAGCACCTTCCAATGACAGGAAAATACATATCATGCACACTGGCAAAATAGGGCTTGATGATTATGGAAATGATAATAATAATCATGATTATTCTGGTTGGGATTGAAATTCTGATTAATTCAATAACCTCAAAATGTATTCGTAGTATTTACTACTAATATGCAACTATGCAAAACTACCATCACACCCCCATGGTGAGTCACCCTTGCACATTGAACACATTATTCTTGAACATTATTTCTTTTGTCCAGTACAAAATGACCTTGTAAATATGTGAAATTTAAGTGTCTTGGATTTTCATCCTGATGCAGCAACACATTTGCTGCATTGCATTTCAAACACATTCAAACCCTGAATGAGCATCTCCTTCATCTCTTTATTGCATTTCATTTATATTATTTCGCTGTTCTATTTTTATTTTCACAAGTAGTCAGTCTTATTGGGCTAACCTGAGACCACAGGTTTCGTATTTCGTACCATGTGTGTTGGTATAACCCAAAAAAATAAAATAAAATCCTTGGGTCTTTGTATCTTTGAACCTTTCATTTTGAGGAAAAATTCCATGAATCAATGAAAACACAACTTTACATATAACTTGAAAGGACAATGAGAAAATAAATTCGGAACAAAGTAAAATAAAGATATACTAAAATAATGACAATAAAGAAGAAGAATTAAAAAATTAATACCGGCTGTTACTGCTGTGTGCGCGTTGGCCTTTTTGGGACGGTGCAGTTCCATGCACACAATAGGAGAAGAAGCAAGTTTTTCACAGACAGGGAAGGATTTGTACCTTTTAGTGTTGTTACATTGACCTGTCTGTATGTGTTTCTGCAGCATTTCTGAGTGAATATTCATTATTTGAAGGAATATCACTCCCGAAGTCGATACAAATTTTGCATTCGCATCTCAATTGGATTTTACATTGACTTTAGCATTAGTGTTCGTGATGTATTAAAAATGAAGCATGACTTGTATTTAAATATACAATGTGCGTAATTATTTTTGTTTTGTGTTCAGTATTATATTAAACTCCCTCTGGAATATCATTGAACAATTTAACGCATGCTCAGGGTTTGCAGAATCGCAGACCCAACATGCAAGCAACATGGTGCGTTCAGGTTACTTTCATAACATCGGGAACTTGTAAACACACTACGCCATTCTGTACATTCATCTTTTTTCTTCGATTATAACCTTTTAAAGATCGAGAGAAGCCATAATCCAAATTCCGATTACATTTCCATTAATTGAACAGCCTTGTGGCTAACCCTTGATAATTCTACAAAAGTTGAGGAATATAAATGTTTTCAGCCAGCATGTTACTACTTCAGATCAACTTTATCGTGTAAAAAAAGGTTTTTGAAGCCGCATCCCCAGCTCCCAGGTTTCAATAAGGTCTTAACAACTTGCTAGTTGAGCACTGCTATTCACAGTTATAAACCTTCAGCTCAGCACACTGTAGGTGTCGGGCTAAATGAAAATCTCTAAAGTCATCTCAAGACTCATTCTGAAATTACCTGTGAAATGAATTATGATTTCTCAAAGGGATATACATCCATTCTTTTTGAAACCATTGTTGTGGCTGTGTGTGTGTGTGTGTGTGTGTGTGTTTTTAACGTCCTATCCAGTTGACCAAGGCCTGACACTTTCCTGTAACTTGAGGGTTTATATATGTAAGACACATCAGTAAAATGTATCACTACTAATCAAAAAGTCTGACTGAAATCAATAGCCCATTTCAAAATCAACAGCAAATCTAAAAACCCTTGATGAAATAGAAAAACACAGGAGAGTATTGTGGATTTGGATTGGGGCTGTGGACGGAAAGGGTAAATATTGACTGTAACTACAGTCCCTGTCTGTATGTGCAAGTGTGTAAAAGAACATCTGACTAAGTGTAAATGTGAGCGCATATGCCTATGTGTGTTTGAGTGAGCATCAACAACTCGCCGTGTGCGTGTGCTGGCTTGAGGCACTTGAACGATGAACCCGCAACCACCTACACACTAACACCACTCATACACGGGATTACTGATCAGTCCGTTTACATTCACCTGACTGACCCCGACTGCAGCCTCTTAAATACACAGACACACATTCAGCCATTCCACACAATGACACGGTGACCCCCTTCCTTTCCTCAAAGAACAAGTATATTTTCAGCTTTGTCTAAAGGTGAACTCAAAGAGTGCATGACGAAATACTTGCAAATACATTCCACAGGTTTCTTCAGCCTTTTCTCATCGCAGCTGCAAATAATAGTAAATCTGCAACAGTGACACTTTTTTTTCTTTTTCTAGAGCTGAAATGTGAAATATGAACATTTGTATTTCACATTTGTGATTACTGAGTTTCCATTTCCTGGGAGTTGTCAGAGCATTAAAACAATTCTAACTGACAGAATCGGCTAAGTGTAGTCATAGATTAGCTAGCAACAGTTACTACTCCATGCAAAAATTACTTTGTCAGTTGTGAGCTACAGTCCAAGCCGAAGGTCAATGATGGTTTAATATGCTTGAATTCAATATCTTTTAAAACCGAAATGGGTAAATCCCGACCATTTTCAATGCACTTTGTATTTCCTTCATAAAAAGCAAAACCAGATGAAGTCACTTTAGACTGGAGACCGCTTTCAGTATTTGTCACAGGATTTCGGCAGTTACTGTACTTAATGCATGAGCTGAGTTCATTCACGTGTGATTATCGTCATTTATATGGTAATCATACACATAATAATCACTCATTGGAAATGAAATATGACACATTTTAGCCCATGTGCATAATATGAGACTTCTTTAATGACTTGATATTTTATTTAAAAGAGTACCAGTAATGATTACATCAGTTTTTTCCAAACATTGCCCTATTTTACTTTAGAAAAACCTCACTGTAAACTACCGAACAAAAGTATGCATACTTTAAACAAGATCGTGTCTCACTTAAGTCACAAATGTACTTACTCAGTGGAAAATCTTGGCTTGCTTGGTTAAACACAAAGCTTAAATACAGTGTTCCCTCACTTTTTGAGGAAGATATTTTCCAAACCAACCTAACGTAATGTCATCGAGAAACACCCAAATTAAAAGTGCTTCGGGGACAGTTCACATTGGTCTCGCTGGAACCACGTCAAATCGGCTCATATCCAATTTTGATCGGCAAATTCGCAGACAATTTAAGTATCGGGAGAGAAAATGTATACAAAATAATACTACACACACAGCAAAAGAGGTAATGTGAGGGCGTCTCATACGTCAACCTGGAAGTGTGGCCGAGATGTTTCAACACACATTAATATTGAGGATAATCGGTTCACAAAATGGATGTATATGTGATTGGTTTTCACAATACTGACTTTTGATTTAGACTTTTGAGATGTGCAAAACAAACGTTCTCAAAATTATATTACAGTAAAGCTCATCTTTTTATTTCATTTTTTGATCCATTTCTGTCAAACATTCTTTGTGTGCATTAATCATGAGCTAATAGAGGTCTGTCACATTAAAATCAAGTGAGAAAAGCTAAGCAGTGATAGTGGTATATCATTTTCCTGATATAAAATGGCCAATATTGTGATTTTCCATATTGCCCAGCACTTCTTGTTGCACATAATAAAAGTAACTTTTTAAATGAAAAATGAAAAATAAATACCGAACTATTTAAATTAATGTCAGCGGAGCATTCTCTGTACACCAGCAGCGGACACGGACTATGGAACGGTGGCTTGGTTTTATTGTTCTTGTTTTGATTGTAAAGTGTCCTTGAGTGTTTTGAAAGGCGCTTTTAAATGAAATGTATTATTATTAATAACTACGCTCAAGGTTTTCTCTTTGTCCTAAAATGATTGACCTTTATCTATCATCCTGTGTCGCATTGTCGCCACAGGTACAATCATGGTGGATGAATGCGCCTCTTAAGTCCTTGTTGTTGTTGTGCAAAGTGTAAAGTCAGTTGCTATAACACCCGTTGCGTCTTCTCCTTCGTTGTGTTCTTCTTCTCTCTTCTTTTAAGACAAAGAAGAAGAAGCACTCATAGGAAAGGATTCATAGCAACTTGCTTTGCACAACAACAACAACAATAAGAACAGAGATTTAAAATGTGCATTAATCGGCCAGGATTGTACCTTTGGCTGCAATGCAACGCAGGATTCTAGTTAAGTTAAACCATTTTAAAATGAAGAGAACTGAAAATAATTGTAATGCCTACTACTATGTGCCACTGACATAGATAGAAAATTTAAAAAAATAATAGTACATTAAAAATAACAGCCCAGTCAACAGCCGACAACTGGGTCTGCAGGTACCCGGGTCGCTGTGGCTTTAGGAGCCGCTTTGGGACCCAGTTGGAGGTTGCTCAACAGCAACCGCAGTAACAATAACAATAACATTAATTAATAACAATACTGCGAACATATATTTTCACTTTTAAACATACTCACTATACAAGACACAATTGATTGAAGTGTCAACGAACCCAAATTTTCATATTCAAATTTGAACGAGTCTTTTTTTTGGGACACGGTAAGCTATTAAACCCGTACTGTGTTTTATTGTTTTGTTCCTGACTGTGAAGTGGCCTTGGGTGTCTTGAAAGGCGCTTATAAATAAAATGTATTATTATTATTATTATTATTATTATTTTAAACTAAAAAGGAAAGGTTTTCTGTTGGTTGTCGTTGCTGCGCTGCGTCAACGTAGCCTGTGTACAGTCCAATTCAATAGTTACGTATTCAAATAAATGAACATGCGGCTTTATAAAGCTCTTTGGAACAATGCATGGTGTAGACCAGGGCTGTCAAACTCATTTCACATTGTGGGCCACATCCGGCGGCGGTTGATGTAAAGTGGGCCGGACCATTAAAATAATACCATACTCTGCTATAAACAACCAAAATAATGTATTTCCTTTGTTTTGGTCTAAAGACGCACAGGAACATTAGGAAATGTTGAAATTTAATAAACAGATCTTTTACAAAACATGAAGTTCCTTAGATTTCCTTAGACAAATGTGCAATTTACTTTTATCATTCACATACGTGTATTGCAACTGATCCCACTGATATAAAAGCACACAACTTTAACAAGTACAGTCAAACCTCGGTTTTCGTACTTAATCCGTTCCAGAAGACTGTGCGGAAACCGAATTGTTCGGAAACCGAAACCATGTTTCCCATTGGAATCAATGTAAAATGTTTTAATCCGTTCCAAGTCAAGAAAACAACTTTTTTAAACCACTTTTTTTTTTTTTTTACAATTTCACACCATAAACTGTACAAATGTAATAGGAGAGCAGGTAATATGTAAAATACTGTACAAACTGTAATATACTTTATTTTCACCAATTTTAACATGAACATAGTAACATAAAAATTGAAGACACAACACAGACACACGCACACCTGACTCATATTTCGCGATTAAATCTTTCTTAAATTCTATAGTTTTGCGCACTATTTTCCTCTTTTCTTCACCAGGTTGACCACTTCCACTTGCTTTCTTTGGTGCCATGATTAGGGGCTGATACACAATGCAAAAATAACAGTCCAATATCACGTAGGTCTCACCAAACACGTCTGCTTTTTTAAAAAAAATTCTAAATTGAACAATACAAACTCGTCTGCTCACAATAGATGCTACATGAGGAAGCTGTTTCTGTATGATTATTGCATAATAATGAGACACCGGACACTAGAGTGTTCCTTATGTGCCGCTGCATGCGGCAATGCTGGGGTAAACAAACGCACGCACTTCTCCCGTGCTGCTAGGGCAAACCATTCTGAAAAGAGTGGGATTTCCCTCCTCCTCAGAAGCGTCTCACCAAATACGTCTGCTTTTTTTTATTGAACAATACAAACTCATCTGCTCACAATCAACGCTACACTAGGAAGCGTTTCACCAAACACATCTGCTTTTTTAAAAACATCTATTGAACAATACAAAAACGTCTGCTCACAATGGTCGCTTCCTGTGAAGCGACGCTTCCCGAGGGAGCACCGCAACTCAAGGGAGTGCGGCTACACGAGGGAGCGTCACTTCACTCCTCTCGGCTTCGCTACCTCCTCTCGGCTTCGACGCTACCTCGTGTAGTAGCGGTGAAGCCGAGAGGAGTGAAGTGACGCATTCAAGTGCGCTCAGTTAGTTCGAGAACCGAAATTTCTTCGTCATCAGAGGCATGAAAAACTCGTAATTTTAGTTCGAAAACCGAATTGTACGAGAACCGAGACGTCCCAAAACCGAGGTTTGACTGTAATTGTTATTGAAAAATATAGTAATGCACTTTTAATATTAAACAAGATTTACAAATAAAGGAACGTTTAAACCATTTACACGTGCAGAGAAAATCTAAATGTAATCCCTCCATACACCTTACAAACTAAATAGAGTGCTATTAAATGTGTAAAGAATAAAGTAGTCGCATGTCCTTGATAGCGCCTGCTGTGTTGTGTCTGTCTCAGTGACAGACTGAGGCTGCTGTTATCTTCTTCTCTGATCAAAACAATGTTGTCTTTTACTCTGTTTAAAACAGTGTGTCCCCCTAGCGGATACTCCATGAATTACATCGTATTAAAAATATTCATTCCGTGTCTTTTATGCATTTTTTCACTTTGGAATTATCCTGCGAGCCTGATCAAACCTCCTTGCGGGCCGATTCGGCCCGCGGGCCGTATGATTGACACCGCTGGTGTAGACAATGCACGATATATGTGCACTCCATTCAGCATTTTGATCAAACTTGATTTTTCATGTATTGTACTATGATGTGATTTTTTTTTGCAAAAAGACAAGATGCGATGATCAATTTCAACGTCATTCATTGATGTCAACATGGATAGCAAATAAGAGATTTTGGGTATGAGACCGAGCTCCAGTGATCACGAATACTGAATTTATACTTTCAAATCAGCGGTAAGGAGGCGGCATACATTTTAAAGCCCTCTCAAAATTGCTGCTCAGTACTCTGGAGGAGGTTTTACGAAGATAATACATATCTGCGATGGGTAGTTTGGGCAAGTCTTGCAAACACTGTGTGTAAAATGACACATTTTTTTGTCAGCGAGGGAAATGATATGCTCAATTACTTTAGTTTGGAGACCTACTGTAGACTTGGTAACTAGCAATGAGACTATATTCCTTATATTCTCTGTAGTCTTTATATTCTGTGATGCACCATGTGCACGGTACCAAGCGCGCTACAACATACATAGCTGGATAAAAAAACAACAACAACAACAAAAGCGTTGTGTTCACGTCGAACAGTCAGCCATCCTCCATGCGTTCTAGCCTGCTCAGGATCTACCAGGGAATGCTAGGCGGATATATACGATTACCAAGAGAGCTATTGAAATTGCTATATGAATTTTAGGCCATATTGCCCAGCACTACATTGAACGTGGCTTAGACAGACACACTGTTTCCAAATCACCAACTGATTCAGAACAAAGAAAGCAAACTAAGTGTGAAGGCAATTACATTTATGGCATCTTTCATGTGGATGTGTCTGGAAGTTGCCAAAAGAAATTATCTATTTCTTTTGGCAATATCGCAATATACTAACAACCGCTGCAATTTTAGTGACTAGTGTTGCGCTGTGGAATTTTTAGACCGTTTCATCTCTAAAGACTATACATTCCACATTGTAAAAGAAAAGGACTGAAGCTTTTCTCAGCCAAAGATTTCATCACTGTACAGCTACATTATACAGCCTTGCAAAGTCTTGTTAGACAAGGCAGCAGCCAACTAAGTTCTTTTTAACACAAATGAATGGATGGATACAATCAAAAGTGGCATGTTGATTGAGAAAATGCACTGAAATTTGACAAAGTTGTACTCAATTCAATTCAAAAGATCAAGAAGGAAGCGTTACTCAAGTCAGACAGACTTATGGGGGGATGGGAGGAGAAAAAATAGCAAGCAACAGTTTGAGGAAGTTGATTTGAGTGATCTGATTGGACTCTCTACCTTACCTGCATCACTGAAATGAGGTGGGGGGGGGGGGGGTTTGGGGGGGTTGAGGGTCAGTAACAAACTGGATAGCACCACATGACCAGTGCAAGGTGAGCCATGAGTCAGTGAGCCAGACAAACATACACTCCTTGGTTACAGTGTGGTGTCACTGCAGCCACACACTGCTGCCAAATCCAGATCGAATAACCTACATTCACCACCCGTTGCCCGAGTCAAGCCTCGGCCACCGTGGAAATGACACAAAACTGGAATTCTGCCCTTCTACCAGCAGCTTTGGGGTACATCTGCTTGCTGGTCTTTGGGGAGTGCATGTGCACATCTCTTTTTGTCATGGCTCTAGTCTAGCTGCCTGGTTGGGAACATTCCTCTGTCTTTCTGTGTTTCTTGACGTTGCCTATGTGCTATGACTGTCTTCTGCATTCCTCCTATCCTGTATATGTCTGTTCTGTCTCAGTCATAAAGAGGAGCATCTGCAGTGGATCTAACAGGCAGCATTAGAGCGGAGCTGATAATGACAGTTTCTCTGTGGGCTACACAGACAGCAGACAGACATATCATACCATTCCAGCGTTTCCTGTTAGTGCTGACTGCCAACTATTTAACCCTCTGGAGGGATCTCTTATATACTACGCGCCCAGATGTCAATAGTCAAATAAAAAGGTGTAATTCATAGAAGCAACCCGCCATTAGACAAAACAACTGTCAAGTTTCTTGATTTTAAACCTACCTAACGAGCAATTTGTGCAAAATTTCGAACGTAAAACGTACCTAATGAGTCATGTATGCAAAACTTCGAATGTAAGTCATCATTTTCAGCGCGTATTGCGTCTGGAGATCGCCCTGCTGCAGTGCCTGCTATGAGCTAAAAATACCGTCACACTTTTACTGATTTCACACTGAAAACTTAAAAGTCATACAGCCACATCTTACGACATTAGAACTACCAAGAGTCAGATTGACGCCTATTTAAAGTTTCTGGTGCACCGCGCTGTCGCACGGAAAATGGAAGTACCCAAATAAATATTAATGAGAAGATAATGTTTGACAGTAGTCACGAACGAGGTGGTCGAAGCCCTAAACGACATTACCCTTGGAAGTGTCCATCAAACGGATTAGGCACTGCCTTCGTCTCTGGGCCGGATTTAAGGTCACGGAAACGCAAGTATGATACAGTACTGTACTCACATATCTCCATTCCCTGCGGCTGGGAAGCGGTACAGTTGCAGGAGCAGGTGACATTGGAGTTGCCGGAGCCGCCAGGGGCCGTTAGGTTTTGCATGGGGCTCGGTGGGCTCGGTGGACCGGGACACCGCTCCGGGGAGGAGAGAGCCGCCGCCGCCACCGTCGGGGAGCCCCCAACGGGAAAACCACGAAAAACTTCCAGGCAGCGGCAGCAGAGTCCGCCGCTTCGGCTGACTCGCGTCAGTTTCGCACGTATGTTCCACGGTGTTTCTCACGTCATATTTCTCTCGGTGTGGACAAGGAAAGCGAATTAGTTGCCGGTTCGCTAAGCCATTTCTTACAGCTCTCGCATCGTGCCCGTCTTCCTTGTCGTCCGCCGCCGCGAGCAGCTGTCTTAGAACTAGACCAGGGGAGATGGGGTGGACTCAACCCCGCCCACAATCTTAACTGACAGCTGTGCTAACCAATCACACTACTCAAGAAGACTGGTGCCCTCATGGAAATGAAACAAATCTCTTGGAAAAAGTGTCGAAGTACACGAAAGAACACACGTACAAGCTACGGCGAATCACCAAGCGTGTGCGCAATTTTTCATTGATCAACTTTCAAAACCTACAAAAACTATCGAGAGCATTGTGTAATCTCTTGTCAAAATCACGAGTAAATATTGACACATAAAAAAACGTATTTTATGAATATATTTTGTACGTACAATACAATAAACCCTAAACTACATAAACTGCATGTGCGTTTGTGTGCATGGCTATAAACTGATGTTTTAAAGTCATTGTACTTGTGCACAACATTAAAAAACATTTGAATTATCATTAACATGTCGGGCGTGCACTACAAGAAATACACTGTAGTAAACATGAAGATGACAATAGAGGCCAGGACAGTGATATAGAGGTGCATGCATGTGTGTCTCTGATTAGGGGGAAAGGGGAAGGGGGTGGCTGAAAGCTTTGACTTGAGTCAGAAGAGTAGCAGACGTCCGGGTTGTGGTTGACAATGGCTCTGGGCAAGAAGACCAGAGGGGAGGAGGAAGAAGAGGGCTGGCCTAGTGTGTTTTGGGGGGGAGGGAAGAGTGCTTCAAGTTTCACTCCCTTGTTATGGCTGGCCTCAACCAATGGAGAAGGCCTTTGAAGAAGCTAACCTTGAGTTGACCCCCGCACCAGTCTTGTGGTTCAGGGCCACATGTGCTGCAGAGAGGCGTGACCTCCAATGTCCCCTCTTCCCCACCATAGCCCCTCTGAATCAGGCAAACTGCAAAAGGCTGCATCTAAGCACACATACTGTACAAATACTATTCACTCTACTATAGTACCAGCTGCAGTCTCAAAATAAACTAGGTTATTCAAATCTTACAGACATTGGATGGCAATTTTGACCAGTAGGTTATCAAAACCATAAATAGCCCTTACAAGTGGTACTCCAAAAATTAATTGGCACAGAAGCGCATAAAAAAAATTGCTAGACAAACAGAGACAGACATAATATATTCATATGTACAGTATTCACCTGTGAGAGACCACAAATGACCAGTTTTATTTTGGATGCCGTACACAAATGCAAAATATTTTTGGAAAATGTCTTCACCTTGTTGGTTTGCCATTTTTTACACAGCAGTAAAATGAAATGGACCTCCAGTAAGCAAAATAAATAAACTTTAAATATGAGTTGCAACACTAACCATGCTCATCAAATAATTATCTTTACTGTGTGCACACACATACACACAGAGACACAAACAAACTTGCACAGATTCAAACAGTTACAAGTTATATAAGGCTGATAACACACACACACACACGCACATATATATACAGTAAACATTCCCATCCCCGGAATTCTATGAAAAGGAATATCCTTCACCCGTAATAAAAACCTATGCATTAACATTTTGACTACGATATTACATGTTACCGGAACTACGTAAGCGGAAATTCCACTAGCCGTAACCCGGATGGAGACGTCATGCAGCGGCAGCTTAAATACACGCAACGCTCCACCCGATACGCGGAAAGACACCAACAGAGACACCTTTTCACTTCGCATTTTTTGATAATCAGATTCGAAACGACGACGTGTAAGTGAGTTTTTATTGGCGTGCGTTTTACTGTAATTGCGAACGATTTCTAACTTTATCCACTTACGTCCTGTTGATCGCGGCACGAGCTAAAAAAGCAACGCCCACTCAACACAACTGGAGAAGATGGAAGAAACGTGTTTGCTTCGCCGTTTATGTCATCGAATTCGAAACGACTATGTGTCAGTGACTTTTTATTGGCGTGCGTTTTACTGTAATTGCGAACGATTTTAACTTTATTTACTTTCGTCCTGTAGATCATGGCATAGAAAACGAGGAAGAACCCAACAAAACAAAACAACCCAAAATAGACTCATTTTTTCCCAAGACTGAAAAAAATAAACATTAAAATACTGTACATACTATACTGTGTTGTGTTTTTTTTAAATCTACACCTGTACTGTATACTGTACTGCTGTTTTTGTTATATAAACAGTTTTTGGACAGTATATTTTTGCATTTTATTGCTTGTGTTGTTACACATGCAGTTTTCAACATACTTGCAGGTTCATAAAGGACATGTACCATGCTCATTTCCCAAAAGAGGAATTTCTGTTATAAGGACAGATTGGACAGCGCAAACATGAGTCCGTACTAGAGAATATTTACTGTATATATATATATATATATATATATATATATATATATATATATATATATATATATATATATATATATATATATAATATATTATATATATACACATACTCACACACACAGTACATACAGAACCGGGCTTTTTTTCTTTGAAACCAATTAACTCTTCATGTGCATTCTAAGGGTACTCACCTAGACGCACAAACACTCTAACACCACTAAACAATACATGCACACTCAGACACGCACAGTCTGTCTGGAGCATCAATTTAGTCCCCTAGGGAGCATGCAGTGTGACACCACTAACAGGCCAGACCAGACTAGACAGCCAGCAGACAGATAAAAACCAGGCCCTCCTGAATACCAAATGGGTCCTCGTCTACTGGTTCTCCTACCCTCCTCCATGACTGCAGTCTTTGGACACACACACACACACACACACACACACACACACACACACACACACACACACACACACACACACACACACACAATCAGTCATTGAATATATTCTTGCACAATTTTTTTTTTGCGCTGTATCGTTTTAAAGTTACTGAGACAAGGCCATGAAAAAAACGGTTATATGGGTGAAAAAGCATAAAGGTCTCATTGAACAACAACATGGATTGGGGGTCCCCATTGGAGCCCCTGTGGTGCAGTGGGTGACATCAATTTACAGCGCCATCTTGTGTTGCAGATGGGAAAGGTGAATTGATTCACCTTGAATTGTCAACAGATTAACCAAAAAAGATTGACAGTCTCGATGTTGTGTCTGCATTCTTGTTTATATGGCATTCCATTGCCTCATTCTGAAAGAAAAAACGAGGGGACACAGAGGTGCACAGTAAAATGAAGAATGTCATAAATCCCAAGTTTCTTGAAGATAGTTTTATGGTAGTTTATATTGTTCCTGAATTGAATGGACACAAGATGGCTTTTAGTTTCGGCAGAATTATGCTTTAACGGTTATTTTTCATTATTATTATTATTATTTTTAACCTTACATAAAGGGATATCTTTTTTAGCGATGGGTATGAAGAGAGCAGGGGCAAAAACAAAAAATGATAGAGGTTAGTAATGATGATGATGATGAATGGACACTCAACAAAACTGCAACAATTACTAATCATGTGCAACAAGACGGTACTGCTTAGAGTACAGTACTTGTAAATTCAGAATTTTAACACAAGTAAATAAATGGAGTAGGTCGACATCACAACTATTTTACTTTAGCATTTGTAGTTTTTATCCTGACATTGATATGCAAATGATCCAAACATCCATCCATCTATCTATTTTGTACAAGCGATGGCTTGTCACCATGAGGTTTGCAGGTGAGCTGGAGCCTATTCCAGGTAAGAGACTCCGAAGTCAGCTGCAGGGCTACAAGGAAATTCGTCATAAAACAACAGAATAATTGCATTAAATGTAAAATGCATAATAGCGAGAGGGATAAAATAGCCTAGTATGGGGCATTTCCCAGATCCCCTAAACGCAGTGTTACCTCTCCTTGTGATATTCATGAATTAACCTCTGTCCATCTCCTTGCTGAGAAAGCTGAACAGCCACAGAGACTGGAATGAGCTCAGTGAAACAAAATTTTTGAGCTGCGACTGTTAGCTCCATGTCTGAGGAAGGGCTGAGGCAAATACACGGCTCTGCAGACAAGTGAGATTGCAGACTAGGGAGTCACGTTCAATAAAAACATCTGGCATGCCACCTCATATTTGCTGTGTCTTGCCCTTGTTTGCCTGCAGTGCTATCATATCCTGTCTCTACAGGTGTGTTTTACACACGCTAACGTGTACGCACATGCCCGACACATACACGCACTAGCCTTGGCCAGACTAAGGATTTTAAGTTTTATTCCTAAAAGGATGCACATCCCCCACCCCATTTATGACATAGAATTAGAAGAAGACGTACAAAAAAAAAAAACCTTATTCTCTTATTGCCGCAGGCACTAGTGCAATGACAGCTCAGCACCTATTGAAGTAAAATAATGTGGGAGACTGGAAGGAGAAAAACAAGAAAAAGGAGATTGGCAAGCATGGCAGCGTGAATCCGTTTGCGTTTAAAGGACATGGAAAACTCATTAAAAAAAAGACAAAGTCAGAGGTAGAGTCAGAAGAAGAGAAGACAAGACGACAAATGGCAAGGAAGGGAGAGAGGAAGACAGAGAGAAAGAGTGGATCATCAGCATGTATGGAGCTCGTTCCACCCCTGTGGTAGGGCCCTGCTGAGCATTGTAATGGGCTGTCTGCCCAGCTGGGCCGATGAGCTCATGTCTGGCTTCAATGCCAATCTCCTGAATTGGCACATGGCTTGGCAGGGTGAGCTCTGACTCACCACCTCATCCTAACCGCCTCAGAGGAAGCACACAACATGGTCAAGATTGGAAAAGACAACAAATAATAAGGAAAAGAGAAAGAAAATAGACAAAGGGTGCCAGAGACTGCGAACATGTATATCATGAAGTGTCCGTGTGTGGATCTGTTAGCCATTTCTGTCACAGTACTGATAAGAGCCGCGGACCAGACGCCAATAATTACACAGTTTCTGAGACAGACAGCAGCTATAAATGTGTGAGCGTGTTTGAAAGTGAGGGTAAAAGAGATAGGATGTGTGCCGTGTGCTGTGTGTGTGAGTGAGTGTGTGTGTGTGTGTGTGTGTGCGCTTGTGCAAAAGAGACTTTTATGCGGCCATAAACAGTGGTGATCACAGAGGGTGGACTGCGCAGGTTACAGCCTCCTGCTGTCAAGACTCCGTCCCAAGAGTTACAAGTGCACATGCAGATGTGGACAGGCGATCACACACATTTTTTAAGAACTAAACCGCAAATGTCAAACGTAATGAGATATTGTATCATGGAGATATTGTTTGGACTTCATAGCTTGTTCCTTTTGCCTTGTAAGACACACGCACAAATTCAGAACTTAGAGAGCAAAACAAGTTGCCAAGTGAACTATTCGGGTATTGTTGTTTTAAACAACATCAGGAGAGTTAAATTGGCAGGGTGTGGTGATGAGGTGACATTGTCATGAACCCATTTTATCGTACAAGGTAAAATGCAGTCAGTGAACAATGAACTGCCAATAATCAACAATGACCCTGCTACACACTTCAAATAAACTGAAAGTGAACCAACCCAGTATTTTTATGTCACATTGCAGTGGTAATGATTCACCGTTCACTTGACTTCAATAGATGAGATTTAAATCAAGAAAATCAGAGACTTAGTAGGCAAATAATAATAACGACGAACCAAAATGTAATTCACTGCATCAGACAGCAAAAACACTGTAATTTGTACTTAACACCCTGAATCACATTAAAAGGCAACATACCAAAATGACTACACGCCCCTGTGTTGGAAAGCAACATTAGAAAGAGAGAGACCATATTAGGTTGAACCCACATGACCTCTGCTCAGGGAAAGCTCCAGGATCTTTTGTCTCCAGGGGTGAAGGGGGGGCTTGACTGATCCACAGGGGGGCTGAGAAAATAATTTCTCAATATATTTTAGAATATTAAATAAAATGCTGGAGGGCTTGACTGGGCACATACAGGTTTCTCACAGGGCTAATGCGCCCCCCCCAGCCCTCTTTCTCCCAACCCTGGTGTATCGCCATCCCTGCCTTCGTTCAGCTTGTGCCCCGGCAAAGTAAACCATGTACAATTACAATATTTTGACATTTCTTTTAACATGTTCTGTCAAGCATATGGAGCCAAGAGGTATTAACATTACCGGTTCCAAACACTGTTGACCTAAAGCGGGGGTCGGCAACACGCGGCTCCAGAGCCGCATGCGGCTCTTTAGCGACATCTAGTGGCTCCCTGGAGCTTTATCAAAAATGTTTGAAAATGGAAAAAGATTTTGATAGTAGGCTAACATAGCTCAAATAGATATAGATACATGTGTCAGCTCCGAAAAAGGAGAGCTGTGGTGTTGGTTTTTTAAAACGGACACTTTATTTATGCTTTTAACAGCCTCGACAAACACAGACACATCTGCGTCCGACTCCGTGCCTTCTCTATTCTCGTTCAACGTGAGAGGCGTTCAAAGACAGCCTCCGAAAAACGGAAATTCATGATCACTTCACTGACACTAAGAAAAGCGAAAATAATGCACCAAAACAAAAAATCAAGCGAGGAAATCACAAAATAAATTCTATGGGGGCTGTTGTGAACACACAACAAAGGAATGAATAACATGAACAATTCTGAGACAGTCCAATCTCCTACATACATAGAGCATGTGTTTCCTTCATTGTAAGTTTTATAAAAGGCTTTTATTTTTTTTGCGGCTCCAGACATATTTGTTTTTTTGTTGTTTTTTTTTGTTCTATATGGCTCTTTCAACATTTTGGGTTGCAGACCCCTGACCTAAAGGCTATAAACTAGAATAACAGAAATTGCAGAGGACAACAATCAACATTTCATGTAAAATTGAAAGCCAGAGAGTAAAAGTGTGTTTTGCAAAGAGATTTTAGATTGTAACCATCATAAAAGATGGAAAATTATTTCTAAAGCATCAACAGCTCATTGTGAACATGGACAGCAACAAGTGGAGGGTGTAAGTACTGTATAGACAACATATATCATACTCAAACCGATAAAGTTTTGTTTTGGTCACACACCTGCATACCATCAGAGATGCTGGCTTCTGAACTTTGCACTGACAACCATCTGTAAAGTCCTTTTCCTTGTTGACCCGGAGGAGGCAACGCCCATGAGTTCCAAAAAGAATTTGAAATATGGACTCGTCAGACCACAGCACACATTTTCACTCTCAGATGAGCACGGACGCAGAGAAGTTAGCAGCATTTCTGGGTGTTGTTTACAAATGGTTTTCACTTGATATCGTATAGTTTTAAAATGCATGTGCGTACATAGTGATGAACTGTCTAATCTGACAATGGTTTCCAAGTATCCCTGAGGCCATGCGGCAGTCCAATTTACATAATGATGCTGGTTTTCAATGCAGTGCTGCCTGATGGATCAAAAGTCACGGGCTTTCAATGTTGGTTTTTGGTCTTGTCGCTTACATGCAGAGATTTCTCTGAATGTTTTGATGGCATTATGGGACAAAGTTGATGAAATCCCTAAATTCCTTGCAATTGTACATAGAGAAAAATTATTCTTATACCGTTGTAGTATTTGGTTACACAGTTGCAAACACAGTGGTTAATGTTCACCGTAACTCTCATCAGAGTGAACATTAATTTTCTTGTCTTTGTCATGTATTCAATTGAATAATATAGGACGTGAAGTAAAGTCGTCGAAAACTGAATGGGTGCGAACCATTAAATAAGTCATTAAAAAAGTACTGGCTGAACAACATGCCCTCACACAATTATACGACACCCATAACTTTGAACAAGCAAAACACGATTTCACTATCATTAATTTAATTACACCTGTGTTTTTTTTCATGCTGAGACAAGACAAAACATCTGCTTTGCAAAATGTCTGTGGCGGTACAACCCTCCCACACCCTCTTTTGTTCATGGCCAAATCTTCATTCACTCATATGTTAAGAGTTGTTTTGTGGACGTCATTGACTCACCACCATGGGAAGGAGAACTAGGGCCACACTGAGAATTAAGGGACTTGGCCCCTAAAATATGAAACAGTGAGAGTAAATTGTTCATTCACTTGAGCAAGTGCGACCAGTAAAACTACAGATTTTTTTTTGTTGATTTTGTTGACACCCTTTCGTGCCACACTTTGGATCAGAAGAATTTTGTCAACAGAACAACACTGGTAGAAACAAGATGTGATGACGCAAAAAGAAAACATGATCGGCACTCGCTGTATAGAGACGAGACTCAAAGCGGCACGAATTGGGGTTAGGCTCGTGTCACTAGCTGTGGCTAGCCCAGGGGTCTGCAACCCAAAATGTTGAAAGAGCCATATAGGACAAAAAAAAACAAAACAAAAAACAAATATGTCTGGAGACGCAAAAAAATAGAAGCCTTCTATAAAACTTACAATGAAGGAAACACATGTTGTATGTATGTAGGAGATTGGACTGTCTCAGAATTGTTTATGTTATTCATTCCTTTGTTGTGTGTTCACAAATGCCCCCATAGAATTTATTTTGTGATTTCCTCACTTGATTTTTTGTTTTGGTGCATTATTTTCGCTTTTCTTAGTGTCAGTGAAGTGATCATGAATTTCCGTTTTTCGGAGGCTGTCTTTGAACGCCTCTCGAGTTGAGCGAGAAGAGAGAAGGCACGGAGTCGGACGCAGACGTGTCTGTGTTTGTCGAGGCTGTTAAAAGCATAAATAAAGTGTCCGTTTTAAAAAAACAACACCACAGCTCTCCTTTTTCTGAGCTGACACATATATCTATATCTATTTGAGCTATATTAGCCTACTATGAAAATCTTTTTCCATTTTCAAACATTTTTATAAAGCTCCAGGGAGCCACTAGATGTCGCTAAAGAGCCGCATGCGGCTCTGGAGCCGCGTGTTGCCGACCCCCGGGCTAGCCCAATCGCTACTCTATTCATAACAGCGGCAGCAGGACCACCAAATGGAGCAACTAAGGCAGCAATGCAATAATCATTACGACCGTAACACGGAATATGGCATACGACGAGTCATGGTGAAGTGTCGCTAATGGTGAGTGATATTTTCAATCTGTTTCTACGCCTCTCCTCCAAAATATGCCTTGAAGCAAAAAAAAATAAAATTAATTATGTTGTGCTCATTGTTGGAATATCATCCACCCATCCATTATCCAATCCCGCTGATCCTCACGAGGTTTCGTGGACGTGCTGAAGCCCATCCCAGCTGTCTTTGGGCAGGAACCGGGATACGCCCTGAACTGGTTGCAAGTCAATCGCGGGGCACACAGAGACGAACAACCATTTACCCTCACAGTCACACCTAGAAAAAGAGTTTTCCATTAAACTACCAAACTTGTTTTTGGAATGTGAGAGGAAACCAGAGTACCCGGAGAAACCCCACGCAGGCACGTGAAAACTCCACACAGGAAGGCATGAGCCTGGAATTGAACCCTGAGCCTGTATTGTGAGTCTGACGGACTAACCAGTCCACAACTCTGACAACTGTTGGTATATAAGTGGAAAACATTTTCATAAATTTGAAATTGATTTATTATTTGAAGCATCAACATTAATGTGTATGATTGCAACACCATGGTTTTGGAGGAGCAATGAATGCAAATGTACAGTAGCACACAACATGTGAAATAATTGCTCAAATGTAACATACTAGAAACTGCATTTATGGGGCCGGTAATGCTTCTTACAAGGCTACCACTCAAAAAAGGCTAAAAGGTCGGACCCAGCATAACTCAAAGGACAACATCCAAGAAGCTGATCAGTGCCTACTTTCTATCCACTAAATCGAGTCTAAATGAAAGGAGACAAATCCTGGACTGTTTGCTAGCTAGTCGCAGGGCACATATATACTGTATCGATACATACTTATACAGAGATAACCATTCACTCTCATTTACACTGTTTTTGAGTGGTACTGAACAGACACTGCCTGCACCTTAGTCAAGCAAACAAATTCAATACAACTATAAAATACGACAGTACTTGAACTGCTGGTCTGAACGTTAACGTAATAATTTTTATATTTAAGCTCTATAAATTACGCTTTTAGGGGTCTTATGTCTTCAGTACTTGCACAATAACGTAAATTGAAAAGGTGAAGGTTCTGCAAGTAATACAGTGAACATGGATGGAAAATCGGAAATGTGAATATTTACTTGAATATGAATTTGCAGTGTGCACATCGAAATTTTCTTCCATCGCTTGCAAAATATTAAGTTGAATGTGCTCCTCCCAAAAAACCTTCGTCTGTAGCCCTGGATCTTTGTTGTTTGAAGATACGGAAGCTCTTTAACCTAGCAGAAAATCAGATGCTCCAGTGCGCTTACCCACTTGTGGAAATGAGTAGGGTGGCACCATACAGACCACCATACACACCCATGATACAGGCAAAACAACTGCACAATGAAACAATAACCGACAATTAAGTAAAAATTGTAAAACGTGGAGCTACTATTACAATGAGAGAATACACACAACCTCTAAGCATGCTGATTAAATGTCAATTCTGCAACCACGTACAAACATGCCGCAAGGCATGCCGGGAAGTCAGCATCAACTTTTTGCTTTACTATGCTGTTAACCCCCATGCAGTAATTATCCCAAAATTGGACATTTCGGACACTTTGGATGATTTTGGACTGTTGGACAAATGGACACCACAGACAAAACAGTGAAAAATAACTCTACGAAGCTGAAATTTTGCATAGGATGTATATCTATGTCTTGGCCAATTCCCACTGAACATTTTGAGGGGTTGAAAGTGAAAAAAAATTAAAAGTGAAAAAAGTTGTTGCACATTGGAAGAGGGACATTTTTGGGACGTAATACCCTTCATGCAGCCGCTTAAAAATACTGCATGAGGGTTAATTACGAACTGAAGTTAACCAGCGACGGAAGTCTTGTTCTTATTTGACAATTGACGACTGCAAGTTGCGACGCTCTCTACTGTTTTCAGTTCACATGAACAGACATTACTGTACATCAATGTGAGACAAAGTAATTTGCATTCAAGCTCGGAACGGCGATGCAGGTAGGGGAAATGGGGTTGAGTTTCGTATCGGTTGGTTATTACACTCATTATACCTTGCCACCAGAGGCCGTTGTCTTTCAAATTGTGGTGTTGACATTTACGGAAATGGGGTCAGAGCATATCGACATAATACTGATGGAAGAGATGAAGAAAAGAGCGATGAAATTGAGGTGAGAGGACTGTTTTTATAGTAGAAAAACCCCCAACATTATTCATTTTTCTTCTTGGCTTTTACAAAAATGGGTTCATAACAAAACAAGTGACATACAGGATGCTTTGCATCCAACATGGATCGGCTCGAAGTTATGATATGTACTACTACGTCCAGTCAAGTTTGGTTGCATTAACAGTGTTCGATGATGAGCACCGCGGCTACACCGACAAATATTCTTTTTAGATTTTGACAGTTTAAAAATTTCGCAGGGCATCCATGGCAATCATGGCGTTTGTCCATTCCATTTGTCATCTTTTCCCATTATCCCGTTTTGTCCACATTGGCCTGAAATTGCTTGGCCGCTGGGAGCAGAGTGTAAATGTAGCCTTCAGCACAATGTGGATCTGTTTGACTGTTACAAGTACCAGTCAATTGATTTTTGTCTCAACAAAAATCTGTAGTTCTGTGTGTGTGGCAATATAATCTCCCATACATCCATCTACAAATGTCATAACATAAGCTACAACCAATGAGGGCAGCAGGTTCGGAACAGATGGATGCTCATTATGAACAAGTTGAACAGATCCAAGCACTCGAAGCGCTCCTCTTCTCTGCCGGTCTGGCCATACCACACAAAACGCAATAGCTCCCATATTGAGGCATATCACAAAAACATTACATTCGGTGATAGATGCTGGGCTCTAAGCTCGGAATAACAGATGGATGTTAGCAGGAACATGTTGCAGCACAACAGACCTGCTACCACCCTGGCAGAACTTCGAAAAATTCAGGTTAGCACGAATGAGCAAGCTCCACTAACACAGCCGCTTCCTTTGGACCCCTCACCGAAATGCGTGGCTCTCAAACACATGCCATACCACATAGCTTTGTTCGCTTCCAGGGTGGCTCGCTCAGCGTACAGTTTATAAACAGCACTGCCCCTGACAGCTACTCTGGGCCCAGCCAGCATTCGCTCCTGCCTGCCTCTTTGCATCCTATGGCTCTGCAGTACAAATGGGGAGCTGACAGCTTGTACCAGCCCAGTGAGGACCCCTGCTGCATGCGGCGCCTCCCTCTATCATCTCTTTACAGTAGTAGTAGTAGTAGTACAAAGGAAAATAGGGGAGTAGTCAAATCGCTCCATAATGGCATGAAACTGCATTGCTCAAGGCAGAGGTGCTAAAACCAAGATTACGACAACATGATGCTGCCTCCTTTTGGCTGCTGTATTTCATTTGCAGGGGATAAAGTGTTTAAAGAAGCCAAGTCAACAGCAAAGAAGGCACATATTTTATAAATTATATTATATACACACATGTGAAGAATGTGGACATTGCGGGCCGTAATCTTGAGCCTAAATCAGGGATGAGCAATTTAAATATTGGAGGGGCCGCAAATTTTCATCAGCGACATTAGGGGTGGGGGGAACCGCACACTTCTTAACCAGATGTCTGACAAAAATGCTCTTTAAAGTATGGACAAATATGTTTATATGCAATATATATATATATATATATATATATATATATACCGGCGAAAACCCACGCAGGCCCGGGGAGAACATGCAAACTCCACACAGGGAGGCCGGAGCTGGAATCGAACCCGGTACCTCCGCACTGTGAAGTCGACGTGCTAACCACTGGACTACCGGGCCGCCCTGCCCTTAATCATGGGCTAATAAAATAGTTTCGGATTTCGAACAAATGATTATGGTTGAAAACCGAGTATGACTGTATATGCAATATATATATATATATATATATATATATATATATATATATATATATATATAAAAACCGAGTTATGACTGTATATGCAATATATATATATATATATATATATATATATGACTGTATATATATATATATATATATATATATATATATATATATTGCATATACAGTCATAACTCGGTTTTCAACCATAATCAGTTTTGTTCGAAATCCGAAACTATTTTATTAGCCCATGATTAAGGGCAAGGGCGGCCCGGTAGTCCAGTGGTTAGCACGTCGACTTCACAGTGCGGAGGTACCGGGTTCGATTCCAGCTCCGGCCTCCCTGTGTGGAGTTTGCATGTTCTCCCCGGGCCTGCGTGGGTTTTCGCCGGGTACTCCGGTTTCCTCCCACATTCCAAAAAACATGTATGGCAGGCTGATTGAACACTCTAAATCCACCCTATGTGTGGGCGTGGATGGTTGTTCGTCTCTGTGTGCCCTGCGATTGGCTGGCGACCGATTCAGGGTGTCCCCCGCCTACTGCCCGAAGACAGCTGGGATAGGCTCCAGCAACGCCTGTGACCCTAGTGAGGATGAAGCGGTTCGGAAAATGAATGAATGAGGATTAGGGGCTAATGCACAATGCAGAAATAACGGGAACAAAATCACAGTCAGATTTGCGTAAATCACAACAAACACGTCTGCTCACAATGAATGTCACTTCCTCGTGTAGGAAGCTGAGAGGAGTCGAGTGGCTTATTCAGGTTTGCTCAGTTTGGTCGAAAACTGGTTTTCGGTCGTAATCCGAGGCGAAATCCGATTTGGTCGATAACAGAATTTACACCAGCATATTTGCAATGTAACCAAAATGTTTTCTTTTTTTCTTTTTTTTTTACATATATCCCCTTTAAAAAAAATTCTACATCGTGCTGTGATGTTGATTTTGAATTAATCCACTCATTGTGCAATTACAGGTATAAACCTGTTACTTGCTTTTGGAGTTGAAAACTGTAACTAAAATGCTCCTCAAAAATATCTCACCATTTCATAAAAGAACACAAACAAACTTGTTTTGATAGACAGGTCTGGCCAAATGAGATAAAATGTTTATTATTGAAAGGAGTCCTTTTGAAGAATCTCGCACCCCCTTTAGTCATCATCATCTTCATCGGTCATTAATCTCTCCCCCCTTTTTCTCACCCAGTGGGGAGGCTCACCCCAGTCACAGTTCCTTGTCCCTGAACAGTGCAGAAAAATGTACCACCCAAGCTTGAATGCATGCACGCACACACACACACACACACACACACACACACACACACACACACACACACACACACACACACACACCACTCATTAACTAACACATTCATGCTAGTAATGTACAGCGCATACAGCTTACAACATTCTCTCTCGTCCAAAGAGGCTCCTAACATGAGCATGAAGTAGGCACATTAATTACATGAACAGTAGGGGTTTCTAACCCTGCCATGTCCACGGTGGGCTTTGGGATATTTAATGAACCTGCCATTGCTCCCCCTTAACCTAGAGCTAATGAGACTCACACAAACACACACGCAAGTGTACTATAGAAGAAGTCAAGTGACAGGGATTTGTCACGAGCAGATAAAAACGGAAGTTGTTTTTGATATGAACCATTTTCATTTTATCCTTCACATCATAATGCATCCACAGTCTGATGAAATCATTCTGGCTCTGCAATGACAGTGATTTTGAAAATACAATTATACACACAAGACAATATGTGTTTATCATTCTCGTTTAAACTGGTGCTAATAATGCTTTGCCCACTAATGTTTGAAAAAGGCGACATTACTAAGTAAATCATGTTTGTTCATTATGTTGACGATAAGCTTAAATCTAATATTCAGTGCAGCATTGTAACTAAATTCATACTCATTAGCAGTGTTAGAAAACTAATGCATTACTGTAATGTATTACGTTTAGACACAGAGTTAAATTGAACAAGTTACTCATTACATTATTTTAATAAGCTTACAGTTACTGAATCCTGTAACATGTTATAATTTTGGGACCACAACACAAAATTAATCACCATAAGTGGAGGAGAAAGCATTCCATTAGATAAATTACAGTACATCTGAAACAATCACCGTTAATTTCTTACTTGTCTACAGAAGTCACGCAGCAAGATGTGTATAGAGTCCAACGTCTCTTATGAAGACTTTGTTTCTATTGATAAGATGGTCATGGCTGAGGAGTCATCATTTCATGAAATTCAAAGTTAAAGTTTGAAACGAGGTAACATGGAATGCTGTAGAGATGTTTAGGGAAATATTTTACCAGGGTCAATTGTAAACTACTGTTCAAAAATAAGTATGAATCGTGAAAAGGAAAAGCTAACTTTACCGTTGAGGTTAGAGGCGAAGCCGAATGCTTTCTGTGATTGTCCTCATCATTATAGCCATCCTTTTCCTCTTTAGTTTCACTGATGCCATTTAAAAGATTAGAAAACTACAACAAAACCACCAGTATATAGGCAGTGTAAGTGAGATTTGGTCAATCTTGGATCCGTTTTCATATCTTGTTCCATTTCCTGTTCCTGTGAGTTTTTCGATTCATTTTGGACCATATTTTCAGAAAGAAAAGCAGACTTCTGGTGAAAAGCGAACTACACCCTAGATCAGCAAGATCAAGGACTAATTGGAGTCGTGCACTGAGTTTACATGGAGTCAAAACCCCCCAAAAATGAATATTGTTCGAAACCTGCACAAAATACCCGAATAATACCCCTAGGTTTCACCTTTCCTCACCCGGATATTGGGTCATGTAAACGAGATTGAATTACGTTGAGCTGGGCATTGATTTGTGTTCTGCACATGCTCTTGTTCTGTCCGCAAGTGGTCTTGTTCTTTGTTGTACAGGAAGTACTTGTATGCGTGCCATCCTCGCCAGAGCGAGCCTCACTTGAATGCATTGATTTTTCCTTGCCAATTTGACGTCATTTTATGTTGATTGAACGCTCTAAATTGTCCCTAGGTGTGAGTGTGAGCGCGGTTGTTTGTCTATGTGTGGCCTGCGATTGACTGGCAACCGGTTCAGGGTGTCCCTCGCCAACTGCCCGAAGACAGCTGGCTGGGATAGGCTCCAGCACCCCCGCCACCCTTGTGAGGATAAAGCGGATCGGAAAATGAATGAATATATACATCTATCTATCTATCTATCTATCTATCTATCTATCTATCTATCTATCTATCTATCTATCTATCTATCTATCTATCTATCTATCTATCTATCTATCTATCTATCTATCTATCTATCTATCTATATGGTTAACAAGCTCAGAGACAAAAGCACCCTTGTGGAGTGAGGAGCAATTCGGCTGCCTGTCGTGAGCGACATGAATATAATGTGGTTTATTGACGTTAGAAAGTAACAAGCGGAAATTACGTCCGTTTGTGTCACACCGTTGTCCGTGCATTGCCATCAAATCGGGAAATTCATTCTGTCTGCTTAAGCATGTTAACGGGTTATTGCGATTGTTTCAGAAACCGGAATTTTGACCTTAACCCAAATACTGACTCCATGTAAAGTCACTATCCGGCATGCCATCTGTACAAGTCATCTATATGTGTCAATTGTATTCATAGTAGACGGCCAACTGTTCTTCTAAAACCTTTATTTTCAAAGTAAACCACCCTGCTGGTAATATACCTTCATATACCTTCAATGCTCTTAAAGCTATTTAAGCATTCCTCCTTTTCTCATTCTCTCGTGTCATACCCGCTCCAACATACGCTGACTAGAGTACTCTTTCCATGCAAGCTTTGACATGCACACACTGCTCGCCATTTTCTGAAGGAGCCCACATCCTTAAACTTGATACACTCGCACAAACGTAACTGCAGCATGACACACTAATCCCATGAATTCTGTTTCCCTGCCGTCAAACCAAATCCCATATCCCCCGACCACCTAATGTTTCAGAATGCTACGTGCATTTGCACTCACTAGCAGATCAATGAGACATAGACACATGCACAGATACACACACGCACGCACGCAGGCACAAAACCACTCCAATTGCTGGTCAGGAGGCCCACCCAGAGGTGGTAGGCACCATACCACACAGTCAGCCTGTCTTCTGATATTGTTTTGTCTTCAATCAACCTAGCGGGGCCAGTTTGTCATGCAAATGCAGCCCAAGCTTGCCTTCCTTTGTTGGCTTGACAGATTAGCGAGTGTTAGTGTGCATGTGCATGGCACTGTGGTGCACAGGTTGGTTTTTTCTTCTTCTCTGTTTTCCATTTCCCCGCCTCTCCAGGACATTAAGGTGTGTGTGGGGATGTATCTTTCAATTTCTACCTTTAGTATCTGCTTCATTGTTGTCAAGATGTGACACATGCCATATGTTATGGCAAACTTTTGTCATACATGGTTATATGCAGTATGGACTGTATCGACATTTTGTTCATTTTTTCAAACACAAGAAAAAAATGACTCTTGAGTATTTCATAAAAACAGCCCAAAACAACATTAGTAGATGGATGACTCTCTTTAGAAATAATTTTCATCATTGGTTTAATCTACCACTGAGGCAAGATCACATTGCCAGTCAACATTAGACAACAGGATTGTATTCTCCACGGCCATTGGTGACAGCAAATTTACGTTTTACTCTATAACACTGTGGGTGGGGATTATGTGGTCAGGATTGTCGAGGGGCAATGATTTTTTTAAAAGGTACTAATAGCACTGGTGATAAAATAATTTGCTCTCTGAGAAAAGGACTCTTGACTCAAAGCTATGGGTTTTCAGTGATCCCACTTTTCTGTATTTCTTTGCAGAAGGACAACTCTGAACATAAAAGAGGTATCCAGGCTGGTGCACCAATATTAGAGACCAGTTGGTCTCAACTGTTATCACCCTGGGAATTGCTTCTTACTGTCAGATGATTTTGTCTAAGATGACAAAACCATATCGCTATGACGCCTGCAAGGCGGAGATGCCCTGTACAGGGATTGTTTACAGAGTAAACTAGCGGCTCGAGCACAAGTGAGCAACATTTCCTGACGGTTCCCTGATATGTTCCATATGGGAATCCCCCTGTATTGTACCGGAAAAAACTAACAAAAAACTAACATTGGCAAAGAGCAGTTAAAGGGACAAACAATGCATTACAATGGCTGACTGGCAACTGGGCATTCTGTAAAAGACGTCACTCGCCGGAGATTGCCAAACAAAAGCATTATCGTTGTTAAGCTCGTGGCTATGGGTCTAACTACGAACTTGGGTGGGAAACGAAAGTATCAAAAGATGGTTGGCCAAGTTGACTTCACACCTGACCTTTAAATTCATCCGTGAGGTTGTGGGTCGAGAACTATGCCGACATTTTTATGTGCACGTCTGGTTATAGACCACTAAATCCAGGATCCATTGATGAAGGATCAATGACAAACTAACTATACTCTTTACAAATCAGTATACCACATTATATAAGTGTTTTAAGATTACAGTTATCTATTCACACTGTATATAATATCATTCTACCAAATCACTTAAAAGCATGTAAATAAAACTGTAATGCTGTAACACTGAAACGACATATCTAACTGGCATCCAAATTGTGTCCACTTTCATCTTATTTACTGGATTTTTTTTCACCTCTTTCTCACCCTGCTTCATTTTATTTAATGTTTTTATCTTCGGTATCTGGCCCCTCCTTCCCCTTCTCAGCCATCCATCTGTTTATGTGTGTCGGGGCATCACAGGACCGTCAGAGTCAATAGTGTCCCAGTAGGCAGCACGGGTCAGGTAATAAATCTCTCTCGCCTCACCAGCGCGGTGTCATGGAGTTTTTTTTTCCCTTTCACCCAGCTCAGCGGGACAGGGCAGAATGGGCTAGTGCAGGTCCGGGTTAGTGTGGAGAGACCACCATAAAGACACTTTATCAGCAGGCATGCAGTGGACTTGCAGCATAAAGGGAAAGGTTTCCATAGGGGAGATACGCAAATTTCTATTTATTATGTTTGTCAGTCTGTGATTGGCTGGTAACCAGTCCAGGGTCTCTCACCTAAAGTCCGCAGTGATAGCCTCCAGCTCTGTGTCAAATTACATCAGTGTTTTGTTTGGTTTTATTTGAATGGAAAGGTTACCAACTTTTTTCAGTTTACTCATCATTTTAAATGCTTAGTACAATTCAAGTGACATTTGTTTAGACTAATATACCAGTTAAAAAAAAAATCATTAGAGTTTAAATTAAGATGCAGTCGAGACATTTCCAAAGGGTTTCTTGATAATAACCAAAATCCCTTAACACGTTACGTAAATAGCTATGGCATCATACTGCCAAAAAAACCCCGATGCTTTTAATGGTGCTTTCAGGCATGCTTTGATTTATTTAGTGTCAGTTAGTCAATTGATGCACTTCTAGTGACACCAGACTTTAAAATGAAAAAGAAATTGAGGAAAATAGCGGCAGCCTCAAGTTTTTCCAATAGCTGTAGCTACACTTGTATTAACAATGAATTGCACTTGATCGGTATGCAAAATTTAAAAGGACTGCCTCAAAGTAAGTCAGATAAAAAGAAGTGGAAATTGCAGAGCAGACAAACAGATAAATAAGTCTGAATCACTGAGCTCATCATCTCATGGGCTAAGGTCACTAAATGGAATGTTGCAGCTCTCGGTGGCGAAATGGAATTTCTCTGGCGCTACTGCCTTCTATCGGGAAGTCAAACCCAATAAATACACATCTTTAGGTTTGCTTCAGTGGTTGCACAAGTTCAAGCTACAAACCAGATAACGTAACCTCACTATGTATCCAAAATCTGTGATGTAGACCTACTTGATAAGAGCCTTCCAAAGTGCAAATTGTAGTTTTCTGGGAATTCAACAGACTGCATCTTCTTCGCCCTGAAAACGCTGATCCATACAATCTTTTTTTCCGGTCTTAGATTCCTGATTGGTCTTCATTGGCCCAACTCCCCGATTTACTCACTCCCTTTGTTTGCTTCTTTTCCTGCCCTCAACTCTGATGTTCCTCACATCCTCTTTTCCCCTTGCTGCCTTCCGCTCTCTTCTCTGGCCATTCACTCCCTGCACAGCTCTCTTCCTGCCATGCTTCTCTTCTGGCACTGCAAGTGATGATTCATCTGAAGAGTGGAGTTTGGTCTATATAGAGAGGATGAATGTTTAAAAGCTGGTTTGTCAGTATGTGGCTATTCGCGGGCAAGAACATTTCTGGACGCACTGGACAACCCCAATCTGTGTGTGTTGTGTCAGAATGGGCATCTGTCTGTGTTTGAATGTATCAGAGTGTTGTCACACAGTGACATTTAACAGTGCTTTATTTTCAGTAGTCACCTTTTAGTTTTTCATTTGCCCCGACAGACGGGATGAGGGGGTTGCGCCTGAAAAAAAAACAAAAAAGAAAAACCCCAAATCCATGTGCTGGATCAGACAGAATGAGTGGGAGGAACAATGACCTAGTTTCCAAAAACACTCCACTAGCACCACTAGCACTCGAGAGAACAAATCACGCAATGTACTTTCACTATTAAATTTGTGTTGTGCGCCTGTTCATCTGCACTTCTTTGTTGTACTCGCCATTTTATCCATCCAAACATTGTTCGTCCTGTTTTGCCTTGCTAGTCTCAACTTTTTGCATCTTTTGCACGCTTTCTCATTTGGCCTACTTCTAGCACTCGGCAGGATGGTAAGTTTGGTTAGTTGCTGTGTCATGCTGCACTGCTGGGAGGCCACAGAGTCCCTGACTGCTGCCTGGGTTTGGCCAGGACAAGACACAGCATGCAAGCTCCACTCCTTTTCTCTCTCTCTATCCTCAACCTCACACATGTGTACATCTTGAGCAACACATTGTGTTATATAGATGCATGCTGTGCCAATGAAACGGCATCAAGTGATTACATTACATTATTTAGACTCTGCGTACACATTCAGTACATTAATTGTATGACTTTTTGCACTTGCAGACTAAAGCTGCATGCAAGATGAGTTATGTTTATAGATAGATAGATAGATAGATAGATAGATAGATAGATAGATAGATAGATAGATAGATAGATAGATAGATAGATATAGGCGGCCCGGTAGTCGAGTGGGTAGCACGTCAACGTCACAGTGCAGAGAAGTACCGGGTTTGATTCCAGCTCCGGCCTCCCTGTGTGGAGTTTGCATGTTCTCCCCGGGCCTGCGTTGGTTTTCTCCAGGTACACCAGTTTCCTCCTACATTCCCAAAAACATGCATGGCAGGCTGATTGAACACTCCCGATTGTGTCTAGGTGTGAGTGTGGATGGTTGTTTGTTTATGTTTGCCCTGCTATTGGCTGGCAGAGTGAACCCCGCCTACTGCCCGAAGACAGCTGCGATAGGTTCCACCACGCCTGTGACCCTCGTGATGATAAGCGGTTCGGATAATGGATGTGGATGGATGGACAAAATTTCCCTTAAGTGGCATGAGACCTCAACACATCTCATGAGAATTCAACTGATAAGACGATCAAAGAAGAATTAACTCTTCATTTTTTTCAGTTTTTTTAATCTTACTGTTTTGTGTTGCCACCACAGAAGGGTTACAGTCATCTGTCTCATCAAAGACGGCGACGGGTCTGCGTACTGACAAGAAGAGGAGCAGCTGGAGCTGGACCATACCAACATAGAGCTAAACACGCTCAAGACGGTAGAGATGATCGTGGACTTCTGGAAACATCCTTCACCACAGCTGCACCTCACACTATCCAACTGCCCTGTGTCAACCGTCGAGACCTTCAAGTTCCTGGGAATGACAGTCTCCCAGGACATGAAGTGGGAAAAAGGCCCAGCAGAGGATGTACTTCCTGAGGCTGCTGAGGAAGCATGGCCTGCCACAGGAGGTGCTACGACAGTTCTACACGGCAGTCATCGAAACAATCCTGTGTTCTTCCATCACGGTTTGATTTGGGGCCGCCACAAAAAAGGACAAAATCCGACTGCAACGGACAGTCAGGATGGTGGAAAAAATCATTGGCACCGCCCTACCCACTCTTGAGGACTTGCACACTGCAAGAACCAAGACAAGGGCACGGAAAATCCTACTGGACCCCCCGCACCCTGCCCACCACCTTTTCCAGCTACTCCCCTTAGGCAGGCGCAATCGATCCATGCGCACCAAATCCAGCCGACACTTAAACAGCTTCTTGGCTCTAGCCATTAACTCCCTATACAGTAACCCACATCTACCTGTATAGTGGCTCTTTGCAATATTGCACAACCCCGTGGAACAGCATTGCCGTTATAATCATTGTAGCTCCAGCTCTGTACTCACTTGAACCACTGTCACTGATCTATATTCCACAGCACCACACACTTTAAAGCACTCATGGGCATCTGCATAATTGCACACTTGTTGTATTACAAATACTGCTACTGGTCACTTTAAAATGGTTCAATGATTTTCTGCACCAAGTGTACAACAGTGATAGTATTGTATTCCATCACTGATCACTTTAGCTCCGCTTGATACTTTGCACATTGTCTCACAGCTGTCATTGGGTGGTGCCACCGCACAACGGTTCACTTACATTAGGGAATGTCCTTCCATACTTATTTGTCATGTCCTTGTTTATGATGATACTAGTGCAGCGCGTACTACCAGAGACAAATTCCTTGTGTGTTCTACATACTTGGCCAATAAAGATGATTCTGATTCTGATGCCAAAGAGGAGAAATCCCATCCACGGCATCTAAAAGGGATGTCGTAGGTGTGAAAGTGGTTTTACATGTGACTGTCCTGGCTTTTCAGTACAACATTTCTGACAATAAAATGTGAAAGGAAAATGAATTGTGTTAAAATCAACAGTGATAATAATGGATCAGAATTCATCAGAAAAAAAAGTGCGTCATCACGACATCACGGAACGGGCTGCCTTTGACTGTATAGAAATAACATTCTTCCAAAGCCCTGTCCTCACCTCATCATTCTTGAGCAGTCTAACAAACTTCATCAACAGTGTGAGGCCGCACTGTCTGAAGACAATATCGTGCATATAATAGCCTTGACAATTTGTCAAAATCTCGTGACACTTCATTAAAAACTAAGGGCCCCAGTGCATCATTCAACACACAATGAAATTGACCAAGAATGGGTTGCTCAACAACACTAGATTACAAAGCAGTTATTTGAACTGCCGCCTCCTTGTGTGAAGAACGAAGGGAGGGGAAAAGAGATCTTCTTTTGAATCAGAAACAGTGATTGGATTTCAAACGATGTAGCGCGACTCCCTTGAGCAACACCAGAACACTTCAGGGGAGGTGAAGCAGCTTGGCTCGAGAAAAATAATGAAAAAAAACGGATTCAAGAAACGTTCCAATGGTAAAGGTTAATGGATAGAATTCAGCTCCAATGGTGAGAGTTTCTTCCACATACCAAGCTCCATAAAAAATCGGTTTCTTAATGAGTGGGCGTGGGGTGTTGTAATAATATTCAATGGGATATTGCTTGGATTCACGTGATGTACTGTATGTGTGATAAATGCTCCATCACATCCATCGTGTGCAGCTGCTGAAATCAGAATATACTGAGGACCAAACTATCTTGATTGGTCTGCAGCCGGATTCCCAAGGACAGAGGTAGAGTTGCAGGACAGACAGTAGTTACTGTAAGCATACTGGAAAGATTTACCACTGTTGAACCCAATGCAGCTTGAGTGCTGCAGTTTTAGAAATTAGTCCGAGTGGAGCGACCCTCTGTCATGCTGTTGATGTGCTTTAAAGGCAGAAACATCTGTTATCGGTCCTTAAAATGTCACAGCAACCATCCCGTATTTGTGGACTTGGGCTGCGGGTTTCATTTTCCTCACGCTATTTTCTCTTCGACTATCAATGCCTTTCTGTGTGAAATGGCATTAAAAGTAGGAAAAATGAATGACTTCTGAAGAAAATGTCATGGTTATGTTCACTTTCATTCTTTTATTGCTGCTTCCGATTATTTATCTGCATGCTAGTAGCTGATGGTGTAGTGGTACACTTGTGTGCGGGCAGCGGGGATCGGTTCCGAGTCAGTGACGGTGTGAATGTGGGTGTGTATGGATCTTAGTCTCAATATGTGCCCTGCGACTACCTGGCAACCAGTTCCGGAGGTAACCAGTTCAGGAAGGAGTCCACCTTTTGCCTAAAGTCACCTGGGATAGGATCCAGCCACGCCCGCGACCCTCTTCAGGATAAGCGGTGTTGAAAATGAATGAATGGATGGATGGATGGATATCTGCATGCTTCCTCCTGTGAGAAAAGGAAAGCCAGCATGACCTGGCTCCCCATAGCGACCAATGCTACGACTGTTGTGGTTAAGGCCACTGGCACTTCTTTTGCCCCTCTGTCTTCCCATTGCTCAGTCTATTTGCTCTCCTTCCCACCTTCATCGTTCTTCGAAATGTCAAAACTTGCCTCTAATCTCCTTCTCCCGCTGTCTGAGTTTGTCTTTATCTTGACAGCCCCACTTCCTCCCCGCAATACTTATCGGAGAGCATCTCTCTCTGTTCTGATTCCGTAACCCCACTGACTATTTTCTCTGCCTCCATGCTTCCTCCTCATTCTACTCTCTTCCTCTCTAAGCTGCTCATAGCTTTATCTGTCATTTCTGCCTGCCCTCCTTTGCTTCTCTACTTTTCAAACTCAGCCTCTTTCTGAGTTTTTGTTCCACTTCAGTTTAATTCACAATAAATAAGGCCTGCATTGAGAGAAAGGGGAGCTTTTACCTTCTTTTTGAATTTTTCTAACAATGAGTAAAATCATTTTTCTTTTTTTTTTCTCTCAGCACCAACATTAGGAAGAAAAGAAAACTTTCTGCAAGGCAATCTGGATGATCCATGATGATGGTAGTTGATGGGGCATTTTAAGATTAATAATCAGCTGGTCAAAGTTCTTTCAAAGCAGCAAAAATAGCCTGCATGCTGTTTCCCATACATTGGATGGAGCTGTTACTCACTGCTGCCCCAAGTGACGGAAACAATGAATGATGTGATGTCATGAGTTATTCTCCGGTAAATGATAAACTTCAGGGAAACAAAATTACGAATGGGAACTGGAAGCTGATGACATGGTAAATGATGAAGATTGGCTTATTAGTTTTAGTCACAATTTCGTCAGTCCTATTTGTGATTGTTTTAGTCTAGTTGTAGTCGCTGAAAACCCTAAAAGGTTTTTGGTCTAGTTTTTGTTGACAAATACTCAAAAAGGTTTTATGAAAATATATCCATGTATCTTTTATTTGTTTCCAACCACCAAGCCCCTTTGTTGACACTGTCGCCTTGGTCCATCAATGGAAAGTGTGTCCGTGTGTGTGATTATTGACGGCAGATGTGTTGTGTTGTGCAGGTGTGTACGTGTGCCTGGCGTGCCGGTCAGCTGGTGGGCGTGACCAAACAAAAATAGGTTGAGGCAGCATTGCTGATATTCTTTGACAGACAGATTACATGCATAATAGGAAGAGATCTTATACCACATGAGGACATAATCGGATTGGACTATGCTATTTTTATATTTCTATATAATTCAAAATTCATGTACACCTCATTATTAAATTGTGTGAAATAAAACATTTCATGCAAACCCCCCGCCCCTGCCCAAACCCAAAAAAGCAGTCATTCTTAATGTTATAACGTTGAACACCGATCTGGGTGAGACCATATTTTGAAAGTCTTGGTCTTTCTTCAGATTCGAGTCCCAAAATTCTTGGTCGTGTATCGGTCGATGACAAACAAAATAAAAACTGGCATTGCGAAAGAGGCATGTATTAAACTTTGGCTGGACTTTCCGCCAAATTAACTAAATTGGCTATTTTTTCCACTCTTCTTTTGAGGTACATCCAATTATTATGACTATTTTTCTTCCAAGACTTTAGTTGGAAAAACGTTTGTGATAATGTGTGATTTTTGCATGTTGCGCTTGGAAAAAATTGCAGGCACTGTGTTTTTGGCTGTCAAATGTACCGCATTAATACGGAAATTAAAGAGCAAATACTCTTAACTGTTCAACCTTGCCATGGTTTTTAAAATGGATATTTATGATATTAATCTCAGTCTCGGCTTGTCTCGGTCCTGTTTGGGTGTCACCTTTTCTCAGTTTTGGTCCTAGTTAAAACTGACAAATCCAAGTCCAGAAAGTAAAAACCCCCGCTAAGTTTGTTTTTAACCACAGGTGCGTCGATTTAGCGGGAGCTTGATTACCTGTCTCTTCATCAGAAGCACCTGTGGTTAAGCCAAAACGTGGCAGGGTTTTTATTTACTGGACCTAAGATTTGACACCTCTGGTCTTGGTCTTGACTTGGTTTTGACTCCAAGAAGTCTAGGTCTTGTCTTGGTCTTGGTGAGTTCTGCTCATGTCCAAGTCTTGGCCTCATATGCAGTGGTCTTGGGCACAACAATACACACCACAAAAGAAATGCAGATTAGCAAACAAGTACAAACAAATGAGAAGAATGGAGAAATCGTGGTAATTAGCCATAATATCTCCATTATTACCATAAATTACATCATACCGTACTGACTTGTTCCCAATGCTAGACAAACATTCTCTTTCTTCGACATACACTCCAACTGAGGCATAGTGCGCCTAAATATAATGGCCTTTGAGAGTCACGTGTTGACAAAACAGGAGTAAAAATCAAAGGTTCTACACACAGCCCTGATAAGGGAATTGTTGCCGTTAGAGGGAATTGGCAGTGACACATCACATCCTAACTGACTCTCTCCCTCTTGATGACGCTTGTATTACCCCACAAAATCACTTTCATCCTTAAACTCCTGTGCCAGCCAACCCTGCTAGTGCACAAACAATCCAGACAAGGTAATATATCCAACATCCATATTGCCTGAATGTGAATGTTAAATGTCACGAAATGCCTCACAAAACAATTCATTCTGTAACATGAGCGGCACACCACCTGGATGAGCACCCGTAAACTACGGTAGTACTCAATAGAGCGCACAGCTGTTGGGTTGGTCGTGGGACATGCTTTTGCCGTTCATGCAGACAGCATACAGTAGGTTTGATTCCCAGCCAGTGCGCCAATACCCACCCACAGGCATGATTTTCAAAAAAAATGGGTGCTTCTGCATCAGGAGTTGGACTACCTAGCAAACGATCTTTTTTAAGTTGAGAATTTCCAATTCCTTCATAGGATTCTTTTGGCTTTTCTGTTGTTTGCAGAATCTCTGTGAATGCTGGGAAAATTGCATGCCACTTTAATAATAGACTAGATGTAAAAAGTACATTCTTACTTACCTGACCATGTACTGGCAGTTTCATTACATACATATGTTGTCTAATTTGATCTTTGACAAAATGATGATGGCTTTTAATGCAATGGAAGGAAATTTACCATGAAAGTTACCAGTGATGACATAGCATCTGTCGAGTGGCAATCTTCTACACGCTATAACAGATAATTGGTATAGTATTCGGTGTTGCCTTTTCACCTTCATCTACAGCACCAATAACTGCTACTTTTCCTGTCTGGAATGTCTTGGTGTAAGAGGCACACATATTGTTCTTATTTAAGTCAACCTCACAAACATCTGCGCCATAAGAGTTTGCGGTCCCACAGCCTATAATCAGTCTATCGCCATAGAAACGGCAGTGTCTCTGCCCACGCCACTGTGACCAAGATGTTGCTGGGAGTGCGAGATCAAATGAACTTGGTAGATAATTTGATGTGGTTGAATGATTTTATTTTTGTGGATAATTGTTTTGGTAACTGTGGTATTCATTTACCGTTTACATCAATTGAACAGTAAAGACAGGAACAGAACATGGAATATCCATTAGCCATTCACCCATTCATTTACTGATCTCCATTCAATTGTAAGGCACACATACACTGTATTCTAAATTATTCGCCATATGCTATACTGTATAGTCAATGCAATTTACACAAAACAAAATTTTAAGTTGCATTATTTTCCATATGAAAAATCATGATGAAATTTTTATTTTATTTATTTTTTTGGTGCAAAATTACTCAGAATCCAGTGATTTTGATTTATTTATTTATTTTTATCAAACTTTTCCAGTCAAGTCACTTATGAACATCGGCACCCCTCTTTGAGTTTACCTGACAAACTCTCATACTAATTAAATGGATAATTTTGCTTCCGGAGTTGCTTTTTGGAAGTTTACCGCTGTCCACATACAAAGATCATCTTTTAACCAAAGGTTCTCTGGTTCTCCTGGTTTAGATGTTGCTGATTTTTTTTTTCTACATGTACACCCAAAGTAACCACAGAGCTTCACTGGTATTTTTTTGCAGGATGGGATGATGCATTTTCTTGCATGAGAATTACTTTAATGCAGAGGGCACGGACGTTCTTTTCATACCATGGCAGGAAATGTTCAATCAGCAAGCGACATATTTTGCAGAAGTCATTTTTACACCTACAAGCACCCTATAGTGGCCTATGGCCACACGTTCCATTATTCCAGCCCCAAAACATCACTCTGTCCCATTCTTACTGATGTCAGAGCCTTGTTGGGACATCCACCAACCATCCAGAGTTCCATCCTTCAGCACCATCCAAGGTTATCAAGTCAAGTACAAGTTTATTGTCAAATGCACTGTATGTACAACATACAGCACAGATGAAATTTCTTCCCTCTCAATCAGACAACGAGACAACAAGAGGAGCCGCTGCGGGTGCCCACGCCGCCATCAAAAGAACAGTTAACATAAAATGACAAAATAATACAACACAACAATAAGGACACAGACAGTTGTGCAATCTTAACCACTTTTCCTGCATACACCTTGTTGTTTGAAGCAGTTATAGATGAAAGAGGAGCGAATCAAAGTGTCCTTTTCACCAGTGGATCAAAGACATCATGCTGAAAATGTGCACACGTCTCCTCCAAGCTAAGTTTGAAAGCAACAAGAAGCTGTAGCGTCCATTAACGAAAAAGAGATTGGCTCTCATCTCCTGTCCCATGTAAATCCGCTTCAATTCCAAGTCGCGACTCGCAATTTCACATACGCATCGGCGCTCAACGCTGACACTCCTTTCTTCTCATTCTCGGCTCCTCAAGTCCATGCATCCATCCAGCCGCAGACTGTCCAACAGCACCGACCTTTCCGCTGAACAAAGCGGGGCTGTGAAAATGCTGCCCATTACAGGCGCAAAACACAATCGCCCCGGGGCTGTCCAGCAACGACAGTCAAATGGTGCCGACATTCCATCCAATCAAAATCAGTGCTGGTACACGGGTGCTGCCGAGAAGGCGCAACCACCAAGCACAGATTCTTCATCTTTGACAAATGTCGTGGCCAAAAATGCTGAAAACAATCCACATCAGGTCCACACAACGTAACAACAACAACATGCGACAAAACAAAAGACTAAAACAACAAAAAACAACAACATATTGGAAAAGAGTTATAAGACATCCTTCAGTGAAAAAAAAGTTTCTGTGCCCATTGCAAATATTTCTCCTTTGTGAGCATTAGTGAGGTGACCTGACTAGAGCTTGCCTCACACCTGCAGGCCTTTAGAGCAGTGATTGCCAATTGCTGAGTCAGGACAAAAAAGTAGGTCAGGACTGGGCAATTTTGAGTGGGTTGCAGAAAAGTAGCCCAAAATTATATGTGGGTGCTCAGTTTACAACATTACTAACTTACATTTTGAGAGACATCTTCACTGAACAAGAAGGCAAGCTCAGGTGCTGTTTTTTTTCTTCGATTGTTTTATATCTATGGTGCTTTATGCAAATAGTTACTGCAATTATGGCATAACCACTGCATTAGCGTTAGTTAGTGACACACTGTGGCACTTAATGACTTTTTATATAATATATTCATAATAACCCCCCCCCCCCCCCCCCCCAATTTTGCTGCTGTAGACTGCAAATTTCCCCAGTGTGGGACAAATAAAGGTTATCTAATCTTTTCTTTGTACAAATTCGGGTTACGTCGCCACCGTGGAAGCAGTAAGTAAAACGCACATCCTCAGTTGGACTCGCCTTTTATCTGGAAAATAACATTTTGACAGGCATAGGTCAGAAATATTATTCCTTGGGGTGTAAATTTCAGCAGCGTTTAAACAGCCTCTCACAAAAAATGCCACTGTTTTTTTTTGTAGCATAATTTAGATTGTTAACATCATTATGGTTGTATTCTTCCATCCATCCATCCATCCATTTTCCGAACCGCTTCATCCTCACTAGGGTCGCGGGGGGTGCTGGAGCCTATCCCAGCAGTCTTCGGGCAGTAGGCGGGGGACACCATGAATTGGTTGCCAGCCAATCGCAGGGCACACAGAGACGAACAACCATCCACGCTCACACTCATACCTAGGGACAATTTAGAGTGCCCAACGAGCCTGCCATGCATGTTTTTGGAATGTGGGAGGAAACCGGAGCACCCGGAGAAAACCCACGCAAGCCCGGGGAGAACATGCAAACTCCACACAGGGAGGCCGGAGCTGGGATCGAACCCGGTACCTCAGCACTGTGAAGCCGACGTGCTAACCACTGGACTACCGGGCCGCCGGTTGTATTCTTAATTTCCTAAAAAGAAAATATTAAAAATATTGATCTTTCACTTTCCCCCCCAAAAAATCAGTGCAAGATATGAATATTTGTACATGCATCTGTTCTGTTCATCACACACACACACACACACACACACACACACACACACACACACACACACACACACACACACACAAAGAATTAAAACATCCCGGAGGTTTGTTGGTGATCTGGTGTGACAGATCAAACGTGTACTTGTATGTGGTGTGTGTTAAATTAAATGCTATATGTATTTTTAAACTGAATTAATAAATGAATACAGACTGTGAAGACAGAGAACTGTACACATCCCAAGGCCTGTCAACAAGACAATAAATATTACAGATGATGAAATAGCGCATCATTATTATGAGATGAGCATTTTGCCTTCATGTGGAAAATAAGCACGGGCCAAAATCCAATATCAAAAAACCCATTTCAAAATCAACTTGGCAATAAACTCCACCGAATACGTTTATAACAACAACCACAGATAAGGAAATGGCGGGGGCAAAATAGAGAGTCAAAATAAAGCAAAAACAGAGTGAAGGACCCAGTTAAACCATTGTATTTTGTCTTGGCTGTAAACCATTGTCTTATTGCAAGATCTACGCTTAAGAGTTGGCAATTTCTCCTTGAAACAACAGCCGGTGTTAAGCAGAATACTAATAGGGGCCAAAGCGTTCACAATAACTTTGAAAAGGGCAGTCAAACTTGGACAGAGAGGGAGAGAGAACCAAACACTATGTGTCGCATGTAGAATTAAAGGCATATTCTATCATAAACTTGATTCACTTTAATCAGTATTACTCACGCTTAAACTTTATATAGCAGATGATTACAAAATTACACGGAATACATAAAAAATATGCAATGAAAAGGGGGTTTATGCCTTAAAATTACAATATTAAAAGTGGAAACTCCTGTGCCAATGTCTCCAAAATATTGGTAAGTAAGATATTGGAAATGGACCAGTGGGTACTCTGGTTTCCTCCCACATTCCATTGCAGGTTAATGGAACACTCCAAATTGTCCCTCAGTGTGATTGTGAGCGTGAATGGCTATTTGTCTATGTGTGCCTTGCGATCGGCTGGCAACGAGTTGAGGGTGTGCCCCGCCTTCTGCCCAAAGACAGGTCAGCATGAGGCAGTGCATGCTCAGAGCATATTTCCGAGAACACCCACGATAAGGGACAGAGAATATTTAGCTCTTGTTCTCGGCTTTTGTAAAACACATTTCCCAAAACATTATATTTAGGAATGACTTATGTGTTTTTTTTTTTTCATGATGCATTTTTTGACTGGTGCGATAGATACTCCAGAGCGACTTATAATGCAAAAATACGGCCCATCATTGGGCAGTCCAAGCTCTTATAGTGTGGGGGAGAGGCAACGCAAGCCAGGTGCGCAAGTGCGTCACTGGGCATTGTTTTAGCCATGCCCCGCATCCCGTAAAACTGAAATAGTTCAAATCAGTTTAACCCATTCGGGGACAGCGGTTACTACAGTGGACAGCTTACGATGTTATCAGGTTCCAGGGTGGATGAAAGGGTTCAGGTTGTACGGTATCTCCACAATGTCTTTGCACATTTTCATCAATTATCTTCAATTTTGTACAGTGTCATGGAATTGAAAAACACATCTCTGAATTCACCTTATTGGGTCTTTCTGTCAACTTGATCAGAGTATTTTTCATAACTACAAATAAATAACATAAAATCATACAATAATAAGTAATGATCCACAGAGTTGGGAATGTTGTGAGGCAGTGTTACGGAGGCACATGCTAATGCACTGCACTTATTTTTTTCAGTTAAATACCTTGGCTGATTTTATTGGACACTCATAACTTGTATAAAATGTTGTCACTGTGATTAATAGTACAAAATAGTTGATGATGATGATGATGATGATGAAGATAATAGAAATTGTTTCAGGCCGAAGGCCCCCCCCCCAATGTTATGATCTCAGCAGTTTAGTTTGTTAAGTCTCTGAATGAGAATACTTTATTGATCTCTTGGGGGAATTTGCCTTTGAAGCAATCAGGGTCAACCAGGGATTTATTGGTGCAAGTAGCTTTGTGGGGAAGAGCGGCCATAAGAGTGCATAACTCACGAAGGCACTGCAGTCTTTGCAGTGATCCTTGTCTGATTTTAAAAGCACAGGACTTGTTCTTTCCTCCTCTTTTTTGCTGCTGCTGCTGCTTTTCTCATTTGAGGAGTATTCCCATTCCAAAAATAATATGGGAGGATTTGAAACACATTTGCTACTCTGCCGCCCCGTTCACCCTGCCCTCTTGGCATCGAAGTGTCACGATGGAGCCATCGTATCCCTGTACTTCCGTGGCTAAAGTGCATTTCAACCAAAGTGTTGTGGATATGTCCATTCGGATGTGTGGCAACAACCAATTGCTTTCAACACAATGGTGTGCGAGCAGCTGAGTCCCGGGTGTTAAACCCCCCCACTCTGTAACTCTGGTTACGTCTCTAATACAAGGTCAGACACTGGAATATTTGCAGGTCGACTCCATCTCACCCTTCCGCACTACCTAACATACAGAACAGTGAGCCTTGAAAGGGGAAGCCGTTTGCCATTTGATGGCTGAACCAGTTACTGTGACCGGAAATGGAGATAGTCAGTGAGGTCATGGCGCTGTGCCTGATGGGGTCGGTTGCTTTTCAGGGGGTGGACAGTTATTATCCAGGCAATGGCGAGATTGTTGCAGGTATTCAATAAATATGAGATGGTTGTGCGTTTACCCTTCGATCAAACAAAAATGACCACCTGAAGAATTATTGAAGCCGCAGGAATCCACCTCAGCTGGTTGAGGCAGTACAAATCCAGAAAATGAAGCCTATTTGGTGCGCTTCAGTTGCGCTAGCTTGTATTTATCCTCATTTGTGTGAAAATGCAGAGTACCAGGTCAGCTGCTGAAATAACTGTCAAAATGGTTCATATAATCTCATAAGAACATGTTTGTTGTTTTCAGGAATGAAAGGAAAAAAATAAAGAGATGTTGTTTAATTCAGTCATTCATTTTCCGAACCGCTTTATCCTCACTAGGGTCGCGAGGGGTGCCGGAGCCTATCCCAGCTTTCTTCGGGAAGTAGGCGGGGGACACCCTGAACCTGTTGCCAGCCAATCGCAGGGCACACAGAGACGAACAACCATTCACGCCCACACTCACACTTAGGGACAATTTTGAGTGTGCAATCAACCTGCCATGCATATTTTTGTAATGTGGGAGGAAACCGGAGTACCCAGAGAAAACCCACGCAGGCCCGGGGAGAACATGCCAACTCCACACAGGGAGGCCGGAGCTGGAATTGAACCCAATACCTCTGCACCGTGCTAACCACTGTTGTTTAATTTCTCATTATTTTCCAGGAAGCTATTAGAAGTGCCAACTATGTTTTTATCCGCCGTGTCCTGATCTACTCCAAGGTTTGTTTTGCTTCCTGTCAGGTGGCACATTCCGGAATAAATTTTTTTGGTTTCCTCTCGTCAGCGAGCAGTGGGAGGTGGAGCTCGACTTTTTGTTTGGTTTACTTTTTGCTTAGTTTTTTTCCCCCCCTACTAAGTTGATTAACTTGAAAATGTAATTTGTAAAATGGACTGTTGTTGCGCTCCGCAAGACTCCATGCCTGCTTTGTAGTCTGAAAAATTTACTAATCATGACACAATGGTTTGTTTGTTTCCAAGGTTGCTTTCATTTCTGTTAATTTTTATGGAAAATGCTAGGGCTCGGGCTCATCACCAGTCCAAGGTGTACCCCACCTCTCGCCCACAGTCAACTCGGATGGACTCCAACTCATTTGCCACACTAATTAGAAAATGGATTGATAATAATTTTGCCTCGATTGAGTATTGCCTCTCAACGTGTTTGTGTATGGACACAACCATGTTTCATCCTGTGGTGTTGAGCTGTCATTTGCATGCAGATCGTCTCCCATTGATAATTACTGCACAGCCCTGAGTTATATCAACATTGTAAATACAAGTACTCAAGAGGCTCATTTGGTCATTACACAAACCATTATGTACAAATGAAGAGTGACTCCTCACTGCGAGTTACTCCAACGGTGCTTTTACACACTTTACCGATTGTGTCTGTATAATCAATATTCTGGCTTTCCATTTGTTAATCTGAACATGGGCGGCCCGGTAGTCCAGTGGTTAGCACGTCGGCTTCACAGTGCTGAGGTACCGGGTTCGATTCCAGCTCCGGCCTCCCTGTGTGGAGTTTGCATGTTCTCCTGCGTGGGTTTTCTCCGGGTACTCCGGTTTCCTCCCACATTCCAAAAACATGCATGGCAGGCTGATTGTGCACTCTAGATTGTCCCTAGGTGTGAGTGTGAGCGTGGATGGTTGTTCGTCTCTGTGTGCCCTGCGATTGGCTGGCAACTGATTCAGGGTGTCCCCCGCCTACTGCCCGAAGACGGCTGGGATAGGCTCCAGCACCCCCCGCGACCCTAGTGAGGATCAAGCGGTTCGGAAAATGGATGGATGGAATCTGAACATGAGCCATGGTAAATATCTATTGACTAAAAAGGTCGAACTGTTTTATTATAGCTCCATGGTTAAATGTCCTTTGAGTTTTGATCATGGTGACAGTGTAGCAATGCTGAAAGAGCTGTTTATGGAAAGTACAATACTGGATGTATAGTACATTTGATGTACTATAGTTGAGTTGTTGAAAAGAGTAATCATCATCCTTTTCTGATAATCAACAAGCCTTTGATGTGTCAGATCTCGTGTGCATGTGAGAGAAAGAAAGCAGAATGATTAGAACGCACTGACACCTCGTACCAGACTCGGAGGCCTCACATAACAGCTGCCGGGGATGTACACGTGCACGTGTTTTTGTTTAGTTCTTTTGGGAGCAAACTGTCCACCTTGATACTCGCCTCCCTAACCAACTCAAACATTCTAAAAGTAATATAAAACAATGTATAACCTGTTAAACCTTCTTTGGTAGCAATAACCCCTATAGGGAAGTCAACCCCAAAAAATTTTCTTTACAGTAATATGCTCTATTGCACCTCCACAAGTCTAATCACATCATTCTGCTGAAGAGTGTGGTTGTGGAATATGAGTTAAGCAGCAAAATCCACCAGTTTTTATCTATCTCGGGGGCAGCCATTTTGCCATTTTCTGTCATCTGAAAATGGCATCACAGTTGCTCAGGGCTCAGGTAACGACCAATCATGGCTCGCCTGTTTTCTGAAGTTGAGCCATGATTAGTTGACACCGATCACGTTCATGATTTCTCAATAATGTGGAAACAGATAAATATCAGATGCAGCACATTATTTTCAGGAATCTTTGCCACTGGGGTTTACATTTTCAAATGAGCAATTCAACAACATGCGTAGAAAATAATCTCCCATCACTGGTGAGCTATTTGTAGAACAGGCCTGCGGGCAACTCATGAGGTCCTTGGGTACTAGATGGCGGCTGCAGGCACCACTTTGGTGAACCCCAATGTAGCTTGTTTGGCCACCATGTGCATGTCTAATGTTGCTCACCAGGGCCCATTGAACGTTCAGGGGAGTGTGTGAAAGCTCAGATTCATGAAAATTCAGAGGTAACATTACCCTGGTGATACGTGAGACACTCAAGGCCGAATCTACAAAAAATGACCGGCCGCTGATAGCACCTTTAATTGCTCTTCATGTGCACCCTCAGTTTGCTACTTCTTTACGTCCTATTTACAAAGGACATTGCGCTAATGACATATCAATGCAAACACACCCACATAGTTTGACAGCTGACACCCCCCCACCCTAACTGCACACATGGTAAAGTATAAATGCAGGCTTTGCACCAAGAACATCGTTGCAGAACATCCATCCATCCATCCATTTTCTGAACCGCTTTATCCTCACTAGGGTCGCGGGGGGTGCCGGAGCCCAGCTGTCTTCGGGCAGTAGGCGGGGGACACCCTGAATTGGTTGCCAGCCAATCGCAGGGCACACAGAGACGAACAACCATCCACGCCCACACTCATACCTAGGGCCAATTTAGAGTGCACAATCAGCCTGCCATGCATATTTATGGAACGTGGGAGGGAACCGGAGCACCCGGAGAAAACCCACGCAGGCCCGGGGAGAACATGCAAACTCCACACAGGGAGGCCGGAGCTGGATTTGAACCCGGTACCTCAGCACTGTGAAGCCGACGTGCTAACCACTGGACTACCGGGCCGTCGTTGCAGAACAATGGCAGTTAATTCATATCACTCAACTTAACACGCGCCTAATTTCACATGACGCGTCTTGTACAGTATATGTCAGAGCATTCACTAACATCGTTTTGGCAATGCATTCGCTCTCTAAAAGAGACTTCCACTATGTAGCGCCACTTTCTGCTTTTACAGTACAGTACAGTGTGTATAAAATTAAGTTAAATATTTATTTTTGAGAGGATATCTGTACTCTGATTACAGAGGACACTTCATGTTGATAATTCTTTTTATGTGCACAATATTTTATTTATAAATGATGATTTATTTCTTATATATATGCATTTTCAAATAGTCCCACAGGTACCACTACAAATGGAGCTCTTATCAGACATGATATGTCCATCCATCCATCCATTTTCCACCGCTTTCCTCACTAGGGTCACGGGGGGTGCTGGAGCCTATCCCAGCAGTCTTCGGGCAGTAGGCGGGGGACACTATTGGTTGCCAAATCGCAGGGCACACAGAGACGGCCCACACTCACACTCACACCTAGGGCTCCAACTGTTGCAAACTAATCGAAATCACTGTGACACGTGCTTGACTTGATTAAGTCTCTTTTTCTTTTCTTTTTTAATCTAGAAATAGGGGGTACCTTGCTCCAAAAATATTTTCTAGGGGGTAAATCAGTGAAAAAAATTGAGAGCCACTGGTTTAGAGCAATGCACCCAGACCCATGAAGCGCACAAAGAATGTTCTGGTTTTCGTTTTTGTTTGTTTGGTTTAGTTTTATTATTCATCTTTTTTTGTCTTCGACTTTCTCCCTTTCATAATTTCTCTGCTGTAAATTGGGAATTTCTCCACTGTGAGACAAATAAAGGTTTTCTTATCTTATCTGCCCTCATAATAGCTGGCCAGTAGTGCTGGGGAACATCCAGGCGCTCTTTTGCAAAATTAAAACATGTGGCAATTTTTATTCAGATAGCAATATCTTCCACTGTGCTGCCAGCTCAATGACATCTTTTCTTGTTTAATGTTTTATTCAAAGTACATTTGTCAACAGATGTTAACATGAGCCCGAGACTTCCAGAAGAAGCAGACTGACCCTCTAGGATTTTTCTTCACACCTTGAAGAATTCTGTGCTGGGCTTCTGCAGTCAATTTCACAGGGCAGACACTCCTAGGGAGAGGCGCAACAGCGCTAAACTTTATAGACAATTTGTTTTATGACGGACTGATCAACATCAAGTCGCCCTTTTCAGCTTCATGCAAGTTAATTCTGAATTCTAGGTCATTGGAGAGCTCTTTTGTCACGCAATACTTCTTGAGATGACACAAATCAAAACAGGAGTTTCTTTTATGCGACGGGGCAGCTTTAACCAACATTTCCAATCATGTCACATTGATTGGGCTCTAGGTTGGTTGAGCCCTGACTCTGATTTGCTTTTGGAGTGGTCAATAGACAAGTTTCTTTTCCCCCACCTTACTCACCTTACTTATTTGCATGCTGTGTTCAGTAAAAAAATTGAAACATAGGTTGTTTTTGTGGTATTAGTTCAACCAGACTCTGTTCCATCCTATCCAAATATCCAACAGGATAGATAGATAGATAGATAGATAGATAGATAGATAGATAGATAGATAGATAGATAGATAGATAGATAGATAGATAGATAGATAGATAGATAGATAGATAGATAGATAGATAGATAGATAGATAGATAGATAGATTGTGCATAGATTAGCTGCTCTGGACTAATAGCTGCTGCTCTCCCCATTATAAAATAGAGTATTCTCGATATAATAAACCCATCAGTAGAGGCTTTCCGTAAAACAACAATGCCGAATGCAGCCAAGTAAGTTGTACTCCTAAGTGTACTTGAATGGCCACTGAGTGTATATGTGTCTACAGCAAATACATATTTCTACAACTATGTTTAGCCTTTCAAGAATAGATTTGGTGCACGTGGTCAACAGACAGAACTGTTGCATGCTGTTTTCCCCCGTACAAATGAGATGCAGATGTACCTACTTAAGTGGCCAGTTACTCGTTACCTCTGCGTCCAGATGCAAATAATGAGCGCTTTTGGGACGCAAGGACATTTCTCAGTCAACGATCGCAGTTTGATAATCGCCGCCATTGTTGTTTTGATCTCGCATTAAGTAATCTCGCGTGGCGAGATTTCCGTTCTCGCGAGACGAGATTGGCGAGATCAGCCGTATGCCTGAATTATTATAATTAAAATTTTTGCAGAATTTGTTTGATAAGAAATAAACCTATTATCAATGTATATTGTTGTTGTTTGTGTTATTATCATATGCAATTGAATAAGTAGACCATTTCAGAATTCGAAATTTGGGACTCTCTAAATGCATAATGGGACTCATACTTTTCTGATCAGCTAGTCCTTGGAACTCGCAGAGCTCAAACTGTAACATTATCACTGTACTGTATATGCATGTTTATACAAAGATATAAACAAGAGTTGCAGTTAACAGGATGCTCTGTGTCTAGAGGGACATCGACATGTGTTAAAATAGTTGTCTGGTGTCCAATTGTTGCGGAATTTGACATGGCTCTCTCTGATGGAATCCACTGATGTCAGTATACTCTGATATAACCAGAAGGGCTTTTGTTTCAATAGAAAAACCTCTTCAACTGGTAAAATCCTTGGACACGTATACACATGCTCTCATACACATTACAGGAATCATTTCATGTCATACTGAAACCCGCTCGTATAATATACGGAAATGAGCATTTTAGTAGTGCGTATGGGAGTATTTCAGCAGTGAGAGAGAGTTTTTCAGTAGAGTAGATGAGCAAAACATTCAGTGATGTGTGTGAGCATTGAAGTAGTGTGTGTGAGAGGTCATCCCAAATGATGTCCCTGCAGCTTCCCCTCGTAGACTGGGGATGCATACACGCATGCATGCACGCAGACACACGTTTACACAATTAAGCGCCAAGCAATCCTTTACTGTAGATAAATGTGTGTATGAATGGTTGGTGTTCCAAATGAAAACGGAGGACCACCCAGGCCTAGTGGTATCACCCTGCTGACCTCCATGGCTGATGGATGAAGGCTATTCACATCAAGCCTTTAACACCTTCAGTTCCCTCTCTCTACCGCCATACACACAGGCACGCACGGACACACACACACACACACACACACACACACACACACACACACACACACACACACACACACACACACACACACACTCAATAGTCAATACAAGTACTGCACAATCCCCTAAGACAAATGGACAGACTTCAAACATGCGCATACACAACCTCCAAAAACAGAGTGGGAGGCCGACTAAGAGAGAAGAAAAAGACAGGAGGTGGTTTACTCGAAAGACGTTTCTTTCTAAACAAATGCACAATCCTCATCAGGAAAGAAATACTCAGTATTATGGTGAGGACTTCATTTACCCCCGAGGGGATCATTCAGGCCCACTGTGTGTCTCTGAGTGCATCAGAATTTGTGTGTGAGTTGGGGTTGGAGGGAGCAGCGGGTTGCGAAGCTGTCAAATAGCCCCCCGCTTTTAATGGCCCAGCTGCATCATTACCTAGCACACACACACACACACACACACACACACACACACACACACACACACACACACACACACACACACACACACACAGAGCACAAATAGACTGTGGGGAGAGGAGGAGCATATAGACAAGTCTATCAAACTAAGTATGAAGAGAGGAAGGGGGCACTTGTCATTAACCAGCATGTACTCTGGAGTTGGAAGACAAAAGTAGCATGGAACAGAGAGAGGGCCACCGCACACAAGCATCAAATCTACATTGCAAGGCAAAAATCAGCGTGACACAAAAGCACAGGAGGAAGAATTATAACAGCGCCCTGTCATGAAGAGTGAGCTCTAACAATGCCAGGTGTCTGAGTATATGTTACATCATTCTAATGGAAGGTAGATGTCAAGATGACATGCTGGTGGAATATTCGGGTGTGCTTCAGCAGGGTGTTTTTATGTGCGCACACACACTCTGACAGAAACATAGTATCCAAAACCACAACAGTGTTATTATGTGTGGCATAGATTAAAATTTGACAGCAATCTAACTACTATTAATTGAATAAACATGTTTTTTAAAGGTGCTTTTCTTGGCACTCAAGGACAGAGTATAACATGCGCGAGAATGTCACGGTACCGCCAAACTTTGAAAGTCTTGCGGTGAATTATTGCGGAGTGAATTTGAAACATCTGCAAAAAGTCATTTGGCTCTTGCCATGTCTTGGTCAAGCAGAGAAAGTCCATCTTATGGTCAATGATGAGGTCCTGGATAAAATGAACCTTAACTCATTCAATTCCTGCCATTTTCACTGGAGCAACCTCCTCAATCCCAGCGTTTTACTGGAGTTTAACTGATCTTGCAAGGCCCACAGAATATTTGGTTCTAATGCTATACGTATAAACATGGAGCCTACCAAAAAAAGGTTTGGACTCTCTTCTTTCAGCAGAAAAAAAAATGTTTCTATCTTTTTCCATTATTCAGAAATCGGCATTACAAAATGGCTAAGTTTCATGAAAATGGCGATTCCTGGGCAAAAAACGGAGAAAAAGAGCTTTTTGTAAAAGCATGTGTTTCAAGCACGTGAGGTACCACTGCCACCTACTGGTTGCTCTTTTACATGATTTACAATACAAACAGCTTATTCTTATTCACAGATTGCATCAGACCCTCCTCCTCTCTATGACACAAAAAAAGACTTAGACGTACAAGTACGTCCTTGGTGGTCGGGGCCTAATTTAAAAAAGACGTGCAAGTACGTCTTGTGGAATGAAAGAGTTATTTGTCAGTGAGTAGATGTTGAGCTGAGTGAAGTTAAGTGAGGTGTTGTCAGTGCCGATGGAGGTGTTAGCCAGCCAAACTAGGCTTGCCGGTGGAGCGAAGGAGGCAATGAGTGTGGACCAGATGGATTTTGTGTTGAGCTGTCATGGTGTTGAGCTGTCATGGTGGAAATTCAGGCGGGACCCTCAGTGGATTTATCGGTGACAGGGCTAGATGGCAATGTCTGGGTGGTGGTGGAGAGCCACCGGCACAGATCCAGGCAGGTGACAGTGCAGCCGGAGTAGGTAATCGGCTAAATACTACAGCTATCCCGCCACTGGCAGGTGAACAGGTCGTAGAAAACAGATTCACATGATCCACATGTATGTCCTATAATCCCACATCGTGGTAGCGTTTTCAGCCTCTCTGCCTAGCTTCTCTTTGCAATGTTAATTTGCTTTGTCAATTGGGTTTGGGCGTGTTTGTACAGTGCCCTAGCCCCACTTCTTAAGGCGGCGTCTTTTGCTTTTCTGAGTTGCCTGAGTTTGGCAGTGAACCACGGCTTGTTATTGTTGATGGAGCGGAAGGACTTTGTTGGTAGACACATTTCCTCACAGAAACTGATGGATGATGTTACAGTGACTGTGTATTTATCCAGGCTACTGGTTGACAAATTTCAAAGACGCCCCGGTCAGTGCAGTCCAAGCATTCTTGTAGTGCCAGCTTTGTTTCATTGGTCCACCTCTTCACAGTCTTGACAACTGGTTTCGCACATTTGAGTCTGAGCCTGTATGTAGGGATGAAGTGTATAAACAGTGATCAGAAAAGCCCAGTGCTCTGTGGGCAATAGATCGTGATGAGTCTTTAAGTGTCATGTAGAGTGTTGTCTTCTCTGATGAAGCAATCAATGTGCTGCTTATATCTGGGAAGTTCATGGTAAAATTGTGCTCTATTAAAATCAGCCAAGATGATGAGGGGTGATTCTGGATGCTTTAGTTCGAGTGTGTTTACTTGGCCAGCCAGCGTTTGTAGCCCTCTGTTCACATAAGATTGCAGTGGGATGTAAAAACCTGCGAGTATGAAGGAGGAGAACTCACGTGGTGAGTCAAATGGCTGACAGTTTAGAAACAGCGACTCCAAGTCCGGGCTGCAGTGGATTTTGAGCTTCATGACATCAGTGCACCATTCATCGTTGATATAGAAGCATATTCCACCACCTTTTGATTTACCCGATAGCGCCATGTCGCGGTTCGCTCAGTGGAGACGGAAGCTGCGTAAGGTGAAGCCTGGTGTCCGGGTGGTTTCGGGGAAGCCGAGCGCAGCAGAATGTGCAAAGGTTTCATTGGTCCTTGTGAGAAGAAGAAATTCATCCATCTTGTTTGGCAGAGAATGTAGATTAGCAAGGTGGATCGATGGGAGCGGGTTTTGAAATCCACGCTGGCGAAGCTTGACTAGCATGCCAGTTGGTTTCCCCCTCTTCCGGCAGCGTTTCCATCTGTACAGGGTTAGTACAGGGTTAGGCTCCGAAAAACCTTGTGGGTTTGTGTGTGTTGGTGAAAAATGTCTGAATGCAGACTCCCTAATGTCTTCTCTTGAGTAAGCAAGTGGCCTAAGGTTGCCAAAAATGAACGAAAATGACAAACAAAGACAATAGCCCTGCCATTGCTAGCACTGGCAGAGCCATGGGTGTCCCTTTTGGGATCACCCCCAAGACTGTCCCCCTGTGGGACAGAGTGTAAGGGAAAGGTATTTGGACTAACGTCCCCAAAAGGGACACCATTGGCAACATTAGGGAGCACCAAAACCTCTGGGTCTGGCCGTGCAATGGAACTCGTAACTCGTGCCGACCCCATCTTGATAAAGTCCTACTTGTATGATGCATGCAGAATCAGCGAGACTACCCATTTCCATGTCACTCCTATTCACTCAGTTTTTCTTGACTTGTCCTTTTCTTTTCCATATCTCGCCAGAGCTTCTTAGTTGAGCTCAGATTGTAGTATACAAGACACATACTTGGGTGGTGGGAGTTTGGAAATGAGGCTTGTTTGCATTTAGACACCGCTCTCTGGGCACTTGGTAAACTTGATGAGAGGAGGGAGATGGGGGTGGAGGAGGGAAGTGGGCACAGAGAGAAAGAGAGAGAGAGAGAGAGAGAGCGAGAAGACACTGGATAATATAAATTCATTATGTAAATCCACAGCTCAAATAAATTGACAGGTGGGTATTACACCCAAGAGAAGGCGAATCAAGAGCATGAAAGCATTAGTCCCACTCACCCTTGACCTCCACCCTGGACCTGCTCACCGAAGTGTGCCTGTTATGCATACTAATGACTCAAGAGAGGCCGTCCTAACAGCAACACTGCAACAGATGTTGTTTTCTTACACTGGTAGCTGGAGACTCTTTCATCCTTGATCTAACCAGAATGTAAACTATGCTGACAGGAAAACACTTGAGGTGTTCCTTGCTGGTGGTACCAGGTTGCGCTGGCACCACTGGAGACAAGTCTTTCTTCCAATAGCTGATCATGATTATTTATTTGGAGACAGAAATTAAACATGTTCGGTGACAGTAGGTACATTGCCAACATGATTTTAATTTTTTATTATTATTATTTTTTTTAAAATTTCAATAGGAAAGAATGACTTAAAGTTGCTTAAAGAAATCCAACACCCAGGAATTTTCAACAAGGTCCTGCTTTTCCTCAAAAACACTTGACATAATCACAGTGAGGTTCAAATCTGGACTTTGACAAGTTCATGTCATAAACATCCATTTCTATTGAGCCATTTTGTGTTGGAGTGTCGAATGTGGTGAAGATACTTTACTGTCAATTAGTATATAAATAGTGCATCAACTTTATCTGTTAGCATTATATCTACAGCATAAGAGCTTACATGTTTGTGCTTGCACGCAACCCTAACAAGTACAAACGAAATGGATGGTTGGAAGGATGGCCGAAAACACAGCATGCACTGTTTTGTCAATTGGCCTGTGGGTCAAACAGGATCTCCATCCAATCAACTTTTTCAAATGTGTTTACCCTTACTGAAAAATGGGCTGAAAAAGCTATTTTACCTTCACATTGATTTTTCTTTTTTTTTGGTGTTCCAACAAATCTATGATGAATGTCTTTATCATGTCAAGGCTGTTAAAAGTCAATAATCTTGTTGAATACAAACGATCGTTTGTACTATTTAAAGCAGTGGTGTCAAACATACGGTCCGGGGGCCGGAACCGGCTCCCAAGGAGGTTCGATCAGGGCCGCAGGATCATATAAAAGTGAAAAATGCATAAAAGACACGGAATGAATATTTTTAATAATGTGCAATTCATGGAGTATCCGCTAGGGATCACACTGTTTCGATCAGAGTAGAAGACAACAGCAGCGCAGGCTCAGTCTGTCACTGAGACAGACACAACACAGCAGACGCTATCAAGGACATGTGAATACTTTATTCTTAATTATCCTTAAATTTCAAAATTTTCTTGATGTTCTTGTGCTTCTTTAGATCAAAACAAAGGAAAGACATATTATTTTGGTTATTTATAGCAGAGTGTGGTATCATTTTAATGGTCCGGCCCACTTGACATCTACTGAGGCCGTATGTGGCCCACGATGTGAAACGAGTTTGACACCCCTGATTTAAAGCATTCAACACGTTATTACTGATCAAACTGCAACTGTATTTCACAATAAGAGAGCGAGTTCAAAAATTGGAGGGTATGGAGATGTAGTCTGCGTTTTAGCAACAAGTTCCAGCTCCCTGCGACTCTGAACAGGATCGAAAATGAAAGGATGGAGGGATCCACTTCATCAAATCTTTCTTTCAAACTCAACAAGCAATCTGAGGGAGGAAGAGGTGTCACGAGTGAGCAATCACATGACAAGTATGATGGTAGTCATGGTCATAAGCATTTAATTGGCCCAGCAGAATTCCAGACAGGCGCCACTTAGTGCTGACCTAAACACTTTTGGCGGGGTGGGTGAGTGGGCGTGACTTTAAGAAGCTTCAAGGCCAATTGCTGGTTTGAGCTAAAAGGAAAGACAAGTGCAAGAGACAAACAAGTACCTATGGGGAGATGACAGCAAGCACAGGCAGTAATAATGAGAAAGAGGAGTTGAACAGATGAGTGTTTATCCAGAGCTTTAGCCCAATATTTCTCTTGTTGTGTCTGCTCAGGGTAAATCCTTGAACCACATGGACAACAGGCTGCTCCACAGAGATCCTGAGAACAACTACATCAATCGGAGTCTTTCTGAGCTCGAAATGTCTCTCATTCACACACAAATGTTTTGTGCGGTGTGTGATGTTGCAGAAGTGGATCATTGTATAGTTACATTCATTGTATCGCTCGTTCAAATAACGATAATAACAATAATAATGTGTTTAATGAATTCAATTCTAAAACGATTCAGAGGGTTCAATGGACAATGTTGTCATTCATGAATGAAAAACGATGACAGCACCCGCATTTGTCTACGGACCACAGAATCTGTCACGTTACACTACCTTTGCAAACCGTTGCATAGGCGCACAGTTTAGTCAAATTTTAACCGCCAAATAGTCAGGCCCGCCAGGTGCATGTCAAATGAAAGGATAGGATTGCCAGCTCGACTGATTGTCAGGACAGAGGTGGCCACTGTGTCATATTTAATAGGTTAGAAAAATTAATTCTCATTCAAATATTCCATCCATCCACCCATTTTCCGAACCGCTTCATCCTCACGAGGGTCGCGGGGGGTGCTGGAGCCTATCCCAGCCGTCTTCGGGCAGTAGGCGGGGGACACCCTGAATCGGTTGCCAGCCAATCGCAGGGCACACAGACACGAACAACCATCCACGCCCACACTCATACCTAGGGACAATTTAGAGTGTTCAATCAGCCTGCCATGCATGTTTTTTGGAATGTAACATGCAAACTCCACACAGGGAGGCCGGAGCTGGAATCGAACCCGCTACCTCAGCACTGTGAAGTCGACGTGCTAACCACTGGACTACCGGGCCGCCTCATTCAAATATTATATATGACCAAACTTGCTCAAGGCTGAAACATGCAATGATTGTACTGTCTGGGAAAGTCAATTTTATAAAGTATTCTTATACGGCAGCTCTTAATACATAATGTGGTATCACCCGGGAAAAAGAAGTTACTGGGCAGTGTAATGCTGCAAGTTTTGGGATGTCATTTTACACCACTAAATCCAATTTTTTATGCAGCCTCCTTTATCTCCATGACGATAAATCACCTTTCCACTTCAAGATAAAAGTATCACACTATCTGCTCTTCTTTCCCAATGATGTTACAATCTACTCAAAATGCAGTTAGTTGCCAAACACAAATTCTGTACTTTGCACTCCAAAAAAGGCAAAGGTCAAAAGGTTACAATGACATATTTGAGTTCTGCAGGGGGAGTTTCATTTGCATTTGAATAAAACAAGAGCCAAAAGAACAATGGCAATAATAATTTTGATAATAACATGCCACAAATCCTAACTATGATAGGAAGAGTTTCAAGTTACTGTCGGCACAGAATTAGACTGTCGCTGGACAATTTAAAACAACGTCATTCCTTGCTCTTGCTCATTTTGAAAAGCGATGTTGCTACAACTAATACTACAAGTCTTGTGCTCGAGCCGTGATGGAGCGCTGCAGATCTGACATATTGCTGGCTGCAGCTCTGATGCTTTGATTCGACTGCAAAGGTAAAAATGGGCCGATCAGGGCTCCTCCTTCCAGGCTTTGGAATCCAGTGGACTGGATTTGACACGGCTTTCTTCCTTGCTTCTTGTACTGTGGCAAGAAAAAAATATTTATTCTCTTTGTGTTTTACTCTGAGAGTTTTGGAATTCCCGAGAAGTTGATGGACTGATCAAATTTACTTCCTGCAACAAAACCATTACTCTGCTATAATGAACTCATTATTATGCACGGATCGTCACTGTAGTTCATTACATACTGAATTAGCATCACATTATGGGCATTTACATCTCAGTAATATCAGCAAAAAGGCTCTGCCGAAGCTCCATAAAGTAGTCTGCTAGAGTAATAATCAGAGCAAACAAAAGGAAATACGCAGAATGTAAATCAGTCATACTGTATGTGTGAGCGACATAACAAAAAAAAACATGCCTTGAAAATGAAGAGGAAAAGGAAGATAAACCTCAACCAAATCAAAAGGAAAAAGAATGAGAAACTATCTTTCTTCACCCAATTTGCTTTGGCACCTTATGCAAGCACAGGAGAAAATCTTCATTGAAACGTTGTCAAAAATAGTGTTGTACTTTATTGGATGAGGGGAAGTTTCTTATCAGTCATGCTCAAAAAGCCTGTCTAAGTAATTGGAAATACTTCAGTGGGGTAGTCGGTGGCAAACCTGTATGGAAATCAATGTCCCACACAACAAACTCACACGCATTCTGGAGGCTTTTTCGATATCAATCACAATCACACTGGACTGAATCGATTGCTAAGTCCCTAATATAATATAATATATTCATGTATATTCTGCTAAGCCTTAAGAGGGTCACAGGCATCTGGAGCCTCTCCCAGCTGACATTAGGCAAGAGGCAAGGATCTATGAACCAAAACCCACAGACAGACAGACGGTGTAGAAAACGTTTTCTTTATTAATATCAAAAATAAAAGTTATTTGTTTAAATCTTGGGATAAATATCCGCCAATAGCGTTAGGGTTAAGTAAGCGGTCCGCTGTATATGCAGACTGAGGAAGGAAACAAAGAAAGAAAGACAGAAAGAAAAATAAGCTGATACTTCCACAAGCTGACTGACCAAGGTGAACGAGCAACATGTCGAATTCACCCCAGGGTCTCAAATGCAGAGATGGGAAATCCAGGTCCAGAAAATAAAAAACCTGCGTTCTGCCTCAGTTTTGCTTCAGCCACAGGTAGTTCTACTCAACCGGAAGGTAAACCAGCTTGTTTTCATCTCTGCTCAAATGGAACTAATGCCATAAAACACACACTTGATCACTTAAGACATCCAAAGGGGTCTTCCCTGTTCTTTGGAGAGAAGCAGACATTATTGCGGTGAACCTGTTGCAGAAGTAATAGCAGTAAAAGCAACAGAAATATTTTCCCTGATGAGTCATCTTGGCAGGTGAAGGAGAGAAGAAATAAGTTCCTGCAAGAAAAAAATGTAATGCTAGCACTGACGGGTTTGTCGCCAAACGGTCTCAGCTTCATTGCTTTTGGTCTGCAGACAACTTGTACCGGCAACCTTCACCACCACACTGAATAAGACCACCACGGAAGCCTCCCGGTAATCTTGTTAGGGCCAGACACAACCATGCCATATTTACAAAAGCATTGCCTGGCACTCTGTCATTTTTCTCTCTTTCTTGCCAGGTCTTTGTACCGGCCCACGCGCATCCTTGTGTAGTCAGTACTGCAGAGATCTGAGATGTTGATAGAGAACTAAAAAGTCCCCCTGCCACAATCTACCAAAGTTACAAAACCTAAAACTGAAGAACAGAAATGCGATATTTCAACACATTCTGCAAGTACTCTGATTAAATATGCAGTTTGAAATGTGATAACCTTTTATTTGTATAACATTTTATCACCAACAGAAAATGTACGTTTCACTAGCATGCAAAGAGCCGCACCACGCAAGAGAAACATGCGAGTTAAAGGGTGTGTCTGTGAGCTGAGTTCGGATGGTTTGATGTCAGAAAGCAGCAAGTTTCCCCAAATGAGTTGTTAAGGCCATATTTTACTCTGTCCCCAATGTGATTTAAACCATCAAACATTGAGTCCAATTTGTTACATTTGTTGAGTAAGAGTAGTTAAGCTTCCGGATTTCACTCATGACTAATAAAACTCATCAGATCTCATACTTTACTGTATACGATCAACTGAAAACTACGCTCTGACGTCAACTGCCCAAGAGCTCAAAGGGCAGACTTGAGGCACTGACTGGAAGCGAAAGTGGAAGAAAATATGGAGTAGTTGGAGCAACTTATATCTGTACTTTTCCAAAGTCAGGCTCCCGTGCAAGGCTTTCCACACCAAACTCAGCCAAGTGTGCCTTTATAAACCTTGCTTTGTGCACTGAGGCACACGCATGTTTTCTGTCATTCTGTCAGAAACAGGCCGTCCCAAAACCGCTTCCACAAAGTTGTAGAAAATGTTACAGTTCTATGAAGAATTAAGATTCCAGGATTAAAAATAAGGGTCTCACGTAACTCTTTATTGATTCCTTAATAGTTGATTAAGTGTGCCTTGATACTGGGGCTCAGAGAGCCAACAATGAATCGAGTTATAAAATGTCAATGCACCGCAGCACGTCAACCTCCAACATGATGCCTTTGTTCGAAATGTGGGAGTAGCTTTGTAGCTTCTGCTACAGTGAAACTCCTCTCCAACGAAATCATGTTTGCAGCAAGACATTTTTCACAACAGGGGACTTTTCACTTGAGCAAATTTTATCTCAGATGTAAACACACACACACACACACAAAACGTATATGTGTACCGTACTCTTTATTTTTATTCCAAAAGTGCATAAGTATGAGCATACACTTATTTGACACTTCATATAGCCAGTGTAGAAAGAAAAAAAACGGGAAAGGAATATAGAAATTTACAGTCAGCATTCACTTTCACTTACATTAATTTCTTGCATAATGTCTTTTACTTTGCTTCCTTCATCTTTCATTTTGATCACTTTTACCCTGTCTTCAAGCGTCAGAGCTCTTCTTAACTCCTTGGCATGCAAAGGTCCGTTTTGTAGCCATTTTAGCAATGCAACGTTCGTGCGTCTCAAACTATCAATAACAAATACTTCCTGTACTACTGCGCATGTGTAAACCAGTGTGGTGGTTGCTGTTGCCGTTTCGGAGCGAAGCAGTAGGAGTCGCTGTGGCAGGCTGAGGTCGGATTAAACTTTTTCGGAAGGCGTGTTTTGTTGTAGTGAACCTCGTTGCGAGGCAGAGAAAAATATTTCGTATTACGCAACAGGGGGACTTTTCGTTGTAGGGGGAGCAGAAAAGTGGGAATGGTTTTCACACTAGGGGGGTATTTTTGCCCATGCAGGTTTCGTTGGAGAGGGGTTTCACTGTATCTGGAATTTTTAGGGGTGTTTTTTTGTTTGTTTGTTTTTTAAAGCATTTAACTAGTATATTTGTCGTATTATGTATATTTTGTATATTTCAAGTTTTTGGAGTGGTATTGTTTCATTTTTTTGTCTTCTGTTAAAGTTACAGTATATAAAATAACTGACCTGTTTTGTCAATTCTTCTTATAGTAAAATATTTTGCAAATATATATCTTTGGTCACTGTCAATCTTTACAGCATATGAAACTACGGTATGCAAATTGAGACGACTATACTATTAGCAAAGATGTCATGCTGTACCGCCCCAAAAAGGGTGCAACCCAGTCTGTGCTGCTTCAGTTGGCCGCACCAATGCGACCAGTGCAAAAATGAGTGTAGAACCCTGTGACGTTCGGGTCAGAAATGAAAATCCGCAATAGTGTGAATCAGCAATAACCGAACCACCAAGTAGAAAGGGAACACGGCGTGTTATATATGCTGTATAATTTATAGCGCTGTAACCGCTATGGCAACATAGCAGGCAATCTGGATGAATAACTTTCACTGACAGTATTTATGTTATCTTCGGGTGAATAACAACTCTGATGTGATGGACATGTCAAGTAAACGACTCACTTGTGTCTGCAGCTACTCTCAGTTCGGCAAAGCTCTTCACTCCAACACATATGAACACCAACTTGATAACAACAATTAAGCAATTGCCCCGCACTGTAGGATATACCTTAGGGAAAGAGAAATGTGAAAAGAGAATGAGTGGGGACATACAGATCGAAGAAAATAGAAGTGGGGCGAGGAGTTGGATGAAGAGTAGAAAAGGGAGGAACGGGGGGTAAGCGGTGGAAAAGAGAGCGTCTAGACAGCATTCATGATCCATCTGTCTGCCACTGCCACAGAAACAGCCAGAGGCTACAACAAGATGGCCAACTCCATCATGACAGAAGCAGTTTCAACCTCTCTCATCCTTTTCCTTTCTTTTACATCCTCATTTTCTTTTCTTCTTTCTCAGACTACTGATTTCTCACTTTTCTAATCCCATGCCACTCTTCATCGTGCTTCCATCCTTTTTTTAATCTCTCCTTCTTTCCCTCCAGCACTCAGCTCTCTCTCTCTTTCCCTCTCGCTCTCTCTGGCGACACCAGAAAATTACGACGACTGTACTCTTTTCCCATAATGTTGGCTGTAGGCAATTCCAGACAGCTAAGTATTTTAAGTACCCAGCACAGGATTTTATTTAGTCGAAATGAAATGGAGTCCCCTCAACAGTCAACCTGCAATAGAGAGAATAGTCAAAAGGATATAAGTAGCGTGCAGAGAGATGAAGGGTAGTGAGAATGACAAGAAAGCAAATGAGAAGATTGAAGGGTTCGCGGTGAAACTCAAATGTGGTCGGGTGGTGGGCAGCCAATGAGCGAGGAAATGATGAGAGGAAGCTGAAGAACTTGCCGGACATTTACACACCGATCCGGTGCCAAGGATGAAAGTGCTGCTGTTAAAAGTTTTCCTCCTCCTCCTAAAAGTTGTTGAGAGGGAACGGTGCAGCACATCAAAGTAAGCTGGCAGACAGCCACTGCGCTCCAATGGCGTCCTTCAGCCTCCCTCCCTCCAATCTCACTCTCTGTGTCTCCTTCGCTCCGTTTCCATTGATTGTGGTGAGTCGAGGGACCACTCTCATCTCCCGCCCCTGACAGTGGTGCTCAGTAAGAAAAGTGGTGGGTAGCTGGGGGGGCTCATGAAAGCGGCACAGAGGTTCAAACAAAAACAGGACTGAAACTGAAAGCTTGGAAATCTTTGATGGAACATGTGTCAGACTAATATCAAAGAGTCTTTAATTCAAAGAGCAATTATTTTTACCCTCCGGCACCTGCAGCTACGTTTACCTGCTGCTGTTACGGGAGTGCCCGTTGTTCGAGCCTTACAAATCGATCCATAAAACAGGATTGAAAGCTTTTTGGGGTTTTTTTCCATAGGGAAATGTTGAATGTGAAGTTATGCACTGTCATTATAGCTATTTTAGGGTTATAGCAACATTCGTTTTTGTCCAACTTGTGGAAATAGGTTCACACCACATAATACCGTCAAGGCACTCCAGTAAGTAGCAAAAAGGAGTCCGTTTTTTTCTTTTTAAAGAACCAAGTACTGTACAGTCAAACCTCGGTTTTTGTCCATAATCCGTTCCAGAAGGCTGTTCGAAAACTGAAACCACGCTCTTTTTAAAATAAAAATGTTGACAACGAAAAGCAACACGAGGAAGCGACACTTCCTCGTCTACCCGAGGAAATGTCACTTCCTCGTGTAAGGAAGGCGAGAGGAGTCAAATGGTGCATTCAAGTGCGCTCGGTTTGTTCGAGAACCGAAATTTGTTCGTCATCCGAGGCATAAAAAACTCAAAATGTTTGGTCGAAAACCAATTGGTTGAGAACCGAGACGTTCGAAAACCGAGGTTTGACTGTTTTGCTTTTATGTAAGCCAGTCTACCAATAGGATTTAAGGACCCATTTTTATTACGTTTATCTGCCATCTTATGTTTATTCTCTTGCAATATACTGTTAGCTACGGCAACAATCCAACTGACATTATCAGGAGTACCATCAGCCATAAAACACTGATGACTGTAGCATTTGAGGGTAAATCACTGACATGCCACTAATCTTTTCATAGCCACTGGAGTGGAGAATTCCTTGAGCAAGGATGTGGAAGATCAGTACCAAGAATATGGACCGAGAGCTCTCGTTCAAGAATTTTTGCTTCCATACCTTTGGGATGAACTATGACAGAGATTGGGAATCGGTCTCTCAAGTCGATCATCGGGGACCCTGACCTAATAAATGCTTTTCCAGATTCAGAAATTTCCATGCCACTCTAAGATGTGACAAATACTTTCCATAAGGCTTTGATGCAACAATTGATTCATACACAGATACTCCCTTTATCACATTGCATCGTGATGAACCAGTTCACTTACATTACATGAAGTTCTAGAATTTTGCATGAAACAATTCTTGAATGGATGTAAATTGCACAAAAAAAACCTCTTTAAGCAAACAGAATGCAGTTTTCGCCATGCCTCGTCCCATCCGACTGTGCAAAAAGCAAGTACAGTAAACCCTCACCAAGTTGCGAGCCACCATTTGCAAATGTTTCTGCGGAACGTGAACTATTTGTTGGAAAAACATTCCTGTTCAAACCTATATGCCTTTTTTTTTTACTCTTTCTGTAATGAGAAGCCACACCTTTTCATAAGAAGTCACAACAGTTCACAAGTAAAAACCTCATTAAAACACGACTAAACATCACCCAGAGAGCAGTAGAGTTCACGTGAAAGACAAGAAAAGAAGTGTAGGCGGCATCCTGCAAAGCACTCACAGTTGAAGATCCCCGGCGGAGGGTGCTGGGTGACCATGGGGCAGTTCTCCTCATCGCTGTTGTCCCCGCAATTATTGAGCTGGTTGCAGATCAGTGAGCCCAGACGCAAACAATTCCCATTGGTGCAGTGGAACTTGCACTCTGTTCAACCAGAGGGAAGTAACGTGAAAATCAGAAAGAGCCTAACTTGGAGCAACTACCTAGAATCACTTCAAATACATTGTACTGCACTTGCAAGTGCAGGTCGACAATTGCAAACATTATAAACATTGCGACAAAAATAGTGTACTGCAGTGGCATTCCAAGGCTGTTAAACTCACCCAGTAAAATTTTGATCGAACACCAAAAAATATATCCATATACTGTATACATATTCATGACTGTCAGTGCATGTTTACATAACCAAACGTAAGAAAGTAATTTCACGAACATGGTGTGTCAGCTCTCCTCTTTCCACAAGTCTGAATGTGCAAGGTCAGGTAATTTGTTTGGACCAGTAAGCTCCAAAAAGACCTCAAGTCTGGTGCTTCGTCCACAGACATACTTTGGAATGGAAGAAATTAAACACGATAGACCAAACTGTCGTTTCATGAAACACTTTTCCCACTAAATATTTTAATTCAGGACTGCAAGTGATACATATGACCGAGCATATTTGGAGTGTATGCTGTGAACTTGCCCTTTGATCCGATAGAGTTAATTTGTCCACATGATTTTATGTTTCTTCTAATTCCCTCCAGTCACTCTCATCATTTTCACAAGAGCACAGCGAGTGGACAGATGGACGTCCCATAATTCCATGGTCATATCTGTGACTAGTAGACATTCAGTGTTGAAACCATTGCCCAGGAAGAACAGAAAAATACATTCACACAGACTTTAATAGCATATATAAATATATATCAGAATCATCTTTATTGGCCAAGTATGTAGAACACACAAGGAATTTGTCCTAAAAAATATGTGGAGCTTTGATAAAAGAAGGAGAAGAAAGAAACGGTAAAACGCCAGACTCAAGCAAGATTTTCACCAATTTTTTTGCACAGTATGTGATTATTTGCAAACACCTCAAATTCCCACCTCGCAGAACCTGCTGCTGTGGTAGACGGAGTGCTGAATATGGATATGCTGAATTTCCTCATTTGCTTGAGTGTAAATGTTACCTGGTTGTCTCAGGGGGGGGAAGCTCACTGAAAAAATGTTTTATCCTTGGCTGGAAATACCATCAAGCAACAACCTGCTCTTGTGTTTTAACGTGGTATGTTTGAGCTGTCCAGTTTTTGAGATTCGAGATTATTGAAAAGCATTCCCTCCTTCTGTCAGGTATTTTAATTTCAGTACTGCACTGAAAAAAGTGTCTTCATAAGCAACCTGTGGGCAACTGTGGGCAACTATTTCTGCCTGCAATTGCGAGCCCCGCCCCCCACCTTCAATTATGTAAAGACTACCGGAAAATACCAAGCGGTAGAAAGACTGGTAAAAGAAGAAATCGAATAAATGATCTCGAATTTGATCCTATCTTGTAAGTACACTGCAGCTGCAAAGTTGAAGACGTTTTCCCTTTGGTGAATAAGTTGTGCGACATTTTATACAAGCACTCAGGACAACCAGTTGGTCCTCAACTTGTGACCGTCCACCGTCCAAGCTTCAGGTCGCTTTCTAATGGCTAGTTTCTAATGGCACGCACACACGCACACACGCACACACGCACACACACACACACACACACACACACACACACACACACACACACACACACACATATTGACAACTCAATAGCAAATGACCCAGAAGCCAGTTTGGTTTCTATTTCTAAGGTTGCCATATAGCAAACAATCAATTTCGATTCATGCTTGCTGAGCGCTTTAGTTGTTTTTTTTTTTCTTTTTAATGTTTTTAATTTGTCCTTGGCCTAGCCGTGAAATGGACCAGAATAAAAATAACGTTCTTTTGAAATTCAGCCGCCTCTTGGGGTGGTGCACAACTCGATGGTTTATTACAGGTAATCCGCACTTAAAAGAGAAGCAGCTCCGGCGAGTTGGAAGTACAAGATGGTCTTCTAACAAGCATTTTGCAGGCCGTCTCCTTGTGGCAGTCCCTGTGATTTGCCCTTTTGGCAGCGAGCAACTTAATGATACTGCATTTTTTCCTCTTCCTCTCACAAGTACAGCTTGTTCTGGTCTAGTCTAGACAGCAGCAGGGGAGAGGGGGGTGGAGAAATGGGTGTCAATTGAGGAACAGAGATCTGATTGAAAACACAAACCAGCATGACCATTCTTTGGAAAGAGACTTTTCCCCTTTTTTCGACGTGGCAATTAGCAAAGCCTCGGTGACTTGCCCTGTCTTGCTTTTCCTCACGCTGTCTTATATCTATTAGTCGATTGTCTACTTTGCCATCTCCCTGCCTCCTCTTTCATCCTCATCTGTTCTGCCTGTCCTCTTCTCTTCCACTCTATCATATAACTCGGCAATTTTTTTTCCGAGCCACTTGTCTCTCCCTCTTCATCCTACTCTCCATCTATCCTCTCAATTCATGTCGATACTTTCGGCCACGAAAAAGAGGTCGAGCTCAAAAACATTCTACAACATAAAACCCCTCATTTGCACACTCAATTATGCATAGTCCTCTTCTTTGCAAACATGCAACATACATACAGGTTCATTGCAGCTGTGTGAAAATGCCACAAGGACAAACGCACGGCCGGCAAGATGTCAGCAGCAGCTTCTAAGACACTCAAATGTAATGGATAAGAAATGAGCACCCTTAAGTCGTTTAAAAAGCAAAGAACAAGGGTATTGTCCAATAAAAACTACTTTAAAGGTCAGTGTGGCAAATCATTAAAGCAGGAGGGGGGTGGGGGGGGGGATGCAAATCATTTTGATGCTTTGTGAATCACTCAGACAATTTTAAAAAATGCTTTCACAATTAATGTAATGATTGAGGGGGAAAAAAGCCACCACCAGATTTGAAAATACATTTAACATTTGGGGTGGAAATGAAGAAATAGAAGTAAAAGACTTTCCCAGAACAGAAGATGGGCTAATGGTCACAACTAATCCGACTAATTCAAACCTATGGGTAAATTTACAACTGAAGATACGAAAGCGACTTTGAACAATTCCAAATAAAGTTCCTCTTCCAGTTTCAGACATTGTCCAGACAGCAAGCAGAGCTTAAGGTGGTTCTGCTTTTGGGCAATTGAAAAGAATTATGAACAGTTCCAATGTCAGTCAATTCTGGGATTAAACCTTCACATGTGTTCTAGGAATTTGAAGCTTGCTTATCAGCAAGACAAATATTCAAAGCACATATACAATTCCAGGCGGCACGATGGCCGGACACACATGCACTCACGCACACACACACACACACACACACACACACACACACACACACACACACACACACACACACACACACATTGTTCAAAATGTTAGTATAATAAACCCCCTGAATGTTTTCTTTTAATTTTTTTATATAACTTTGTGGGTAACTCACCATTCATGTGAATGGTTTTCCGTTCCTCACGATTTCTAGCAAAGATAGATGAATTATTGTCATCTTGCCGGGTAGCTGGCTAGCTTGCACCCTGCTTAGTAGCTTGCAAGCTTCCTTTCTGCTGTCTCACGCAGGGTCTTTTGATGCGAACGTAGCATGGCGCGTGTCAAAGTGCCGCTTTACATTCGACCGTTTCATCGATGGAATTTTGTCATTTCAAATTAGACACACCGCAGAACCTGTTCTCTCCACAAAGGCGAATCCTTCGGTTCATTCGTCTTTAAATCTACCATACTCATCATCTTTTTTTCTCCTCGCCATCTTATTCGTTTAGGATTAACTTTGACCGAATGACAGAGGGGGGCTGATTCAAAAGGGGATGTTGACCTGCCTCCACAGCAACGGCCTACGTCGGTCAGTATTATCCTATCAAAATTGCTCCTGGAGCCAACTGCAGCCCTGAACAGGAAATGAAGAGTAACAAAATCGATGGATGGATTAAACAAGCGAGAATATTTTGTTTTATCTGTGAGCCAGATGTAATCGTCAAAAGAGCCAAATATGGCTGGCGAGCCATAGGTTCCAGACCCCTGCTCTCAATTGTCCCTAGCTGTGATTGTGAGCATCAATGGTTGTTCGTCTCTGTGTGCCCTGCAATTGGCTGGCAACCAGTTCGGGGTCTCTGCCGCCTAGTCCCCGAAGTTAGCTGGGATAGGTACCAGTACGCCCCGTGACCCTCATTAGGAAAAGCGAAAATGGATGGATGGGTGTATGATGGCTGGATGGATATGCCGTTCCAAACAGGTTGACTTGACCGAGCCAGAGCCTGGATAAGATTGAAAATATGCCCAACACATTTACAAGGAATAGTGTCAAATATACCCAGTCAAGGTGGGTTATGTTGGTAGATAATGACTGATAGACTGAATGTGAAAAAAATATATAACAATCTAAATTTGTTTGTGCGGTCGATTTGCAAATGCAGCCTTTGGAAGACGCAGCCTGTGATTTTAGACACAGCCTTTTTTTCACTGTATGTCCAACATTACCAACTCAAGATCACTTCTGCTGTGCTCCTCTAACCCTTAGGACACGTGGCTGCCACACTTTCTAACAAGCCTAACCGCATCAATTTTTTTTGTTTTCACAGCCGATATTATTAAAGCAGATCCTCCGAAAGACATACAGCCACACATCGCATACTTTCCATGCTAGATATCAACTCAGAGCAGGATGAATGCACGGAAAATAGTGTCTTCACAGTCATCTTCAACTTGTCCTTAGTCCTTGACTAAGGCAGTTGTACTTGTGAGGTTCCACACTGCCATCAAGCCTTCACCTTCACCCTGGATAAGGCTGTGTGCCAAAGTTCCATAAACAAGCTGTGGATTACATCATCGCGGTAAGCTACAAAAAAACTTGAGCTGAACTGAACAACCCAAAGGCCAAGCAGATTATCGTGGACTTCCAAGTCGAGCCAAGCGCATCCCATCCACATCGATGGAGCTGCGGTGGAGCGTGTCCGTCGCATCACAGCTTCCAGTTACCCTTCATCGAGGACATTTATCACAAACAATGCAAAGACGCCTCCCATCAAAATAGGACATGATCGTTTTCACTACTGGACTAAAAATGGTGCGTCTGCCATTTTCCTCAGGGCCGCACTCACATTTCGCAAAGTTTACTGTTCAGTTTTGCACATTGCTATTCACTTTTGACACTATGGCACTGTTTATGGTTCTTGGGAGGGATTTATCCACTTGCCTTACCGTAACCCTGCACACATTTATAAATTACTCTACGTCAATTATATTCTGCCACTATATCACCTACTTTATGTTTACCAAGAAATAGAATTATTAATAGAGGATCTCATAATTAAACTTCACACTTTTGCTATAAATATTCCGATATGTGTACGTCTGGATTCGATGCAACCGCATTCCGTTGGCTGTTTGTCGGTACCAAGCATGATGAAATTAAAGTCGACTCTTTAATGTGTGTGCATGAAATGAATGCGAGTGCTGAGCGGAAGAAAAACGTGAGGATATGAAAGAGGGCAGAGGAATTTGGGGACTACTAAAGAGCGGAAAATCAGAGGAAGACAGACAAAAGAATTACTGTCACATTCAAGTCAAACTTCGATGGCCTCTCGATTAAAACATCACTGGAAGATTACAGGACCACTCATTCACTATTGAAATAACACTTCCCATTAAGGGTCATTGAAATGATGCTGCAAGATACAGACTTTTTTTTGTAGCTATTTCCGTTTCCTCTGAATTCCTGCAGTGTTCTGGAACCAGAAGAGACTCCATCCCACAGAGGATAAAGACTTTCAGACTGAGACAAAAAAAAAAAAATGTGTGACATGAACGGGACATTGACAAGTACGTGTGTGGCTGCACAGAGTGTTGCCTCCACCACTTGGCAGACTGGAGGCAGATGCTCATTTTAGCAACGCGCGTGTGTGGCCATTATGCTGTCCTTGGGCATTTGTTTGGAATGCATCTGTTTTCATGTCGGAGTATGATGAGTAAATGAGGACCATGGGGCCGCTGTTTCTGCACAACTCACTTTCAATTTTAGATCATTCTACAGCATTAAAAATGAGATGTTTATGACACGTAACATACCGTATTGGCCCGAATATAAGACGGCCCTGATTATAAGACGACCCCCTCTTTTTCAAGACTCAAGTTTGAAAAAAGACTTTTTGAACACCAAATTAATTTTTGTACAGAAAATATTTACAGTACATCTGAAACAAATGATTCTAACAATACATCTGAGAGAAAAAGCATGTTATTTTGCCTCATTCAAATCTTAATATCTGAACTTTTAAATATGTAAACTAAAATGAAATCACATTCGAAAATGGCTTCTGGTTTTTGAAATGTAAATTACATCATAAATTCTCATCTGCCTGTTAACCTGGCCGATCTTCGACCCACTTTTCCCCAGATTGTCGCTATGTTTCTCCATTTTCTGGTATCTCTTCTATTATCTTCTTCTCTTTTCTCTCTTACCACTATTTTTTAATTTTTCTTCTTCGTGCTACCGCTATTTTTATTTTTATTCTTCGTGACAGGGGTTCACTTTGGCCTGGGGAGTCAAGTTCAGCATTCGCTCCAATGATATCTGGCGCCATCTAGCGTCGTGAATGGGTATAATGTCTAGACCCCGAATATAAGACGACCCCCACTTTTTCAGTCTTATTTCAATGCAAAAAACACCGTCTTATATTCGGGCCAATACGGTACATTTCCACGTCCAAATTGATCCTCAGTGACACCTAGTTGGAAAAACCACACTTATTATATATGGTGACATCAAGGAACACTCAGGTGCAGCCCATGACATCACTTTTTCTCCAGCTGAATCGATGTATAAGTCGCTAAAAATCTGACCTTAATATCTTCAATAATGAGTGGCCACACGAGGCAAACTAACTGGAATGTCGGTGTCAAAGATGCCTACGCACAGTATGAGTTTCAACGACAAGTTCAAGTGGAACAAGTACTTAGAATGTCTTCCTTCGTTGTCATTCTATACAGAGCTCTGCGAAAGTGTTGCCCAAAGTCAGCTGGGATGGGCTCCAGCATCTCTGAATAGAATACGTGGTTAAAAAAAAAAACGGATTCATGGGACCACTGAAAACAAAAATGTGACAGAAGACCAAGAGTTCAACTTCTATTTCCAATAACCAGATCTGTTTAGAACTTCCAACATATGACCATTTGTTTTAATCATCAAGCGTAGAGAGCAAAATTATTGGAACATGGCTGACTTCCATTTATTATTCAAGTAAGCAATGAATGTTTATTCCCACTTCCAGCTTTGGGCTTTGAGTAATGCAGCCTGCATATTTAAACACTGGAACTGACAAGAATATAAACAAAGACAAGTGATAAACACAATTTTAACTGTTATCTTCAAATTTACGGATATCAGAATCAATTTATTCCTATTGTCAGAAAATGATTCATTTACAACTTGGACTTTTTTTTTTTTGGTCCAATGGTGCAACAGGAAACAAATGGTCATAATAAAAATGAAATGTAAATAGATCAAAGCTTAAGAAAAGAAAATACATATAATATGCAATAGCTTCAACTCGGGATGCACTTTTGATGTAGTTATCCCAATTTATTTACCTCCTGTGGCGGCCTATAGCCTCCGCTCACATGTGCAGCCAAACTTACAGGAGTTAAGGCGGGAAGATTGATAAACCCGGACTGCAGTTAGTTTTACTTTCAGTTTTACTTGTCTGACTCTGAAATCTCAAGTCACTCCCTGCATGCAGACTCGTCACCCTCTGAGACAAGCCCAATAGGGTGGTGTCGTCCACAAACTTGCTCCGTTTTTCTTTTGTTTTTTTTTTAATGGTTGGTGGTGCAGCAGATGATGTACAGATAGAAGGGCGGGCGGGAAATATAGGCAGCCCTTGGCTCGGGTGCTGAAGGTCCTTGTGTCTGAGACAGTCTTCCCCAGCCAACATGTTTAACCCTTTCGACACCTGCACTTGCTGGTTATCTTAAATGCACTCAACAGAAACTGTGAATTGGGGAGCTTTCTAGTTTCTGCGACCCTAATGAGCATAAACGGAATATAAATTGGAAAGATGGATGATTTCATTTGCTCTCTCTCTCTCTCTCTCTCTCTCTCAATCTCTCTCTCTCCGCCAACCTGAGTCATTGATATAAAATAAGCGTCCGCCTGCAGGCCACTAAGGTATTCAATGTTTTGCAATTGCATCAATGAGTCATAGGGCATCCCTCAAAACTACTGTTCTCCTGCTTCACCGCTCTTCTTTTTTGCCGGATTTTCCTCAGTGCCCCGCACTCCCTGCTTCAAATCAATTTCATCCTATTTTGGCCTCTCTCCCTTCCCTGCTGCCGCCATTTTTTCCCCTATTACCCACCTTCTCTTTTCCCCTTGTATTGCTTGGGCTACTAGGATAATTAAACATGACAGCGTTGTGCTGACTCAGGGCAAATGATACCTACAGTGGAGGAGTGCAAGCTTGTAAGAGAACAACAGAGAGACCTTCAAAACGTGTCCCCTTTCTGCAGTCCAGATAGTGCGTGTGTGTGAGGGGCATGTGCGTGCGCAAGCATATATTAACATAATCTTGTAAACCACAGGTGTCAAACTCAAGGCCCGGGTGCATGATCCGGCCTGCCACATCATTATATGTGGTCCGTGGAAGCAAATCATGTGTGTCAACTTCTATGAGCTTTGCTAAAATCTGTATCAAAATGAAAAATTGTAGTGTGCAATAAATAATGCCGAGATTTTGCAATTAATTTTGTCCTCCTGTTTAGACTCACTTGAACAATAATCGAACAAACTATCAGAGGTGACTGATTTCAAAACTAGCGATCCATCAAATTGTTGAGTACAAATAATAATATGATGAGATTATTCAACTTTTATTTGGTTTCACTGTCATGATGGCCCTCCGAGGGAAGACGTAACTCCAAAGTGGCCCGTAAACAAAAATGAGTTTGACACAAACATTTTAGCAGTATCAGAAAAACTGCACTCCATTATTTTGTTAGCACAAATATTATTTCAGTCCCATCTGCTTGTATGTTACAATGTATGATTGTGAGGCCAGTTAAACATGCCAGTCACCTCAAATGGGTTTTTATTAATTTGAGCTTTGACAACTTCCTTCGAGGGCGACTCCACGAGGGCACATATTCTCCATGCATAGGGCAATGATTGACAAGATGTAATGGGGTGGTGGGTTGTGGGCGGGGCACATTGCCACCCCCCAGCCATGCTGTTCTGTGCGGCCGCACATAATGCTCATACCAGTTTTTACTCTTACCAAAAACTGCTTGGCCCTCTCATGAAGCTAAATATGGTGATCCCTAGATATATCGTTATCATATGAAAATCTAGATCTGAAAAGATATCAATGTCAGTCATGTGGACCTTCCATGCGTGTGCTGCATGTGCATCTCAGACCAACTAACCACACACATTCAAGTTTGCTGTTGAGCGACAGCTGAAGGCAACAATCGTCTTATGGAGGCAAGAGAGAGCAAGGGAAATAGAGAGAGAGAGAGAGAGACGCACACACACACACACTCGCACAAACACCAATAACACATGCTAGAAATCCATTTTGGTGTCATGAGACAGTGAGACACAGCCGTGTGCCATCAGGCCATATAAATACAGTATATACAGTACAAATATTGTGCTTTACAACAATATTTAACATTTGATATGATATGTACAACTGGATAAAGTAGCAAAGCTTACAGTAAAAATATAAAAGTTGTGCACGTCTCGCCGGTCCATTCAATGAATGAGAGCAGGGTTGGCCTTTCAAAATATCACTTTCCACATGATTATTGCCCACATCCTATTTCTGTCGCAAATTGTGTGTTCCTTGAATAACAATGTCTTTTTGCAGATCAGATAAAAGTGATATGATGTAATATACTGTACGGGGAGACTCAAAACGCAATACAGGCTGGCACAATTGACATCACAAGGAGAGAAATGGATGTTTCATGGCGCAATGTGTGGGAGTGTATGGCCAACTGTAATTTTTTTTTTTGCGACGGTTCAGTACAAGTTGCGATCAGAAGCATCATGCCCAGTGCAGCGGGCCTTAGCTCTTAAGCTACATAATGCGTCGTCATTTTTGATTATTTTTATTTTTTTTTACGTGAATGGGGTGTCCCCTTTGGACAAAAATGGAAGCTCATGTTTTTTCACAGGACAGCTACAAGTTGCAAGTACATTTAGGCAATCAGTCAAACCATGAACAAGGTATGTTTAAACCCCCAAATGGTGTTCCTTTCACACTTTATGAGTCCTTGAGCTTAAACATGCAAAACAGCGACTGTACATGAACCCACAGCTATTTACATGCAAGAAGAATACTCTTAGTCTTGATGAAACCGTTAAAGTATCATCAAATCGATCACCCTTCCATGCTCCATAACAGACTAGTGCATCCCATTTGAACATGCGTTATTGACTCTAGCTGCGCTTAAGCTTATGGTGTTGAAAACTCAAGGTTAATTTTCACAATCGAGTGGCAACCTTATAAACACTGTATGACTTTGGGTTGCCCATCGTCAGCTTCAAAGCTGCGATCATGTATACGCCCACACAAGCAAAAATATTATTACATTGCACATATTAAGCCTGTACCAAAACACCACGTATTCACACACCCACACACCGCGGGGCCGTCCAAACGGTGCATCTCAGCACGGAGGCGATGCCGAAAGGCAGATCCAAAATAACATCTTAAACTCTGTAACCTCTATCACCAACTGAATCAGAGGAGATAGGCAGTCTGGCTGCCTGCTCAGCTAAACAAATCAAGACCGGTTGTGCAAGCGTGCACAGAAAAATCTGTGCCTTTGCCATGGGGGAAAAAAAGGAATAAGCAAGAGAAGAAATTGTGTCATTTTCAGAGGCCCATCTTCAAATACTTTGCTCAGCACTGAGCAATACGAATTATGAGATGCCGTGCCACCTCACTAAATAAACAAATGGATTATTTAATTTAAATACTGGGCGGCCCGGTAGTCCAGTGGTTAGCACGTCGGCTTCACAGTGCTGAGGTACCGGGTTAAAATCCAGCTCCGGCCTCCCTGTGTGGAGTTTGCATGTTCTCCCCGGGCCTGCGTGGGTTTTCTCCGGGTGCTCCGGTTTCCTCCCACGTTCCAAAAACATGCATGGCAGGCTGATTGTGCACTCTAAATTGTCCCTAGGTATGAGTGTGAGCGTGGATGGTTGTTCGTCTCTGTGTGCCCTGCGATTGGCTGGCGACCAATTCAGGGTGTCCCCCGCCTACTGCCCGAAGACAGCTGGGATAGGCTCCGGCACCCCCCGCGACCCTAGTGAGGATAAAGCGGTTCGGAAAATGGATGGATGAATTTAAATACTATCATCTTTGAGGAGCTCCTTTTGCTAAAGAAAGAGTACAGCATTGGTTTCAATTTAACAGGTTCAAAGGTGAGTTTCCACCATCAGCACTAAGACATCGGGTGTGCCCAGCGAGTGGCTGGCTACCAGTTCAGAGTGTACCCCAACTCTCAAGCAAAGTCAGCTGGTAAAAGCGCCACCACGCCCGGGACCTTGGTGAAAATGCTGTATGTGGCACAGGGAATGAATGGATGGCCACCTAGAACAGGCTTGATCTAACTGCCGGTGGGTCACGTCCAGCCCGTCTCGCCAGTCTCTGAGCAGCATGCGCTGTCAGTGAAGTTGTAATAAAAACGTAAATACGATTTGCTTTCATTTTGAAGTGCACTTGTGGGCAGTATAGGGAAAGAAGAGCAAGGCTCATCATCCGCGTTTCCAATTGAGCAACAGTGTTGCAATATTTACCGACTTTTTCAGTCGCTCTAGCGAGTTATTTTTCAGTTCGCCAATAACGCCAACAGTGGTCCTCGTGTTAGTGGACTCCCAAATAGGAATGGCAAACAGGCATTCGCCATTGGTGCTCAAACAGTGTGGTCACAATGTAAAAGCTTTGACTGTGATGCCATATCCGCATGAAGTACCTCGATACCATGGCACAGACTTAAAAGATGAGTAAAACACAGTTGAATAAAAGCTCACACCTAAACAACTTCAGATTTGTAGTCATCAATACAATTACTATAAGGATATGAATTGTACTTAGTACTTATCACAAAATTTAAAAAAATAAAATGATCATTTTTAAATACTAAAGAATAAGTGAAGAAAAAAATGACATTTTAAAATGCTACTACAAATTTACACTTTTGTAGAAAAGTCTTTGGGCACCAAAAGATTTGTTGTATATTATTGAAGCGTTTAGGCATAGGGTTTCAGATTTCAATTTTTTTTTTTTCTTGAATTTCTTCGGATCGTGGCATGATTTCGTTTTGAGATTTCGTAGCCTACTTCACTTTCTCTGACAGATTCTATTGATGTGCTTTTTTGATTCAACCTATGCGGTACGAAGGTGTTGCCTGTGAAATTGAACTCAACTTTCCCAAAACTGTTGTTAGTCGCAGTTAGTTTGTGATTTAACAAGGGGGGGAAACTACTTTTTCACAGAGGTAGTTTTGGATTTTTTTGTGCCTTAATATATTAAATTAGCAGTTAGAACCTGCATTTTGTATTTCCTTGGGTAGTCGCTGTGTGATATTAAAATTGTTTTGATGAGCTGAAACCTTTGTGTGTGATAAATATGCAAAGAACACAGAAACCGGGAAGGTTGGGGGGGTGGAGGGGATATGTTTTCACAGCACTTTAAGTGTTTGAGTGAAGAAAATGTTATCATCAGTAATGCAAAACAAGTGATATATTTGGTGGTTCACACCAAAACGGCAAAATCAGATGGCAGAGCAAATTCCCATGTGCCTAGTGATTATTTGATATGTTGGTATTCTTCCGAGTGGGATAGTAGCGGAGGGTCGAAGACAAATCAAATATAGCTTAGTAGATGGCTCGATGTAAGGGATTGTTCTTATTCGACTCTTGGTGCTCTTTGCGGTGTCTTCCTTATTCATTGTCATCTCATCATGTTGCAAATTCAATCAACTATGACAATAAAATACAAAATGTTATTGTTTTGATGTTTTAACTCTCCATGCATAGTCATACTTCCCCGTAACGTAATTTTGCTAGAATACTCGCAACTCAGTCAAGCAAACGGTAGATCTCCAGAATCAATCTCCAGGATCAATCCTACATGCCAAGCTTATTAGAGATGAATAATAGAGATGTGTTTGAAACCTCGGGCCCAAGAGCGGGCGGCCGGTGGCAACGCCTCCTCTAATAACCCTGACCTGTCAGTCACTTAACGGATGGGCAAAGGCTCCACACGGAGACAGCTCAATATGGATTGACTTTGGTGGAAGACCACACCGCAAGAGGCGGACTACAAAGAGGGAGGAGGAGATGATAGACAGTTTAAGATAAACTGAGATGGGCAGAGAAAGGTGACCAGTGACAGAGACGAAGATTGCATCCAAACGAGAAAACTGGGACTCGAGTTGAGGATGACTTTTCAGGAAAAGCTCTGTGATTGACGAGGGTAGGTTATTTGAAAATATGGGAGCAAAAATGATGAAGTAGTGAGAGCCTCTCTCTAAAATGTACTTTGCAGTCAGAGCACCAGCAGCATTGTCATTCGTGTCATTTTTTCCTATTTTCTACAAGCGGCGGCCATATAGCTGGATAAGTAAATTTAGCGGTAGACGTTCAATCACTCAATGTGACACCCTCCTCTCTTTTGCAATATATGGCAGCCAAGATTTAATTGTGTATAATGTATAGATTCACTGAACACATGAAAAAAAACCATCACACGTTGTGCAGTTATGGAGAAAAATAATCGGAAATGCGGCATTTGAACCATGTAGTTTAAAGCTTTCTGCACCATCAAGCCCATAGCCAAAGGTGCAACCCCCAGAAGCAGCTTGTTAACATTCAAACACAGGTCTTTTGCTTTTGTCTTTGGGGGGAGTTTTTTTTTTTTTTACCCACTTGCCAAAAGTGGTTAGACTTTGGCTTTTGGCTTCTTTTATAACATGAAGCACATGTTAGTTTACCGGAGTTGTTTTGTCAGCGGGGGGAATCAGCCCTGAATGATGAAATGCATCAAATGCACGCTGAGAATAGAGTTGAGACATTTTGGGGGAAATTGCTTATGGCCAAAACACTTCACACATGGCTCCCTACTCTTCAAACCATTGATGATTACATTACATCTCAACCACTGTATCCTGACAAGGATCGCGGGCGTGCCTGAGTCGATCCCAGCTGTCTTGGGGCAGTAGGCAGGGGACACCCTGAACTGGTTGCCACCCCAATCACAGATGAACAACCATCCACACTCATACCGACATCTAGGGACAATTTAGAGTGTTCAATCAGTCTGCCATGCATGTTTTTGGAATGTGGGAGGAAACCGGAGTACCCAGAGAAAACCCACGCAGGCACGGGGAGAACATGCAAACTTCACACAGGAAGGCCGGAGCTGGAATTGAACCACGCACCTCTGCACTGTGAGGTCAACCACCATGCTGAAGGAATTGATCCCAATACCCCTGTGTCCAAAGTCAGGGGTACTACCCACTGAGCTACATAGACCGACTCATCCTCAACCCGTGTTGTCAACTACAACGGCGCCTCCACTGCTTATAATGTTATCTAACAACATACCATATCTACTACACAAGTAAATAACCTAAGTATGATTACCTGCTTACAATAAATACGATATTACAGTAATATAGCACAATATTTGGTTTGGGATGTTGGTGTTGCTCTCGACAACAATGCTAGTGCATCACATGACCATCCATTTTCCGAACCGCTTTATCCTCACTAGGGTCGCGGGGGGTGCCGGAGCCTATCCCAGCTGTCTTCGGGCAGTAGGCGGGGGACACCCTGAATTGGTTGCCAGCCAATCGCAGGGCACACAGAGACGAACAACCATCCACGCTCACACTCATACCTAGGGCCAATTTAGAGTGCACAATCAGCCTGCCATGCATGTTTTTGGAACGTGGGAGGAAACCGGAGCACCCGGAGAAAACCCACGCAGGCCCGGGGAGAACATGCAAACTCCACACAGGGAGGCTGGAGTTGGATTTGAACCCGGTACCTCAGCACTGTGAAGCCGACGTGCTAACCACTGGACTACCGGGCCGCCTGCATCACATGACCGCTTTGGAAAATAAAAATTTAACAGTAGGTGGTTTAAGGCATCATTGAAATCGCTTAGTTTACTGGTGTGTTTTTTTTTCTATGCAGTAACACAATACGGTTTAGAGTCAAATGCGATGGGGAGAAAATTGCAATTTTGATATTACAACACCTGCCATCAGCCATCATGTCACATTTTAAAAAGGTTTGTTTCTTCTGTTTTTCTTTTCATCGATTCATATCTGAACTAGTAATTGATTTTAACTGATAAAGCATTTATTTCAACGTAAGTGTCTATGTCGAGTTTAATATATTTGTAACGATGAGGGAGTCCTATCACATGGGCAAGCAGATAGCACAGATGGGAAATGCTACATGAAAATGGTCGGAAAAAAGTTGATAAATATGATGCCAAGTTTTTATTCTACAGTTTCAGTCATCCGGTCTTGGTCCTTTGCTAGCCAGGTGAGCAAGCATACTTGTCACATGAAAAGAATCAGAATGGATAGAAATCTATTGAAGCAGACATACACATGGACAGAGATGGACTGATTACAAGTCTAGACAGAGCGTGTAAATTTATCTTACCTGACTTGAACTACACACAGTAAACAAACCTTGGTTTAACCTTGTTGCTATTGACCACTGCTGTCTGCCTACATCTGAATGTCAGTGCTTGTGTTTATTGGCAATGATGACTCCCTGCAGCCCCCCCCCCCCTCCCCCCGACCCCTCAGGACCTCGATTGAAACAGACCACAACAGACCGACACACATACACGCACACACGGGCACAGGCAAGTGTGCAAGACTAATGCATTATGCAACACATGCTTTGAAAAACAAAAGAGAAGACTGGCGATACTTTTCCATATTCATAGTAGTTGACCACACTGATCATAACAGCAAGGTGCAAGAAAATATTTCCAGGAGTGTTAAAATATTCAAAAGAGACGGATCTTGAAAAAATGTACTTTCATTGGTTGTGTACAAATATTTGGGTCTCCGGAGTGACTTCCCACTCATCAAATGTGAAATCACCAAACACAGTACATTCTCTCTGAAAATGTGTCTGCATGCTAGCCAGTCGGAAAATTTCTTCACAGTCATGTTCTGTGCAGCACCACTAGTCGAAACACGCTATTCTAGTGAATACAGTACTGCGTTGGTGGAATAAGAATTAAGCAGCAAAATCGACCCGTTTTTATCCATCTCGAGTGGTGGCCATTTTGCCATTTCCTGTCGACAGAAAATGACATCACGGTTGCTCATGGCTCAGCTTGTGAATGTCACATGACCTACACCCTGGCGACCAGCTCCTCCTGTCAGCGAGGACAGGCTCCCGCGACCCCCTTCAGGATCAGCGGTGTTGAAAATGGATGGATGGATGACTCAAGCGCAGGGTGAGTGATTGTTCACTTGCATGGGACAGACGACCACCAAACTGGCTTGATGTTTGCAAGGAAACAGGGTGAATAAAATGGGATATGATTCCAACGAGTCTCCCTACCGTCTGAACACATCAGCAAAAACAAAACAAAAAAATACTTTTTGTTTTATGGAGCTAGAAAAAACAATTTCCATATTTATTTAACTTGATTACAGTCAAACCTCGGTTTTTGAATGTCTCTGTTCTCGAACAAATCGGTTTTCGACCAAAAAACCGATTGAATTTTTTATGCCTCGGATTACGACCGAAAATCGGTTCTTGACCAAACTGAGCGTACTTGAATGCACCACTTGAATCCTTTCGCCTTCCTTACACGAGGAAGTGACGTTTCCTTGGGCAGACGAGGAAGTGACGCTTCCTCGTGTAGCATTCCATTATAGGCAGACGTGTTCAATAAAGATTTTTTTTTTTTTTTTAAAGCGTGGTTTCGGTTTTCGCACAAATCGCTTTTCGAACAGCCTTCTGGAACGGATTATGGTCGAAAACCGAGGTATGACTGTACTTACAAATAACACCTTCACTATGATATCCAATTTTAGTGAAGCAAATGATGCGCTCTGCAAGATCATGTGAACTTGTCCAAATTCTCCATTGCCGCCGATGTATCGAGACTTTTGGATATTTCTATGGGGTATTTTGACACAAGCCTGCCACAGACATGGTATTAAGACATCAGGGTACAGTTTTAAATTGTGACAAGAATGCAAACGTCCTTGATGGTTGTACTGACGTGCTCACACAGCAAGATGCTCAATTAGTCATAGTGTCCAATTTATAGTGAATTAGGGACTAAATAAGGGTTGGTCATAGCAACCTGAAGGGAAACTGATACAATCATGGCAGACTGAATGAGGTTGAGGATGCTCGCCGCGCACATGTCCAAATCTCTCATTTAAATACATCAAGATGGTGACAACCTCACCAACATAAAATGCGACTGAACAAATGCTGCTTACGGCCGCTTGTTTTTTGCAGTTTGGAAGAGTTGGGCTGAATAATCCTGCAAGAAGCAAACCTGCATAAGGCATATATCAGATAACAAAACATCAATGCCTTTTGTGGCAAATGGAAATGTAAATGATTTCATGTGTTATTCAGTGTGGTGAGGTGTTTGTATTTATTTTACATATTTTTTACGTTTATGTTCTGTTGTCCGCTTTGCTACAGTTGCAGTTGTTGTGAAAAGGCTACGCTAATAAAGAAGTATCTTCTCGAGTTATATAATAATGAAGATGTTTTTTTACAGCTTTTATTCCTCCCAATGACTGTGGAACTCAATTTATCATACCAATGACAATATGAGACTCCAACGGCAATTCATTCAGTTATCATCCCTAACATTTTACATGTCTCAAGATGAATTGACACAGTTTACTCTTAAGGATAACAAGTCAATACAAGAGTTGTATGACGCTCATAGAGACACAGTAATGCAGCGGTGCTTCCAGGAAGAAATTATTACTGCCAATATTTATCTCCATGATCAATACAGTCAAACCTCGGTTTTTGAACGTCTCGTTTCTCGACCAATTCAGTTTTCGACCAAAAATGTCAAGTTTTTTATACCTCGGATGACGAACAAATTTCGGTTCTCCAACAAACTGTGCGCACTTGAATGCACCATTTGACTCCTCTTGCCTTCCTTACATGAGGAAGTGACGCTTCCTCGGGTAGACGAGGAAGTGACGCTTTCTCGTGTAGTGTTCCATTATTGAGCAGACGTGTTCAAAAAAATATATTTTTTAAAAATAGAGCGTGGTTTTGGTTTTCGAACAATTTCGGTTTTCAAACAGCCTTCTGGAACGGATGATGGACGAAAACCGAGGTTTGACTGTATATGAATTCACCAAAGAGTAGAATCTTGTCAAAGAATTATTGCATCACTAAAACACTTGCACATTTCCTAGATTTTACTTACTACATATATACTACTCATAAAAAGTTAGGGATATTTGGCTTTCAGGTGAAATTTATGGAAAATTTAAAAAGCTGATGCGATAGTGATACATCATATCTTGAAAGTAGGACATTTAAATAGAAAGAATCAGTGATTTCCTCATCTCAAACATTTCATTGAAACAAAAGTTAACAATGGTGGGTACACCAGAACAAAACAACAACAAAAATCAGAGTCTCAATAGCTCATCATGTGCCCTTGAGCATCAATTGCAGCTTGACAATGACGTCTTGTGCTGTTCACAAGTCGACTTATTGTCTCCTGAGGCGTGGCATTCCACTCTTCTTGAAGGGCAGGCCTCAGGTCTTTGAGGTTCCGGGATCCAGAATTTAGAGCCTCAACACGGCGATTCAGCGGACCCCACAGGTTTGAAATAGCTTTCAGATTCTGGCAAAAATGCAGACCTATCCATTTTAGGTACACCACTCTCCAACAGCCGTTCCCTGATGATGCGACCTCGATAAGCTGGAGCATTGTCGTCAATGAAGATGAAATTAGGCCCGTGTTGTTTATGTCAGGGCACAATCACTGAATTCAGAATGCTATTCAGGTAGTATGGGCTTGTCACAAAGTGTAGGGCGGCTCTGTACCGAGTGGACATACCTGCCCACACTGTAACACCGACACCACCAATAGCTCGTCTGGTGATAACAACGGCTGATGCGTAGGACTCTCATTGACGTCTCCAACATTGTTGGTGGCCATCATTTCTGGTCACTACGAATCGACTTTGATGAGAGAACAGGACTGAGGCCCACAGGTCTCTCGTTCAGCGTAAATGCTCCCTGGCCCATGCAAGACAATGATGCCTGTGCTTGGTGGTATAGTCAGGCGGCATCCAGACGACGCTGATGTAAATGGTTTTGAATGCTCTGACGTGACACTTGGGGGCCTCTCACCTCACTTCAACGCGCCCGGAGTTGAGTGGCATTCATCATCCGGTTTCTCAGGCCATTGTTCACAACGTCGTGGTTATGAGCATGGGATGTGGCTCAAGGATGTCCACTTCTACCTCTTTCTGTGACTCTTCCAGTCTCTCTGTATCTCTGGTGCAACCCGCTGATGACATTCTGTAACACTTTAAGCTCAGCGGGCATTTCCGTCTGAGAACGTCCTGTTTGAAACATCACACTGGCAAGGTACTGTTAAGCCATTGTTAGGTGTCGTCTTGGTCTCATGATGTCAAAATGTGAACAGTATGAGGAAGACGACTGTTTAAACACCAGCTCTAATTCAACCAGGACATTTATTGGTTGATTCAAGGACGAAAACGCCTGTTGTGATTAAGCTCCTTGTTAGAGAACAGCAACTGGTGCAAAAAGTACTGAAACATTTAACAGTTAGATATGTGCATTTAAAAGCCTAGAGAAGGTCACATGAAGTTCATCTGTAAAGGATTGAATGCATTTTCACCCAAAAGCCACCTATCCCTAACTTTTTGTGAGTACTGTGTGTGTGTGTGTGTGTGTGTGTGTGTGTGTGTGTGTGTGTGTGTGTGTGTGTGTGTGTGTGTGTGTGTGTGTGTGTGTGTGTGTGTGTGTGCGTGGTGAGGCTTCAAATAGTGTCCAGTATGTGTGCTGCAACAGTACATTGGTTGTCAGAAGTTTCACGTTTATCAGGAAAAATATTCTTCCTATATGTTAAATGTTGCCCAGGACTGATAAAACTGCTGCTTGAGCAATTTTAGCAACTGGAGTAGAACCACTTAACATAGTTAAAATACAAAACAAATACTGTAGCAGTCTTGTGGTAAAATGTATTTCATTATTTCATTTCAAAACACAATTATTGTTTGTAACCATTGCAAAAATGCCAAACTTTACTACCGTATTGGCCCGGATATAAGACGGCCCTGATTATAAGACGACCCCCTCTTTTTCAAGACTCAAGTTTGAAAAAAGACTTTTTGAGCACCAAATTATTTTTTAGACAGAAAATAATTACAGTACATCTGAAACAAATGATTATAACAATATATTTGAGAGAAAAAGCATCTTGAAGTTTACACCATAACTTCTCCTCAGCTGCCGGTTAACCTGGCCGATCTTCGACCCACTTTTCTCCAGATTGTCGCTACGTTTCCCCATTTTCTGTTATCTCTTCTATTATTTTCTTCTCTTTTCTTTCTTACTGCTGTTTTTTATTTTTCTTCTTCGTGCTACCGCTATTTTTATTTTTATTCTTCGTGACAGGGGTTCGCTTTGGCCTGGAGAGTCAAGTTCAGCATTCGCTTCAATGATATCTGGCGCCATCTAGCGTCATGAATGGGTATAATGTCTAGACCCTGAATATAAGACAACCCCCACTTTTTCAGTGCAATGCAAAAACACCGTCTTATATTCGGGCCAATACAGTGAATATTTCATGTCTAATACACACACACGAACACACACACACACACACACACACAGCAAAAATAGATAGTATTGGCATTTACCTTTGAATGAATTTGTGTCTGGTGAGTCAGTTTGCTGCATAGTGCTCCCTCCAGCACTGAGACAGCCGTTGCCAATGCTGCAATGGCCGACAGGCCAACCTTAACTGGTCAGACCCAATGCCAGTGGGGCAAAGAAGGTACATCTCCTACCGGACTCCCTGCCATTTTTCGTCATCAGCTGCCCACATGCATGGAAACATATCACGCTCACAATTCTTCTTGTGCTGCAAGCGGAGATGCTGGGGGGAGATGGTTCAGTTGCTTTTGTGGCGTAGCGCTACCGCTCTGTCACCAAGTTACAAAGTAACCGTTCAAGAGGGTGGCATGCGGATGAGTGCAAAGAAGTCTTATCTTGAGCTTGAGCCAATGATTTGAGTTTGGAGTCGGAGCCAAAGAGGGTGGATGAAGGTTAGGGATGTTTGAGAGTATGACGTGGTTGAACTGCAGTCCATCCTCCTTGCGGCAGGCTGGCAGTCGTGACCAATAGCATCTGAATTTTTGGCACACTTCTTAATTTGCCTGTCTGCGGACAAGCATCTCATCCATTTCCAGCAGACCCTTGTCTTCTTGGGCTCAGTCACAGTCTAATCAACGTGCAGCCTTGTCCTTCTCCAATTTGTACAATTTGGCTTGCTCTCGTTCACTCGCTCTGTCCTCTGTCATTTGTCCTGTTGGTGCAGTCTCAAACGCTCACGCTGGTCCCATTAAAGCTGGAGAGGACAATAAAAGAAGAGAGGGAAAAGCTCAGTGAAACAACAGGTGAAATGAAAACATCCCCAAGACTAACTGCTGCCACCAAAATAACCTTCATCCATAACCACCCACACACACTCCTTTGACATACAGAGCAGACGGATGTGTGTGTGTGTGTGTGTGTGTGTGTGTGTGTGTGTGTGTGTGCGTGTGTGTGTGTGTGTCGCCAATTGTATGGGAGGTGGGTGGCTGCCTGGCATGGCCCCCTTTAGTTCCTCTCGCCCACAAGGTTCTTACATGAAAGGAAAAAGTTTCTCTGAAAGCCAAGCGCCGCCCGTGACCCTATTTCACAGAACCGGGGAGAGATAGAGAACCATGTGGCACTTTGAAGTCGGCCTGATAAACAGGGCTCGTGGAGGAGGAGGAGGAAAAAACAAAACTTTATTTACATTTCAAAAGTGCTGAGTACTGCGCTTTTGAATCCTGGGAGGAAAAAAAATGAATTACCACAGAAAAGAAGGGAGAAGTTGTTGGTAGGTTTGGGGGATCAGTAAAAGACTGATTTTAACAGCATTTCATTTGGTTGTGCTCGGGAGCATAAAAGTGAAACCAAGAGGAAAGAAACGAAAACAGGTTCGAAATAAATAACAACGTCATAAACAAAAACGTGAAAACCCCTCCCAGTGATTGTGAAGGGAATAGATTTGACAGGGGTGGACATCAGACCCAGAATATGCAGTGTGGGTTTGAAAGTGAAAAGAAGAGGTAACAAGATGGTAGAATGCGGTAAGGAGAGCCGATGTTGGTGCAAAAAGCAGACAGATGATAAACAAACACACGCCCTGTCTGTGGTTTGGGAAAGCTCTCCACATCCCCGCTCTGCTTTCCTGCGTTTACCAGGCCTTATCACAACACAGTTACACATGACAGCCTGTGTTCAGACAAATGGAACAGCAAAGGGACACGCTGAACTCTGGTGAAGCAGTAATTGGAAAAGTTAACTTATTTGAAAGCAGGAAAAGGGAAGTTATCAGTGGCGTACAGTCACGGCCTTCAAAGTCTTCTCTGCTGGCCCAAACATGTTCAAAAGCACTGACCTGAATTGACAACTTGGATGAATTCTTTGAATACATCTTCAACAGTCTATTATCTTAATTTCATAGCGTGTGTCTTCGCTCCACAGCTTGCAGTGATTTGTGGGTTATTTATTTATATTTTTATCCAATCAGATTTGTGACCCTGATGTGTTGCTATGTACACGTGTCACGTTGCGTGGTGGTGGTGGTGGACCCCAAAAAGCAGGCAAGAGGGAGAAGCAGGGTGAACTTGAAGAATTGTATTGATAAAAACACAGAAAACTAAATCCTAAACAAACAAAGTCCTAAGAACAAAAAGAATCCAAAGTATCAAACAAAAACCATGGCTGAAGCTAATAAACTAACTGTGACCGAAACAAGACTGAAACACGCCATGACAGGAACAAACAAACAATGAAACAATGACCCGACACGGAGTGGTTGTGCCGGGAGTCTTTTTAAAGCAATAATTACCTAATGACCAACAGGTGTGCAGCTGCAGGGAGAGCCCTACAGTGCCACCTGTTGGTCACAAACAGAACCATGACAACACGTAATTTTCCCAAAGTCTTCAACACCTCCAGTGATGTGGTTCATCCCATCCACCCTCACGCACACTTTGTATTAAGACGTTTCTTTTTTTAAACCAATCAGATTTTAGATTCAATACTCCGCATATTCGCCGTGGCTCGTCAGTGTTTTTCCATCCTCTGATTGGTTGATCAGAGCGACCAGAGGTGGGTATGTCAGCAATACTGACAGAAGGTCCGTCAATCCGCCACGCAATCCAGAGGTGAAGCGTTCCAAAATATGGATGAACGGATGGATGAATCGGTTCCTGACTTGAACCGTACCATACCTCGACCGACTCATGGAAAACATTCTTTTTGCATAATGCTGCTAACTCACAAACACATGAACAAACTAATTTACCAACAAATGTTGATCACAATAATACACCTCAACTTTGTGTGAATGAGCAGGCAGCGCTAAGACCGCTAAGCACAAATATGGTGTGGGACCTGAAATGTGACTATGTAACGCCATTTTTAAGTTGGTGCATTTGTCCAAGAATAGTTTGTATATGTACACACACAGAAATACTGGGTTGAATATTATGAAATGTTTGATTCATTTTGTGTTATTATTGAGCTGGGCCCAAATCACTCAATCCAATAAGGGATATTTGATCTACTCAACCATTGGGTAAGAAAATGTTTCACCCACTGTGGCTTATTTGTATCTGGAATTGACTCCACAGATGGGTTGTATAACGTGGAACAACCTAATGAACTTGAAATCGCCACACCTGGCCAGTCCAGATAGACAAGATAAATTAATTATTTAACTTAAATCATTTGATTGAAGATTCTAGTGTTGTTCATAACCAGAATTCTAGTTTATTTGGCCCAACGTTGGGAGACAGCGTGGAACCAAAGCGTGTCATTGAAACAACCCAGCATTGTAGTTAATTTGACCAAACATTTGGGTATATTAACTTGTTAATATTCCAAAAACATATATATATTATAAAATTATTGGCTATATATAATATATATATATATTTTTTTAAATATATATATATATAATATATATATAACTATAATATTGTTAAAATATAATAACAGTCAATTTAACAATTTTAGGATGGTGCTACAATTACCCAGTGGCTTGGTTAAAAATCTACCAACTATTTTTAGCGTGCATTTTTTCTTAGCCGTCAATGCTAGAAACATGTTTTGTCTCCCAGAGAGATAAGCTGGAGAAGTCATTTCATTCTGACGCTGTTTCTTGTATGTCACAGAGGATCTGAGGACAAAATACGACAGCTACAAATACAATTTACATAGCTGCTGTTTGTGTGTATGCTGTTTGTGTGTGTGTGTGTGTGTGTGTGTGTGTGTGTGTGTGTGTGTGTGTGTGTGTGTGTGTGTGTGTGTGTCTGCATGTGCGTGTCCAGCTGGGTAGCTGAGGGCAGCCACCTGACATGACAACCAATCCAAATCCATCTTGTGATGCGATGATGGAATTTGACCTGAGGGCAAATGTTTTTGAATGTGTGCCCTGGTCATCTGAGGACATTTAAGTCTCTATGCAAAGTCTGGAACCTTTTAGCATTAAGACTTTCCATATAGAGTGCATATGCGATTCGGATGGATCACAAATTCTTATAGCACACATTATTTGTAAATGCTATATTTAGTGATGTAGAAAAGATCCATTACATACAAGAGGCACACTGTCACTGAATGGTTCACTCAAAGGGTTCTGTTATTGTTCCCATGAAACTTGACTTTCACAACTCAAATCATTTGTGATTCATTAAAGAACACAAATTGTACTTTGTAGCATGTCATTGCTGCACAGTGAAAAATACCTGGCGGAATATCTATTTTTTTTTGTTTTATTTTAAAAGTTTTTGCATGAATGGTGTAATGTATGTAACATACATGTAAAAAAAAATTTTTAAATGACAAAAAAATGGACGGCGACAGCAAGCAGCAATGTGAAAATAGTTGATTGGATTCTTTTTCTGGTGGTGTCACAGCTTCCTGGCGACTTTTGTGGGCCTGTAGATCCAAAAAAAATGGCAGTCAGATCCAACTAGACTGTTTTGATGATAAAAGGGGGGCTGTGTTGTGTGACAGGAACAGTTAGAGGCACAAGCAAGACAAATATTAAGATTATGTTCGACAAAATCGCATACAACCTGTCTTTTTTTGTGTTTTTCAAAAGTTAAAAATAAAACGATGCTGGCAAAAGAAAAAGTGTAGTGATTGACCAAAGTTCTCTTCCATTTAATGAGGGTGTGAATGTGAACAGCTGTCTATATATATGCCTTGTGATTGCGCCTTTTCCCCATAACCGTGTACATACGAGCTATTCAGAAAAGGAATGGACGACGGGAGATGCGCACATCACGGTGTTACCAAACTATGAATACAGAAATCCCTCGTTTATCGCGGTTAATGGGGACCAAAACCACCCGCGATAAACGAAAATCCGCGAAGTAGCGACCACCCCCTCCCCCCGTCTTGGTACATATACATCTGTATGAGTATAAAAAAATATTTATAAGGCCAAATTTAATGGTATACATGCATGTAGAAGTAAATTTTGTCATAATTAACATTACTTAATGCTGTATACTAATAGATTTAAACATGTATAAGTTAGGTTAGGTTAGTGTATAAATAACAAAATACAGTAAACATATACATATAGTACTGTATATGTTGCTCTATGTGACTCGCTGTTGTTTTGCTGACTTTCGCTGCTTCTCCCGGACCGTTTGCAAACTTTTTGCGGACTTAAAACATTTTTTATTTATTTTTTATGAATATGTTTGAAAAAGTCCGCTATGCACTGAAGCCGCGATAAACGAACCGCGAAATAGCGAGGGACCACGGTAGTGAGTGACAAACATGCAACAGTGTTCCCGTCTTACTCCACTTGAAGGAATGTGACACTTTTTTTTTTGTGTCATTCATTTAGAAAAGATGTTTTTCAACATTTATAAGGGAATACAAATGACAGTGTATTATTTTTTTTCTGAATCGTCCACTTTTAGAGCCACATTTTCAAGTTTGTATTTTCCATTATATTTCATTGAAATACGACAAGGCTGCAGAATCAAGGGGCTAAAAGGGCACCGTTATTGCTTGCAATTAGTCTTGTGTAAACGGTGCCCAATGGCCTTGTCAAACTACACGACTTTTTGGCATTCACGGCGGTCAGTGAACTGTCAGACCATCGCCGATGGTCCGTCGGGGAGGCGTGACAAGCAGCTGTCAAAGTCATGTCAAGGGAGGCATTATGGGTGTGTGTTAGTTCTATGTACAGAAAAGGGAAAAAAATGGTAGAGAGGACTGTATGGACTGTCTATTCTCTGAAAAGAACTTCAGGTAAGAAAGTTGTTGAATCAAACACCGTTTGCTAATCAGCGACTAGCTTTGTGGTTAGCGAACGTAGCATGAGTTGAAATGCTAAGATAAGATAAGATAACCTTTATTTGTCCCACATTGGGGAAATTTGCAGTCTACAGCAGCAAAATTGGGGGGGGGGGGGAGAAAAAAAAAATTACATTCCAGTATTTTGTCACGTTGCGAGGTGGTGGTGAACCCCAAAAAGCAGGCAGGTGGGAGGAAGCAGGGTGTACTTGAAGAAGTGGATTGATAAAACACAGAACACTAAATCCTAAACAATGTCCTAAGAGCAAAACGAATCCAAAGTATCAAACAAAACCATGACTGGAGCTAAGTCATAACAATGACCGAAACATGACTGAAACAAACCTGACAGAAGCAAACAATGACCCGACGCAGAGTGGTTGTGCCGGAAGTCCTTTTAAACGATTACATAACGACCAACAGGTGTGCAGCTGCAGGGGGAGCCCTACAGTGCCACCTGTTGGTCACAAACAGAATCATGACATATTTCACCTCCATCCATCCATTTTCCGAACCGCTTGATCCTCACTAGGGTCGCGGGGGGTGCTGGAGCCTATCCCAGCTGTCTTCGGGCAGTAGGCGGGGGACACCCTGAACCGGTTGCCAGCCAATCGCAGACATATTTCACCAGGAAGTCACACATTGTGATTGTATGTGCCACGTCCAGAAAATTCTGGCATGCCAGACTTTTGTAGTCGTGGTCATGAAGTGTCCCAGACACCTCATGACCAATTGTTGAGTATGTCACATTACACGGGCCACAACGTGTAAAAGACAACACGTCTGTCGGCTCAAAAATCAAACTTCATTCGTGCAGTCCGAAATTGTCTAAAATTGCCCAGAGGTGTTTCTGTCTGTAAATGTGTCAGTGTGGCATTCGCTTCAGCCCCTCCGATGTACTTTTCACAAGATGGGCAGTATAGCTGATGAATGGGTGGATAACTGGAATTATGAGAATAATATCTGGTTTCAGTCCTTAACTATTTGAATGATTTGGCATGTCTTTTCCTTGCTGGACAAAAAAGTTAGTGCCAAATTTGTTTTACCCATGCGGTTTTATCAGTCAGAAGAATGGCATGGCAAAAAACCCAATGCCACACTTGAATCAGCGATGTGGGCAGCAAAATGCAAAAATCTTCCAATCTTTAACACCCACTGACAACATTTCTCCCATGACATGTAGCAATTAGAAACACCATCCCATTGAATCTATAAATGCTATTTTCGATGTATACATTTATCTTTTAAGATTGTAGTTAACTTTCTTACACTCCCCAAACATATATCGGTTGTTGCTGGTCCCTGCTGATAGGTGGTTTGTCGGTCAGGAATAACAATTTAATCTGGGTAGAGGGCAACAGGGGAGGTGAAATTGTTAATGAGGAAAAAAAGGGAAGGGGGTAGGGGGTTAGAAGGCTATGTGCTTTAGTGCTTAATGAGACCCGTGAGTCGACTGTTACGTTGAGCTCCTGCAAACATTCATTTCATTCATATCTGTTAGTTAAACAACCATACAGCAATTATTCCTATGAACCTTGACAAAATCTTAAGGAATCAAGTTGAAGAGGAGTTTAAAAATTACAAATATGAAGTGGAGAAAAACTGAACTTCAAGGTCATTTTGACCTCCATCCATCCATCCATCCATTTTCTGACCCGTTTTATCCTCACAAGGGTCGCGGGGGGTGCTGGAGCCGATCCCAGCTGTCTTCGGGCAGTAGGCGGGGGGACACCCTGCACCGGTTGCCAGCCAATCGTAGAGCACACACAGACGAACAACCATCCGCGCTCACACTCACACCTAAGGGCAATTTAGAGTGTTCAATCAGCCTGCCATCCATGTTTTTGGAATATGAGAGAAAACCGGTGTACCCGGAGAAAACATACGCACGACGCGCTAACCAGTCGACCATCAGGCCGCCCTCATTTTGACCTGTACAGACAATTTAAGTCTCTGTAATTTTAAGAGAGTTAGTAAAAGATCGACAACACTTCTGAAATCACTAGTTACCGTATTGGCCCGAATATAAGACGGTGTTTTTTGCATTGAATTAAGACTGAAAAAGTGGGGGTCGTCTTATATTCGGGGTCTAGACATTATACCCATTCACGACACTAGATGGCGCCAGATATCATTGAAGTGAACCCAAAGTGAACCCCTGTCACGAAGAATAAAAATAAAAATTGCGGTAGCACGAAGAAGAAAAATAAAAAATAGTGGTAAGAAAGAAAAGAAGAAAATAATAGAAGAGATAACAAAATATGGTGAAACATAGCGACAATCTGGAGAAAAGTGGGTCGAAGATCGACCAGGTTCACCGGCAGCTGAGGAGAAGTTATGATGTAATTTACATTTCAAAAACCAGAAGCCATTCATTTACGAAGTGATTGCACTTTAGTTTACATATTTAAATGTTCAGATATTAAGTTTTGAATGAGGCAAAATAACATGCTTTTTCTCTCAAATATATTGTTATAATCATTTGTTTCAGATGTACTGTAATTATTTTCTGTATAAAAAATAATTTGGAGTTCAAAAAGTCTTTTTTCAAACTTGATCTTGAAAAAGAAGGGGTCGTCTTATAATTAGGGCTGTCTTATATTCGGGCCAATACGGTAGAACCTCAACAACACATACACGCTATTGGCTGTGGTTGACAAACCCGCACATTCCCAAAATCAAATAGCGCCAGAACTCCTCTCAACATATAAATGCAATGAATTTGTCTGCTACATTTGTCTTAAAGTGCAATCCCTCAGGTCAAACATTGCAACAAACCAGCAGAATTAGAAATGGATGCAACACTTGAAAATCACACAGGTATAATTCAATTACCATGACAGAATTTGATACGGTGGATCACAAAACTATAACGGACTTGGTTCGGCTGTCGAAACCATCAACTAGCTACATCGACTCAATACCATCGGACTTTTTCAAAACCTTTGGGGACTCTACTTTGAGTTACCGCAAATAATCAACTGTTCACTTCATACAAGTGAGCTTGCAAAACCCCTGAAAGTAACCGCCACCAAGCCACTTCTAAAAAAAGGACCGCTCAATGTCTCAATTCCTGGCTACCTGACCTTTGAAACGCGCGGAAGAGCCTCATTCAAGAGGCTCGTAAACTACGTCCATGTTTGGACTTCCTGAATGGAGCGGTCCGCGCTTTGCCTGCAGCTTCTCGTCTGTGGTGAGCATAAGTGAATATGTGAATGTATGCATCAAGCCATCGTCAACAACTCAGTGCGCACCCTCGGTCGCACTACTCGAGCTGGAATGGAAGTGGGAATTGTCTGGTGTCCTGTTTGCACATTCGAGTGGGGTGGAAATGAAGCAATGAATGTAGACATGTATGCGTGGTGCGCGCCCCAGCTGTTGCCGTGTGCGCTGAGAGGGTGAGTGAAGTGCGCAATTGCTCACGCGGGCAGCTTAGAGGGAACATTGCTTATAGCTAACGGGAGTGGGTTGTGAAAAATCAAACACCTCAATGAAGAGCTCAATAATGTTCCAATATAGGGTCAAGTTTGTTTCTAGCAAAGAGGTCAGATGTGGACACAGCAATGCGAATTTCCATGATAGGGTGCTGATATAAACACTCAGACAGTCACACTGATGAGGGGCATCGCTGGGTTCACTGCTGTTTTCAAGATTCAAAACGAGAGAATGTAAGCTAAACATTTTTGTTTCCACAATATCAGTGTGGGCAATCCATCAATCTATGGTACAAATAACACTGCAGTTTAGAATTCTCTTTATGTCCATCAGAAAGAACAAACTTTCATGTGTGAGTGAATCATTTCTCCAGTTGGATTCGTGTACTACTGCCATGAGAAACAAAGCAACACCGTTTTATAATACAGTCAAACCTCGGTTTTCGACCATAATCCGTTCCAGAAGGCTGTTCGAAAACCGATTTGTTCGAAAAACGAAACCACGCTCTTTAAAAAAAAAAAAAAACTTTATTAACTACGTCTGCACACAATGGAACGCTACACGAGGAAACGTCACATCCTCGTCTACCCGAGGAAGCGTCACTTCCTCGTGTAAGGAATGCGAGAGGAGTCAGTTGGCGCATTCAAGTGCGCTCAGTTTGGTCGAGAACCGATTTTCGCTCGTAATCCGAGGCATAAAAATTTTTGTTCGAAAACCGATTTGGTCGAGAACCGAGACGTTCGAAAACTGAGGTTCGACTGTACTAAATATTTTATACATTGACGAATAAAGCCTAGAAGAGAAGCTTTTTGGTCTACTTCTACATAGTTGTAGTGGGTCATCGGCTCATTGAGTACATGTGCTTTGGAACCATTCGGGTCCGAGATGAAACCCCACTGCGGGACTGCTGAAAAAATGTCAGTTGTCAAAGAGGTGACTACTGTACTGCTAATGATTTAAAATCCATCTTAAAAATGATACGCCCCACTCTTCCATACCTTTGATTTAAGTTTTGATTCAGGTCTTTGGAGCATTTTTACATCAATTTGATGGTAAGGGGAAGTGTTCAATTCCGGCTCTGGCCTCCGTGTGTGGGTTTTCTCCGCTCTCCTCCCGCATTCCAAAAACATGCATGGCAGGTTGATTGGGCACTCCAAATTGTCCCTAGGTGTGAATGTGAGCGCGATTGGTTATCTGTGTGCCCTGCGATTGGCTGCTAACCAGTTCTGGGTGTACCCCGCCTACTGCACGAAGACACCTGGGATAGGCTCCAGCACGCCACCAACCCTCGTGAGGATAAGCGGATTAGAAAATGGAGGGATGGATTGACTGTAAGGTCTTTCAGTCATTTTAGAAAGCAACTTTATATTTCTTTACTTTTAAAAGTCTTTACATCTTTTGTTCAGGTGTTTAAATGGTGTCAATCTTCGTTGTTTTAGTAATTTGGTGAAGCTACTTTCCTCTGCTTCGCTTTCCTTGAGCTGCCTTCCATGTGAAGGCTTCTAAGTGTTGTTTGTGCCTTTGGTTGTGTGACTTGTGTATGAAATGTGCTTTCTAGAGAAAGCTGCCTTGCGTTGCCGTACTCTGAAGGTGCCCATGGGCAAGGCACCGACGAGAGTTGAGCAGCTTTTATGGCACATATGCTGCGTATACTGTATACTGTCGAGAATATTGTCATTTGGACGAGCATGCATTTCTCGTTCAATGACTGACATGTTAGTTACCTGCAGATGAGCTACTTGAATAATAGTTCTACACCAAATAGCTCCAATTAATGACTTTAAGTGCATCACTAAGAACCTCAGAAGCTTTTGGTAATGTGCTCGTAGATCACTTAAGGACAGCCACTTTTTCACACGCAGATGGACGAAGATAACACCGCCGATGATTAATGAGAGATCCACTTTCGCCCGCTTCATTAGTCCCATCTGTACTGTACTTCAGGTTGACGAGCTTGGCCAGTGGCCAGGATGCAGTTCACGGAGGCTTTTTAAGGGTGGGCCCAGCAGCTACCGTCTGACACCTTTGTCAAGATCCAGCTGCTTTGTTTGACAGGAACACAAAGCAAGGACTTTTTAAAGTTACTCGCTGGATAAACGCACAACATCAAGGCAATGATGAATGCCCTGTTTTAGCATCGCAAAGGGCACCTCGACAATAGGCATTAACATCTTTCCAAGAAGTAATTCAAGTGCATTTTTCCGCTCTTTTATATACATTCATTTGTGATGCAGGCAGCACGATAGGGTAGTGATTAGCAAGCCCGCCTCGCAAATTGTGTTTGAATCTTGATGAAGGATTTGTCTTTGGACTGGAGGATGAATAAGAAAACAAATTGAGAAACTCCCAACGTGTTTGTGGACAGATGCTAATTTGCTGTCAAGCTGCCGTTGAGCAAAGCATTGTACCTCCTCACTCTCAGCACAGGGGCAACGTCCCTTCATTCTGGACCTTGATGACCGCTGAGACAATAGCAGGGGGTTATTGATTGATCAAAAATGGGAAAGGCCTGATTTCGGCTGTGCAAGTTTGAGAACGCAAATTCTTGAGTGGGTGAGAATTCTATTGAAACAAAACAACAATAAAAGATAATGAGAAAGGACCTGAAATATACTCGTTAACAAGAATGATAAGGAAAACAGGAATCAACAATGATTCGCTTCCTGTGCTGTTTTTTGGGGAGCACAAACACGTCTGGACTATTTACAAGACATTTGCTTAATTATTCCGCAAAAGGGTTTGCATGCTATTATATAAACCTCTTCACAAGAACAAGTTTTGTCAAGATGACACTCTCGACTCAAGTAATTGGATTCATTATATTGAAGCTGTTTTATTGTAGTAAACACTCAACTTAACTGACTTCTGATGTCATTTGTGGATATCATCATTTGCCTTTGGAAGAATTATCTAACGCATCAATCACCGGCGGAAATAAAGATGGTTTGAAAATATGAAATGAAGCAGAAAATCACACGGTAAAAAAAAATCGAACAAAAACTGGCTGCAGGCGTCATTTATCATCCCGCTGTCTGTCTTGCGCTGTCTGCCAGCTGAGTTGACATATTTCAAGGAGATTCATCTGGCTATGCATCACTAATTGAAGGGATTGGACAAAGGACATTAGCCAGTAATATTGAAGTCTGGTTGTGGTTTTGATTCCTGTGCCTTTTTTCGCCACTTGTTCTCGTTATCAGTAAACACCCTTTTGTCTTGTCCAGGTGTTTTCGTTGTCTCGTCACTTTGCTTGTATTAGTTCCCTGGAAGTTTGTTTGGGTCATTGTGAGCTGTGAGCTGTGAGCATATGTCACTGTTATCGTTTTGTTTGATATGATTTCCAGTATCTTTTTGATTACTTCGACTTGTGCTTTTTCCGTTGTACTCCTGTGTGTATTTTTTGTTAAATACAATACTCTGACTACCACGTGACGCAAACGTGACAAATGGACCCCGCAGGACAAGACTGAGACCACGCAGGACCAGAGGCCTGGTCCCACTGCCACCCTTCCTGTTCCCACCGGCTGTTCCCGGCGAGGCAAGGGTTGCACCTGTTCCTGGCGAGGCAAGGTTGCCGTCGCCTTCCGTCCTGTTCCCGGCGAAAGATGGTTTGAGGCAAGGGTTGCCGTCGCCTTCCGCCCCTGTTCCCGCGATATGCAAAGGGTTGCCGTCGCCCGTCCCTGTTCGTCCCGGCAAGGCAAGGGTTGCCGTCGCCCGTCCCTGTTCCCGCGAGGCAAGGATTGCTGTCGCCCTCCGTCCCCGGCGAAATCGAGGCAAGACGGTCCCCGGCGAAAGGGTTGCCGTTGCCCTCCGGTCCTGTTCCCGATGAAAAATCAACAAAAGGGGGGGGGTACTGGTCTGCAGTTTGGTTTTGATTCCTCATGTGTCACTTGTTCTCGTTATCATCATCAACCCTTTTGTCTTGTCTGTCGTTGTTCGCTTTGCTTGTATTTAGTTCTGGATTCTGTCAGTCTTGTTTGGGTCATTGTGAGCTGTGAGCATATGTGTGCTCCTGTCAGTTGTTTACTGTTACGTTTTGTTTGATATATTTCCAGAATTCAAGGCCTGGTCCCACTGCCATTCAATCTGCCGTCGCTCCGTCATGCATCACTGTTCCCGGCGAGACAGGGTTGCCGTCGCCCGTCCCTGTTCCCGGCGAGGAGCGGCACAGGCAAAGGTTGCCGTCGCCCTCCGTCCTGTTCCCGGCGAGGCAAGTTTGAAGATTGCTGTCGCCCTCCATTCACCCGGCGAGGCAGCGATGACGCAAGTGTTGTGTCCCGCCACATTGGGTGACACGTCTGGGATCCGTCCCTTGAGGGGGGGGTACTGTTATGTTTCTGTCTGGTTACTGGACACTTGTTCTCGTTATCAGTGTCCCTTGTGTGTAACCAATTAGCTCCCTCAACCCTTTTGTCTTGTCCAGGTGTTTCTCGTTGTCTCGTCACTTTGCTTGTATTTAGTTCCCTGGATTCTGTCAGTCTTTGTTGTGAGTTGTGAGCTGTGAGCATATGTGTGCTCCTGTCATGTTTTGTTTACTGTTATCGTTTTGTTTGATACTTTGCTTCCTCGTGATTTCCAGGTATCTTTTTGATTACTTCGACTTGGTGCTTTTTCCATTGTACTCCTGTGTGTATTTTTTGTTAAATACATTTTGGTCAATCCACTCTGCTCCTCCCTGCCTCCCTGCTTTTTGGGGTCCTATTCTGACTACCACCACGCAAACGTGACAAAAACAGCTGATCAAAGGACTTAGAATGTAAAAATGCTCTAAAAGGAGTCTAATAATAAAAAAATAAAAATTCATATACATGTAGCACAGTACTGTATATGTTGCTCTATGTGACTCGCTGTTGTTATGCTGACTTTCGCAGCTTCTCACGGACCGTTTGCGGACTTTTTGCGGACTTCAAAAAAGTTTTTTTAAAAATATGTTTACTGTATTTTGTTATTCATAAACTAACCTAACTTATACATGTTTAAATCTATTAGTATACAGCATTAAGTCATGTTAATTACTTACAAATTTACTTCTACATGCATGTATACCATTAAATTTGGCCTTATAAATATTATGTACATGTACCTACTGTATATGGGGGGGTCGCTACTTCGCGGATTTTCGTTTATCGCAGGTGGTTTTGGTCCCCATTAACCGCGATAAACGAGGGATTACTGTACTCCAATGGGCCGGCAGAGAAACATTTAAAAATAAATGATCAAAACCGCAAAGTCACCATTAATGGTTAATGCATCTTTCGTCTGTATTAGTGCGAGATTGTGTTTGTTTCTCTTCAACAAGCCAGTCCAATTTTGAGGGAATGGGAGACAATGAGGCCCCAAGTGTTTTACTTTCATCCATTCTAAACTGTAATTTTGTTTCATTGCAGAAAAACCTGCCTGACAAAAATAAGATGTTGGAAACGACACAAATTATGGCGAGCAGACTTAATTCTAAATATTAAATGTTCAGTCATTTCTTTGGCTATTATACTGTAACTAGTCTTCTATATCCAGGCCTGCTGCTCTTAGCACACAACAATCACAAAAGACCTTCTGAGAAGGTTTAAGTGCCGTTGCCCTGGAGGGCAAATCACAAAATTCTAAATGCGACGAAAAAACAAACAAACAAAAGAAACATAACAGCAGATCAAAATTCACAAAATAAATGCATAATAAACAACAACAAAAAGGTCATTGCAAAAAGAAAAAAAAAAACACACACAAAAACAAAACATCTACCCATTTTCTAATCTGCTTATCCTCACAAGGGTCATGGGTGTGCTGGAGCCTTTCCCAGCAGTCTTCGGACAGCGGGGCTGGACACACACCCTGAACTTGTTTCCAGCCAATCAGAGGACTACAAAAGACCCAGTAGAGCTAATTTTTCCTGCTGTAAGTGGTTGTTAGGTTGGGGAAGTTTGTGATTTTTGATTTGCTTGTTGTCTTTTGTGTTTCTGTGTTGTTGTTTTTTTAAGTTTGCGAATAATTGTGTTTGTTTGTTTGTTTGTTTTGTTATGTGTTCTTATGCTTTGCATTTCAGGGTCACCGTAGTGAAGGCAAGGAAGTAGGGAATATAATATCGTTTTAAAGTTCAAACGAAAACCAGACAGGCAGCAGAGTCAAACAAAATGACCCACTCCCCCGAGAATGGTCTAACTGTCTGGAAGGAAATGAATTGCTCAGACTAAACACAAACAGAATGATGAAACTGTCGCACACACATACATATGCAACCCCCCCCCCCCCCCCCCCCCACACACACACACACATTGAAGTGACGGTGAATTTGTTGCAAACGGATGAAGAGACAGAATGTTCCCAGTTGCAATGTATAATCTTATTCAACTGAGCCTTGTGATAGCAAAAGGGTTGACTCTAACATTGAATGGGGTCAAAGTATTCATTCATCTGCATTTTTGGAGCTTTAACAAATTATCTACACTGACATATACTCATTTTGAATAGAACTTAGAAAGATAATTTTACAGTTTGAGCCCTGCGAGTCCCAGGGACTCGCTGATCAGAAAAGTCTGAGTCTCATTATGCATTTCAAGAGTCCCAAATTCCGAATTTTGAAATGGTCTACTTATTCAATTGCATATGATGATAACACAAACAACAACAATATACATTGATAATAGGTTTATTTCTTATAAACAAATGCTGCAAACATTTGAATAATTCAGGCGTACAAAATTTGTTGAGAAATAGGTTCTTATTTCATCCCATGGTTCAGTCTTTGAGTTCATAAATTCTCCTCTCTTTACTCTGCTTCCAATGATGTAAGGCTTTCTCAAAGTCAACTTATCATCACAAAAAAACTATCCAACTTTAGCTGCTTCCTCTGTGATATCCCCGCAATAAACATAAGCAACACTTGTTCGCAACACTTGTTTTAACGTTACACAACTTGGCAATCGTCTGCTTCCCGCGAGGTGAAGGCCGATCTCGCCAATCTCGTCTCGCGAGAACGGAAATCTCGTCACGCGAGATTACTTAACGCGAGATCAAAACAACAATGGCGGCAATGGTGAAACTGCGATCGTTGCTGGGAAAAAAAGATTTACCGTAGTTTTTTGTTGTTGTTTTGACTGAGAAGTTTCCTTGCGTCCCAAAAACGCACATTATTTGGAACTGTGCGTCCCGCGGGAAAATTATGCGTCTAGGACGCGGGACGCAGAGGTAATTGATTGTCTGTGGATCACAACAAATCTGGGGGAAAAAAATACATGATCATTTCATTTAACTGCAGGATATAACCTTCCATTTGACAATGACAACATCACCAAAGTAATAGCGGGTCAACACAATTTGTCGTGTGTGAAATGTGCCGTGGGGATTTAAGACGGAGGATAAAACAAAGACGTCTCAGTGGTCTTTTGGGAAGCCGTGTTCCAAAAATCATCTGTGGCAAATTATTTCGAAAAGCAGCAAGCTGGAGAGTGATTCATTCTTCACGCTAGCATACTTAGACCTTATTCCTCCACTGCTCTCTGTCAGTGCAGGCTTTTGCTCCCTGTAGGTAAGAATATGGATCAGTATTTCCGAACTATTAGTGAGCCTCGACCTTCATTTAACATTACAAAACGGAACACCGCCAAACAGAAATGTCCACACTGAAACCATGATGATCTTGTTTCAATTTACAATCAAACCTCGGTTTTCGTCCATAATCCGTTCCAGAAGGCTGTTCGAAAACCGAAATTGTTGGAAAACCGAAACCACGCTCTTTTGAAAATAAAAATGTTTACTGAACACGTCTGCTCACAATGGAAAGCAACACGAGGAAGCATCACTTCCTCGTGTAAGGAAGGTGAGAGGAGTCAAATGGTGCATTCAAGTGCGCTCAGTTTGTTCGAGAACCGAAATTTGTTCATCATCCGAGGCATAAAAACTCGAAATTTTTGGTTGAAAACCGAATTGGTCGAGAACCGAGACGTTCGAAAACCGAGGTTTGACTGTACTCGCAAATGTATTTACTCGGTGTGAAAACTGGAAGCTACTGTACATTTGTAATCAGTTGTTATTTTCGCACAAATTAGTGAACTGATATAGCAAACCACAGCACCCCTGATGATCTCTCATGGCATGCTCACGTCACATAGCGCCATGGTTGGGACTCACTGGCCCATATGATGTGACGACACGATTCTCAGCTCTTCTTGCGGATGGCTGTCTACGCTCTGCCTGGTGCTACCAGAGCCACGTTTGCACATGATATAATTGCTGGCATGGCTTCTGGGTGCTATATCCCTGATTAAGACCCTTTTACTTTTTAGAGTGTTTTTTATTCATTTAATAAAGTTTAAAAACATTAAGAAGTTCCCAAGAAGCCATTCTGTTCCAATGCCTGCTTCCATATTTGTGCTGCACTAACCCTTAGGAGGGAAGGGGAAGTGCCGTGAGAGTCTTTCATTTACTTGCATGTTAGTTTGAAGATTTTGCCGTTGGCCTTTGGTCACTTGTATTGTACTTACACACCTGACAGTCTGCCTATATCATAAATAAACCAAGCGCCCCCATGGTCTACTCGAGCGAAACACGTCACCCAACATGCTGTCTGCCATCTGCCCTGTACAGTGAAAAACAGGATTCATCCATAAAGAGAACACCACCTCTCCAAAGTGCAAGACACTTCTGACTGTGAGCATTTGCCCATGAAAGCAAGTGACTACAACAAACTGCAGTCAGGTCCGGAGTCCAGACCCTGCTGAGGGAAATGAGCATGTAGCTCAGCTTCACCGAAACGGTGTCTGACAGTTTATACAGAAATTCTTTGGTTATGCAAATCGATTGTTCCAGCAGCCGTCAGGGTGGCTGGTCTCGGACAATCTTGGAAGTGAAGACGGTGGATGAGGAGGTACTGGGCTGGTGTGGTATGTGGTTGTATGATACCGGTTGGACGTATTGGCAAATTGTCTGAAGCACCTTTAGAGGCGGCCAGTGATTGAGAAATGAAGGTTTAATTCAAGGGCAAACGCTCTGGGGGACATTTTTTCAGTCAGTATGCCAAATGCACGCTCCCTCAAAACTTCACATCCATGACATTGTGCTGGGATGATAAAACTGCCCATTTTTGAGTGATCTTTTATCTTAACATGCGATAAGCCCCACCCGTGAAGCGGGTGTATTATCTCATATGATAAGTGCTCACTAACACAGATTTGTGAACCAATATAGGGAAGTAGGACTTTTGTGTACATAGAAATAATCTTTGAGTTGTGCTCATTATAAATGGGAATAAAAAACAAGTGTTGTGTCTTCGTGTCGTCTGTCTAGCTAGCTAGCTAGCTGTGTATCTATACATCGAAACTAAGCATCTAAGTGTTACACAGCTAACATCATATGTGATTATTTGTTCATAATGCTGAATACAGGTCAAATGTATTTTTTCAGAGTGCACACACACACACGCACAAAACATATAGATTATTCTGAATGGTATGAACTTTACGACTCATCTTACAAACATTAATAGGGCTTCTTTATCTCAAGCAAACATACTTTTATAACACCCACATGCACACGGAGCATATAGAATAAAGCTGTAGTGTGTCATAAACCCCTAGCCAACCACAGCCAGCATCGGCCCATAAAAAGATGTGTTCTGAGATCTGATACACATGATAATGAGTATTTACAAGACACATTTACATAATTCAAGGCAATACGATCACTATGAGAAGTTGTAATGTTTTCTCTTGGGCGTTAATACTTTTTGACAAATCAGGGCGCAATGAACAAACTGGAACTGTCACGTTCTGGAATAATCCGGATAGCAGTGTCTCCCACAAGTGTAAACAAGGATAAGATCTTGGCACCAAAAAGGTTTCTTTACAAACAAAAACGCAAGACCGACAAAAGTAAGACTGGGGGGGAGGGCATACAATCTGCACGCAAACACATTCCAATAAAGATTCAAACCCTGATCTAATGACCATGTGTGTGAGACAAAAGGTACTCATCACAACCAGACAGTTGGTAGTTTTTCCAAATAGCCGATACAATCACCTACGAAAGTCGAACCTCTTTTCGACATACCCCGTTGACGTTTCCCACCCCTGTAACGTTCACATTTCAAAGTCGCAATTTCACAAAATTCATTTTCCTGATTTTGCTCATAACGAACACCCTTTATAAAGTAAACTTCATTATAATGACTAGATTTTTCCTACAAAATAGTGCAAAGGCCTTCTTCACAACGAACCGTGGGAAGCTAATTGCCGCCGCGACCCTGCTTATGAACAACATGTACAGCGCGGGATTCCCCTCCGTTGCTTCGCAACACTACCGAACGACTCTGTACATTGCTGTACTTCCGGAACGGAAGCAAATATCGCTGTTTGTGAAGGCTGAAATTGTCTTTTGCTTTCGAAAAGGGAGTCTCCCGGACGACGCTCAGCCGAGACTATGAATTGGCAAATCAACGATTTCAGCAATCATCTGTAAAGGCAACAAAATCATGGCAGAGTTCGAGGCCAACAGATTGAAAGATGATCGTCTACGGCTTCAGGGCGCGGCACATCCTGAACTGGACAAGGCACTTTTCATTTGCTGACAGAATGTTTCCGGATATTAAATAGGAACGCTACAGTTGGTTAGTTCATGTCTAATATAATCATATTTTTCTTCATACTGTATACACTTAATTGTAATTGACATGTTGATACTGTATTACATGTCCATGTTTTACATCTATATACCTGTATGTTCATACTGTATTATACATCGTAGTTGGCGGCCATTTTATGGGAAATGGTTACAACCGTTATAACGTACAGATTCGGTATGTCCCTCGAGGTACTTTAGAACGAGATTCAACTGTATACTGATTATACCATGAGACAATGCACAGTACTCTGGTCCTTGATAGTGAGGGGTGTGGGTCCATTTCAAGCTTAGCCAATTGCTGGCTGGTTCCTTGTTCTACTACAAAGCTACTAAATGGATGTCATTCTGTCTAGATCTGTTAAAGTTGAATTTTTAGGACTTATGACTTCATGTAGCTCTTTGCACAATTTTCAGAGCATTGCCACGCTAATTACCTTTGTCCGTGGCTCGATAAACGTTGGAAAACACTGCAGTAGACAATGCAACATACTCACTGAAACATCCACTGCCATGCACGCACGCACGCACGCACGCACACACACACACACACACACACACACACACACACACACACACACACACACACACACACACACACACACACACAGTGGTAAGCTATTTATACAAATGAGCCACTGTGGCTTAGACAGGCTGAACAGCAAAGGTATTAAAGATGCTGTGGGGCTGAGGAGGGGAAAGACTAATAACAGTACAGAGAGAGGTAGCGGAATTTCTCATTAAGTGTAAATTGAAAAGCAGACAAAATATGTCTGCTGGTGGGATAGTTGCAGTGGTTTGACATGTTTTTTCTTACCTTCTTTACTAATTTCATGAGTGGAGACATACTCTCTCTTGTTCATACAAAGCCAGTGCTTGGAGCATTTTCTTTCTGTGCAGGAAAGTAATTTAAGACGGGTTCAAGTCTGAGCAGTAGGCAGATGTCCTTTCAGAAAGACACCTGTCAATTGGTTTCCCCTTTATATATCACCACCATTCTTACCCCCTCCTCTCATATACAACGGTAATGCTACATTTAAAGCTTGGTGAGCATCTCACTCCATCACAGTGTTCTACTTTTTTCATTGGCTTTTTGTGTATTTTTGTGAAAGGGGCACAACGATGAATTACCAGTCTCAACAAATGTAAAGAGTCATTGACATCACTGCACAAACTGTTTGTACGTAGTTGTGAACTACGCATGTGTTTGTCTTGTTGCTTTGGGATGTAGTCAAGGAGTGATTGTGACTGTTTTACGCCGACAAATATGCATCAGGCAACCGACTGGAAAGTGTAAGACAGAGGCAGCTGTTACCACACAACTGCATTGAATATATCTGTGGGGCTAATTCAGCAACAGGCAAATTTACCTGTTTAATTACATAAGAGCCATTTGTTAAAGGATCTACAATGTGGTGTTTGGTGACAGGTAATGCAAAGGGGAGTGTTTTGTCTTAGTGACGACAGCATGCATGTTTTCAGCTTCATGACAGAGTTGAGTCACATGATTCTCCACAGTAAATGCATATGGAACAGTTTTTTGAATGCAACAATACACATAATAACAAGAGCCATCATATATTGATTCTTATTATTCTACCAAATGTTGATGGCTGACACTCAACACATTGCCAAACTGATCCAAGACATTCTAACGTCCAAATAGCTCACCTTGAGAATTATTTTTCACATTCCACAAATTTCGACTTTGCCCATAAGAAGAAAGTAAAAGATGAATGAGCCTACTTCATCCTTCAAGCCAATTTACTCTGTCATACTTTTACAGATTTACACCATTCCAAAATGTAAGTTTGTCATGAAGACCGTCAGCTTATTCCGATCCAATGAAGCTGCTCCCGTCTTGCAAAAGAACAGGACATTTCTAACTCCAAACAGTAGGATACCTGTTATCAGAAGACCAATAATGTACATGTCTTCCACATCCTCTACTGACAATATCGACAGGCACACCATCCTCCATTTCTGCCAAGGATCTAAAGTTTACCCAGCAGCAAACACCTCAGAAGGGCAAGAAAGCTCACCCACTGCCTGCTCCTTTCGTCGAAACAATTTTATCCGTAGTGCTGAGAGTCCAGCTGACGAATTCCGTTATTTGTTTTTCGGAAGAAAAATAAGCAGAAGGCTAGTTTTAGACACAGGGACAGTGCATAAACGAAATCAGCAAGCAAGCAGGGAAAAGGGGAGCGGGCGCAGAGCAGGAACAGAGCAAAAAGCATTCGCCTTCATCCAGAGCCAAACAGAAAAAAAATCTGACCTATTTGTTTTAAAGCTTTACGCAGAATACCAATAATACATGCATATGAGATACAGGTGTCATTTTTGTCCAATTGGGGTTGCCGTCCTCATGTTTGACACTGTAGTATCTGCAAAGTTGAATGCACGCCCTTGTGTGTGTGTGTGTGTGTGTGTGTGTGTGTGTGTGTGGGTGTGGGTGTGTGTGTGTGTGTGTGGGTGTGTGTGTGTGTGTGTGTGTGTGTGTGTGCGTCTTTAAATGCAGGACTGGCCTGTTGAGTGACATGGGACTGAGTTGATCAGGGTGTAAAGCTGGTTGGCTGTTAACTGGCTAAACAGAAACTCTGGCGGTCCGTAATGACATCAGTTGAGGCTCTCAGCATGTTGTCTAAAAATGTGCTTGTGGTTAATGTAGTTATCCTTTGTTAAAAAGTGAAAGTATACAAGTGGTTGTGTCTATCAAAAGTCCCTCAATCCCAACCAACGATTTTGGATTCCAATATTTTGGATTCCAATTCGTTTTAACTAGCGGTGGTAGGCTATACTAAATTAGCGAATGACGTTTCCCGTTGACATGTACTTGTGTAACTTCAGCCAGTTGTCCTTGTTGCAGTTTAGCTTCATTTCTCAAATGTTAATTATTACAAGATTCTCTTTTTTTTTACACACTCTTTGCTCCTGGCCCGCAATTTGAGTTCTAGTTGAATTATATTTGAGTCTGCAGTATCAGTCTGTGCCACATAACAATCACTGCAAAACACTGCAATATCGCGAATAATTTAAAATATAAATGTGTTTACGTATATTAAAATCCGGGTCTGTTTAATTCAATCCAAAAGTGATATAGTCACACAGAGCCATGATTTACTGTTGTCTGAAGGCAACAGGTGGATACAGGGGTTTATTAGACCTTCTGCCTGTAACAGGAGAGCATTTATTTGTTCTTCCTGTCAGTATACATTTGGCTGGCTTCATATATAAATGAATGAAGATCGATTTGTAATTTACGTACAAATTAAGTGAAACTGGGTAATTCCCCCCCGGCATTCAAAGAATATCAAAGAACACACTAGTGTGTCACGGCACCCTTGTTGGGAAACCCGAGTCCAGCTATTCCATGGGGTTTTTTTGGGGGGGGCGGGGGGGGTCCCAATCAAGATTTTTTTCCATGGGGCAAAGGCTTGTCTGCTATCACTGTAAACACATCCTATTTGAAAAATGTGTCACACCAAGATGTCTGCCATTTCCGAAATGTGTTTGATATGCGGGCAAATCTGTCAATTTGCTAAGGAAGCGAATGCTACGGTATGGGAAGTAACAGACAGGGGAGGAAGAGAAAAAGGGGAGAATGACTAACAGGATGAAGGGAGACGTTTGATGGGTTGAAGGCATGGAGAAAAAAATAGAGCAAACGTGGGCGACCAAAGGAAGAAAAAGAAAAGGCAAAGATGGGGTGGGGGGGGATTGTCTGGCACGGTAGACATGATGCGAAAAACCTCTGGCAGGCTATGGAGGGATGCGGGAGAGGTAAAGGGGGGTGTCTAATGCAAGGAGGGAGGAAAGGGAGTGATGGAGCGATGTAGCCGTGGAGGGAGACGATGCTGACAGACGCAACCAGGAGGGAATCATTAGACTTGATGGACTCACTGAGGCTGCACTTCATAAACACTGTCTGGCTCGCAACTTTGTGTGTCTGTGTATGTGTGTGTGTGTGTGTTGGAAGTGAATATGAAGCCTTCTATTAGATGCAGATATATTTGATCAGAGGTTCCTCATTTGTCTGTTGTCTTTAGTGGATCAACATTTGCTGTAGGATGCAAAGGAGAATTGAGGGAGTTGTCCAAGTGACATTTTCTGTCTGCCCAACTATTTCTATCCAAGATTCAGTATTCAATGTTTTTATGCTCGATGTTACAGTTTCCTACTTCTTCTTCTTCCAACAAAAGAACATTCAAATTCAAAATACGGCCTTAAACCACAATAAGGTTGATACCTTATTGCCGTCTGACAATTTTTGCCACGTTACAACTGCCAAAAAATGTTTTCCCATTTGCATATTATAATTACATTGATTTTTATGAAGTCGGAACGGGGCACGTTGGCCTCACAGTGCCGAGATGCAGAGTTCGATTTCGGCTCCGGAGCTTCTTGTGTGGGATTTGCATGTTCTCCTTATGCCTGCGTGGGTTTTCTCCAGGTACTCCGGTTCCCTCCCACATTCCAAAGACATGCATGGCAGGCTGATGGAACACTAGTCTAAATTGTCCCTCGGTGTGATTTTGAACGCGAATGGCTGTTTGTCTATATGTGCCCGATGACAGTTGTGATAGGATCCAGCATGCCTGTGACCCTCGTGAGGATCAGCCTATTAGAAAATGGATGGATGAAATCTCAAGTTAGGAATCTCTCACCATTTGATTTGGCAAAACTCCTTGCAACTGGCTCCAACTCAGCTCTTAGATCATTCAGAAGCTAGAAGTTAATATGCTGAAAAATACATGTTGAATTAAAAAAAAAAAAACTAAAAACGAGAAAGAATGAGGTTTTATTAGTCAAATTAATCTTAATTACCACAAAAAAACACAGTCCCAAAAATTGGCACCGTTGAGTACGGTGTTGATTACAAGATCCCCGGAATCTGTACTGTCTCTGTTCCAGTGTGAAAGGTGACCATCCTTAATCAGTTTTACTGTTGACAAAAGTCAAGAGCCTCATATACAAGGTGGGCATTGTCAGGCAGCTGCCGTCGATATTTCAGGCTGGCCTGAAATACATCGACGTTGAGAACAGACTTACCATGTCACACACAGGTGCCGCACACCAACAAATACAGACAAATTGCTCTTATAGACCTCAATGACGTGTTCCATATTGTTTTTATTTCACTAATCACCACGCTGTGTGTCGGCTTGTGCGGCACCTGTGTGTGCCAGGGAAATTCCTTTCTCGTCACCAATTGGGTATCGCCGATGAGGGACAAACTGAGCCCAGGTGGGTTGCCCTGAAATACTGACGGAAACGGTGAAGGATAGTCTGACGGAATGTCCACCTCTTCTCATTGCTCAGATGTATTTAACAGCACTTTAAGGCTCTTTCACACACAAAAATGTGATCTAAAACCTTTTGTAGAAGAGCTTTTTCCTGTCAGTCTGATGCTATTGAGCTGATCACCCCCAGGAGTCACAGCAAAGCTACATGGCTCAAATGTAAAAGCCGGGGGCAGCGTTTTGTTTCTGCCCCGCTGACTCTTTCAATAACCTGAGCGGGTTTTATCAGCCCTGCACAGAAAAAAACATGCTGGGTACAGCAGCTGCTGGCATTATTGCTGGAATAAGGGGGGGAAAAAACTGTGAAAAGTAAAAACTGAGAACATGAAGGAAAAACGGTAAGCGTCTCCAATACACACACACACACACACACACACACACACACACACACACTACTCATGTGCCAATGAATGTGTGCATTACACGTACTTTTAATGAAAGTCTGCAGAGCAGTGAAGTGTATCAACAAAGCATCCACGAATTCAACATTAAGTAACGGCAACCAGGGAAATCTAATTTAGTCCATCTTTTTTTTCTTCACCTTGAGGTCTACAAACAGTACTGTGTGTGCATCCATTGAGAGTATCGTTTTTGCACAAAGCCGGAACCTGCAATGCACTTCCATACAACTTGAGTGTGTTCACCTTGCTCTTACTTGGCTAAACAGTCAAACCTCGGTTTTCGGACGTCTCGGTTCTCGTACAATTCGGTTTTAGAACAAAAATTTCGAGTTTTTTATGCCTCGGATGCCGAACAAATTTCGGTTGTCGAACTAACTGAGCGCACTTGAATGCGTCACTTCACTCCTCTCGGCTTCGCTTCCTCGTGTGGAAGCGAAGCCGAGAGGAGGTAGCAAAGCCGAGAGGAGTGAAGTGACGCTACCTCGTGTAGCCGTGCTCCCTTTTGTAGCGGCGCTCCCTCATGTCGCCGCGCTCCCTTGAGTTTCGTCGCAACACAGGAAGCGACCATTGTGAGCAGACGTTTTTGTATTGTTCAATAGATTTTTTTAAAAAAGCAGACGTGTTTGGTGAAACGCTTCCTAGTCTAGCGTCCATTGTGAGCAGACGAGTTTGTATTGTTCAATAAAAAAAAGCAGACGTGTTTGGTGAGACGCTTCTGTTAGGCCGAGTGAAATCCCCCTCTTTTCATAATGGTTTGCCCTAGCAGCAAGGGGGGAGGGGGAAGGGTGCGTGGGTTTGTTTACATTTTTCAATGCAGCGGCACATAATGAACACTCTGGTGTCCGGTGTCTCATTATTAAGCAATAATCGTACAGAAACAGCTTGTGAGCAGACGAGTTTGTATTGTTCGATTAAGAATTTATTTTTAAAAAGCAGACGTGTTTGGTGAGAACTACGTAATATTGGACTGTTATTTTTGCATCATGTATCAGCCCCTAATCATGGCACCAAAGAAAGCAAGTGGAAGTGGTGAACCTGGTGAAGAAAAGAGGAAAATAGTGCGCAAAACTATAGAATTTAAGAAAGATTTAATCGCAAAATATGAGTCAGGTCTGCTTGTGTCTGTGTTGGCGAAGGAGTTCGGGATGCCGAAATGCCCCGCCGACTGCCTGCTGACAGCTGGGAGAGGCGCACGCCCCACGCCAGATAGAGAGAGAGAGATATGTTAATGTTAAAATTGGTAATCTCCCATTACATTTGTACAGTTTATGGTGTGAAATTGTAAAAAAAAAGTGGTTTAAAAAAGTTGTTTTATTGACTTGGAACGGATTAAAACATTTTACATTGATTTCAATGGGAAACATGGTTTGGGTTTCCGAACAATTCGGTTTCCGAACAGTCTTCTGGAACGGATTAAGTACGAAAACCGAGGTTTGACTGTAGTACCATTTGTGCAGTGTATGTATATATATGTATATATGTGTGTGTGTATACATACATATATATATATATATATATATATATATATATATATATACATATATATATATATATATATATATCCATCCATCCATTTTCCGAACCGCTTCATCCTCACTAGGGTCGCGGGGGGTGCTGGAGCCTATCCCAGCAGTCTTCGGGCAGTAGGCGGGGGACACCCTGAATTGGTTGCCAACCAATCGCAGGGCACACAGAGACGAACAATCATCCACGCTCACACTCATACCTAGGGACAATTTAGAGTGCCCAACGAGCCTGCCATGCATGTTTTTGGAATGTGGGAGGAAACCGGAGCACCCGGAGAAAACCCACGCAAGCCCGGGGAGAACATGCAAACTCCACACAGGGAGGCCGGAGCTGGGATCGAACCCGGTACCTCTGCACTGTGAAGCCGACGTGCTAACCACTGGACTACCGGGCCGCCTTATATATATATATGTATATACACACACACACACAGTCAAACCTCGGTTTTCGAACGTCTCGGTTCTCGTCCAATTCGGTTTTCGACCAAAAATTTCAAGTTTTTTATGCCTCGGGTGACGAACAAATTTTGGTTCTCGAACAAACTGAGCGCACTTGAATGCACCATTTGACTCCTCTCGCCTTCTTTACACGAGGAAGCGACTCTTCCTCGGGTAGACAAGGAAGTGACGCTTCCTCGTGTTGCTTTCCATTGTGAGCAGACGTGTTCAGTAAACATTTTTATTTTAAAAAGAGCGTGGTTTCGGTTTTCGAACTATTTCGGTTTTCGAACAGCCTTCTGGAACGGATTATGGATGAAAACGGAGGTTTGACAAACTTTTCTTTTGATGGCGGCGCGGACACCCGCAGCGGCTCCTCTTGTTTTATGTTGAGGGGGAAGAAATTTCATCTGTGCTGTATGTTACACACACGTACAGCACATATGACAATAAAGTGTATTCAATTCAATTCAATTCAATATATATACATATATATATATATATATATATATACATATATATAGGGCGGCCCGGTAGTCCAGTGGTTAGCACGTCGGCTTCACAGTGCAGAGGTACCGGGTTCGATCCCAGCTCCGGCCTCCCTGTGTGGAGTTTGCATGTTCTCCCCGGGCTTGCGTGGGTTTTCTCCGGGAGCTCCGGTTTCCTCCCACATTCCAAAAACATGCATGGTAGGCTCGTTGGGCACTCTAAATTGTCCCTAGGTATGAGTGTGAGCGTGGATGATTGTTCGTCTCTGTGTGCCCTGCGATTGGTTGGCAACCAATTCAGGGTGTCCCCCGCCTACTGCCCGAAGACTGCTGGGATAGGCTCCAGCACCCCCCGCGACCCTAGTGAGGATGAAGCGGTTCGGAAAATGGATGGATGGATGGATGGATACATATATATATATATACACATATATATATATACATATATATATATATTTGTTTTTTTTAATCCTCCATTTGGACATATGATCAGATTTCAAGTTGCATTGTTGCCCTTGTGTCCTAAATACGTAGCTCTGAATGAGACATTTAGCAACTTTGGTGGCCTTCTGATAATGGCCTAAAGCAGAGGTAGGGAACTCCGGTTCCTTGAGAGCCATATCTTGCCTGTTTTAGATGTCTGTCTACTTCAACACACCTGATTCAAACGATCAGCTCATCAGCAAGTACTGTAGAAGCCCGACATCATCATTATCAACTGAATCAGGTGTGCTGCAGTAGGGAGGGATCTAAAAGAGGCAGGATGTGGTTCTCGAGGAACCGGAGTTTCCTACCTCTGCTTTATGCCATGATCAGCAGGCCGCCAAAGTTAATGAATGTCTCATTCGAAGCTACGTTTGGAACATGGGACAACAGGGACACTGCACACTGATTTGGGGAGACAGTTTAAGTCAAATGTGGGAAGGCACTTCTGAAAGCTGTTGGGAGTGAAGAGAGTTCATAACACTCCATATTGTCGTAAGTCTTTTAAGAATGGTAAGGTAGGGTGGGTTTGAAGTGAAATTTTAGCTCTTAAAACCATGCCACGTACACATTGTTATTCTAAAAGTGTCCCTTGATGCACTGCTTGTACCTAAGTTTTGCCTCCCTTATGCTCTTCTTCAGATCTCTCAGCCAGCTAGTCACCCGATGTGGTCCTGAGTGGTGTACCCACTGTGCTGTCCAATCATGTTTTCTTATTTGGAAGCACTTTGATGGTTCTGGTTGATAAGATCGTCTGTGCAAATGTTTACTTAAACCAGGACCGATGACGTGTAATCCTTTAAATTTGCACCCTCCTTGAACAGATGCCAGTTGGTGTGCTCAAAGCAGTCTTGAAGCATTGAGGTGGCTTCATCACATCTCCAGACTTGCACAGTTTTGACCGTTCGTCCTGCCCTGCAGATGAGGTGTCTGTCGACTCGGGTTATTTCCAAAGCAATGTGATCAGACATGCCTAGGTGTGACAATGTTGTTGCCTTACATGCTCATGGGTTGTTAGTGGACACCGAGTCCGGTGTATTATGGCCTCTGGAAGGAACGTCGATGAACTTGTGAAATTTGGGCAGCACTGTTTCCAGTTCCACATGATTAAAGTCTCCCACCACCATCATGATTGTCTCCGCGAGCGCCCTCAACTGATTGTTTACAATTGCGTACAGGTCTTTGAATGCAAATTTAGCATTAGGCTGCTATGGCAAGCAACCAGCGACAATCAAAATGACAGAACATTTCCTAGGCATGTCAAACAGCCTATACTTCACTGCCTTATACTCAAGATCTGGAAAGTGTCTCGATAATGTTTGTTGCAATGCACTAGGTGCTATGTACGTAAATACACACTCCACTGCTTTTCTTCTTACTGGATGTTGCCGTCAATACACAGAGAGACCTGTGCTAGCTCAATGGACCCCATCTGGGACGTTGTTATCCGGCCAAGTCTCTGTGAAGGTCGTTAGACAGCTTTCCATGCGACATGCGATAACCCTTAGCCATATCTCATCCATCTTATTGACGGGTGATCTGAAGTTTGTGAGGAAGACACTCGGAAGAGCCGGTCTGTACGGATTAGCATGCCCGTGCTCATTTTAGTGGTGCCACATATGTATGGGAAGGAGCATGTATATGGGATGATGACCGTTACACATAAAAAATGAGAATGTACCAAATGAGCATGAGTATGTCCAAAAAAAGTCATGCATGAGGCAGATGTGCTAACCATGAGGTCACTGTGCTGCATGTGAATAATTTAAAGGGTTATAACTTCCCGTGATCCCTACGCACGGTAACGTGATTGTGCAAGGAGATGGAAGTTAACTAAACCAATGTAGAGAGATACATTTAGGGTTGGCATTGTCCGCTTTTAGAGCGTCAGCCCAATTCAAGTGAGGCAGCACCTCTTTTGAGTAACCTCCAGAGATTTCCAATTGAAACGTCCTAATATTTGACTTACTTTGTATCCAAACGTCCAACAAAGGCGGCGATAAAAAGGGTGACAATTCTAGGTTGTCAAAGAAGGGTAAAAATACTGTGGGTAAAAAGTACATTTTGGGTAGTGAAGTCCAGTGATCAGTTGCCTTTGCCACTCATATCTGATTAAAAACTAAGACAGTTTTGGAACTTTGAGGATTGGATGTTAAGTTGACTCTTTCCTTTTTGTTACCTTAGTATTCCTTTATGGCAGGGGTCGGGAACCTTTTCGGCTAAGAGAGGCATGAAAGCAAAATATTTGAAAATGTATTTCAGTGAGAGCTGATTCAAAAGGGGGCGTTTAGCAGTTTCCCCAGCAACGGCCTACGTGGGCCAGTATCATCCAATTAAAATTGCTCCTGCCGCCAACTGCAGCTCTGAACAGAACGTGAGCAGTGAAAAATTGATGGATGGATTAAACAAGCGAGAATATTTTGTTTTATCTGCGAACCAGATGCAATCATCAAAAGAGCCACATCTGGCTCGTGAGCCATAGATTCCCGACCCCTGCTTTATGGCTACCTTGAGTAAGTTCAAAAGGTTTGAGTTTGTCCACCGCAAGTCAGATCCGGCAGTTGACCTTGCTTCTCACACAGGGTTCTATAAAGGAATCCCCACTGCTTGAACGCCAGAGTAAAAGAGACCCAATCGAGCTCTCAGAGGGCTGCCTTAATTGCCGGGTTGGTGACTTTCTGAACAATTCTGTAATGTAAATTCCAAGAATCCCCTACCCTACTGTGGTAGTCACTCATTTCATCACTGAAGTGACACTGGTAAAAGTCAACCAAGGTCATGGATGTCTCATTTGTATTAGTCATCTACAAGCCTCCCTGACCATTGCCTCAATTCCCTTATATGAACCATGTGTTGGAGTGAGACGCATTAAATAAAGACTTTAACCTACATGTATCAAGACAATGTCCGAAGACATAAGTCATCCACCCTTTTTTACAAATAGATTACAATAACCATACACGTCAATGCATATTTTCCACTCACATGCTTTTGACAGGTTCTAAACTTCAAAATCCTAACACATGAGCCAAAATGTGAGATTTTGGCCATACTTCCTAAAAGGGTAATATGTGAAACTATTGGAGTACATTTTCTGGCGAACTATAAGGTAGCTATTTGTAAGCAAGCAGACTATATTTAGAAAATAAAGTCCGGTTAACACGGCAGAATCTTCGGCCCAATTTTATCCCCGAATCTTCCCTCCTGACAATCGTAGGTCGGAACTAATGTTCGTAATGGCTCCAAAAATAATCTTATCAGATAATGATGCCATGTGTGGTGTGCTCAGAAAAAACCCCAACCACTCCGCAGGATGTCAGAGCTCAAGAAGGGGATATTCAACATGTTGGACTCTTTTGTGAACATGCAGCTGCTTGACTGTGCCGTATAGCCAATCAGAAAGTGCGGCGATGAGGCGGCGAAGAAGCACGGTGTGAATCCAAAAATCAAAACAGTTATGGTGCAACAGAGCATGGGTGAATGCCTAGCATGAATGTTGATACAAGGTTTAACGACATTTCTATGAGGAAAAAAAAACATCATGTTGTAGCCTGTACAATCCGTGTGCATTTTACTTCCACCCTTTGGACCAACATCTTTTCTTTTTGTGCCGCTCTTTTTTTCCTGCTAAAAATAATCCACAAGCAAGTGTCACTGTCGAGAAAAGATCGGAGACCCCTGCTACCTTTCGAAGTTCACAGAGAGTTGTGCTGAATAAACGGGGCCAGCAGGTTCACTTCAAAAAAGCACAAGTTCCTGAGTGGTTTTATCCAAAAGGAAAATGGTTGCAAATGCCGCAGGGACCAAATTCCCCGGCTGCCACCAGCATAGCATAACATTTGTAGTACATTTCGAAACATTTTTCAACAGACAAAAATGCAATTCTCAGTGAACACTCCCTCATGACCTTCGTCGCAACTCCAGTTCCTGAGTGGTTTTATCCAAAAGGAAAATGGTTGCAAATGCCGCAGGGACCAAATTCCCCGGCTGCCACCAGCATAGCATAACATTTGTAGTACATTTCTAAACATTTTTCAACAGACAAAAATGCAATTCTCAGTGAACACTCCCTCATGACCTTCGTCGCAACTCCATACGGCATCACTGTGCAACCAATCACTTTAACGCTTCACTCTTCGCATATGACCACTTTTGGGGGAAAAAAAAAAGTCATCATCCAAGCCTCCAACTGAATTACATAAATGACTGATATGACTATTGAGTATGAGCGTGGACTCTGACTGCTTTATCGCTACACTATGACATGTTGGGTAGTTTCATTGGTCAGATGTGACGAGAAGTGAGTAACGGTGATTTCCTTTCCAAGCGCTAAGCCTCCCTCAGCACTTCATATGCCCTTGTCGCATGTCATCAAGAAAAAGTTTGTTTTGACAGTAGTTACCTTTGACACTTTTGACAGTTAGAAATATTACTGGAAAAAAAAATTGCCCGTGAAAGTTGCAGCTTGTGGTTATCCTGTCTAGTCTAAATATTTCTTTACCACAGAGATGTTTTTTTTTTCTTCCTCTTTTTTAACAGTCAGCAACCTTTTTTTTCTGTTTGCGCCATCTTCATGCAGGCACTGCATACAAAAGAGATGAGGCTTCATATCTGCAACCAAGACCATACTCTGGTACGGCGAAGTGCAGCTCAGCCAAGGCGGCAACATTTTGAGCTGAATAAATTACATTTTTAAGGTGAACGATTAGATCGGTGGTGGAATTGTTCAGAGAGCTCTATCTCCACATAGAGCCAGCTCTACACAGGACTGTATCCTCTTCTTGATGCACCCCTGTCACACATCGGGTTTGCTTGGGTGAGAGTTGAATGCTCTGATGCCAGGCAGATTGACGTGAAGATGTGATAGGGCCAGACAGGAAGTACCGAGAGATACCTTTTCCTGTTAGCGTCATCTCTGTTCGGCAGCACTGCATTACCAAGTGCGATAAGATCTGCTGCACAGGAGATTGTGGTTTGGGTTCAAAACGGAGAAACTGTCATTGCTGTTGAGGGTGAACAGAGTAATGGAGTTTGAGCTGGAACTGGAGAAGAAAAGTTGAGAGGCTTTGCAATCTGGATTGATTTCTGTCATTCTTTATGTTGAAATATGGTTATGATGTTGTTTGTTCTTGAAACCTTATGAATTTGAAAAAAACATTTCAGCTGACTTATGTCAACTTAAAAAGATGCAGCAATAGTCAGCAGCACGATGACTCTGTGGTTAGCAAGTCTGCATTGCGCTGAGATTTTGGGTTCATTTGTGGAGTTTGCATGTTCTCTCGTGCTTGCGTGGCAAATTAATTCCATGCTGGTAGGACCACCACACTCCGAGCTGAACTGTCGAGCAGTGTGCGGCGTTGGGCAAATCCCTTTCATGAGTGTCCAAGCGCAGCATTGCAGATGTAACAGACATGTTGACCCGCCAAAGACAATGATGGTGCAATTCTACTTGCTATCATTGAGAAAATCCTCACCCATTCCATCAAATTTGAATTTGAGAGAAGATGCTACAACCTGCTTTCTCTGCAGGACCTCAACTCTTCTACGACTCGTAGGCAAAAAACAAACAAACGAACAAAGGCAGCCAGCATGGCTGCTTAAATGTTTGTTCAGTTGTATGTTTTTTCAATTCATTTATTTTCCGGTTTTCAACTTCACTCTCATGGGCTGGTTTGGAAAAAAACAAACAAAAAACAAACAAATTACAGTCTTGTTTTTTTGGGGGGTTCTTGTTGCTCTGATGCTGAAGTAGTAAGTGAAGTCTATCTGGGGTGGGGGATAAAAATTCTAAACCTTAATAATAGGTTTTGTGTTGTAAGATCATAATGAAGTCAAATGAGGTTTTTTTCTGAAGGGCGAGAATTGTCTAGATCAGTGGTGGGCAAACTACGGCCCGCGGGCCAGATCCGGCCCGTTGGGCTTTTTAATCCGGCCCGCCGAAGATTGGTTCAGAATACAGTACTGTACAAGGTTTGTTGTGAATTCTGAAATTCATTTCATTTTGACTTGCAATGACAGGCGTTCAACACCAGATGGCGCAGTGACTTGATTTTGCAGTGCCCGGACCCCGAAAGAATGAGAGAGAGAGAGAAAGAGAGAGAGCGAGAGAGAGGGAGCGCACTCTAGAGAGCGAGCCAATTCCAATAATCGCTCTACTTCGACTGGTTAGATCGCAAGCCATCTGCAGCAATGTCAAAGAAACGAAAAGTCGACAGTGAGTGCCGGGTGTTTAAGAATGAATGGACGCCTAAATACTTTTTTACCGAAGTCCGATCCAAGGCTGTCTGTCTTATATGCCAAGAAACGGTTGCGGTTTTAAAAGAATACAACATCAGCCGTCACTTTTCCACCAAGCATGCTAATTACGCCAGCAACCTTTCAACACAAGAACGTACAGCTACTGCTGACCGGTTGAAGTGATTGACGAACACTTAACTAGCAAGCTAAACAAAAAAGTGGAGAGATTTTCATTATATTCTTTGGCACTGGACGAAAGCAACGATGTAAAGGACACCGCCCAGATTTTAATTTTTATCAGAGGGATTAATGAGAATTTCGAGATTACGGAGGAGTTTTTGGATATGGAATCCCTGAAAGGACAAACACGAGGAGAGGATTTATTTAACAGCGTGTCAGCGGTCATACAGAGGCACAAGTTACCTAGGAGAACGCTCACCAACGTTACCACAGACGGATCACCGAATCTGACAGGAAAAAATATCGGGATGCTGAAGAGAATTCAGGACAGGGTGAAAGAGGACAACCCTGAGCAGGAGGTAATTTTCCTACACTGCATAATTCACCAGGAAGCACTGTGTAAATCCGTGCTGCAGCTTGGCCACGTAGTGAAGCCAGTTGTGAAACTTGTCAATTTTATTCGAGCGAGGGGACTTCACCATCGTCAATTTATTCATTTCCTTGAAGAAGCTGACGCTGATCGCACGGACTTATTGTACCATTCTAATGCCCGCTGGTTAAGTTTGGGGAAAGTATGTCAACGTGTGTGGGAGCTCAAATGGGAGATTATTTCATTTTTAGAGCAATTAGACAACAGTGACAAGTTTCCTGAGCTGAATGACACAGATTGGCTCTGTGATTTTGCTTTTACTGTGGACCTACTGACACATATGAACGAACTGAATATGAAGCTCCAAGGGAAAAACCAGTTTGTGCATGAAATGCAAGCAGACGTCCAAGCCTTCAAAAGCAAGCTGATTTTATTTTCAAAGCAAATGTCAGCCAAGTCATTTGCTCATTTCCCCACACTGGCTACGCTAAAGGAAGCCCCACAACATGTGAAAAATATAGAAAATCACTGGATGACCTGCATGAGGAATTCTGCCGTCGCTTTTGTGATTTTGGAAAAATTGACAGGGCACTTCAGCTGGTGTCATGTCCCTTCTCACAAGACCCGGAAACAGTGCCACAGGAGTTGCAGTTGGAACTGATAGATCTCCAATGTGACATGATGTTAAAGGACAAGTTCCACTCCCTGAAACTGGATGACTTTTATGCTTCATTAAATGCAGCCAAATTTCCAAACATCCAGAAGATGGCACGGAGAATGCTGGTGTTGTTTGGCTCGACATATGTGTGTGAACAGACTTTTAGTGTGATGAAGACTAACAAAGCACCCCACAGATCCCAGATGAGTGATGAACACCTCAGATCTGTTCTGAGAATTGCGACAACACAATTACAACCAGACTTTGATGCTCTGGCTAAAATGGGTGAGCAACAACACTGCTCCCATTAAAAAGTATGTTAATACTTTAATGCTTTTGTTCTGGTTATGTTTAATATGTTCTGATGTTAATAAATCTATCTTGTGCTGACCCGGCCCGTCTATCAAATTTTAAAAGTCAATGTGGCCCTCGAGCCAAAAAGTTTGCCCACCCCTGGTCTAGATTAACTCCGGCTTCCACGATGCCGACAAGACCCTCCCTTGTTCACCATCTGGCAAATCAGATCACATCTACATTCTCCCTTTATCGGCCAAAACACAAAGATTAAAAGGAGTGAGGAAGAGCCGCTGCTGGTCTGACCAGTCGAATGCAGAATTGCACGATTTTGATGGCGTGGCCTGGCACTTGTTTCACGACACTTTAGATTATATTCATTAACATGCAGGCACAGTCATGTTTTTTTGTATGGAAGTGTGTTGAGGACATTCTTACAATAAAAAACAAGAAAGCGTGGCTCAACAGTAAGAGTTGCCATCACTGCTCAGGACAGAGGCTTTGCTTCTCGAGATGATGTGGAGGGAAACAAGGCATGCTGCAATCTCTGCAAGGCAATTAAATCAGCCAAGCGAGAATACAAGGAGAAGATTGAGATCCAATTTAGTGGGAATGACTCATGCAGCGTATGGCAGGGTTATTGACACCATACCTGACTACAAGGTCAGACCTAGCTGTGGAGCAAGTGCCTCGGCCTGCCTGCCAGACGAGCCCAACCATTCCTTTGCCCAGTGCGAGTCCAACAACTCAAATCCCCCCAGATCAAATACACATCTCCACCATCATGCTCACTGACCTAATTATCACAGAGTATAAAATCTGTAGGTTGTTCAGCCGGGTTAACGCCCGGAAAGCATCTGGTCCTGATGGGATTCCTGGTGAGTGATTTGAATATGCGTGACACAGCTATCAGGTATGTCCACTCACATTGTCAAACTCTCACTTTCGCTCCGGGTATTTCCACCTTGTTTTTTAATACTAGAATTCCCAGAGCCGTCATGTTGACGGTTAACAAACTTTGATGTGTTGATACTCTGTACATATCAACGATGTTCCTGGCCTTTGAAGCTGACGGGGAGTCTGAGGACGAGTGGTCGCTGCATGGCTCAGCTGATTCTGGACATTCAACTTTTTTTCTATGCCTTTCGAGTGCCACCATGACAACAATAAGAGCCCAGCCAGATCGTCTTTGTACAACAACAAAACATTACTGTAAATACTAAACGTGAAGACCTGTAAAGTAACCCCCTCTCTACCACTTGGCTTGTACCATACAACTACCAATTACAAAATCTTGCTTGTTGAATCCCAACAGCTGAATGAGCAGAAAGGAATATCACCACCACCTAATGTTACTGAGGGAGGCATGAAGATCAAATTGCATGGTAACAAACAAATGACAAAGAATTAAAACATCAGCGTTGGAAAATCCAAAATATTGGTGAAAGTTTCATGATCTCATTCAAGACTTGTCGGTAATTCATCCTTTTAAAAAGAAGTGGGGAAAACAACACAATGAAACATTTAATTAAAAAGAGAAGAGCCCACTATTAACTTTCCGTGGAAACATTTACCAGCAGGTGATTAAATGGGTATACTGTAGTGCAACATGAAGTATCCTGCAACCATGGAATCAATTATTTTTAAGATTATTGCGGAGGCTGTAGTGGCTCCTCTGTATAAAAAGTAACATTTACTTTTTTACCCTAAACCAGATGTCTCAAACTCCAGTCCTTGAGGGGCGAAATCGTGCACGAGATGGTTCCCTCCTCTTTCAAAAGATCAGCTCATCAGCAAGCTCTGCAGGAGCCTGATCATGATCCCGATAGTTTGAATAAGGTGTGTTGGAGGAGGGAAACATCGAAAACATGCAGAATAGCGGCCTGCCGAGGACCAGAGTTTGAGACCTGAATGAGAGGTAGAGTATACCGTGGACCCACACCAATCAATCCCAAATCGCACCGTTCTGCACAATAAAGCTTTTTTCTTTGATTATAAAGTTTTAAAGATCAAGAGAAGCCAAAATCCAAGCCAAAAAACCCGATTGAATTTCGCTTGATAGTCCAGCCCTACTGTCACCACAAATGTCTACTATATGATTTATGTTTTAAGTGGGATAAAACAATTTTACGCTTCACAACTTTGCAGAGGCGCTGTCGCTCGTATTACCTTCAATTGGTTGCCATGACAACAGAAATCGACAATCTTTGAGTCTAGTATTTTATGAATGTCTATTTATTTGGATGTAAACCTCTATGGTTATGGTTTTCTTTTGAATCTTGTTAAAATGGTTTATTTTGAGAATATTTAGCTTTTGGGTCACGTATGCCAGATCTATAGCAGACAGACAGAGATCGCTGGAGAGGGAGATGAGGGCATTAAGAAGTGTAATGGACTTTTACTAACTTTGTTTTATCCACGACTGGGTTCAAGGTGCGCACGGTAGATATATTCATTCATTCATTCATCTTCCGAACCGCTTGATCCTCACTAGGGTCGCGGGGGGTGCTGGAGCCTATCCCAGCTGTCTTCGGGCAGTAGGCGGGGGACACCCTGAACCGGTTGCCAGCCAATCGCAGGGCACACAGAAACGAACATTCGCTCTCACACTCACACCTTGGGACAATCTGGAGTGTTCAATCAGCCTGCCATGCATGTTTTTGGAATGTGGGAGGAAACCGGAGTACCCGGAGAAAACCCACGCAGGCCCGGGGAGAACATGCAAACTCCACACAGGGAGGCCGGAGCTGGAATCGAACCCGGTACCTCTGCACTGTGAAGTCGACGTGCTAACCACTGGACTACCGGGCCGCCCACGGTAGATATAATATTTGGTTTATTCATTTATTTATTGAATGCTGAGACAAAAGAGATGATTGTAAATACGACGGAATATCTTTGCTTTAGTTTTCACGGTACGAGACATGGTCATTTTCCAGAGTAGACACACTACTCGTGCTGAAAATGTGAATGACGTAGCAAGTAGTACAAGAAGAAGATCTGTCAATCCTAAAGTAGTGGTGACAAACTGCAATTTAGCTATGATGCACGTGGGGTTAAAATAATGATGACCGGGTAATGACTGACGATTACAGTTTTGGTTCAGCTTGAAATAATGATGGACTGACGATGACGGACAAGTGGCCCGCCCACTGACGAATGATGAATGACGGATCGGGAAAATTTACTGACGAGCCCACGTCTGCCTATGGACAATGTCTTGAGTTAACCTGACATTTTGGGGATTGTGAGAGGAAGTCAAACATGTCCAGGGAAAGTATAAACTTAAATATTTCTTTTTCAGCCCTCCAAGCTCCTAGGCTTTACGTGGTTGGAGTGAAGGTTGGGGTTATTACAGTGGACTCAAGCAACAAAGGCAATTAGATTCTTGAATATGAATCGCTCCCCACTTTTATGGTCATTTAACAGAAGCGTTGAAACCTCACAGTTCACAAAACCCATGCCTAGTCCATGTATCAAATTAAACCAAGAAGTGGCACTTGAACCGAAATCATCCATCTTTCACAAGTGCATCTGGGATATAACAAATAGGAACTGTTTGGAAAAGGACCAGCACTTTTTGTCTGTCACCTCCATTGCGGGTGCCTTCACATAGCATTCTACATCGCATATCAATTTAGATTTTGCACATTTGGCCGGTGATTTGGCCAGGAGGAGGGGGGGTTCCTTCGCAATTGCAAGCTCCTCTTCAGTTTAATCCCACACATCAGCAACTGACAGATCTTAATTTACTTCTCTCACTGCAATATAAACAGCCCAGATGATCATTTAGCTGTAATAGATTTTTGGGCACCCCTCATCTACTGAATCATTACAAACAGCAGGTCGACCTGTCAGCTTCAGACGAATTCAATATAAACCCACTCTGGACTTGAAAGGGGGGAAATGGCCTAAACCTACACCTTGGACCCTCAATAAAGCAGAAACAAACTCCTACAGAGTAGCAGGTGGCCAATGCCACAGAGATGACATGCACCAGCAGCTAAAGTTTTCTCTTCAGTCTAGACATGTGGGCGACTAATGCCAGAGGATTGTGGCAGTGACAGACAGAGGGGCTGAGAAACAGCGTGAGTTGATAACGCTTAAGGGGACGACAGTGGGGGGGGGAATGAAATAGACACCGACTGACCTATGGCTATTGGAAATGAACAGAATAGGTGTGTTGGATATTGCCACATGAATCAACTCATGAAGTAGATAAATTGCAAATCGTAAGGCTTAGGTATCATTACTTAGCCCTTATCGGCATGCTGTGAAAAGGGAAGTCTAACTCTTTCCACAAGTAATCAATCACTATAACACACTTTTTTTTTTTTAAACTGTGAGATGTAACAGCTACCACCTGTCTATCTAAGCTATCCACAGGCAGGATCTCTTATTATATACCATTCCCTGACTTTTTCAGAACTTATTTTCTATCTAGGTCGGGGGTCGGCAACACGCGGCTCCAGAGCCGCATGCGGCTCTTTAGCGACATCTAGTGGCTCCCTGGAGCTTTATAAAAAATGTTTGAACATGGAAAAAGATTTTGATAGTCGGCTAATATAGCTCAAATAGATATAGATACATGTGGCAGCTCAGAAAAAGGAGAGCTGTGGTGTTGTTTTTTTAAAATGCACGGTTTATTTATGCTTTTAAAACCTCGACAAACACAGACACATCTGAGTCTGACTCCGTGCCTTCTCTCTTCTCGTTCGACTCGAGAGGCGTTCAAAGACAGCCTCCGAAAAACTGAAATTCATGATCACTTCACTGACACTAGGAAAAGCGAAAATACCAAAACAAAAAATCAAGCGAGGAAATCACAAAATAAATTCTATGGGGGCGTTTGTGAACACACAACAAAGGAATGAATAACAAACAATTCTGAGACAGTCCAATCTCCTACATACATACAGCATGTGTTTCCATCATTGTAAGTTTTATAGAAGGCTTTTTTTTTTTGCGGCTGCAGACATATATTTTTTGTCCTATGTGGCTCTTTCAACATTTTGGGTTGCCGACCCCTGACCTAGGTTAATTTAACAAAGGTTCCATTTAAGAATCTCATCAGTGTGTTTGCACACATCTTGTGATGCTTCTTCTCAATCATCACATAGTGACTGCAGCCTTTAGCCAGGAGGAATATAATTACAATTCATATTATATATAAATATATATATATCAATATATTGATATATATATATGTGTGTGTGTAATAAAAATTTCATTTTCTCAGAACTGAATACTAGGAACTTTAGTTGGGATCATGTTAATGTTCGGGATTCGGTTCTGTGAGAGTTAGGAATTCTCAGTAAAAAAAAACTGATTGACTCGTACATTGTACTTCTGGAGGCACGGCGCACATGGTATCAGAACATGTCCGGTGAAGGCTGAAATTGTCTCTTGCTATCGAAAGGTAGTCTCAGCCGAGACTACGAAGTCAACAATTTCGACAATCACCCGTAATGTCAACAAAATCATGGCAGATTTCGAGGCCAACAGATTGAAAGATGATCGTAAAGTTGCTTCGGGGTGCGGCGCATCCTGAACCAGAGAAGGCACTTTTCATTTGCTGACTGAATGTTTTCAGAGATGAAATAGGAATGTAACAGTTGTTTGTTATATGTCAAGAAAAACATTTTTCTGCATACACCTATTTGTAATTGACATATTAATACTGTATTACATGTTCATATTTTTACATCTATAAATGTCCATACTGTATTATACATCATAGTTGGTGGCCATTTTATTGGAAATGGTTACAAAGAACTACCGTTACACAAATAGCTTGAAACAACTAATAGATTCAACTTTAATGCAGCATCTAAATAAGATTAAAAAAATAATAATTAAAAAAGGTGTTCAGATCACTGTACTGAGAGTGGCATCCTTTTTGATACCACCAGACACAATGGTTGTTTCAGTATTTATTTAAGTGTGTTACACGTTCTGACTGTTCCTTTCTGACTTGTGAGGATGACATCTCTCCTCCACGGTTGACATTTCTAGGGGCGTATTGGACCTTGAGTCAGCTGCAACGAAGCTGGGCTCCCCCTGGGTGCTGGCACAGCTCTCACTGGAGCTATCTGAGGGTGAGTCAGAAATAAATGAAAAAGCAAGACGTCTCTGTATCTCACAAACAATAGCCCATTCATCCTGGTTATAAATTGGATGTGATCTCCTTTCTTTTGGTGGAGAGTTTTAAAAATTGCAGCCAGATTAAGACCCTGTGCTAACTGCCTGGCTGAAGACAGATAAATATAAGTTTTGTGGCTTGTTAGCTTGTCCAAATCATGTCTGTAACAAATATAAACTTGCGCCTCTTGTTGCAAAAGGATGGCTACAACATGTTAGTGAGTCGGCTAACGTTAGATAGATTTGGACAGAAAGAGCCAATAATATAACAATAAACAATTATACTTAGTTTCTGTGAAAGCGCTTAAAGTAAAAAAAAAAAAATCTCACCTGTTTTTCAATTTTTTTAACTCCTGTCAAAGCTTTCCATTGATTACTCTGTCGACAAAGCATTTTTGTACAAGGACGCTTCTCCTGAATATGCAAACACGGACAAAACCTAAACATCACCTCTTGTCATCTTTGGTGGCTCTCTGCTGAGATCTGGTGTTAAAAAAAGAAAATCTTTCTTCTGTCCAGGTGGCCATTTCATCCTTAAACGTGAAATGAAATGTATTCAAAGTGCAAAATGAACAAAACCCGTGTTTCCTCTTCCGTGCTGTTTGTTTGGTATCGTCACATCTATTTCTTATATTCAGCACTGATTTGCTAGCTAACAGCCAATCGGAGTGATCAACAGTCACGAACGGCTACATGTTGAATGTGGTGAAAAGTGTTCAACGACGGCTCACTTGCGCCAACAGTGCAAGACAGACCTGGCCAATGGCGTTCACCGACATTCAACCGATTGCCGACATTGATTTTTTTTGTGATGACACCTTCAGGCTTTGGGGAGCAAGGTTGACACAGGCTAGCTGTACTATTGTATCTTTGTTAAATCCCTCAGTCTTTGTTACACTGCAAATCGGGCAGCATTAAAAGATGTGGGACAGTGTTTCATTAACACCACTCAGAAATAAAATATCCCGTTTAGCCTAATTTGCAACAGTGATGCGTTGTTAAAATGGGATGTCATGTGGATTCGAACCCGACTGGTGTTTTCCTCTGAAATTGAAGCCACACCCATCCATCCATCCATTTTCCAAGCCGCTTCATCCTGGGTCGCTGAGGGGTGCTGGAGCCTATCCGAGCCGTCTTCGTGCGTTAGGTGGGGGACACCCTGAACCGCTTGCCAGCCAATCGCAGGGCACACAGAGACGAACAACCATCCGCGCTCACACTCACACCTAGGGACAATTTGGAGTGTTCAATCAGCCTGCCATGCATGTTCTTGGAATGTGGGAGGAAACCGGAGTACCAGGAGAAAACCCACGCAGGCCCGGGGAGAACATGCAAACTCCACACAGGAAGGCCAGAGATCAAAACCACGACCTCTGCACTGTGAGGTCGATGCGCTAACCATTGGACCACCGGGCCGCCCCTGAAGCTACACCCTTACATATTAATTGAAGCTCACTGGTAAGAATTTTCTTCAGCATCATTTTCCTCCTCGCTTGCAAGATGGAATCTTATTTCTCAAAGATTTCGGCAAAACTCTCAGATGATGGTATTTGATGATAACACGTTCCGCCTCAACTTGGTTTCCAGTAGTTTTTTGGTTCATACTATTGAAAACGGAAAATATTATTTAGCCAATGAATATTCCATATCATGAGTGCATCTTTGCAGTACTTTTAAGTATAAATGGGTGTCTGTCACATGGACCACTTGGCCAATCATAGTTGTAATTTCAGTGATGTCACATGGGCTCCCTGCCCAATCGGGTTCATTAACATGGTATTTAACGTATTTTGGTACAAGCAGGTGCAGGCAGCTCGAGTGATGACTCAAACTTATTTATGATTTTTTTCTTTACACTCTGCTTGAATTATGACTCATATTAAAGCCCGTTCGTGCTTGAAATTGTGAGAGCGCTGAATTCATCAGCCAAAGGGACAGTGGTGAGCGCCTCACTTGGGCCTTTTTTTAGAGGTGGCTGTGCAATCCTTCTGTGCCAGAGTGCTTTTGTCAATGTGGTCAGTAAAAGGTGCTAAGAAATGGAAGAGAATACCAGTGGAGGATAAAAGGCAAACCACCACCAAGGCCTTCGCCAAAAATTTGAGCAGATGTTACATAAATAACTACACCTGCCCACACTAAAACATAAACCTGTCCTGTCATCGTCTTTGTGTATTTATATTTCATTGTGAGTCTCTTAACTATTGTTAATATAACGTATATTGTAACAGGTGAAGAACTTACTATTCGTATGTATTCAGTGTAATTGTACTTTAATGCTTTTCTTACATCATGGCCAGGGGACTAAAGATGAAAAATAGACTCATGGCTAGTTCAGGATTTATTTATTTTTTATACCATGTTTTTGCATGTGTTCTGTGAAATTGAAACCGTCCCCTTTCTAAACTAATATGTATGCCCTGGCGAGTCGCCAATCTGACTTTACTCAGTCTAATGAGCGTCATTGCCAAGTGTTCCTCCTCCAATCTGGAAGACCAGGCCTCACCAACGAGTGACGTGAGTACTACGTTTTCAGAAACCTCTCTGGTTTTGTCACTTGGCCATATAGGCCCACAGACAATGGACTTGAGTATGTAATGTAAATTGTTTTGTGTGCATATTCTTCTATCTGTTTTGATGCCATGTAATTGTGAAGGTCGCCCAAAGACCCGCATGAGAAGTGGACCAACACACTTCTCACAGGCGGAAGTCAGCGTTCACATTTTTCACGCAAGCTTATCTCTGCACTTTTCAAGACATGGACACAACATCCCAGTTTGTAGAAACACCGTAATAGAACTGGTTACATTTAATGCGTTCATCATTTCTACAACCGAAACCCCTGAAGCAAAAAAACTAAAGCAGTAATGGGAGGGAGATAAAGGTGAGAGACACAGCGCGGAAGACAAAAGAGGGGAGAGAGGGAGCAGAGAGAACAAAACTATGCTGCATTGCAGCACAGCCAACAAATATTACTTCTTTGTAAGGCTGAATGCTGTTTATGGGGATACAGTACTACCATCTCAGACATACACACAGGTCTTTCTCTCAGAATCTTATCATATATGACCTTTTTGAAAGGCAAGGACACTTGGACAGACTCATTATGACCTCTTTATCAGCTTACGAGTCCTACGGTTCATTTTACCTCAACCTATGAATATGCGTATCAGTCTAAGATGGGGAGACGTATTTGTCCTTCATGGGTTATTTGCGGCTCGTGGCATGAGACTGCAGTGATAAAATGTGTTTCGCCTCATCAGCGAACATTCTTGGCAGTGTACACAACAATGCCGTTCATTCGGTACACTTCGGTTATAACGGGGGTCGGTAACACGCGGCTCCAGAGCCGCATGCGGCTCTTTAGCGACATCTAGTGGCTCCCTGGAGCTTTATAAAAGATGTTTGAAAGTCGAAAAAGATTTTCATAGTCGGCTAATATAGCTCAAATAGATATAGATACATGTTGCAGCTCCGAAAAAGGAGAGCTGTGGTGTTGGTTTTTTAAAACGGACACTTTATTTATGCTTTTAACAGTCTCGACAAACAGAGACACGTCTGCGTCCGACTCCGTGCCTTCTCTCTTCTCGTTCCACTCGAGAGGCGTTCAAAGACAGTCTCAGAAAAACGGAAATTAATGATTACTTCACTGGCACTAAGAAAAGCGAAAATAATACACCAAAACAAAAAAATCAAGCGAGGAAATTACAAAATAAATTCTATGGGGGCGTTTGTGAACACACAACAAAGGAATGAATAGCATAAACAATTCTGAGACAGTCCAGTCCCCTACATACATACAACATGTGTTTCCTTCATTTTAAGTTTTATAGAAGGCTTTTATTTTTTTGCCGCTCCAGACATGTTTGTTTTTTGTTTTTTTTGTCCTATATAACTCTTTCAACATTTTGGGTTACCGACCCCTGGGTTATACTGAGGGGGAAACGAAGAACACCCTTACAGTTGGGTAATTAATAAAACAGGATTTTACACTACAACAAACATCTGTAGCATCCTGAACCTCGCGGTACAGAATCGCTAACGGATGTCGATGTGAAAGTCTGCAGTCTAAACCATCATAAAGCTGCATTGCTGAGAGAGACAGACACACAAGTAGTGGGATTCCAGGGACACTGCTGCTCCCTGAAAGTCAACCACTTACACAGCCAGCAGACAGAAATGGCGCCAATCAGTCTTCGGGTTATTGCTGTCAGTCAAAGTTGCGACAGCAGTGTTGCGCAGTGCTTCTCTCTCACTCCTTCATGTACATCACCTCTATTGAAGTTTTACTTGATTTGATTTTCCGCTTGCATGCCCGCATGACCTCTATCCGCACCCACCTTGTTTTGTCTCCTCGTTTATGCAAACACGTGTCCAAATTTTCATGCATATATTATATTTAACAGCGATAACATTCGGAACAAGTAGACACCAGTTCAGGGTTTACCCCGCCTATCGCTCAAACACAGCTGGGATAGGCTTCAGCACACCCCAGGTGAGGATACGTGGATCAAATCATGGAAGGATGGATGGAACATTAGGTATACCCTTGCAATTTAATGAGGTTCCAACACAAGAGTTGGATCCAAAATTTGACTTTTCAAATAAATAATTATTTGTAGGTAAAGTAGTGGATGCCACATCCACTTCACAACTTCCGCCCTTTTCCCCCCAAAAACATACAGATCAATTGAAGGCAATACTGGAAATTGTGTGATGGATGTATCGAAGGATGAGGTTTAGTATGAACCTGAACAAGACTATACATGTCATGAGGAGGACCCAGATGTCACAGATGCTGAAGGTGAAGTCTTCAAGTCAAGGAAAGGTGACGTTTCATGGTCACCGGGACCTCTTGACGCCCAATGCGGAGCACCAAGGGAGAGCATCCCCAAAATGACTCCATGGCCTACTCGATATGCTGTTTCGCATGCCCAAGACATCAAGTCAACGTTTGTGCTGTTCTTTCCACAACCTCTTCCGTTAGCCATGTGGTGAAAAAATAGTATCGGATAATGCAAGTGCTTTTCAGTAGTTTCAGGCTGAGTTCAATCACGGGTAAAATTTGACCCACCTACGCTAAAGATGTGGGCCACTTTCAAACATATTAAAAAAGGTTAAATGTTATACAGGGTCAGGCAAAATGATCTGACAAATTTGTACCGTATTTTCACGACTATAAGGCGCTATTAAAAGTCTTAAAATGTCTCCAAAATGGACAGGTCGCCTTACAATGCGGAGCGCCTTGTGTATGCGCTGAGTTCCAAAGCCTGACTGAGAGCACGTCTGGCCGACACGCTGGCTATATAGAGAAAAGGCATGCGGAAGTCCGCCAATGAGTGAATGGTGGGCGTGTAAGAGGATGCTATAGGCCGGACGTGAGTGAAATCCGCCAATGAGCGTGTAAGAGGAGCCACATGGCAATGAGAGTGACTTTGAAGACAACGGGAGGAAACCCGGCGTTTTTGATGGATTACTTGCACAATTGTACAGTTTGGATACAGAAGATGAGGATTTTGATGGATTTGTGGGTGATGATTGATCCAAAAACGTGAGTACATTGTAAAATGGCTAAATCAAGTACAACCGAACTCAGTTTTGCTTCCGTTGGCTTTTTAAAAACGTGTTTTTAGCGTGCGTCCGTATGCCTTAGCGTGTATGCTACCGTATGCTTCAAGCTAACGTGTTTTTAGCATGCGCGCATGCATGCCGTATGTTTAAGCTGGCGTATGTTTTGCCATACCTGGCTGCGCCCAACAATACGGTGCGCTTTGTGTATGTGTAAAATACAGAAATAGCACCCGTTACTGAGACTGCGCCCAACAATACGGCGCGCCGAATAGTCGCGAAAATACGGTAGATTAAATAAAAGGCAAATAAAGTAGAGAAACAAAAACTTGTTTTTAGTTTTGTATAGTACATATAATGCCATTTTTTTTCATATAATGCCATTTCGCTTTGTTTCTTTATGGCATTGTTTTTCGTTTCTTTTTTCAGTTTTTTCTGGTGAGCATCGCGCTTTCATTGTAGAAACGTTTCTCAAAACAAACAAATCTGTAACTGCAACACAACGAGCGTTCCGTTTGCACTTCAATCTTGGTAGACAAGATCCCATACCGGCTCAAAACCCGATCTTGTTATGGGTTACCAACTTCAGAGCTACTGGATCTGCATTGAAACGAAAATCAACCGGCCGACCTCGCACTGCCAGAACTCCACTTAATTTTTAAAACATAATGAAACACAATGGCATTATAGGTACAGTCAAACCTCGATTTTCGTCCATAATCCGTTCCAGAAGGCTGTTCGAAAACCGAAATTGTTCGACAACCGAAACCACGCTCTTTTTAAAATAAAAATGTTTACTGAACACGTCTGCTCACAATGGAAAGCAACACGAGGAAGCGTCACTTCCTCGGGTAAGGAAGGTGAGAGGAGGCAAATGGTGCATTCAAGTGTGCTCAGTTTGTTCAAGAACCGAAATTTGACTGTACTTTCGAAAACAAAAACATGTTTTTGTTCCTTTACTTTATTTGCCTTTTATTTAACTTACAAATGTGTCAGATCATTTTGGCCTGACCCTGTACTTGGATAAAACCACTGCTTTGCTAGCCATATAAGAGATTTCATGTTGACATAGTTGTACCCCCCTTGCCCCACAAAAAAATATATGGGTGTGCTCCTTTTTTCTCCTTAATACATTGCTGACGTATCGGACCGGGAATTTGACTCAAAATGAGGTGACTTGGACTCAGGTGCAAAAAACTGTGATTGGGACATCCCCAGTGAAAAACATTTGGAAGTTGGCTAATTAGTCTTAAAGTGTAAATAAAAATCTTTTAAAATACTGGACTTGTCTGATTGGTCTACATTTGAATTGCTATTGAAAAGGCATGTTTCACCGAACTCTCAGTTTGCCTCCCCAACCCGCTGGCTTCCCCGTCCTACTCTTCAAAATCACATATTACTTTCATCTCCCCGGTGCTGCCCACTCTCATTCTTCACTTTCATTTATTCCGCAGAGAAACTCGTCAATGCAATTTTCCCCAACCCTGTCATTCCATCCTCTTGCCAACCTCCTCATGGTTCTTCTACAATCTTTTTTTTTCTTCTCCTTCTACTCCTCCCCGGCCCTTCAAAGGGCTACATTTAAAACACTTGTCTCTCCTCGCTCCTCTCTCAGGGCAGGGATCAAACTCAGCCCATTTCACACATGACAGAGTGTGCTGTATGCCACTGATGTATGTATGCTACTAGTAGTGGCAGCACTGATGAGTGGCAACGGTGATATGGAAATGAACAGGGTGTGTGTGCAATTTGTGTGCCGTGGTGAAGGGCAGCAGAGTTGACTGAATTTTAATTCGCGGAGCCGAATAAACGCCTTGCGGTTCCATTCGTAGTTCTTCAGCATTCTGAAAAAAAAAAACCACGAGAGACACACAAATATAAATAAATAAAATCTTTAAAAACATTACTTTGCCTTGTGGTTGAACTGAAACAAAACATGCATTTTCGTCATTAAGGCTGATGCAATATGGATGGAAAGTGCATATGCAGCACCCCCAAGGATGTTGAAAATCAAAACCTGATGTGTCACGGACAATTTCGGTGGTCCATTATATATTTAAATAATAATAATATAATAAATAATAATAATAATCAATTCCCAGAATTAAACACCATATGTATCGGAATCCAAGAAAAGGAGAAACTAAACTCCATTTGACACACAGACAACGCACGCGTGCACACACCACACACACACACACACACACACACACACACACACACACACACACACACACACACACACACACACACACACACACACACACACACACACACACACACAGGAATGAACCAAGACAGGGAACATGTGATGTGTTAACTTACATTTGTATTTGCGATACAGTGAAACTCCTCTACAAAGAAACCTACATGGACGAAAATACCCTCTAGTGTGAAAAAAATCTTCATGCATAACACCATTCCCACTCTCCTGCCCCCCATACAACGAAAAAAAACCCTGTTGCGTTATACGAAATATTTTTCTCTGCTCTTGCCTCGCGACGAGATTCATTACAATGAAGTCTAATCCAACAGCGACATCTACTGCTTCGTTCGGAAACGACAACAGCAACCACCACACTGGTTTAAACATGCGCAGTAGTCCAGGAAGTATTTGTTATTGTTACTTTCAGACGCAGCAAGAACATTGCATTGCTAAAATGGCTACAAAACGGACCTTTGAATGTCAAGCAGCTAAGATAAGAAGAGCTCTGACGCTGGAAGAGAGGATAAAAGTGATCAAAATGAAAGACGGAGGAAGCAAAATAAAAGACATTATCCAAAAAAATTCATGCAAGTGAAAGTGAATGCTGATCGTAAATTTCGCAATTTCTTTCCCTTTTTTTTTTCTACGCTGACTACATGAAGTGTCAAATAAGTGTATGCTCATCCTTATGCACTATTGGAATAAAAATAAAGAGTACAGATACGTTTGTGTGTGCGTGTACACATACGTTTGTGTGTTTACATCTGAGATCAAATTTGCTACAGTGAAAAACCCTCTGTTGTGAAAAATTTCTTGCTGCAAACATGATTTCCTTGTAAAGGAGTTTCACTGTATCATCGAGTGCGCACGTCATGCATGCACAGGCTCGGGGAGTAACGAGCGTTACATATTCAAGACGGGGGGAAAAACTAAGTTACCGCTACCGTTGCAAAAACACCATAAAATTGAATAAAAATGTGGATTATTTTGGAGCTTTACATTTTTAATGTGGGGAGAGACAGCACTGTCCAGTCCAGCATGTGTTGCCCGTCTCTCCAGTATGTGTCCTGGCTGTGACTGCGTGGGAAGGCATGTTAAGATATATGGAAAATGGTTCACTGGATGCATGGTGTTACGTTCATACCCGGGTTCCCAACCTGCGTGTGTCAGTGGGCAGGTTAAAAGTGTGGTTCCTGTGTGACCAATCTTGTTAAGGCAGACTGTATTAAAACATTTCCAGCTCATGAGCCAATTTTAATCATCCGAGTCTCACCCTGGGACCCGGTCTCATTAAAATGCAACGTCATGTCACACGAATTGGGCCGCCTCTCTGCTACAGGTAGAATAAAACTGCCATGTAAGGCCAGAGCGAGACAGCACCCTCCTTGCTGTGACTGGTTAAATTCCCTGCAAGTTCAACAGGAGTTCACAGGACCTTCTTATTTTTGACGTATTAAAGTATGGTCTGCACAGCACACAGTCACAGACTGCATCAATAATGCACAGGGCAAAGCCAGAAAGCACCCCCGTTTTCAGCAACTGATTTGGTACACACACGCGCACGCACGCACGCGCACACACACACACACACAAACACGCACACGCACACACACTAGTGAGAGACCCATAAAGGGTGCCTTGTGTGTCAGTCGTGTGCATTAAATCTCGTGCTTTATGTTGGCAGTCTACATTGTTTCATTGAATTATCACAGATGAGTTGAGAATAAGTCCAGCAAGACACAATAAATCAGCAAGTTTAATCAGGATGTATTTTTTCCAGTGTTTCGGTTAACAGGTGCTCTAGCCAAGACGAAGACGGGGAATAACCATCATGTCGCTGCGTCTTACATTTGTGTTCAAGGATAAATTGCTTAAAGAGGTAAAACATTATGACAGGATGCTAGTCACGTTTCATTGTTTGTGGGCACATAGTTATGCGATTGTTTTAAATACACGTGTAATTCTGTTTTATGTTTAGTTGGACAGAAAATTTTAACTGGGAGTGGCAATAAACTCCTTGAAGCAAGCGTTTGGCTTTTCTAAAGCTCACTGCCGTAGGTCTAATTTTGAAAGCCGTTTCGGTCAATGCATTGTCCTGTTAATGTGCAATTTAATGGTCTGCTACCTTTTTTTTGTGTGTGCATACACAAACGCAATTTCTTCTTCTGTATTTGGGGGATTGTAAATATATATTTAAGAGAGCACAATTAACCATCTTCATATTATCGGAGTTAAAACATCAATATACATTTTTTTTCATATTCTAAAATGCAGGAATTTCACTGTATATTTTTTTTAAGTTCGGCTTTGTGCTTCAAAGGAAGCAATGGAAACACGAAGTAGTCCCCCTGGGAATTTGCAGAGAAGATGCGTTGTTTCCGCGGAGGACAAATCTTGATTTGGCGTCTTGAAAGTTGGTTTAATTAATTTGCTAATGAAGGAATAATTCTCTTTGGAAATTGTCTGCAAAACCAAAACACCGTGAAACATTTTGGTTATAAAATAATCATTCTTTGCTCCTCCAGGGCAGATTTAATAATAGCTTTTAGTTTCATTAACGGTAGTGTACTTCTAAAGTACAAAACATTTCACCAAATTATGGTTTTGAAGTAGAACAAGTGATATTAAAGCAAAGATTTAAAGTGTGAATACAGCCCCTTGACCTGGAAATTGTTAACATACTGCATACAGTATGATAATCAATGAAATTCAACTACACCGTTCATTTATTGTGCGGCAATGATGTGACGTCATCTCTACTGGACGTCTTGATGAAATCAACAGAGGGAAAAGTGTTGTGTCATTTCCCCATAATACCACCATTTCCCACATCGCTCCTCTGTTGCGCTGTGTGCACATGCGTGTCACATAACCGACGTGTTCAGTTAACATTTGAGGACGCGTTCGTTTTTGTAATTTGGACACAAACATAATAAGAGCGGATTTGACCCCCCAAAATAAATAAATAAATATCTGTGTTGGGTATCACTCCCTGCAGTGTGCTGTCTGTCCTCGACATCTCGCTGCCGGGTTGAAAACGACATGTAAATGTAATATTTTGCATCACACCCTTACTTAGACCGCTTTCAATTCCACGGAGAGCTTTGAAATGTGCGGCAAATTCTGTGATCGCTGATCGTCAGTTTTTGGACTGTGTGTGGCCTTCACAGATTTGCAATCAAGTCTTCCAAACAGACAAGATAAATGAGACAACACATTTAATACCTACTCCTTAAAGAACACCAGTCATGTCCTCTCTTTGGATCAAATTCATTCATTTCTTTGACATGCAAATGAAGCATCTGCCCCAACAAATGGTTCATGAACACATTTATCATGGAGAATTGACATAGCTTTTATGAACATTCATTTTTGAGGATCAGATATTTTATATGGAATTTAGGTTCGAATTGGAGTGCCCCCCCCCAATGGCTACTCAAAGATGATACAATGCAGGCAAGTGACTCATTGGCGAAAAACAAAACAAATGCAGCCTCACGACAAACATCCAGCCATCCATTTTCTGCACTTCTTCTTCTCACAAGGGCCATGGTTCAGCTGTTGCCCTGACTGAATTGGTAGACAGGGTAAAGCCTAAATTTAAATCACACGGCATATACAGACAAATCATTTTCACACTCATAGACAATTTATAGATATCCTAAGAAACGTGGAATGTTAGCGAAAGCCGTGCCGCTAGCGCAGGGGAAAACATGCAAACTCCAATATATGGTATAAAGACGAACACAGCTAATTAGACAGCTTGTTTTTTTTCCCCATAGTAACAGCACCTGGGGCAAATCTCTCATCAAAGTCGAGTCATTGTCAAGGGCATCTTTTATGCAGAATGATGAAAATCCGAATTGGGAAATGAAACACGTGGGCCCCTGGGACATATTTGGTCGTATTACAAAACCATCCATCCGTTAATTTTCAATAACACTTATCCTGTTCGGGGTGGCATGGTGGGAGATTGATTAGCACGTCTGCCTCAAAGTGCAGGGGTGCAGGGTTCAATTTTGGCTCCAGCCTTCCTGTGTGGAATTTACATGCCCCCCCCCCAGGTACTCTGGTTTCCTTGCACATTCCCAAAAACATGCATGGCAGATTAGCTGAACACTTGAAATTGTCCCGAGGTGTGATTGTGATTGTTCGTCGGTGTGTGCGCTGCGATTGGCTGGCAACCAGTTCAGGGTGTCAGCATCTCAAAAGTAGTCCTACTCCGATTTCTGTAGCCCTTCATGAAAACAGACTGAATATGTTTTATGTTTGATCAAAATAAAGGCATTTAGAAACATCTGCTTTTACTTTGGAGACCAACAATTGAACAAGCAGCTGAAACAGTTGCAAAAAAAGGTTGGAGAGTATAGCATCAGTCCCTCTTGGATGATATTGAGTAATTGTTGTTTAGCAGGGGGGGTTTTAATCACAAAAACATTCCAAATAAAGAATATTTGGTTTAATCAACAATAAGAGGAGGAAATTGAGTCATAATGCACTTTAATGCAAAATAAAATTTAATCAGATTATTCGATGGGATAATTGATTCTAAAAATGTTCAAAAGTGAGAGCCCTAATTTTCAACCTCAATGACAGTAACAATGATCGAAAGTCAACCTAGCCTACCTCTGTGGTGACTGAGTCACGCCACCATCAGTGACATCCATCCATCCATACATTTTCGGATCCGCTTTATCCTCACAAGGGTTGCGGGGCGTGCTAGAGCCTATCTCAGCCAACCGGTTGCCAATCGCAGGGCACACAGAGACGAACATCCATCCACGCTCACACTCACACCTGGGGACAATTTTGAGTGTTCAATCAGTCGGCTATGCATGTGGGAGGAAACCGGAGTACCCGGACAAAACCCACACAGGCACGGGGAGAACATGCAAACTCCACACAGGAAGGCCGGAGCCAGGATCAAACCCATGACCTCTGCACTGTGAGGTCGACGTGCTAACCACTGGACCACATCAGTGACATCATTGAATAAAATGAATGTATTGTTTTAATTCTTAATACTCATGTACACTAATATAGTTTATATGTTATAATGTTCTTTTAGTGATTTTCACCTCCCCAAAAAAATGCAAACTAAAAATTGCTAGAGGGGTCTGAAAACTAACGAGACAGAGTGTGTCTGTACATCAGCTAGACAAAGGCACACACTTTGGCACAGGCTGGCACTTGTCTTTGCCTGTCTCGCGCCTTCTCTGCAGCAACACAATACAGTCCCATTTGAGTGTCACATGGGCTCTGAGACAGACAAGGCGGCATTATCCAAAACTGGCTTCAGATCAGGGTCTATATGTGTTTGAGTGGAGGAACAGTGCTGTTGAGTGGTGTGTTTGAATGTGTCTGAGCGAGTTCAGGTGAAGGTCGACAAGCCCTTTCGAATCTCACACTTGCCGCCTGAGGAGGTGAGAAGCTGCTAATTGGTAGAGGTTGAACGCGCACACAGACTGTATGTACAACAAATAAGAATGAAAAACAGACATTTTGTGAGGCTTTTGCACAATGAGCCATGTGACGCATACACACGGACTACTGGACAGGAACACACGATTGGATTACGAATAACACAGTCCATTCTCTAACTTCACCACCTAATAATCTTTTCTCCACTAAATTTTTTTGGTTGTTCGACTGTGAGCTGTATTAGCACTAGCTTCATCAGATTCAAACCCAATCGACCAAACCAGACAATTTGAACTTCCAGCAAGCTTCAGATACACCACTGCTCAAAGGAAGTGGGGAGGGGGGGAGTCAACGGCCCACTTTCAGACATTTATGAAACCGGACAAATGTCAAACGCACAAATACAAAATTAAAACGCTGACAAGGAGCCTGCAGCAAACGCCAACAGTTAACTAACCATGTGGTAGACAGCCAAGAGGATTGGCTGCAGCTCTAGATGTCATCCACTTGGCCACGCCCCTCAAAGGCACACCAAATGTATGGCAGTAGGTGTGTGTGTGTGTGTGTGTGTGTGTGTGTGTGTGTGTGTGTGTCATAGTTTTGCAACACAGTCAACGAACGTTACTTACTAATAAACCAAATGGCAATTAAATTATGCTGAAGAACAGGTTAAAAGATCACAATATGTGTGTCTTCACAAATCATACAATTAAAAGAACAGGCTACCTCAATTCCGATGACTGGACAGCTATCTCAATATTCTTATTCTCTATACTCTACATTTGCATGATATCTATCTGTACACCGTTACAATGTGCTATGACGTACCAGGTCAGATCAGAGCACTATATGGGTGTTACCCCAATCTACCTCTTTCCTACATCAGACCTAATTCGGGTTCGATAATTATTGTCACTTTTTCCTCGATGCCGTTAAGCTTAACTTTCGGTGGAATAGTAATACTGTTATATATATATATATATACATACACACACACACACACACACACACATACACATTTTACACCCAGCAATCCCTGGCTCATTCATATTATGTCTAAAAAGGACAATGACATGAAAATCTCATAATTCCTCACAATTTCAAATGTTGCGTTTTACTTGCTTTTATGATGAGTGTGTGTGCAAGATTGGTATAAGTGTGTAATTTATTTAATGTAACCATAACTGTGGATGATGTGATAAACATTGACTTTTTGGCATTGCTGTTTGCTTGTGGTGGCTTGAAAGTAAATATTTAGATTTATATTGACGTAGGAATCAAAATGCTCTTTACTTAAAACAGATTCTTTTAGCGTTTGAATTCAGATGAACTATATTAACTGAATATTTAAGGAATAAATATACCAGTGATTTATGGCAGCAAAATCACAGACATCAAAATTTGCCACAAGGTGTGGGGGTGGCCTGGGAGTGACAGAATGGCCTTGGCCACCACGTCCACGTTCCATATTGATTTAAATTTAATTACTTCTTTTGCATTTATAACATTTAGATTTGGACCTTATGATGTAAAGTGATAAACCTCTGCGTTGTTATCATGTGATCGATTCAAATTTCTGTCAGGGAGACTAACTGTTGCCTGGTCGATTGCAGTCGCATACATCTGTTTGTGATCCGCACCTGGAGTACTACGTCACCACGTAGCACTGCATCTCATGTGCATTAAAAAAAAAGTTGGTCAGTCCCTGGCCTAAAATGTGTCAAAGCTCGCAAGTGAAAATAAGACGTCAGATCTAGCTTCGCAGATAGCAAGACCATGAATGCTTGTCCGCAGTACAGCCATGCACATCTGTCCAGCTCTCCCCCGAGGGCATTCAAAGCTCGTCCCATCACGGAGGTCACAGACAGCGGGACAGCCGCCACCCTTGGGAACAGTAGGAGGACGAGGACGCCTATTGGTGCGTGGCCCCGCTACGTTGACGCAAGAAAGCTCTGTAGCATTCTTGCAGCTAACGTAGCCCTGCTAGCTCATCCCTGACGTCTGGTGGTGCTCGCTTGGTAAAACTCTGCACAGCAACTTCCACTGGCCCAAAGTCAGATCCGATACCACGCAGCTGTCTAGCAATTAGCCACGTCAGTTAGCGGCGGAACGACAGCACAGTTCCGACATTTTATAGAGTAATGCCCTCAAACAAATCGCAGCAGAAAGTTTCCTTACCTGTAATTAAGGTCGTCACGGTTTGAGGTGACCGTGCCTCCTTGTGATGCTGGATGTCAAGTTCAGCGACACGACAGTGGCTCCTAGTCAGGGAAGCAAAATACTGCTCCAGCTGCCTCACTGTACGTCGCAAGCCGCTGGCAGCCATCGTCCAGTTGACATTGAACGACACCTGCAGGCATTTTTCGGTATTGCACGCTGTGGGGTCTTCCACAGTACATTACTGTACTGTACTACACGACCCTGCACCGGCTATTTTCTTTCGGTGAGATTGAATTTCAGAATTCGTTTACATTGGTGTCAATGGCAGGATACGTGACTCCGTATAAAGAGCTGGTTTGACCCGTTTTAAAACAGGGCGAATTGCTGTCATTCATTCCCACTCGCACTTAACACAAAAAGCCTTGCGAATTTCCAGTTACGTTTTTATCTCTGCAAACTCGTGAAACTGAGCAAATGAATACAATTCAACACATCTTTATGTTTATAGCACTTTCTCAACAGCTGCAGCTATTACAAAGCGCTTTACACATTTAACATAAAATAACAATAATACAACGCAACATCTATAAAAACACGTGGTACAACTTTATTACTAAAGTTGTAACAAGTATTCATGCACAACATATATATGACAATCAAAATTGAACATTACAGCCTTTGTACGCGCATCAATTCTGACACAGCCGTAACTATAACTAATCTCCTGGAGTAGTGCTAGTGTCCATTTTTTCAGAAAATAAGAAAAATAAGAATTCCCCATGCTTTGAAAAGATCTGCTAAACAGTCCAGACCCAATTCCATTCATTTTCAACGGTAGCACTATACCAATACCAATGCTCGATATTCTATCATTGTGATTTCTACGTCAGTGCTGCAAATGCGACTGGACTTGCTGACGGGTCACAGCCAAGAGTTTTGTGAGTTTTAAAGTGGAAAATGAAAAAAAATAGTTCACAGTCCTGGAAAGGAAAAAAAAGAAATACTCCCCGTCGGGGAATCGAACCCCGGTCTTCCGCGTGACAGGCGGAGATACTGTCCACTATACTAACGAGGAAGTTATATTCACTTGCAGTCCAATGTAGTTTTTATAGTGTACATAGATGTACTGGATTATCTGAAGATAAACTGTCCCGAAACCACTTTCCGTCACAGTGGACGACCGCTTCACATCGGAGGGCCGGAGCCGCAATCGTACCGATGTGGAATTTGCTTGTTCTCCCGTGCCTGCGTGGATTTTCTCCGGGTTCCCTCCCACATTCCAAAATCATGCACGGCAGGTTAATGTAACACTCTAAATTGCCCCTCAGTGTTATTGCGAGCGTGAATGTTTCTTTGCCTGTGTGTGCACTGCGATTGGCTGGCAACCAGTTCAGGGGGTACCCTGCCTACTGCCCGAAGATTGCTGGGATCGGCTCCAGCACGCCTGCGACCCTGGTGAGGAGGAGCGGATTTGAAAATGCATGATGCCCAATTATTATTAAAAATACCCTAAAGACAATACTGTACTTACTTTGCTCAATATACTTGTATATACAACTGCAATTATGACCATTGATAACATTTAAAATTAGATATACGTCAACTCTGCAGCCGTATCGCATGTAGCAAAATGAAGCTATTTGGGAAGATTTCTCAATCACTTGGCCCTATCATCAAGCAAGAACTCACTGAAATAGAACCAAACCATTGATTTTGATGGCATTTTGTCATTTTAACTAAATTTTACAATTATTATTCATGATGAGAGACTGGCGCACACAACCACAATGTGGTGGAATATACAAATAATGATTTTTTAAAAAAAGTATATGTTTAGAAATGCATGCCTCAAATGGGATGAGATGCCCGGAGTGGACGGTACATCTGTCTGACCTCCTTCAAATCATCACTCCAACCCATACCCTTTGAACCTCCTCCTGGATAATTTACTATTTTTACTCCTTCCCCATTTTCTAATCCAGACTTAAAACATTTAAGATCATCTATTCAGTCCAACTGTACTTTAAAATATTTTTAAGGCTTTTTTTTTTTGGTATAACAGTTTTTGTTTTGTTCTTTTTGAGTTTCTGAGTGCCTCAAATTGTACATCTAAATAAAATACATTTCCAATGATCTAGCTACTACAAAGGTTGTTTGGGGTATTTCTTGTACCTGTTCATTACTTAAATGGCCCCAAAAAAACGCCAAACATCATGTGGAAGTGTGTGTTGGTATGACAATAACATTCTTTAATAAAGGTGATGAGTTTGGCATCCTCAGGAAATATTAATTCATTCATACATTTTCCGATCCGCTTTATTCTCACAAGGGTCGCGGGGGTGCTGGAGCCTATCCCAGCCGTCTTCGGGCAGTAAGTGGAGGACACCCTGAACCGGTTGCTAGCCAATCGCAGGGCACACAAAGACGAACAACCATCCACGCTCACACTCACACCTAGGGACAATTTGGAGTGCCTCAGGAAACAACGGACATAAAATACTTGTAATATAATTTACAGCATTTCACCACATAATGTCAGTGTGATTGTATTAGTTTTCTACAGTGCTGATCATATGGGTCATGAATGAGCTGGAGCCTCTCTAGCTAAATGGACAGGAGGCGTCGTACACCCTGGACTTGTCACCAGTCAATCACAGTCTCACAGTGCATATGAAGACACCATCTTCAATGAATCTACCACACATTTGTTGTGTGCGCAGAAGCCATATTACCAGCAAAACTTTAGCAAGAAGTGGGGAATACATGCTGGATGAAACTCTACAAAGGAAGGCCGGATGAGATATCTCATCCTCAAACCTCAAACAACGACCAACCAGATCTCAAAACTACAAGGTGGACGTGTTAATAACCATACATAGTATTACAGACCTGCGATTGGCTGGCAACCAGTTTAGGGTGCACCTAATGCCCAAAGAGAGCTGGAATAGGCTCCAGCACGCCCCACGACCCTTGAGAGGATAAGCGAATCAGAACATGGCTGGATGGACTATTAAAGACCTTAATTTATATTCATAACACACTGCTAAGTTCAATTTAATATAAAGACACAAAGGGTTTGTTTAAAAAAAAAACATTTATTTAAATATGTCAAGACACTATGTTACACATTGCATTTAAAGATTGTGCAAACTGAATCAACAGATAATCATCACCAGAAAATGTTGGTAACAGCACAAACTTCGAATTAAAATCTATCATACAGGAAAGTCAACTACGCCCTACAGTCAAAGGTGTGAGGCATCTAAAATGTTTACCAGAACATTCTCATGTTGACAAAAAGCACCTATGCGTTTCAACCTACAAAGCCCAATGAAACTGTGTCTAGTTACTCCAAAGAGTGGAGTGCTGCTTGTTTGTGAGTGGAACAGTAATGAACACCACTTTGCCATGGTAACCATACTAAGCAGGCCAAAAGAGCTGCTGAGCCAAACCCCAATAGAGGAAACCTTTTAGTATTTAATCATTACTCAAACTAATGTCACAGTGAGCTGACCTTGAACCACCATTATGGATGAATTAAATACATGCGGACCTTTTGGAATAGTCTCGTAAATATTTCTTTGTAAACAACATTCAGTATCAAAGGCCACATGCACAGGGGGGTTTTGGATGTTTGGCATCATGTGAACCCTTCCAGTCAATTTGCATAGAAAGTAAAGAAGCAGAAAACTCCAAACGGTTACAGACCTACTGTTGAAATGTGGCTGCAGGAACGAGGGGAAAAAAATATCCTGAACGTGCTGTTTCCTTACGAGTTGACTGGTTTACACTGATTAATGTCTGCGGGGTTACAACACGTGTGGCTTCTCCAAAAATGAACATCCCTGCAGGCATGATGTCATACTGGGAACAAAGGCAGTCCTGTGAGACCATCTCCATGTGAGACATATCCTCAATGTATTTCAACTAGTGCTGCCTCTGTGGCAACAAAAATGCACCTCGTGACATGACATTTCTGGCATATCAGATGAAAGTAAAATAACACTTCATTTGTCCCGACTGAGAAAAATCAATAGGCTGAAACAAATGTACTCTAACAACAACAAAAAAGCCCCTGGCACATAAGGCACAGTTTTAGAGACAGGTTTTCTCAGCTGGACAGCCAGGGCGGATGGAGTGAGATAGAGGTCAGAGTTAATTCTCAGCTTCTCTTTGCCTCAAATCTTGGCATAGTTTGTGTGAATATGACCATGAGTGAGCCTTAACTAACAGGCTGCGCACCATAAATGGCCCAAGGCAGTCTTCACCTTTGCTCTCAGGAGTGTGCTGACAGACAGGACCGTCCTAAGCAAAGCCAGACAGTCCCTTCTAAAGATGTGGCGAAGGAGGGGGGGTAGCTGGTAAATTCAAGGCAGTGCTTCACCAGTCAGCTGCACATCCAGACTTCCACTTGTTTCTGAATGGATGAGCAGCACGCCTGCGTGTCTGCCGGCAGTGCTTGGCTTGAACTGGACGGGCAGTTTCAGATAGTGCTGGGATCTAATGGGTGAAAAAAAATCAAGAGTAAGCAACAACCAGGCAAGCAACTTTATCTCAAGGTTGAAACAAAGAACCAATCAAACTTTGCTCTACACGAATCAAACCACTTTCTTCATATATGTACATGAGACCGGAGAAGAAGTACATTAATGTGTCTTACTTTTGCATTTAAATGCAAAATGTGTAAATATATATTTTTAATATTTCATTTTGATACTTTCGATTTCACCGGCAGTAAGGCTGAAGTAGTCTTAATGGGCCCGTTGGCCTGTGGTACGCCGGAGGCAGCTGACCAATCAGAACACTGGTCGCTGAGGCAAAAACTCAAGCATGGGAAGAGTTTCGGCGAGGACATGAAAGACTATTTATGGACAGCTTCAAGGAAATTCTCGTCCGCCATTCCGGTATCTCAGGAGGAGCAAGCAGTGCATTAACACTGCGTATAGGGAAGATGGGGCACTGCTGACCTCAACTCAAGACGAGATGAGACAGTGGGGATAACATAACATCAGGGACAGTGTCTCAGGTGGTGGTCCCTCTTTTTAAGAAGGGGGACCAGATGGATTCGCTGACTCACTCACTCCTCAGCTTCCATGGTAAGGTCTATTCAGTGGTGCTAGAGAGGAGGGTCCATCGGGAGGTTGAATCTCAGATTCAGGAGGGGCAGTGTGGTTTTCGTTTTGCTGAGTAACTAATTAGCTTTACAAGACGGTAACTGAGTTACTAACATACTTTTGGAAGAAGTAGTTTGTAATGATAACTTTTTTTTTTTTTTTAACATGCCCAACACTGGTTCTGTCGCAAATAACTCTGAGCTTAACATTGACATATATTTACACACAGAAACATATGTATTAAAATGGCATGGATTTCACATCAGAAGGTTCAATGTGCATGAGGAATAATAAGATGAATAAATGTACTGCATCTACATATCTATGTTCTAGTTATTCAGAAGTAGATTTGAAAGATCAGAAAATACATTGTTGGACAGTAGATGGCCATAATTCCTCGCACCAGGTATCCACCAATTGTTTAAAGCGCTAGAAATGTACGTGCCGTAAAAGTTGTTCAACAAAATACTCTTCTGATGAGGTCAGCTCAAATCAAAATGTTGACCAGCTTTTGAACGAAATACGAAAGTTAACCTCAGAAGGAAAATGCTTTTCAGTCAGTGATTATGACCAGTTGACTCACCTCAGGGAATATTTGGAATGCTTGATGTGGAAGGGCTCCCTAGGGTTTACAAACCTCAGCTGCAAGTCAATTTGAAAAGCCACACATCAAAAGTCAAATCCGTGCAAAACACAATCGTTGCAACTGTTTAGTACATTTACTGCATTCATAAAAGCAACCTGCAGAAACAGGTTAGTCATGTTATTTTTGTGAGCATGAAATTCCAACAACTGTACAATGATGAACTTTTACGTTTTAAAACAAAAAGAAAAATATGTCAGGAAACTATCGTTAGTTTGGGGCAATCCTCACCTCATGTGTGTTGGCTGAGTTGTTGCGAATGTTGACCTTCAGAGTGCTGAACTCGCCGATACGCGTATCAGGGAAAGCATAACAATCCTGAGGTGTATAAACACCCCTCCATAGTGCTTCATCATGGCTGAAAGTTAAATAGACGTACTTCGGTTGTAAGAACCTTACAAATAACAATCAATAATCATAGATTAGACCGAGGGAGAGTATATGCTATTATACCAACTTGAACAAAGCGGAATTTGCAAACTCAAGACAGATTTTTTATACCCATGTCATTTTGGAGGTGGTGGAATTCCACCTGAGAGCACCAACATGTAAAACTCTGAGTATATACTGCCACTTTATAGTATTTTAGGGCTGCAAAAAGTATGGCCAAAATGATAATCATGATTATAAGTTTGATTAATACTGTGATCATTAATGAGTTATTCGTTAGACATCAATGATTTGACTACCTACTCTTAAACAATATGTAAAAATAAAAAAAAAAGTGAATTTAGGTTTTAATAAGAAGTCAAAAACTGAAAAATGCAGTGGTCTATATAAAGATTAAATTAAAAATTTAAACATAATGAGCTTAGTATAGCTGGGAGATAAGGCAAAAAAATGTTTCACAATTTAAGTATTTCATATCGTTCATTATTGACAACTATTTATTTATTTTTTTACTTATTTAAATTAAGTAAAACTAACTGCACATTACACTATGTACGCAATGTACAGAAAAATAAAGTTGCTCTTTTAACAGTGCACCATAAATGTTTATTTGCATTGACCGTCTAAACACAGTGATTGTGATTATGAATTACGCAGCAAAATCCACCTGTTTTTATCCATCTAAGGGGGTGGCCATCTTGCCACTTGCTGTCAAGTGAAAATGACATTTCAGTGGCTCGGGGCTCAGGTATCAACCAATCACAGCTCACCTGTGATCCGAGTTTGGTCATACATGATATCCGCAAACTGAACCGTGATTAGTTGTTACCTCGGCCATGAGCAACTGTGAATTCAGTTTTGGCCGCTTGGAAAAATGGTTGGCATACTCTAGGTCCTGCGATTGGCTGGCAACCAGTTTAGGGTGTACCCCGCCCACTGCCCAAAGACAGTTTGGGTAGGCTCCAGCACGGCCGCGACCTTTGTGAGGATAAGCGGTTCGGATAATGGATGGATACGGTCGGTCTTTTGACATTAATCTGAACTGGATGATCAAAGTAGCTCCTATAGGTACCTGGCTTTAGCCTTGGCCATTTCAGTTTTCTTCCTTGTCTTAACTGTGGCCTCCGTTTTGACCAAGGAGCGATCTCCTTCCTGAGGTCCTTCTATTGGTCCAGAGTTGATCCCCTACAGACAGAGATACAGTATACGTAGGATTAATTCCTTCTAATGTCAATATTGCAGACTAGTAAAATAGGTAGAGATACTGCTACCATTTAATTACCAGGTAAAATCTAACAAATTCTTTCACACTTTTTGCCAATGTCACTATACATTATATTTAGACATCATTTGGCAGTGTTGTGGTTCTAACGGCTGACTTTTGTCCACACAATGATGAGGACACAAAGGAAAGCAGTTCCATAATACAGAGCAAAAATGTGCAAGGGGTCTATCAGAAACAGCAAAGAAGGTGCACACTGGCATGCTAATCAACAAGTTTTACAAAAAGTGTACTTAAGATTTCTGGAGCCCCAGTGTGCAGGAACATGTGTCGTGAACATTTCAGGGTGACGAAGGAGTCATTTACAGACACGCCACATAAGAGACAATAAAAACGAACGCCACGCTGAGTATTTTTAATGAGCAAGAGGTGAGAGATGAGCTTTACTGCAGGAGGGAGGATTTGTGGTTCCTCTCCCACCGCTATACGTGGTGCAGCGACAGGCCGTGGCTTGTGGCTCATTATGTCCCAAATGTGAGTGGAGCTACGCTCGCTATGAAGCCGGTGAGACACCAGACCAAAGCAGCACTCTGTTCTTCATGTGAGTAAGGTCGGAGGACATTTTGTATGAATTCCAGGCATTGTCAATCCGTTTGTGGGGCGTGAGCAAACAAGCATCATGTTCCCCAAAGTGTATTCTGTGCCATTAAAAGACCATCCGGTGCTCTTTCACATCAAAAGTGGAATATCACTCGGTAGAAATGTTACATAGCATTGGCTGGAAACAATAGGACTTCATTCTTTCAATGCTATATTATTTTTTAAAACAGTTTTTGAAGTTATTAAATGAAAAATAATAAAGTTATCATAATTACTGCATCGAAAACATGTTAACTTTTATTGCTGAAAATGTCTAAAAATGTGAAACTGATGGATGTCTAACTGAAAGGTTTGGGACCCTATTTCATCACCTGTTAAACTTCTGTCAGTAGAGTAGAACCACCACTTTCCTATTTAACATGGTTTAATACTCAAAATGGAGATTTATGTTCATAACGATAGCCAAACTAGTATTTTACTAACTCCTGTGAATACTGTATAATCATAACAATTTGAAGTTTTCAATTATGGAGTTGAGATTAACTGGCATTGATTTTCTCTTTGTAATGTGTGGGTCACGGAATGAGACCAGTTGAGAACCCCAGAGCCGTAGTATAGTATAAAAAAAGACTACAAATTGATAAACAATCACCGTGCCACATAGTTGAAAGCGGATTCTAGATTTCTGCAAGGGCTCAGACAAGGGATGGCACTCCAAATCCCAAAACTGAGCATAGTCGCCTCTGTCCCTTGGCAGGAATGCAATGGGCACCTGCAAGAGAACAGAATAAATCCGTATCATCCACCAAATTGCATAGTTGCCAAAGTCAGCCTTGAACCTTTTCAGAGAACAAGGATAAAATATGTTATTAATATTTTACTTTTCTACTACATTGGTATTGTCTGTTAACATTGTGAAACAAATTAAAAATGACCTGGACAATTACGCTATGAGGCTATCCATTTACTAGGCATACTTGAGAATCAAAGGAAAAAAATCAAGGATTACAGTATTTGTTTTTTTCACAGCATTTGTTTATGGATTGAAAGCATTTTGCCTCTCTGAATACATTTTACATTAAAAATAAAATTTACTTTAAAGAAACTGCGGTAAAAATAAAACAGAGCCGTACTCAAGCGTTCCCTACAACTGCGTCAGAAATTATTATTAAACTTGTGCCCTATTGTTTCCAATTCTTTGCATACAGTGTGTAACCGTGACAATGGCAACAGAAACTCCAATCTTAACAAATGTTGAGGTGTCATAAAATGCAAGTGATTTAATGACTTATATCGTGATTACCTGCATCTTCTCATGGGCTCCCAAAGTGCCTGAGATTCTTGAACACCTGAAAGCTGTGTAGGTGGCCCGATATACATCGCAACTGTTATCAACCCCCTGAGGAAAGAAAGAAGGTTAAAGTGTCTGTGGATGCACTGAAAATTAAGCCACTGAAAATTTGTGGTCGAAAATCAGCCAAATATGTATTATTTGTATGGAAAGTAATAATTTTCTATGCTGTAAATTTTAAGTACAGTATATTGGTCCACATCCAGACACATTTTTAAGGGCTCTCGTGATGGTACTCTGGCATGCCATAATAGGTCATACTTTCCTTCATTTCCAATGATAATTTTATCAACTGCAAATGTGATATATTTGTTCCATACTATGTATTTGAACAACTCAATGCAACCTTTCTTCTTTCCCAACTCTAGTTTTCTATGCATGGCACCAAAATAACTCATGTACAGCTTAATAAGCTTTGTTCACATTGTATCTCAATTCCCATATGTGACATGTATCAGATTTTTTTTCATGCAGTGTATGCAGTACAAATGTTTTTTTTTTTTTAATTAACCTGGGCCTTATGTGGATTTCAATCCGATGTGCATGTACATAGGTATGCCCAATGTGTCTGCAGTATGAACGCTGATCCAAAAAAATCTGAATCTGGCATCACGTCCTACAGTGCGAATGTAGACTTCGTCATTGCATAACTTTATGTGCTATATTTTACTACATTTCTATTACTTTACATTCATACATAATATTAAGTTATTAAAAGAAAGCCTTAATATTATTTTCTGTTGACATTTTCAATGTGATATTCAATGTAGTTTTCAAATTATTAAAATCATTTTTCATTAAAAATAACATTTATATATGGGATTTATTTTCATTTTTTTAAGGGTATTTCTTCCCAGGTTTTCGGTCTCCTAAGGCTTGACATTAGCCATAACACTGAGTTACACTGTATTTATGTGACCAACTTATCAATGAAAGTAATTTTGCAAATAGTATTACACTCATTGTATTATACATATTGTACTGAGCAAAATTTTGTTATTTTTGGGCATTTGACTTTCTAGGTTCCACTGTGTAAAACAACAAAGAATAGAAGAAAACACAATTAAACTGAAGAGAGAAAAAATAGTGTTGAGCTATTAAAGAAAAGTATCACCTTCACGTAAGGAGGGGCAAACGATGATATGTACCACCTCACTTCCATTTCTCCATTTTCCACCTCCAACACTGCCTCTAGAATGCACAAAGAAAGATACAATACAGGCCGTTGACACAGCAGTCAGTTTAGACACCTCTGCTGTAAATGCTGAGATTAATTTTAGGACGGGACAGTGGTATCCCAACCTGATGTTTCTCCTGAAGGTGTGTTGGGAAAGATGATGTTTTTGTTGTTTATCTCAACTAGAGCGTGAGGTAACTGCAGTGGTGTCACGGTTAGCACGGACTTTGAGGTGATTCTGACCGGAGGCAACACAGGGGTGGCAGCCTGAGGGGATAGGGCTGACAGGTTGCATCAGCTGGGGCAGCGGAAACATCCAGTGCCAAATCCCGACGGATCTGGACCTTAATCAGCTGCAAATAACAAGTTTGTCTTTTTAAATGATTTTTCAAACACAAGACATTGTTTCTTGATTGGATTTTTTGTTAAACTCCTGTACCTTTTGTTGCCCATCGCACTGGACATATATCTTCCCATTCCAAGGGAGAATGTCAGATTTGTTTGCAAGCGAAGGGTTAGGGCTGATCAAAATCTGCAGGTGACACCTAAAAGTGTTCGTAGTAAGACACATACTTAAAGTTAACCCTTTAGCATTGCTGCAAGTATAGTGCAGGCATACACTCGCCAGACACATGATCGTTAGACCCAGCACTCTAATGAAACTGCATCAAAAAGGCCTTTACAAAAATGCTAAATTTCGACTGACACTAACTAGTGTAAAATTTTTGCACATTGCTTACCGTATTTATTATTTTGAGAATATTTTGCATGCATCTTTAAAGTATTCTGTGAATGTATAGTTGGACACAAATTGAATTCAAAGCAGTTCATTGTAAAATCCAGTTACAGGAATGTTTTGGTAGACAATATAACTTCACAATATTTCTCTAAAATCAAAATAAGTTGATTATAATTCTTTTACTCTTACTGTGGCTCGATGACTCCATGCTGAGGGGTAATGGTCAGGTAATGAGCAGGCCAGGACAAATCAAAACTTAACTCTCTGGAGGTATTGTTCTTGATCTGGACCTGATTTGTGGTTGCCACACCATCTAAAATGACCAGTCATCATAATTTGTTCACAAATTTCAAAATACAAAATATATGCTCAAACTCATACACGCATATATCTGAACACAAATGTGTATACCGGTATACAGTACTGTATGTATACACATATATATGACATACAAACAAAAACCAAACTCAAGATATGTCTTTATATGCTAACAGATGAACCACCTGACCTCTCGCCATCACAGAGCAATAAAAAATGAAAACAGAGTGCTTTTCGAAGTACCTAGGTATTATTTCTCCTGATTTCCCTTATCTATGCAATACTTCCAAGACTTTTGCTAAACTTTTAAGAAAATGTTTTGCCATTAACTTCAAGAACCTCATAAATGGATTTTCAATTTCCATAACTTCTCCATTCCTCACAATTAATTATTCCGTTATTCACAAGCGGATGAACGCAAGTTTTCATCATCTTGAGACCACTCACTCATAGTGGGAGCTGCAAGGAGAAGCTGTTCTGGATGGAGAGTCCATGACTCACACTCTCTCGATGATGACTCTGTGGTCTAAAACAAAAGAGATTAAAAAAAATACATGTCTCATCCTGAGATGGATGTGAAAACAAGTATATTCCATGTTTTAGTCATTCCCTGTCTCATTGGAGCCAAATCAACAACTCACAATTTAAATTTCATCAATATTTTTACTTAAGGATTTATGGGATGTCTACTGTAATTATTGGCATTGCTAAAAAAAAAGCAATATGTTAAAAATATTACTCTTTTCCTAACATTTGTGTTTTGCTGAAGTCTTAATTTTGCCTCATTAAGAAAGCGAAGTTCTTTTGAACCCACCCAAACACAAGAAATATAACTGGAAAGGCCAAAATGTCATACTGAGTAAACCAGGATTTAGCAGCATAGTTCAAATAAGTCAAAAGATAGATACCAAAATCTAACGTCCACTAGAGTGGACATAAAAAATAGGCTGGGTATCCGGAGGATATATTTTTATTATTATTCTAGTTCGAAGCATTACAAAGAATCATAATCCATCTGATAACACAAAATTACTGATTATGACCACAGACGTTTATGGTACCTTTATGGGGGACCCTGTCACTCTAATTGCCGGACCTTGGGGACCCTTCACTGGCAGCACGTCCAAAGACACATTCCCATTCGCCAGGTCACTAGCAACAATTACAAAAACAACAACATAGAAGATATGAATGTTAGAAGCTGCACAAAAATACCGCTAACTAGGCCTGTCACAATAATTACTATATCGACTTATCGTTCGATTAATAAAAACAGCCATTGTAGTTATTTTCCAGACCCGATAAATGAGCATTTACGTGAGTGTTTCTTTACAGGCATAGTCAACATTCATGTGTGCTGCTGTTTGCCTCTCCTGTCTGTCACATTGCTCGCTGCTGTAGGAGTCGGCACTCGCGCACATAGATACAGTACACTGACACAAGGGATTGAACGGATTTTGAAAAACTATTCGGTTCGACTGTTTCAGTTCGGTTGGCAGTGTTGGATCGACAAACAGGCAGCTGTGACTCTCTCATTTATTAATGAGGTGAAGTTGTGTACAGAAGCACCAATGGTAGCCAGGTAGTGCGAATGTTAACCGGCACCACCATACAATCCTCTTCCTCTACACTATTTCATCGCTGCATTATACATTATCGGTTCGGTGAACCTTCAGTACGACCAACTTTAAGAGACTGGCGAAAGGTGTACCCGATACCCGTTTCAAGGGCCAGAATTGACGATGAGACCAGCACACTGAGTCTGTATATACACTGCTGGCATAGAAATATTTCTGATGAATTAGATTAAAAATAATGCACAATTGAGAGTAATGATAATGGATGCAAATAGACCCTGTGATCATTCTTTAACATTTGACCTGATTGCAGACTTTTAATAGGCAGTCCAAACTGGGCGCCACCCCCCCAGTGAACACATTCTGAAGGAGATAAAATACATAAGTTTACTCTGCCACCATACTACAGTTAGCGTGCTGTTGTATGTGTTGTATTAATATTTGTTAAAGTACTGTTTTTAACACAGCCCGAGTCATTTTTGATTATACTGTATTTTCATTTAAGATATTTTATTGTTCTCCATTTCACTGAATATGTTCAATATTCTTGATAATTAAAAGAAGAGTGCTCTTAAACTGGATGCTATTTTGTTTGTCTAATATCAATATATCAGTGACATTAAAAAACAAACAAATCAACAACAACAAAAAAACAAAATTTATCATGATAGTTTCTGGGAAAATATCATCCCAAAATGTTGATTGTGACAGGCTTACTGGGAACACTATAAATGCACTATGATTATGATTTTTAAGTAGGGTATTACCTGTCATTTTGCAAGTCTTCTCTAGCCATGGTCAGCATCATTTCAGAACTGTTGCTCTGCTCACACGGCCTGCTATACGTACTTCCAAGTAATGACACTGCCACTTTACTTATGTGTCCATAGAAGATGTAGGCCTCATTTGGCCGCTGCGGCAGGTCAAACGCTATGAAAAAGTAACATAAGTCAATTTGACAGAGCCCAGTCATTCAGAGTTCAGAGCATGTATTGCAATACATTTTTTGGTTTTTATTTCAGTGATTGGGCAGCACGGTGCTCGACTGGTTAGCACGTCTGCCTCACAATGCAGAGGTGCAGGATTTGATTCCTGGCCATGGCCGCCTTGTGTGGAGTTTCCATGTTCTCCCCCGTGCCTGCGTGGGTTTTCGCTAGGTACTCTGGTTTCCTCCCACAATTGATTGTGAGCGTGATTAGTTGTTTGTCTCTGTGTGCCCTATAATTGGGTGGCAACGAGTTCAGGGTGTAGCCCGCCTACTGGCCGAAGACCAGTAGGAATAGGCTGCAGTTGGCCCGCGACCCTCGTGAGAATAAGTGGATTCGAAAATGGATGGATGAATTTTAGTGATTTTAAAAGGACAAATTCTCATAGTATACTCCTGTGTACTATAGATCAAAAATACCCCTATCTTACATAATGTCTACCTTTTATTTGACTACTACTAAGTAAGCTTCATTAAGTTTTATTTACTTGCGACAGATGACAAGCCAAGGCTTATCCAGTATGTAGTAAAAAGGTTGATTAGTTATTTTTGTTATTTCTTGTGAGACATCTTACACTCTGTAATGATTTCCTCTCCCAAGAACCTCTCGTTGAATTCAATGTTTTTTAGCAAACTGTTTTCAGCAAGAACTTTTTGCCCAGCATTTGGTTTGCTTTGAAGCAGTCTGAAAGAGAGAGGAAGAAAAAAAAAAACACTAAGATGAATCCGTACACAATATGAAATTCATTAGCTTTTGCAACCTTGAAAGCAGTGCTGCACAATGTCATTTGTTACTTTCTCTTTTGAAAGATCAAGCTAGTGTAAAACAAAAAAATTACCTCCGGTACTGTTGCCTTGAGACCTCATCTCCACAAAAAAGAACAATAGTAGCCAGCAGAGGCGTCCCCGACTGACATAGAGTTTGCTCTCTTTGAGTAGACTTCATCAGCACTGTGATCACCTGAGGTTTAAAAAAAAAAAAAATTTACATCATAGCTATATTAGTTTTCCCACCGCCAATATCAGAATGGCTGTTGTCCCTCTCTCCTACCTCTTGTGTCCTTTCCTTAAGTACAAACTGTGATGGGGCAAGGCGGATGACAAAAGTGTCCATAACCGATCGAAGATTTACATCAGAGAAGGCCACAGCTTTAACAAAAGCTGCTCTGGAACCGGTGTTTCTGACACAGAGGCACACCTTGCTAACGTGATCAAGAGCAATGTCTAACATGGTGGCCACATAGCCATCTGCCTCCTTCTTCTGTTCTTCCAGAATTATATTGCTGGTGCCACCATAGCCTGAGAGTGGAATCTGAACAAAAAAAGGAACAGAATATGTCCATAACTCAAGTTTCTCAATAGTAAACTTGGCAGGACTAATAATCACACATTCAAAATTGTGAAAAATGGTCATGAAAAAGAAAAACGCTCACAGTAAATTTGACCCCTGGTTGTGATGGCCGGAATCCAGACTGTTTTATCACCAACTTGGATAACATGCAGGCCACCCTTGTCGGCGCAAAGAGGAGGTGGACGGTCACATCCTCTTGCGGGCGAATGGACAGCTCACCGTGCCGAGTCAACCGCTCTTCTGGACTAAACAAACTCTGCAGCTGAGAGACACAGTCATAAGTTTACATGATTACAATATAGTTGACAATCATACAAATCTTATATGGCCCGATTTACTAAGGTAACTTTACATAAAATAGTTAACTTAGGCATGTGCATCCATCCTCGCAAGCAAAGCTGAATCCAAGCCAGGCTTAGATTTAGACAATAATTTCTGTTAGCTTACCTGAAAACAGTCCTGGTCTTGACCACGAATAAGTAACCGAAGCTGCTGAGTGGTACTGGATGAATTGTTTCTTAGAACCAGTTTCTGCTGACTGGAAAAAAAGTTGGAGTTTATTCTAATTATTAAATTATCATTCAATATTTCAGAATATCAATTATTCAATGAATAGTCATCACATATTTGTAAATAAAATAAAAAGCTGTGAAGTTCCTTACACTGCTCGCCCCAAGGTGACACCTCCCCAGGCCACAAACTGCTTGTTGGAGAGAATTGGTGGAACATCACTGTCCAGACAAAAATTAAGGACAGGAGTCGCGGAGGCATCAGGTTTGCCAGATTCTTCAGACACAACCTCTCCTTTTAATTTTACTTCATACTGGGGCCCTGATGGCAGCACCAAGATTGTGAGAAGGCTGGAATACAAAAAAAAACTGACATTGAGGAACAAAAACACCTGTGTTTGAACAATTTTGCAAAACTGAATATTGTGTGTACCTTGCTTTGTATTTCTTGGCACCCCATGCTTTAAATGAGACCACAATGCCTTGCTCCTCTCCCACTGTGAGGAACAGCTCATCAGGTGTCACTGAGAAACAGTCCTCTACATCGTTGCACTATTAAAAAGAGCAAGAAGAGAGTGATACAACACAGCAACTTCAATGTCGGGTAGCATAGTCACCAAAAAAACCCTAGTAAACACCTTTTTTAAAAAAAGAAATTTTAAAAAGGGGAAATTTTCGAATTGGATTTCATGCTAACAAACCGCACAAAATGCCAGAGCCTTATCAAAAGTTCTGCTTTAATAAGAGAAGTAAAAGAATAAAATCCCCCCAAAGAAGTAAAAGATTATAATTACCCTGAGTTTCATCCACACGTCAATATTTCCTGCATTCTTTAACGGCAGTGTCATTTGACACAATCTACCCAGTGGAGCACGCAGGTAGAGAGTCTGTAACAAAACATACTGTATCAACGTTGATGCCAATGCATCGGTAAAACAAAATTAAATATATTCTAAGAAAAAAAAAATGGCAACAGACCCATATTCAGAGTGATTACGATCATCAACTGTCTTACGAATATCAAATTAAAAGACAGACTGATTCTTGCTTTAGTGAGAAACAATATGTTCAAAAAAAGTGCTCGAGGATGTCAGATGGTGCAAAATTCGAAGACGATAAGGGAAAGGGGGGGGGGGGGGCAATCAACTAGAATGAAAATAGTTGGGTATGTTTTTCATTACAGCCGTACATTTCACGGAACCTTTGACAATTGGGGCCTGCATTCTAATTTGTTAAGAGAAATCCACATCCACATTACCCAAGAAGCAAACCCACATCTCTGGTTCATTAGTATATTTATTACTAGATCTGCCTTTGTCAGGCACAGGAATGTACAGTAAAATACAATTGTGAAGTAAATGACCATCGACATGAATATAGTACCTGCATATCTTTTGGCGCATGTACCCTCACAGTTCCAGATGTAGCTCTGATGGGAACACTTTTGATCACATGACTCGCACTTGGGGAGTCCACTTCTACATCCAGACGAGCAGTGTACTCTTCAGCCGGACCCAAGTCCCCTGACAAACATGTGGAAAGGTTTGTGTTTTAGGCACAGAAGGGTTCTTGACTAAAACATGATCAGCGCAATTCATCCCGGTGGTTGTCATTCAAATGAAAGCAGGCTTTGCGATTGGTCCAGCAGTATATGGTTGGTATGAAGCCTGGATCATGGCATGAGACAAATCTGCCCTTAAAACAAGCCAAGAAATATGATTTCTACCATTTTTGGATCTTTGGGGTATTTTGGTGAAAGGATCCCAACAGAAAAATTAAGACACCTAGGGGCAAATAGGGTCTTAAAGTACAAGTTAAATAATGAACCAAGACCTAGTACCTGTTGACGGTGTATACTTTTGGAGAGCCTTGAAGTGAACCCAAACCATAAAACACTCTGGATTCTAGAAGGACAGAAAAAATTAAGTTGGTAGGTGAGGTCACTTTACAGTACTGCTCTGTGAAACTGCTTGAGTCTATTTTTCATAATTCTAATTACAAGTTTTGATTCATTGCCTTCAATTGAAAGAAATAAAAATTGCATGCCATCCACACATCAATTCAAAAGTCCTGACAAAGGTTGAAAAGCTTTCAGCAAGACTAACCTCTCCATAGTTGGCATGCAACACGTGATTCACCATAAAAGGAGACAATAGTGGGGTCATGTGACCCGCTGGTTGTGTTGCCTCTGATGTTAAGGAAATATGCTGTTTGGACATTGTGAAGCAACGCCATGCTGTCGCCTTCTGAAAGAATTGAAGTAGAATGTGAGGTTACCCATTAGTTTGGAATCAACAATATTTTTTTAATTTAATTTGCATTTCTTCAAGTATTAGTCAGATTATTCCCAACTAAACCTCAGATGCTGCAGAGTGTATACATTACGCTGGAATCACATAGCTACCATAAAAGTGGCTGTATCCCTTCAGCTGATGACGGGGGTGCATGTGCTAAAGTAATGGACATGCATTGTGTTTTGACTTACAGCACTGATGACAAGTCGGATGGGCACCGTGGCTCGGGTCATATTGAAAAGTTTCAGAAGAAGGGATTTCGAGCTGCCTTCTGGCATATCTCCAAAATCCAAACATCCAGATTTACCTACTTCAACCTAAGAAAGAAAATGGATGATTTATCTTGTTGCATTTACATTAAAGGAGAAGTCTTGCTCATTTTTTTCTTGACAGTGATGTTTTTTACGCACCTCCACTAGTCCAAACAAGGCATGTAGATTATTATTGCGTTTGTGGAATATGAGTTAAGCAGTAAAATCCACCCATTTTTGTCCATCTCAGTGGGCAGCTATTTTGTCACATGCTGTCAACGGGGCTGAAGTAATGAACAATCATGGATCAATTGTTTTTGAAACTGAGCCACGATTAGTCATTACCTGAACTGTGACCAAATGGGATGTCATTTTAGGTCGACTGCACCTGGCAAAATGGCCTCCCCATGAGATGCACAAAAACAGCTGGATTTTACTGTTTAAATCATAGTCTACAAAGTAAATAGCAATCACAATACCATGTTTAGACTAGTGGGGCTGCATAAACATATTCTTGTAAAGAAAATTCTGGGCCCCCTTGACTTCCCTTTTAAGATGAAATGGAGACTCCTGATATTCTATAGTTGGCTCACCTCTACTGAAGGACGTTCTGCAATGGCAACCAGCATGACCCTTCTGGCAAAAATGCTGGCCTTCTCAGCCAGTTCTGTGTTGACAGACGTAGGCCAAGAGCAAACATTGAGGACACACTGGTAGACACCAGCCTTTGGAGGGATGAACAACACTTTTTGCTCTTCTGTAGTTTTGGGGCCAATGATTGTCTTGTTCTTAACGATCAGCCATTGGTAAGGCAAACTATCCACCTGCAGTGATTGGGGGATAAGACAAAATAAGACTACTGTATGAATCCAGTGTGCTATGTTCTCAATTTACAATAGACATTAAAATCAGCCAAGACCCATCAGGGGACACTGCTTTCTGACATTTTGAGTTGACCGCCATATGGGTTTTGAGTTTCTGGACAATTTCAAAGTTAATTCAAATTTAGTAATTCACTAAAAAGGACTACCTTTTCTCCATCAATGGCCAGACTGGTAACTTTTATCGACACATGTTGCCATTGTTCAGAGGGGTTGAAAATGCTTAGGGAGGTTTGTGAAGCAATTCCGACACAACAGGCATGAGGAAATTGAAGCTCCTCCGGCACCACCACTTGAACTGAAGAAGAAAGAAATTCATACGCAATACGGTCCGTCTTGTTCTTACGTCACACTAAAAATTCAGCTTTACCTCTTAGGTCATCGAGACAACTTGCTGCCGTTGGTTCTCCGCCATATTGGCTGTAGAGTTTCCCAAGCATGCCTCTGTCACAAAGGCTCTGAGTGGATATAGGAAGGTGATAGGATCCAGCAGCACTAGCTATCCCCAAAGGTTGTGCTGTGGGATGGCTTGGTCGCACTGCTGGCACACCATTGGCCACATCTTTAAAAACATAAATTAAAATAAAAAGAAAGAAAAGTTAGTTTGAACAAGGAAAAGAGAGTTAAACTAACAATAAAATCATTCAAAGTGAAAAAAAAAAACATGCCTGAAGAAGGTGCACTGAAGAGACCGGCTCCTGCTGCTGCCACATGATAGACCCCAGGATTTAATTGAGCATCAGGTCCTAAGTACTGCTGAGTTAGTTTGGAGTTAACGAGGGACTGCATACCTCCTTGGTGGGGGTAGTCAATCAAGCCATGATACGGAGGCTTAAATGTCATGGGCCCAAAGTGTGGTCCCACGGATGAGTAGGACTGAGGTAAACTAAGCCCACCAGGAAATAAAGATGGAACAGAGCTAGCAGCTACTGTGGTGCCACTTTGTGGAATGTGTGAATTGCTGATATAGCCAGAGTCCATCTTTGTGAGTATTACATTGGACTCAGATAGGTTCTTGTAGTTCCTGCTATTTGCGGGAAGACCAACAATTTTATCCCCAGGACAACCATAGCTACGTTCACTCTGGCTCCGAATACAGCTCAGGTTACTGCTACCACACGAGGTCTCTGGATTTTTCCTGTGCTGTGCTGGTAGCTGTTCCAGACTTTTAGAATGCTTTGGCTGCAGTCCTTCAAGGCTTTTGGAATTGCTGCAAATATTCTCATTAGACTGTGGGTCTTGTTCCATTGGTGGAGTTGGACTAAATCTGATGATTGTGGTACTGAGCGCCATGGTGCAGTCACTCTGAGGGGTTAAGAGGGGGAAAAAAATGATTAAAAGAATAAACATGGAAAATATTAGCATAAAAGATGTTTAAGTGTTCATATTTAAGAATGAATAGTTGATCATTTATAAACTATATCATTTACCCTTAAATGATAGTGAGCAATGTATTTTTCACGTTTAGGACCTTTTGTTGCCAGACAAATGCGCCCCTTGTCATTATGAAGAAAGAGAAAAAAAAAAGAAGCATCAAATCCGACAAAACTACACATTATACCCCTTTTCAGATGAAATCATACTTTTAGTTCGCCATGTGAAATCAACAATTCATTGTCAATTATTGGAACAAAAGTTGACGATGCAATAATAGAAAAAAGCGAACTATGAATTACCACTGTAGATAGAATAAAGCGTTCACTTGAAGTTGATTTGGTTGAAGCTTTCACAAATTCTGGATGTACATACCGGTAAACAAAATTTATACAATATTGTTACTTTTATCTACAGTATAATAAATTATTACTACGGTACCTTTTGCCTTCCAGGTGTCGGTACAACAGTAGCATCATTCATTGAGATGTATGTGAGCCTGCTGAGACTGGGGCTGGAGCAGGGGGAATGAGGAGAGCGGTCATGACCTGGACGTTTGCCTGTTAGCTGTCCACTGGCTGCCGAAGGAGACACCGTACTGCAAAGGAGACAACGTAATAAATAAAACTAACGCAAACAACAAAATTGTCATTGATAGATTTTTAATTCTTGGAACTATTACATTATAATCCGAAAAACAATGACAGTTACATTATTTAACAATGGCAATAGAGAACAACAAACACTGATTGGTACAATTACACCTTTTGATTCTAAGCTCCGTTTTGATGCAAATAAATATTCAACAATGAAATAATCATGTCAATACATTCACTAAACAGTATACTTGTGCAGCTATTGAACGGATACAGTACCTTTTAGCTTCAGGTGGGGAGCTCTGACTGGGAGAGGAGTGAGTTAGAGGAGAAGTGGAGGGCCTGAAGTTACACTGCATCTCCTCCACACAGGATTCTGTTGGCAGGTCTGTAAACACACGATGTCACAGATTTAGTTGATTTACAATAGCCTTGTTTATAATTAATGGAGGGCTCACGAACAAACAGACCATCCTTATTATTTATACACAAACCTCTACTCACCGGATGCGCAGTCGCCTGAGGACTGAGGATTTTGGAAGGAGAAGCCAACCTGTTTTTCCACAGAGCAATGAGAGCGTGGAGCAGCCATGAGATTTTCCGGTGGCGTTTCCTTGCCTGGAGAGTTCCTATGTCTAACACCCTCCTCCTGCTGGACAGAACCTTTATGATGGGGAAGATAGTATTGGTGTTTGTTCCACCCTGGGGAGGAAGAAGTGCCTAAACGAACACTCTGATGGGTCTCTGAGGAGCACCCGACATAGGATACTTGGGGATTTAACACTTGAAACTTACTTCCTGATTCTGATGATGTTCTTGCTGAGAAACTACTAGTGTTTGCAGTTTGACACACGGTGTTGTCACATGTGCCATTTTTCTCTGCAAGGCCAGTGCGAGTTGAAGATTTCTTCGAGTCCAAAGTGTTGACTGATGAATGAGGATGAGGGATGGAGCTTCTTTTTAGACCAGTCTTGTCAGCAGATGATAATGTTTGTGTGTCAGATATTGTAGAAGAGCCAGTCTTTAATGGTCGCTCTCCTCTTGTGACTTCTGCCTCTTTTTTGGAGTCGGTTATACTGTCCATTTGTTTCGCTGAACTTTGTTCTTCAATATATCCGGGCTGGTTCTTTCGATATTGGCTGATGCCATGAGCCCAGCCTGTGAGGTCAAAGGTTTTATGTGCTACTGATGTGTCACTGCAGCCAGACATGTTATTCTGACAAGTATTTCTCGATGTCGAAGGCACCCTGGTCTTCAACACAGGTACTTCTTTGCAGGGTGACCGACAAGCCATTCTGATCTTCACCAGTGCTGCGCTAATGGAGATAAAATAATAGCAAAAGTATGGTTATATATTTGCAATAAGTAAATGCATCAAAATGCTATGTTTAATTTGGATCCTTTACCTTGTTGATTTACAATCAGCTACGACAATTCAAATACTGTATGTCAATTAAACCACAACAACGTAATTCATTGATGTAATTTTCAAAACGGGATGGAAAAGTTAGTGTCTTAAAAAAAAAAAGAACAGTCAAAAAGTATTACAAAATATATGGTCATAAATTTTAAGTGTGAATATAACCAACAATCAATCATTACAAAAAATACAATTATTTAAAAAAACAGTGTTGTAATGTTTTAGTAAATTGAAAAAAAAAAAAATATATATATATATATATATATATATATATATATACTTACATTTTCATCTGGACAAGGTTTCACGATGAATTTACCAGGTCCCACAGATTTCGAGGAGTCTATCCCATTCCTCGCTCGACTTTTCTTGGATAGCTCCATAATCATGGCAGCCAGCTGTGACGTGTCAGTACTGATGGAAGCATCAGCAATTGCTGATGCAATTGTGCTGATACTCAACATAAGATTGCTACTGTTATTTTGTGGTGACGCATTGCTCTGACTCTGCTTATTTGGCGCAGAGGCAAGCCCCTCAGTGCAGTCAAGCAAAGCTTCAAGGCCATTATGGTCCTAAAAAAAAAGGTACATTTTATGATTATGCCAACTCATTTACCCAGTGACAGCCAATGACTAATGGAAAATACAATAGAGTCATGATTGAAATTAACAACTAATTCAGAGATTTCAACAGGTTTCTATTTGCATGCAAGCAACCAACGAGTTGTGCAGCATGCTGACTCCCACAAGCATTTAAATATCAACAAGATGATTTTTACCTTCTCTTCACAAGTGCCAGGTCCTGTGTTCCCTTTTGGTGATACCCTTTCCCCAGATACCTCAACTGTTTTGTCCAGATCATCTGTAAACATATTGATATAAATCAGAGAACATTGTCAAGACTTCTCTGTCGTCATTCATCTTTCATACCTTAAGGTTTGTGAAAGGTTGTACATTCATTGAATCATCAAGTTATTACTGACCAGGATTTAGTGTTTTATCCGTTTCACTGGCTTCAATGGAGTCACTGTGAGGAGGGCGCCCTTCACTTGAGAAGTCACAGGGGTGAATTAGTGCAAATGGCTCCCTCTTCTCTGGAGAGGTAATAGTATAGCCAAAAGATGGCTATAGGTGTTGAAGAAACATAAAATAAGTTACATCATATTGCATGAAAGGGTCAAGCTAAAAAAGAAGCATGTGGTTGCCAGCTGTAATGACAGTATTGTGTCACATTAACAACTTGCAAGGAGCAGAAAACCTTTCTTAAATTAACTTCTCAAGTCTTCAGGGAGTGGACACTGTAAAAAATAGCTCTTGATAAGACATGACAGCATTTCTCTATCACTCACCCGTTTAATCCCATCCACGTTGTTAGCACTGCCGAGACACCCCAGAGCTTCAGAGCGTTGCTCAAAAAACTGGCCCAATGAGAGACGCAAGTAGCTTTGGTCCCCTGGATTGAATTCAGAGGAAACTTGAGAGGCTCTCATCAAGACGGAGCTATTACTACCAGCTTTCCAAGAGGAGTCATTGGGAGAGGCACTGTTGTTGCTATCTGATACAATCTGCTCCTCCTGCAATTTCCAATGAAAGAATAACATTGATGAACAATGATCCAGTGACGTCATACTTTCTGCAACACAGATCACAGTAATATTGAAGATTATAACCAATTGATGGTATGTTAGTAAGAATTGTTTATTTAATGCGGGGCTAAATCAAAGAAATGTTGGCAGCGTATTTTCTCCTACTTTAAAAGCCACACCGAAGTGGTTTGGAAACTGGCATTGACTACTTGACTTCATGCTGGTGATTATTGGAGAGACATTTAACATTGCAAATTCTATGCAAAGTAAGAAACATCATTTAGAAATTGCAACCGGTATAGCAATTAGCAAATAGCAATTATAGAATTACCGGTACTCAAAATCAATTTGGTTCTTGCAGTGACAAAGACAAATAATTTGAGGTTCGATCAGTTGAGATTTACAGTATTAACTGTACGGTCAGACAATAAACATCTGTGAAAAGGCGTGACCCAACTTAAAACCCCAACCATTACAGGGAGTACAAAAAGCATCACATTTCTGTGACCTATACCTGCATAAATTGGTGCTCCTTCTCAAATTCCACTTGATCTTTCATTATTTTTTCTAATGCTTCGCCTGCAACAAAGCAAAGCCAAATGAAACATTAGAATGCAAAATATACTACATAATCTCATTTGACTTCTAGGAAAGTGTACCTTTCCCAATTGAACCAGTTCAGTTCCAATTTTCAGTACTTTTTTTCTGATTGTGATAATAAATGATTGATTTTACAGTTTTAAAAAAAATCACTAACAATTAGTTTTCTATTTTATAACGTGATTAATAACAAAAATGCATTTAAAACATGAGCCAGAGAATGGTGTAAAAATAAAATGTATACAATTTTAAAATAATAGCAACATTATGTTAATATTAAAAAATATAAAGTGCAAAGCAAAGTTCTTTGCAATAAACGACAAAATGAATGAACAGTAATACAATGAAGTTAATTGTATAGTGTTATCTTCGTTCCTTGTGAAGTTTGTCAAGAACGCAAGGCCTGCTCCACACGAGACGAGCTCGAATCCATCTTGGATTGAAATATAGCAAAAAATGACAAGAGGATATGAACGAGAAAAAAAAATAAATAAATAAATTTAAAAAAAGAATAATTGTTGGGATCAAATTCATCATTGGAATGTACCCGACGTGCTATGTAATTTGCTGCATTTTGGCCACCCACATGAAATCATAAATATGGCTCAAAATGGTCCTCGTAGTACTGACGATATTCGGTGCATACCCTAAACAGTTCTGTCTTTTGTACCATCCCCAATGACATCACAGCATAAACAATGTGTTCAGTGACTACAACACACATGGACATACAGTATATATTTCTGTTCACGCGATACATACCAGCAGAAACAAAGTCCTCAGTTTGAAATTGCCCATTGCTCTGTGATACCTTCTCATCAACTTCCTTCTCAAAGGAGGTGCAATAAGCCAGATCTGTTACCCACTGGCCTTCTTCATTTTTGTACACGACACTATGAGGGGCACAGGCACCTAAGAAGACAAGCAATCTTCACCGGGGACTCTAAAGTATCAGGGCTACGTAGTCGTAAATCAAAAATTGTAAAGCAACCTTAATTTGGTGACACGACTTCAATCATTGCAAAGACTTCATAAAATGACAACAAATGTTTTCCGCTCCATTCGTAAACACCAACCTTGCTGAAAATCCAATCCCAAGCTGTCTGGAATGCTGCTCCAGTCATGAGCTCGCTCACCCTGGAAGCTCTGGCCGAAATATTTTGGCTCCAGGGAGGTAGAAAGGTCATCATGCTCTTCCTCGCTGGTAGCATCCGAGGCCTCAAAGGCAGATGTGTTACCACACGGTCCTCCTCTTAAATTCACTGGAGGCAGCACCTGAATTGAAATGTTTTGAGTTTTTTTTTTTTTTTAAACAATCTGTCACACTTACATTTGGAAACCCGGTTCTAGTACTAATGGAAATGGATCATTTCAATTACTCTAACAAATTCCACTTTTTATTCAGATGTACACTCCTAGTCAAAATTTGGGACACTTAGAAGTGCTCTGAGAAACTGTGTCCAAATCTTTGACTGGTAGTGCATTTCAAAATAAAACTTTCACTTTTGTTTTAAGATTCAGTTTTGTTGAATTGACTTGGAGCTGGTCAATTAATTGAAATCTAATGATTTTGCTTTTGGCTTCTCACTAATTGAAGATAAAACAATTATTGTACTGAACGGCGTGGTTCCCGGTTCCTGACGTTTTGAAAGAGCCCCAAATGCACCTTGATGCTTGTGCAACAAACGTGTGATGTGCATGTAATTCTGCCCTGTCTCGAGTATGTTTTAAACTGTTTAATGACAAACAAGTTAAGAGTTTACAATTTACAATTTACTTTGTTTTCCCAAAGTAATAGCAGATGTTTGCAATTTTGATGAAACAGACAATCAGTTCGTTTTCATGAAGGACGACATAAATCATAATAATTACTGTTAACAAGTTGAAGTCAGAGGATTTGGACAATTTCACACTAAATGGCCCCATGATTGATTTTAAAAATGGAGTGGGGGGGTCTTTTTTTAAGCAAATCTAGAAAATTCTTCAAACAAAGCTGATAAACATTCAATATGTTTTCCGAGAAATAGAGTAAATCAAGGGAAAATAAATCCTGTCGAAACAGAAGAAAAAAAACACATTGACTACCAGTTACCACTCGATGACATTGATTGTAGCCATCATGTTACAAACTGCACTTATGTGAAGTTGGCTTTCTCTCCTCTGGATTGGACTGGCGGGGAATCCAAACGTCACTTTCAGAATCTCGACGTAGCCGAGTTGCCACTATGAGGTATATAAATGGCCCAGACTCCTACATCTTTATATCAATTTTCAGGTTTGTGATTATTTAGCATAGCTTGTAGTAGTATAGAAAATATTTAGGACGTCATTTAGTGTTAAGGAGGATTGTTTAGACCAGACCAGGCCAAAACCTTTCCCTTCCCAAGAGCAATGGTCCGCTAGGCAACACCCCACTTTGAGCGCCGTTTTCAAATATTCGTGAGGGGCGGCGCAAGGGTCTGGTTGTGGAGTGAAAACCCCTTTAAGCACTTCTATCCCGTTCTATCCAACTCTTGAAAAACAAATGGTCTTGAATGTTTAAAATATTTGGACCATCCTACCTTTGAGCCATGGAAGTTGTCCTGGGCAACGTGAAGTTGGGACAAAGAGGATTTTGCTTGCAAGAATCTCTTAGGTCCAGCTTCACTTTTCACGTAGGAAAAGTCAGATCGATCATTTGTTGTCGTAGACTCGGTGTTTTCCATGGCATCCTGGCATTCAAATTATAAAATGTTAGTTGCTATAGTTTTGGGGGCGGGGAAGAAAATAAAAATCACCAGCCTCGTTTATCCAGTTGTGCTATATAGTTTTCTTGGACAAGACAAAAGATTGTCATGCTCATCAATGCCAACTGAACTAGCAGGCCATTCCATTTGAGGTATACCAGGCTCCGACAGCCGTTTCCTGATGATGTGAACTCAATGAGATGGAGTATTGTCATCCATGAAGATGAAATTAGGCAACAATAGACTTTAAAATCTTGCTGTTGGGCTACAAATCTCTAAATGGTGTAGGACAAAAGTACATGTACAGTATTAGGACCCAATGAAGCACCCAGAACCCTGAGGTCATTTGGGACAGGTCTTTTGTGTGTTCCCAGAACCAGAATCAAAGTGAAGCAGCATTTAGTTACTATGCTGCTCACCTGTGGAACAAACTCCCCAAATACATGAGGTCTACTCATACTGTCAGTTCATTTAAATCAGGGCTGAAAATACAGTTTACTGCAGCATTTTCATGAATCTATCCTTTATTCTCTTGTTTTAAATTAGCAAACCTCTTGCTATCTTTTAATTTATTTAGACCGATGCTTGGTTTTAATCTAATCGATTTAGATTATTTCATGATTTTTGCAATTACAACATTTTGTTTCCCTTTTTGTAATGCTTTTAATGTTTTATGTAAAGCAATTTGAATAGTCTTATATAAGGGAATGTGCGATACAAATAAACTTGCTTTTCCTTATGTTAAATAAATATAGTGGAAGCATTACAAATTTTACTTATGCTAAATTTACCCAAGTAAGTAACACGAATATTAACCATCCATCCATCAATTTTTTTATCCGCTTTATCCTCACAAGGGTCGTGGGGCGTGCTGGAGCCTATCCCAGCTGTCTTGGGGCAGTAGGCGGGGGACGTCCTGAACTGGTTGCCAGCCAATTGCAGGGCACACTGAGACGAACAACCATCCATGGTCACACTCACACGGAGGGACAATTTTGAGTGTTCAATCAGCCTGCCATGCATGTTTTTGGAATGTGGGAGGAAACCGGAATACCCGGAGAAAACCCACGCAGGCACGGCGAGAACATGCAAACTCCACACAGCAAGGCCGGAGCTGGAATCGAACCTCTGCACTGTCAAGTCAACGTGCTAAACAGTGGACCACCGGGCCGCCACACTAGTGTTATTTCAGTTTAAATAATCTAGCATTCACACATATTCTGTCACTCACCAGTGCCTCCTGTCTGTCCATAACCATGGTCCAGTTCACAGGCGCAAGTCCCTGATTTCCCTCCAATGAAGATTTAGAGGTGCAGGCTTCACCGTTTCCAACAGGACCCACACGGTCACCCATCTGTGTGCACAGAAATAAAAAATAAAATAAAAGCAAGATTATTATAAATCTTGGCTTGGCTAGGTATACTATTACAGTGCAACCTCAAGTTATGAATTTAATTGGTTGCATGAGCCAATTTGTAACCTGAAATGTTCCTAAATTGAGGTAATATTTTGCAATTGAAATGAATGGAAATGCAATGAATCCATTCTACCCTGAAAACTAAATTACGATTTCATAGAAGATCATTAATTTGTTCTGCCTGCCTCTACAAGTCACTGATATACAAGTAGATAGATGAATGATACCTTATACAGTATATGTTATATAAATTGTTTGGCTATCCATCCATCCATTTTCCGAACCGCTTTATCCTCACTAGGGTCGCGGGGGGTGCTGGAGCCTATCCCAGCCGTCTTCGGGCAGTAGGCGGGGGACACCCTGAATCGGTTGCCAGCCAATCGCAGGGCACACAGAGACTAACAACCATCCACGCTCACACTCATACCTAGGGACAATTTAGAGTGCCCAATCAGCCTGCCATGCATGTTTTTTGGAATGTGGGAGGAAACCGGAGCACCCGGATAAAACCCACGCAGGCCCGGGGAGAACATGCAAACTCCACACAGGGAGGCCGAAGCTGGAATTGAACCCGGTACCTCTGCACTGTGAAGCCGACGTGCTAACCACTGGACTACCGGGCCGCCCAATTGTTTGGCTAATTAAGTGAAATTTGATGATTTCTTGGAGCAGAGAAGAGCTCTTTCACGAATGTATCCCAGCACTTGAGAGTCACTGATCTGTTCATCTACGGATTTGTGCTATTTGTGGTCGGCCCAGCCTCTCTACCTTGCAAATAGTGGGGTCCACTGTATACAAATCTATATTGCAGCAATATTTATTTTGTCTTCATTAGTGTACTTGGTATTGGAGCAATCCAAAAGTAATCAAGTTACATTACTGAAATGTTGGTGCTCGGATTACATTACTGACTAATTTTTTTTTTTAACAGGTAACTAGTAACTGTATCGGAATACATTTTAAAAGTTACCCTCCCAACCCCGGCAATTACTGATTAGTATGTATGCCCAGCAAGGCAAGGCAGAATTTATACAGATATTGCTCGGAAAGACAACAATCTTTGAAAGTTTGAAGTGGGTCAAATGAAATTATGCAGATTTTACAGATAAACACAGCAAACCATGGTTAATCAGTCTTGCTGCTTCAAAGTGGCAATATTTAGAAACTATACACGTACCTCTGCATGTGTGTTAAAGGTGACACTTCCATGTTCTGTGGGATTGCAAGAAGCACCATCTCCATCTTCACCAATAGAACTGCTACCGACAATCCCCAGCCCACGCATCATATCATAGGTGGATGGAACATTTGTTGAGGTGGGAAAAGGGATCGTTGAAACTCCCCCGTCATTTCCACTCTCTTCACTCCCACTGCTCCCATCCCCACCGCCTCCATCCCCTGATTTAGACAAAAACAACAACTACAATCATGCAAGTTGTCTGTCCGTGCAAAGTCAATGAGCTTCATATACAGTATCATATAATATATGACAAAAACAAATTATTATACTAAGCAGTGGCCAAGTGGTTAGGATCAGAGAGGCAACTGACCATTGACACCAGGCTCAAGATTGTGGTGTCATGCAGAGGACACATTTCATGAATATGAATGTGTTCATGAAAATAAAGACCAACCAATGTTTTTGTACATTCGGTTTGTTATGAAGAGTGGGTCCAAATACCGTACCTGCTGAGAAGTGCAGAAGTCTCACTGAAAGTTACAAAAATCATTTGATTGTAGCGATTACCTCAAATGGTTGCGCAACAAAATATTACTGGTAAGCTAAAAGCAGCAATGTTTTTGTTCAGGCCTGTTTCATTATTATTGTGGTTTATTTTTTTTATAATTCTGTTGAACCACAATTCAATAGCAGTGGCTGATTTTAATTATCAATTTTCATTTATTCAGACTTTTGTCAGATTAGAGTTATTTCTGGGTCCCAAAAATTATGTGCACATGTAAATATAACTGTGTGTATCGTATAATGAACAAATAACACATGTTCCTACTGACCCACTTCACACTTTTGAAGAACGTGGAATTCACCCCATAATGTGTTCTTAAGAACACTCAAATGAATATAGAACACACTGAAGCGTCTCGATTGAGTAAAGTAATGTTAGCAGATAAATTGCTCATATTCTACAAATACTGTACAACAATTTCTGGTAGAACAAAATCAAACATATTGGTGTCAAAATGTCAAACCATATGTAAATCAAAAGTGACAACATAATCTCTATATCCGGTAAATAGTGCATAATTATACAACAACTAACCTGTGACAGGAGGGTTGATAACTTGTCCCTCTGCAGATCGTCTGTGTTCAATCCCAGACACCGATGGACCGCCAGGGCCGCCTGACGACTCATCATCCGAACTTCCCCCTTCTAAACCTGGCCTAAAACTGGGATGAGTGCTTTCCCCAACCTGTAAAAAGACACAGGCAAAACAGATATCTTAAATCATCTTAAAATTGCGAGGCGGCCACTCCTAGCCAGACTGATTGACTTTGCTCAACACAAAGCTCCAGCTGTGCTGATTGAGGGATTGATGTCCCTCTGTGGCAGCTTCGTATTTTGACTGCAGTTGCAGCATTGCACCACTGTGGAGGCGCTGTATGAACAGCAGTGCACAGGAAAGACCGAAAGCAACGGGTCCTCTTTCAAAGAGCTCCAGTATCCCTTCGTGTCCTGCGCACACATAGAACTGCGGCTCCAAAACACACTGAAACTTGGGATGCACAATAAATATCGTAATGACATCTTGTCAGTGAATCAAATTTTTTAAAAAGGGATGGTCATGAGGATGACTGCATTCTGAAAGCCAACGAAGATGGCTGCGCTGTCAAAAAATAAAAATGCAAATCTTTTGCCAGAGAGGAGACATGGGCCTCATACAACGTAATCTGATTTCAACATTTATGTTGTGGGCGCCTTTTTGCATCGCCTACTTTTGGGGGCTACTAAACCACTCGCCGCCTATGGTTTAGACTTCCGAGACGCCACTATATTCTAAAACAGGAGGTGTCATGTTTCTGCATACCCTGACAGAAGGAAAATGACATGCGCCTCACTTCTGATTTATGGCTGGATGATGTTAGCCCTGTTAGCTTTGCTAGCTGGCTTCAAGTCATACACTGCAGCGCTCACGTGCGCGTTTACTCCATCGACTATTTGTTTATTTATTTATGTGCACGCTGCACTTTTTCACCTTGCAGTACTTGTGGGTGGTCTTTATGGATAATTACCCAAGAGTTTGTGGACTCTGAGAAGAGGCCTTTATTATCCAAGTTTTAATAAACTAATGCTATAACATAATAGTCATATTCTTACTGGAGCTCTTAACTTAGAGCATGTTTCCTGTAAAGAAAGTGAGTCCGCTGAATTTACAGAATACATGAACATTATGGCGCATGGTCAGGACGGTACCACCTCTGCATCAATTTGAGACAGGAAAAGCCCTGGTATACTACAGAGCAGCCTGGCGTTTGTGAGATTGTGACTGTTTGGCTCGATAAAACCTTCTATTCCGTTTCTTACCAACTGCCTGGAGATGCTTGGTAGTAGCTTCATTCTAGTGGAACTGCTTGTCTGTCTGGCACTCTCAAGCTCATCCTCAGTGTCTTCATCACTGGCAGGATAGGAGTCCATACCTGTGGCAGCAAGACGCACAACAGGCATCTGGAAGTTGTCCTGAAAAGAAGGAGAAAAGGAGTAATATTACAAATACATATTTTCAAGAGCCAAATGTGTATTTATATTAACCTGATCACAGTCATCAATTATCTGGCGTCTGTCCTGTTCAGGCTCTGTGGAACTCGAATTGGATTGGTCAGATGACCGAGGCAGCATCTTATAAAGACAACAATTAACAAATTGTGGCATCAGCATAACTGTTGTGATCAAGTTGTTTTGTTTCTTGCGTAGATACTACTTTATAAAATATATACTTTAAAATCTCATTTACCCACCAAAGTGGCTTCCCCCCGATTTGAGAACCACTGCACTACATTATCAAAACAGGACTGACAACCAATGTTTTAATCTTACTGTTGTTGCAGGGAGCTCTTGGCCCTCCACCGTACCCCTTTGCATGGCAGAAGGCACCAGTTTTTTGAAGTACAGCTCCAACTCATTGTCCGGCAAATTGTTGAAATCAATGTCATCATCTGGGGATTATACAGACTCGAATCAATCAACTTTTATTTTACCAGAAAATTAAAAACACTTTGAGACAGTGGTGTCTTTTTCAAGGGTGATCTAGCCAGGAAGACAGAGCAGAAACCCCATGATGACAAACATTAGAAGGTCCGGTATACCCTAAAACAGTGGTTCTTAACCTTTTTAGAGGTAACGAACCCTACCAGTTAATATTCACATTCATCGAACCCTTCATGAGTGAAAAAAATATTTATTTATTTTTTTACAAATTCAAGATATTTCTATACGCATTTTAAAAAAAAGTGCATTTATTAAAAACAGAAACAAGTAAATAAAATTTCAGGAGATAAGTATACTTTTTTTTTTTTTTAATTGTACGACATACTATCACGACAGTCACACGTTGACTACTAAGCGAACTAAATTTCCCACGGCACCGATTGGACAAGCAATGTCATGTGCTCATCTGGAGCCAGTGATGGCCAAGCGTGCGTGTCATAACTAATTGACATGTTGAGTCACGTGTGTCTCACCCTGGATGGCAGAGGCTCCGTCGAACCAGAGACCGACTCACCAAACCCCTGGGGTTCAATCGAACCCAGGTTAAGAACCACTGCCCTAAACAATAGTGTGAAAATAAACAAAAGTGCAGTGGCCCCACACTATTCACCGCGGATAGGGATCAGGTGGCCTTAGGAGTAGCGAAATTCTGAATATAATTAACAACCATTATCAATAGATGAGGGCAGCCCCCCCCCCCCCCCCCCCACACACACCACCCCAAAACAAGTGGGGCGGGATTGGCTTCCCAGGTGTCAGATCTGAGATTTGTGGAATTTTGAATCATCAGAAACCTGAAACAGTTCTAACGTGGAAGCTTAACAAGAATAGCCTCAAAATAAGTAGACCATTTCAGGATGCATTTGACTTTAAACCAAGGAATCACCTCTCTCTAAAAGAGGGGTGCCCAACCTTGAAGATAAGACTTGAAGCGACCGATCTGATCATGAGCGTGCAAGCATAGATGTACATGCGTATGCACGCACGCAAACACGCCACGATGAGCAACAGCCTTTAACGGCCCCGAAAATGAACGAAACTGAAACCTACAGTCACAAATCCCGCCCCCCAAAGTATTGGTGGCAAAAGTGTTTGAATTATTTATCATGGTCATTTTGCGTGTCTCACACTCACACTCACACTCACACTCACACACGTGGACCCTTGTTATACGCATGGTAAAATGCTCATCTGTCCTAGTACAACTCTCAATAGTGAAAAACATAGTTCTCTTTCGAAACCTTAGGCCTTGACTGTTGAAGCTTCCCAAAGTTAATTTCATATCCAGTAAAAACATACACCTGTGCATTAGTCATACCTGTAATGTCACTGTCGATGCTGTCCACAGAGATGAGCTTTTCATTTTCCAATAAACTGCAGTTGCTGCCACTGAAATGGTCACTGTTCACTGCTTCACTTAGCACGTTCTTTTTCTCAGTAGTGGCTTGCAGGGAGGGCACCTGTTGTACATGATATTGGAAAAATTACTTTGGAACTATTAAGCCTTGCTGTGACAGTCCACAAGCATTCACAGAACTTGCAGTTAAGCCGAGTTATGTCCATGAAGATGTGCAAAGACTGCTTTAAATATTACATATTTAGTTATGAGCTACCCATACATTTTTGGATTTCAATTTTGAAAGGAAATTAATCGTTCCTGTCCAGTAAGAAAGCAATAAGCTTCTCGCCGTATTTGAGAGAAATTCAAAAAAATACCTTTGTGTCTGTACGATCCTTGTGTCCAAACTGAGCAAATGTTAGGAGGCCTGTTGAGAGATCTGACAAAGATGGAACTCACAACACAGCATGTTTAGTCTTATGCAAAAGACGGATCTACGAGAACACAAGGATAAACTTAATACATCTTTGCCATTTAAAAAAAAATATATATATATATATATATATATATATATATTATAAATTATCCTGCAAACAAAAGTAGTTTTTTTTATGAATAATAAGGTGCAAATAATATTCAGGAATTGGGGGAACTGGATAAACAGGGATGTTCTTACCTGTCGGAAGTTCAGTGTGCCTGCCCTGGACTGAGCCGATCTGAGTGGGAAGACGACCCAGGAGGGAGTCTTGGTTTCTGGATGCGCTTTCATCCATGTTAATCTTAACCAGCATTTTTGAGAGACGATGTTCGGCGATAAAGTCATCTGCATTGTCCCTAAATAAATAGCAATATTCAAATAATTATATGAATGTAATAAACCAAAATAAATAAACTGACTCCAGAAACTAAAGCATTAAATCTTATATATATATATATATATATATATATATATATATATATATATAGTCAATGAAGCAGCAAAGCAAATATGAGAGTGCTGACTCGTAATAATCCGTAAACGTAATCAATTAATATGAAAACTGTATTCTTTTCAAGACTACAGACCACAATCTTGATTAATGGCAAACGATGGCAAAGCACACCCCATGGCCATACATGTCTACTATTTATGAAATCAACAGATTTGCTACTTGTGTTTCTCTTCCACATTTTCATCCCTCAATGAGAAATGCATTTTACAGTCTGCTGTATTCATTTACTGCACATCACACAGCCACAGTCTACAAACATCTGGAAAGCGAAGAAGGAAGATGTCAGAGTGACAGTACACAAAAATGGTGTTGCATCCTTCAGCTGCATTTTGGGGAGGTGGTGCCTTGCTCAAATGCCCCTCAACAGGAGTCAGGAAGAAGAGGCCTCGCTTCAAAAGCTAGTTGCAATTTCTTTTGCACGTAGTGGGACTAGAACTATAACGCTTCAGTGCAAAAGCCGAATTCCTTACAGAAGTGCTTGTGCCAGGCCCCAAAATGCATAAACTCAGTATTCAGACAATATTTTACTCACATGTCATCTTTGAAACTGAGGGCAAACCTGGGCTGCTTGTCTACAGATGACTTCGAGTTTGCCTGCTGCAGCTCACTTTCCTCAAGGTATGAAGCAGCAGCACAGTCTCTGTAAAAGGTGAGAATACAGCAATCCCATTAACATTAGTATTACATTCAAAAAGAGTGACTAATTCTACTCAAATGTAGAACTAAACTGAATAGTTAAATATAGATCATCTCAACACATCTCAGCATATTCCGAGAATACCCCAATGTAGCAGGAATAGAAAAAAAAACAATACAGTAATATAAATTCTAGCTCACTTTATTGCTTGTACATGCTGCTGTAAGAATTCCTTCAAGCTGTAGTTTGTTTGGAATAATGCACAAGCCTTTGTGATGATTCTCTAGATCAGTGGTTCTTCACCTGGGTTCGATCGAACCCTAGGGGTTTGGTGATTCGGTCTCAGGGGTTCGACAGAGCCTCTGCCATGGAGATTAAGACACACCCAACTCAACATGTCAATTAGTTATGACACGCCCGCTTGGCCATCACTGGCTGCAGATGATCACATTACATTGCTCGTCCAATCAGTGGTGCGGGAAATTTAGTTTGCTCAGTAGTCACCATGTGACTGTCGTGGTAGTACGTCATACAATAAAAAATAAATAAATAAATAAAAATGCCATGTAATTTTATTTACTCTTTTCTGTTTTCAATAAATGGGGTTTTTTGTGTCTTGAATTTGTAAAAAAAGAAATAAATTAACTGAAGAAGGGTTCAGTGAATGTGCCAATGAACTGGTTGGGTTCGGTACCTCTAACAAGGTTTAAAACCACTGCGCTAGAAGATGCATAGTTACAGGTTACATCTATCCCAAGAAGAGGTATTCTCCCACCTGTTCTCAGACTGAGGTCTAATTTTAGCCACTGTCGAAGCAGCCACAGGCAGTCCAGGGCCTGAGCCCAGTGTTAAATTTCCCAGAGTAGCGCGGCCAATGGTGCTGTCCAGAGATTTACTGAGGAAACTGGGGAAGGCTTCATCTTCTATCTTGTAAAAACTCTCTGCCATTTATTGAACAATCAGGGTCGTGGCCCAGTTTTGCTTGAGGACAACTCAAATCGAGACCATCTGGAATACCTAGAAAACATTAGGGATGGAAGGTTAATATTTAATAGGGAACAACCATCAATTAACTGTGCAAAGTAGCTCGAGGATGTAATTATAGTAAACACGTATAAGAAGCAATGCCCTGACTTGACATAACATTACAAGACCATAAATTGCTTGACATGACCTTACAAGACCATTAATTGCTATAAATTATGAGCCAATTATGTATAGCTCACGATGAGCTATTTCCCCAAACTTGGCAATCAACTAGTAACTTTGATTCTCTCCTCTTTCATCTATAACTGCTTCAAACAACAAAGTGTATGCAGAAAAGTGGTTCAGATTGCATGCCTGTCTGTGTCTTAGGTGTTGTCTTGTTTCATTTGTCATTGAATGTTAACTGTTCTGTTCTGTTGATGGCGGCGCGAGTATCCACAGCGGCTCTTCTCTCTCCTGTGGTTGAGAGGAAAGAAATTTCATCTGTGTTGTATGTTGCACATCGAGCACATTTGACAACAAAGTTGACTTGACTTGAACTTAGGCAAGGAGCTAACTTGTAACGCTAGCTCGTAGCTAAAAACAAATGGGTTTGTTAAGCTCACGAACAATTCCTCACACCAGGATAAGTGGCGTTGATTTACACAGAACATGACCTAATTACTACTTCTAATAAGAATGTTAAACTGTGATGTTACTGTGAATCCCCCTCAAGATTAAATCATAACGCTACAGTGATAACCATTGAAAATTGAGTCTCACGTAACTCAGTCGCGTTCAAATGCGTCTGAAAAGAGCGCCCTCTGACCTGAATTTCCTGTTTGGATACTCGAGCAGGGACGTCGTGAAATACACTTGCAAACACTACGGTTTCCTCAATCCCAAACGTCGCGGTTCGATGAAATAAACAAGTTGGAGGACAGAACGTAAGACTGAACTCTACAGGAAGCCCGCCAGAACGTCATTGCCTTGAGGGTGGGACTTAAGTTTTTATAATCATTTGATTGGATAATCACCCGAAACTTCCGTATTCACTATTGGACAAAAATGTGCCATTTAGAGAAGACACGACTTGTCTTGTACCACTGATGCAAATCATTCAACATTCATCTGTAGGCTGTTAGACATTATCCTTGCTGATATACATGACATACAGTAACTAGCATTATATTGTTATGTTCAGCAAATCTTTGTACCACGCATTATTCTGTGAAGCAGGTTTTTTTTTTACACCATTTGTTCTCCCAAACAGCTGGCAAGGAAAACTCGTCAAGACAGGTGCTTGCAACACACTTTCTGTGCGTGCCATCTGTGTTGCATGACTGGAATGAAATGAAAAGTTTCCTTTTTCGTAGATTTACTTTTCAAGCAAAATGATCTGCACCATGCTTCTGTCTGTTGTCGTCCGAGGGGTTAATCGTAAACAACAGGATTGCTGAATGATGTTGAATGCTACCTTTTCCACTTGTCCATTTCAATAGTACTTCAATGCCAAGTACACAAACTGTACAATTATGTCACAAGCAGCTTTACACAAACACAATCAAATGTAAGAATAATTACATATCTACTTAGTTACTTGCTTTCCTTGGGAATTGTTTTAGATTACCAACTACTGTATGAATCGCATTCTTCATTACTCATGGTTGAATACTGAGAAATGTTGTTGCTAAGCAATAATCCCATTTTAAGACAGCATGATGTATATAAAATACCTACATCACAACAAGTAAAATAAATAGGAGATTACATCATAGGAAACTTGAATGGATAATATTGAGTGCTGTCATCTAACAAGAAATAAATGACATCACTGTGGCATCATTGCCTCTGGAGATTTCCAAAGGCCTGGATCAGTGTTTTAACTATTATATTAAAACAATCCGATTCTTTTTATTTTTTCTTCAAACGTATCCTGCAGTCCTGTCTTTTGTGTTCCACTTATTTAAATATTGCACCTTAAAAATGCACCTTAACTTTATTGGATAACGGATGGATAGATGGATGGGTAGCGATGGAGCAAACAAATGATGAACACAACGAAATTAAGGATTACAATATTACTTAGTAGGGCAGCACAGTGGGTTCTAGCTTCAACTAACACAGATGAGGTGCTGCAAGATAAGATAAGATAAGATAAGAAAACTTTTATTTGTCCCACACCGGAAAAAAAGAGTTTGTTTTGAAAGAATTATTTTAATCGAAAATAATGTTTAATTTATTGATGCAGTACTGTTATTTTGGTCTTCCTTTGTGTTTCAAAAACAAGTATGTTTGTATACAAAAAAACAGGAATACATGCAGTCTGAATCACATCCAGAAAATATGATCAATTATTAAAGTGTTCGCAAAGAGGAACTCTCTGTGTGCCCTGCGATTGGCTGGCAACCAATTCAGGGTGTCCCCCGCCTACTGCCCGAAGACAGCTGGGATAGGCTCCAGCACCCCCCGCGACCCTAGTGAGGATGAAGCGGTTCGGAAAATGGATGGATGGATGGCAAAGAGGAAGTGATTCACGTGGAACCGACTGGCACAGTATGATTCAGACAAAGACGTTTGAACGTCCCCAATTTGGATGTCTGTTCTGTATGAAGCCTTGAGGTTTTGCATTTCACAAGGACTGTGTCGTTTGGTGGTCATGAGAGGAACAGCTGTGAATGAGTATGTGGTAGAAGATGTTAAGGTCTGATGAAACCAAGGTTGAATTTTCAGGCCTCAATTCTCAAAAGCAGTTGCTTGCAAAAACAACATTGTGCATCACAAGAACATGACACCTGCCGCAAAGCATAGCGGTGACCAGCTCACGTTTTGAGCTTAGATTGTACACAGGAGGGAAAATTGGAATGTCTTGACCTCAATCCCAGTGAACACTTGTGACTGAGCTTGGGTGTGCTGTTCATGCCAGAGTGACAGACACAACCACATTGGCTGACTTGCGACAATTGTTGCTTGAAAATTGAGATGCCATTCTACAACACTGTGCAAACAGCATGTGGAGGAAGTGCCAGGCTGAATCTGTCTGGATCTTTGACACTCTACCTAGGCCCCATACTGTTAAACGAATAAATCCGGGCTCACCAACGTTTTCACCAATAATTCTTGGGTAGCCTACTGATGAATGTGAAGGATTACCAGCTTGATAAACACTTCTGAAATAAAATTGGTCAAAAGCTATTTATAACCAGAGATGGCTTTATATACCGTATATACACACACAGGCCAGAATATGTATATATATATATACACACACATATATATATATATATATATATATATAGGGCGGCCCGGTAGTCCAGTGGTTAGCGCGTCGGCCCGAAGACAGCTGGGATAGGCTCCGGCACCCCCCGCGACCCTAGTGAGGATAAAGCGGTTTGGAAAATGGATGGATGGATATATATATATATCCAGAAATATATATATATATTATAAATATATAGGTATAATATACTGTATATAGGTATATTTCTGAATGACTTAGCCAGCCTTATATCCAACTGAAAATATGCTAGCTGAAGTGTGTTGTGTACAAAAGATGCCTCCTGCAATTCATATTGGTCTCTTTTACGCCATAAAAATAGCATTAATAATCCCTTAAAATTACATTACATTGAGCAGCAAATTTCGTTAAAAAAAACTAAATGAGAGTTGTCAAAAATGTTTGGCGACACACTACATTTTTTTCCCACATCCTGTAACTGAATTGTGTGCAGTTATTTTACCTTAGAAACAGATGACAGAGAAAAGGGTTGGATGCAGCATTGTTGGTAGCAATAGTATGGCAATTTGAGACCTGGGTAGGACTTTATTTTCATGTATATATACAAGAAAAAAAGGTATAAGACAAAATTACAAATCTCAATTTGAAGCATATGTGCGACCCATCTCGCCTACCACATCATTCCTTATTTGTAGCCTATATGCAATCGATATGCAATGTTACTGCCCGTCAGACTCGGATAAGGACACCAATGATCTTGAGGAAAGTCTGCATGATACGGACTGCTGCTGAGGCTGATTGTGCTCAACATCACAGTGCTCTATGAGTGAGGGGGGAGGCAGCAGGTGACCATGCCCGGTTGCAGCTCTGGGGGGATCCAGAGGCGGAAAGAAATACCTGAAGTCACAACAAATGACAAGAGACAAAAACAAGAATGGAAAATGGACAAACAGAAGTAAGTAGAAAATGGCATTAAAAGAAAATGAAGTCACATACTGTATAAGAATGACTAAAGTTATGGTATTGAGCAGTGGTTCTTAACCTGGGTCTCAGGAGTTCGACGGAGCCTCAGCCAACACGACTGAAAACGTCAATTAGTAATGACACGCCCACTTGGCCATCACTGGCCGGTTCATTTTGTGCACAATTTTAAAAAATGTATACAAACCTCGGTTTTCGTCCATAATCAGTTCCAGAAGGCTGTTCGAAAACCGAAATGGTTTGAAAACCGAAACACGCTCTTTTTAAAATAAAAATGTTTACTGAACACGTCTGCTCACAATGGAAAGCAACACGAGGAAGCGTCACTTCCTCGTCTACCCGAGGAAGCGTCACTTCCTCGTGTAAGGAGGGCGAGAGAGTCAAATGGTGCATTCAAGTGCGACCAGTTTATTCGAGAAACCGAAATTTGTTCTTCATCCGAGGCATAAAAAAAAAAAAGACAGTTTTGGTCGAAAACCGAATTGGACGAAAATCGAGACGTTCGAAAACCGAGGTTTGACTGTACTTATGTCTTGAAATTGTATTTTGTTTTTATTCTGTTTTTAATAAATGCTTTTTTAATGTCTTGAATTTGTCCCCCCCAAAAATTATATTTTTATTTTTCACTCATGAAGGGTTCGGTGAATGTGCGTATGAAGTGGTTAGGTTCGGTACTTCGAACAAGGTTAAGAACCACTGCTATAGAGATATACACTGCAGTATTTGTCATGTCCTTTGAGACAAAGTAAGTACAAAATTAGACACCCGGACACAAAACATTCATGCGGGATGCGTAATGACACAAATAATAACACGGAAGAGAGGTTAGTAATATGCACGATGCTGCAGTTCTAAGAAGGAAAGGCCTCTTTTCAATCTGCCATACAACACACATTATAATGTTTTGTCAGCACAGTTAGAAAATGAGGTGAAAATATGTTCATATTTTTAAAATGCTTGCAAATTCAAGCATGTCTTGTTAGAATTTATATATTTAAAGAACATTTAATGAAAATACACACATACGAGATAAGGACAAAGGCACCGGTTATTGATGCGCCAGGTTTGCGAGAGTGAACTTTAGATCTATTGAAATATGTTGCGTGTGATCCAAAGACTATATCATGAGATGATGCATCTAATCTGGACATTCATGACATTATCAATATATTAAAACAAAGTAACAACAAGAGTTTGTTTTCATATGAAATTCATTGACACAAATGTATTTTCTGCTGCGAGTACAGAAAGTGGTGGTAAGGCATGTGGTCAAGATGTCAGCAGAGTTACAATTCAAATGTTGAGCTATATCAAGGACAAACATATTTTAGCATTACAGTGCAACCTGGAAAAACATAATTTCTTCTTGTGAAGTGTTTGAAGTCTGATTTGCTCAGCCTCCGAAACACTTTTTGTCATAGGAAATCATGTAAATGATTTCCTATGAAAAAAAGGCTCCAAATACAGCAAATTCGTATTTGTGCAAAAACACATACACCCTACATTTATACCAAAAAAAAAGTCTAACTTTTTGACTTAGCCATACAATACTGGTGAGCAAGATCTGTAACACGCACACCATTTTCATACTTAACAATTAAACCTTCCTCAAACCCACTGTGTTTTGCACCACTTTGCTTTTTTCTTCGCTGCTGTCCTGCCTTCGGACCATGGCTAAGAAAATTGTACAGGAAAAAATGTAAAAACATTATCTTAGAACCACTCGCAAATGTTCGGGTGTTCGAGCTCCGAGAATTTGGTCCAACTTGGAGGCATTTTTTAATTCTCGATTTTTCGGTTCAAGTCAGATTTGTCGGGAGTCGCGAGTCAATCGAATTCCGAGATTGCACTGTACAATTTTGAAAGGTTGGGACAATGGCTAATCAAATATATTAATCATCAAATCAATGTTGGATGTTCGCCTATGACACACTACTTCATATACATTTTTTTTTTGTATTTGAAATAAGAGGCACAACTTATATGAACAGGTTTATTCAGTTGACATTGCATGGTGGTTAGCCCCGGTACACTGCAAAATCAAAGCATGGGATTATTAACAAGCATCAGTACAAAACAAAAAAATACTTATGTCAAAACACAAACAAAAAGATGTAACACCTGTTTGCACAGGTTGAATGGCAGCAACCTTTATGCTGGAAAGCCGCAAAAGCCAAGCTCTTTGCATGAGTGCAGTTTGGCTCCAGGAGTTTGGTCAGTGAGAGGTCAGAGTCCCAGACAGTGTGAGGCATATCGAGTTGTCAGTTGGGACTGGCTCAGGTTGGGATGGGTGAGTGGTGTCAGGCAAGCCACACCGCCTACCTTCCTGCGGAAATTCCATTTAGTGCATTCTGGGAGGCCTGAGCAGAGGAGCCCACCACAGTTCTCATGACTGTGGGCTGACCAGATGAACCAGTTAGCGGGCTGCCGTCTCCCTTCAGGATGCCTGTGCACTTCCAGTTGTCCATGTAGTTGGCTGTGGAAGAATATGAACAGTGGTAAGGCAGTGTCCGGTAATCACCTTTTCCAAATTAAAGCAAGGTTCAGTCGAGCCTTCTAGCACCTCCTACTGGATCCGTATTCCAAACATTCACCAACAATGGACACAATCTGCCAGCAGCCTATAACACTGTCAAAAATTGTCCAACCGTGTCAGCAATAAGCGTTACATTCTCAAAAGTTCGAAAGTTGTCAACACGGGGACATCTGTTGCATGTTGCAATATAATAATTGCCCAGTGAAATATGGTAGCTCTGGTAGTGAAGTAAAATCATGCCGCGTTGCAAAGATCTATCACAAGTAGGTAAGGAAAGTCATCCTCTGCATAGGCCATGATGCAGAGTAACCAGGGTTCGAAGTGCCGTATTTGCAAGACACAGGCCCACACGCTCATAACACACCACTTTCCAAAATAAGTGCAATGTGTGGTAAAAAACAATGGGGTATTTCTTACAAAAGGATGTCACCGACATCATCCTCAAACAAAGGTTGAAACAGTATATCGCTAAACTGCGATAAAATTATCAGTGTCAAATATTAATTGGTTGAATTCACACAGCAGGCCATGATGTGACTAATAATGTGACCAGAAGTCCCATCTGGTGACATGCATGCACACAAAACATGAGGTTGAGTTGACAATGCATGCGGATAAAACAATTTCACATGGCGCTGAGTAAATGTGGCCCTGCATGTCGGTCTCAGTCGCATTTGTGGCAATTCCAAGGAGTTTGTGCTTGAGCTCGGCGGTTCTCCAATATATTTATCAGTGTAAGGCATTTTTTTTGCTGCTGACATTTTTCTGCTCGTTGCTTTCAACACCATATGGCCTGTCGAACAATTGTGACATTTGTCGCCTTTTCATGACGTGTGGGTCAGTTGAGCATGACCCGAGCTTCCAAACTGTTGTCACATTGTGTGTGTGTGTGTGTGTGTGTGTGTGTGTGTGTGTGTGTGTGTGTGTGTATAGAGAGAGGGAGAGAGAGAGAGAGAGAGAAAAGTATAGTATAGTATAGTATAGTATAGTATATACACAGAACATTATCCATCTTCAAGACAGAGCAAGTTTGAGATGACCAAATTATGCCTTTTTTTCCCCGGCTTGTGTTAAATAAACACATAATAGATCAGATAACGATTCATTTTCCTTTTTTCAATTTCCAATTTTTAAATGGAAAAACAGGAGATGACTCATTTGCGTTCAACAGACAGTTTGTTTGAAATTTTGTTTGAGTGTTTATATTTACCATTTCTAATTCCCAAAATTATGTAGGGTTGCTGTTTATATATCTATATATAGATACAGTCAAACCTCGGTTTTCGTCCATAATCCGTTCCAGAAGGCTGTTCAAAAACCGAAATTGTTCGAAAACCGAAACCACGCTCTTTTTAAAATAAAAATGTTTACTGAACATGTCTGCTCACAATGGAAAGCAACACGAGGAAGCGTCACTTCCCCGTCTACCCGAGGAAGCGTCACTTCCTCGAGTAAGGAGTCAAATGGTGCATTCAAGTGCGCTCAGTTTGTTTGAGAACCGAAATTTGTTAATCATCCGAGGCATAAAAAACTCGAAATTTTTGGTCGAAAACGGAATTGGTCAAGAACCGAGACGTTCGAAAACCGAGGTTTGACTGTATATGTATTTTAATTAATAGGGATGCTCATGAACATTTTCGTCATGTAAATTGTGATCTCATGTGACCGCACTAATTCAATCTGTGAATTTTAACACTATGCTCCCCAAACAAGGAAACCAGGTGAACTCAAATACCAGTCATAACATAACACAGGGATGAAAGACTACTACAATATACGCTGCTTTGTATGAAGGTGCAACTAGTGGCTCTCACTGCAACTAATGGCTCTCACTGCAACTAGTGGCTCTCACTGCATGCATGTGCACAATTTTGTCTAATTGGCACAAACATGGCCAAAAGCAGTTTTGCAAAACAATGTCAACAGTTTCAATGAGTGACCATCCATTTCACCAAAAATGCAGCCAAACTAGTTGCAGATGGTCGTCAACTCATGGAAACTAATTGCAGAACGCTACGCATTGCGACTGGATCGTTCGGTGGCATGGCGTCGCTCGGTGCGCGGCTGGCTTAAGTGTAGAGACAGGAGGGCAATGCTCAACAGGCGCTAACCTTTCCATAGACGCACGCAGCCATCATCCCCAGAAGAGGCCAGCAAGGTGCTGGTGATGTTCCAGCTCACACGCCACACTTGGGAGTTGTGGTTATCAAACTGGGCGACAATCTGCACCTCAAACTTGGTGGGTCCTGTCGAGGTGCTCTCCTTCCTAGATGAAGATGCACAACAATTAAGTGCCCAGTGCAATGTTGCAATGCATATCTGTGACTCACACATGAACACCTCAACTTTAAAAGACAAACAAAAACACAGAATAAGTCACCTTAAAGGGACAAGCTTAAAGATTCGGACATCTTTTGTTGCAATGGCGAGGACATGGAAAGATCGTCCCAGGTTTGGAGCAAATGCAATGTCATGAACTGCATCTGTGATGGTCGCCAGAGTCTCGGCTTTGGCATATTTTCTTTTCCACGTTGGAAAGAACAAAATGTTACATTAGTTAAGTTAGGAGTTGATCAATTGATTATGCTGGAAACGGTGTGACAAATATCAGAGAAAGAGAGAAACCTTACCTTGTGTTTTCATTGTACTCATAGATCTGGACTTTGCCACCATACGTCACGTTGCCGTCGTCACTCCCCACTGCAAACATTGGTGGGTGGGCGCGGGAGCTGGTTGGGAGTGAAGATATACACGATTTAACTTGATGTTTTAGAGCCACAATTAAAAAGGTCCAAAGTCAGTTCAATTCTGTCTTAACAGATGCAGTCATGTTTGACATCGCTTTATTGGTCTGACAAAAGTAGAATAACACTGGGGACAGTGGTCCTGTGTGGAACCCAAATAAAAAGACGCATCATGTTGCATATGTAGACCATCCATACTTGACAAAATTTGCTTGACGACATTGCTCAAGGCGGCCCGGTAGTCCAGTGGTTAGCACGTCGGCTTCACAGTGCAAAGGTACCGGGTTCGATTCCAGCTCCGGCCTCCCTGTGTGGAGTTTGCATGTTCTCCCCGGGCCTGCATGGGTTTTCTCCGGGTGCTCCAGTTTCCTCCCACGTTCCAAAAACATGCATGGCAGGCTGATTGTGCACTCTAAATTGTCCCTAGGTATGAGTGTGAGCGTGGATGGTTGTTCGTCTCTGTGTGCCCTGCGATTGGCTGGCAACCAATCCAGGGTGTCCCCTGCCTACTGCCCGAAGACGGCTGGGATAGGCTCCGGCAGCCCCCGCGACCCTGGTGAGGATAATGCGGTTCGGGAAATGGATGGATGGATGGATGGACATTGCTCAAAGATGCACTTGCATGAACTACTTGAACAGGCTGACCCCTGTACATGTTTCTGCTGTGGCTCCCGGGGAAGGCGGACACTTTTTGCTTTGGAAATTGATTGACTGATTTAACAAATATTCCGACAGATTGACGCCATGGAGAGTCACACACTAAAAGACATTTTAGGCTGTTTGAAATTGTAGACGGCCTGTTATTATCTGGTCTTTCCCCTGGATCGGAAAAACACACGGACGTGAGTATTCCCACCGCCTTCTCCCTACACTACTCCCCCGATAAGGTCTTAGCCTTGCAGCTGCAGGCGCAATGTCAATGTCTTTGCTGGATTCCTATTCACGACACCCCTCCCCCGTGGCACAGCTGGAGAGACTTGAGCGCACCTATTGTGCACACCCTGTTTCACAGCCTGTGACGAGGAGGGCAGAGTCTTCCCTATTGGTCAATGCCGATTAACGGATCGAAGGACGGCGTAGGACATGAAGAATTTTGCGTGCCAGACCTTAGTCATCGTGGTCATGACCAATCTTTGAGTAAGTCACACTACACGGGCTATGACACATCAAGACAACTCAAGATGGACTATGAGGCACTACGTTTGTCTGCAACACGTCTGTCAGCTCAAAATCGGGCGACATTCGTGTAGTAAAACGTCGGCATTACACCGAGTCGCATTCCCAAATGACCCGACTCCCACTCAAATTGGGATCAGAGACAGACAACCCTGAAAAGGCATCAACAATAAAGATCCAAAACCTTTCCAGCCAATTACCGACACACAAAAAACAACAATACATTGCTCTGACCTGGACGGGTTCCAAGAAATGCAGCTGCAGCTGAGCTTGCAAGAGATTTCATGCTGCAGGGACCACTGACTCAGGTTCATGACGTCTGGAGCCTCATAGATCCTCACAACTCCATCCGCTGAACACGTGGTCAGCATTAGGCCCATGTGTTTGGGAGCAAATTTCACATCGGTCACTGATGTTCTACTGTCCACAAGTGTAGTTCTTTTTATCTAGGAGAAATTAATGGAAGAAATCTTAGTCTTGCAACATACAGATTATATCAGACAACTGTCAAACTAAAACAATTGCTGAAATTATTACTTGCATATCACAATAAATGCTGCCACTTTGCTTTCTATTTTTTTTTTCAGTCATTCAAAAGGATTGTCCAGTAAATAGAGGCATAGAGATATTTATCATTTAATGCCATGGACATTTTATCATGTTTTTTTAAAGAATCCAGGCATTTAATGCCAGGTACGTCTTTATGTATTTTTACAAATGTTATCACGTGGTAGGGTAAGAAGGGTCTAAAAATGGCTGGCACTGAATGAGTTTTAAATAAAAGTACAGAAGGTACTGTACTGTACTTAATGCTCATGCTTATGTATACAGAGCTACATACTAATATCTGTATATAAATCTATATATAGGCGGCACGGTGATTGACTGGTTATCACATCTGCCTCACAGGGATGGATGGATAGACGGATAGTGTGTGTGTGTGTGTTAAAATAAAATGTTCCTTGCTTGAAATTTATGTCCCAACTTCCAATGTGCGACACCTGGCGACAAAATTTTATGATGTATTCGACCATGGTTGGTGAACCATGAATCCAAGAACAAAGGTTTCTGAAGAAAACAGAACATTTAATGCTACATAATGAACTATGTTCAAAACAATGCTTCCGCCCCACTGATAACATCTTATGATTGTGTATGGCGGCGGTGTCAAACTCATTTTTGTCGCAGGCCAGATCAAAGTGACCATTTTCCTTGGGGGGCGTTCTGACTGTGAAAGCATTTAAAGAAGTCAAGAATAATGGTTGATTCAACGATTGTTTAAATTACTGTAATGAACACAGAACCGGATGGCATTTTTGGTTTTCTAAGGGCGGATAATCTTAGTTTGTCTTTAATTTCAGGAATTTGAGGAGGAATCAAATTAACAGTGATTATTATATATAAATGGAAGCTTCAACCAAGCCTAATTTTCCCAGTTATTTTTTTTTTCTTTTCAATAAAAAAAAAAATACTGTTTTCTCCGTAACACTTCATTCATTTCATAAGTGCAACACACCATACCTTTTTATACACACATAAATAAAACTACATATACCATGATGTTGTCGTCATTTTAGATGTCAAAAGGTTTTTGTAACACGACTTGCTTTTTGACAAGAAACTCTATGACAGATGGACAACTGTTAATCCAAGCCTATATGGAATTATTTGCAACTGTGAATTTCTCAAGTAAATGTTAGGTTTCCCTTCAGGGATGTCATATGTAACTCATGCAAGAGTCAAACAATAGTGTGGCACTGACCCAATGGCTCTGTCCTCTCTGTTTGTCATTTGACTCTCCTACTATCTCCTCCCAGACAGCCGCTGTCCTGTCAAAGGAGCATGAAGCAAGAACTTGTCCAAATTCTGGATGAGCCCAGGTCACTCTCCACACGGATCCACTATGTGTCTGCGAGCAGGGAGAAGAACTTGTCAAGTCAGAATCAGAATCGCCTTTATTGTCATTGTATAAGATTACAACGAAATTTGGGTGCCACTCCTTAGTGCATTTCGTAAAAAAAAAAAAAAGATAAAAAAAATAAGAAAATAAGAAGTGCTTCGGTGTGCACATTTCATGTGACTTTCTGTAGAAATACAAATTTTCTATTTTGTAATACGAACAACACACAGCCGGTTCATACCTTCCAGCTGGCAGTACAGTGCCATTCTCCGTTCTCACTCTTGTCCCACACCTGGAAAAAAAAAAGATTGTCACCGAGTTTATACAATCAATGCCTCTTTTCCCAGCACTGTAATATCTAATATATGGGGTGTTATATTGAAGTGTTTACAATTGGTCATAGATTCGTAAATCACTATTGGTCATATAGTACTATATGGTGTCTGCACCTATTACCCATGTGCTAGTTTTATAGATGTTGTATTATTGTTATTTTAAATACAACGTTCTCAAAAGCGATTTGGGACATCTGCAGCTGTTGTGACAGTGCTATAAAAATAAAGTTGCATGGTATTGTGTGTCGTAAGTTACTTGTGGTCGGACTACTTTTTCCGTACGTGTGCAGCATAACCTAGCATTTATGCTATTTTGGCCAAACTATTTCCGATGAAGCCACATTATTCGAAAACGCCACAACTCGTAGACAATAAATGCCTTGCCGACGTCTGTCGACAAATTAGCAAATGCAACTAAGTAAACTCAACAGCACGCGCAACGTGTTGGAAAAGTGGCTACAGTCAAGTAAGGCTACTGAGGCTAACTCGAGTTAACTTACTTTGACACTTTGGTCACTGGAGCAAGTCGCCATTCTCCGGCCATGAAAATCATACGACACATCATGAATGAGATCTTTATGATCTGCTGCAATGCTGCGTGCAACAAACATGTTTGCAAATGCAGCTACACGAAACTCACAACACACTCCTCAAGCTAACAAGACTGTCATGGCGTGATGTATGTAGGGTATTGGCGGGCCGTTGTCGCCAATGACTTCACCACCTGTGATTACTACATGTGACCACAGCGGGGCGCAGTAAGAAAATTAGACAAATGCTACCCCTGTGCTACCGTGGTTGCATGACACCACTTTTATGTCACTTTATAATGTTTGACTTGGCCATGAAGTCAAGGTAGAAAGATAGGAAAAGTGACGTAAATTTGCCGATTCTATTCTTTTTCTCCCCCCGTCTTTTCTTCTTCTTCTTCTTCGTCTTCTTCTTCGTCTTCTTCTTCGTCTTCTTTTTCTTCTTCGAGGGCTGTTTGCAAACCGGAATAGTGCATTACCGCCCCCATTGAGCTGCAATGAATCCTGTTTTGGCTGAACTACTGTACAGTGTTACTTTTTAAATCTTTTATCAAATTCTCTTGTTCTAATAAAATAAATAGAAATCAAAATAAATATCTCTAATGCTTTTTATCTATCTTGGTACTATGAAATTCTTGTTTGTATGTTTGGTTAAATTTCATTTATTTAATATACCTTACCTATCTATAAATTGCTCCGTTTTACAAACCGAATTCAAATGAAGTCGAGACATTATGTTAAAGATAAATTAAAACACGATACAATGATGTGCAAATCATCATAAACAACATATATTGAATTGATACACTACATAGACAAGACATTTAATGTTCAACCTGATCAATATTATTGTTTTTAGCAAATGTTATGGCTGCAACACGTTCCAAAAAAAGCTGAGACAGGGTCATGTTTATTACTGTGTTAGTCACATCACCTTATCTTTTAACAACATTCAATTAACGTTTCGGAACTAAGTACACTGACTTTTGAAGCTTTGTTGGTGGAATTATTTCCAGCTTCAGTTGTTCAGCAGTCCTGGGGCTCCGTTGCCATGTTTTACACTCCATAATACACCATAGTATTCTTTTACTACGAAGTCATGCTGTTGCAACACATGTAGAATGTGGTTTGACATTGTCTTGATGGGGCGGCCCGGTACTCCAGTGGTTAGCACGTCGGCTTCACAGTGCAGAGGTACCAGGTTCGATTCCAGCTCCGGCCTCCCTGTGTGGAGTTTGCATGTTCTCCCCGGGCCTGCGTGGGTTTTCTCCGGGTGCTCCGGTTTCCTCCCACATTCCAAAAACATGCATGGCAGGCTGATTGGACGCTCCAAATTGTCCCTAGGTGTGAGTGTGGGCGTGGATGGTTGTTCGTCTCTGTGTGCCCTGCGATTGGCTGGCAACTGATTCAGGGTGTCCCCCGCCTACTGCCCGAAGACAGCTGGGATAGGCTCCAGCACCCCCCGCGACCCTAGTGAGGATCAAGCGGTTCGGAAAATGGATGGATGGATGGATTGTCTTGATGAAATAAGCCATGACATTTTTTTTAACTTATGTTGTTTTCCTCTTTGGCCCGACACGACATCCACAATTTCCCAAAACAATTGAAATGTGGACTTGTCAGACCACAGATCACTGCTCCAATTTGCATCCGTCCATCTTTGATGAGCTCGGACTCATTTTTGGGTCTTGTTGATAAATGGTTTATGCTTTGCATAGTACTGTTTTAAGTTACATTTACAGATGTAGTGCCAAACTGTATTGACTGATATTGATTTTCTAAACTGTCCATGTGGTGATAACTTTTACACACTGATGTCATTTTTTGATGCAGTGCTGCCTGAGGGATCGAACGTCATGGGCATTCAATGTTGTTTTTCGGCCTTGTAGTATGATACTTCATGTGTCCATGATTATTATTATTTATCTTATTATCTCATTTGTCTTAACGTTTAAAACGAATTCTACGTCAAGAAAAAACAGCTTGTATTTCCAATGAAAAGAGGGCGATATGCACAAAGCCTGGAGTCGAGAGGGGAGGGGGAGAGCTGGCAAGCAAACGTCATCAGCTTGTGGTTGTAGTGGAGTAGCAGACAGACAGACAGACAGAGAGACAGGCAAACTGACAGACAGACTCCCCGCAGGGATCCCCACGGTCCCACACCACTGTAAACCGTGTAGATGGTCGCTCGAGGGGAGTAACTTGGTGAAGGCTGCCGCAAACATCATTTAGTTATCCAGAAAGTGTCCGAGGCGCTATTTAACTTTACAATGGAGCAAGAATTTGAAGACATTGATTTCTCCGGGGGATGGCAAAACATTTACAACGTAAGTTTGTCGGCATTTACTGGGCCTCTGGTGTTTTGATGACGCGCGTTTGCTAATTAAACTACTACGCTAATTTTATTGCAAACACGTTTTTTTAAACTTCAGATGTCTTTCCGAGCGAGCCGTCTAATGTCAATCACGTGGCTATTTAATCTATTTTTTTGTGAATGAGGCTTATTTAACCCACCCACTTTTCTTAAAAGACTAAGGAGAAGTAGCTTTCTGTGCTAGTAGTCCTCGACTTCCGTAGCCAGAAAACGTGCAAATGCTGTGTTCCAAGTTGAGCTCAGTTAGCTAATGCCATTTGACCGCAGCGGCGGTACACGCTCTCGTCAGTTTCTGAGAAGTCGTCATCATCGGGACTTCCAAAGAAGGCACGTGTTGTACCGCCATCTCCAAGGGAGCCGTGCGTTCACATTATCACACTCAAGTTCCGGTTTAAACCAAGCTGTGACCATGTCAGATAAAAGCTACGTCGGTTTTCCAAAAGCAACACAAACGTAACAACAAAAAAGAGCAGCATTGTCAATGAAAACAAACGGTTACTGTTATCGTCGAAAACAGTTGTTTGTTTCATGTTAGTACACGCACAGCCACAGTGCTGAGAGTCTTACGTGTACAATAAGATCCTTGAAAGTACTAATAATCTTAATACTGTATTAAATATTTATGGTCAAATGTTTTGGCAGTGATTTGTATTTTATGTTTCCCTTTTGTTCATGTTTCACGTTTCCAATTTGCTGCTTTTGGAGTTTGTATAGTTATTAACTAATTACTGTACTACATATTGTGCACTCAGCCGTAACCACGTTTTTATTTTTTTAATTAACCTGAGCCAAGGCTGGAGATGGCCATCTGGTTGACAGGGCAGATGCCCCGTGAGTCGACATCTGTTGGGGCTCCGGTGGTGCTATTTGAACATTGTTTTTCTCAATTTCCCCCAAGAGACCAGGCCATAATTGAGAGGGAGCAACCAATGAATCCATTTACAATATAGATCGCAAACTGAACCATTCAACTACGTGGTAGCCAAGAGTAGTCAGGAGTCATGTGTGAATACAAATTTTATAACAACCTGTCTTTAGAATGGAAGGTTTGATTCTTGAAGTCGGTGTCCATTATATCCAGTATTTTCACACCATAGCAAGCAAACATTATGGCTGAAATGAAATAAAATGCACATATATCCAGAACCTTGCTCAGCACATTCATAATACAAGCAGGAATGAACCTCAAGTAAAAAGCAGCATCAACAATTCTGAAGAATAAAATGATTTCTGTCGTTGTGCTTTCTTGTAAATATGTATTTGAATGAATCTCCCTTCAACACCATAGCTCTGCTTCTGGTTGTCATGGCAATTAACGCTTTATTTACCATTAGGCTTGCAATAGTGAGCAGAGTGTAAGGTGGGTCGTTTGCATGTGACAAGACCACCTCAGGCTGAGTTCCGTGGACTTACAAAGAGGGTGTTGAATGTGTTGAAATGCTTGATGCTTTGAATGTTATCTTAAGACACCTGGAAACTGTCTTAAATTGCAGGAAAAGAAAAAATGCAGAGATTTCCTTTAAACCTTAAGTAGCAGCGTCAGCCGTGTTGTTGAATTGAGTTGCTACCAAAACATTAGAACTGTACTGTATATCATATGTTTACACTTAATTTCACAGTGCACCTGGATGTGTTCACCTCTCATATTTTGGCATGCTTGCTAAACTTAAATATTTTTGCATACAGATTAAAAATGGCATTATTTACTAATTAGCCACAACACAGTGTTCCAAACTCAGTATATTCTTGTATCTCTGAAGTTTCTATTCTAATTTGCATATCCTGAGAAGTGCCATTGCTATTGTAATTGTCTCTGGTTTGTTTTTGTAAAAGAATTATTTTATAGCACTTAAACAATGGTCACGGAGTGTTTTTGCTGAAGCATGTGAAAACAGCAACGCTGTAAAAGACTTAAACAATGAAGCGGGATTTATTGCAAAAGACCTGTCAAGCAGGAAAGCAATAACAAGTGAAACACATGCAGCATGCATTGAGTTAAGCTTACTTGCAGAGTTCAACCTTGTAGCTCGTCTAGTGAAAATCGCTTTGTCATCTTGGTGGACGATACTGATTATCGATTATGATTGATGACATGTGTGTACTAGATTGTGCGGCACATAACAAAAAGTAGTTCTTGTCCAACGAGGGCCATGCAAATTAAAACGCCATGTTATAGAGGAGATGACAATTTCTCAACAAGTAATCATTTTTAATGCAAAGCTAACATTCTTTGTCTTATTCTTTCTTTCTACAGGAGATCCGGAACCAAGCCAATGAATATCCCTACAATGTGGCAAAACTGGCTGTGAATCGTAATTTGAATCGCTACAGAGATGTTAGTCCGTGTAAGTCTCCCTAACACACTTGTATGTTGAGATGAGCATGATATGATTGGAAAGGTAATGTTGTGTTGAAATAACATCACAGTAAAGAAGAGAGCACCTTTTAGTGCAGTGCAGTGTAGTATCATTTTGAACAAAAACAATAACATTTATAAATGTTATATATAATTTTCTATACCTTCAACAACGAAGGTGGGAAAAGTGTGTGAAGTTTTGTTACTGGGCTGCTTTGACATGTTATGAACTTGGATCAGGAATCAGTGTTGAGCTCGGTTCCACAGTTTTGCCATTGTATCAATAAGGCTTTTGAGAGTCATTGGAATATGATATCGTTCACCTTTCTTGAAATATGACTCGTCGCTATTCTGTCTCTCCTGACTTTAGATGATCACAGCCGGGTAAAACTTGAAAGTTCTGAAAATGACTACATCAATGCAAGTTTAGTCTCAGTGGAAGAAGCCCGTAGAGCTTACATTCTTTCTCAGGTGAGGTCTGCTACGAGCAAGACGTGTGTTTATAATACTTAATTCACTCACATTTTTGACAGCAGCATATTTGGTTATTTGACGAGGCTTATTTGGAGAGGATAACTGTGGATTTTTAATTTTTTTGTGACTGCCGTGTCTAAATTTATTTTCAATGGGCTTTACAGGGTCCTTTAAGGAACACTTGTGGTCACTTCTGGCTGATGATTTGGGAGCAGTGTTCCAAAGCCGTTATAATGCTGAACAGAATCATTGAAAAGGGATCTGTAAGTACATTTCAACTCAATTAGGGATGAGCACGTTCATGTTTGTGCCAAATGAAAAGTCATTGCACCATGGTAAAGTCAAATTTTTTATGTTACAAAAACATTTGAACAGGAGTGTGTGTGTGTGGACTTTTTATATCTACTACTAATAAATACATTGCTACATGTCCGTCGTATTTATTGCAAATTATATATTCACATTATATAGATGGATATTATTGCCACTTTTGTGATTCTATTTATCACTTTTGACACAAATCACATGACTCATGATTCACTAGTAACAATGATAATACTTTTGTTTTATGATAACAGTTCTTATTTCTGTATTTAGCAAACTTGCTAGCTGCCCAAAATTTCTGCTTGCAGAGCAACTGAAAAAAAAATGTCAAGCTCACACTCACAATTTTTTTTTTCCATCCTTCTGTCGTCCGGACCAAGGTTTTGAGTCACGCATTCACATTTACGTGCAATTTGCGTTTCACGCTGGTAACCCAAAAATGGACTGATGTCGTCGTGTGTGGTAAAACTCAAACGTTGCAAACTGTAAAACTGTCAGTGGGGTTACTATTTCATATGATTTCAGAGTGCTTCCGATAACTGGATTTAGTTGGTATATATATGTGATTTCCATGGTTTTCTTTTTCCTCTGGGTCCATGGAGCAGTCACAAGGTAAACCTAACAGCACCGCACCTCACTTGCAAGAGGGCAGAGACTACTTCTCCAAGTGGAGTTTAGATGTGAGCAGTAACACTCGAGTTTTACATGAAACAAACTTGGAAAGGTGTGAAAAACAGCCATAGAGTGCAACTTTTGATGACTGGATCAGTTGTTATCATAAGTCACCATTCAGCTTCCACGCAGTAAAGAGGTGCAGTCATGACCCAAAACATCTTGCAAAGATTTTGCTCCACCCTCATATCACCAAAACATGAAGCCGTGTTTTGATGATAGCAGCAATCGTCTTGGTCATCCTTTCCACTGTATTGTTAGTGATGAGATTTCCTTTTGGTGTACGTGCGCTTGCAAACATGTTTTTACGGTTGAGTAAAGATAAACAAAAATGTGATAACGGCACCGAGTTTTGTCTGTTTTTGCAAATGCTAAAAACAGTCAAGGAGACGGCAGAGTAATGACTCCTTTGGGCAAAATCGGATTCATTTTGTTCATTCAGCCTTAAAGCGCGCATTCGTTCCAAGGTGCAATCACCACGCTCACACAGGATCCATGTAATGCTGTAATACTGATTCACATGTTCTGGCGGGCCATCTTGATGATGGAGTTAATTTTGAACCCTCTAAAAAAATTGTAGTTCCCCTTACAACTTGAAGAGCATCGATGATTAAAATCAAGGAAGAAAGTGGGAGAGAGCTGCAGAAAAGAGATTTAATGTACATAACAATGTGGTAAATATGACAATATAAAGCCGTGTATAGTATTTTGGAGGCTGGAAGTGTTTAAAAGCTGATTTATACAGTACTTAGAATATTTATTTTATGATGAATTCTATTATCAATAGCCCTGCTATGTTTTGTGAAGTGCTCATATTTTCATGGTTGTATTTTGCCAGGCAGCAGTGCTGTGCCGACTTTAAACTACAGTATCTCTTGGCATTACGTTGTTTGTTTGAAGAAGAAGACAGGCTTTGTTTTAAGAAAAGGACCGGTTTGTGTTTCATTCCATTCTTGTTGTAACGATTCTCTGTTGGCCAATTACACTGATTTGCTGGATGTGACCCTCCACAACTTTGAGCCCTTGACATACAAAAAGAGCACAGTGTGGAGAACAGAACTTGACTGCTTCTTGGAAACCGGGCTTAGGCTATCAAGTTCTAGGTATTGCCGACTGTAACGACCCTGAAAATAAGAATACTGCGGACTTGTACGTGTGGAGGATCGGAGCTCGGCGTCTCGTCTTTGTGGTGATGGATTTGCACGCAAAACATTTCAGCAACTCATGACTTGTATTTAATTGAGGATTTTTGCATTTTTATAGAGGCAATTGTTCGTGGAAGAGAAATACGGAAAATAAAATTATCTTTCTGATAATGTTGGGGAAACTCGCAACCACATACAAGTCATGCTTTGATTTGTTTAAGTCACCCCCCAGTGCGTGGCAATTTGATGTGAGGGTTTGTGTCCAGCCTGCATAGCAATGCCTTTAAAACTTCTGGACAGTCCACCTGGAAAAAGCACAAAAATGCAGAGTTGAAATGAGTTTTGTCATGGGTAATAGGTAAGATTGTAAATTTGACACTCGCCACAGAAGAGTGTTGTGAACAATCCTGCCAAATTGGAATGATCAAAAAAGGGCGAGTTTCATTTTTTTTTTTTTTAAAAAGGAAGCCAATGTTTCTGCTCTCCCAATGCTGGGTGTGTACCGTGTGTGCAGAATTTGCTGAAACCACGCCTTGCTCAGCTGTAAATCAAGTATATCTCTCATCTCTCTTATGCCTTCAACATCCCTACATATTTGTGCCGCAAAATTAAACATGCTTAAAGTTGCCAGTGGATAGAATTTATCCCACCAAGTCGTCGCAGGGCTTTCCACACTCTGATAAGGCACTAGCCACCAGCTAGCTTGCCTGCTAAAAAGCTTCCCGCATCACCCCCTTCCCTAATCTACATCGGTTGCCGTATGTCACCACGTCCGTGCTTGTTTTTGTTCTGTGCAAGCCTTTAGTTCCCCAGGCTCATACTTTTATTTCTACCATTCGTAATGAATTCCTATTTATTTTTCCAGGAAAAGTGTGCGCAGTACTGGCCAACTACGGCGGAACAACAAATGTCCTTCACCGACACCGGTTTTGTTGTCAGGCTACTGTCAGAGGAGGATCATTCCTATTTCACAATCCGTGTGCTAAAATTACAAAACATCAAGGTAAGATCTAGTCTATATAAAAGGAAGATTTCCATATGTGATGTGTTTAGTATGACGGTTTTGGCAGCTGCAGCGGCTAAACTTTCTTTCCCATGAGTCGTGTTGTCAAATGAGACTGTTTGTGCAGAGATCTGTTCACACAACACTCAGATCATTATTAAGGATAACTTTGTCTGTCACAGACGGGGGAGTGGAGATCGATTTATCACTTTCACTACACCGCGTGGCCGGATTTTGGTGTGCCGGAATCGCCTGCCTCCTTCCTCAACTTCCTTTTCAAGGTTCGGGAGTCTGGTTCACTGGGCATAGAGCACGGGCCCTCAGTTGTGCACTGCAGTGCTGGGATTGGGCGTTCTGGGACCTTTGCCTTGGTGGACACCTGCCTGGTCTTGGTGAGAATAGAGATTGTTTTCAAATTTGGCCAGTGTAGATAGTAAAATTAATCTTGCCTCGTTATACATTCACAGATACAAATAAAAATACTGTACATACAAAAATTAACTATACAGTCAAACCTCGGTTTTCGAACGTCTCGGTTCTCGACCAATTTGGTTGTCGACCAAAAATTTTGAGTTTTTTATGCCTCGAATGACGAACAAATTTCAGTTCTCGAACAAACTGAGCGCACTTGAATGCACCATTTGACTCCTCTCGCCTTCCTTACACGAGTTAGTCACTTTCCTCGTCTAGAGGAAGTGACGCTTCCTCGTGTTGCTTTCCATTGTGAGCAGACGTGTTCAATAAACATTTTTATTTTAAAAAGAGTGTGGTTTCGGTTTTCGAACAGTTTCGGTTTTCGAACAGCCTTATGGAACGGATTATGGACGAAAACCGAGGTTTGACTGCATGTGGTGTAGGTCTACAATGAAGGTATTGGAATTGAGAAATGTAAAAAAAAAAAAAAGACTGCCTGCATTGTACGTGTGTGAGGATTCCAGGTGTTTGGGAGGTTTAAGTTTTGTCAAAAATGTTGTGAGTTTAATTTAAATGTAAAGTTCACTGAGAGGGAATTTGAATATGTATGTTCTGTAGCCGAGTCCACATCATTGTTTAAAGGGCCGGCAAGACTGGCTGCAACCTTGTCCCTAGTCTGATTAAATATAGTTAGTTCCAAGATTTTGATTTTGCTTAATGTGACAAGCAATGCAACTGTGTCAACTTTTTTCCAAAGCATGGATTTGCCCGGTCCTTTTAATCAAATAGGGAAAATGTGTTTTTCCAGATGGATCGGAGGGATAATCCGTCCTCAGTGGACATACAGAAGGTCCTTCTGGACATGAGGGAATACCGCATGGGCCTGATCCAGACTCCTGATCAGCTGCGTTTCTCGTACATGGCCGTCATCGAGGGAGCCAAACTCCTTGGGACCAACAGTTCAGCACAGGTAGCGCTCTGACTGAAGGGGACAACGAGGTTTATTATTTTAGTCCACTTTAGTAAATGGAAATAAAAGAAACAAATGTTTAGTGAGTTGGTAAAGTGATTATTGATGATTGCTATTTTAAATTTTCATAATACTTTAAATTGAGGAAATTATAGAGGCTTTTTACTTGAAGCAGAAATTAAATTCCAACAACAAAACACTACATTTGTTTAAAAAAAAGAAAAGAAAAGAAAGCAGCGTGCCCTATGACTCTTTTGCTGAATCTAACAAAAGCAATTGCATCAATATTAGGAAATCGCGTACATGTCATTTTAATCAGTGACATGGTGAGGTTCATGGCTAGTGAAGCACTGGTAGCTGATGGTGCGCTCTCGAATGCCCCTGACGACCTTGCATTTTTCATCTGCTGTTATGCAATTTGCAAAACAAAACTTCTTGACATTATTTGGCAAATTGACATTCTGTTCACATAAATACGGTATACCATTGACCACTCCACATGTGTGGGTCAAATGTTGACCAGTGTTGAAAATGTCTCTCTTTCTTCAACGATGCAATGTTGATGGTTGAACAAAAATATTGTTTTGGGGGTTGCCTGAAAAGTGGTGATTTCATATTTAGCACTGGATTCTAAACTAACAAATGGATGCCGTTTATTGCTGGTTTGGACATAAAGTAGTTCAAACACAATGCGGAGGACGAGATGTGATCATCTTTAAAGCATGTGTGGATAGTTGATTTTAAGCTGAAATTTGTGTTGTTAAAAATATGCTAAAATAATTTTGTTTTTGTACTTTGCCTGGTATCAGGTCAAGCCAGTAGTGATGTCTAGAGATGATTTGGAGACAGAGCTGCCTCCACCTCTCCCTCCACCGAGACCTCACTTAAACAACAGCAGACCTTGCATGGAGTTCCAGCTCACCTCAAAAGACCACGTGCCCTTGCTGGGAGAGAAGCCACAGTACCAAGACCACAACGAGGCAGAGAGCACTGGACAGTAAGAAAACCAGCTTTTTGTCGGTGTTATCTGTCAAAGAAATCTGACTGACTTGAAATGTAATTAAGAGGGGAAAAAATAGAGGTAGGCATTGGTAATTAATCAGTTTAAGTCGATTATATAGTTAAAAAACAACGCACAAAAATGAAATGCTGAGGTAGTCAAAAAAAAACCTGAGACACGGAGGGTTTTGTATGACAGGAAAGGACTTTAAAGTCATTACAAGTTGGTAAACATGGACTCATCAAAAACATGCAATTTGCAGTTGTTTCTTGATTAATTGATCGTGATACAGAATGTACGACGACTGTACTTTGTGCCCATGTAAGGTAGTGTATTTTTCGGTCCATAAGCCTCACTTAAAATGCTTTATGCGCTTTGTAATGTCGTGCGCCCTCTTTATTCATGACTGACGGCTCTTCAGTTTGTCATCTTTAAATTCAAATTACTTACTATTATGTTTGTGTGGCATTCTCATCCACAGCTAATCACTCACTAGCAGGCTATGTTTTCGTCATACCGGAACAAGGATGATTTCCTGCTTCTGAGAATTGTGGGAAATGTAGTCCTATGTGCCTCATGCAAGCTATTTCTAGTGGCGGGTTTTAATGTTGCAATATGGGACAATATCATTGCGGTGTGTGAGATCAAGAGGTGGACAGAAAGTTACATCACTTGCTATTTACTTCCGCAATCATGTTTGCATTCTCATCCGCATCTAATCGCTGGCAGTCTTTTAAATTTTTTTTTTTTTTAACCATAAGAACGAGAATGACTTCCTGCTTTTGCATCTAAGAATCATGGGAAATATCATCCGACTCACGGCGTAAGCGTCTGGTTTTTGTTGATGACTCATTGCTTCCCTTCCTTGTAGTGTGAAGAAGCGACACCGTGAAGAGAGGATTGCCAGCACCTCACAGAAGGTCCAGCAGATGAAACAGAGACTGAGCGACTCGGAGAGAAAAAAAGAGAATTGGCAGTACTGGAGACCCATTCTGCTTAACGTCGGTGCTGGTGCTGCATTGGCTTTTGGTCTGCTGGTGTGCTGGATGTACTCCCAGTGAGCATCTCGCAGTCACTTCGAACTGACTCTTATTTTGCACCAGTACCTGAGATTAGGTACTTCTCAAAGTAGATTTAGAGGGTATTTATTTCTTAAGGTCACAATGCAGGAGTGCTAGATCAAATGACTGTGTATATTTTTAATAGATCGAAACAAAATTAGTTACATCTCAGGATCTTGGTGCCAGCATGAGGATTTCCTTTTTCTTCTTGTCTCTGAATGTACTGTATCATTTCATGGAAAAAATGTATGAAAGGTGCAGTACAAAAGAAAATTGTATTTTATTTTATTTTTTTCATTTTTTTATTTACAATGATCAGATCGGCGTAACCCATTCTATGTCACATCTTTACATTTAGAAATTCAAAATGACTTCAGGAATTTGATACTCGACCGTTGGGATTTAGGTCCCGCTCCCCCATCACCCGTTGAATTAATGCATTTAGTGTTTCTGAAAGGCACCACTTGTTCTTCCATTCAGCAAGGCATCCCAAAATTGATTAAGTATATATTTTTAGTCGGCAAGACACTTAAGAGAGCTGCCTTGCTTCTGGTTTCGCCTTAGAAAAATAACGTTTTATCTTTCAGTATATGAGTGAGTGTTTAGCTTTCATGTCCTTTGTTTGGATCCGACAAAAGTTGGGGTCGTTCATTTCGTGGTGCACGTATTGACCCACTGGCTGGGCTCATTTTTGTGTCATTACAAGTTATCCCACTGTTGCGCTTTCAAGAAACCAAAGCAAACCTGTTCATTAACTCAATCAATTTTTGTTCTCCGATTGGTGGAATGTAGACTCTGTCGGATCTGTGACACGACTGACTTCTATTTCTTGTTGCAACTTGGTGTTGCATGTTTGCAACTAACCGGGACCAAGCTGTATCAGTTGGAAGTGCACAGTGGGTTAAGATTCCTCTGAGCATATGTAAATGCCTGTTTGCTGTTTGAGGATGTGCCTTCATGTGATTTTAAATGGAACAAATGTGTGCGACCAGGTTTACTGCAATCTAAAGATCTTACTTCACGTGAGCTTTTATCGCCCCTGCCCCACCTCAAACCAAAACAAAAATACAGGTGCCCTCGGATTTTGTCATTTCTGTCATAAGCAAGCATTACAGAGTCTGATTTGACTTGTATGCCTTCACATTGACCAAATAGTTCACTGTGTGGCATTTAGCAAATTTTCATTGCGCCCATAAACATTTTTATTCATGGCATTCCATTTGTTTTTGCTTTCCAGATTCAATGTTTTCATTTTGGTACCACATCAAGCCACAATGACAACATTTGTTGTTTGAAAAAAACAACATAAAAAATACTTCTTAATAAAACAATATCCTTTTTTTTTCCAAAACCTGGCATTGCTTCTGTTATTTTTAAGAGATTTGACGGTATTCATGATAGCGTTCAACTTCTCTGCTTAGCATTTGCTGTACTGTTGCCGTAATTTCATTCAGTGCATGAGTTTAATACCTCCTGTCAGACTGGCAATGTTCTCTTGGATTCCAGGAAGGGATTCAGCATTTCATGAAGTCCTGGCCCGGATTAAGCACCATAGTAACATATGCTGTTATCTGATGTGCTTGCGGGGGGACTTTTCCTAGTAAATTGTTCAGGGAAAAAAAATATATCCATACGAAAACTGGCAAAATTCCCAATGGTTATCGTGCCTCCTGGCTACAATACAACAAAGAGATCTGGGAGAATTGTTATTTATATATTAAAAAAACAAAACAATAGTCAATTCACACAAATTAGCTGCACTTTTAATAATATAAGGTGATGTCATTACAGTATTGCAATTCCACCACGACAGATGAAACTGTAAACATTCAGTTTTATTAACGTCCTTAAACCTGTAAGGAATGTGACTTGACAATTTTTTTGCTATTTTATCCTGTTCAATCATAGCAACCACCAAGATTCGAAAAAGCCCAGCAAACAATATAAAAAAATAAAATGAGAAAAAGGGAAAAAAAAAAAGATTCAAGTCCAAAACAGTTTCATTTTATCCATCCATCGATTTTGCGATCCGCTTTACCCTCACGAGGGCCGTGGGGCGTGCAGGAGCCTATCCCAGCTGTCTTCATGGCAGTGGGCGCGGTACACCCTGAAATGGTTGCCAGCCAATCATAATAAATTACATTTACTTTTAAATATAACATCACATAGTAAATTTGAAATGAAAAATGGAGGAAAATGGGAGTTTTTTTCTCTAAGACATTTGCTGTAGTTTTTGTTGGCCCCAAATCAATCCTGATGTTCATACATAAACCTGTGACGATCAACATTTTTGCAAACCCATGATCAGAAACAATAACGACGTCCTTATTACATCTTCATTAAGAGACAAGCAGCTCTTTGAGTCCAGCTCCGATGACTGTTTATGTAAAACACCATCAAACAATATTCATTCCATTATCTTTTGACTTGCCTTTTGAAACATAACTCCAGTTCCATATGACACATGGCCGAAACGGCAACCGTCGCGACAATTGCAGTAGTCTCCATCCATCCCACAGTGTCATTCTGCTACTTGATTGGCTATTTGCTCCAGGAGATGAATCTCTGTGGGGATCTGTTCTGTCAAATCAGTGCTGAGCTTCCAAACACCAACTGTGCCATCGGTTTTTCCCACTGCAAGGAGGCCGGGGTTTTGACAGTTGAAGGCCAAACAGGTTGCGGCGTGGCCAACGCCTCCTGGGTCAATCGTGGCTGCTGGTCTCAGGGACCTGCGACTCAGATCGAATATTTGCACCTCACCTGGTGGAAAAAAAAAGAGTGCCTTTAGAGGGCGTAACACAAATGAGTACACCCATGTCCAAGTAATCTTTTCATCCTTTTCTCAGCAAACATAAGAAGGAATTTCAGAATGCTGACAATGACTAGACTCACCTCGGGTAAAATTCCTCTGAATTAGAAATTTTGAATGTAAAATGTTGCTCCGCTAAGCCCTCAGTGCTGTTTACTGAACAATTTTGCATGTGCAGATTTTAAAAAATGTCATATGCCATGGCCATCATGTGAGAGAGTATTTTATAACATAAATATTCATTCTAAAAGGGAATCGAAGGCCCACTGCACTGCACATTGAAGAAATAAGTAATGAATAGATTTAAGTTACACTCATCAATATCAGGCAATCAGGTACCACTGGTACATCAGTCCACTTAGAATTGGTTAATTGAAGACTCTAAATAGCCTATAGGAGTGATGTAATGTAAATGGTTGTGTGAATGTTTTTTGTGTGTGTGTGTTAACCTGCTGCATTAGAGTAGCCTTTTATTTAAAACAAATTATTAATGATCACCGTGAGATTTCCAATACTTTTGATACTGTACCTTGTCCAGTGGCTGCAGCAAAAAGCAGCGGCCTGGTTGGAGACCACTGCACTTTAAAAACGTAAGTGTCTGACACTCGTATTGAGCGCAGTGGGTTGGTCTGCAGCAGAGAATGGAGGTGAGCCAGACCATCAGTTCCCGCACTCAAAAACAGGTTCCTAAAGAAAACACATCGGTCACACATGAGTCACCGGTTGTATTTAGACATTGATTTAGTCACTGATACGGCCTTAATCCTGTACCTGTGAAAAGGTGAGCAGTGTATGGAGTGGACAGGGCCGCTGCCAGGCCGAAAAGAGAAGACGGCTGGGGCTCTCAGTGGCACGCTGAGACATTCAGACGGGACCGCTGCTGGTGTCTGTGAGGAGAGGGAGCATCTCAGTAGGAGGCCACCCTCGGAGCCTACTAAAAATGTGTCTGGGTCCCATGGAGACAGATCCAAGGAGGTGACACCCACAGGGCTGGTGCCTTGACCCTAAAAATAAATTACAATACCGTACAAGACACATGATGTCATTTAAAAAACAACAAGAATTGCTATTGACCCATTAAGGACAAAATCGGACTGGGGGGGAGGGTGGATACAAGAAATAAGAAGTACAGTGAAACTCCTCTACAACAAAACCTACATGGGTGAAAATACCCCCTAGTGTGAAAAACTATTAATGCATTAACACCATTCCCACTTTCCTGCCCCCCATACAACAACAAAAAACCCTGTTGCGTTATGCGAATATTTTTCTCTGCTCTTGCCTCGAGACGAGATTCACTACAACGAAGTCTAATCCAACAGCGACCTCTACTGCTTCGTTCAGAAACGGCAACAGTAACCACCACACTGGTTTACACATGCGCAGTAGTCCAGGAAGTATTTGTTATTGTTAGTTTCAGACGCAGCAAGAACGTTGCATTGCTAAAATGGCTACAAAACGGACCTTTGGATGTCAAGCAGCTAACACAAGAAGAGCTCTGACGCTGGGAGAGAGGGTAAAAGTGATCAAAATGAAAGAAACAAAATAAATTATCCAAGATAAATTATCCAAGAAATTGATGAAAGTGAAAGTGAATGCTGATTGTAAATTTCTTTCCCTTTTTTTCTTTCTACGCTGACTATATGCAGCGTCAAATAAGTGTATGCTCATACTTATGCAATATTGGAATAAAAATAAAGAGTACACATACGTGTGTGTGTGTGTGTGTGTGTTTACATCTGAGATCAAATTTGCTATAGTGAAAACCCCCCTGTTGTGAAAAACGTCTTGCTGCAAACATGATTTCCTTGTAGAGGATTTTCACTGTAAGTAGTATCTCGTTGTCAGGCAATGAACTTTTTGGTAGTTGCTTTGAAATAACTGTCAAAGTGTTCTGTCTTGGAACAGTGAGCCTTACCTTGAAGCTGGTGCTCTTGGAAAGAACTTGCTGTTGCACGAGGGCAAAGGCCACTTTCAGGACACATTTTCCTTGCTCCGCGCTCACTGTCCATAGCAGAATCCTCCCTCCAGAGCATGCACTCAGAACACCAAACTCTCCTTTATTCTGCAGAGGCACCCAGGTAACCTATGGGAACGTGTACACACACACAGCTTGGTCCAAACGAACAAACTTTGCAACAAAGCTAATTTCAGGCACATAAAATTGTACGGTGTCGTTGATGCTGAGCAGCCATTCCATTCCCTTCCATTTACCATGTGACAGACCAGTCAGGGTGAATGATGGTTTGTGTACTCGGTGCAATAGTTTTGTTTGAGCCCTTTAGCCAAAAGTCGTGACTCATGCAAAGTACTGTATGTATGCCACAGTTTTGAATAGAACCTTTTCAAGAGAAAACGATCCAACCAGTTGAACGTTCTTAAAAGTTACACAATAGTGGGATTGGAAAATTCTTGGAAAATGAAATGAAATAAACTGCTGTATAGTAGATTTTTAAATGGGTTTTTTTCAATTGATTTTTATAGTACTGGGTACAGGCAGGTCAGAATTTGGAGTTGTGCATCTCCAGTGGAGCACTGACGTCTGCTGGATGAAGATAGAGGGTAATTACGGGCAAGAAGATAAGGCAGACAAGTTCACCTACTAAGTAGCAGTAATATTTGAAACTTGTGGAGCAGAGAATGTATGCCTGCGAGTAATTTGTATGGACTTTTTTTGTATGTGTCGCTGCTCCGTGTGTGTCAATGTGGCAGTTGTTCGAAGATTTAGAATGACCTTTACTTCTATCTATGCCTGCCGACGGCATATCGCATTAATCTAGTGGGCTTTCATTCAGCAAAATAATATGGTTTAGTTCAGCTGTTTGGCGTTGGACTATACACCGTTCAATTGTCTTTTGCTTCATGTGTCAGTTTCATAATAAACTGCAACAGATAGTAAAAAATAAACAGCTTGATACAAGCACGTTGTACCTCTTAAAACTCATTCAGTACCAGCCAATTCTGGACCAAGTCTGAAAAGACGTTTAAAAACGTCTTTGAGAGTGAATGAGTTAATTTGGAATTAACAGTGCAAACCTGAGAATCTTCTATTCGGATCTTTAAAGTGAAGCTGTACGATAGTCTCCCCATTTGTTGACAGTGTGAGAGGGAGAACAGGTGCAAAGGAAGGCTTTAAAAAGTGTGTTTCAATAACTTTAGGTGTACTTTAATAAGTTTAAACGTGGGAACTAGGTTGAAACGACAGTGTTCCAAAGGTTTTTTTATCTGATCTTTCTATATTGCGGCTTTTCACCCATGGCTGATGGATCTGGCACATTGCCCCCGATGAAAACCGGGGCTTGACTTCACTGTAGCGTGTGCATGAATAAACTGGGAAAAATGGAACCTCATAGGAATTGATTATTGTAATGTTTAATAAAACCTACACTTTTCGCCACTTCCCCTTTCCACCCCTTTATCACGCTACAAAAGGGGAAAAGGTAACATCACTAGTCGGTTTGCAAGTCCTGCGATCTCTCTCACCTGACAAACGGGCTCTCTGTGGCTATCTGCAGACATGCCAGTTTGGGCCACTACTGGATCTGTTGACTGACTGGTGTCCCAGATGATCACTTCCCCACTGTATAAACCACCTGCAGCCACAGCAGCACAGACAAGCGAATGACAAGTCTGTCAAATCATACGAACGTAACATTTCGCAAAGGAGAACAGTCCGGGTCATATACCTGTCATGAGAGCAGGGTGCTTGGGGTGACAACACAGAGCTGTCACTGGAGTCGGAACATCGATGACCAGATCAGCTTGTTTGGGGTTCAGACCTCCATGATCGATGTTCCATGTGCAAATATATGACTTATCATTGCTCCAATCGCCTTCTGCCATCCTGCCGATCACACAGGCAAATTGCTTTCCTCAGCGAGTGAATTAGACATGCTTGATAGAAGCTCACTCACTGCAGGAGAGCTTGTTCAAACAGGTTTGTGTTTCGCAGAACAGTTGGGGACGTCGACCTTTTGAGTGATTCCTAATAATATAATGGGAAGCAACATACCGGCCATAAGCACAGGCTATGACTGCACCAGTACAACTCCAGGACACGCTCGTGACATGAAGATCTTGATCTAGGGCCCTGGGATGTTGAAGTTGGTGAAGGCACAAAACCTATAAAACAAGCAATAAAGGCAAGGTCAAATATTGATGTGTTTTATATTTGATGATTCATCAGTTTACTGCTTACCATTTGATTGTGCTCTTCCCAGTTCACCTGAAAGCCATCAAAAGCATGACTCTTGGCATTTCGGACCAACTCACGGGTAACCGGGGCCTCAATTTGACGTAGGAAGTCGTTCAAGCCGGGCCAATCGCGCATATCGTGGGGGTCTTGGAGGAACTGTGTCGTTACATGATCTTGGAGTTCTGTTTGAGTACTGCTGACGACGCTGGAACGGGTCTGTACTCCTGTTTCAGTACTGTGAATGGCTCTGGTCTGGCAGCCTCTCTGAGACGTGGACATATACACGAGCACCCACACAAGACCACACAGGGAGAAAATGAAAGAAATGCTTTGTAGAAGTATGGAGAATGGATAGATGGCTGGCTGGTAAACACATTCAACGAGTTTACTTTTGTTTGTCCTTTAATGAGCGTTACGATGGTGCGACATCTGATGACTCTGGCCCGGATAGTTTAGTTTGATTTGAGTTAAAAATAAAACACTGAAGATTTTGTTTCATTTATTTAAATGTCCAAGTGGAAGGCAAAAAGTAGTTGCTTAAACTGGCGAGGCAGAGGGATCACGCTAGGAAGGATTTGCAGCAGGTGAGGGTGATTCAAGACAAATGGAATTTTGTCCTGGTGTTTGTACATCCACTTGCGTTTCCGTTGGTTTGAAAATGATTGATACCAAACTTCTCTGTCTGCCCGAGTGACTCAACCCCTCACTTTCTGAAATTGAGAGTTCACACAAAGTATTCCATGCACATACACTACTTTATTAAGCATTTTCTTTTCGAGCTTGTGAATGTGTCATCCTGCTACATTGCATCATGGACATATTAGCTATGTTCCGGTCTTTTGTTGACTAATAAGTCATGCTCTTTATGTGTCTCTAGTGCCTCTGTCTGCATTTCTTTTAAGGCCATCTGAATTGGGTACGGTCTGACATTGCTGTCTGACAAGGTGCAGTAATTGCTCTTATGAGTGAGTGAAACTGATTGTCACCCAGTGCGATCGTCTGAAGCATTTTGAAAGTTCTTGTGCTTTTTTATTGAGTACCACTGTTTAACAAGCCACCACGAGCAAAGGAAAGCTCCAAGTGCCAGTCCACTTATAAAGAAAATGAGGAACAGCATAACATTCAAGTAAGAATGCATAGGAAAGTACAAAAAATGTCAGGTTCCTTTTCTGAACAATATCCTCTTCTCCTCACCCTCTTTACTGTCTTTCATGCATCACCAGGAGACTTCCATGTGATGTTTCATGCTTTCGAGGACAGTGGTGAAAAGCAGCTTTTGAACTATGGCCTTATGGCCAATCACTTACTGAATGACAACATTCACTGCTGAGCTGGACGATGAACATTTTACCAATACAGGGTGCTAAGAAACTAAATTGCATCGACATTATCTATATTGCCATAATTGTCCATGTTACTTTCTATAAAAGGTAAAAGTGATGTTTAATCACGTAGCGATTTATTCATTCATTCATTTTCCGAACAGCTTTATCCTCACTAGGGTCGCGGGGGGTGCTGGAGCCTATCGCAGCTGTCTTCGGGCAGTAGGCGGGGGACACCCTGAACCGGTTGCCAGCCAGTCGCAGGGCACACAGAAACACACAACCATTCACGCACACACTCAAACCTGGGGACAATTTGGCGTGTCCAATCAGCCTGCCAAGCATGTTTTTGGAGTGTGTGAGGAAACCGGAGGACCCGGAGAAAACCCACGCAAGCACGGGGAGAACATGCAAACTCCACACAGGAAGGTCGGAGCTGGAATTGAACCCGGTACCTCTGCACTGTCAAGCCGACGTGCTAACCACTCCTACTACCGGGCCGCCCCACGATTTATATTACTTCATAAAATTTTCTGCATGTTAAACTACAATTATTTTCTATTTTTACAAATTATAATGTATGAGTATCTCGAACAGATTAATTGGATTCATATTATTTCCAATGGGACATATTGTTTTGGTTTTCCTTCGATTACACATCAATGACACCCAATAACGGAGTTATTTGGGTGAAATGTCGCCCTTACAAAGTATATTTCTTTGTTTTGATACACACTGTGTGTTGGCATCTCTCACTATGACGTCCGTGCCCATCCACTTCCCAAGATAACCGGTGCTTGACTGTGCATACGAATCATGACTTCTTTATGTACTCAAATCCAACGTCGTTGCTTAAACGTACCGACTCCTGCGACGACTGCTGAGATTTTCTCCAGGATGACTGGATACTCACTGACACTTGTGCTTCGTCCGTAAACATATCAATACATCTGATTGTAAAATGAAAAAACAAACAAAATACAAGCCTTGACTACTACCTAGACTCAACATCCGTCAACAAAAAGTCGATTTCTTCTTCTAATAATATTGGAGGCCCTTAAGCATAAATGAACGCAGTACTGCCACCTTCTGGTATTTTATTTACCTCTCGCCACAATTTTACGGTACTTGAAATCATCCGATGAACAGTCTGGTACCTACACCCATATACAGGTATTGAAAAATTATTAATACAGGGTAACAAAAAAACAAAACAAAAACAGAAGCCAGGGGGGCTTTTAAACAAAAAAATGAAAAAAGAGCATAAAGAAAGTTTTATTCGCTAGATTATTATTTCAATTTAAACGATGTTGTGACCTTTTGAATGTGCACATGCTAAATTATTGGCAGAAATATCACTCTGTTCGGGTCATAAATGTGTAAATGTTGCTGATATCAGAGCCTCACTCATGTCCCGGATATATCACTGGTATACTCAACAGACAATAAATATGTAGAGCTGATATTTGGGAAACAGGCATCACAACCCATCTACTTTCGACTTTTAATCTGATGATTACAAATGTTTACAAACTAAATGTTTAGATTCGATAAGCACTAAATCTATTGTTTTCCTAAGTGTTACAGGTACCTTTGCACAAAGTCTGACACACGGTCACTTTGATGATAAATATTTAAGTATTGATATAAAATCTGTACTCATCTCGATGACAAGTGGGGTTTCTACCATTTAGATTTACAGTATTGGATTCTGATAAATCGTTTTGATGTTCACTGATTTACTTGTATGTCAATTTGACTCTAGTAGCTATCACTGGAGACAGGCATGCAGAAAAAAGCCTTCTCTTTCGACAATTTCCTCCCTTCATCTTTGTTAAACCTATTGGATGATTTCAGTTAACTCAGCAGAAAACAACTAACCCACAGTACTGATGGAATATGAGTGGGGCATCATATAAACAAAATCAGCAGATTCTGTTTGCAAAATGTTGTTACAATTATGGCCTAATATAATCAGAAGCGAGTTTTAGTTGGATCTGAAATTTGGCTTTGACTGTAAAACGGTTGGTACATCAAGCATCAACGGAATGAAAGCATCTTCCTCCATTGTTTACACGAAGTGGAGTCCGCTTTGCCACATTCAAAATGGCGGAGGCGTCGACTTTGGATTACACGGTCAATGCGGTGTGTACAAATACATCTATGATTTTTAGCTGCCTCTTCAGGGTCTTTTTTCAACTAACGTCGCAGATTAAGACGTAACAGACAACCTACCCGTACCTCGAATAATGTGTTCTTTTTAATACATTTACATTAAATATATTTTGAACAACAGTGCATCAACGTGAATATGTTATTGGCTTGATGTTCACGTTTAAAAAAAATGTAAAACATTAATCGCTTGCCTGGGCGTCATCAGGCATATGCAAAGACCCTTTCCCGCATGCTTGCCGTTGCAGACGGAACAGTTGTGCGTCTTGTTTACATCGATCCCAATCGTTGTCAAGCACTTTTTACTCACAATTGGACCGCCGTTAACGAATTTATAGTTGCCCGGAGCCCAGCTGTTGTAATGGCTTTTCGTCCGGAGAAGGTCTCCGAGCTGAAGCAAATTATTCACAACCATCTGATGAAGGTGAAGACCCCAACTACTCGTTATGGACACTTGAAATGACAAGCGCTGTGCGTCTGCGCAATTTAGCTTTAACGCACACTAAAACTGTGTAGAAGTTTCAAAACTGCGTCTTCAAAAGCAAATAATTAAGAGCCCTCTATTTAATATTTTACCCAATCGGTTGCGTCAAGTGATTGTGGAAAGTCTACTACACTATTTAGAGTTAAAGTAATGTCAGACACTTTTCGGCTTGTCCCATCAGCATCCACTCGCATGGGCTTCGTTCCGAAATTGAAATTAATCCCAAACAAGAAAAAACAACGAAACATGCGCATTCTTTTTGAAACTGAGAGCTACTTCTGGCAGCTGAGTGTGAAGTGCTACCAGTTTGAAATGTGCTCAAATTAGTTTTAGTCACATGTTATTATTGTATGTTATTCTTAACAATTATATTATTTTTTGTGAGCACAATGATCATGTTAATGGTTTGTCCTAATAATTAGGAGATAAATATGAGTACTGTATGTCACACTTTATTTTTACAAATCTCTGCCAGTGCTAAAATGATGACTTTGACAATTGATGAGTAATTGTTAGAACAGTTTTGAGGGTGTGTGGTCTTTGGGGACTGCCTGGTGGCTTCAGGCACCACATTGGTGACCCCTGCACTAGACACACTGTAATAAATTACTGCATGTGATGTGTAATCTGCCCCACATAGTTTTGGATATTAGTCATGTTCAATAATTTCACAATTGTATTTTTGTAGAAGTCCATATTTACGGTGACAGTTGTTTGTGAATTTTACTGTTGAAGTGAATATGCAACATGACCTTTTTACTAGATGGATATTCACGGGAAGATCCGAGAGGTGTTGTCTGAGACTTTGAGGGATGATCAAGGTACCGCTCATCAAATGTTATCTGAGGCAGACTTCCTCCATGCATTGCAGCGCAGAGGCATCATCGACGACGTGATGAAGGACCTACACTTTCCGCAGGTGGCTCCACATTCTTTCTGTAATATCAGTTTTTTAAAATTCTATTACTTTACTGTTGAGAGACGGTGTCATTACACTTAAATGTCTAAATTTTCATTTTCTTTTCTCACATTTTGTTTCGCTAGGTAGCACCTACACATATGGAAACCGGATCGCCTCCAAAATCCATCTCTCACTTGACAAACGAAGAAAACATTCGGCCGACAAAAAGTACAAAATAGTAGCAAATAAGTGAAAATCAGTTTCATAGCTGATTACGTATTAAATACTGAAGCTGTTTTATTTTACATTGTAGCCAGTATCGATCCATCCAGACGTCACCTGTATTTGCAAGTGCTTGGTGGTAAGGCCTTCTTGGAGCATCTGCAGGAGCCAGAACCTTTACCTGGTCAGGTGTGCTCCACGTTCAAGTTATTCCTGCACTTCCGAAATCAGAGATTTCACTCAAAGCCAGTGCCCTGCGCCTGTGACCCTGGCCTGCAGGAGGGCTTCCTCTTCCAAATCCACATAGATGGCACAGGTAGATGCAAATGCAAATGATGACTGCAATCGTGCCGTTATTACATGTTGGGGTCCACCATGTTCTGGATAGGACTTCAAATCCTCCAATGAATGCTGTAAGAGTGACAACATTTCTTTTGGTTGTGCAGGAGAAGGAGGCAAGATGGCAGATGCGACCAATATGCTGTCCATATGCGATCCGGTTCACTTAGTGCTGATCAAGACTGACACCGCCGGTGAGACAGCTCTGGTCTCATCCTACTTCCTGGACTGGAGGACAGTCCTGAGTTCACCTAGTGGGAAGAGATGCTTGGCTGTGGAACTGATGGGAGTGGGTGAGAGAACAATTCGTCTTATGTTTTTTTTTTCCCTAAGTATTTTAAAGCATCAGGCCAATATTCTCAAGGCATTGAATCGATCACAACTGGACTGTTTGGGTCGTCCTAGAAGGTTTTCATCTCTCACCTGAGCATGCTTCATCAGTTCAAGGCTAGTTAGGAGAGCGCTAGTGTGGGTGTTGGTGGGAAACCCAACTATTTATCCTCTCAGGCACATGCGACAGAAATAGACGGTATGTTCTTTTTAGTGTTTAACTTGTGCCGGCGATGAGCGTTTTTTTTTCTCATGTTTTTTTAAATCCCGGCATTGAATCCAGGTATGTCTTTTATGTATTTTTAAATATTTTTTCACATGGAAGGGTGAATAAAAAAGGGTTTGAAAATGGCTTGCATTAAATTTAAGTAAACTTGACAGTTTAGTCATGAATCCATCATTTTTTATTTTCAAATTAGACTTTGCTTTTTTTTCTAGAATATTTAGAAACAAATTTTGTCAGCTTTGCATTGTAATCAACCCTCAGTATGATGTCGTACATTTGATTGCTACTGCAAACTATAACCGCTGTAAAAATATATCTTTTGGCCTTATATGAAATACCAAAGTTGTGTTGTGTCACCAGGAAGTGAAAGCAAGTTGCCGGCTGGTGTTTTGACAATCAGTCTTGAGCTCTACCCTCCTCTCACAGACATACTGAGCGCTGACATCATCAGCACACAGGTAAATTCCCCCGACACTGATTTCAATTCTGCATTTTTCCTATTCAGGTGTTCATGTGTTTAATGATCTCTCAATACAAATATCGTTACCGTAAGTCTGTCTGAGCAAATCGATGACATCTTATGTTTGTTATTCAGCAATCACTAGAAAGGCAGAGGACAGCGGAAAAGGAGAGAATCTTCCTGGTTTATGCCAAACAGTGGTGGAGGGAGTTTCTTGAGATCCGGACATCAAACCAGTCCAAAATGGTCAAAATCTTTGCACAGGTTTGATCATATTTACACTTGAAGAATTAAAAAAAAAATGTTGCTACCATTTGCAGGGAGATTGTGTCACTGCTTGGCTGGGATTCTGTGTAATCTGCAGGATGAAAATGGCATCAACAGACCGGTGTGCTCCTATGTGCATATCCTCCGGGCCGGCCGGCTGCTCGAGAGTCCTCGGCGGGCGGCCCGCTTTGTTAGCCTCCTGGCACATGAGAAGGCCCCAATGGTGGGAGGAGGAGAGAAGCATGAGCAGTGGTGCACATTATTGGCTTTCCTGTGTCGAGGAAAGGTAATGTTGACGTTTATTGCTTCAGTAAAAATGAAATCAAGCGATCAACCGCGACCCTCGTGAGGATAAAGCGGTTCAGATCATGGACGGATGGAACATTTTGTTTTATTTGTTCAATCTGGTGATATTTAACGCCAAATCCTTTAAAAACCTATTTGCAAAGATACGTCTTTGCTAGGAAGTGTACAGTAAGTCAGCTGTCCCCAACCGCTGGTCCGCGGACGGGTACCAGTCCGCAGGGCATTTGGTACCGGGCCGCACAGAAAGATTTCCGTTTTATTTATTTCGTAATACGAAAGATGTTTTATTTTGAAAAATTACCGGATTCTCCGTTACATCCGTCGGTGTCACGCTTGACACACGTCAAGGCACGCTTCTCCGTCTCGTGACCGATTACGCCAAAAACAAAACGGCGGAGCTCGCACAATGAGTAAAAAAAACTGCTGGAGATCGCAAATGACGGCGGCCTTAAAAGTACGTTCGAGACAACTGGATTAAAGTCATGGCTGAATACTCTGAGATCGCCACAATAGCAATGTTGCTATTTCCGACATCCTACCTGTGTGAGGCGGGGGTTTTCTGCAGCAACGGCGACTAAAACAAAATTACGAAATAGACTGGACATAAACCACACACTTGAGGTGTTATTGTCTCCTATTACCCCGAGATGGGACCGTCTGGTTGCAGAAAATCAAGCTGGGGGCTGTGGTGAGTCGTCATTTTCATGCACTTTGAATTTGCGTTGTATCGTATTTTGAAGGCATGAAACATTACCATAGCGATCAGAGTGTTGCGGCCAAATTAGACGCTCCTTGTGTTTATTATTATATTTCGAAAACACCGCAGTTTTCATGCAGCTCATACCATATTATTTTGTTGTATTATTTCCGCCACACCTTAAATGCCGGTCCCTGAAAATATTGTCTGACTTAAACCTGTCCGTGGGGCAAAAAAAGGTTGGGGACCCCTGCAGTAAGTGACTGATTGCCACTGGCAAGGTGGTATTGATTTAAAATGGTTTCATATTGGCGTACAACTGCAGTGCATACAGTTCTGTCAAATAAAAATATCTTATCATATATAATTAATCTATTCCCACTCATGGAACAAATAATTGCCAAATACTAGACGCCAGTGCATAAAATAATGAAGTATTGCTCAAGAGAACTGAATTATGTCACACACCAGGAATAAAATGATAAAATCTTTTCTTTTTTTTTTTTTTTTAGTTTTGCTTTATTTCATCAACGATTGTAGTCTTGTAAATTGTATTGATGATAACATTTCCGAGACGATGATTTTGTGCCGTTATCCATTTTCTTGCGGCTTTTCCCCGAGACCACCACAGAATAAATGTTTCCCGCTGCTCTGCCGTTTGGACCTGGCAAAACAGACACAACACAGCTCTCACAAAGTGGCGCTTGTCAGCTATGATTTATGACTTTCATTCCAAGCAAAATTAATTTAGCCTCATCTCTCCCCAAACTGTTCGGATGTTGCCGTCCATATTAGCACTACTTGGGAACATCTATCATTCTGAGTTGTCGCGCGCACCAGCCGGCATACTGCAGTAGCAGTCAGCTCTCGTCACACCTCTTTGCAGGAAAAAAAAAACATGTTCCGGGATAAATACAATTGCTTGCTGGCACTGCCACCGGGCATATTGAACACACTGAAATGCAGCAGGCGGACATTTAACGCTTCAATTGTGAAAACCAAACAACACATTAATACAGTGAAACTCCCACATATCCGTGGCGCAGCAATTGTGAATCGCCTCTTCATGGGATTTCTGTGGAACCAAAACCTTTGTCATGCGCTGAATAACTCACTGATGTTGAAGTGTGCCCATATTTAGTCATGCTGTATAGCTTTCCCATGCCTGCAGCGTAACTTGGCGTCCTTGAAGCAATCATCACTTAAAATTGGAACACTCCCTACTGGAGACCTTGTAGAGACGCACAGACATAGGAATGCACCAGTTAATACAAGCTAAGAAACGGTGTAGGAGAAACGAACATGCGGGGGAAAGAAGGCCATTTTACCTCCAACACTGTATTGAGTGTTTTTGTGGTTAGTTAATTGGTGACATTTTGTAGCACCTTGGTGCTACAAGAACTATATTGAAATTAATTGAGGAGTGTCCTTTTAACCACAGGATTAGTCGCATTTTTCGCCATCGAATATTTTTGATGAACACATACTGCATTTACTTGAGTAAAATCTTGGAATAAATGTAAAATCACAAAAGAGAAAGTATATTTCAATTCAAAAACTCTTCCAATAACTTTGTTTGAGCCTTGATTATAATCATCCTGTAAAACAAAACTGTTGAACAAAACGATCAAAACTGACTCCGCTTCACAGGTACAGTCAAACCTCGGTTTTCGTCCATAATCCGTTCCAGAAGGCTGTTCGAAAACCGAAATTGTTCGAAAACCGAAACCACGCTCTAAAAATGTTTATTGAACATGTCTGCTCACAATGGAAAGCAACACGAGGAAGCGTCACTTCCTCGTGTAAGGAAGGCGAGAGGAGTCAAATGGTGCATTCAAGTGCTCTCAGTTTGTTCGAGAACCGAAATTTGTTCGTCATCCGAGGCATAAAAAACTCAAAATTTTTGGTCGAAAACCGATTTGGTCGAGAACCGAGACGTTTGAAAACCGAGGTTTGACTGTATATTTCTTATAGTCCCATCGAAAAAAATATACATCAAAACTTCTTGCTTACAGGTTTAGTCTTGACCACAAGCAACACACTCTAGCAGGGTTGATTGGTGATGGCCTGTGGAGGCCTTATTATTATTATTATTATTATTTTTTTTTTTTTCAATTAATTCCTTAATTTTGACAGCCCAAAGACAATCCTTTGTTAGGACCCTAATGGCAGAATCATCCTCAGATTGATGTCAAAAGACTATGAGAATGGAAAGAGTGCATTTTTCAACTCATCTGTGTCACCCACAGGGGGACTGTGAGGACCACTCTACCCTGTTGTGCAGCCTCTTGCTGGGCTTTGGCCTTGACGCTTATGTGTGTGTGGGCACCAAAGCTAAGGGGATACCCCACACCTGGGTCCTGACCCGAGGTACTGATGGAAGTATCACTTTCTGGGAGAGCCTGACTGCACACAGGTTTGTTTCTACTCAGAATAATAAAAATAAGAAAACATTTTTTCGTCTCACAATGGAGAAATTCTCAATTTACAGCAGCAAAGTTATGAAAGGAAAAAGTAGAAGAAATAAATTAATAGGAGCTGCTGTAAAGGCAGCCACTCTCGCGGCGCCATCTTGAAGTCATAATAACAAAATACCGTATTGGCCCGAATATAAGACGGCCCTGGTTATAAGACGACCCCCTCTTTTTCAAGACTCAAGTTTGGAAAAAGACTTTTTGAACACCAAATTAATTTTTATACAGAAAATAATTACAGTAGATCTGAAACAAATGATTATAACAATATATTTGAGAGAAAAAGCATGTTATTTTGCCTCATTCAAATCTTAATATCTGAACATTTAAATATGTAAACTAAAATGCAATCACATTCGAAAATGAATGGCTTCTGGTTTTTGAAATGTAAATTACATCATAACTCCTCCTCAGCTGCCGGTTAACCTGGCCGATCTTCGACCTACTTTTCTCCAGATTGTCGCTTTGTTTCTCCATTTTCTGTTATCTCTTCTATTTTTTTTCTTCTCTTTTCTTTCTTACCGCTATTTTTTATTTTTCGTCTTTGTGCTACCGCTATTTTTTTTTTATTCTTCGTGACACGGGTTCGCTTTGGCCTGGGGAGTCAAGTTCAGCATTCGCTTCAATGATATCTGGCGCCATCTAGCGTCGTGAATGGGTATAATGTCTAGACCCCGAATATAAGACGACCCCCACTTTTTCAGTCTTATTTCAATGCAAAAAACACCAGGCCAATACAGTAATACAACACAACACATAAGACACAGGCAGTCATTCAATCTTAACCCCCTTTACTGCATACTCTTTGTTGTTTGAAGCAGTCATAGATGAAAGAGGAGAGGATCAAAGTGCAAATACTAACGCAATATCTCTGCATAATAGTCCTGCTTCCAAGGCCTCTCCACAATGCGTCATAAATGTCATTTTGTGCTTCTAGTTTTATCTTTCTCAGGGCATTGAATCGATTGCAACTGGAACACTCTGTTCTGGGATTCTCGGATGAGAGGCGAAACGTCTTCGAAGATGAACAGAGCAGCCCAGTTTCGATCAATTCGGTGCCCTGAGAAAGAAGTGACCCGGATGAATGAAAATATCCAGAAGCGTTTGTTTATCGTGATTTTTTTTGAAAGACGCATTGAAAGTTGCACCGTCTTCTGTTTTTTACTTGTGTCATTCAGTCTGTTTGTATTTTTCAACAAAACTGAGCCTGCTTCTTGTTACAAATGTCTGTCTGGCCAGATACCTTCATCAAGCCATAGACCCCGATGCCCCACCTTTGGCCCGCCAGCCTAAACCCTCATACCCCTACCGCACTGTGGGTTGCGTCTTCAACCATCAGAGCTTTCTGGCCAACTGTCAGCCCTCTGACGCTGTGGAGCTTTGTGTCTTTGACCTCCAGGTAAAGCAGTAGGTGTTTCTCCTGTAGCGTGCTTGAAAATCCTTTTTTTTTTTTCTGAGGGGGGCATATATTGTGAATATCAAGTTATCCTTGGAGGTAGCAAAATGGCTTTTAATTTGGCATTTTGAGTTTCACTTGCAAGAAATGCATCATTTCCCTCCTTCCAGAATCAATCTCGGTGGAAAGCAATGAGTGAAGAGGCTCTGAAGTCAGTGTGTGACTCTGGCTCGACCACCTTGCTGCCCCCTCTTCCTCCACTCAGCTCATCATCTCTCGATGCTGCTGCTGTCAGCAATCAGCTGGAGCTGGAGATGAGGTTCTTGATCTCCGAGCACAGGAAGGTACGACTCAGTGCTACGGTGGACCAATAGATTCCACTTTGCATGTCAAAGTTTCAACTCATTTTTGCAGCTCGGTTCTCCACACGATGTTGCAAATTAAAACTCCCCTAAAGCCACACATCCTATTTCTGAGATTCGTTCTCATATATCAAATGTTACTTACACATTGAAGTTATTATTACCCAATCTCAAATGAGCCGATGTTGTGCCTAGTGTGGTTATGCATCATTTTTCTCCTCCAGGACTTGAACCTGACAACGGTGTGGGACGACCACATGTCCTACCTGCTGTCCTCGGCCTTGTCAGCCTATGAGATGGAGCGCTGCACTGGGGTCTCATGTGGAAATGAGGAATTTCAGGATGCAGTCAGGAGGGCTGTCCCAGACGGGCACACTTTTAAAGGCTTCCCCATCCACTTCCTGCACCGCAATGCCCGAAGAGCTTTTTCCACATGCCTCAAGTAAGCTTGGAGCTTTGTTTAATATATACCAACTCAAATTTAAGAGCAGATATGCAGCAGTTATGGTTAATTTCCCTACCATGCTGTGTTACATGAAAAAACTGTGCCGTAGCTCAATAAAAGTTGGAAAACACTCTTAATTTTGAATACATAATCGTTCACGAAAAGTAGATGCTTATTTAAACTAAAAGACACTTTGGATTGACACTTTTAGAGAGTCGTCTGCTTCTTTTGCAAAGACCCTTGATTCTGATCATACCGTATTGGCCCGAATATAAGACGGCCCTGATTATAAGACGACCCCCTCTTTTTCAAGACTAAAGTTTGAAAAAGGACTTTTTGAACACCAAATTATTTTTTATACAGAAAATAATTACTGTACATCTGAAACCAATGATTATAACAATATATTTGAGAGAAAAAGCATGTTATTTTGCCTCATTCAAATCTAAAATGCAATCACATTTGTAAATGAATGGCTTCTGGTTTTTGAAATGTAAATGACATCATAACTTCTCAGCTGTCGGTTAACCTGGCCGATCTTCGACCCACTTTTCTCCAGATTGTCAAGACGTTTCTCATTTTCTGCTCTCTCTTCTATTATTTTCTTCTCTTTTCCTTCTTACCGCTTTTTAAATTTTTTTTTCTTCGTGCTACCGCTATTTTTATATTTATTCTTCGTGGCAGGGGTTCACTTTGGCCTGGGGAGTCAAGTTCAGCATTTGCTTCAATGATATCTGGCGCCACCTAGCGTCGTGAATGGGTATAATGTCTAGACCCCGAATGTAAGACGGCCCCCACTTTTTCAGTCTTATTTCAATGCAAAAAACACCGTCTTATATTCGCGCCAATACGGTATATACTGTAGTTTGTGTTAGTTGTACCTATGTTGTGACAAGGACTTTGCTGTCAATGTTATTTTATGTAGTTATTCACAGTCAGTTCTTTGTCTTGTGTTGTTGTTGTGCAGGTCGCGGTTCTGCGAGGAGATAGTGTGTTGTCGCGGTGACCACGTGAGGCTCGCCCTTCGTGTTCGGGTCTTTATTTATCCAGAGAACGTTTGTGCTGTTTGGTTCATGTTTGCTTGTAAGTATCGCTCTGTGCTCTGACAGCCTCAGGTTGATGTCTGCTATCATGTCAAAATTATGAATTTACAGCACTGTGTACAGTATTGCACATTGAGACTTTATTTGGCATTTTATTCTATACAATATGATGATCGAGAAAGTCACAGATACATTCGGGACCCTTTGATACAGATACTCTTTCTTTCATCATCCAGACGGGTTTTTGTCGGTTTTGCTCTTTTCTTAATGCTTATACGTGTTCAGCTGTATTTATAAACCTTTGTTGTAAATAAAGCTTTATACATTTTATGAAACATTTGTAAGACAGATGTTACTTACCCCTGTACATACCGGTGTTATTATACTTTATATTTATGAAAGAAATTTACACATTGTATACATGTATTTAAACACATACAGGGGCTGTATGTCCCGTGAGTATTAGTGTTCAGTGTGAGAAAAAAAAAATCAAAAATCAGTTATGTATTAAAACATCTACGATATATAAGAATACAGCAACATTGTCACAGCAGTGCAACAATTTGTATTCTGTTGAATTGTTTGATTTTAAAATGAAGAGCAGACAGATAACTGATGAGCAGTCTTTAATTTCACGAAGAAAATGATGCGCATCATATGCAGCGATCTTTCAACAGACTTTAGTCTTCACCAAATTCACAGATACCATTGGGTAGTGTAAAACCTGAACATTTGTAATACCTAATTCCTGCACTAGATGGCGCCATAGGCTAAAGTTGGTAATGATACAGTATTAAAAAAAAAATCGATGTAGACAGTATACATGATGCTCGTTGTGCTTTTAGCCGGACTGCGTTGTCACACACTCAGAGCACGACAGCCACCACGACATCGACCAATGGCTGGCTAATTGACTGGCCGTCTGTCATGGAGACCTATGCCTCTCCCTATCCAATATTAAAATCTTTTAATGGTCTCTTTTTTGTAAAGTATTTACGACTAACCTATGTCTGTTAGGCAGACCACACCTAAAAACACACACACACACACACACACACACACACACACCTTAAAATATTTGCAACATGAGAAAGTTGTTGATTTAAACAGTTTGGAATTATTCACATTACAGACTGGCTATCTGTAATGAACTTGGCGTCTTCACTTGAATATCAAATACTTTCAAAATGGGAAAGCATTGACAGCTTTGTGGTTAAGTGTTGTGTGATTGTCAGTGTGGCTTTCAATTAAATACTTTTTTTAAAAAAATGTATTGTTTGGGGGGGGTTCCATCTTATATTGCATGGCGCTGTTTTATGTTCAAGGGGAGTTCCTGACAACACAGGCCAAATTTTAATAAACATGTCTGTCAGGATGGCCAATTAATTTTCAATTTCACTTTCTAATTTGCATTTCTGCCTGTGCCCCTGAGTTGTTGAACACAAGGATCAGTTGGGAGGCTGGTAGAACGAAAAAAAAGAGCTAATGAATAATTTGACTTGTCCTGAATTAGTTACAAACACACCTAAGCTCCACAGGAAGAATATATAGCTCCGGAATTGTTTGATGCTGGAAACGCAGGTTCATTTTCAGCTCATATAAATCAGCAGTGCTGAGGTGTAATTGACTAATGGGGCCTGTGGGATAGCAGCTAAAACGGGAAGTAGGCGGAATGGCGGTTCCTCTCATAACCATCACTCACACCTTACATCCACAACAATTCTGTTGGCATTCAGCACTTGCATTCCTGTGAGACATCTTTGTGGTAGTACCACCTTTTCATGCCGATGCACATTGGTGCTGACTATAAAATGGATACACGGCTTATGCCAGGGGCCCTTGTCTAAAGCTTAAATAGGTCAAATTCCCCAGGCTGAGTACCAGAACATCATAATGGGTTGCCCGCATCGTCCTTTAGTTCCCAGTATTTTGTCGTCGCCAACTTAATGTAAAATAAAAGATACAGTTTTTACGTGTGCGTTGTGTGTCATGATTCTGTTTGTGACCAACAGGTGGCACTGTAGGGCCCCCCCTGCAGCTGCACACCTGTTGGTCATTATGTAATCAGTAGTATAAAAGGACTCCTGCCCGAAGACTCATTGTCGGGTCATTGTTTGTGTTTGTTGCTGTCAGGACAGGGTTTTTTTTAGGATTTAGTTTTCTCTGTGTTTTAATACAATTCTTTAAGTTCACCCTGCTCCTCCCTCCTGCCTGCTTTTTGGGGTCCTCCATCACCTCGCAAACGTGACATTGTGAGTTGATGCATTCTACCCTATATGAGAATATTGCATCTCCACTTGATGATTTCTGTCTTGTTAACAATGATCTTGTTTTCTCCTCCGCACTTTGTTTCAAAGTAGTCACATTACAAAAAACATTTATGAGAAAGTTCGCCTCAAAATCACCATCCACCCTTCTGGTCACGGTTGAACTGAATCTGTAAAAAAAAGTTTATTTTATTGTGGCAACGATTTTCAAACATGCTGTAATTTGATTACAGCTGCTGCTGTTGTGAAAGCGCTATATAAATCAGGATATATTGTATTGTATAACTAAAGTGACAACGGCAAGTGAAACCGCATGAAATTACCGTGAGTTTTGATGCTGGCCGTTGTCCTGTCTCACTGTTGAAATTGTTTATTTTAGCATCATGGTCAGTTGTCACAGTGCAGCTCTGGCCTTCGTGTGTGGAGTTTGCATGTTTTCCACGTGCCTGCGTGGGTTTTCTCCAGGTACTCTGGTTTCCTCCCATATTCCAAAAACATACATGGAAGGTTGATGGAACACTCTAAATTGTCCGTAGGTATGAACGTGAGCGCGAATGGTTGTTTGTCTAAGTGTGCCCCGCCTACTGCCCAAAGACAGCTGGGATCGGCTCTCACATGCCCACAACTCTTGTGAGGATTAGAAAATGGATGGATGGATATACAATGGATTCACATTCCTGACTTCTCTTCACATTCTAAAATGTGGACAGGTTGTACAGTTAACACATGGATGGGAGGTTGTTTTCTTTTTTTGCATCCCTTACACACACACACACACACACACACACACACACACACACACACACACACACACACACACACACACACAGACCTCTGCTCAGCCACATTTATTGTAAATGTCACACACCAGCATTATAATGACAGAAATTGACTCCTACAGTACCAAGACCACAGGCCAGTCATTTTCAACAAGGAATATTGTGTGCACTGTCTCACACACACAAACTCTCAGTTCAACCAAGTCCACAAACAAAAATATAAAAACGTTTTTCTCTTACTATGCATGTTGTTTAGCGCCTTAGTGCAGGGACTTTGGGCATTCCTTCTCTTGAACAATCCTCTTCAAATCTGGCTTGTATTCCATTGTTGCCAATCGAAACAGGCACTGTTTGTATGCGAGCTGCAGTGGTTACTTACTACTTGGGTCAGCGTGCTACATATTTGACCGAAGATCGACTTTTGAAGCCATGAACCTCCCGCGATCGACGCGATTGAACCAGTCAAAGAGCTGCATGCGGTTCGTTAGCCGTGGGTCGTCCACCCCTGCTTTATTGGAATTGCTAGATTTACTGAGTAGAATTGAAAGGTGCATATGATTATCTGGAGTCTTGGTAACTGGGGCCACTGATCAATGACACATCTCATCTATATCTCATGACATGTGCATCTAAAATAATATCTCGAGATATTATCCATGTATGCATTAAAAAAAACCACATTGAACTTTATGTGGAGAACCTGACCCTCTCATCATCTGATGAACCCAACGCATAAAAGATTTGAGGCAAATGGTGGTCTTGCCAGAGAAGGACAAGTTGTTGATTGTATGTAGGAAGCTGAAAATGAGAGCAAGTTCATTCCAATCAGTGTCTTCCTTTTAACTCACCACTGCTTCAATGGCAGTGGCCAAGGTTATTTGGCTAATGCCACAATGCACATTTGTTTGTCCGTGTGTACCCAAAGAAGGCGGCGCTATTCTAATGGACTCCAAAACAGTCCTTTGAATTGGTGTCAAAGACAGCCAAGAGAGTGTCTCTTTCCTCTTCCCTTTTCTGCTTTTGTAAACCCTGACAAGCGGCTCTCTCTGTATTTGCCATGTAATCAGATGCGCCCCGGCAGTAGACAAGAAGGTTCCCTTCCCAAGTGCCTCTGCATTGGAAGAAATTGGACTCAATAGAGCCATCATCAATATGGAGTCACATGGTCAGTGTGCCCTCTATTTCATTTCAGTTGGTTCAGAAATCCATCCATCCATCCATTTTCCGAACCGCTTTATCCTCACTAGGGTCGCGGGGGGTGCCGGAGCCTATCCCAGCTGTCTTCGGGCAGTAGGCGGGGGACACCCTGAATTGGTTGCCAGCCAATCGCAGGGCACACAGAGACGAACAACCATCCACGCTCACACTCATATTTGGAGCCTGCCATGCATGTTTTTGGAACGTCGGGGAGTGCAAACTCCACACAGGGAGGCCCTGAACCCGGTACCTTGTGAAGCCGATGCTTGGACTACCGGGCCGCCCTTGGTTCAGAAATGACATTGGAATCACAGCTGAAGACTGACTTTAAAAATACTATTCTGTTTCTTCAAATAGTATGTTTGTTGATTGCAATGATTTGCAGAACTGCATCAAATGATGCAAATGAGAGAGGAAAAAAAAATCATTTAGTGCAATATGTATTTGTGTGTTTGCAACAGTACACAAATGGAGGCTTGCAATTGTTTCATTGGGACTGGTAGCATGGACAATACCCAGGATGGGCAATTTAAATGTTTGGGGGGGGGGGGGGGGCACAAAAATCTTTTTAAAATCAGTGCTAATGGGGACACCACACGGGCCCAGGCATTGCTGAACTGGATGTATGAAAAAAAATGCTATTTTAATCAATGTCATTTTTGATGATACATTTTTAAATGTATGTTTAAGGATAAAATATGCTGGCTCAACAACAAAAGCTTTGAAGTAAACAACAAAATAACCACATACTGTAATTTTTTGCAGTGCAAAGGGGTCTCTTGCATAAAAATTTCCATTCAAGGATGGCACAAAACTGCTGAACAGAAACTGTTCAAAAAATAGTGAGTGCAAGAACTCATTTTGTAGATTTTTTCACTCGATATTAGTGATTGCTTGTTCTGCATAACTATGCAAATCCGCAAAAACATATTAGGCCTATTCGCGTAGTAAAGGGCAGTGCAAGCGCAACAAAAACATGTCTGTCATCTAGTGGTTATTGGTGACATTACAACTTATAACTACAGTCGACCACCGGATATTCACAGTTTGGTACACACAGAACCACAAATTCATGGATTTTTTCCCCCTCTTTTTTTTTTTTTTTACATTTCCTTCTAATATTTTGGACGTTTCACAATTTTGTCCAGATACACCACAACATAATTTTGTTTTGTCTTCTTTTGTTTTTTTGTAAATTCATCAATGGGCCACTGAAGAGTGTAGTTTTGCATGGGCCGCCAGTTGCCCATCCCTGCATTTCATTTTATGCTTTAAGTCAATGTTATTCGAAGTTTAAATTTTCACAGTCAGCCCACTTTTGAAAAAAAAAATTAAAAAATCCAACTGATCAGTCTCAGAGGGGCACGGCGTGGTTAGTATTCAGACTACATCGGCTTTTTGCAGTCTTCCTTTCTTCTCTTGCATCCAACAACAAGCTCATTAGATTGCATGCAAACTGACATTTCAACCTGACTTTTCCCTCTCGCTCTTGTTTCACATCATTAAGTGGCAGCGTCAGGCTCAAAGGTAAGCAGGCTCATTCTTTGAGGGCGATGCTACGCCTGGAAGGCGAGTGTTTTGATGAGCTCGTCACTCCCTCACCCCAAACATGCCTCATTAGTAGTTCATTCCAAACACCTACCTGCACCCCACCTCCCTCCCTCCATTGCACACATACAGGGTCTTTCTCATTCCATTTATCCCTCTCTCCCATCTCTCATCTCCCTCTCTGCCACCCCCCGCCCCCTGTTTTTCAGCACTAATTAGCTGGCTTCTCCTTCTCCTGTGCTTCCCCAGTCACATCTCAAAGGGAGATGGATATGATTTTTCCTTAACCCAAAGGCCAACTTAATCAGCTGAATTAATGACTTTATTACTAGTTAGGCTCCGGGCCATGCAATGCCTTTCTTTCCAGTGCCCACTGCTCCTCCCTTAGTCTGTCACCCGCTCCTTCCTTTACCCCCTGCAGGAATTTTTACAATACAAAAATAGACAGAGAAGAGAAAGCAATGCAAAGACCTGGCAGGTGGTAGGAAGACAGGAAGAAATATAAAACTTGACCTGATATGGAGTTACAGGTGCAGCATAATTATGACTTTGAAAATGAGTTCTGGCTTCTGGGGGTGTTTCTCAAGAAAAAGGTGATGAGGTGATTCATTTTAATAACCACATATTCACTGTATCTGGAGGTAAAATTGAGAATATATTGTCACCATGTCACAACAGAATGCTCATTCAGATGCTCTGAAATCAAAATGGTAATATAGACACATAGTTTATGCAGTCAATACATTTGCAGCTGAGACAAATTCGGCATTTGATACCCATCCATCCATTTTCTAATCCGCTTTATCCTCGCGAGGGTCGCGGGCGTGCTGGAGCCTATCCCAGCTGTTTTCGGGTAGTCGGCTGGGTACACCAGCCAATCGCAGGGCACACAGAGATGAACAACCATCCGTGCTCCCAATCACACTTAGGGACAATTTAGAGTGGTCCCTTAACCTGCCACGCATGTTTTTGGAATGTGGGAGGAAACGGAGCACGGGCATGGGGAGAACATGCAAACTCCACACAGGAAGGGCAGAGCTCTGATCCGCTTTATCCTCACCTTCGCGGGGCGTACTGGAGCCTATGCCAGCTGTTTCCGGGCAGTAGGCGGGGGACACCCTGAACCGGTTGTCAGCCAATCACATGGCACACAGAGACGAACAACCACCCGTGCTCACACTCACACCCAGGGACAATTTTGAGTGGTCAATCAGCCTGCCGTGCAGCCTGCCATGCATGTTTTTGGAATGTGGGAGCAAACCGGAGTACCCGCAGAAAACCCACGCCAGAATCGAACCCTGCACCTTTGCACTGTGAAGCGAGTGTGCTAACCAGTCAACCAGCGTGCAGCCACAATTGTATATGTATTTCACAATATTTACAAATAACCGTGGTTGTGGTCCACTTGGCATGGAGAGAGAGAACAAAAGAAAGAGAGGGAGGCTTCCAGCTCAGTAGATCAATACCATGAAAGAAATCCACATCACTTTTTGGGGAAAAGGAAAAAATAAACATCAAGGACTCTTAAGAAAAAAAAAAATGCCATGCAGGCGACATCATCCACTTCACTTATTTGCTTCTCTGCCTCAAGCAGAGGAAGGAGGAAAAAAACAGATGAAGATTTCCAAATGAAATTGTTCCAGTAAAATTGTTTTGCTCGGCCTGGTTTAAATCTTCCTTCCCGCCCGTGTAAAGAGTTTACGCTGGCAATTAAGGATTCATATTTTCAGGGGATTTTTAATGCAATTTCAAAGGAAGAATTAATTTGCAGTCCGCTTTAGTATTTTTAATTTTTCACAATTTCACACACCTCCCTTGACAGTAATTGCTTCAGAGTTATGAGAATTCCGCTCATTTGGTATTCAAACATGCAGCAGTTTCTTTTGCCATTTGCCTTTCCTGTTGTAATTCATGTACCGTATATTGTCTGACAGTGGAAAAACAATATCAGATTCCACTTTCTTATCATTTCCTTTCGGCAAATCTACAAAGCAGCTTAGAAATACATTGATGAGATACAAAAATGGATGCTTCTATTAAAAAAAATGCCAATATTTCGTTCAATGGAAAAATCCCCGTAAAGAAAATAATTGCCTCACACTCCATTTGAGGTGAGACCAAATGAACATTCTATATAACGATTCTCATGACCAAAATGATCACAATTAATTTTTATTATTATGATGTTAATTAAAGGAACGGTAAACCAAAAAATAATATACACACTTGGCAACTATATACTCTCTGACATTATGGATTGTAAACAACAACAATAACCACCCCAAAAAAATTACAAATATGGAGATCCTGCACAATGTAATTCAATGACCAAGACAACGGTGATATCTTCCAAAAGTATTAGAACGGCAATATCGATTCCTTTGTTTTTGTTGTTTACTGAAGAGATTTGACCTTCTGATTAAAAGACCAATATCAGACAAAAGTTCAGAATTCCAGATTTTATGTCACGATATTTGCTTCCAGGTGTGTTAAACATGTCAGTACAGTTTGAACTCACCCGCTTTTCAAGTGAGTAAAAGTACTGGAATTGGACACAGATAACGACTATTGATGGCTGAGCTTCAGAATACAGGTGAGCTGTGATTGGTCGTTACCTGAGCCCCTAAGCAACTATGATGTCATTTTCAGCTAACGGAAAGTGGCAAAATGGCCGCCCCCTAAAATGGACTAAGACGGATTTTGCAGCTCGACTCATGTTGGTCAAACGCAATGTTAATCAGAATGCCGTGTGGAGACAAGGGGAGGCGCAAAGAGCATATTACTGAAATTTTTGTTGTTGTTGGTTTGACGTCCCCTTTAATATATTATTTGTTCACGTTGACAGTAACTACTGGATCTATTTAAGTTTAGTTTTTTTGTTTTTTTAAAACATTTTTAATGTTTTTTTTAAAATTTAGTTTAATAATCAAAAGATCTCAAGAGCAATGTACACCTGTGTTGGTCATTGTGTGTAAAGTGTTCTGCATATTTATATTTTGTTGTTATCAGGAGAATTAGTTATTGGATGTTTGTTTGTTTGTTTTTTGTTTCTTTAACAATGCAATAAGCCAGTTAATTTGGTGGGAAAGCATGTAGAGTCCATTGCTTGTCCAAATAGGGTATAGGTTAACTCTGGGAGACCAGATGCTTAAAGGGGTACATTTCCGTGAATTGAACTCAGATCAGTTTTGGCAGCGCATTTGTAAGACATACTAAGCAGGGTGCAGAGATATACAAAGTTCTTTTTGTGTACTTTGTGGGAGAGCCAGAGTAGAGGACCTGCCTAGTTATCGCAGAGCAGCGCAGTGCAGGCATTAATTGACAGGTGAGAAAAAAAGCGATGCAGCGAATGAGAACAATTAACATGCAGTGTGCCTGTGTGAGCTCTTCGCCAGCAGCATCACACATTGAACGAGAAGAAAACACACATCTAGACATGCTGGAAAAAAAATCTAGATTTACCACAACGGAATATTCTGCAGTAATTCCAAGTAGCTAAAAAGTAGCTGAATTCTATTATTATTATTATTATTATTATTATCATAATTCTCTGTTTTTATTGTCATGGTAAGAGATCCTTTTAAAAGGTGTTTCTGTATATAGTTTATAGAAATATATCAGGACTATTTGGGTGAGGTCTAATGACCGAGTCCCAGCTAGTCCCCGTGACGTTTTTTTTTTTTAACCCAATAACGAGAAGAACAAGTCGTCCTACTACTGGCCCTGATATTTGAGGACAAAAGGACAACAGTTAATAGAACTTGTTTTCTTGATCTTCCCAGAGGAATCCAATTACAGCACTGTTTGGAGATCAGTGAGATAAGTGTATCTAAGAAAAAAACAATCAGAGCCTATCTGATTCCCCGGCTTTGCCGGGATGCGTCTATGTAATGAAGTTGCTACTTTTTGCCTCATTCCTCTTCTTTGTTTTAATCTCCTTCGTTTCATTGCTTCTAATCTTTTTTCCACTCCTTTTCTTTCCAATATTTTATCTTCACTTTCTCTTCAACTTTTGTTCTACCTCAAATGACGTCAATATTTTTTTTTCCAAGTGCTAACACTTTACTTTCCCTGTAACAACCTTCGTTGTAAAATACATTCCTATTCGTAAGCACGTCAAATTGCCACGAGATGTAACTACGGTGAGCTTGAAGGTGGTGCACATACACAGTCGCTGAACAAAGCCAAGTGGGCGTTTCCCTAACAGTAATGAAAATATCACAAGAGACCCTTTGGGTTGCATTGACCTTTGGTGAGAGCTCCATTTTCGCCTCGCTTGCCTGCTCGTTTGTAAAATGCCCCCCCGCACACACACACACACACACACACACACACACACAGATTCACCCACTCCTTCCTTCGCTCCTGGGTATTGTGGCTCAGCAACTGCAACGCCCTAAAAGCTTGTACATCCATACACAGTGTAAATAATTCATCCCCGACTGCAAAAGGGGCATGGGAAGGAGTCTTATCGTCGTGGTGGAGAAGTTGAAGTCTGTTGGAAAGACATATGGTCTTTTAAACCAACTTTTTAAACCAAGACCAAAAAACTCATCAATGTCCTTTTAGGTACTGTCATGAGAATTAACATCCAGGATGCGAAAATGTGCCATCTATTACATTATTAGGAGACAGGACATTGCTGGTTACAGTCAATGTTTGAAAATGTTGACGTTCCTTGGAGAAATACCATTTACAGTACTGCAGCCTATCCAAAAGCATGTTCTCTGTGAATGCACAAGCGGCGTGGTAGTTTCTGAATTATGTTATCACTGCTGTCACTCCTGACTGCTGCTCCATAAACGGAGACAGATGAATGCATTATTGGCACCATTATGTTCAAATGTCAACATGTCACTGTGGTACACAAAGAGTAGCGCAGCGCGTCCTGTCAGTGCTTCTGCGGCTAATGCATTTTTTTTTCAGCGGCCCACATTTTGCTGTACTGTATAAATAGAAAAAAATATATAAATATATATATATTATACTCATTCTTATGGAATTGTATATTAAAGACAATATTCTTCATCACATAATGCAGGAATGCTAATGTCTATAATTCTGTAAAGAGTTAGGCCTCTACATCTACATATATTGTATAATTTTCCATTTTGAGAATACCGCTACTCCAGACTTTTATTTTTATCCATGATAGCGCCTAAAGATTTTTACTACTTGACTTACATTGTTTGCACCCCCCCTCCTCATGAGCTAGTACTGAAATTATTCAACATAATTGGCTAAGTGGCTTTAAAGTGTGATGATATTTTAACTCATGTAAGATAAGTATCAAATGTAGTGAGTGCATTGAGGCAACTGCTTGAGAAAGAGCCTACAGAAAAGTGAAGTCGATCTATATGCTACTTTCACAGACTTTTATTTCAATTTTGATAAATTCCCACTTTATAAAATGGTTTCCAGCCTGTCACAATCCTGTTTCAAGCCATTTGTCTTGACTCAACCTCAGTGACCTATGGAGATGGATGACTGTATTGCATCGCTTTTCCTCATCTGGTCAATGTTTTTTAATAATGATCAATGGTGCTCTACCAGCGACTGGTTGTCATTAATGTGATCCAACAAGCTTTTAATCACTTCACATTACAGTTGCACACCGAGAGAGAAAACAAACATTCGTCTTTCATTTTGAACATTTGACTTTGACTTGATGAAAACTGTGAGGGCTGGTCAGACAATGTGGATATGTCGAATACGGCCCACGGTTATTCTAAAATAAAAAAAATGATGGACTACTTTTGTATGAAATTTACAATGCGAGACACAATACGTCAACTCAACTTGTATTGCATCAATGAGCATTTGACTGGAATAGAAAAGGAATTAAATTATTGAAGACACATGCCTTGAATTCCACCCTGGCAGCAGGGCCAAACATATTGTGGGATAACAGTGCTTTATTCCCTAGTAGCTACTCTCCATTACTATGTAATGACATTCATGAGCTGGGCCCACCATACGGCTGTGAGGATGTTGTATGTGTTTCATGCTATGGAGCCAGCAGCTTCTCCTCAGGGCTATATGGGTGAGGCCTAATGACCGAGGCCCAGCTAATCCCCCCGAGCCTTGAGCTGCACTTTCCTTTGTAGGGAGACGCTCTGATGAGGCCTTTAAAGGAATGTCACACCGGTGTCTTGGGCTTGCCCTTACTTCATACACACAGAGCCACGAACCCGCACACACTCGCAGCCTGCCCTGCAGACGGAAACGTCTGCGTATATTTGCATGTTCACACGTTGCTCGATAAACACATACGCACGTGCACACACACGCTCGCGCGCACAGTGGGGCCCTCACAGTCAGGGCCGCAGTAATAGGCACCCTGCCATCTGGAGAGACTGTCCAGGGGGCCGTAAACAATAGAACCCACTCAATATGGCAATAGAGCGCAAGTGGAAGTGTGTGCGTGCGTGTTGTTAATATAACAGCGGATGTCGCTGGATCTTCTGCAACTTAAATCAATATTTTCTCATTATCCTGAATTCACCCCCAGGTTATTTGGTATTTCTGCTCTTATGAGGATGATAGCGCACACACTCTGAATAATGGGATGGGGCAGGGGGTGTCTGTGGTGAAAATATGAATTATTTCCTCATAAATCACAAAATATGGAGAGGCAGTATCACTTAGTTTTGTCCAAAAATGAGAATATTTCTAGCTTGCATTCATAATTGTCCCATGGTGTGATTTGTTTTTAAATTAAAAATCTAGTTGCAACACTGTTTGCCACAAATTGGATGTTTTAATATGAACGCTCAATACAAGGGCACATGATGCAGTTTTTTAATCCAAGAGGCATCTATTGGAGGTTCTATTTTAAAGCTACGAATACTAACACGCATTGTCCATTGTCCCTGTTCCACATATGAAAAGTAATTGTCATAACGAAATGCACCCTCCCCCCCGAGCCTTTTATGAAAATCAGATGTAGAGTGCGCCTAATTAGGCGTGATACACGTTAAAGGAAGGGGAAAGGGAGGAATGTGAATAAATTGAGAACAGGAGGAGGAGAGAAAGCAGTGACAGACTGGTGATTAATGTGAAGGCTGTGATGCACATCAACCAACGGCGACTAATGGAGGGATAGGAATCATTTCTTTATCTCTTCGACAAGAAAAAGATGACGAGATTGAGCAACGTTTCTACTTTAACCTTATCAGAGCCATATTTCACTGAAATACAAAACAAAAAGGAGGAAATCCAGTTAAACTCTGACGATACGGTATCTTGCTTTCTGACAGCCTGCTGCTCTCTCGGTAAGCAGCAGTGCACTTCTGGATTGGCTCTGGCATTAATTGATGGAGTGAAAGCAAGCGGCCTCCAGCCCCCACTCACTCCCACATGGGTAGCCTCTTTCCTTCACTCCGATTCACCTAATTATTAGGGACAGAATGAGGCACAATGGAGAAATGGAACTGAACAATGAACATTTCCAAATTCATGTCCTTTTTTTTACCCTCAGCAATTACATTTTAGCTTTCAGAACACATTAATTCTGCTTTTAACTGACCCACTGTGTGTTACCACACCCTCCCTAGTACAGTCAAACCTCGGTTTTCATCCATAATCCGTTCCAGAAGGCTGTTCCCAAAACCGAAATTGATCGGAAACCGAAACCACGCTCTTTTAAAATAAATATGATTACTGAACACGTCTGCTCCCAATGGAAAGCAACACGAGGAAGCGTCACTTCCTCGTCTACCCGAGAAAGTGTCACTTCCTTGTGTAAGGAGGGCGAGAGGAGTCAAATGGTGCATTCAAGTGCGCTCAGTTTGTTCGAGAACCAAAATTTGTTCGTCATCCGAGGCATAGAAAACTCAATTTTTGGTCAAAAACCGAATTGGACGAGAACCGAGATGTTCGAAAACCGAGGTTTGACTGTACTAGTACACATTGCAATGTGCGTGATAGTCTCGGGTGTCAACCCGTACTCTCTTGTGGTTATCCGAGGGGGCAACAGTTTACGCAGTCAAGCCCAGACTTCCCTCTCCTGAGTCACTTTGTCCAGCTCTTCCAACGGGATCCCGAGGGGTTCCAGCTGGGGGACATAGACAAACAATCATTCACACTCACAATCACACTTAGGGACAATATAGAGTGTACGAAAAACCAATTTAGAGTGTTCCATTAACCTGCCATGCATGTTTTTAGAACGTGGGAGGAAACCGCAGTATCCGGAGAAAACCCACGCAGGCATGGGGAGAAAATGCAAACTCCACACACGAAGGCCGGAGCACGGAATGGAACCTCATACCTCTGCACTGTGAGGCGGACGTGCTAACCAGTCGACCACAGTGCCGTCTCTCACTCATATGAAGAATAATAAAATAGAGAAAAACACCCGATTCCTAAAATTATAGTACTCACTAAAGTCACAAAACAAATAATTGCACATTATAGAACACGCAAGGACGGGAAACCGGTATTCACAGCTTGAACATGGTGAAATGAATTGTGGGAGTATTGAAATTCACACCACCGTCTGAGGGAGTGACAGAATCATTTTCAGCGCACGGACTAGTCACATGTTCATCAAGAGCAATGGAGGAAAGAGAGTGATTTGCGTTTTCAAATTGGAAGCACAGTCACTGTTTTCAGCTCACTTGATTGCACACGCTGTTGTCTACAGAGGTTTTGTTGCTTCAAAGTCATACAGAAAAAAATGCCTCTATAATCACCAGACTGCATGTAGAATCCTCTACACTCTTATCCCATTGACCAAAAAAACCTACAGTTTGTTCCGAACCACTCCTAGTTCAAGAACACATCGCACCCATTCAACATCTCTGTTGGCTTGCTACACAATGTTCACTACAAGGCCTTGCACACAAAATTATGTTAAATCAAAAAGAAGAAAGTGTTACTTTGCAGGTGCAAGATGTATACAGTACAGTATTCATGACCGTATTGGCCCGAATATAAGACGGCCCTGATTATAAGACAAGTTTGATTTCAAGACAAGTTTGAAAAAAGACTTTTTGAACACCAAATTAATTTTTATACAGAAAATAACTACAGTACATCTGAAACAAATGATTATAACATTTGAGCGAAAAAGCATGTTATTTTGCCTCATGCAAATCTTAATATCTGAACATTTAAATATGTAAACTAAAGTGCAATCACATTCGAAAATGAATGGCTTCTGGTTTTTGAAATGTAAATTCCATCATAACTTCTCCTCAGCTGCCGGTTAACCTGGCTGATCTTCGACCCACTTTTCTCCAGATTGTCGCTACGTTTCTACATTTTCTGTTATCTCTTCTATTATTTTCTTCTCTATTCTTTCTCACCGCTATTTTTATGTTTATTCTTCATGACAGGGGTTCACTTTGGCCTGGGGAGTCAAGTTCAGCATTCGCTTCAATGATATCTGGCGCCATCTAGCGTCGTGAATGGGTATAATGTCTAGACCCTGAATATAAGACGACCCCCACTTTTTCAGTCGTCTTATATTCGGGCCAATACGGTATTTCTTTCTACCTATCTTTCAATTTGAGTGCCCGTAGCTAAAGTTAGTATTTTGAAGAATCTGTATCCAAACAGTACTAAATATAGAAATGAATGAATGAATACAAACATAGGCAATAGTCTGCACTTGTTTTTCTAGTTTTTTTTTCTTTAATCAGAGCGAACAAATAGTAAATATTGTTTCTTTATCAGTCCGCATAAGCTCAGTACATCTCTTTAAGAAGCCGGGGTCATATTACCCGCCACATATCCCACGTAGCCACAAAGCCTTTGCTGTCTCTGATCAGCAGAAGCCGTCAGCCATGCATGTTCATTAGGAGCAAGACTCCTTCGACGTCAACTCCACGGTGTGATCAGTGTTCCCTTTCTAGGTCAATGGTTATGCGATGCGCTGTGCCACTGGGAGCCACTCATATTCCAATTGCACCTTAGCAGGAGAAGGCAGCCACATGTCCAATTATACTCCCTCCAACAACCCCATCTCTCCGCCATCGGATCTGGAGCAGTCATTTTACATTCAGATGTCTTCTCTCACACTCTGTTCCCTGAGTCCCTGAAGATGGTGGGGACAGACAAGGAGAGATTGTTTCCTGATTGCCTGCAAGAGGAAAAAGAGGGAACCTTTTTTGGGGGGGGATAAATATTTAGTGGTGAAATGGTCTCGCTGGAATGAGGTTTTGTTTTGTTTTATATTTGATGTTGGTAAAACGTCAGAGGTACACAGATCTTCCATTTGAAATCACGGAGCTGTCGCAGTCAATGAGGTTTCACGGTGACTACACTCATGACTTTTTCAGAGCTGTTGTGACTTGAGAATGACACGAGAATGTTAACATGGCGCTGGCTCATAAGGGAAAAGATCGGATTCGTGCACCGTGGAGCTGTTTAATTCAAAAGGATTTCAGAGGTAGAGCTTCTAACATCTGTAGACGAGCATGTGTACCGAATTGCGCACCAGACAACAGCCCCATCGTATTCGGCGTCCTCCATTTTTTGGCAAATAATAAATACATACTATATATATAGTACTGAACACATTATCTTCAATTTTGGAAATCGTATGCATTCGTAAAGCTCCTTGATGACAGAAGATATTGATTTTAACAGTTGCCACTGTTGCCTCACAGAGAGAAGGTTATCGGGATGAATCTGTTTTGGTTCTGGTCAATGTTGAGTTTGTATGTTCTTGGCTAGATGTAGTGTACGCCAGCTTCTTTTCACATTCCAAAACCTGTACTGTATGTCAGGTTTACTGTCGATTCAAAATTGCTAGTATATGAAAGTGTATTGTTGGCTGTAACTGTACTAGAGGTAAGATCGGGCCGCTCGAGCCCGAGCACGACCCGACTAAAATATCAATCATTGCTTCGAGTTCAGGTCGGTTTGGTCTTCTCTCTTGCTGACTTTTTTTGGTTTTGTTTCGAGGCCGTGAAGAGTTTTGGGCACGAGAGACCGTGGTTCGCCAAAAAACAGAAGTCACCTCACCACAACACGTACTGTCCTAAACTCTTGCAATGGCAATTCTTAGAACTCCTTCCAGTCTCTGTCGAGTATCCACCCGCCAGTGTTTGTCTTTGTCTCTCTGCTTCTCTCAAGGTGCCGCGCTAGATTCGTTTGAAGAGACGTACTGCTGCTGTGGTTTACGGCCCAATTTTCAACCCGTCAAAATGACGGACGGTCTTGAATTTTCCCCGTCCACTCTTAAAAAAAATCCGTCAATGATGGAAAATTGTTGGTTATGTAACCTTTTCAGAAACAGAAATATAAAAGATGTAAATGTTTATACAGTCTTGTTTAACTTAGATTTCGTTACAAAAGACAGGCTTTGTTATCAGAAATCACCCCTCCTCCTCACAAATAAAATATGAAATCTCGGGTTTGCGTCGGGCTCGGGCCTGCAAATCAAGTTAAGTGGTCGGGCTCGTATTTTTTAGGACCGATCTTAGCTCTAAACTGTACATATGGCTGCAGTGTGAATGTCTGCTGGTAAGGCCAGAGTGTTGATTTACTTTTGCATTGCGCATGCAATAGAACAAATTTAATTTCATCAAGCCAAGTCTGACGGCCACAATAAGATAAAAAAAGGCATACTCTTTTCAGAGACGACGCGACGGTTTCGTCTGAATATTAGTCATGCAAATTTAAAAAGAAAACGAGTGGAGAAGGCGAATCCAATTAAAAAGCTGAAATGAATTAGGTATTATCTTATCATTGCAAGGTGACGGTTGGAGCTGTGGTGGCTCAGAGCAGGTTCATAAAGAGGGTGAAAAAAACAAGCTGCCCATGGGGGGGAAAAGTATTATAACCACTTGGGATATGTGTATTAATAAAATATCTCCTATTTAAAAACCACGTTTGATAAAATATGTACATTTTTACACAATAGATCTCATTTACATTAGTCATTTGTTTGTTCTGAGAAGAAATTATAATTTTTGCATGCCCAGTTCAATCTCGTTTTGGGACCATTGCTGTTTCATCCATTTACTGAATGTAGAATAGCTCATTAAAAGTCACCTCGACTAACAGATCTGTTCAATGCTTTCATGACTGATTGCTGTTTCCGCTCTCACCATAATCAGCAACTCTTTGCCACCTTCCAACACTGCATATAATGATTAGAATGGAGGGAACAATTTACCACGTGTGAATTCCTGTGTGAAATCAATTATAAGGAACGCACTGTAATAATTTTATAATTTAATTAATAATTTGTAAGCTACCGGTACTCATTTGAAGCAGTGAGGTATTGGTTGGAAGACAATTTTACTGGTGCTGTATTACAATTAATAACACACTATGGCTACATTTCAAATAAAGTCAATCCATCCATTTTCAAATCCGCTTTATCCTCACAAGGGTCGTGGGGGGTGCTGGAGCCTATCCCAGCTGTCTTCAGGCAGTAGGCGGGGGACACCCTGAACTGGTTGCAGGCCAGTCACGGGTCACACATAGACAAATAACCATTTGCGCTCACAATCACACTTTGGGACAATTTAAAGTGTTCCATTATTCTGCCATGCATGTTTTTGGAATGTGGAAGGAAACTGGAGTACCCTGAGAAAACCCGCACAGGCACAGGGAAATCATGCAAACTCCACACAGGAAGGCCAGAGCCGGAATCGAACCCTGCACCTCGGCACTGTGAGGTCGACGTGCTATCGAGTCGACCGTCGTGCCGCCCTTTAATAAAGTCTAGTTCCCAAGTTACTGTAGAAACAGCTACACATGGAGGTGAAACTGTATCACCAATTAGGTGATTATCTTTTTTTAAATCAAATGATTCAGAGTGACATATATCGGCAAGTTTGACCTTGATGGCAGTCGTGCTCTACTGAGTGTCAGTTTAGCCTTATTGTTCGCTTCTTCCAATGAGAGATCTGAAATTTCATCCATTGTCTCTGATTTCCACATGGATATTTGGAGCACTAACCGTAAGTTTGAAATCAGTCCTCAGAGAATTGAAATAAAAATAAAAAATCGATATGAACATTCATGAATGCAACTATTTAGAGAACAGACCATTTGTTTGTCAGGTACTGTTTACTGGCATTTCCCTGTTCCTCACAGCTTGGCCCCAAGAGTCTGTCACATGAAATACAGAAGGCCTGTGCTGCTTTTGTTCATTAAAGCTGTCAATCAAATATGGGATTTTTTTTTTCTCCGTCAGGACTTATTTGTGTCACTCTGACTGATTAAAGCTTTGATGAAAAGATTCTACCACAAAACAATAGAGTTCTTTTCATGTTAGTAAAATATGAGTTTATTTGCTCTATATTCTTGAGCATTGCAGTTTTCCTCAATCGCTTTTGTACATTTGTCAGATCAGGATTGGAATTTGCCAAACAAAAAAGTGCATTTCTCAAAACAATTTGTAAAGGAGCAAAACATCATGGTTCCTCTGCAAATGTCATTTTCTTTGTCAAAATCCTTTGTACATACCGTACTTTTCGGTATTGTTGCCAGGGTGACACTACACCTGACTGTGGCCAGGGGGTCCCTGCGCATGCATGCGTGCGTCATTCTCTATCAGTCAAAGTCAAATTGCTTAGCTATGTTGGCAATATAACAGTGTGCTAAGATTCCTAAAGGATGTTCTGATGTATAGTATTGTAAACTGACGCTTACGTTTTGATTACAAATTAAATATTCTAAGTTGAAAGTTGCACCTTTGTTGATGTGGAAGAGTGAATGCAAGAGACTTGGCAAGATTAACATTTCACTTTTCACCAGCGTTGGGCCAAAAACGTCTGTCAAAATGTTTGATTATGATTGAAGGATTATGACCTAAGCAATTGATTATGTCGAAAATAGCTCAGAATTGGGCATAATAATTTTCATGGTTGTGAAATGTGAAGTTGCTTTTTTTTTGTTATTAAACTTTTTATTAATTTTTTAAACAGTTAGAAAAAAGAAAAACATGGTCACATGTTTAAATACATAAAACATCATCAGTTGCGGGCATCAAAATAGAACATAAATCACATCAACATCCCGGTGAAACTGGTTAAAAAACCTGCACTCGCACATATGCAATGTCCTGAACACCGTGCCATATGAGTTAAAAATAAAAAAAAAGAAATAAAATAAAATAATAATTAACAAAAATAAACCAACTTGAGTGGAAAGGGGCCAATAGGGTAACTTAACTATCTGTTCAAGCACTTCCTTAGGTTTCTGTAAATTTTATCCTGGTAATGTCTCAAATTTCTCTCGCTCGCCTCGAAGAATAAATGTCAGCTTCTCCATTTCAAAAATTGAAGCTGCTTTTTTGATGTGCACATGTGACACAACGATGTGGAAATCGGACAAGTCGTTCTGACAAATTCAAATCGGATCTGAGAAACTAATACTGTATTAATATTTACAATTTCGTCCAGCAGAGTACTGAAATACTTATTGGGAAATTTTCGGCTCAGCTGTTGCAATAACATGACATGATTTCCCATGTTAGGAACTGAGAATATAGACATTTTGGATTTGCAATTGCCTGGCAACCGGTTCAGGGTGTTACCCGCCTACTGTCCTCAGACGGCTGGGATAGGCTCCGGCACCCCTACGACCCTTGTGAAGGAGGATAAGCAGATTCGAAAATGGATGGATGGATAGAAATGTTTGATAACCTACACCCACATTCACACATACACACAGTTGGGATTGTCTTAATTCAAAATGAAACTGCACTACCCTCTTCAGGGTCAATTTAAAAGCATGATTAATATATACAGACACAATAAGAACATACGCAACATCCTGTACAGGTATATAGCAAAAACAGTTAAACAATTCAAAAATAAAGGAAGCGTATAGATAGATAGATAGATGCTCACTCAAGTTTGGGTTCTTTTGTAGCGGCAGAAGATTGCATCAAACTGGTTTTCATTAAACAGTGACAGACAAGAATGCTGACACTTGCAGTCCTGCCAGCGCCTGACAATGAGAAGGTCTCCTTAACCTGCTAAGAAATGCATTAAACAACTGTTCAGTCTCTAGAAGGAATGGGAAGGCACTCATTGTAGCCTTAGGGAATGGCTGCATTGAAAGAATTCTTTTGGGGTGGTTTATAAATCTGTGTGCAGTGTAGAAGCAGAGATAAGCATTGAGAAATGGTAGCAAGTAAGAACTCAACAAGGAGAAAAGGCCAAAGAAACACCAACTCAGGCTTCTGTCAGTGATTGTTCAGCGAGTCCCTTGTTCACGAAGAATGAATGCCAATTATCCCACCCAACATTGTTTCTTAACGGTACATTGACTAACTCTCAGGAGTTGATTGTTTTCTGAAAAGCATGACAGAATACAGTAATCACTGGGATCTGATTTTGCTCCCACGTAAAACAAAGCAACTACCTATCATAAGACTAACTGAACATTTAATGTGAAAACTGAAAACTGAAATCAGGTCTGACTGTACGCCAGTCGGGCACTCGTAAAAACGGAGATTTTACATACCATTGTTTTTTGTTTTTGTTTTTTAGGCTGTTTCATTTAATTTCCCCCACAAAGTCTCAGGTGATACATTTGTTATTCCTTTTTTGTGGGTTTCTTATAACAATAGTATTCCAGCTCTGGCGTAGCATTTATGAAGCCAATATTTATCCTGGTAAAATGACGCACGTGGGAAATGTAATGCACAGTAAAATAAATAAATAAATATACATACACACACACACACACACACACACACACACACACACACACACACACACACACACCACAATCCAGTATGGGGTCACAAGGAAGATGTAGCCTATTGCAGTTGACTTTAGCGAGCGAGAGACCCCACACAATCATTCTGACACACTTTAACCCCCATGCAGTAATTATCCCAAAATTGGACATTTCGGACACTTTGGACGATTTTGGACTGTTGGACAAATGGACACCACAGACAAAACAGTGAACAATAACTCCACGAAGCTGAAATTTTGCATAGGATGTATATCTATGTCTTGGCCAATTCCCACTGAACATTTTGAGGGGTTGAAAGTGAAAAAAAATTAAAAGTGAAAAAAGTTGTTGCACATTGGAAGAGGGCCATTTTTGGGACGTAATACCCTTCATGCAGCCGCTTAAAAATACTGCATGAGGGTTAAATTAAAGTCTTCAGTTGAATTATATTAGGAGGAAGTGGCGTACCTGGAGTAAACCTACCCAAGCATGCGGGCAGAACATGAAAACCCCTCACTGACAGAACAGTGAGACAGACGTGCTCACCAAATACTAACTGAATAAAAATATCTACAATAAAAGAATAACATTGCAGCAGGATTTTTAAATTGCTATATACATACCTGTGAATAATTAATAATCAAATATCAAGAATAAAACTGTGAGAATAGAACAATGCTGTTCCACAGACCACTTAAAATACACATGCAACGGTATCACCCCAAGCCATTGACCTCTGTAATAAGGCTTGTTCTGCCACACAATGCCAGCCTGGTGTTAATGTGCATTTACACTTTCGGGTAAAGGAGGCTGCTGCAGTGATTGTGCTTCCTGACATGGAACATCCAGCGGGTGAAGGGGCAACAATAGCACCATCATGTAAGGATGTGACAGAGACTGGCAGGGAGATAGAAAGGAGAGAATTGGACTCCGCATTAATTCGCTGCACGTACATGATATCTCTGGGCTCGATCCTTTCCTCTCATCCTCTGTCCTTCAACAACAACAGTGCAATTATGTTTCGGATGATAATAAAAGTCCTTGTGCAAGGCTCTGGAGAAACAAGGCTTTCTTATGTGACCTCTTAGCTTTTATGATTTAAATGAAATGTATCATATTTATTCATTGACGTGAGTATTCCCGTATTTAAATCTAAAAGTCATTCTAACACATAGAGCCCGCATTCCCTCCATGACAGGAAATCATTTATGATAAATCTAGTCATTGCGGTCACCGGGAAAATTCCAGTTCAGTAAAAGAAACGTAATTCCATTTGAGTCTATTGTGCTGCACGGTTGGATTTATTCACAAATCAAGACAAATCATGTTATTTTGTTCTCAGTCTGTGGTCTATGGAAACAGCATGTCAGATATGAGCAGAAATAGGACGAAATCTGACTGATGGTTGCCTGATGAAAAGACATTTTGGGCGGTCGCCACGGGAGTGTTGGTGCGTTAGGGAGGAGGGGGGGAAAGGAACAATAGAAATAGCATAATGCTCCGAACAGCGGGATCCACGCTCCCAGTCCACCTGGGACTCTGTGCGGAGGATGCCCCTGACCACACACACTCTCACACATGCACACAAACACATATATCACGTGGGATGACCCGCTTCCATCATGAATATGGATGTGTTGGAAGAATGCAAATGCATCCTGGCCTGCTACAGACAGACACGTCAGCGGCACAACAAAGAGAAGAGAAGGATACGAGAACAAAGGACCAGCCTATGTTGACGCTGCATGGATGCCTTCACTCCCACACCAAAATCGTGCAGAGATGGAAGTGCACCACAATAAACAACAATGCTGTTGCCTTTTGATACAAAATCGTGCATTATAGTTTCATGCTGCACCGCAACAAACGCGTCGCCGTCAAAGCAGAAAACTTGCAGCTTACTAAATCACCTAATGCTTGATTTAATGAGACAGAGGCTGTAGAGACGGTGAACCCAGATGAGATGCGTGAATATTTGTTGCCCTGAGCATGTCTGCCAGTCCGTCAGCAGTGAATAGACCGCATAAATATTCGATCAAGTCAGGAAGAAGGCTACTCGAAGGACACTGGTGGAAAAAGCTACAAGCTACAACCACTGGAGCGTATTTGCTTCTCAAATGTAACAAATGTTTCTTTTATTGGGGAATTTTAGAGCTAGTTTTTAAACTCCAAAGACTAGAAATGCAGTTGTGGAGAGTACCATGCTATGTCATCAAGACTTTCCACAGCGCTTAAGTGGAATAAGCAATAACAAGGAAGGGCTTTCTAGATAGTGACATTTAATGCAGGAGAAGCGCCAAGCCAGACGTGGCGTACAGGGGTCTGCTTGTAAATAATTAATCTTTGCTCTTCATGTCTTCTTGTCAGTACAGACGTGGGGCTTGTATCCTGGCAATGGGCCATGATTTCCACATGCTGCAGGGAGAGGGAGGCCCTCAGGGGGGAGACAATCTTCAACTTGCCTGCAGCAACTGTGCACACCCATACACACCCTTGCTGTAGTCTTGTACACAACGACATGCGTGTGTGCCAGCCAAATTGTTCGAGCTGGATATTTGCATATACAGATGCTAAAATGCGCACACATGTCAGCGCAAAGAATGGTGTATAATTCATATTTGTGTGTTTGCACACATGCAGGCAGCAAAGCCCAGGCTTACCTTTGCAAACAACCATATGGCAGAATTCATGCAAGCATAATAAAAGTCGATGCTTTGTTAGAAGATGCAAACTCATTGAGGGCTAAGGTTGTGTGCACACACACGCGGGGTTAAACATATGCTGAATTAAGCCTATGGTGGACTTGGCTCAATAACCAGCATTGTGTCAGTATCTATGTCCTTGTTGAGAAGCCTTTGTTAGCATCCCTTATTCAATAAATGTGTGTTTTGGAATTTAACCCTTTGCAGAGTGTGAGGCCACTGGGGGGAGCGTCAGCTATTGGGAGGGCCCGGGTGGGGGGGGGGGTGGTGTCATCCCCAGCACCCCTTCACCTCCCACACCCCACCAACGAAGAATTCCGCCTATCCTCGTTTGTAGATAAATGGGCACGTTGAAAGGGCATGATCGATGTCAGGAAAAGTTTGAAGAAGTTCTGTTCCGGCTGCAACCCCCAGACCGTCTCTCCCGCACAGTCAACAAGAATTTGCGCTGTCATAATTGTCGGTGATCGTCTATCAGGATGGGATGACAGCCATCCAACAATCTTACTAATTGTTTGAACTTTTGAGGGATTCATATTGTCTATCTATCCTGATAGCAACTCAAAGTATACTGTTTAGGACTGTCAAATAAACTATAAACATCCTCATTATTGGATTTCATTCACTTGCAATTTCACAACTTCGTGCCAACTCCTGTGAACTGGTGAGGCAGGTCAAGAAAGACATAAAGAACAAACGCAGGGGTCATCAGTCAGAAGGAGTCATGCCAATGACAAGGCCTCATGCAGCAGCCCAAATGGTGCAGACCATCAACGATCTGGGCTGCGAACTCCTATCTCATCCCCCTTACAGCCCAGACCTTGCCCCTTCAGACTGTCACCTATTTGATCCCCTAGAAGCGTTCACAAGAGGCACAGAGTTTGAAAGTCAAAAGTGTTGTGAGCAACTGGCTGGGACATCAGTCCATAGATTTTTACGCTGAGGGAATATGGAGCTTGTACACAGATGGGAAAAGTGTAGTGGCAGTGCTGGGAGACTATGTAAAGAAAAAAGGTAAGCTTATATCTGTATTAGAAGTCCTTATACAAATATAAATTCACATCATTTATTTATGTGTGTGTGTGTGTGTGCATATATAAAATATAAAATCAATGCAGTCCTCTCTAAGTACCCCGCGAACACATGTGAGAGTGGCAGGCATGTTTCCGTCAGTCATCAGCCAAACAGGCGGCCATCAGTCTAGTACTGAGAAGTCCATTGTCGGCTTGTGACGATTACATTAATGGACAAAACCCACGTCCATCAGTGCTTATTGGAACATTTGATTGAAATTTGCCGTCATTCGTCAGAGCAAAATCGTTGTCCGTCAATGTCGGATTGACAGATGATCCGTCAGTACTGACAAAGTGCCCATCTCTGCATTTTAGAATTGTCTCCAGTTCCTTCTCTTATCTTCTCATCAGCAGTGTAATTTTGGAGCTTCTGAATGATCTGAGGGCTGACTTGGAGCCAGTCACAAGAAGAAATCATGCCTCATTTGAAATCCATTTTATTGCTCTTTTGCCAATAATAAAACAGTGTTCTTTTTTCCTGTTACTGAAATAGCAAAGCCCACACTCCTTTTCCGAGTGTTTGTCCAGTCAGTCTGGTGGCGGTTTAATCATGAGCAAGCATGTTTAACCCCCATGCAGTAATTATCCCAAAAATGGACATTTCGGACACTTTGGACGATTTTGGACTGTTGGACAAATGGACACCACAGACAAAACAGTGACAAATAACTCCACAAAGCTGACATTTTGCATAGGATGTATATCTATGTCTTGGCCAATTCCCTCTGAACATTTTGAGGGGTTGAAAGTGAAAATAAATTAAAAGTGAAAAAAGTTGTTGCACATTGGAAGAGGGCCATTTTTGGGACGTAATACCCTTCATGCAGCCGCTTAAAAATACTGCATGAGGGTTAAAGGCTTGGCCAAGATTTTTTTCATCTATTACTGGAGAGTTAGATTGTTTATTTAATCGCTTTCCAATCGAGCAGACATTAAAAAAAAGTGCTACAGCTACTAAATATTAAAATAAATCTGCCCTTAACAGTTGCCATGGAAATTGTGACTACGGCTGCACGTGGACAATCCCGGATCAGGAACAGATGAGTTTCACCTTGCTATGAAAAACTGTCGGTGAAATAAGATGCAACCGAAGTATATTCATGCTTTAGCAGCATATGCGAGTCCCCATCTTACATTTGCCGTAAAAAAAAAAAAAGCCACGCTGTCGCTGCTGCAGCCGTGGCATCCATGCTCACCATAAAATGCTAGTGATTATATGTCCCTTCATCATGAATAATCACCACCCTGATCATATGTACATGGATATTGTAATGAGCCTAATTGTGCACATTATCACAGACCTGCTAAAATCATGCATTATGCATTTCTCATACCTCCTTCCAACCATGTGCAGTTTCTAGTATTTAATAGCAAAGCAACATTATCAAATCCTATGGCTATTGAGTGATCTACTTGGACATTGAGCCTCCTCCTGAGCTGGAGAACTGACAAAAGCTTCCATAGCTTCTTCACAATCATATTGAAAATAAACAAATGTAAGTAGAAGGAAACCTTGTTTGTGCAAATCTAACTAGGAGATTAATTTAGCTAATGGAATTAATGCTTTTAAAGTGTGTACAACTCTGTGTGTGTGTGTGTGTGTGTGTGTGTGTGTGAATGTGAATGTGTGTTTTGAGCTGGTGCAGGTTGGGGTGGAGCTAATGAAAGCCTTCTCTCTCTGATGGGTCATGCTGATTATTATTCTAATGGCCTCTCAGTCAGATGCAGCACTAATAGCTGGAGGAGGAAGAGAATGTTGGGGGAGTCAAGAAGGGAGTGCAAGAGGAGAAATGGAAGCGAACAAAATGATATTAGCATTTTTGTAAGAGAAAAATGCAAGTGTTTGCATAATAAGTCTGTTGTAAAGCTTGTTGTGAACTGGAATGTGAGTGATGGAGAGAAATTCCTAAGGGTGTGCTTGAGGGCTTTATATCTCTCTTCTCGGTTCAACCCTACTTCGATATATTGCACGTGTGGCAACATGTGAACTGTATTTGTCACGGAGCCTGCGGCGCATTTTAATATGCCATCACCTAATGGAATGGAAATGCATTTAATCAGCTAACAGTTACATTTCAATCTCTTGCATTTTATTCCAGGTGATATTTAAATCTAACTCCATGATCTAAAATGAATGTAAGAATAATTAAATAAATTTACAAATGATCCCAATGTGAAAGCTTGATACAGTCAAACCTCGGTTTTCGAACGTCTCGGTTCTCGTCCAATTCGGTTTTCGACCAAAGATTTCGAGTTTTTTATGCCTCGGATGACGAACAAATTTCGGTTCTCGAACAAACTGAGCGCACTTGAATGCACCATTTGACTCCTCTCGCCTTCCTTACACGAGGAAGTGACGCTACCTCGGGTAGACGAGGAAGTGACGCTTCCTCGTGTTGCTTTCCATTGTGAGCAGACGTGTTCAGTAAAGATTTTTATTTTAAAAAGAGCGTGGTTTCGGTTTTGGAACAATTTCCGTTTTCGAACAGCCTTCTGGAACGGATTATGGACGAAAACCGAGGTTTGACTGTATCACTACACGAATTAAATAATGTAAACTCAAAGCAACAAGTTAATGTATTTTACGTTATATTGCTACATTATAAATCACCTTGTTACAATAACTGGGTTAGCCTTCGGCTCAACTACAACTACAAATGAGGACAGACGGTATAGATAATGGACAGATAGATAAATACTTTGACAACCTACTTCAGTGGTCGATAATACAGCAGCTATACAAAGTAAGTACCACTCTGATGAAATGTAAAATAAAGGAGACATGATCAATCATTTCAAAAATTTGACAAAATAACTTGACCAAATACCCACTACAATGTCATGAATTTACAGTAGTTGGGAGGTGGGCAATTTACATAATACAATTATATTACAACACCATTTAGGTAGGGGAATTACAAGCGCACAACTTGATTTGGCATTTTTAGCCCATTTTCCACCGCAGGAAGCTTTTGAAGAACGCTTCAATTTACCGTGGCCCATTATTTCCACCAAAAAGATTTACAGAGGCAATGAGATTGCGGGAGAGGGGGGGCTTTCTCGGCACCTCCTAACCACTCGAGTCTTTCTGGGCCCAGCTTGAACTTTTGAGCTACCGGTAGCTGCTAACTTCTAGTCTGCGGTATTGACCAGCTGTCATCGCTACTCAAAATATTTTAAGAATGGAGGAAATGCAAATGCATAGATGGACAGATGAAGGGGTGTAGCCTCCTTTGAGCATTTTCAGGGACAAAGACATCCAGCGCAACTTTGAATTGGTGTTATTTTCCCATCTTGAGTTCCTAGCCCTTATTTGCATTTCTTCCAATGCCAGCTCCTCAGTCTGTGGTGGAATTCATGTGCCCGGTCAATGACAGCCTTGAAGTGAAGTTTCCCAGAGAAGCAGCCAAACATCCCAATCTGCTGTGTGAATGACAATGGGGCATGCCACTTTGGTGAGAGGAAGAGGAGAACAGGCAGCTTGTTTCCTGAGAGTGTCAATTATCGGGCCTGCTATGGCTTGTATTGCTTCTTTTTTCTTCTATCATATGCTTTGCAATCCAATACTTTCCATGGGGTCATGTGCTTGGCACAGTTCCCCACAGGCTGTGTAGGAGCTTAATTTACATACACTTTTTTTTTCTTAAGTGGAGGTTGATTCATCTGGAGAGGATATTAAAGCTTGCTCACAGAATTGAAAGAATACTACAAAATGAGTGCTGACAAAGGACCAGCTCTTGAACAACGGAGTAAGCTCTTACAGCCTTCAAACTGTTTCTCACTTTGAATTGCTTTGACTGGATGCTAGCCAGCGTTGCCTCTTGTTACATTGCCTTCAAATCAGTCATCATTCTGTGTTTCGGACTAGCTTTGAATGGTCACATCCTCTGCCAGGAATGATCAATACACAGCGCCTTCTGAGTCACATGCAGCTCATTTATCAGTCAGTTCATTTTGACTCAATTTTTAAGCAAGGCAAGGCAGCTTTATTGATACATAAGGTAACTCAATGCGATTAACATAAATACAATAAAACAGAAGTGTCAAACTCATTTTTGTTGCGGGCCACATTATAATTACCGTTTCCCTTGGAGGGCCGTTATGACTGAAACTATATAACGGAGTCACGAATAACGTTTTATTCAATTGTTTAAGTAACTGTAATGAAGGGTTTGGTAACAAGAAAATGCTTACAAAATGTCACTGATTTACTGCATATGAAAATTTGAAATCATGGTCCAGATTTTAGCAAGCATCATCAAGCAAATCAATCACCGTGCATGGGTCGCACGGGAGGTTGGTTGCTTGAAAAGTAGATCTTCAGTCAAAAAAGGTTGGACACGCCTGCCTGAGAGTTTACTATCTTTTGCATATTACATTTTTTGTTTTTTTTCTCAATTGTGAGTAGACCCCAGGAAGAATCGTCTCTGCGTTGGTTAAGACTAACCCTTAATTAAACAAATAAACATACCCAAGAGCTTGAGCATCAATGCTGAAGTGGTGGTTGGCAGGCCAGATGTGTGTGTGTGTGTGTGTGTGTGTGTGTGTGTGTGTGTGTAAAACAGTTCTGTCATTGTGTGCCTTTGTACACACTCTCGCTTTCAGCCTGTGAGTGGCTGGCTTGAGCAAGACCAGCTGGCTGGCCATACCGGGCACTGTGGTATCCTTTGCCCCCGGGCCAGCGGGAGAGCCGGGCCAGTGGTGGTAAGGCCATAAATCCATGGACACAGAGCATGCGGAGGCATTCGGGAGGGTGACACATCACCTGCTGCCTGCCTACACACAACCTCCCACATTGACCTCCTCCACTGCTGTGCCTTTGCTGTTCCCATGGAAGCAAATATGTAAATCTTTTATTTAATCAGTTAAAAACTATACAATTCAATCCTTCAGGGCGAGATGTTATTTTGTGTTTACACACATTTCAAGCTACTGTCCTATGCCTTAACATAGAACTTAAATGACTGCCATTTATTTTATATTTAAGGAACAGCTGTGCAAACACTTCTCATATCTATTTGTCAAAACGTCGTAAAAAGTAAGGAATATTTTTGGGGGGGAATTTTGATATTGCAACACTGTTTTTACACGCATATAAACAGAACAAGAACTGTACAACAAGGATTCAAATAACACCTTTAAGGGGAAGTGTCAGAGGGTTATGGCTGTGCAAATGTCATTCCTCAAGCACTAAAGGTCTGCTGCCTGGCCTTCATGCACATTTTAAGGCAAACAGCCTTGCATGAAAAAACAAGGCTTTGTAATTACAGTCAAACCTCGGTTTTTGTCCATATTCCGTTCCAGAAGGCTGTTCGAAAACCAAAATTATTCGAAAACCGAAACCACGCTCTTTTTAAAATCAAAATGTTTACTGAACACATCTGCTCACAATGGAAAGCAACACGAGGAAGCGTCACTTCCTCGTCTACCCGATGAAGCGTCACTTCCTCGTGTAAGGAAGGCGAGAGGAGTCAAATGGTGCATTCAAGTGCGCTCAGTTTGTTCGAGAACCGAAATTTGCTCGTCATCCGAGGCATAAAAAACGCAAAACCAAGACGTTCGAAAACCGAGGTTTGACTGTATCCTGAAGCTGTAATTATTTTATTGCTGTTTTGAATTATTGGATTTATTCCATTTCACCCCAAGATGTCATTTTTGACACAATCCGAAAATAGACCGGATGGTAAGCGGATACCACAAAACGGAGACTCAGACAAATGACAGTACAAAAAATATGTATTTACTGAAAAACGAAGGACTGACACAGAAAGCGCTGGCGACACACAACCAGGGAAAGCCAATAAGAACAAAAACAACAAAAAAATGCTTGCAAACGGCAAGGTAATTTTGATACCCAAAAATAGAGAACATAAAATTACAGGAAACATATTAATCCAAGAATTATACAAGAAACACTTATTATCCAAGAAAACTATCAAAATAAGAGTAACTATAACCATGAACAGGGGGTCGAGAGAATTTCTCTTGCGCAATCACCAAGCAAGGTCAAGCCTGGGGAGCTCGGCAATCCTGAAATACATGGCAAGGCTTGATTGGTAACGAGAAACAGGTGCACCACTGAAGAGGCACGCCCTCCACTCCAGCTGGCGCTGATAACAAAACCAAAGACGGCGCAGAACATGGTGATTTTAAGCTGCGGCACATTCAGAAGCGCACCATGTTGCAGGCATTTTTGTAAGTTAATACCCTCACAATAATAATAACAAATAAATGTGATGAGTATGGTACAACGGATTAGCACGGCTGTATGCCACAGAACTATGTCAGAGAGTATGTTGAAGTCTTGCTTATAATTAACATGCTTTAGTCCTTGAATTATTGAGTACCCCGATCAGTACCAAGGCTTGCTGTTTGATCAGAAAATGCAAACAGAGGCTTTGAAAAAGGTAAATGTCAGCTGCCCTGCTCGTAGAATGGTATTTCAGATTGTATCCTTGACATTACTGGTCTAAGCCTGGTATTTGGAGGAGTAAACAAACGTAACACGGTGTAATTAAAGGCTTAATTAACTCAAGTGCTGAAGGGAACACAAAGCCTGAGACCAGTGACAGAAAGGTCTTACCATCAAGGTGACGGTCGCTATGTGTATATCATTATTTTGGATGAAACCTATAAAAATCTGTAGTGTATATGGTGGTAAATGTTTTTTCCAGAATGGGAGGCAAATATCAGACATGAGGCCATCACTAACTTTCTCATTTTGAATATTTTTTTTAACAGTAGACATTCTGACAAGTTGTCAAGTACTGTTTTCTAACCTGAATTGAGGCAAAATTCCCTTTAGAAACATTTCATGGCCTACCACAAAAAAAGAGAAACAATTATGGTCTCATCTCAATTTACTCACAAGTTTATTTGAATTGAACATAAAGCTGATCTGCTGGCAGGAAGCCATGACTCATTTTGTTAATATTATTGTAATAATTTGACCTTCTGCCATCCAAAGGAAGAGCGTTTAATTGTTCTTTCGATCATGATATGTTGCTGACATGGATGAACATGAATGAATAAGTCGGTGGATAATTTCACACAGCATCCCTGATGATCTCTCACGGCACCCTGGTTGGTTTAGTTGACTAAAAATTTGAGCATTTTCGTCTTATTATTGTTAGAATTGGCCATGACTATTTTATTCTAGTTTTAGGTGATGAAGACCGATGACGTTATAGTCTAGTTTTACTCAAACATAACTGACGCCAACTGATGCCATTTTAGCAGAAGTGGCAAATCCAGGTCCAGGAACTAAAAAACACCGCCATATTTTGGCTTTCGCCACAGGTGGTTCTGCTCAATCGGCAGTTAAATTAGCTAATACACCTTGCTGGTTGAGTCGAAGCACCTGCACCGAAAGCCAAAAGCTGTGGCAAGGTTTTTAATTTCTGAACTTGGATTTGCTACCTCTGCATTTTAGTGCGGTCTAGTTTTAGTCAGCCAAAACTGAAGTCATTTTAGTCTAGTTTTAGTCCAAGAAAATTGTACTTTGGTTTCTTTTCAGTAATGCAGTTCTATTTAAGCCTGTCAATATAATATAAATCTCTAAAGAGGAAAGCAACATTTTTCTTTTGCTAAACTCAGTTGTTACCTTATAGCCGACATGTCCAATTCTGGTCCTGGAGGGCCGCTGTCCTCTCTCTTTTGGATGTGTCCCTCATGCAAGACAGCTGATTGAAATGATCAACTCATCAGCAAGCTGTGAAGAAACCTGAAAATGATTCTGATCTTTACAATCAAGTGTGTTGCAGAATAGACACATCCAGATCAGCGAACCTGGAGGATTGAGTTTGGACACTCCTGCTCTATAGTCTCAGGAATTCATCCGTTTTGCAGAAGATGCTGTGATTTCACCAACCAAATCTGTTAGAAGTACACACACATATTTAAATAACACCATCACAATGCCACACGCACATACGTACACACACACACACACACACTAGAGGTAAGATTGGGCCGCCCGAGCCCGACCCCGGGTCGGGCCTAAAATTATCAATCATTGCTTCGGGTTCGGGTCGGGCTTCTCTTTCGCTGACTTTTTTTTGTTTTGTTTTGAGGCCGTGAATTGGCCACGAGAGACCGTGGCAGAAGTCGCCTCATCACAACACGTACTGTACTAAACTCTTGCAATGAAATTCAAAGAACTCTTTCCATCGAGCCGCCAGTGTTTGTCTTTGTCTCTCTGCTTCTCTCAAAGTGCCGCGCTAGATTCTTAAGGACGTACTGCTGCTGTGGTTTACGGCCCAATTTTCAACCTGTCAAAATGACGGAGGGCCTTAAATTTTCCCCGTCCACTCTTGAAAAAAAATCCGTCAATGATGGGAAATTGTCGGTTAATGTAGCCTCTTCAGAAACAGAAATATAAGAGATGTAAATGTTTATACAGTCTTGTTTAACTTAGATTTCGTTACAAAAGACAGGCTTTGTAATCAGAAATCACCCCTCCTCCTCCCGAGTCCTCACAAATAAAATATGAAATCTTGGGTTTGCTTCGGGCTCGGGCCTGCAAATCAAGTTAAGTGATCGGGCTCGGGCTGGGTCGGGCTTAAATACCCTCGGGCCCGGTCGGGTCGGGCTCGATTTTTTAGGACCGATCTTACCCCTAACACACACACACACACACACACAGGTTGGCATCAGTATACTAAAATAGGAACTAACGTTCCATTAATGTCTTGAGTTATAGGTCAGTTTCATTGTGGAATGCTTTGATATGTGATTTTGTGGCAGAATTCCCCCAATTTCAGTTTTTCCACCACACATTCCATTTGCTTCTACACATCTATGTAACGAAAGTGTGTCTAAATGTAATTTCGTCTCCAAAGACAATCCCCGGCTGACTGGCCAATGCCACCCATCTCTTTCTCTGTTTTAAATCATGCTAAGCAAGTTCCCAGCGCATTCTTCCTCCTCTTCAAATACGACCGCTAGTTGGGATTGAGGAAAAGATGTCAGGACCCAGAAAACATAATCAACACAAACATTTTGTGACATTGTGGCATTACATCAGTTTTGGTTGACGAAAATGAAGGCTTTTTATTTTTTTAACCCCTTTTAGTCTCGTTTTTATTAATCAACAATAGTATTCCATTACTGATTTAATTATCTTTATCGTCATGTGACCAGCATTTTCACTGCGTCTCATCTCACATGGTAAAGGCTAATTGACCGACACATTTTGTCCTAATTTTCATTGACAGCAGCAGAACTACAAATAAACAAACAAACAAAAACACATTGCGCACCCTCGCGCATAATACAGATGGGAAGGAAGATCAGGAAGACCCTTTGCTTCGGTCAGCAAAGTGGGAGATATAGGTGGGTAATTGCCCACAAGCTCTGAGCCATTCAGTCTCAACTCCAGATGTTCGGAGAACATTACCCTGCACACACACACACACACACACACACACACACACACACACACAAAATCTCCTACCCACACATACACACATCCACCTGACCTCACTCACAGGTTACACACACTAAGCAGGTAACACACACGAAGCAGGCCTGTCTTCAAGACACAACAACCCTGCCAGATGTCAGGGAGGGTTGATAGCCGAACACGTTTGTTGTGAAACATTGAGTGTAGGAGTGTTTGAACGACTGTGAATGTAGTGCGCAAGAGTCTGTTTAAATGTGTGTCTCCAGGTTGTATGTCTTGCACGCAAGCAGTCTTGCAGCAGCTTGTGCGCAGTTGAGCCTCACAGCAGGAGTTGAAGCAGCCGGTGCTGCTTTGTCTGATGAGGTGCTAAACGTTTGTTGTTTTTGTGACCTGTCTAATTTGTTGCCATAAACATATGCATGTCTTCATCAGTTGAGTTTTGATTAGGACAACAAATGTTTAATAATGAATAAACAACAATCTTAAACATTTGCCAAGATCAATGAATCTGCAGACTGAGTGATTTGTACAGATTAGAAAAGTCCCATCTGTTATTATTTGCATTGAGAGGTTGACAAAAGGGTCTTCCTTGGTCATTCCTAATGATCTCTCCGGGCCTAGTTTGCTCAAGTGTTCCACATGCAAAAACTGGTGCAAACTGGATTCCTAATACCAATTGATGTGGCAGGGTGCACCCAGTATTGCAAAATTGCAGAACAGTTCATTTGTACACAAATCGATGCATTGTGATTCATCAAACCTGGTGCAAATTGCATTGGCTGATTGTGTGGTACACTGCACCTGAATGGCGGGTGCAAACCATCACGCAGAGCGATACTAACCTTGTACAGGCAAAATTAGAGGTGGCTGTGAGAACAAAAGTGACATATTGTCTGTATAGAAAATGTCACATTTGTTTTTAGCAATTTTGGAGCTTCTAATGGCCAGTCACAAGAAGGAGTCATGCCATACCGCTTAAAACAGGGACCGCCAACCCAAAATGTTGAAAGAGCCACATAGGACCAAAAAAACAAATAAAAAAATAAAAGCCTTCTATAAAACTTACAATGAAGGAAACACGTGCTGTATGTATGTAGGAGACTGGACTGTCTCAGAATTGTTTATGTTATTCATTCCTTTGTTGTGTGTTCACAAACGCCCCCATAGAATTTATTTTGTAATTTCGAGTCGAACGAGAAGAGAGAAGGCACGGAGTCGGACGCAGACGTGCCTAAATGCATAAATAAAGTGTACGTTTTAAAAAACCAACACCACAGCTCTCCTTTTTCGGAGCTGCAACATGTATCTATATCTATTTGAGCTATATTAGCCTACTATCAAAATCTTTTTCCATTTTCAAACATTTTTTTTAATAAAGCTCCATGGAGCCACTAGATGTCGCTAAAGAGCCGCATGCGGCTCTGGAGCTGCGTGTTGCCGACCCCCGGCTTAGAAGAACCTCTTAACTCTGCATTTCCTTGAATTTGGGTTGTTTTAGTGCACAGCAGTGATGTCAAAATCATTTTTGTTATGGGCCACATCATAGTTACGATTCCCGGCAGCAGGCCATTATGACCATAAACCCACATACAGCGAATGATCGCCTTGTATTATCACATATACACGAAAAATTGGTGCATAACTGGTCTTGAAATCAGAAGCCACTCAACAACAAGTGTTTGTTCAAATATTTTTCAAATTACAGTATTTTAAAAGTGGCATTGGTAAAAAAAAAAAAATCTCAACAAAATAAATGTATTGATCATGAAACGTGAAGTCATTGCACACGAATTGCTTTCGCGGGCCATACACAATGATGTGACAGACTGGATTTGGCCCCCTGGTCTTGAGTTTGACACCTGTGGCGTACATCGACAATTTATGCTGGCTTCATTAGAGCGGTTTTGCAGGTGTGCTGTCCCAAGTTTTAAACACATTGTTATGCAAAATGGCCATTTATATGAAATTGGCATGCACTCAAGACGAGTTTAATCAAGCAAAACATTGCGTTATTGTGATTGGCAGCTTCTCCCAAATTATTGAAGTGATCCTATGCTAAATTCTATTGTGTCCAAGATTCCTAAAAATCCCAACCAATGAACAAATTATTAGCTCTGAAGAGTGGTTAAGTTTGATGCTTGTCCTACTTCTACATCTTCTTTACAACAACTGGACCTTCTTGTTTGGACAGTGACGAATAATGGTGTCAACAAGAGACATGAAGGATGACACTCGCATCCCCCGGACATGCTGACCTAACAACACACAACAAGCAGGCATGCACACAAACACACAATAGCACGCGGGTGCTGTTGGCCACGGCTTCCGTCCATCTGCTCTCCAGTCAGGAGGTGAACCTGCGAAGGCTTGAACCCATGAGGAATTCCTTCGTCTCACTCATGTTCATCAGCAGGTGGCGGAATGTGCGATAGCTGTGAGGAGAGCCTTAGACCCACAGACCTGAATACTGACTTTGCCTGGCTTTGACTTTGACTTATTCTGACCTACTTACTTGACTTTCCGGAATAGGTGGTATGTAGGGCTCTGCCAAGCAAGTTCCACCAACATGGTGAAGTACAATAATTCTAAATTTATATGCCCCCATGTTTAAACTATTATTGAAGTGTGAACTATTAAAAAAAACAAAACTATTTATTTATTTATTTTTTATTTGTGTGACAGGTAAACAGATGGTGTCAGACTACCGGTACTAAGAGAGGTTAACTCATGTCTATATGGCAATAGTGAATTAAAAATGTTCAACTATTGAATTCTCAAATAGATTACTCCAAGTATATTCGATATCCATGGGAAATTTTGTTTTGAATGTGGACTAAATTGGTTTTCAATCAGCACCATTGAACAGATTGTGAGGAAAATGTTGTAACTGTTTACTTTTGTGTTGTCGCTGCCTGATGTCACGGACATTTCTGTCCTAGCGTGGAGTTGTTTACCTGCTATTTGGGATGGTGTTTATTAAATATAAGCAACATGTGTCATGATTCTGTTTGTGACCAACAGGTGGCACTGTAGGGCTCCCCCTGCAGCTGCACACCTGTTGGTCGTTATGTAATTAGGAGTATAAAAAGACTCCTGCCCAACTACTCATGGCCGGGTCATTGTTTGTGTGTTTGCTGCTATCAAGTTTGTTTCTGTCATGGTTTTGTTCTAGTTTTTTTACCTTCAGTCATGATTTTTGTTGCTAGTTGGGATTCTTTTTGTTTTCAGGACTTTGTTTTGTTTAGGATTTAGTTTTCTCTCTGTTTTAATACAATTTGTCAAGTACACCCTGCCCCTCCGTCTTGCCTGCTTTTTGGGGTCCACCACCACCTCGCAACGTGACAACATGTCGCTGTAAAATGAATTTTAAACAGATTCCATTGAGCGCTAAATTGGAATTGAGCATTAAAACAAAGACCCACACAAAATCCAAATGTTCTTGTCAGTGCTTGAAGTCCTTTTGATGCTCAGGACTTTAGTAAATTACGACAAATTCTTTCATGTCTGACAGTTATTGTGATCTATTGTGAACCCTCAGCTGGATCCACTACACATTACCAGAAGAGAACAATAACCATTGATTTAGGCTCCACTAAACAGCAAGCTGCAAGAAAGCCAAACATGTGATAGTTTGGCATGTTGCTGCAATTTAGAACACAAGGGACCTAGATAAGAGCTTTGGAATAGCGTGCCTTTAAATGTGGTATAACTTGCCTGTTGTTGTTTTTGTAAATCATAAAATGAATAGGAGTAAGGCTTTTGTTTTTCACCACACTGTGCGCCGCTCACACACCAAACAATTTTGATGCAGATGGCGTGGCAATCTACAAAGCTGCTACGAACAGGGAAAATATTGTACAGTAACAGTTGAACAGGATTAAGTTGATTTGTAGTCGACAATGACTCAAGGAGTGACAAACGCCTTCAGTGATGTCATTACGAGGTAACCACAGCCGTCCAAATGCGTTTTTATGCCTAAACACTCTGGAAAATGCAGACACAGCAATTAGTGAAATGAAGACACACAGAGTCCTCTATACTCAATTGGTTTCCACCTTCATTTAATCCATCATTGACTCTCTATCGGGCATCCCCTCCGTCATAAATGATCTTCTTTGTCCTTGGTGTTCATGTCTCTTCCTTCGCTCTTCTCACTCAGCCCTCCATCCGATGACCATACAGTAGCACTCACTCTCAGCCTCTGTGAGCTGCGTCGACGCACCTCATCTCCCCACCTTGTCTCCTTCCCATTAACTTTGGAGCAGATGGCAGGGCCCTGCTCTCTCTCTGTGTGAGCTTGAATGACAGGGGTTGGTCATTCACCTCCATCGATGCCCAGTCACTTGATGCTTCACCCTATGGTATCTCCTTTCTCTCATCCTGTCCTTTAACTCTCCTCTTTTCTGGTCTCCTCCAAACCTCCTCTGCTCTCTGTTGATTTATCTGCGCCTTATTCTACTAGATTCTTTTCCCTTCGCCATATTTCTCTCTTTGTTGTGTTGTATTATGTTACTTGGAACCTTGTATAAAATGTGGACAAAAATGGAATACACTTGCAAATCAATACACTATAAACTATTGAATACACTATAAAAACAAGATACAGTGATCCGTCGCTATTTCACGGTTCGTTTATCGCGGCTTCGGTGCATCGCGGATTTTTTCAAAAATATTCTTAAAAACTTTTTTTTCCCGCAAAAAGTCCGCAAACGGTCCGCGAGAAGCAGCGAAAGTCAGCAAAACAACAGTGAGTCACATAGAGCAACATATACAGTAAATGAGGGGTGAGGTCGGGGCTGAGAAGATGTAAAGCCATGTTGATTGGCTGTGCATCTTCTTTCTGTCTTAGTGTGTGGGTTACTCTTTGATCTTTAATCAGTGTCTAAGTGTTGTTTACGATGCTGCTCGTGTGTGTGTGTGTGTGTGTGTGTGGGGGGGGGGGGGGGGGGAGAAAGAGAGAGAGAGACTTATAAGAACAAAAGCAGGTCTCTTCCATCCTTAATTGTCTAAACAACCTTAATTGACTAATCATAAACACGTCTGCTGCACGCTGTGGGATCGCTGGCCTGTGTGTGTGTGTGTGTGTGTGTGTTAGTGCGCTCTGTTCAAGCCCAAAGGCCCACGTGGGGCATTTTTTTAAATATATATGTTAATTGGTCGCTACTTCACGGATTTTCATTTATCGCGGGTGGTTTTGGTCCCCATTAACCCTGATAAACGAGGGATTACTGTAGTTAATGTTCGAACTGTTTTATTGAGAAAAAAAACCCAAAACCCAGCCTTTCAGATCCAATTCCAACATCACTCTTAAAAACAATTTAATGGTGTCTTTGAGGAACACATTTTCAACGTTGTGAATTACTGAGTGTGATTTACAGTGATTTACAGTCTGACCTCATCAGAGGTCAGACTGCTTCCAAACCGGCCGTGGTGAAGCTCCTTTTGAAGTAATTCCGACCCAGACATTTTAAATAATTACCATCCTGCATCTAACCTATGGTTTTTAAGTACAATTTTAGAAAAACTGGTTTTTAAACCCTTCAATAGTTTTTTAAATAGGAACCACATTTTTGAGAAAAATGAACTTGAGTGTCCCAAGCATCATCAGTAGGCATGACACCAGCTTCCACAGTTATGCAAATGACACACAGCAGTACATCGCCGTGTCTCATGATGAGACAATTAACTGGATTTTCGATATGAAATCAGGGATGGGAGTGAACTTCCTGCAGTCCAAACAGGACAAAACCAGGGTTTTAGTCATTGGTCCGAAAGGCAGGAGAGAAATTTTTTACCAAAACTACAAGACTTTTTGACTTTCAATTTTATTCCACAGATCAGGAACGTTACCGAAATAGGTTTTTACCATCTTGTTCTCCCCGTGCTTGCGTTAGTTTACTCAGGGTACTCCGGTTTCCTCCGACATTCCAAAAACATGCATCGCAGGCTGATTGAACACTCAAAATTGTCCCTAGGTGTGAGTGTGAGCGCGGATGGTTGTTCGTCTCTGTTTGCCCTGTAATTGGCTGGCAAACAGTTCAGGGTGTACCCCACCTCCTGCCCAAAGACAGCTGGGATCGGCTCCAGCATACCCCGTGAGACCCCTGTGAGGATAAGCGGATCAGGAAATGAAAGAAGGGATTTCTTTTTTGGTTGCCTTACATCATACTTTAAATTTATTAACATTTTATTGTTATCTATTTATTTTTGGGGGAGTAACGCTGATGTTAAGCCAGTTGCCAGGCAATCCGTTAAAATTACTCTGTTCTTTGAGACATATCCATCCATCTAATATAGTCAAATTTATTTTCTTCTCTGAACATAAGAAGCAGCGTAATGGATCCGTTTTCAATGCGCAGCAGAGAAAAATCTGTTTGAGGTCAAATCCAGGGATGATGCTCCTCATTTTGCTCTCTTCCTTTTCTTCTTCTGCCTCTCTCACAAATCTAACACTCAAACATATTGTCGCTAATCAGTCTTTTGCTCATTTTGGTCCCTCCGAGTCCCTATCTCTCTGCCTCTCTGGTCGGTGTCACTAATAATGGTAAAGTGCTCATTGTGCTCATCCATTCGTAACCTTCACAGTCCCAGGACACCGTTTGGGAACGGCACAGATGGACAATGTTGATGACTCAGCTTAAAAATGTGAAGCGATAAACATCTGGACATGGTTCCAAACTAGTTGATATGAATGCCCTTTTAAATAATGCACAGGGTGGCAAATACCGGAAAAACATAAGCAGCGGACAAGTATTCTCCTGTACTGGCTTTGACTGTACAAATGATGCTGTTGTTTGAGTTGATTTCTCTTAATGTTACTTACAAGGAACACACAGAATTACCATTGGAGAGATTCTTGAGAGAATGTTGATATATTATTGCTATTGTTTGTCTTTTCCCGGTCAACAAAATCAGCATATTCTGTTGCCAGATGTTGAATGCAACTGTTCTCAGCAAAAAAACAGAGGCCTAATAAACCTTTCACTAATGTTATTCTGTTTTTGCTGACTGCGTTCTTGGGCAGCCTTTGCGAACATATTCAACAAGAACTTTATGAGGAAGCCATATATCAGCGTTGCACTTTCCAGTTTTTCTGTTGTCTCCATAGACATAAAACTGTAATGATCACATCTTGCAACGAGACAGACAGTTATGCTAGGAACTGTTTAGTTCTTATTGCTAGTGAAACTCAGGCATTACTAGTTTTGTTGGTAGGGACTCTTATAGATAGATCTAGATCCCTTTTCTTGTGAAGGTGAATTTAACATTCGGGCTAATGTAGTTTGCAGTCACTCTATGACTTAGCTTTGCACCCTCTCGGAAATGTGTGGCCAAATTCTTTCTTGCAGGCTGTAGATCTGACTTTCCTGAACATAAGTGCACAGAACAATTTGGGTTGGGTTCTGAAAAAAGCACCAAAGGGTTTTCTTAGTGAACTTTTAAGATTTACCGTATGGAACCGCGTGATTGTTTGTTAGAATCCCAGCACTGGCCTTCCTTTGTGGAGTTTGTTGTTTGATGTTCTCCTCGTGCTTACTTAGTTTTCTACACCGTGTCCGACTTCCTCTCACACTACAAAAACATGCACGTTAGCTTCAATAAAGACTCTAAATTGCCCATATGTGTGAATGTGCTTGCCAATGGTTGTTTGTCTAGATCAGGGGTAGGCAACTCCGATTCTAGAGAGCCGCAGTCCCGCATTTTTCCATCTCTCCCTGCTGCAACACACCTGATCCAAATGATCAGGTCATCAGCAAGCCTCCGAACGATTCTGATCATTTGAATCATGTGTGTCGGAAGAGGCAACTTCGAAAACAAGCAGGACTGCGGCTCTCGAGGACCGGACTTGCCTACCCCTGGTCTAGATCAGTGGCTCTTAACCTTGTCAGAGGTACCAAACCCAACCAGTTCATATGCACATTCACCGAACCTTTCATTCGTGAAAAATAAAAAAATTTTTTTACAAATCAATACATAAAAAACAATCACATGCATTAAAAACTGAAAAAAAGTCAACACAATTAGTATAAAGTATACGTTTTTTAAATTGTGCACAAAATGAACAGGCCAGTGATGGCCAAGCGGGCGTGTCATAACTAATTGTGTGTGTGTGTGTGTGTGTGTGTGTGTGTGTGTGTGTGTGTTTGTGTGTGTGTGTGTGTGTGTCTCCCTCCATGGCAGAGGCTCTGTCGAACCCCTGAGACTGATTCACTGAACCCTTAGGGTTCGATCGAACCAAGGTTAAGAACGGCTGGTCTAGCTAATTAGTCCATTGTGTACGGCGCTGCACTACATACTCAGTATATGTAAGTGATCAATGTGTGAGACCCTGTTGCCCTTATGTCTCTAGTGCCCTTTTTTAAAACCAATATTCAATATATTTGCATGCAATTGGATAGACCTCCAGACAGCTTATTCACAGCAGATAGATAGCAGTAGAATTGCTATCTGGGCCACCTTCTGATACTGCATTGATGGGCCAATCGCCCCAAGACTGCTGAATTGAAGAACAAAGACAAAATAAGTGTCGGCGTACAGGATTAAAGTCACATAAAAATACCCTTTATTCCCTGTATTTTTGTTGTAAATGGTGTGGAAAAATAAAGTGGATCTAGAAAAGTGCAGTCCTCTAAAATGATTTTAGTATGACATGGAGTCAAAAAAATAAGGTCAGATCATACGCTCCAGTATGATCCATGAGATAGTACAGTATTTGCTCCATATGACATCATCTATACGTGCACATTTTATTTGTATTTATATTGAGATTGTGTATACATGCCATGCCGTCAATATGACTCAATCACATTTTTGTCTTACCGAATGTATCTTTTGCTAATTATCCCTGGGGGACTGTAGTATACACCGCTGAAAAAAACGATCAGTCTCAATTCACTACTGAATCTGTAGGGACATCGTACACACACACACACACACACACACACACACACACACACACACACACACACACATAGACTCCATTTTTAACTTTTTTTTCCTCCCTCCCTCACTGCCTCATTTTCTTCCGATGACAAGAACAATCCAGATGAATAACAGCAGGGGTCAGAGAAGTGCTCGCACCAAAATAAGAGAAGCGTAATAAAGAGAAAGCCTTCGTTCAAATTATATGCAGCAGTTGCACATTTACACTCCCACGCACACAGTGTGGCCAGCACACGTGGGCCCACGTGGGACGGGCACACAAAGGAATCCAATCAATCAGCAAAGTTGCCTTATCTCTTGCATATGAAAATGGAACTTCAGAAATTAGCTCATTTATTTTGCACAATTAGGGTTATTGAAGTGTGACAGTGAAAATTTAGTGCTCACTGAGGCATGCGCTTGGCAACAATAGCAGGGAGCCAATTGAGCGCGAATAGCATTTAAAGCGGTAGTATTTACTTATCAATATACCCACCGCTCGGCGGTGATCTCATTAAAAGCTCTTCCAATGTTTTTCCTTTTTAGGTTTAGGGGGATGGGGGGGGGATGAGTCCAAAGCAGCCATCCATGTCGCATATGATATTAGAACCAGTGGGAAAACTGACAAATGGAAGAAATATTCGAGCTGGGGGCTGATGTTTTGAGCCCTGCTGCGGACAAAATGTAAAAATGACAATTAGTTGTTGAAGGCTACCGTTGAAGTGACCTTAAGAGAGAAAGAGAGAGAGAGAGAGAGAGAGAGACAATCCACTACGGGGCAACAGTCATTGTATGCATGAGACTTGATTTTTAGTTTTACTGCTTTTATGCTTTCACATGTCTTTGTTATTACTTTATTAATGTTGTATATAAGTGGTGGTTGTTTTAAAGTGCTCTACAAATACAGTTGAGTTGAGTATGAGTACATCTGTTTGTGAAAACTGCTTACCTGTAAGACAATGTGTCCCAGAACACAACTTCATCAATATGCAGTACATTCATGCACTTCGTTTTCCGAAGAGCTACATTATTTTTAAATAAACTCTCTCTTCCACGCCTCACCAAAGTATGCATAATTCATCACAATCTACATAGCGTTTGATTTGAATCAGGCCATTTAGGAGGAAAAGAGGGCCGGGTGATGGAGTTCATTCAATCTCAAGTCTGAGAGCCAGAGATCTTAAGGAGACAAATAACGAGCAGTGACAGAGGCCATCTATGAAGGGATAAATATTTAAGAAGCTATTTTAATAAGTTATACTCAACATAAAAGCAGCGTTTGTTATGGCCTCCCAGTCGTCATTACATATTCAGGTACTGCCGTGTTTTGTTTTTTTGTCTGTGCCATCAGACTTCGCTTTAATATTAACACATCTGCAGATGGATATTTCATTGCATGGTTAAGTGTGTGAATCCCCTGCCACGAAGTTATTGTCACTTCTAAGATGATTAATGACTTTTGGCTTGAAATAAATTTGCATTCCTTACGTTAAAAACATGAGATCACAACAGCATCTTCCCTTTGTCTGCTTTTTCATTCAGTCCCTTGTTTGGGCGACGTCTCAGGATGGAGTCTTGGTTGAAGCTGCTGGAAAAAGTGGGCCACAAAATAAACCTTTCAGCAATATTTACATATGCAAATGCGGGAGGCTTTCTGCCGCACAAGTACCTCCTATTGAAACAGGGTGAGCAATTGTGTGTTTTTGTGAAACAATTTACATTATCGTACACGGTCAGGGTAAAGTTATTATCTGCCCTTAATTATTCATACCCTGGCCACTATTTGACAAGTGAATGTTGAATAGGTATTTTCTGTATGGATGTATCCCCGCTGCGGCCTCCCTGTGTGGAGTTTGCATGTTCTCCCCGGGCCTGCGTGGGTTTTCTCCGGGTACTCCGGTTTCCTCCCACGTTGCAAAAACATGCACCGTAGGTTTACCCTCGTGTTACAATTTCTACAATTTTTCTAGATTTTTGTCATCTTTAACTCAAAGGCAAAGCATAAATATTGTGTGATATGAAATATTCCAATTCATGTTTTGTTTATATATGTATATATACATGTTTTGCTCATAGCACAGTGCCACTTTTATTGTCCATAGAGGGCAAAAAATACGAAGAAAAAATAAGAACTATATGTGTATGTATAGCGCTGATGCCACTGACCATTTTGAGTGGTTGAAAGTAAAAAAAATGTTTTGTAAAATTTGTATGTTGCGTTATTTGAAATTATTTACATCGACGGCAGCACAGGGGTTTTAATTAATGGAACACCCAAAATTGTGCCTAGGTGTAAGTGTGAATGGTTGTTCGTGTGTGTGTGTGTGTGTGTGTGCCCTGCGATTGGCCGGCAACTGGTTCAGGGTGTCCCCGCCTACTGCCTGAAGACGGCTGGGATAGGCTGCAGCACCCCCGCGACTCTTGTGAGGATAAAACGGATCGGAAAATGAATGACTGAATGAATGTATGGATGTGCCACAAGAAAGTTCTAAGGGACTGGAGTGACAGCAGACTTGGGTTTGGAAGAATCAGTCCCAGATGTACTGTAAAATTGTAAAAAATAGTGAGTAATGCGAGTTTGATTGCTGGCTACTGTTGAAGTGCACTTGAGCAAGGCTTTGGCGCAGCATGCTTTATGTACATCTTTTTCTCTGAATCTCTTCGCGAATATGTGTGTGGGTACAGTGTGCCACACAAGTACCATACATGCGAAAGCGTGAGTTTAACTTCCTCTTGAAACTAAAACCAACACAACAATCAGTTAAAAACTTGAAAAAGAAGTACTGAAAAGTACTGTTTTCACTTTCTTACATTTTAAGTGTTCATTTACTTTTATTGAAAACTGCTGTACAGTGTGTGTGTGTGTGTGTGTGTGTGTGTGTGTGTGTGGTTTAGGGTGTACCGCGCTGGGATAGGGTCCATATATACATGCCGCATATACATATCTGATGTGTCACCAGAGCGTACTGCTGGTGGTACAGTAAAAGTAAGTAAGTTAGTAAATACCTTGGCTGGAGAAACTTATTCAACACAACACAATACAATACATCTTAATTTGTTGTGTAATTTCACACTTGTTGGGTGGGCGGACCCTCCTGAGCAATTAAAAAGTAATTTTTCCATAATAGGTCCCATATAATATTACCACTGTTTTGCAAACCAATGGTCCAAACAGATCCTGTTGCACACAGATCAGCAGCATTACACCACTCTCAATTTCAACAAGGAGTCCCTTGTGACACTGCTGTTCCGCTGAAACACACACACACACACACGCGCACACATGTACATACGCCCGTGCGTGCACTGAGGCTCGCAGCCAAAGCAGGCTTGGCATGGGGCCTAATGATGCTCGGGCATGCGTCTGCTCTCAACAACAGCAGGGTAACACCTGCCAAATTTTACTAAGGTGTAAATGTCTCTATTAGCAAGTGGCTGGTCCCCCATGTAAGTCTCATAGATCATTGGAAGCACTTTGATTGCTGTTTAGAACCTGGTAATCTTTGGGTCCAGTGGGCATGTTGACCATGTCGCTCTCTATTTCCTGTCATGTGAAAGAAGCAGCAGGAAATGGCTGCTGTAAAAGAGAAACTATACCAAATTGAAGCTCAATTGAAGCTCAATTGAAGCTAAAAAAAAACAAAAAAACAAAATCCGCAATCATAAATACCGTATTTCTCCCAATATGTCCTGAATTTATTAACATTTTTCTTGACTTTGACTCATCATGTGCCCTGTTATACTCTTGTCATCAACCCTGCTCATCTCTTCAGTCTGGCCTGAAAGGACAACACACAGCATGTGTTTTCTGTGGGATCTTTTTGGGGAAATTGCTTTATAATTTCAATACATATAAACATTTCTAGTGTGAGAGTGGATGGTTGTTCGTCTCTGTGTGCCCTGCGATTGGCTGGCAACTGGTTCAGGGTGTCCCCTGCCTACTGCCCAAAGACGGCTGGGATAGGCTGCAGCACCCCCTGCCACCTTGTGAGGATAAGCGGATCGGAAAATGGATGGATGGAGTGATAAACATTTCTGTAGTTTCTAGAAAAGCAGTATTTGTTTGATTAACTGTATTTCAGCCAATTTTAATAGCTTTCGCATTTGCTTTTTCTTATTTAGAGAGGGTGTGAAACTTTATACAGTATAGATCATTGGTTCTCAACTGTTGACACACGGGGACCCACATTTTCCTACTGTACCTGAAGTCCCAACACACTTTATAACAGACGTGATGAAAATGAGTACTGCTTAAAATTGATATGTACCATATTTTACATCCCATACGCTACATGGTGCTTTCAGAGCACCTCATTAAGAAAGTGATGATGAACATGACAACAACAAATGTAAAATGTATTCTTCACATTGAGATCTGTAACAACGAAACATTTTAATCGCTGGGACCTGAGCAACCCCTGAAAAATTATTATTGTAGTAGACTGAATATACATTGAAACCTATTTAAAAGATAAATCACATTTAATCAGTCTTATACCAGCCAATGCTGTGAGTAGTCAGCCAATTGTGATGTGCAGAGCATTCCGGCTGAACTTACACTTTGAGGAAGAGAATGTTTTTTTTTTTCTTTTCTTTAAAAAAAAAAAAAAGGGAAGCAATAAATAAACTAATCAGAATACAGTGCTTGGGACTGAATGCATGTTTAATGGTCCATCAATAAAAAAAGGTGCTATGCTTCTGGTGTTCGACATCACAGCTTCATCGCCTGGTTTCATGTTGACATATTTTGACAGATTGGCATAGAAACAAATAAAAACTAATGATTAAATATAGAACTCACCTTTGCACCATTACAATGCAGGTAGTTGTTGTCTTTATGGAGCCCTGTGCTTATTTCTTTTCAACAACATGGTCTCGTGTTGAGGTTATCTTTTTTTGTTTCAAAAGACTCCAAAGGTTTGTCTTTTGATGCCAGCTGGCACCATGTTTGAAGAGGTGGGGTGCTCCTTACAGTTGCAGGTGAACATTGTCAAACAAACGGAGAAAACCCCCACAGTAAATATCACAACTAAAATGCTGTAAGAGCCAACTGAAAATATGTTTTTAATCAGTCTCTCTATGTGGACACTGTGTTTGGAGACCACTGCTTGTTAATTTATCAAGCACCAGTAAGGCATGGGGTTAATTGGTATAGCTTGAAATCAGTGCATTAGTGTATGACAACCTTGGCATGATTCAAAAAAGGAAAAGAAGCTAAGAAAACAAAAATGAAAAAAACGTGACAGTGAAAGTTTCAATCCATTTGATATAATAATGATCATTTGCAATATTATTCGAACGCGTGGTGTACATTGTAACTGCATCTGCATCAAACTTCAAGTCCCATCTGATGGTTCACTTGAATACTTGAATCACTAATACACCTATAATGGTTGGACAGGCTGATGGATGGAGTTTGTTGTTTTGCTGTTGATCAGTTGAAATGCGTACGTTCCTGCTCTTTTATCAGTCACTTTGCTATGTCAACCATTTCAGTGAGATGTTTTATTTTCAGCGCCAAGCTATAGTACCCGGTAATCGACAAGTCAATAAAGGTAGGTATGAAGAGATTTGCTGTTTACCTCAATGACTTCAGGGCAAGACCTGGTGTGAAAAGACAGTGTAAAAGGCTGTCAGACCTCACCTTTGACAAACAGGATGCTTTTCATATGATTCAACAGCAAAAGGGATCACATAACCTGAAGTGGACCTAACGTTTCTGTTTCACGATTTTGAAACATTACATGTATGTTTGTACATCTTTACCAAAACTGTTTGCGGGAGGCACACAGTGACAAAACCTTGATGATTCGCAGGGTGTTATACTTTCATTCCAGGGTCACTTATTAGGCAATATGCTTCCTTCTTAGATTCTTCCGCCCCTTGTGAACAAACATAACTGATCCGAGGTATTAGTTGCGGTTAAACATGTACATTCCACCACATGTCTTGCTTTGACAAAATGAGCAATGGAAGCACATGCACATGCACATGCAAAGGCTTGTCATGTGCACACAAAGTCCATTGTGGCACTCTTCAATGAAGTGGGGAACGATTCACCCGTGTTGGATTGTAGAACTACGTAGCTGAGCTTTCCAGAAACATAAACTTCACAGCTGTTAAGTTGTTTCTATAAGCGGAAATGGAGCACATACGATATAATAAAATAAATATATGAAACTCTATGTCTTTCTGAAAGAGGTACTACTCTCAAACCTCGGTTTTCGTCCATAATCTGTTCCAGAAGGCTGTTCGAAAACCGAAATTGTTCGAAAACCAAAACCACGCTCTTTCTAAAATAAAAATGTTTACTGAACACGTCTGCTCACAATGGAAAGCAACATGAGGAAGCGTCACTTCCTCGTCTACCCGAGGAAGCGTCATTTGCTCGTGTAAGGAGGGCGAGAGGAGTCAAATGGTGCATTCAAGTGCGCTCAGTTTGTTCGAGAACCGAAATGTGTTCGTCATCCGAGGCATAAAAAATTCAAAATTTTGGTGGAAAACCGAATTGGACGAGAACCGAGACGTTGGAAAACCGAGGTGTGACTGGACTTACATATTGTAACCAAGAGACTTGCTGGGACGATCAGAAAAATGCTTACGCGTTCATTAATTTGCCGGCACAGAGGAAGTATTTCCTTATTCAAAATTCAAGATACTCCCACGAAGAATCCTGGCCGCAATAAATCATTCAGCATGGCCAACCACCCTCGCTAATACCGCCAAATCAGCAGAGCGGAGCAAAGTTTTATATGACCATCAATAATTAAGACACACTAACCTTATTACTACATTCTTGTGAGCTGTACTGTAACTGGAGGAGAGATAGATAGATAGATAGATAGATAGATGGATAGATGGATTGCGCTGTCACTAATTGCAGAGTCAAACTAAGTGGGGGCTGGATGGAATTTGACAGGTGCGTTATGAGGTGATTATTTATGGAGACTTTTTAATTAAAAGAAAAACTGCTTATTAGGAACCCTCAGGTCCCTCATTAATAGCTTTCGCGCGAAGAGTCAGTGAGTTGTTGAAGGTTAGTTGGGAGCACTAATGAGATGTGCTGTGTGGTAGAGTAAATGTCATCAATTCCATCTAGATACATCTATATGAGTTCTAAGAGCGTAAGTCACGCAGGATTTTTAACCAAATAGTGGATATAAATATAAATACTGTAAATTGTATGATGTTCTTGATACTATATGTTGACACAAAACACAAACACTAATAATTTGGCTGCTCATTTTTAAAACAGATAATCCTTCCTATACACTCATAGTAGTCAAACCTCTTTATTTCATTCCATTGTACAAAAAGGGTCCTATTTCGGTGCCGAGCGCACGTCTAACGCAAAGATCAGTCTAGCTATGTGCATGGGTCGTGTTTTTTTCCTTTTGGTGTTTTCATAGACGCACATAGTTAGAAACATGCATTTCTACCATTCTGAGCATGGCCAAAACCAACTAGCCTTCCCGCCCATTGGAAGCGCCTCCTCTCCTTCCCTTTAAATTCAGCACAGGAGAGGTGCATGGTCTACATGGCTGGAATATATGCAGGAGATTGATACACGCAAAGTACATTAATAAGGGAACAGTAAGATCTCCTCTTGCAGATACGGTAGCTCTACTTTTGAAATTAATTGGTTCTGGAAGGAATGTCTTGACTAGAAAAATGTGTAAGTAGAGACGTGTTTTCCATGTAAATGCCATAATTCGTTCCAAGCCCCCCTGCCCCCCCAAAAAGAAAATTCAGACATAAATCTTTCCTAAAGCATAAAAATGCATCAAAATACTGTATGTAACAAATACAAGTTACAATTAGATGATTGCACAATAAATGAGAATCTAAAAAAAAAAACAAAGAATACAAATGATGGTCATTTAACTTTTAACTGCATCCTCATCTTATTTTGCCCTCTTTAGTCCATGTTCTCTCTCAGAAGTGGTTTTCGCCTGGCATTTTGTAAAGAACGGATCCAAGGACGTTTGCTTTTGTCGGCTTTGAACAATCCTTCAAAAATGCCCAAGGCAAACGTCAGCATAGTGAGCGATGCCCGCAGAACACTTCTTCTGGGTGATTCACATTTACATAAAACTATCGGAACACCTCATGGCCTGGGGAGATAATGACAAGGACGCTGCATACATGCAGATCTATCTGTCGATCTATCTACACGCATAAACACATGCGGTAGAAGTCCCTCTTAGCCAATGGGATGCCAGGATGATGCTCGCCAATAGCAGAGCAGCTATAAGTATGTTGCGTTCAGGAAACTCAGAACTGCGACTAGCAGGCCATACTGTATTTTTACCTTTCGTGTCTTGAAATTTCTTTTGTAACAAGAGGCAATATTTTCCTGTTGAGACGTTTCTTAAGTTGAGGTACCACTGTATGTAAAATTGACCAGGGCGATCACAGACCGCGGCTTTGAAGTGAGCAGTTGGAGACCGCTTTCCGACCTGATCATTTGTGTCATTGTGTGCTAGCCCACCACTTCTTCAACATGGTTGTACCACGGCCCAGGGGGTGATTTTAAAAACATAACAAAGATGATGAAAATAATAATAATGCCTTCGATTATTTGATTTCTTCAATGACTCTGAGAGTTCGATGAATCCTGTTATCCTATTTATGAATGAAATACAATGACCTCCATCAGACATCTGCAGAGCTCAGAATCTGTCCGCTTGCACCTCGGTCGAATTCACCAAAATCACATTCCACCACCATTGCCACGAATTAGACTTGCTTTTAGCTCGTTTAATGTTCACTCTACATTCAGCCACCGCATTGTCAGGTGCACCGTGGCTCTTTAAAGAATATGCCCTGGGTCCGCTGGAATGCCCAGCTTGACGCTGCACGGTCTATGAATTTGCAAAACACGCTCAACGAGGCTCACACCGACACAAAAATCAAGCTGCGCCAGTTTTTATCCCGAGTGCACGTGCACCGGCTATGAAAAGACTGTTATGTTTTTGTTTAGATTACATTTGGTTTTGTTCCCTCATGAGGCCTTTTTGTCTCTACCTGTTCTCGTCATCCGTGTCCCTTGTGTTGAACCAATTCAGCTCCCTCAACCCTTTGTGTCTTGTCCAGGTGTTTCTCGTGATCTCGTCACTTTGCTTGTATTTACCGGTAGTTCCCTGGGTTCTGGCAGACTATGTTGGGTCCATGTGAGTGTCTGTGTGCTCTTGTGATGGTTTGTTTCTGTCATAGGTTTTTGTTACTTTGGTTCCTTGTGGTATTCGGGACTTTGTTTGAGTACTTCAGTTAGTTTTTGCCAGTGTCCTCCTGCTTTTTGGGGTCCTCCAACTACCACCATGCAAAACGTAACAGAGACATGCCCCACACTTTTGATAAGGGAAAGGTAATGAAACAATATTTTCATTTTTTAACATTCATTCACAAGTCCTTTTGAAGCACTAGTGATTTGAAAGGGACATTTGGTTTAAAAAGCAGAATTGCGCTGAAAAACAGGGAAAAGCTCCAAACTATATTAATTGAATCATCATCAACATCGACATTACCATCATCATCATCATCATCGTCAGCGTTATTGTGAAGACAAACACCACTGGGTGTGAATCACAATATATTTTGGAGAAAATATTACACTTTGAAAATTGACAAACCAATCAAGTATGAAAGCATGCATTGCCTTGCAGTAATTAACATTGTTTTCCGCAGTCCCGGCAGAGAAACTCCACACTGTGTACACCCACCTTGTGCGCGTATAAGTACCATCATGAATTAACCAGCAGCTGCCTTCTGGAACTCAAGGGTGCTTTGTGTGCTGTGTCCCACACTTTTACATAATGCAATTACATGTGAATCCAGAAAGTGTTGTGCGGTGTTTCGACAATATCTAGAAAACGCTCATAAAAATGAACACGCACTCACACACGCAGATGCACACACACACACACGCACACACAAGCATGCACACAGAGTCACACACAGACACACACACGCACACACACTCGTGTCAACCTACTGGAACTCTCATATTGTCTCAGTCCAACAATGCAGCAGCTGGCACAAACAGAGAGCTATTTAACAGCCACCAATTGAGGCTATCCCACCAGGTGCTACTGTGTGCCTTTCCCATCCAAATTTCATGCATCAGCAGAATTTCCTTTTGCCTTTATTTTCATAGCTCAAAACCAGTGGGGGTGGGGGCTAGCGGTTGCTAGCATAAATGCTGATATTTATGCATTGCTCCGGAAATGGGCCAGTGAAAAATGGGTGACATTAGTGTGCTGGTTGTGTCTTACATCTCATACCTGTATGGCACATTCATGTTGTGTTTATTTCCACATGATGTGTATATGTATGGCTTTTGCAAGCACACCCACAGACCTGGATACAAATGAGCGTACAATATACATCTGCCCAAGTGTGTGTTCCCCAGCATGTATCTGTGGCTGTGTGGGTTGTCAACACCAGAAATAACACACTTCCATGGGACCTTTTAAATTGACGCCATCTGTCTTTAGCAGGGATGGCTTTTGGAAAAGGAATGCTTTTCCCAATGCTACACAAATGGTACCAGCATCATTACATTGGAAGGAGACATAAGAAACACTGCAAAACAAATTTGGGAGAGGTACATTGGTGATTGGAGACTATTTTGAAGGCAGTAACGTTGTCCCATAAGCAGAGAGTGATGCAGTACATTTTGCCTCAAGTGGTCATCGAGTATAAAATACAGACAGTGCTGATATTACAAATCGAAGAATACATTCCAACTACTGCGGTATTGAAAAGCATGTTTTGTTCTGTATGGACATTGTCTGTGAGGTCTGGACCTCACAACCTTGACTCGCAAGTACGGTATGGCCTATAAGGGGCAAAAGTTGTTCTTTTCGTATCTTCAAAGTCGTGTTATATAGCAGTCTCCCGTTTCATCATACAGATCTTTGCATGTGATTTGGAGTCACTGATTGTTGGTGCAGCCACATTTGCTTAAAGCAAACCAGGATCATCGTGCTCTTGTCCTTAGGCAGCTCAGGATTTTCCATTGGTTCCATGGTGCGCCTAAGCCAGGAGAGAGTTCCTCAGCAGGTGGTGTCTGCATGCCAACTAGTGGGGGTTGCTTTTGGACATTTCCAATCAGAGCTGGAGTCTGATTTCTTCCCAGGATGTTGTTAGGTCTTGGGCATGGTTTAAAAAAAAAACTCTTTCGTCACTTCAGTGATTGTGACCTGAGAATGCGTCCATTAAAATTGTGGCATTTAACTGTTGAGGCCTTTGTCTTCTCAACTTGGCTCTTTGGGAGGGGCAATACCACCAAGGTGATGTAAAATGTTTGTGTTAGTGGGTTTCAGGCATCCAGTGATCAGGCAGCAGGTGTTGTTCAGTGCTGGGTCTAATTTCTTCACGTGAGCCGATCTCTCCCAGACAGGCCGGACATATTCTGCTGATAAATAGCACGGGGCTAGAAAATTTGTTCTTTGGATGGATGCGATGGCTCCCCATTTTTAGTTTGTCAATTTCCATAGGATGTTTTTGGGGGTCTCAACTTTGGATTTGGCATTGCCGATGTGGTTCTTGTAGAAGAGTGAGTGATCCAGGGAGACAGAGAGATAGATTGGGTTGAGGCAGTGCTCAAGTCTTTTCCAGACAATGTGATGTGCAGAGGTTGGTTGGCCTGACGGTTCCTGAGGTGAAACGAGCAGACTTTGGTTTTTGTGTTGGGATGCAGTTCGTTTTGCTGATAGTAAGGAGCTCGTCTAGGGCTGTGGTGAGGTTGACTCCCACTGCATTCAAACATACTCTCTTGGGATGTTATACCGAGGTCATTGGCATAAAAGAAACTGTCTTTTGGCTGGTTGTTGGTGTAAATCAGGCATGTCCAGCTCCGGGCCTGGAGGGCCACTGTCCTGCCTGTTTTCCATCTCTCCCGGCTGCAACACACCTGATTCAGATGAGCAGCTCCTCAGCCAGCTCTGAAGCATCATTAGAACGATCCTGATGATTTGAATCAAGTGCGTTGCTCCTTGGAGAGCTGGAAAACAGGCAGGACAGCGGCCATTGAGGACCGACTTTGGACACCCCTGGTGTAAATGTTATACGGAAGTGGGGCCAGGACACTGCTTTGAGGTAAGCCATTTCATTGTACTTGCCAACGGCTGTGCTTGTTGCTTTATACAACAAAGAAGCGCCTATCTTTCAGAAGGGCTCCAATGGGTCTGCAAGTTCCAAGTTCATTTGTCAACTCTAACATCTTTTTACAGAGAAGGCGATGGTTCACAAAAGTTGCTGTAGCAAAGTGATTCATTGTAAAATGTTGCAATAGCAATTTATATTATCGACTACCCAATTAGTCTATTTTCTTGGCTCAGGTTTCAGTAACTGACCTGGGGAATCACCAACATGAGCTTTGCGGACACCAGGTAGCTCCAAAGAACATTAGTCACGCATGATTAGCCTCTCACATTGTTCACCACTCAATTCAGGGGCAACACACCATACAGAAGAACTTATTGGACGGTGCTCACTCACTCGATTCAGAAAGTGCCTACCGCTAAATACAATTTGTATTAAGCATATAGCATGCATATAGAAAATGGCTTGTAGCGTTTAGTATACAGTACACTTTATTGTTAATATTTACCCAGCTGTTCACACAATACACAGACATATATATACCTGTAGCTGCTCATAATAAGAACTTTCCATTCATTACGATAGCAAACCTTTCCTTTGCTGTGTTTTCATTAGGGACAGACCATGGAACGTCGTCTTTTTTGTGTGTTTGCGTGTGTGTGTATGTGTTCACTACTTTCCAATGTTTATGTGCATATGCGGCTGATCAATATCCGGCATTCGTCAGGTACATGCCCGAGTGCAAATTCGTTCGGCCTGTCTATTGTCCTGTCTGTCATTTTAGTCTTCAAGTCTGACAGCTGTCAGGTTGACTGTTGCTCTGTGTTTGAAACCTCTTTGCCTTCCCTGTCAGGCACATTGAGGCAGACGTAGACGAGATGTGATGGCCGCACTGTCCATTAGCCCCCAGGTTGTTCACGCTTTAACTGAGCTTGACTGTGGATGAGCCTCTAAACTGCCTGCTACAATAAGGGACACGTCCAAGAGAATGGGTTTGACCCTGTGGGTCATCTCACAGATTAATGGCGTCCGAGGTGGCGTTTGGCAGACACCAAGGCCTATTCACACCTCAATAACGGACCGACCGCCGCACACACATAAACATATGTGTTCATAGGATTCAATGACAGCAACATATATGGTAGCGAGTATATGTGGGCTCAGGATGTGAAAAGGCAGGTCTGTACATGAGTGTAATGATTTGCTCGAATCTCACTCAGGTGCATGTGTGTTTGAGGCGTGCATATCTGTGTGTGTGTGTGTGCCATCTCCAGAGTATACACACCTCATACACAGACCTTGAGAAGACACCCTTGGGTTTTCTCCTGACTTTAAGCCTCTCTAATCCCTGAAAAAGATTTGCAACAGTTTGACGTAATCCTTTCACATTTCTGCTTTCCCAATCCCAAATGCTTCCTCGGCTGCGGCTTTGCAACAATTCACATGTGATAGCTGGATCTAATTAGGGATGTTCACTAACAATAACATGTTTCTTTTAACAGAGAGTGCGACAAACAGATTTATGAATAATGTGTTTATATAAACGCTGAGTGCAGATATTGTTCAGTACCAAAGAATCAAAGTCTGGGCAAAAACATAGTTGTTATTTATTACCCCCACAACAATTCAAAATATGCAAGCAATGACTGGAGTGTTAGATCAAGGGCAATATGTTTAAGCCTGATGCTACATAACCCCACTTTGATTGAAATCCCTTCAGTTGTTTTGGATTATTTAACACTAATCATCTACCTGTTTAACAATATAATCATCTAACAATCAAGTAATATGATTTTTATTTTTTACAAAAAAATCAGCTGATTCATTTGGAGATACCACTTTTGGTAGAGCAAGAGTGTTTAGTCTTTCAAGGTGACACAAACGATGAATTCACATGTTTAAAAAAGACGTGGCAATTTGATGTGCAGGTTTGCGACCATCTTGCATGACATTCCAATTAAAACATGGCACAGGACACCCTGAAAACTGCACTGGGAGAGTACAACATCAATTGTCCCAGAGCGGTGAAATGACCCAGACGCAAACACGGCAATGCAGAAATGAAGGGAGTATTGGCATAGGTGACAGTCTTATGACTAGCCCCAAGGCTTAGCTCATTCAGAAGCTCCAAAATTGCATTGCAGAGTAGACATCACTCTAATGTTTGTTGGCATTTCAAAAATGTTAAGTTCTCCTCTGCCGCCTCTCATTTTGCCTGTGCAACGCTGTCACCGCTTTGTGTGCTGGTTTGTACCTGCCCTTCAGACATGCTATTCATATATGCAAAATTAGGCACCACAAAGCATCTTTGGTTTGATAAATCACGTTTTATGTGACAAATGAATCCAAACATACGCCTCACGTAACATGCAAAATGAATTATGCAGCAGTTTTGCACACTTGGTCGATGCAATCCCGATTGTGTCCAGTTATGAGTTTCCATATCTGTTTGTGTGTGTTCTGTGTCTTGTGCAACACAAAAATATATGGCAGTGTGCAAAGTGAATTTTTCTTAAGGGATTATAATCAGTATAATAAACCAAAAAAAAATAAATTCAACTAAAACGTTGACATTGCATATGTCGAAATTCATGTAACTTAATAGCCACTTTTTGCTCCAGCACTCATGTGTCTTGTATGAGAACACCTTTGAGTGATCCCATTTCTGTGTTTATGCTCCAATAAATGTGTCACACCTTCCTTGAGAGAATACACTTCCTGGTAATACCGTCACCATCTGTTACAGGATTGTGTCAAATCTGTTGTCACATCAGGCGTCGGGTTGTTGCAGAGATGTCACTGTTGGATTGGAAGTTAAATTATGGATTAAAACGCAGAATACTGTGAGAATGTGCAACTAGAATTAAGAATTTTTAATATCTCGATCTTTGGTGGGAGCATTGCGCACCTCCTCATCGGGCGGTGAAGGTGACGGCTGATCTCACAGTTCCAGAATGTGTGTTATTTACACTTCCTGTCTTTCAGCAACACTTTCCATCACGGCACTGTCACAGCACATAACATGTCATCATCACAGATCGTTTTTTTTTTTTTTTTAATTTTTTTTCACCACTCCTGAAAAAGGGTGTTTTGACAACTTTCCTGTTTGTCTACAGTCCACTTTTCTTTTTTTTTTTTTAAATCTGTGTTGCTTCGCAGCCATACAAGTAGACCATCTGAGCGAGAACACTAGCTAGCGATTGATTGATGATGATCGTGTTTTCAGCATTCACATCTTACGCTTGTGTTTTGGACGGACTTCCAAACGCTAAAAGACTGATTGTAATTATTTCGGCTCACTTTGGCATTGCAAAAGGGAGACAAGAACCATGGTAAACCATCTATCCATCCATTTGCAACACCGCTTTTCCTGTAGAGCAAGGGTGTCAAACTCATTTTTGTCGTCGACCATATTTTACTTCCCGTTTCCCTTGGAGGACCGTTATTTCTGAACCCATACGAAAAAGTCGAGAATAACAGTTGACTCCTCTTTTGTTTAAGTTACTGTCATTATGTGGTTGGTTACAAGAAAATGCTTACAATATCCTTCTTATTTATTACAGATGAAAATTTTAAAATTTGGGACAGATTTTAGCTGTAATCATGGAAGTTGACATGTTTGATTTGCTTTTGCGGGCCACATAAAATGAGGTGGCGGGCCGGATCTGGCCCCTGGGCCTTGAGCTTAACGCCTGTGCTGTAGAGCGTTCGCAGGGAGTTGCTAGAGCCTATCCCACCTGACTTTGGGCGGGAAGGCAGGCTACACCCAGAACTGATCGCGGGGCACATATAGAGACAGATGACCATTCACACCTATACCTTGTAAACCTCAAGGTTAAAATGGCCCATTACAGAACTGGTAGATCCAAGGAACACTTACAGACTTGCTCTGGGTGCTGACAACCCCTAATTAACGGAAAGGAGGGAAGAAGGCGTCCTTAATTTATTCTTCAGACTAAAAGAGGAATTTAGCATGCACAAGACAAAGCCTTCTTTTCTGGAATGAAATTGGCAGCCAGTCAGCGAATTTATCAGATGATACGGTCCAAGACAGGGTATTTCACTACCATCTAAAAAAAAAAAGATTGAGTGTCAATTTTACTTGTATGATGTTCTGTCTTGCAACCAAGTATAAAATAAGATGCAGGGAATATTTTAGAAATAGAGAAACCGTATCCTTGACAACCTTTGAGGAGGGGGGAAATAGTGTTTCACAGTGTCGTATGTTGAGCTCTATGGTCGTTTGACTTGACAGGTTAGCTTAGTTGAGGTGACGCTACAAATAGAAACTACCTAGACACAACTGACAACCTCTGCCCAATAAAAACCGAGGCAGCAGAGTCTAGCTGGTCCTATTTGGTTATGTGGTTATTATGAGCCATGTAAATGAATTTTGCTTCAATGAAAAGTGGGATTGGATTGATTGTACCACTTGTAGAAAAGAAGCCCATATTTATCACAATAAAACGGCAGCTCTTCTCTTGAAGTTATTACCATTGCCGAGTACGGCCTTGTGTAATGACGTCTGCTATTTTATGGAAGCCGCAGCATCCTCATCTGTCTGTCTGCACGTATGGCCCATGCATCCTTGTTAATGATCTATTTCATGGCACATTAATTTAAATTATTTTAGGGAATGCAACATTAGCACACTGAGCAACTCATACGTCTTTCTCAGAGTGCAACGTTTGGACATTTCCTTTTTTTTTTTAATTCCCTTCATTAGTGATCTTCTGTCTATGTTAAGGTTGAAATGGCTCGCAACATTGACATTATATACATTTGTTGTACAATAAGCTTTATTATGACTTCCTGGAACTGCATGTTTTGTTTGTGTTATAGCCCAAAGGGGGATTAGCTTGTGTTCAAACTGCATTGGAGAAATGGAAAGAATTTGCCATTGACATGCTTTTTTTTAAAGATACAAAGTATCCACTCAAACCTATCACCATTTTGTCCGTGGTCTTGATTGATTGTGATTTCATATTTATTTACAATGTAAACGTTTCTCCTGAAATCGTACTCCCTTTTCAGTCTTACTAGCACATTGTATTATTGCTTATATTTTAATAGTCCTTGTTGTTACGTCTTTGTTTCCAAACCATTATTTTCACTTAGATTATAATTACGTAGCATAGAATACTTTGGATTGAGGGGTGGGGGGCTATTAGAAACCAATAAAATGACTTTAAATTGTGTTACAGATATTTTGAGCTTTTTAAATGATGTGTAGTGTTTGACATTCCGGTACAATTGTACGACTGGATATTCGGAATAAAACAACAAAGGCTCAGAGGAGAAAATTAGAGGAGTGAGGAGCCTATTCCGAAGCAAAAAATCGGGCTTCATAACCACATACATGAGGATCATGGGGGGATTATCGGATGCAATTAAAAGGGTTATTAAAGGTTTGCTGTCATTTGTGAAAGAACGTTCCTAATAAAAATCAGTGCGACGGTCCTGGTCCGAGGCACTTCTAGTGCATGCAAATGATTTTGCGTAATTAAAGCAAGGACATGCTCAAGCAGTGGTAGTTTATTTAAGGTTTCACATCAACACAATCATAATAAAGTCATTTGGAAACAGGACAGCCGGATACTGCTAACAAATGCAATATACAAGGATTTATGCATCTTGCCTGTACCTTTATTAAACAATAATAATTACTGAAGGTTGATAAGACTCTGGATTAAAAACAGCATAATGCAGCAAAGGAGGTGTTGTTTATATCGAGGGTGTATATATATATATATATATATATATATATATATATATATATATACAGTATATACAGTGATCCCTCGTTCTAATGCGGTTCACTTTCCGCGGCTTCCCTGTTTCACGGATTTTTTTTGTGCAGTTTTTTAAATGCTTTTAACCCTTTAAATCAGAACGCGGCAGCGGCGCCGTATGTCGACAGTACAGTATTCCCAAAAACTATTGCAGTTATATCTTGAAAATGTTTGGGTTTTTTTTGTAATTGGGCCTTAAAACAGGTTTTGGTGTTTGATTTCATTGTATATAGAGTTAAGTATTGTATAATAACTGTAAAAAAAAAATAACGTTCACTACTTCACGGATTTCACTTATCACTGGTTATTTTTGGAATGTAACCCCCGCAATAAACGAGGGATTACTGTATATATATGAAATCAAGAGAAGTGAGAACTCGACTTTGCATTGACAGCTTGCCGAATCCCACTGTGGATGGAAAGAGATGGAAATGAAAAGTTGTGCAGGTGTTGAATTTGGAGAGGTGTTGTTCTGCGTCCCAAGCACTGACCTCGGGCAAGGCATTGAACCTTCACAAACTCAGCTCATGGGTGCAGGACCTCCGCAGATAAAGAATAATAAATCAATTCATTTATCATGCTGTTCTTTTGTCTTTCTACTTCAGAGAAATGCAAAGTAATATGAAAATATAAAGCGAAAATATTTACATTTGGTGATGGTGTACTGTGTTACTAAAATATGTGATGGTATTTCCAGAACCATTGCTGTCATGCAGTGTATTTTGGCAGGGCACAAAGAAATTCCTCCAGTGGCAGAGACGTAATCCTGATCAGATGGTGTCTGGAATGGATACAAGCAGAGAGTGGATTGGAATTACCGAATCATCGAGGAATACGATTTGGCAGCAGTTCACACACTGAGCATGGATGAGACTAATTTACTAAACATACCCTCCAGTCTCATAATTACATGTAATTTCACTGGCATAATTAACTAATTTAATTACTACTCCTCAAGAGCATCAATTATTGATATTACAGAGCATTCAGATGGCAGGCATTTCTCTCCACGTGGCTCTCATTTGGAGGGTGGCGCACACATGCTGACTCTCCAAGAGTCTTGGCCACATTCCTGCTTGTGCACTCAGCGAGAGCGTGAGAGAGTTACAGGGAGACAGACGGTGTGTGTGTGTGTGTGTGCGTGTGTGTGCGTGTGTGTGTGTATGAGCGTTCAAAAGACAGAGAGCATGCCTGTTTTGAGGTGTTGAACACTCAATCTTGGACCGAAAAGCAGGCAACAAAAATATGACCAGATTAACAGAGTTTATTTCATTCAGGAAGCGCGTGAGAAACAAACACAGCAATTGAGAAATAATCGGGCGTTTTGCTTTTGCTGGGCCTAAAAACTCATCTGATTGTTACTGTCAGCAGGTGCGGTGCAGCAGGCCCAGCCCACCGGTGCTCAACAAGGAGACTGGGGAGGCAAATAAATACGGTACAAAGCGCAGGCAGAGAAACAGGAACATGAAAATGGCATCACAGTAGAGCAGCGTTGTTACGAACAGTGTAATTAAGAATTTTGCACAGGACTCACACGGATTGCAGACATGGAAGAATGTTTCCTTTTTGCCCTCAGATGTCTGGAATTCACATCAACGGGTTATCATTGGGACTTCTGTTTGTGCATCATAGAACATTTTTCTTTTTTAAAACGTGACATACTCATTTGGCCCTATATTGAGTTGCCCTTTATTTATCTGCATACTTGCAAAATAATGTTCTTCATTATGACTGTTATGATGTTCCTAGTTGAAGGTTGACGGTGTAGTGCATTCTAAGTCCAAAGAAATAAGTGTGTATTTGGTCAGTTGCACATTTTAGTCCCAACTTTCTTGATCATGTTTTTCAACATTTTTGGTTGTCAGGATTTTCAAGAGTTTCATCTTCCTTTCTGTCACTCCACTATAAAAATAGATTTTGGAGAGTGGTAAATATTACAGCTGGAAACTTTTTTTCTGATTATTTTAGGCAGTCAATGAATTATAAAATAAAGGGTAACTTTAAAAATATATACTCTGCATGACCTACTTACTTACTGGAATTTCTATTTGATGTTGAAATGCTATAACTGTCCCTGATGTTCTTTTTCCAGATATTCCGTCATCTTAAACTTATATTAGCATATATTACCCTTCTCATTAAATGTCATTTGATAAGTGGTTGCACCAAAATCCCCCCCAAAAAAACAAAAAAAAGCTGAGGCTCACAGGAAGAGAACTCATTGGTTCACACTTGAAGTGAGTCTCTAAAAATATAGTGTGACATCAAGAGTGGCGTTCCTGTGTGTGTGTGTGTGTGTGTGTGTGTGTGTGTGCGTGCTTGCGTGCGTGTGTGTATGTGTGTGTGTTGCTTTTGACATCAAGTGCTACATAATAAGACATGAACCTTTAAATGCCATTTGGACAGTATAATGTGTTCACAATGTGATTGTGAGTTATCATATTTTGTACGCATGGCAATATGGTACACAGACAAGTGTGTTTGTTGTGACGTGTGTTTGTGAACTCACACGACGGGAAAGTATGTGTGTGTGTGTGTGCCCTGAACATCTCCTCTGTGCTCCTCTCTAATTATATTCATAACAGCAATCTGAATGTGCAGGGCCCATGATGAATGTGCCACCCAAGTGTGACTTGCTCCTAATAGGATTCTGGGATACACAGGCAATTGACAAGAGGGGCCCCGTGTGGCACACAACACCCCACGCCTTGATGTCTCACACACGCACGCAGACATACACCACGGACGTGTGCTACGCTAGTGAAATGCGACAACTGCACATATTACCGAAGGTTCACGTAATTAAGTCAGTTATTTGTATCTTCTCACTTACTCTGTTCCTCTGTTGCTTTAACTTACCTATCAATTTGTACTCAGCTTCAGCTTCAACAACGGCTTTTCCCCTCAAATGCACAAATACTGTACCGTGTATATGTAAAATGGTGATAGGTCTGTAGGATTATTATTATTATTGTTTTACATTTAAAGGTGCTAATTCTCGTCGCAAATTTGTGAAATCATGTGATAGTGCATGACAGTGTGCAATTAATATTCCATAATATCACAATATGTGTGTAGCTGTATATGGTTGTGGAACAGAAGAGAGTAAAAAGAACAAAAGCAAAAACGACAGATAAAACAACTGGAACAACATCCGCCGGAACAGGTGCGTCTTCTGTATACTGTAGTTCAAATTCAGGTTGTGTAGTAGGTAGGGGGACACCAGTGGTGGGTGCAAATTCACATACTATATGTACGATATGTGGAAGTCATGAATAATAATCAATCAAATAAAAATACAAAATAAAATACTAATAATAAGTACTTCACAATGAAAATACTTTTGTACAGCAATCTCCGGTGAATTACATCATTTACAGAATGCAGAGTGTGAGTTAGCCATTGGACTGCATTGTTGATTGTCCCGCTAACTGCTCTTTGCCATTGTTACTGAGTTATTGTCTTGGCCCTGTGTGGCGAAGTACTGTTCATATTCAGCCAAACAGTTATTTGAGTGGCCAAAAGAAAAGAAGAGGGCACGTAAATGGACCAGAAAATTACAACGATACAGTTTTTGTTCTCGCAACGTGGATGAATTACACGCCGGTGTCACCTGGCAGTCTTGTTACAAGCACTTCGAAGACCTCTGTTTTCTCAACCGGATTTGCAAAAAGGAAAAAAAAAAAAGGTAAGTGTGATCATCACGTAATTATTCGAGGTATTATACATGTACATGAATGTAAGCCTGTATGAAAATATTTCAAACTATATGAGTGGATGGATGGAATCATCTTTAATTGTTGGCAAATAACAAAATTCAAACTGCAAATGTCCAAATATAAACAAGCAAGACTTGTTACGTAGTTCAAGTCCAGTCTCATGAATACCAAGTCAGCCAAGTCATATCGTTCCATCTTTTAGCTGTAAGCAAGTGCCATGTCTTAAATCAGAATCAGAATCATCTATATTGGCCATGTAGAACACACAAGGAATTTGTCTCCGGTAGTACAGGCTGCACTAGTATCATCATAAACAAGGACATGACAAATAAGTATGTAATGTAAGTGTACTGTTGTGCGGTCGTACCACCCAATGACAGCTGTGAGACAATGTGCAAGTATCAGCAGAGCTAAAGTGATCAGTGTTAGAATACAATACTATAACAGTTGTGCAGTTGGTGCAGAAAATCATTGCACCATTTTAAAGTGACCAGTAGCAGTATTTTTAAGTACAAGTGTGCAATTGTGCAGATGTCCTTGAGCGCTTTGAAGTGTCTGGTGCTGTGGAATATAGATCGGTCAGTGACAGCGGTTCAAGTGAGTACAGAGCTGGAGCTACAGTGATTATAGCGGTAATGCTGTTCCACAGGGTTGTGCAAAATTGCAAAGAGGCACTATACAGGTAGATTTGGGTTACTGTTTAGGGAGTTAATGGCAAGAGGGAAGAAGCTGTTTAAGTGTCTGCTGGATTTGGTGCGCATGGAGCGGTTGCGCTTGCCTGAGGGGAGTAGCTGGAAAATGTGGTGAGCAGGGTGCGGGGGGTCCAGTAGGATTTTCCGTGCCTTTGTCTTGGTTCTTGCGGTGTCCAAGTCCTCAAGAGTGGGTAGGGCGGTTAAAATGTCGGACTTAAGTCTGACTCAAGTCAAATCATGTGATTCGAGTACTATTCAAATACTATTCATCCCACTATTCATCCCACAGGAAATTCTGTTGGTTAAACAATTAAACATGAGGGGCGCTGTGGAGAGATTTATGACCAGTCGAATGTGGTGTTTGAAGAGAGGTACAGTATTGTCATCCGTGCCCGTTTACTTCAGTTATCGTGCCCTATATCTGTTTGGTGTATTTGATCTGCACATTAGCATCCAAGTTAGAAGGACACCAAATCAACCAGTAGGTTTTGACTCTAGGCGGTCGCCGTCGCCACCAATCTCGCTGCCCACTCGTCCACAATTCCCAACTATTTCCTCAATCGTCATTCTCATTTCTGCCTTAGTTTTACTTCTTGATAAATCTTGATACATTTCCTGTACAAATCAAACACCATCTAATGACATGCATTCGACATCGGCATCAGTTTAGTGAAGATTTGCATGTTGATTACCATATTCAACAGCATTACATTGTCTCTTTGTATATAGCTTGTATTCTATATGCATAAATATGACATCTGCCGAATACGGGGTATACCCACAGCATGATTATCATAAGAAAGAGCTACGTGTTTTTGACTTTCAACATCGATTAGTGAGCTCCGCCTTTTAAGATACTGAGAGATGAGATCTGAGAGTTGGAATGGCTATATGGGAGAAGACATAGAAAGACCTGTCCTGAGGGATGCCATATCCATGCTGAGATGGCACAGAAGGCCCCGTCCTCACTTCCGTACCATTCTACATCCATCCATCAAAGTGTCACTCTAGTTTCTGCTCTCCTTCCCCCCAAAGAAATCTATTGTGTGGAGTCCCAAAGCACGGGCTTGTCGTTCCTTGTAGCTTGTGGATCCTTCATATATCACAGTATATTGCACGTCCTCCAGCAGACATCTAGGCTACAACTATGAGATGTGTCAGACCTCTTTTTTTGCAAATGAGGGTGCATACTCACTTGTTTTACTGAAGGTTTGAAGCATGGATTGACACACGACTCACTCATGACAGTCACACTCACAACTGACGAGACGCTGCAGGTGACACGCCGGGTCGCTCCTTTCAGGAAGTCCAAACGTGGGCGTACTTCATGAGCCCCTTAAATGAGGCTTTTTCACTCGTTTCAGAGGTCAGGTGACCAGAATTATTTTGTGTTTTACAGTGAAACCCCTCCACAACGAAACCTACATGGGCGAAAATACCCCCTAGTGTGAAAAAATCGTGTGTGTGTGTGTGTGTGTGTGTTTACGTCTGAGATCAAATTTGCTACAGTGAAAAACCCACTGTTGTGAAAAATTTCTTGCTGCAAACATGATTTCGTTGTAGAGGAGTTTCACTGTATTAACTGACATGTTTTCCATTATTTATGGGTGGACAAAATGGCACCTTATGTATACCGTATTTAATCGGATTGTGCTAATTGCACCGGTCTGCATGTATGATGTTGCTCACCTTGGACCTGTCATGATTTGGTTTGGGACCAACAGGTGGCACTGTAGGGCTCCCCCTGCAGCTGCACACCTGTTGGTCGTTATGTAATTATTAGTTGTATAAAAGGACTCCGCCGAACACTCAGTGTCGGGTCATTGTTGCTGTTGGCTACTGTCATGTTTGTTTGTTCAGTCATGTTTTGGTCATGTTTTTGTTATTGAGAGTTTTTAGTTTCTGCCATGGTTTTGTTTGTTACTTTGGATTTGTTTTGTTCTTAGGACTTTGTTTTGGTTTTAGTTTTCTATGTTTTTAAATACAATTTGTCAAGTACACCCTGCTCCTCCCTCCTGCCTGCTTTTTTGGGGTCCCACAACATCCACCATCATGCAAAACGTGACAGGACCGAGGATTGTGATCCAAGGTTCAGGGAGTTTGTATGGATGCGCAGACGCATTGGCAATTAGAGGGAACATTGCTCATGTTGTGAGCGTCACATGATCAAATTTAGAAAACAAGTGAATTGAGATTGGTCATTATTCAAGTCCTGAAAAACTGTGATGTCATTTTCATTTGATAGCAAGTTGCAAAATGGCCCTCCCCTGAAATGGATAAAAACGTGATGAATTTTGGGGCTTAACTTGCATTCCACAAATGCAATATTAACTGGAATGCTGTGCTTGGACTAGCGAGGGTGTAGAATACATATTATAGTAAAGAACATTTTTGACTTGACTTCCCCTTTAAGAAAGGATGCAGGCAGGCTTCTGGACAAGTCCCCATAGACTCCCGTTGGCCTTGCTCACGGGGCTCTGATGGGCTGTGGCATTGATAGACCATCTGTAACTGTGTCACGTTGGATTACAGTGAGCGGGAGAGAAATACAAAAGCGAGAAGGAGACGAGAGAAAGGGTGGGAAAAAAAGAATAGGTAGGGAGGACCAAGGATCAAGTCCTTCTCCAAAGGAGCCTCTCTCTCTGTAAAAGACAGGTTCTTATCCTGGGTGAAAAGACTTAATCCATTCCCCCACACACAAAACTTCACCACATTTCTTCCCCACTCTCAGTGTCTTTTTCTCTCTGAGGCAGGCGGGTGCTGCGAGGGACAGCAGCGTGTCAGCTGTAAGGCTTTGTGTTTCTCTTGGGAACCTGCCTAGGAGATTGATCTGCACAACATGAGGAGCACAAAGACGTCAGGTTTTATGCACCACAGAGCCAGCCATGTAGCAAGTATGTATCTCGCGTGGGCGTAGCCCCACCTGTCTTATCACATCACAGCTAAACGAGCAGATGATAGACGGGGACGCAGCACACAGAGTGCTGAGAATGTGCTACTTCAAAGCATAATGATTAAAAGAGATGAAATATGAAGTGGGAATTGTTTTTTTTTGTTTTTTTGTCAAGAACCGTTTTTGAACACATAAGTCTGCATTTGCATTTTTTGAATTCTTGGAATGAGATGCAACAGTATTCATATCAGGCCTCAGATCAAATAAAATGTAGAACTTTCACAATTACGGTAATTCACCTTTTCTGCATTCCCAAATACCGGACAAGCCTCGGAAGAGGTGGTTGGCTACCATTATGAATCTGTATTATTGTGGCATAAACCTTTATTCATAAAAGGACTGAAAGCTTTTGAAAAATAATAATAGTAGAACGGCAGAGGATGATCCCCGGATTTGAATTTGCTGTAAACATGTAAAAACAACAAAACGACCGGAAAAGAATCATGTATAAACTCCCCATGCGTGTAGTTTTGAAGGTGTTTTTACTTAAATTTGATTTGCACTGGCGCACAAGACCTCGACTTTTAATCTACCGGGTTGTGTGCTGCGGTTTAATAAGCACCCTGTGGCTCTGTAGGGGTCTATCTAGCCTTGGTGATAGATGGCATTCCTTTCTCTTTATTTTGGCCATTTCCGCTATCGCACTGCACACACACACACGCGTGTTCATAGTGAGGCGCATACACACAATCTCATGGCACGAAACCTGAGGTGTTGGATCCGTTGCATCTGTGAGATTCAGTCTCCAGCTTCCTTGTGTGCTGATGTATCTAAGAATCCTATTTTGCCATGCTATTGTGTGAATGGAGCTAGAGGCCCATCATTGAAAGCACAAGGTCACTGAACACATCAGCACAAAGAGCCCTATCTGCTCCACTCTGTCGCTGCATAAACGTCTGTCCTCCTTCTCTTTATTTGAGCACACGCATCCACACACGTGCGCATTTCTCTTGCAGTCACTTTCTTATTCACTCTCCAGAAGCCCAACAGGAGACAGAACAATGCCCTCAAATATGTCGGCCGCAATGGACTCACAGACTGCAAAATATCAGGTCGAGCACGAGATATCAGGATGTGAAGAGTTCAGAGGACTGATTGCAGCTTCAGATTATAGGGGGAGGAGAGATAGCAAGACCATGTAACAAAACATTTGTGGACAATGGTTCACAAACTATACGATTGTTTCACATATGAAATGCGACCTCCAATATAAGGACAAATTGGAGTGAGGTGTCATCTGTTCAAGCCAACTGTCCGTTAAATTGAAGCACTTTTTTTCGTGGCCTAGAAACACATCAGTAAAGTGCAAAATTATTGTTACATTTTTTTGGGCGGGGCTAAAAATGCATGCCACAGTACAAAATGATTGTGTGTCAATAAATAAACAGATAAATGAATAACCATTGTCGCTGATAGTGTAGTGGTACACTCGCCTGATTTGTGGGATTGGTTCTCACTCAGTGAGGATGTGGGTGTGACTGGTTGTTTGTCTCTATATGTGCCCTGCGACTCACTGGCGACCAGTTCAGGGTGTAGTCTGCCTTCCGCCCTAAATCAGATGGGATAGGCTTCAGCCCCCTCCCCCCCCCGCTCCATAATCCTGTTCAGGATTAGCGGTGTTGAAAATGGATGGATGGATGGATGGATAGATAAAATAAAGTTGATCCAAATTTACCTCTCGGGTGCTGAAAGAGTGATAGTGGCCTGCAGCCGATCGCTTTCATAAGACGCGAGGTGAGTGAGCTTCCTGTTTTCACCTCTGCTATGAGTGGATGCCATATAAAAGGGCTTGATTAAAAAAGCAACTATATAGTTATATATACCAAAATCAGCACAGTATACCATGTTTGAGAAAAATGTACATCCCCAAGTGAACAATAGCCATGGGTAAATATGACATGCCGCTTTTGAGCCGACGTTGATGCACTAACGGCTATACCTTTGATCGGAACAGAGAGATAATAAAAGATGCAGGTTCTTGTAAGCATACCATCACCACACAATCGCTTTCAGTTTACTCTTCTTGCAAGTTGGAAAGCTGCTTACATGTTTAAAGGAGCTTCTTTGCGCGCACATGAAACAACTCATATTGATTTGACTTCAGGTTGGCCAGCTTGAATTTGTCACCTCGAAGCTCTGACAGTGCCATCGACCCACACATTTACTGGGTCAGTGATCTGCTGCAGTCTTCGAGAATGGTCTCTGTTCATGTGGGGCAAGAATCCCTTCCACCGCAACTTAATTATTGCAAAATGATAAAACATTTTTAATTTTGTTTCTTTAAATTGCAGACACAGCCTTATCAAAAGTAATTTCCAAAGCTGCTCAAATGTCTTTCTCAGGAATAAAGCTGCTGCTGTCCATAAATACAAATGTAATTAATTGTGGAAAGAAACCACTCTGTATCTCTTCTATGTACAGTATATGTAGATTGTTAATAGTGCTCTGCGTAGCACATAAGTGGCTATTTATGAACACCCATTCACCCATCCGTCATCTATAGTGCGTCACCCCAATTGTTAAAACTCATTCAGTACCAGCCAATTCTGGACTAAGTCTGAAAAGAACGTCTTTGGGAGTGAATGAGTTAAGTACCCTGTACTTGCAGTTTACTCAACTTCAACTATTATCTTTAAAAAAAAAAAAAAAAAAATGTAAATATACTACATATAATAGACAATATACATCCATCCATCCATTATCTGAACCGCTTATCATCACGAGGGTCGCAGGCGTGCTGGAGCCGATCCTAGCTGTCTTTGGGCAGTAGGCGGGGTTTACTCCGAACTGGTTGCCAGCCAATCACAGGGCACAAATAGACAACCAACCATTCGCACTCACAATCATATCCACGGACAATTTAGAGTGTTCGGTTACTCTGCCATGCGTGTTTTTGTAATGTGGGAAGAAACCGAAGTACCCTGAGAAAACCCGCGCAGGCACAGGGAAATCATGCAAACTCCACACAGGAAGGCTGGATTCGGAATCGAACCCCGCACCTGGGCACTGTGAGACCGACATGCTAACCAGATGACCATGACAGACAATATACAATGAGAAAATATTTCCCCAGATGGCCATTACAATTACAGTCCCGTGGTTGGAAAATGGGGGATGTTATAACAACTTTCACTCTAATGGCAAGGTTTTTTTATAAGGTTGGAGTGCATCTGTGAGTGTTGTTGTCCTCTCATCCAGTAAAACATTGTGACGTCACTGATGTTGGACAGGAGAAAAGGCCTGGGTCACAATGACCTCGTTCATTGTGATCTTTTATTTATTTATTTATTTTTTGGATGAGGTTGTGGTCAGGTTTCACAGCACAGTGTAATCCAGTCAAGATCTTCCAGGCCAATCAATATACCTTTCAGGATGTTGCTTTGTACACGAGCAGGCTGAAAAATTATTACTATACAGGGGCCCTTCGGAAGCTAGTCTGACAATGAAAGAAATGATCCTCTATGTGTTCCCGAAGGCATTTTTTCATTTTAATGTTCACCTACATTTGTACTTGTAAAGGTCCCTTTGACCCAGTAAGGCTTTGCCATCAGTTAGGAGAGGAATTCTCTGCGTCTGTGTTTGTGGGAGCAATGCCGCATACTAGCCCAAATAAATATTGTAGTCATTTCTTAACATTCTCTCGAGTCTCCTGTTGGCAACTGGAAGTGAATAATATATTAGGAAGATGCAGGGAAGATCGTGCTTTATTGCAGAGTATATTATGAGTTGTTTGCCCGTCAAACTGTTCAGCGGGGGATTATTTTGGACTTTTTATGAGCAAGTTTACATTTTTCATTCCCTTTGATTTATAATTAATAATTGATGCTATCGCCTTTCAACAAAACACAAGACACACAGAGGAGTATTTTTTTTAAGCCAAAACATGTGAGTTTGATCAAAGTAAGGTTCTATTCTTTTAAGGTATGCCGTTTGGTTCATTGTTGTTTGTGTTTCCTTTACCTGTTTCCATGTTGATATCAAAAATAATTACTAAGTGTACCTTTTGAAGGGGTAAGGTCAAGGATAATGGGACTTTTGTTCGGGACATAGTATAGTTGTTTATTCCGAAATGGAAAATCTACCTTTTTGTTTTCAACTTGAATGGCTCTCCGGCACACGTCTCCCTTTGAAGAGATAATAATTAGCAGTTTTGATTGACACTGCCTGTACGATTAGTTTGACCAACAACTGTGTGTTGTTTACTGCACCATACTAATAGCTGGGTCAAATATTTAATTACTCTCGTGTTGCTCAATAATGTCACCAAGTAGCTTCTAGGACAAGTCTAGACATGAAAAAGTATATGTGCACTGCACGGTTACTTTACCGAGATTGGAACAGATGTGTCAAACATCCATCAACATGTGTCAGATTTCAATTTGGGCCCCTGAAAGTTGAAGCCCACACCATTCTTTTCTTGCTCTCGGGAATAAAATAACTAGTCAATCACAGGGTGGTAGAGAAAAACCTGTGATGAGGACCATAGAATGGCAACATACAATTGCGAAAAAAGAGGAATACACACTTGTGCATCTCTTTCCTGGCTCTTCATGACAGTGTTATTTCAAGTGACAATAGGCCAACATCAAAATAAATTTGAAAACACAATTGGTATGAATGTGAAGAGTCTCACATCACAGGCAAAAAGGAACAATATCCCCCCTCACCCCTGCCCATGAGCTCATCTCACACATCAATTACGCAGTGTATCATAGTGTAAGTACACCACGATGAAGTAGTGGTTAGCATGTCTGCCTCACAGTAAAAAGTCCATGGGCTCTAGTCTCGGCTGAAAAATCCCCGTGCTTCTCCACATTCCAAAAGCAGACATAAATCAAATGGGATAGACTCAAGGTCAGTGCTCCTGAAAAGAAAATAAACAGCATCAAAAACAGATGTAATGTATATTTGATATGACTTTTGATGACTGATGTGTTACATATGTTAGAAAATGTCAGAATACTAAAAGTCAATAAAGGTTAGACATGATTAAAAAAAATATACGGTATATATATCTATATATGTATATATATAGATAGATAGATATACTGTATAGATATATATACCGCATATATATAGATAGATATATATACCGTATATATATATATACATTATATATATATATATATATATATATATATATACATATACAAAAAAATTTCGAGTTTAATGCATTGGATGATGAATAAATTTCGAACATACTGAGCGCACTTGAATGCACCATTTGACTCCTCTCGCCTTCCTTACATGAGGAACACTTCCTCGTGTAGCTTTCCATTGTGAGCAGACATTTTAAAAAGAGCGTGGTTTCGGTTTTCAAACAATTTCGGTTTTAGAACAGCCTTCTAGAACGGATTATATATATATTCACATGGCTTGCAGTGAACGGATTATATATATATTCACATGGCTCGCAGTGAACCCGTTTTCAAATATGGGCAATATGTGTAAGATATATGAAGTCTCTCTGACAGGATCAATCAAAACTATGCATTGCTGTTTTTGTAAAGGCAGATTGATAGAGCTCTAGTATAGGAAAAAAATAGATGATATATGCACTGCGTGTCTCCATTACTGTACAGTATGTCTCAATTTGCATTTACCGTATTTCCTAGACTTCCCTCTTCCCACGCATGCATGAATATCTACACAGTTATTTAGAGAGAAAATTGAATAGTGGTGTCAATTAAGTCTGTGAAAACAGCACGGAATAAGGGCACATGAAATTGACTGGGCTCAGAGATACGCCAGTTTGAGGCCTCCCTCACCCTTCCTGTTTGCAGCCGCTTTCATGCGGTAAACAAATGCCTGAGATCTGAAAGCTTCCCCATCGCTGTTGTGCTAACCTTGGAGTGCGAAGCCACGGCATTAGCATTTGAAGGAGCTAAATATTAGCTAAGAAAGAGAGTTCCCATCTAAAGGCATGAGAAAAAGTCTGCCGCCTTTGGTACTCAACCATCTGTGCTGGCGTGCTGGCTTCCCTTCTTGCATTGCAAACACTGCCTCGGGAGCCGCCTGGAGCTCAGGGAACAAACGCCACATACTTTGAGCCCTGCCTCTGAAAATAAGCCTTTCTTGCCCCACGTCTATTAATTCCGAATTCAGGCTCCAGTGCTTCTCCCCATCCAAATAAATCTGTTTGGACTCTAGACCAAGCAGGCAATTTTTCGTGAAAAGTCCCATTTGAAAATCTCTCCGTTCCTTTGTGGATTTGGGGTTATAAATCACAGGACTGCAGTAGAAATTTTGTACAACTCAAAGCATATCAAACTTTCGGCAGATAACAGTATTAGGATCCACTCAAACACTTTATCCTTCAGCCTGCATTAAATTGTGGACAGCCTCCAATTAAATGCTGGAACCTTGAGAGTAGTTATTTAATCTCACATATGGTTCTAAGCTTCCGGCGGTTCGGTTCATCAACAAATAGCGGGATCTATCCTGTAAGGAGATAGAACTTTACTTTTAGTTTTCAATGGGCCAAAAGCAAAGTGTTCACAGTTTGTAACCACTGAAGAACATACAAAAGGGCTCTTCTGCACTTTGTCAAAGACGAGAACTTAAATGAATGAGATTCAATCATTTGAAGGTTTAAAGTTCTCCGTCAAATCTGTTTTCGTGTGGGGTTTTATAAAGCGCAGGGGGGGGGGGGGGGTATCTTGTAAATGTGCAATGCTTGCTGAGGCCAGGGTGGTGCCACGGCTTGTTTCTATGAAAACGCCTTTGAAATGGACACGTCTGTACCACTGTGGACTGCTATGCTGACTGACTTTTGCCATTTTCTGCTTTTTCGCTTCTTCTTCATTCCATCTCCAATATATTCATGTACAATATGAATATGTGCTGGATGTTATCTTAAATAGCCTGGCTGAGGTATGAACGGGTGTGAATTTTTGTCTGTCTCCATTTGTGAGTCCCCTGATGCAGCGGTCCCCAACCTTTTTTTGCCCCACAGAGCGGTTTAATGTCAGACAATATTTTCAGGGACCGGACTTAAAGGTGTGACAGATAAATACAACAAAATACTATAATATGACCTGCATGAAAACTATGGTATTTTCAAAACATAATATTACACATGAATCATGACAAAAGGAACGTCCTATCTGGCCGCTACACTCTCCGGTCGCGATGGTAACGTTTAAACCTGCCTTCAAAATAAGATACAAAGTGCATGAAAAATACGACTCACCATCGCCGCCTATTCCACAGAGTGGGCTTGATGCGTGGGAATCTCCATTTGAGATAAATCCCGCCTAGCTTTCCTTGGAAGACGTAGCTAGTGGGCTTAGCAGTAACCTATCGCGTGCGTGGGAATCTCCATGGAGAATTGAGATTTACAAAATGAATAAAACGGATGTAATGTAAGTTATTTATTCTTTCTGTGCGGCCCGGTAACAAATGACCCACGGACCGGTACTGGTCCGCGGGCTGGGGCTTGGGGACCCCTGCCCTGATGGATTGGTGATGGGTGCTGCCTTTCACGTGTGTACTCTGCGTGACAACCGCCTATCAGAAAGGCTCAAGTTCGTCTCTGAATTTTATGCAGAGATGAAACAATGAAGGATTTCATGTTAGTTAGCATTGTCCTATTGCAACAATAAATAAATCAATGTAGTTCAATTTTGAATACCCCGTCCATGCCAAAGTTCGACCATGCTCCCTGCCTTGACTCGCGCTGGGCACAAATATAGAGACCTAAGAGTTTATGAACAAACCCAAACGCAGATGGGTATGCTCTGGAGAACCCGTGGAGTGATATATTTCCATATTTCAATGTCAAAGTCCAATCACGATAATGAAACAAAATTCCTGATCAGTGAAGAAGGAAAGCTGGGCCCTTCTCCCCTGATAGTAAACTCGACATTTTGGCTGTACATAAGGTTGGCTATTTGCTTTTACAGTGTATGATTATGAATTAGTGATGTTACATTTTGAGCTTCTGTTTTGGTCAGCATTGGCAAGATGTTGGGTGGTTGATGGTGATGAGCAGTTTCACTGACAGGATACATGCTGAGCCAGTGGGAGGCCGCAGCACCCGTCTGTCTGCAGCCCCTCGGCCCTGCTGCTGCAGCACTCCAAGGCACACCTGTTACACTTTCCCAGAGGTGCGGAGGTGGAGGGCCACAGCCTCCCTGAAGCACAAAGAAAACATGCACACTTCACATGTAGGAGGGGCTAGCGAAAGCATCCACCCACACTGCGCAGACTTTGTCCCACAAACTTTATTCATTGTCAACCTTTTGTGTAATACATTCCAGTGCGACAAGTGGAGCTGTACCTACATCACTACTTTCTCTTTACTTTAAAATGTGTGGAGACATGAAGAGGATGAAAATATTGGTCTAGATCAATGAAATTGCACATGCCCCTCCGCCCCCCTATACATAAAAAACATTCAATCATCAGCAACCATTTGGAAACACAACGAATATAACATAGCATTTACAATTTTGGGGATAAAAATGTATTAAGTGTGACGTATTGCCTAGACCAAGATGCAGAATATTTATCTGGTAGTCTGACAATGTGACGTTCGTGAACAACAAAAAAGTCGTGTAATTTGAGAAGGCCAGCACTCAACAGTTCAAGACAGAGGGTTAAGTTAAATCAAATGGCCATGTTATACCTATATAAAAGATGCTAATGTGGGCAATCCTGATTATGTCCTTGGTCCAGTTTGTGGGTTTAGTTGCCATACTTGTCTTGGTACGTTTTCTCCGTATTTTATAGGTTTTTTTACCATTTCAAATCATGTACGGCGTATTACAACTTAAAAAAACCCCACAAAAACAATTGTGAACCGATCTCCCAAAGACCATTTTGGCTCAAATGCAGATCGTCTCACCTGCTGGTAGCCAACGAAAATGCCGTTGTCGATCGCTACTATAGTCACGGCAAACCAGCAAAAGTAATCCTCAATCGTATATTTTTTTTCAGCGCTGCGTACGGTCGGATTGATAAAGCGTGATGTGTGAATGCGCGGGAAGCCGTTGTACGGGTTTTTGTTGCTTTGTAAGGGGAATCGTAATCATTTATAACGGCAGCTATTAGCCGAGGTTGACAGGTAGGAGTTGCTTGTACCCACAGGCTCCTCGAGTGTTTTTGAAATGGCCTGTTTCCTCTTGGAATTGAGAAAAATGTTAACGCCATTCTACTCTGATTGACACACCCGTAGAGAAAACAGCAAGGCACTTTGACATTGTTTGAACTATTCAAAAACGAAACTGGACTAAACTAAAAACAATAAAGAAATCTTCACAGCCACACATACGTATGTCATCAGTCGTTTTGACCGAAGGATGCACGTGCAGCCTTTGATGGCGTAGAACGTCCAATGTTGCGTGAGCCACCCTCTTCATTTGGTGATTTGAATGACACGCAGCAAAACATATGGTGGTGTAATTTTAAAATATTTGACTATTTGACAAAATGAGCTCTTGCATTTCATGTTGGTTTTGGGCAATCTTTCAATTGGAATTTTTATGCAAAAGAACTGCTTGCGTGGTGGGCAGTGGGGAGGAATTCAGGAATGTCGTAAAATGACGCTTTTTTTGTGTGTATGATCTTTTCAATGTGGATTTGAAAATTAAAGTATATAACGATACTCTTCTGTACACCGGCTCAATAAAAAACAGACATGCACATATTTTGTCCTGATTAAAAATGGCATTTTCACCATACATCTGGTTAAGGAGTATGCAGTCCTTTGTGTCCCCCCCCCCCCCCCACTAGTGCTGCAACAAAATTGTGGCTCCCCCTCCTTCTGATCTAGTTGCGTAGAGACGAGGAAACGCAAATAATACAAGTTGTCTTGAGAAAAACCCGAAACACAAGGTCAACAAATAAATACGATTCTGCATTCAAACCAGATTATTCAAGGCCAGCTCAATAGCAGGCGTTAAAAAGAATTGACGACAACAAGGCTGATAAAACCAACCGTGCCAGTGTCTTGTTCAAGATTTGTGTTTTGTCACTTTAAAAAAAATCCTGTGTGGTTTTCAAGATGTGTTTTATTCATTTTCATTGACAGACATGATTTAACAGCAGTCCCAAATACCGGTTGCCAATGGCAACTGAAAAGTAGTCGTGATCAGTCGAATGCAATGACTTTCAACCAGAGTCCCTTGTGATTGTTGGATTTCAGTATCCAACATTCAGTGATTTATTGTTGCCTTTGTTTGTAGGAACAAATCAGTAAAGGTCCATCTTTTCAAAGCTTACACTTTATGTGAATGCCGGTAATGGCGATCGAGAGCCACTGCGCCCAGTGAGGGACTATTGAGATGACAGATTTTCTCTTTGTCCTTTTTGACTAACTCAGTATCACTCCATATGCCTTCCTCTCAATAACATTCCAGCCACTGGTCTGCAGTTGGATCATAGAGATGCAGGGTCTCCGCTGGTGTTTGAGGTCACTAATAAGAAAGACAAGGAGCAGATGGTGGTCGTTTCTCCCTCCTTGCCTCCTCTTTTCAGCTTCCCGGCAAGCATTGGCCACCTCTCTATATCTCTCTCTCTTCCTCTCTTCACCAGAGCAGCATTGCAGGCCTCTCTGAATAGAGCCTAGCCTAGGCAATACAACCTTCTGCCTATGCAGGGACCTTTGCAACCATCTGGTGAGATTATTTGAAGCAATTAATTCTTTGAGAGCGTCAATGGGAACATGTTTGCAGCGGAGATTTGAGGACACACACTGAATGTGCTGAATGGCATTCCTCACGAAAGTCCCTCCAAAAAAAAATTCTATGGAGGTGGGTGTTTCCCTGAGGGAAAGATTAGAAAAGGAAGGAGGAGTTTTGTCCAGGAAAGAAAAGTGCGCGAAAACTGGAATGCTTTTATGGGAATGTTCGAAATGACAAAAGGCTGAGTTTCCACTTTGGAATTTCCACATTCTGAATGACTTTTTAAGTCTAATTTCTGTTGCACCCAAAAAAAAAATCACATGTGATTATCACTGATGCATTTCAAATATGTCAACCTATAATTCTGATCAAGAATCAACCATGTCAAACAATAAACTGTCCTGAGAGATCAATCGACCTATCAGTCATTCTGTCCACCATCAGCAGCCTTTTTGTGTCAAACAATCTGTTGTTCTTGGCAGCCCCGCAGGAACACGAGGGCTCTAATCTGTCACCACTCTGCATTATAGACCTTCTAACGACCCTGCGGGTCACAGGGATGAGTCCCTCGTTATCACTGTCACTGGTGTTGTCGTGCATACTTTGAGAACTGGAACAGAGCAGATGGGCAGTGTTTCATCCATCCATCCATTTTCAACACCGCTTATCCTGAACAGGGTCACGGTTGAGTTGCTGGAGCCTATCTCAGCTGACTTCGGGTGGAAGGCAGTCTACACCCCGAACTGGTCGCCAGCCAGTCGCACGGCACGCACAGAGACAAACGACCATTCACACTGTCACTGAGTTGAAACTAATCACACTCTGCCCGCACACAAGTCCGGCGTGTGTACCACCACACCGGGGGTCGGCAACACGCGGCTCCAGAGCCGCATGCGGCTCTTTAGCGACATCTAGTGGCTCCCTGGAGCTTCATAAAAATGTTTGAAAATGGAAACATATTTTGATATAGCTCAAATAGATATAGATACATGTTGCAGCTCCGAAAAAGGAGAGCTGTGGTGTTGTTGTTTTTTTAAAAAAACATACACTTTATTTATGCTTTTAACAGTCTCGACAAACACAGACACGTCTGCGTCCGACTCCCTGCCTTCTGTCTTCTCGTTCGACTCGAGAGGCGTTTAAAAACAGCCTCCGAAAAACGGAAATTAATGATCATTTCACTGACACTAAGAAAAGCGAAAATAATGCACCAAAACAAAAAATCAAGCGAGGAAATCACAAAATAAATTCTATGGGGGCGTTTGTGAACACACAACAAAGGAATGAATAACATAAACAATTCTGAGACAGTCCAGTCCCCTACATACATACAACATGTGTTTCCTTCATTGTAAGTTTTATAGAAGGTTTTTATTTTTTTGCGGCTCCAGACATATTTGTTTTTGGGGGTTTTTTTGTCCTGTATGGCTCTTTCAACATTTTGGGTTGCCGACCCCTGCACTACACCATCAGCGACACGCATGTTGGATATCCATGGTGCTAAAGTATACTCAATGTGTACGGTATACGTACATCTCTGAGGGAAATTTACTGCCACACACTGAAAAATAATGCATGCTTACCTGGACCAGACACTGACAAGTGGCACTGCTTCTTCCTGTCATCCCTTATTGATGAATAGGCAATATTTACAAAGATGGTTTGCCAAAGCACTTTTAGAATGGCCACACATTCGCCCATTCACACAATGATGCAAGGAAAGCAAAAATATCAGTCGCAAACTGGTGCAAGAGCAACTATTGGGATTTGGTATATGGCTCGAGAAGATTTGGGGGCATCAAAGCAGCAACTAACCACCATTTGTAAGACTGCCGTGCTACCACAGGAATTGAGCCAACCTGTTCCTTTTAGCTCACTACGCAGAGGCATGAAATAAGTAATTGTTATTACTTAATTATTATGTATCCTTGATATGTGGAAATTTGGACAATCAGCCTCAAACAAATAACATTTCTGATGATAAGTTTCTCAAGCGTTATTTGTATTTTACAAAAAACCAAGGAGAGTACCGCCCGGTAATTCCTATAGTACTGTATATTTTACAAATTTAAATATGAACAAGCTATTTTGGTGATTAATTGCAATGTATTGCAAGCTTTTGTGACTCATCACTTTATTTTATTAGGCTTATAAAAAGTGATATGAATTTTAATACGTGGTGATTTAGTCTGTTTTCTGTTAATATTTAATTAGCCTCTTTCACAAGTCCAGACGACGGTGATCATCATTTGTAATTAGCTTTTGCAATTAGACAAATGTAGCTCATTTGCAGGTCATTTTTCAGCACTACACATAATATTTGCTTATCTACTATTTTTGTAATACAAGCATCAGCTTTATTATCAATAATGTCTGGGTGTGGCGTGAGCACCTCGACAAGATATGTATTCATCCATGCTTGTCCTCAGTGTTGAGCTTGACCTTATCTCAGCTGACTTTGGTCAAGAGGTGGCCTCCACCCAGCACTGGTGTCAGTCACAGTTCCACAAATAGAAAATCAACCATTCCTACACCAAAGTTCGCACCTAGTGGCAACATAGAGTCTTCACTTGACCTAACACGCGTGTTTTGAGGGTGCGGGAGAATGCCAGAGTACCTGAAGAAAACATTTTAACTCCACATATGAAGGCACGAACTGAGATTCAAACCCCAAATTTCTTATCTGTGAGGCAGACATGCTATCCACTACGTGTCGCCATGCATCCTAGCGGAGTGCGGTGCTGACAACAACCGGGTTCGAATAGTTTGCAACGTGTCGCCAATTGTCCCTAAATTCATCAACAAGGGTGTCCCCCGCCTATGCCCGAAGACGGCTATATGAAATTAGCGGAAAATGGATGGATGGATGGATTTTCATTTAATAGAGAACTTAAAAATCATTGTGCATTTTCGGTGAAATAATGTTTTTACATCTTTGCAGATGAACATGAACACTGGCATAACAGGTTCTGTCCAAAAACATTACGAACCTTACTTGAGCGCTGTGTTACTGAAATCCTTGAATTCTTAATTATTGCATATATTATTATTCTGTTCATCATTTATATTCATCTGTACGCCAACCACACAGAATGACCACGAGCACAATGTAATGATATCCGGCGTGACGTAATTTTCTGCCATCAAAGCTAGTGCTCAGTTTTGGTATGATAGACATTAATGGTTTAATTTCTTTATTGTCGTTATGATGAAGGGGCCGACTGATTAATCGGCCGGCTGATTTCATCAGAAAATATTCGCGCTTTTAAAGTCAGCAAAAACTCTTAGGCTGAAAAGCAGCATGTACTGAACAAAATGTATTAACATAAAACACTTACAGGGGAACAGAACCCTAACAGTAAACTATGAAACAAAATCAAATCTAATCCAAACAAAAACAGAATCATGACAGCTTATCCCGAAGCTCATCCCAGCTGCGCAGTAGGCAGGATACCCCCTGAACTGGTTGCCTGCCAATTGCAGTCTGTTATAATCACTGCCGAACAAGTGACAAGCTGTGCCGACCCTAATGGGCCAAAGCCAAAGTCACAACAACAACAAATCGAGATCCAACTTTCATTATGATGCAGCAAAGTTGGACAGTACTACAAAATACAACCACAAAAATGAATACTGTCCTCACTGACAGTGTTAATGAGAACAGCGTTATTTTTTTATATACAGTTCCATTGTATATCATCATATTGTGCAGCTAGTCAATCTTGTGGCTGCTTGGTCAATAAGGTTATAAGAAGTGACAGTAGCTGTACTGTACAACAGGACACCTGTTCTTGCTGACACACACACACACAATGAAACATAAGGAGAGGCACCACACTTCAATTCAATATCAGTCTGTTTTTGGTTCTCCAAGGTTTGCACTACAAACAGCATCCAGCTGCACAGAGTGAGCATCCTAAACGCCAGGTAAAGGCGTGTTTGATGTGTACACAATTGGGACTGAGGAACTGAAAATACCAGCTGTAAGAATTTAGCACCAAAAAAAATACAAATCCATGTCGTGTAACCAATCTGAGTTGCTTTTATTTTTTTGCTGACCTACTCATGACCCCAAGATTAAAACAAACTGATTATTATTATTAAGATTGTGTGGATTTGCTATTTTCATGCCTAGCTGTTCAATTTCAGGATCGTGGCGTGTGGATGAATTGGAACAGTCGGAAATCATTCCGTGTCAGGCATGCATGCATTTGTGTTTGTTTGGAAATAGGTGTGTATGCATGCATGCATGCGCGTAGAGAGTTACTCGGGTTGCACAGAGTAAACAGTGAATGCACCTGTGTAAATGACACACAGCAAAGTTGTGTGTTGAGCTGGGAGGCCGTCGGGGGACTTGGGCATGTTGTGCAAACTGCGTCATAGACAAAAAAAAAGTGAGGCACCACAGCAGAGGCAGCTGACACACCGCTGAGAGATGAGGGCTCAGCTTCGTGTTTGCACCCGATAGATAGTCAACTGCAAATGCTTCAAATGTTTGAAGAGAGAAGTTGCGTGTCACCTCTTAACGCGAGACGGCCAGCTATGTACTGCAGAGTAATGTTAACTGCCCAAAACTTGTTTAATATAAAATAGTCTTCAGTTCATCGAACAGTTTTTGGAATGTACAATGCACAAGTACAGTCAAACCTCGGTTTTTGTCCATAATCCGTTCCAGAAGGCTGTTCGAAAACCGAAATTGTTCGAAAACCGAAACCACGCTCTTTTTAAAATAAAAATGTTTATTGAACACGTCTGCTCACAATGGAAAGCAACACGAGGAAGCGTCACTTCCTCGTCTACCCGAGGAAGCGTCACTTCCTCGTGTAAGGAAGGCGAGAGGAGTCAAATGGTGCATTCAAGTGCGCTCAGTTTTTTTGAGAACCGACATTTTTTTGTCATCTGAGGCATAAAAAACTCAAACTTTTGGTCGAAAACCGAATTGGTAGAGAACTGAGACGTTCGAAAACCGAGGTTTGACTGTAATCCCAAACTTTGGAACTGAAAAGAAAGCCAAAGTGAACCAAGGGTGCTAAAAACGAAATCGGCATTTAAATTAATTAATTATTTAAATTTAAATGAATAAAATGCAATGTGTGTCACTTCTTCCCTTCTTTTTTTTTCTGGTGTCACTTGTTCATTTAAGGCAAACAGAAGGCGATGACCGAATTAAAAAATATTTTAGGGTGATGTGTTTACATTGGTACTTGTCTTGTATACTTACAGTGCTGTGACCTCCATGAATGCCAAAAATTGCACACCCAGCCTCAATCGACCTAATGTCAAAGAATCTTAACTGAACTACCATGAATGGAAGAGTTTCTAAAATTATTCTCTGACATCCTTGCATGCATGCAGTAGCTCACAATATGTGAATAGCACAGACTAAAAATTGGGAGATTTGATCTCTGTCTCCACATCCCAGCCACAACAAACACGCTTTATTTGTTGTTGTTCACCCGCTAGACTTATCTGGTAATGAGTCTCTCGTTTCCAAGCACCAGTCCCCAGTTAGCGCCATAATAAACCTTTAGGGAAGTACAGCCAGAAGGGTCACAATTAAAGAAGCAGCAGAAAGCAAACTAAAGGCAACCTTATGAAACCTATACAGTGCTCACGTTCCCTCTTGCAGGTTTTTAACTTGAGGTGGATCTACTAAAGGTGGTGCACAACGAAGACAAATATAGACTTTAGCACTTGGACCAAAGCATGTATATTTTTCTTTTCCTCCTGCTCTACCATCCTTTGGCACATGCATGCCGACGTTGCGTTGCCAAAGTTTCTTAAAGTTTCCTGAAATCAAAGACTGATAATGTTCGACAAAAACCTGTTGAAAGTATAAGAGGTCAAATCATTTGTTATCATCTCAGGATGATTGGATGGGTGGATATCCACAAAATGGCAATTTGTAACGCGCCGACTGGCAAACCTGTAGTGAGTAATTACAGCTGCTGTTGATTGTTGAGGTTTTTAAAAATTCAAATCACACATTTGCTCGATTTAATCAAGTTATTTTTTGCAGGTGATGAAGCACTAATACCTTTTTGTAAACATTAATCCATCCATTGCCTCAACCGCTTGTCCCCATTAGGGTTTCTATTCAAGTTTCCTGTTCGAACATTTATCAGCGAAATATTCTAATCTGTCAGTTTTCAAAGTACAGTCAAACCTCGGTTTTCGTCCATAATCCGTTCCAGAAGGCTGCTCGAAAACCGAAATTGTTAGAAAACCGAAACCACGCTCTTTTTAAAATAAAAATGTTTACTGAACACGTCTGCTGCTCACAATGGAAAGCAACACGAGGAAGCGTCACTTCCTCGTGTAAGGAACTGCGAGAGGAGTCAAATGGTGCATTCAAGTGCGCTCAGTTTGTTTGAGAACCGAAATTTGTTCGTCATCCGAGGCATTAAAAACTCGAAATTTTTGGTCGAGAACCGAGACGTTCGAAAACCGAGGTTTGACTGTACAGGGCTTCAGAGTCAAGGGGAACGCAAACACAGGCTGGTCAACCGAAAAAACCTTCAATGAGGTTTCAGGCAGTGCTTGATGACATTTTAACTTTTATGACGGTCAGAATACGTTACCGCAGTAATCCGAATGGGTAAAACCCATTAAACATTCTTTAAAGATGCTTCAATGATCAATGAGAAGCATAAAAATTGTGCCTCTCTAGTTTAACATTAACCGCTGCACAAGCGAATAAAGAAGTTAACCAGTACTTTGACAGCGGCAGTCGACTAGACAGCTTTAACTTAAATTCACGATGCTTGTCACGAGGGAGTACCTTTGAAATGTGTGGCAAATTTGAAAATGTTAATGATTTGATAGTCTGAAGTTGTCCTGCAACCAAATATACGCTCAAATTGCTGAGCTCAACAGTCACGTCCCATAGCAACAGAAAACACAGAGAATGAGAGAAGACAATCAGCAGAAACTAAAGCTTTTTTTCAGCCTTTCATTATTCATTGCAGAGAGAGAGTGTGGTGCTTCCCATAAAGTTTGGGACATTACCCCCCCCCCCCCCCAAAGAGGCAGTGAGGTGGGTGTCATCCATGCTTGACTCAGACCTTGGGGCCCCTCTACATGCATTTTGGTTTGGGAAACATTCTGGTTTGAGACTGAGATGCAGCTGAGCGTCCATGGCAACCTGCGTAACAAGACCGAACAAAGACAGCAGAGGAGAGGAGTTACGTAGGTGTGAATGGATAAGGTCCCAATATGGCGCCAATAAGTCTGCTGGACTCAGCTTCTCAATGAACACGGTAAGGGGAGGGAGAGGCGTTGCGGCACGGATCCCAGAGTGGAGGAATTTAGGAGGGACAATAAGACACAGCTGGGTCAAAGAAAGGGGAGGGGGTGCTTGCAAACAGGTATTATTCCAGGTCACATTAGAATTATGGACTTGGCTAGACTTTTTTTTTTAACAGTTTAGTGGGCTTCTTCTGTATGCCCTGACAACCACTATAACAACAGGTTAATAGCATGATAAAGCCAAACTTGCCAAAATCTTATTTTCTTTTTGGCTGGTGTCTTCACACAAAAGCTGAATACATAAAGAGATGATACGATGTTGTTTTTGGTAGCTCTTGAAGACATGTTCAAGGCAAAACGCAACGTCGACTTTTCAAGTTCCTATTGATGCTTTGTCCTGAATGTGCAATCTGCTGATTGTGCAAGTTGGTTGAGCACATACAGGACTGGGGTTAGCATTGCCAATAACGTAATACCCATTTACATGTTGCGGATTTGTAATTTATTGACATTTTGAAATGTTTGGCCTGGGGATGAGCTTTCAAGTTGCAAATATTTTACCAAGGTCGCCAACCTGACCTGTACAAAGAGCGTGAGGGGGCAAAAGCGCAGCATTCATGCACAGAGGTCAGCATTATGTGATACATTAACCCTTTCAGGGACAGTGGTTACTACAGTGGACAGCTTATCATGTTATCAGGTAACAGGGTGCATGAAAGGTTCAATCATATCAGATATTGAAATAGTTCCAAAGCTAAAGTAGTCAGGAGTAATTAGTATTTTTTTATGTCTGTTTTATTGGGACCCAGGTCTGCATATGTACTGCACGTAAGCACTTAAAAATATAACATAGTCAAACCTCGGTTTTCGAACGTCTCGGTTCTCAACCAATTCGGTTTTCGACCAAAAATGTCGAGTTTTTTATGCCTCGGATGACGAACAAATTTCGGTTCTCGAACCAAACTGAGCGCACTTGAATGCACCATTTGACTCCTCTCGCCTTCCTTACATGAGGAAGTGACGCTTCCTCGTGTTGCTTTCCATTGTGAGCAGACGCATGCAGTAAACATTTTTATTTTAAAAAGAGGGTGGTTTCGGTTTTCGAACAATTTCGGTTTTCCAACAGCCTTCTGGAACGGATTATGGACAAAAACCGAGGTTTGACTGAAATAATAATAATAATAATAATAGTAATAGTAATAATAATAATAATAACACAAAAATATTGTGCAAACATGCAACCTTGTGGGTTTCTTGGGGGAGGGACCCTACGTCTGGTAACCGGTGGTTCATACACTTTAATGAGTTCCATGCCAGTAAAGAAAATCATGACTTCCATAGGTTGCAATGCATTAAAAAAATTACAACAAAAATTCTGAAACCATTTCGGAGAGCCAATTTCAATACAAAACTTAGAACAATCTAGAAATAAATTAGATTATAGAATACCATTATTTATGTGTCCCTCAACTCTTGCGTTTTTTTAAACTATGAGATCTCACTCGGTTGATATTTTTGTTTTGTGTTGCGAGCCAAAATGTGAGTTAGAAGTAAACTTCAGATAGGCTGTTGCTTGAGTAAAGTAAAAGAAAGAAAGAAAGAACGAATGGGACAAACAGTCAAGACAAACCAATACATTCAAATCCAAAAATGAAAACACTAAGGAGCATATAGCAGATGCTAACACTGAAATCACTGCATGGTATAGGCCCAACTTGACTGACTCCAGGCTCCTGTTGACACACTGTAGGCCACACCCCTTAAAGGCACACCTTTAATGCACGACAATGTGACTGAGCTTTATTACACCCTCAAAACGTGTTCATTTCTTTACCTTCTATGTTATTACATTCCTTTATTTACACTTTCATCGCTCTTTGTCTTTTTGAAAAATGTAACCCCTCAAATTTTGTTTCTGAGAGGTTTCGCATTTCAATGCATTTCCATCCGTTTTCTTTAGCACTGATTCTCATTAGAGATGCGACTGAGGCGATCCCAGCAAACAAGTGAAAAGCAGGACACACCCTGGAGTGGTTGTCATCCAATCGCTTGGCACACATATTCACAAACAACAATTTACACTTAAATTCACAACCGGGGACAGGTTTCGTGTCTTCGGTTACCTTAAATGCATGTAAGGTAAACCCACAGAAATTCCAAACATGAAGGTTGGAGCAGAGCTTTGATACACGGGTAAACTGAGTTGCAAGCATTGACATCTAATGAGTAATTTATAGTAATAATAATTATTCATTCATTCATTTTCCAAACCGCTTTATCCCAGGGATAATGTCAGAAATAACATTTCTGAGGCAAAATCAGGAAATGCAGAGGATTTATTGAATTTTGTCAAATCCTCTTGGTTGACTAAATCCAGCAGATTTGAAGCATGTTCTTAGAAACGGTTTGGAGTTTCATCGAAATGCTAAATTCCAACGATTTTTCTGTTCGTACAGTCAAGATTTGAATTTGGAAAGAAAAATACAGACACTACTATTTTTTAAACAGCCCATTATGTGTTTTTCCAGCATTTTGGGTCTTATTATTTAAACTTATTTATTTCTATAATGCACCTTCATCCATCCATCCATTATCGGAGCCGCTCATCGTCACAAGGGTTGTGGGCGTGCTGGAGCCGATCCCAGCTAATTCCGGGCAGTAGGCAGGGAACACCCTGAACCGGTTGCCAGCCAATCGCAGGGCACACAGAAACGAACAACCATTCTTACTCACACTCACACCTAGGGACAATTTGGAGTGTTCAATCAGCCTGCCATGCATGTTTTTGGAATGTGGGAGGAGAAAACCCACAGAAGCACAGGGAGAACATGCAAACTCCACACAGGAAGGCAGGAGCTGGAATTGAACCCGGTACCTCTGCACTGTGAAGTCGACGAGCTAACCACTCGACTACCGGCCGCCAATAATAACACTATTATTATTATTATTATTATTATTATTATAAATGTGATTTATTTCTTATTATAGTTCCACACTACCACGACTGCTGCTGTTGTTGTGTTGTTGTTGAGTTTTGTATTTATTAAACCGTTATTTTATTATTTTATTCTATTTTATTTTTTTTACGAAATGCACTAAGGAGTGGCACCCAAATTTCGTTGTATGCAAAACAATGACAATAAAGGCGATTCTGATTCTGATTCTGATTGACAGGTGGGCTGGACATGATAAACGTTTCATGTAAAGGAGATATGGTCTTTAAAGCTTTTTAACAGTCCCTTTTAGGAGAATATTCATTTTTGTACTGCTGTGCGAAATAAAACGCACAAGACAACGAAATTAAAGCAATGACAATGAACTAACTCAAATTCCATGTGCAATTAGGTGCAAGGAAGCCTCGATGTGTTTTATTTTGAGAAACTTGATTCCTCGCGTCAAACCTGTAGAATGACTAACTGGAAAGGTACAGAGAAATGTTTGAAATGTGACCATCAGCAGTAAAGACGAGACACGCCCCCCCACACACACTCTTCCTCCCCCCCCCTCTTCACCCCAGTTGCGGTTGGTCGGTGAGCAGCGGGCTGCCTGACTGCCGCCGACTGACCGACCAGCTTCTCCCCCCTCGTGTGTCAGCGTGGTGGCTTGGCGCCTCCCCTCTTTTCTCCTCTCCTCTATAAAATGTGCACAATCTGCTCCTTGCGTGCACTCTCAGTCAGATCGAGTTAGTGTGACTGCGGCCTCACGGGATATTAACGCAGCAGAAGAGCGCCTGAGAGAGAGAGAAAAAAACACACCCACACGCAAAAATATTCATATTTGAAGCAGTTTAATTAGCATCTCTAGCTCATATAAGAGTTGATTTTCTCGTTGTCTGCGATGAAGGCTGTTCCTCCTGCGCACCCCCAGGACTCTTCGTCTTACTCCTCCTCCTCCAGCAGCAGCAGCGGCGGCAGCAGCAGCAGCAGCAGGCAGCTCTCCTTCCACTATCTGACCAAGCAGAGTCTCAACGCCGCCCGGTCCAGGATGGAAGAGGAGGACCGGCACTGTCTGCAGTACGATATGAACGACTGCTACAGCCGACTGAAACGCTTGGTGCCCACCATTCCGCAGGATAAGAAAGTCAGCAAAGTGGAGATCCTCCAGCACGTCATTGACTACATTCTGGACCTGCAGTTGGCCCTTGAGACGCACCCTTCTCTCCACAAACAAGCGCCTGAGCGGACCGGAACCTGCGTTCCTCTGGAGTCCAACCCCAGCCGAACACCGCTTACGGTGCTCAATATCGACCACCACCAGGTACCGGTTGTTGAATAGTGCGCGCTTCCATCGGGGAATGTTGAACCCCAGCTGTGGAAGACTATAGCGACAAAGCAGACAAAGCGCGTCATCCCCGCTACATGGTATTGTCCCGTGAATGGAAGCAGCGAAATTCTTGGCGAAATTTAATAACCCGCACGTGTTTCGGCCGAACGATATGGCGGGGGAGGAAATGCGCATTTGGCGTTTCTTAGATTGCGCACTTGATTGCAGGCTTTATGATTTGCATGATAATGACGAGTGTGTGTCAGAGGCCCACCTCAACCCACGGCCGGTGAAGTATCTCACTCAGCCTCCAGTCCACTCCACCGCGCACAAAAAAAAAAAAGCAATTTGTTATTCAATAGGCCATAAAATAATTTAATGGGGGCTGCAATTTTCCCATGCAATGTATTATTTCAGGCCACTTGGCACATATTTTATAAAGCTAAACTATTAGATTTGCTCTACTAGGTATCATTTTGTTTTGTTCATCTGTTTGTTTGTTTGTTTTTTGCTGTTTTTAGAGGACGTCAATTGTCAAAAAACCAGAAGACTCCATTTTATGCCGCTGAAGCAAAAGCAACACATTGGTAAGTGTCATTATTTTTAATCATACTGTTGTAGTTATTGTTGTATAATTACAATTCTTTTTAATCTGCACACATGTATATGCCTTTAAATCAGGAGTCGTGTAAACACGACGGGCGGGCTGGTCAGTGAAGCATCCTCATTGAAACAAACACAATAATAATAGTAGCGTATTGCTGTAAATGCAGGAGATTGCATGACAAGGAAAAGAATAATTGAGCAACATGAACAGAGGCAGCTGTGCTTTGTGCAATAACGGTCACCAGTGAAGCAATCAGAGAAGCAGCCAAGGTTCAAACATCACGTTGGCCTCTCTTTGAGTCTTTGACACCGACTCTCAGTCCCTCTAAAACCGGCGCAGACAGCATTTATTTGGTGCGGCGGTCGATTTAAAGTGTTACAGACTCTCAGAGGTCCGCCATTCGGCCGGCCAGTAGCCTGACAAACCGTGTGGAGGTTGTTTGACCTGGTTTGTTTTGGGTTGTTGATCAAGCATGGCCTCTGTTTTGTCGGTGGCGCCAGTCAGTCTGGAGCGCTGAAGCTCAACCCCCCCCCCCCATCTCTATTCATGCCCTCCACAGGTGTGCAGGCTGCACAGAATCGCTCCAAAAGCCAGCAAAGCTTCGCCAGGGACTCACAGCCAACTGGATGCACAATCACAAAGGAATTTGGAAACTATCGGAAGGAACTAATCTGAAATATAATGACTATTTTTATTCCATTGAGCATAAAAAAAAATGGTCTCCTTTTTTCCCCCAAACCAACCCTATCCACTTTTTTTGTTGGCCATATTTTCTTTTTGACTTTTTTTTTTTTTAACCCCAGTCACGAACAAGCATTACATGAAAACCTTTTTGTGAATTGTGCTTTAAGAAAATGTGAGTTTAAAGCTTTACTGAACTGCAAAATGGCTGTACATATTTCGGACATCTATTGTTTCAAATAGATGATTTGTGTGGAGCAGGGATGTCAATTCCTGCCATCACGTCATATTTGATATTGTAAAGAAGAACAATTCAATCCGAAAAACAATTATAATTGTACTTGAAGAGAAACAAATGTTCTATGATTAAAAAAAAAAAAATATGTGAAAGGAATACGTTTATGCTTCAAATAGACTACTGTATTGTAATTATGAGATATTTTTATTAAGAGTTATGTTGGTTGTTTTGTAAATATTGTGTTTCCACTTTGAAGTCTTTTTGTGAATGAATGTTGTTTTTCTCCTCATATGACGATATCAGTTCACTTTGCAATGTTTCGGAATAGATTCATATGTAGCATGTCAGGCTCAATGCAGAGATTTCAAATGTGCACTGAAGCAGGCCTCCCCGTGTAGATACATTTGCTCAGCTTTCCCTTGTTTTTATACTCACTAACTATGACACTTGACCCGTTCGGGGTCAATAGGTCGCGCTCAGCTATTTTATATGTTGGGTTGTTGTTGTAGTTGTTGTTGAGTGTTTTTTTTTTTTTTTTTTTTTTTTAATGAAAAGGCCGGACTTAATGATTTTACAATGCACACTTGTGAAAAAAAAAAATCCACAACATGCAGCACTTCTAACAATGTACAATGTAATACCGAAACAGGCAATTCTACTGAATCACTTTTTATTTCATTAGGACGGCGCAACAAACATTAATTACAGTTAATTGCGATGATTAGCATGTTTTTTTCTGCGATCGTGAGCTTATTTCAGCACGCATATGGTTAAATAAGAAAAAAAAATGTTTTTTTCATGACATTGAACACCGAATTTACCTCACCACCCTCCTGCCAGTGTGGGAGGGCACATGTACATGACTGCCAGCTGCACTGTTGGAATTGACCTTCACTGGCTTGTGAGGCGTTGTCAAAACAATTAAAGTTTCCAGGAAGAACTGCGTCGTCTCATTATTTGTCTCCAGAGATTTTAATGTTTGCAATGCCGGTGCGAGCAAGTGAAATAATGAGCCAAAGAGGGAGGTGTGGTTTAACGAGGAAAGCATTCGGATCCAAATTGTAGTTTGATCCCAAATAGTCAAGTACAACCTTATCTCGCAGAGATACAGAAGCCTGGAGGAAAAAAAAGAAAACATTTAACACGATTTGTATTTCTTTGATATTTCTGAATGAAAAAAAATAACACAATGCGAAATGATAGTTCATGGGTGGCTTTCTTAGAAAAGGTTTAGTTGTATAAACAATCACAGCCTACCTTCTTTTAGGATATTTACGAAATAAAATGTAAATAAAATGACATACACTTTATTTTCACAATATTTATGGAAACTTGAAAACTGTCATTTTAGGCAATGATGCTGTTCTGCAGCTTTAAATTGGCTCTCATGTCATTTCATTTGTTCAAGTGACTGTCGAATACATGACATACTTTTACCTCTAACCTACAAATCATGAATGAAAATAACACCTGCAAAGATTGAAATCAAATCAAAATACTCAGTGAGTTGAAATGAACACACTCAAGCCACTTCTACACAGAACAAATGAAAAGGGTGCGGTGTCACCAGTAAACAGTCCATTCAAGCCTCGGTGGAATGAATGTTCTGTAATTTACTCAATGATACTTTGGAAAGGACAAAAGTGGGGAACTCTACTGAGCTATTCCGCATTGCATGTGAACCGAAACAATGCTGTAAGAATAGGCGGAGCTTCGAACAAATTTCATGACAACAAAAAAACAGGATTCAAATGAAAAAGGAACACAGATGAAGAAGACAAGGGGGTAAAGGTATACATTTATGCACCAGACACGCTGTTTCAATGGTTCGATTCCTTGCGGCTAATGAAAAGTTAGCTGAAATGAGCTCTAGCTCACCCACGGCCCGAATGAGGACACGCGGGATATGAAGATGGTTGCAATGTATTTCACAGAGCTTGAGGTTTTTCTTCAGCAAACCGACGCTTGTGTACGTGTCTCCAAAATGCCGCTCAATGTAAGTTAAGGTATCGATTTGTCATTGACAAGTCCCTCACCCTGTGGCTATCACACACATACTGTACATGTCGGATGTGGCTCACAATACCCACAGTGTGTGTGTGTGTGTGTGTGTAGTTCTTCGTGATGAGATTCAGCTGCCATGACTGCCATCATCTTTTTTTTTAAGGGGAAGACCAGATGAAAAAAGATAAAGCCTCACAACGCATTTTAATTCATTTAATTGAAAAGTTTCCGTTTCACGCTATTTTACACCTACGCCGGCTTTGATTAATTATATGCGCAATCATCCGATATATTCTCTGCATTAAATTGATTTTAAACGATAGCATCTGCTACTGCATATGAAATGAATATCAGCGTTTTTAATATCACTGAAGGGATTCACAATTCATACATGACACTAATGGGTTTGTGTTCTTGTGATTTTAGACGCATGTGAAAACGCATTAGCAGGAATGTAATGCAACGATTGTATTTGAAAAAAATTTAGGAATGTAATGTAAAAAAAAAAAATATATATATATATACATATATACTGTATATATACTGTATATATATATATATATATATATACAGTATATATATATACATATATGTATATGTATATATATATATTTTATTTTTTTTACATTACATTCCTGCTAATACGGAGATGATAATGCTCATTTTTTTTCTTTTTGGAGTCTCATAAATACATCCTATATACTAATGATGATGAAATTATCATTATATTTTAGTGGCCATCACATTGTGACAGAATTAGCATTTTTCAAATCAGATGCTTCTGCTTGTTAAAAAAAAACATATTTTATAGGGGAATTAAAAAATAAACAACTGAAATATTGCGGTCGCACTGGCCCCGTTCAAAATTAATCCACATTCATGTGAAATGGGAGGCAGCAGCAAAAGCGCCCACATTAACCCCCAAATAAAAATGTTCTGTTGTGCTCGGCCTTTCCTGACAATTTACTTGCTATCAGAAGTCTGATGGTTTGAGCGCTATTTTCAACTCGTCGTTTCACCTTGTCAAAGGCCCCTGTTGCAACTGATGAAAAACAGCCCCAAAGCATGATGCTGCCCTCCTCACCACGCTTGACTGTCGGTGTGGTCTTCTTTTACAGAAAGCTGTTGTGTTTGCTTAACACCCTCTTTTGAAATTATGACCAAAAAGGTTAACCTTGATTTTATTGGACCGCACCAAAATCTCCCAAAAACATCAGAGATTGTGATTGGTTAATCTTTTTTTTTTTTTTAAATGATTAATCCAAAAAATTGTGCACCCACATTTTTTTCAGCACTTTGCTTTTATTTCCCCTCTTGAAAAGATAAGAAAGAAATGGAACCGAGTTTTACAGTTTAAAAGTTATAATACATTGGGGGGGGGGGGCTTCAAAATAATTTTTCTTTGTCTATTTTTTTTTTTATATCACAAAATGTTGGCATTTGAACAGGAATGCGTAGGCTGTTTTAATATCGTCGCTCTATTTCAGCCCAATCAGTCCGTCCGCCCAATCCTTGTGGTCACACATTGATTGTCATCAGTGCCAGGAACGGCCTGCAGTCATGTAGGCCTCTTCTTTGTGTGCGCATGTCGTTCTGAGGAACACAAAGTACTAAGATGAAATCTGAAAAGTGTATACTGGAATTCATTTCATCTTCGTCTTCGGGGTCTCTGTGCGCAGGCTCCTGTGATTGAAACACAGAGGATCTTAATTACTCGAGTCTGCACAACACACAGTGACACAAAGCCATAAAACGAGGATGCTTGCGATTGTTGCTGCTTTGAATTAACCTTCGGCATATGTTAAACAGCAATAACAGGTTTAGCTGTGCTGTCTCACCTCCTTCTCTCGCTGATTTAACTCCACATTATGGCGTTCCGCGGGGGCCTATATCCCTGCGTGTTAATCACTGCTCTTCGCGGCGTTCCCAGAAATATATGGCGACCGCTTGCAGCTGAACGGTGGAGGACAAAACGTGCTCACTCTTGGACACTACTTCATTACAGTCTAATTGGTATGGAGTGATTAAATATCTCATGCTTCTCACTAATTGCAGCTATTTAAAGCGGCTATTAGCTTAAAATGCTTGCCACAAACAGCCGTATACTCATAAAGTGTGAGTTCCAGTCATTTGCCTGCGATGCTCAAACTGAAGGAAAGACTTTACATCTGCCTGCCCTTATGGCACGTTACAAAGACTATAATCTTTTTTTTTTCTTTTTTTTTTACTCAAAACAATGGATTACTTGATCCGCTGAAACATTTCGATTGAATTTGCCGCCCTGCAACAGACGTAGGTCTTAATGAAGCCTCGTTAATTCCAATTCTATTTTTCCAAATTCATATTACTCATGGTAATTGATGCGCAGCTATACAGTCAAACCTCGGTTTTCGTCCATAATCCGTTCCAGAAGGCTGTTCGAAAACCAAAATAGTTTGAAAACCAAAACCATGCTCTTTTGAAAATAAAAATGTTTACTGAACACGTCTGCTCACTATGGAAAGCAACACGAGGAAGCGTCACTTCCTCGTGTAAGAAAGGCGAGAGGAGTCAAATGGTGCATTCAAGTTTGTTCGAGGACCGAAATTTGTTCGTCATCCGAGGCATAAAAAAACTCGAAATCTTTGGTCGAAAACCGAATTGGTCGAGAAACGAGACATTTGAAAACCGAGGTTTGACTGTATTTTCATATGTGTTGTGTTTGCCTTGATGTGTTGACCTTTCACATTTTAATTGATGAAAGTTAAATAAGAAGACAGACTGATCCAACAATGGATCGTTCTGTTTCATTTCATAAGACGATTCTTGACAAAGCAAGGCCCGCATTCACATTCGGCGTGATCCGAGCACAGAGCTTCCATCAAACCGAATCATCCGAAGACCATTCACACGTCGACGTCACCATTATAGTCCGCTTCTTTCCTGCTTGACACCAAACACAGTGAATGAGAGAAATACATTCAAGAAGGAGAGACAATTTGGCATCGCCAGTGCCAACCAAGGCTCCCAGGAGACCGGCGATGAATTACTGAAATGAGGCAAATGCCAAGCTTCTCTAAATAGCAGAGAGAATGGCTGCATGCCCCTGGAGAACTCAAGAGATTAGAGAAGGGAAACCAGAAGTCTGCCAAGGCCCTGAAAGATTGTAGGATATGGATATGCGTGTGCGTGTGTGTGTGTGTGTGTGTGTGTGTGTGTGTGTGTGTGTGTGTGTGTGTGTGTGTGTGTGTGTGTTAGAGGAGGTGGCCAACAGCCATGTCACAGAACATGACCCTGAGGTGCAACCATCAGACAGCCAATATGGCATGCTAAATACCGCTGTTCCATCAGGGCGGAAGCGCTCCAACTGCCTCCAATCCGACAGGTTTTTGTTCACCTAATGAGCCTAATTAATGAGGCTTCAGTTACAATGTTTTGCTCCCAAAGATGCAACAGTGTGACAGTTATGTCTCTAAAATTAAAGGACTGAAATAAAGAGAAAAATCTCCATTGAAAGCAGCATGCGGGCTGCATGCGGCCCTCGCCCACGCTCGGTGCGGGCCCCCCGATTATTTTGGGAAAAAAAACGTTTTTATTCTTGTTGAGCCATTGAATGAAGTAATACCATTGTAAACCACAGAATGAGAGGAATTTTCCAAAATTGTCAGGAAAAGCCTAGCACAACAGGCTAACAGCTTCCTGTTTTGTTTTTGTTTCGATTACATTTGGTTTTGTTCCCTCGTGGCCTTTTTGGTTCCACCTGTTCTCGTCATCAGGGTCACTTGGGTTGAACCAATCAGCTCCCTCAACCCTTTGTGACTTGTCCAGGTGTTTCTCGTTGTCTCGTCACTTAACTTGTATTTAGTTCCCTCGGTTCTGGCAGTCTATGTTGGGTCATTGTGTGTGTCTGTGTGTTCCTGTCATGTTTTGTTTTCTGTCATAGTTTTTTTTGGGGGGCTACTGTGGTTTTCTGAACTTTTTCCGAGTACTTCAGTTCGCGTTTTCCGGTGTCTTCCTGTTTTTATTTTGGGTAAAATGCATTTTGTTCAGCCCACCATGCTCCTCCTGCCTCCCTGCTTTTTTGGGGTCCTCCACCGACCACCATGCAAAACCTGATCCTTCTCTTTTCTAAGGAGCCTCTCTGACTGTTTAGCACTTGATTTACATCCATTCATCTATCCATTCTCCCAGCTGCTTATCCTCACAAGGGACACGGGAGTGCTGGAGAGTATCCCATAGTTTGCATGTTCTCCCCACGCTTGTGCGGGCTTTCCCCGGGTACTCCGGTTTGCTTCCACATTCCGAAAACATGCATTGATTGCTCTAAATCATGGGTGTCAAACATACGGCCCGCGGGCCAGAACCGGCCCCCAAGGAGGTTTGATCCGGCCCGCGAGATAATTTAAAAGTGGAAAAAAATGCATTAAAGACACCGAATGAATATTTTTAATAAAATGCAATTCGGGGATTATCCGCTAGGGGGCACACTGTTTTGATCACAGTAGAAGACAACATTGTTTTGATCGCGGCAGAAAACAGCAGTGTCAGCCTGTCACCGAGATAGACCCAACGCAGCAAATGATATGAAAGCGCCAATCAATGCTTCTTGAGACCAAAACAAAGGAAAGAGATGAGATTTTGGTGATTCATAGCACAGTATGGTATAATGTTAATGGTTCGGCCCACTTGACATCTACCGAGTCCGTAGGTGGCCCACAATGTGAAATGAGTTTGACACCCCTGCTCTAAATTGTCCCTTGGTGTGATTCTGAGCGCGAATGGTTATTCGTCTGTGTGCCCTACAAGTGTCTGGCAACCAGTTCTTGAATTCAGGTTTATAAAGGATTTGTAAATCATTGTGTTCTGTATTTAAATTTTAGACAATGTCCAAACACCTGAGGTTTTGAGAAAAAAAATTGTAAGATTGAAGCGGTAAATATTTACCTTAAAGTATTATCATAAATCTAATCTTTGTTTGTGACATTGTAGTATAAGTATTTCAGTGACTGCCTGAGGGGAAAGCACATTGAACAAAACAGAAAACATTAGAGTCAGGGATGACAAATGCAGACCTTAAGTAACTGCATTACATAAATAGGAAAAATTCATTTACACTGCTCTGCAATATTTCAATCTGTGTGTTGAACAAATGTGTTTTGACATCGACAAGTCGGAATGTCACATGCTAAGGCATACAGTGCTATGAAAAAGTATTTGCTCTCAAATGTTTTCTTGTTTGCATATTTCCCCACTTTAAGATAATATAAAAAAATTTAAATATTAAGCAAAAATAACCCAAATAAAAAGAGTGCAGTTTTTGAATGGTGATTTTATTTATTAAGGGGAAAATGTCAAAACTCGGCCCAGGTGGTTTGGACCAAAATGCTTGACTCAGACTTGGTGAGGGCAAAAAAACCCGTTGAATCCAGGCGAAAGGTCGGTACACGTGAGGGACAAACGATCGAGCGGAGGTACAAGAGACATGAGGCAAAAAATGGAGTCAAAAGCAAACAAAGTGCAGTCCACAAAGTCAATGACTGTAACGACAAGCAAGGCTGGAACGTGATCTGAAGAGAATCACCGAACCAGCGATGAAAGAAGATACACGAGGGAAATACACGTTCCGGGCTTGATTGGGGATGAGATACAGGTGAAAGTGAAAGAATCAGGGAGCATGTAACACAGACTAGGAAGGGGGCAGAGAGCAGGTTGCAGGTCATGACATCCGACCAGACAAAAGTTTTGCGGGGAGAAGTGAGGTCATGCAGAGGCGCGGCAGAAGACCTGTCGTTTCAATAGGAAAGCCCAGAAACCTGTGAACCTCCTCCTTCGATTGAGGGGTGGCCCAATTCAGTGACAGCAAAGACTTTGGCACCTCAGACAGCATGAAGTCCAAAAGAGACTGAGGGTCACATTTCTCTGCCTTGATGTACAACTGATTGTCAAGCGCTTCGAACGTTTTTTTGAAACGAGGTACCCGAGTCACTTGAGGATTCATTTCAGCCCTAGTTGGAAGAACATCCTGCTGTTTGACACTAAATGGCGGGGTATCCTGGTGGTTCATGTAAGTAACTATTTGAAACTAAAGTTTGATGCTGCGTTGCCATTAGCACATATGTATACCGTATCTTCCGGAGTATAAGTCGCAGTTTTTTTCATAGTTTGGCCGGGGGTTGCGACTTATACTCTGGAGCGACTTATGTGTGAAATGGTTAACACATTGTACAGATCACATGTTATTTTCACATTAAACCGCAAGAGGGGAGGGGGCTCTCGGCCTGTGTTGATACTTTCCACGTTGGCGGTAACTGAGATAAAACAACTGACGATGACTCTGACGTAAGCGACGTAGAAGAGGAAGCGCTGCATCTTCTACCTCCGGAGTTGGTGGAGTTGTTTGAAAGTGACACCGAGCACGAAGATTTCATTGAATTTCGTGATTTGGAGTGACGCTGATGGTTTGGTAAATTTGTTAGCATGTTCTTTGTGCTATAGTTGTCTAAATAACTCTTAATATGTTACGTGAACATACCAGGCACATTCACAGTTCGTTGTTTAAGCGTCATGTAACGTTAGCATAATGTGCACTTATTCAGCCTGTTGTTCTCTAATTTTATTTTTATTTTAAATTGCCTTTCAAGATGACATGTATGTTTTTGGTGTTGGATTTAATCAAATAAATTTCCCTCCAAAGTGCGACTTATACTCCAGTGCGACTTATATATGTTTTTTCCTTCTTAGTTATGCATTTTTTGGTTGGTGCGATTTATAACCCGGAGCGACGTATAATCCGAAAAATACGGTACTCAATATCTTTTCAAAAAAGTGAAATTTGGACCAGATATGGCGTGGATAAAGCACAACAGAGTACACTTTACCGTCATGATAAAATTAAATGTTGTATGTTTTGGACTATTGAGGAAATGTGTTTTTTTTTAAAGCAAAAGTACAATTCGTAATCCATTCAAAGAGATGTGGGACTTGGTGGTTAAATGGTTACCGAATAGCAATCGTGGATTTGAGATACGTGTCCAAAGTCGGTCCTCAAGGGCCGCTGCCCTGCCTGTTTTCCAGCTCTCCCAGGAGCAACACACCTGATTCAAATAATCACAAGCATAGTTCTAATGCTGCTTCAGAGCTGATCATTTGGATCAGGTGTGTTGCACGTGGGAGAGATTGAAAACAGGCGGGACAGTGGCCCGCCAGGCTCGGAGCTGGACATACCTGGCCTAAGCACTATATGCTGTATGACAATATATATGACGACGACAACAGCGATCTGGCGCATCATTCAATAGCAATATGGCACTTAGCATTGGGGGAGTGTGGGCACGCTGGTCTGGTGAATATAAGACAAGACACAAAGATGCAAACACCAGGTATTTAAGAAACTCCCTTTCACCATCCATATCCAGAGATCGTCCGGCTGGGGTACTGTTTATAGTAATAGAGTTTTATCAAATTTAACAATCAGGAATATGTCTTTGTTAATGGCTGTGATGATTCACATCACATTTTACATTGATATTTTGGAACTCATTCAAGTCCACATACTGCATGAGGCGCAACAGCGCAAAGAAATTGAATCCAAATGATTCCCTCCTTATGTTTCCATATAGATATCAAGACATCGATTATGAGACTGTTGTCATCGAGTTGGCAGCCATTAGTCTGTTGGCTTTGAGACACACAGTCAACAACTAATTTACATGCTAATGTTTTCCAGATCTGGACTCAGTCATGGTCCCAGTCCCTCCGCCTCTTCCAAAATGACTCCTTTTATTGACTTGATTTTCTGATTGGACAGATGGCCACATTTCAATATCACAGATGCCTGTTTGTGTTGGGCTCAGGGTATGCTTGGCAAAGGCTCGTTTGAGGAGAGGTGGAGGATTTCCCGAGCTTATGAATAAACAACAATAATTATCGAGATAAACAACAACATTATCTGGCATCTGAACCTTGACGACGATCAATTATGGTCATTACTGTCACATCATGTGCTACACTCGGCTTTTAATTACTGTGAGTTGCTGTTGAGAAAGGGCGAAAGTTTAGACACGGTGTCAGTCACCAGTCTTAATTGATTTGTTCTTGTGCTTGCCAAGACCGCAATCAATACAGACAAATGTGCTGAAATCTATCAAAGCGCAGCGAGGACTGACACCAAAACACAAACAGCTGGAACAGTTGAAGAGAATAATTGAATTGAATTGAATTGAATTTTTTATGCCTCGGATGACGAATACATTTCGGTTCTCGAACAAACTGAGCGCACATGAATGCACCATTTGACTCCTCTCGCCTTCCTTACACGAGGAAGTGACACTTTCTCGGGTAGACGAGGAAGTGACGCTTCCTCGTGTTGCTTTCCGTTGTGAGCAGACGTGTTCAGTAAACATTTTTATTTTAAAAAGAGTGTAGTTTCGGTTTTCGAACAATTTCGGTTTTCGAACAGCCTTCTGGAACGGATTATGGACGAAAACCGAGGTTTGACTGTACTGTTCATGGAAGTATCTCAAAAATGGAAAAAGTTGTTGGCAGGTTGAAATCCCCAATTTTGAGAAAATTAGCATTTCAAATGTTGGCACACACAACTTTCAACGGCCCATAGCAACCATTGCCTTGGGAAAAGAAAAGGATATTGATCATAAACTCTCAGGAAGTGTTGAAAGACACTTAAGTGTGTTTTATGTTGCTGAGGCGCATGTCGGTATGTTGAACACAGTGTAATTGTATATTTTTGTCATAGTTTTGTTTTGTTTTTTCCCCCCCCCAAAAAAATGGTGTTCGTCAGCGATGGACGTGTGGACAATCAAAGCTGTTGGTCAACTCGTCAAGTCTTTCTAAACTAGGAAGAAAACCTTTAGGAGCAGGTATACGAACTGCTTCCGCCTATCGCGGATTCTTTTCGGAACGTAACCCCCTTGACAAATGAGGGTTCACTGTATTTTATGTGCACTGTGTTGCTTTGGAAAACTGGTGAACTCTACGACAAAGTATGTCGTATTATCAAAATGGCTCTCTTTGGAATTCTCATGTTTTGTGAAAACTCCAGGATCCAGAAATTAGGACCAGTCTCAGACTTCACCCATTCGCGTCTCTTTGGTAGCTGCGCACACATTTCCAGATTATGCATGGTGGGTGTGTCAGAAGCCTGGATGTGAAAATCGCCACATCTTGGAAGTGTGTAAGAAAGGTATGTCAAGAATTGACTTAGGCGTGTGAGGGAGGGAAAGAGGGAGGAGAGAGAGAGAGAGAGAGAGAGAGAGAAAGAGGAAATTGGATCGCCATAAAGTAATCAGCACACATGACCACGAACATTGCAATCTATGTGGTAAAATGAGTAGAACAGGTGCATAAGATAAATATAGCTTGGCTTGATTAAGTAATTTTTCTACCTGCCCACAATTTTTCTACCTGTCCACAATGATAATTCGCTATGTTAATTGCAAGCGCGATTAATCATTTTCTCATTTGAGCTGTCAAGAAATGATTGTTAGACTACGGTAGATTATTCGTTTGAAGTACAGAGAAATTCTTGGCTCTTCGCCATTCGTGGAAGTTGCAAAGAATTCACACGTTGGATTGAAAGTCATTGAGCTGCATAGTTTTGTAAATGTATGCAGTACACAAACAACAAAAAACAAGAAAAGACCATTGAAATATCCGTCAAAGCCTGAAAAGTCGAAAAGAAGATGACACCTATTTCAGCTTGCAACGTGATCTTGATATGATTATGACATAACAAAAATGCATAAGCAAATACATGCATTCAAAGTCCAGGCCAACACCAAGGCAACATTGGTCACCTGCAACACATTGGATGAATGGCTTCAATCTCGAATCTAAAAAGCAGAGAAGTGATGTTTCATCCAGATTATGAATTTATTTTGTATCCTGCCCCCCCCCTTTTTTTTTTTTAAAGATAAACACTGTACAGGAAATCAACAACATTAGCTTGACAATGCTTTACTATCCTTTGGTATGATAGATTTTTACTCCATTATTTGTATTGAGAGACCAGATGACACAGCCACTGCATTGTTATTTCTGTGGGGCGATATGATATCTTTTGGTTTATAGGGAAATGATCTGACATTGAGCTGAGGATTTTGAACAAGACCTGATCCTATTTATTTGTAGTCTGTATGCAAATAAAATGTGTTTGCCCATAAATGGCTGAGAGTCGGGATTATTTGCTTTTTTGAAGAGCCTAATTTGGCAACATTAATTGTCAACCTATTTACAGTTAGAAGCCCTGATTTTACTCATCACTTAAAATGGAAAGGTAAAATGTAATTAGCAAGTATCTACAGTAAATTATAATAACCAAGCATATATTTGATGGGGTTTTACAGTATTTAATCATCGAAATGCCTCACTTGCACCGTCATCTACATTAGAGTAAAAGTGTGCTTGCATCAAGCTGTACATATCTATATATGTTCCTGCCACTCCCAGAGCAGTGCAAAGCTGACAGAGAGGGTTAAACATTTTATTTTAAAACACCAAAATGTTCAACCAAATCACGTATTTTTATGTAACGAAAGCCTGTTAGCTTTACGATGCAAAACCCAATTCCACGGACATATTCTGCCATCCAAGCAACTTCTTTTTCATGGACGCCCCACCTTATTTCAGCAAGACAATGCCAAGCCACATTCTGTATGTCTTACAACAGCATGGCTTCATAGGAAAAGAGTCTGAGTACTAGACTGGCATGCCAGCAGTCCTGACCTGTCTCCCATTGAAGATGTACAGCACATTATGAAGAACAGAATACATTATAACACCCCTAACTTGTGAGCAACTGAAATTGGACCTCAAGCAAATATGGGAAAGAATTCCACTTACAAAGCTTCAACAATAAGTGTCCTCGGTTCCCAAATCCTTATTCACTATTGCTAAAAGGAAGGTGATGTAACACAGTGGTAGACATGCCTGTGTCCAAGCTTTTTAAGAATGTGTTGCTGGCATCAAATTGAAGATGAGTGAATACTGGCAAAAAAGAAAAAAAAATTATCAGTTCAAAAATTACATTTCTTGTCTTTGTCGTGTATTCATTTGAAAATTATTTGAAAATCACGATACCTGTATTGTGTTTTCATTTACACAACTTCCCAACTTGATTGGAACTGTACATAAAACAACTTAGCATTAGTGTTATGGTAATTATAAACTTGTTACATACAATACAAAAAAAAATATGAACAATGATTTCTTCTACTCTTGAGTACTCTGGCGTGATTGAGGCCCTTCTCTGCCTGTTATTTTTGACGGCAATAACACTTGATCTCTCCCAATAGAGAACACTGCTGCCCGGCATGGTGTGGTACAATGCGGTATGCTCAATGTGTGAAACACTTACCTTCAGAATTATCTTGTATTTTTTGGTTTGGTAAGATTGGTAAGATGAGAAATAATTACATCCAAAATGTTTGTAAAGTCAATATCAGTCAGTTCATAAACATAAGCATGTTATAAGCACGTTATAACATAAGTTCTTGTGCACATAAAGATTGTGTGGTGTGATGGTAGGGTGGCGCTGCCTTATAGTTTTAATGAGCAGCAGACACACACAACCACCTCCACATAAACACCCCGTCACAATGCACAACATAGTTATGTGTTAGACCCTTGCAAAAACCGATTCACACGACTTGTAAAAGGCAAAAGGACACTACCGCATGTATGTGTCCAGAGTCAAACATTCAAACATTCGATGGAAAGGCACAAAGAGCAGCAGCAGGCTGCTGCAGACATTATCATTCCATATCTGTGCTTGGAGCCGCACAAGTCTCCAAGGCTGCTATCAGCTCCCCCCCATTATCTCTGAGAGAGTGCTGGAGGAGAGGGGGCACGGAAGCCACCCCCGCCATGCCACCGCCCTTGCTCATCTCTTCTTCCCCTACCATCCACGCATACATATAGGAGCAACTTGTGAAAAGTGTGGAAATGAAATTCCTGTCCCTCCGGACAGCCCGAGTTGCAGAGCTTTGCAGCTGAGGCAAGTTTGATAACAACAACAGAAGTCTCATAAACAACAAAGATGCGGTACAATGGAGAGGAAATGAGATAAAAGAAGAGCAGGAATTAGAAACTGTAGGGCTCGGGTGTTTCTTTTTAATAAAATGATAATGATAATCTATGTGGATCAGGGAAAACATGAATAACGGTAATCTAGGTAGAAGGGAGACATACGTTTTACAACTTTAGAGCTAGTGTCCCGGATGCTTTTAAACCTCGGTTTTTGTCCATAATCCGTTCCAGAAGGCTGTTCGAAAACCGAAACCACGCTCTTTTTAAAATAAAAATGTTTACTGAACTTCCTCGTCTACCCGAGGAAGTGACGTGTAAGGAAGGCGAGAGGAGTCAAATGGTGCATTCAAGTGCGCTCAGTTTGTTCGAGAACCGAAATTTGTTCGTCATCCGAGGCATAAAAAACTCGAAATTTTTGGCTGGAAACCGAATTGGTCGAGAACTGAGACGTTCGAAAACCGAGGTTTGACTGTATTTCCTTAGCCAGGCATGCTTTTTTTACCCAACTGCACAGAAGAGCAAGTGACAAGGGAAAGCTACTTAGTCGTGGGTGTGGTCTTTTATTCCTCTTCTCAATGGTACCAAGGTGGTCGGCTGGTTAGCATGTCCGCCTCACAGTACAGAGGTGCAGGATTCGATTCCGGCTCCAACCTTCCTGTTTGGAGTTTACATGTTCTCCCCGTGTCTCGTGGGTTTTCTACGGGTACTCCAGTTTGCTCCCACATTCCCAAAAAACATGCGCAGCGGGTTGATTTAGAGCTCCAGGCTTTCTACTAGGCATCTCATATTCTGAATCCAATGTTCATGCCAATAGCAATCATTGATGTGATGGTAAAATCTGTTGTTCCTTTCGTCACTGGTCTAAAAATACTAGCAGCTGCTGATTAGGTGCATGACAAGACACAGCCCACTGCCATCGAGAGATGCTGTAGGGGAGCGATGACAGTCTGTTGAGATGAAAGGAACTCTACACTTTATTTTAGTCTCCAGGGATGAGCATCTTCTGAGAATTTGGTGGTCTAGTTTGCAATCTACCCGGTAAAGTAATGCTGTGTTCAAGATGGAAGGGAATCATCCCAGTTTGGATTTTAAGGATGAATTGTTGTTCTGTGGGGAAAATGTTGGCAGTCTAGACAACAAATTAATATTTTTTGCATCTTCAATCTGATGAGGGGTTTTTGGGGGGTGTGGTCATACACATGTATTCCTTCGAAGCACCTGGATTTACTGTAGATGTGCGTAAGAAGGAGAACGTTTGATGATGTTCTCTTCTTGCATTCAGCACACAATGTCTTGAATCTGTACAGGGTACAATTAAATATCAAAGCTATCAAGGCATTCTGCATTCTAAAAGGTGTGTCAGAAAGCTTGACGTCAGCCATGGGTCATGCATCCTCCAACATGCTTAAGTCCTTAAACACACTGCTTCGATGAGCCCTCACTTAAAACCTGTCAAATATCTGTGCAATGAGCTGAAGCATGCAGTCGAGCGAAATCTTCACACGAGCGGGAGCAGTATTGCTACAGGAGTTGGCCAAAATAGCTGTCCACACCTGGAGAAGTGTCTTTGACAATTAAAAAAATAATTTGATTACAGTGAATACCTCAAAGGCATCATCATTTTCAAGTATAAATTCTGTTTTCTAGATTGCTCAGTAGTCAGGAAGCAGACAAGCGTCTGTCCCACAACTACTTGCTGGATTGAAGGATAGCCCGCCAAACAAGGGAACAGCAGTATTTTTTCTATCTAGTATTCAAGTGATCCTATGCCGCCCCCTCAAACACATGTGCACACACACAATCCTTCCCCTAATTTTGTGACACTACATTATTTATTATATGCATAATGTTTCTGCCCAAGATAAGTAATGTATAGAATAATGATGGTTGGTTAATGGAAGCAGCTTGTTGACTTTATGAAATGCTATTCATCAAATCTGAGACAAATTTGATTTTTGCCCCTGAATTATTCACAAGCAGGATTGATAATCTCATCAAGCAAAACCAATAGAAACGGCATCATGAGATTAGTTTTTTTTCTTTATTCTTGGTGCACCAAGGTGTAATTTAACACACATTTTTTTTTTTTTAAACTATTAACATGCTTAGAATCATTGTTTTAAATGGGATCTAAAATGGTTGCTTCGTAAACAAAACAAAACAACAAAAAAAGCACCTATGCCGCTGTTCTCATTGCCTTGTCTCTAATTTGTTGAAAAAAATGGTTTCAATTGTTTAAAATAATCCGAAAGCCACGGTTATTATTTTACAATTACCCTTTCTTTCCAATCAGTGTTTAAATGATCATAACACTCTCATACAAACATAAATAATGGACTCATTTGCGGTACGGTTTTAAGTTTCATGGCAAGTCAGCAGGACGTAATTTCTTCCCCATTGTGTGAAAGTTCTCAGCAGCAGCAGAAAGTCATTCAGTATATTGAGTAAAACAAAACGACTTGAAGAAAAACAGTCGATTGAAACATCATTCATTCATCTTCACGGGCATGCTGAAGCGTATTCAATCTGTCTTTGGCTGGTCGGCAGGGAACACCCTGAACTGGTCACAAGCCAATCACAGGTAGGCTATCGGCCTACCATGCATCAATCCATCCATCCATTTTCCGATTCGCTTTATCCTCACAAGGGTCGCGGGGGGTGCTGGAGCCTATGCCAGCCGTCTTTGGGCAGTAGGCAGGGGACACCCTGAACCGGTTGCCAGCCAATTGCAGGGCACACAGTGACGAACAACCATCCACGCTCACACTCACACCTCGGGACAATTTAGAGTGTTCAATCAGCCTGCTATGCATGTTTTTGGAATGTGGGAGGAAACCGGAGTACCCGGAGAAAACCCCCACACACAGGGCATGGGGTGAAGATGCAAACTCACACAGGAAGGCCAGAATCAAGCCCTGTACATCAGAACTGTGAGACAGATATGCGAAACAGTGCTCACCATGCCGCCACACAATTCATTATTACAAACAAGGCCCGCCCATAGAGCAATAAGTATTTAGACATTTTAAAGACGAAAAGAAAGGGATAGATAAAATATAGATGCAACGGTGTTAGACAGGTAAAATTAACTCTCATTCTGTGGGAATCCCGCGGGATTTCTGGCAACCAAAAATTCTCAACCTACTCCAAACACACTGGTGATATGCATGTTCTCATACTAAAATCAGGGTATTATATCTGAGGAATATCCATCCCAAAGATAACTGTCCAGGTGCAGAAAAGATGATCTCATTGAATTTGACGTGCCATTGACCGCACCCAATTTTAAAAAATAGACATGAATGGGCAAGTCTGTTCTAGGGAGGTTGCCCAACAGCAGGGGGAGGCGGGTTGCAGTGATGTCATAAGTCACCGAACAAACGGAATGGGTTCGGAGGCCAGAACAGATGTCATCCCTCAACAATGATTGGCAGCTATCAATCAATCAATCAATCAATCAATCCATTTTGGTTGACATCAATCAAACACCCAAATTCAACAGGAGGAGCGAGACCAGAAGTGACATCATCCGGACCAAAGGGTACATGACATCTTCAATTTAGATTGACAGCTGTCAATCTAATACTTTGAAAGGTGGCAGGGAGTGACATCAGAGATCCTTAGCTATTCATTACTTTTGATTGACAGCTATCAGTCCAATAATTTGACACAGTGCTAATTCATCAAACTCCTTATGAGCCCATCAATCAAGTTTTGATATCTACTGCTCTCTCAGTCCCAGAGGTTAACCACTGCTAATAGAAAAAAATATTAACTATAAATATTACTGAGGCTATTGTGCCATTTAGACAAAGTCACATAAAAAGACACAACCCTTTTCTTCTGTCGCGTGTTTTACAGAAAAAAACCAACACTCCGTCATACTGTGTCAAAAGTACAATGAAAAGTAAAGACTCTCAGGCAGTGGTTCTTAACCTTGTTCGAGGCACCGAACCCAAACAGTTCATATGAACATTCACCAAACCCTTCATTAGTGAATAATAGATTGTATGATTTTTTACAAATTCAAGACATAAAAAAAACCACATTTATTAAAACCAGAAAAAAGTAAATACATATATAAGTATAAAGTAGATGTTTTGTCATCGTGTACAAATTGAACCAGCCAGCGATGGCCAAGCGGGCATGTCATAACTACCGTAATTTCTGGACTATAGACCGCACCACTACATTTTTAAAGGAAAAAAAAATTTTGTACACACATAAGCCGCACCTGTCTATAAACCGCAGGTGCCCATATTGTTACATGAGATATTTACAAAGAAAGACGGTACACAGGCGGCCGTTAAAAAAATCTTTATCTAGGCCGCTTCATTAAATAAGCCGCAGAGTTGAAAGCGTGTGACAAAAGTCGCGGCTTATAAATTACGGTAATTGACATGTTGAGTGCCCTGCGATTGGCTGGCAACCAATTCAGGGTGTCCCCCGCCTACTGCCCGAAGACTGCTGGGATAGGCTCCAGCACCCCCCGCGACCCTAGTGAGGATCAAGCGGTTCGGAAAATGGATGGATGGATCTTCTATTAGAAGGCAAAAAGTATGAAACTGACATATGGATTCTCTTTTTGTAACAATTTTGTTTGGTTGTGTGCCGTGCGATTTTTCTAATGTAAAAAAAAAAGTGCCTTCTCTCAAAAAAGGTTGGGAATCACTGCTGTAGCCAACGGTACAGCCCTGTGTCAAAAAAATTTCATCTCAGCTGCAGGCCCTGGGCCCTCCAACATGGTAATGATCTAAAATGTGCAGTTAAAATAAAAGGACAAGAATGGCTTACAACAAACATTGAAGAACTAAATCCTTTAAGATCTTTGGAAGGAACTGACATATTTGGAGAGGGTACTCTTCAAGCTTGAGAAAGATGGAGCAGTTGGTTGCAGGGCATGGCCAGAATACCCATTGACAGATGCAGTGTTTTCTGTCACCATTGTGTTTTCTCTTTTTTTAACAGTAGATAACCAGCAATTTTGTGTCCGCACAAACTGGACCGAACCACTTGTGCTTAACACATTAAATAGACAACCATCACATTTGCCTCGGAGACTATCCAGCATCTTGATGAAGTAGTTTAATGTGGACTCTTTCATCCATTACGGCTTCAAACAACAAAGTGTATGCAGGAAAGTGGATAAGATTGCACAATTGTCTGTGTTTCATGTGTTGTCTTGTATTATTTTGTCATTTTTTTGGTCAACTTTTCTTTTGATGGCGGCGCGGACACCCGCAGCGGCTCCTCTTGTTTTATGTTTAGGGGGAAGAAATTTCATCTGTGCTGTATGTTACACATACGTACAACACATATGACAATAAAGTGTATTCAATTCAATTCAATTCAATTAGTAGTTTTCCACCTCCGTCTGGCACATCCACTCAAGTGCGCGAACATTCATCAAGAGTGTTTTAAGTCCAACAATTGCCCAAACTGGAAAGCAGCCAGGAAACCTCACAGAGCCATCCAGTGTGCATGAGATCCTCAGTCACCCCGAACTCATCAAAAACAAGCACATCAGACACCAAGCAGGCGTTGTACATGAGAAGAAATTTGCTAATTGTTTGATTATACGGATCTCCATGATAATGAATGACTACACCATGATTCAGGAACATGGTGTGCCATGCAAATTAGCACCCCAACATTCAAGCTGTGAGAGTTGATTACTCATTAGCAGGTGAGTGAGTAGCACGAACCACCTTGACACCTTCGAATGCCTCTCCTGTTTATGCCTATTGTGTCTATTTTTAACTGTGCCGCGCGATACTCTACTTTATATGATGATGCAGTTGGCTATATCAACATTGTTGGCCAAATGTTGGTAAAAAGTAGAATATGAGCATTATCCTTATGCACAGTATTTGATTTTTTTTTTTTTTTTTTGCAGTATTGTCTAACGACTATTCAACAAGGTATTTGTCTATTTCTGTGGATGGTTAAATGCATACAGTAATTTGAAAAAAAATTAGAATGTTAGAATATAATCTATTAAATGGCCTTCCATAGTAAAGAAATCCGTTTTACAACTAAATCGGGATTCTTCCTGTAACGGATTATCTCTTCTGGAGCACTTAAAAAAGGAGGAGTATAACCAGGTGAAACCAAAATTCAGACACAAACGTAAACTCGAAACAAAAAAACATATGCAGTCCAACATTAACAATTGAAGCCAAAAGAAAACCAAAGGTCAGGACAGCAATGTTTTCGGTCTCCCAAGACAAAAGCCACGTTGACATCAGATTTTTATCACAACTTTGAAGCGATTGTACAACCAGCTGTTGGGTTCACAGTGTTGCGTAACCTATTAAAATATGACAATTTCATATTTCTTTTATTTTATTCTCATGATAGAGTGACCTTTGCCCACACTCCCACTACACAATCACCGTCATCAAATTATAAATGACATATTTATAAATTTCTGAGTTTATTTAGAAACAAATCACTGTCACTGAGAAAATCTGTCATTTGCATCACAGAACCGGAAAAGGACAGCGGAACGTTGGCAAGTAACAATGTTAAAGTATTTCTTTTTATCCTCAATTGCCTTACCGTAGCTCGAATATTGTGGTGCATTGTCGCCAAAGGTACAATCCTGGTGGATTACAGTGATCCCTCGCTATTTCGCGGTTCGTTTATCGAGGCTTCAGTGCATCGCGGATTTTTTCAAACATATACATAAATTGTTGTTGTTTTTTAAAGTCCGCAAAAAGTCCGCAAAAGGTCTGCGAGAAGCAGTGAAAGTCAGCAAAACAGCGAGTCACATCGAGCAACATATACTACATGTATACTGTATGTTTACTGTATTTTTTTATTCATAAACTAACCTAACTTATGCATGTTTAAATCTATTAGTATACAGCATTAAGTCATGTTAATTACTTCAAAATGTACTTCTCCATGCATGTATACCATTAAATTTGGCCTTATAAATATTATGTACATGTACCTATATGGGGGGTCGCTACTTCGCGGATTTTCGTTTATCGCGGGTGGTTTTGGTCCCCATTAACCGCGATAAACGAGGGATTACTGTAATGCACATTTTAAATCCTTAAAACTAGTTATTCGTACCAATGTTTAAAATGAAAACACATTAAAATGCAACACAAAACCCAATTAGTATTCCTCCAAATGACCATACTATACAAAATAAGAAACAGTGATCAAATGAAGCATCACTTGTACTGCATCTGCCAGTTAGCTCAGTTAGCGATTAGCCTCAACATGGTTTGCTAGCCAATAAAAAACATTTTCATATTTATATAGCTGGGCAGCATGGAGAGCTCTCAACCATGATAGATCATTTCATATACATCAATGTAAAGGTACATATTATTACTATTTTTATTATGAATACATCCATCTGTTTTCTTTACTATTTCTCCTCTTCAGGGCCAATGGGAAATTGGAGATTATCCAAGCTGACTGACGTGCAAAAGTACACCACCTACATATACTACACATTACACTACCTTAATCAAAGAATATTTTGACAAGGGTACCACATTGGTTAGGACCAGCTTTGGTCCTTATGTAAGTAACTGACGCCTTGTTGTGTTTCCTGGCTCATTTCCCATTACAGTATCATATTATTATAATTTCAGGTTGCCTCTTCAGCATATATGCACTGAACATTAAGAAGGACCATTTGCAGTGAGCGTATAAACAATAATAAATGGGGACTCACAAACTACCAGGCACACCTCAACGTTGATGGACAATTCAAACAATTATGACCTAATATAATGTTGTAACATTGTTATAGATTTATTCTTTCTTATGATTATCAAAGTGGACACAATTTTGGGTGCATAAGATAGACAGCTGAAGTTTTTGTATGTGTGTTTGCAAAAAAACAACGTGTATACATGTTCAGTGTGGGTCAAAGAGTACATGTAGGTTTACGTGTGGGCGTTTTTTTGTGCTGTGTGGGTGTGTGCAAGAGAAAAAGAGAGCGCTGCAACAAGACAAAAGTTAATGAGGTTTGAAGGCTGCTGTGGTAGCGGCAGCCTCATCTTTTTTTCCTTTACCTCTCTGCTTCCTGCCTGGGCCTTTATTGAAAGGATAATGCAGCAAGGGTCTTTAAGTGTGCAGCTGCAAACAGAAAGACAAGGGTAAGAGAGGAGTAGAGGGGGGAGAGGGGATTTGGTGTGGTGAGCAAAAAGGCAGAAACCAGGACGGCATGAATATCGAAATAATAACGAACGAAGATAGATAGATAGATAGATAGATAGATAGATAGATAGATAGATAGAGTAGTAGTAACAAAAAAATTGAATTGGGAAATCTGTTTTATTTTGACAAACTGTATCGAATCGTTACATTTTAAAATCATTACATCCTTGAATCATAATGTACCCCATGTATCAAGAATCACATTGAATTGGCTCTTGTGGAGCGATGTACATCTCTGAGCGCTAGCTAGCTAGCTAGCTAGCAAGAGAGAGAGAGAGAGACCGCATTATCGCTTATAGCTTCTTGTCAACTGATCAATCTGACAAAATGAGCTAGCAAGCGTTGCCTCTGGATTGTCCAATTAGTAACTTGTTAATTGGTGCAGGTGCACGGCAGTGTCAAGGGGCATTGTTATGTATGAAATGATCTGTGCAGACCTCCCATTGGCTCAAATTAGCCCACTTTTTGGAAAATGGCAAGTCTCAGGTGTGGGTGTTGTGAGCAAGACTTGTGCCTTTTAGTGGTGTCATGTGGTGAGTGCATTGTAATTAGGATGTGGCTGTTATACGTCTCCCGGTCGCCTTCTGTGTCTGACTGGCTCATTCCACCAGCTGTCTCTGGATTTTACCCCGCTGCTTTGTACAGCATTCTCACCTCTGCTCTCTCAATCTGCCTGCTTGTCAGCTAGTTGAAATGTATGTAATGTCATTTTTAATGATTCACTTTCACTTTCCATTCTCCACTCATTTGTCCCAGGCTACAATATGCAAAGTATCATTCACACTCATTTATTCCATCCATCTATTTTTTTATACAGCTTATTTTATTCATTCCCACGGGGAAGCTTGAGCACTGGATGTGTATTACAAAATATTTTATGATATAATGGTCTACAGTATATTTGAAAATTTGGCGACTGATCACGCACAACCCAAATGTTGATTTTTCGTGAGTTTGTTCATGGTCACAAATGGTCGCGAAGACCTTTGCCAGACATGCGCCGGCAGTTTTAATGGTCACAAACAGCTTTTCTTGTTGCCAGGAGATAGTGAATTTCACTGCATCAAGAAAAAAACTCTTTGCAACCGTACGAACTGTTGCTGCACAACTTTGCGACCGTTTGCAGCCTTTAACGAACCCTGATGGAAAAAAACAACATTGGCTAAGTGAGCAAACACTCAACGCTCAAGAGATACGGGCCAAACAGTTTAATAGATTGGTAAATGAGTGTACGTGAAATGTATGTGTGTGTAAAACCACCATGTGATGGGACTCTAAATGCTAAAGATGGTGCACTCCCATCCATCCATCCATTTTCCGAACCGCTTCATCCTCACTAGGGTCGCGGGGGGTGCTGGAGCCTATCCCAGCAGTCTTCGGGCAGTAGGCGGGGGACACCCTGAATTGGTCGCCAGCCAAACGCAGGGCACACAGAGACGAACAACCATCCACGCTCACACTCATACCTAGGGACAATTTAGAGTGCACAATCAGCCTGCCATGCATGTTTTTGGAATGTGGGAGGAAACCGTAGCACCCGGAGAAAACCCACGCAGGCCCGGGGAGAACATGCAAACTCCACACAAGGAGGCCGGAGCTGGATTTGAACCCGGTACCTCAGCACTGTGAAGCCGACGTGCTAACCACTGGACTACCGGGCCGCCCATGGTGCACTCCATTAATCATTTTAACTCAATTGGATTTTTCAACTGTTGGACAATGACGTTTTTTTTTCTTTTTTAGGGGCTTGGGGGGGGGGCTCACTAACAAAAGACAGATTGGCAAACTTGTGAAATTTGCTGATGGAGGCAATAGTGGAAGCTCAGTTAAAATAACATGACGGACTAATTGATTGAGGATTACAGTTTGATTCGGCTTAAAAAAAATGGCCCGACGATGACAGACGGGTGCCCGGGCCGCTGACGAATGACCAATAACAAATAACAGACTGGCAAAAAAAACATGTTTAACTCCCCAACTCTGGATATACAGTCATATCTCGGTTTTCGACCATAATCTGTTCCAGAAGGCTGTTCGAAAACCGATTTGTTCGAAAACCGAAACCAAGCTTTAAAAAAAAAAAAAATCTTTATTGAACACGTCTGTTCTCAATGGAAAGCAACATGAGGAAGCGTCACTTCCTCGTCTAACCGAGGAAGCATCACTTCCTTGTGTAAGGAAGGCGAGAGCAGTCAAATGGTGCATTCACGTGCGCTCAGTTTGTTCCAGAACCGGAATTCGGTCGTCATCTGAGGCATAAAAAACTCGAAATTTTTGGTCCAAAACCGATTTGGTCCAGAACAGAGACGTTCAAAAACCAAGATTTGACTGTAACAGGGGAAATTGGGGTATTCCGGGCACAGAAAAGATGAAGAGACAAAAACGAAAAACAACCACAATAACAACAATGAATACTTGTGGCCCAAAAAGGGATATGTTGTAGAATAGTAGGTGCTGTAAATATCCTATAATTTTAAATGAAACAATTGAATTGAGGGTGTACCTTGTATAAAAGATGGCAACGTACTTGCGGCATGTGCACGAGGATTATCTGTAAAATACTGATGTGCTACTGTGATCTAGTGCACCAAAATGTTGAAACATGACACTTAGTCACGATGGTGGCTCCAGCAAGCCGAGTCATATATCATAGCTACGCGCTCCTTGTTGCAGTGTTCGGATAAACGTATGACTTGTTGCGTCTGACTGTAATTTCCAGAAACAGTGTTGCCCTTCTTCTCAATCTGTAATCTGTATGCATTAGTTTCATTTGGCCTGAATGGATTCGGTTTGCATTATTTCTACTCCATATTTACATTTCATTTACATTTATATGATTACTTTTCACTCACAATCTAGATTTGCAAGGATTCCTGTTTATTGGGGGATTTGTTTGATCATTTGAACGTGTTAGGCATGCACGTATACATCCCGCACCTTACGAGAGTTGTCATAAAGGGAACATATCGGGTGAACAGGCATCGCCAACCATTTGAATGGTAAAAGGGGAGTCATCAGCAATGGTGAAGTGACTGCTTTATATGAATGCAGGCACTGAAGCAACTTTCAATCTTTTATGTGTGTGCATAATCTTTTTCTTTTTGAGTTGTTTTTTTGTTTGTTTTTGGCATGGTGTTGAGCTGTGCCGTCGTCACCCTCTTTGGTTTAGTACACTTCCTCCTCTGCTGCGCCCGCTATCACTAATGCAACAGACATTAGCATAGCGTTTGATGTTGAGTCAGGATACCTTTAAATGCTCCCTGTTTAACAACAGGCGTTTGCCACGTCTATTTACTTCTAGAACAACATCAAACAATAGCCATACGTGGCTACAATTGGCTACAATGACAACCTGGCTGTGGGGGATGTTGAGAGGAGAAAAGGGACACATACGGAGTAAAAGAAGCAATCGAGCAGGAAAAAAGACAGCCGAGGCCTCACTCGAGTGAAAGCAAAAATGGTGAATCAGCAATGCCTCACTGCAGTTCCTCCCTATCATCGCGCAAGATGAGAAGAAACTAGACTGCATAGAGTTTGGATGTTCTACTCCTGTTTCCTCAAACAACTATAGACATGCAAGGAAGGTTAATTTCCAGCTTGATTGAGTGCCGACACAAGATTTTGTTCCGCATCTCAGATGCAACCCACTTGCTGCCCACTGCTCCCCATGGTTCAGTTTAAGACGTGTTCTTCAACGAGTTCAATCACTCACAACTCAACGTCCAGCAGCCCCGCAGTCATTGATTAGAGGTTTGTTTCAGCAGCAACAGCAACGCAAAGTCTCTCTGAGGTAAAGAAGCGAGAACCAGAAGGTATTAGAGAGGTGAGATGGAAATGGAAAAGAGAACCAGCAGCAGCACCTCTCAAAGCTGTTTCTGATAGGATATAGAATTCTTTCTAGGTTGGGTGGGATAAAGGAAACAGCAAAATGTGATGGCTCCCGACACGCACACACACATACCACAGAAATACGTAATACGGGCTCCTGCACCAGGCGAAGTGTCACCAATTTGTGCAGTTTGTGTACTGCTCCAAAAATCCATTCATCCATCGATTATCTGATCCGCTTATCCTCACAAGGGGTCGCCGGCGTGGTGGAGCTTATCCCAGGGGGACACCCTGAACTGGTTGCCAGCCAATTGCACTGCACATATAGACAAAAAAATTCACGCTCACAATCACACATAGGCACAATTTAGAGTGTTCCATTAAATCTACAGTGCATGTTTTTGGAGTGTAGGAGGAAACCGGAGAACAACCACACAGGCAGGGGGAGAAAATGCAAACTCCACACAGGAAGGGCAGAGCCCGATTCAAACCCATGACCTCTGCGCTGTGACGTGGACATGCTAAGTGTGCCCCTTGCTCCAAAAATGAAAAATGAAACATAAAACTTGCACTCACAGGAGTGACCCCACGTAGTAACAGGCTTTTTATCGCTGTTAAGTCCCAGTGAACACATGCTGACCCAACCAAAACACTTACAGAACAACATGATGTCTTTGCACGGTCGACTTGGTGCCTAAGTCCACCTCCTTGGCACGGTGCTGTGCTGTTGCGCCAAAGCAACACATATACAGTACAATGAATTGGTGACTCAACGGCACACTGTGCTGGCTTAGTACAGTGTAGAGGCCTGAACTGTTCGGCGGCAATCAAGAGGCGCCCGGCAGGCAGACGCGGCCCAGGTGCCACCTCTGGGGGGGCTACTGTCGTAGTGGTTTGCTTGCCTGACTTCTGTAAAAACAATTTGGGGTTCAGTTAATACTCGGTGATGGTGTTTGTCCATTGTGATTGACTGCCAACCAGGCTCTGACTCCATGTGTTCCTGATATGCTTTCCGGCATAGAAAATGGATGGGTGACACTTTCACCCAAACTGATCTCCTTCATAGAGGCACATTGTTGACATCGCTTCAAGGCCTCATCATGGTTTAATCTTACATTATTTGTAAAAAAAAAATAAATAAATACTTCCATTAGTGAATTAATCTACCGTATTGGCCCGAATATAAGACGGCCCTGATTATAAGACGACCCCCTCTTTTGCAAGCCTCAAGTTTAAAAAAAGACTTTTTGAACACCAAATTAATTTTTAGACAGAAAATAATTACAGTAGATCTGAAACAAATGATTATAACAATATATTTGAGAGAAAAAGCATGTTATTTTGCCTCATTCAAATCTTAATATCTGAACATTTAAATATGTAAACTAAAGTGCAATAACATTCGTAAATGAATGGCTTCTGGTTTTTGAAATGTAAATTACATCATAACTTTTCCTCAGCTGCCGATCTTCGACCCACTTTTCTCCAGATTGTCGCTACGTTTCTCCATTTTCTGTTATCTCTTCTATTATTTTCTTCTCTTTTCTTTCTTACCACTATTTTTTATTTTTCTTCTTCGTGCTACTGCTATTTTTATTTTTATTCTTCGTGGCAGGGGTTCACTTTGGCCTGGGGAGTCAAGTTCAGCATTCGCTTCAATGATATCTGGCGCCATCTAGCGTCGTGAATGGGTATAATGTCTAGACCCCGAATATAAGACGACCCCCACTTTTTCAGTCTTATTTCAATGCAAAAAACACCGTCTTATATTCGGGCCAATACGGTACTACACCCAGTCAAATGAACCATTCACAGCCCATGCACGCACACATATTGTCATCTATCTTCATCTTTTTTCATCTTTGCATTTCAGATGTGAGTTCCTTGTGGCCGGTGTCTGCCAGTTTGAGCTGTCAAGGACAAATGGTAAGCAGTTCACTTGTGAATAACAAGCAGTAATCAGGAAAGGTTCTCTGCTCCAGTCAGCCACAGACAAAATCCTGCTGCAATAATTCTGATAACCGAGGCTTTTGGAGTATCGATGTGTTTCCTTGGCATTTCGCTCTGGATATCAGTATTGAATAGGTAGCCCGTCGATGCTTGTGTGTCTACAACATTGCCCTATGTTATCATAATTCCGCTTAGGTGGGCTGTGAGCAAAAGACTCTTTTCGTTTGATATGTAGAGACACCTAAAGATCACTCGCTGGACGTTGATATTTGCCAATCAGCCTTTTTTTTTTTTTCTTCACACCTCACACTGCAGTTTCAGCGTCTACCATACTGTCTACCTCTGTCACCTCCAGCAAATCCTTTCCCTGCACTGATAACACTCCAAATATCAGGTGAGTGACTGCTGGCAGACGAGATTGCCTGACCTTATTGTTTGCTGTCGCCCCCTTTTTGTTCTTCACAAATAAAGGTTTCTTTTTTTTTTTTTTTAATAAACTGAAAGGTCCTCTACTGTGGCCCATGGAGAAAATGAAAGGGGGCAGTGAGGTATGGTACAATGTGACGGGGGAAAAAGAGCAGCTCATCAGAAAATAACAAAGGTGCAAGTTAAAGATAAGGTGCTTGTCAGAGATTAATCCAGTCCTGCTTGATTGTTTTCTTTAATACCAGACCTGCTACAGCAAGCGATAAGTTTGCTGAGTAATTTGGTTTTCTAGGGGACAGGCAGGGACTGGAGTGGCGGGCTGGCTGCTCGAAATAATATTCAGGTGTGCTCTATAATTGATTTCTTCTTTTTTTTTCTACACCGTAGTTCTCAAAGAAAAATGAGATGAAGCTCAAAACTGCTTTGACAGGCTTTTTTCGTTCAGCCCGCTACCCCCTTCTTTTCTTTCTTGCTCACTTTCTCTATTTCTTTTACCTCTCCTTCCCCCCTTTGGATTAATAAACTGGCTTTGTTGAATACAGTAAGGGAAAAGGAAGAGAGTGCTTGAAGAAACATTATCTTCTTTTTACTAGCACCTCAATGCGATGAGTTGGGGGCAGGGGATTGAATCAATGAAACCCACAGTCACATTCTCGTTAGTGTTACAAAAATGAATGCAGAGAACAATAGATTACAATCTATTACAGTAGGCTGGTAATGAAATGCAACTACAGCCACCCAGCGGTAATTGGTCTGCTGAAATAAATATGCAAATGTGGCAGAGAAAAGAAAACTAGTTAAAAAGAATATCCAAGTCATCAGAAAGGGTTCTTTTCATTTTCTGTAGAAATGTGTCCCTTTCTTTTGTTTTTTTGTTTTTCAACCCAATTTTAATAGCAGTCAAGGCAAAATTTATCATTCATGTTCGGGGCCGTTTTGGATGTTTCTCATTATTGCATCCGTGTGTGCGTGCGTGTGAGTATGCGTGCACGTGCGGTGCTTGAAAAGTAGATCTTCAGTCCAAACAGGTTGGGCAGCCTTGCATTAAACAGAAGAACTGTACATGTCTTCATCTCTGTGCTACAGAGGCAGATGGCTGGGGTGGCACCACCCTAATATGGAACAAAGTAACTAATTGGCTTTAGCAAAAGTTTTTCTGACTAATCTTTATGAAAGGAAAGGAGATATATTACCCACAATAGTTAAAGCACAGGTGGCAAACTCAAGGCCCGGGGGCCAGATCTGGCCCGCCACATCATTTTATGTGGCCCGCAAAAGCAAATCAAACATGTCAACTTCCATGATTGATGGTTGCTAAAATCTTCAAATTCTCATATGTAATAAAAAACATATTGTAAGCATTTCATCACAGTCACTTCAACAATCGTTGAATAAACTCATTATGCTTGACTTCTTCATATGGTTTGACAGTCATAATGGCCCTCCAAGGGAAACGGTGACCCCAATGTCGCCCACAACAAAAATGAGTTTGACACCCCTGATTTAAAGGAACAGACCATCAGCGAAGTTTCAAGATGAACGCTCAAGAGTTTCATGCTAGAGACGTAGATAAATAAAATACATCAGTACCGTAATTTCCGGACTATAAGCCGCGACTTTTGTCACACGCTTTCAACTCTGCGGCTTATTTAATGAAGCGGCCTATATAAAGACTTTTCTAACGGCCGCCTGTGTACCCTCCTTCTTTGTAAATATCTCATGTTACAATATGGGCACCTGCAGCTTATGGTGCGGCTTATGTGTGTACAAAAAAAAATTTCCTTTAAAAATGAAGTGGTGCGGCTTATAATCAGGTGCGCTCTATAGTCCGGAAATTACGGTACTTATTTCTCCCAAAGCGCTTTACAGAGGCTCACATTCACCCATTCACACACCGATCGACTGCAGCGGCCGTGGACGCCGCTGCCGGGGACACTGGGAGCAACTAAGGAAACACTGCGACAGCCGACGGACACTGAATGACTTGCTCTAGCAACTGAGCCACAGTTGCCCCAATGAAACCACGTTTCAATCTCATTTGCCTGGCACGGAATAAAAAATTGAATAAAGACTACATAGAAAAATGGCATGTCACTGCACAAACAAAATATTATACAGTATCCAGAATAAGCCACATCCAGCCAATCGACACATGAAGTACCAGCGATTCGGTTTCTCTTCCCCATAAACAGTCCTACTGTACATAATCCAGTCAAATGAGCAGTCACACTTTAAACGTTCAACACAACTAGACAGTAAAGATCATTTATTACTAATTGTTTTTATTAGCAAGTCGAGCACATAGAGGGGATACGCACAAGTGTGTGCACACATGCATGCGCACACACACACACACACACTTCTCCTTGTCTTGTTTTCTCCCAAGGGTCTCTGTTAAAATTGACCTTCTCTGCCTTTCATCACAGGAAAATATCACCCTCAAAGGATAATAAGGCCACCAGACACATTAATTAGAGGGCGTCTATTTAGATAAATGTCTAAGAGAGAGAAAGAGAGAGTGGGGAAAGAGCCAATGTGGGGAAAAAAAAATGGATGTCATTCGGCATACATAAAATACATCATGGTGCAATGTAAAGAATTCTTTTGAAGTGATGGGGCCAATGTTTTTTTACATTAACAGTAAATGACATCTGGGTTTCATCGACAGCGCACATTTAATAGACCACCAAGGATGGTTTATGCCACAGCTGCCCGAGTTCAACAGTATCCAAACTAATTGTGACTGTAATGATTCATCTTTAACTGATATTTTCAATTTTAAAATATAATTACAGTATCGTTTCTGTCTCTGTTTTCAAATTTGATCTTACCTCATTAAGGTAAAAATTGAACAGATATAGACACGTTTTTTGACAGGACAGGGATGATATAATTGAACTTGTACAGTACTTGGTCGGACTTTGCTCCAAATGAGATGGATTCGCAATGTTCACCCTGACTTGAGTCTCGCAATCAGTGGCTAGGGCGGTTGAAGAAAAAGAGAGGAACAAGTTGAATAATTAAAAGGGACAAAGAGCAAAAGTCTTGGAGCGCGCGGCCTACGGGTTTGTCGGGCCTGGCGAAATGACGCAGGGCGTAATTAACGATGTTAGGCTGTTTGCGTTCGTTGGCAGCGAGACAGCCGCTCTTGGCGCACAGCCAAAAAACTAGAAAAGAGAAGTTCTCAAAAAAAATGACAAGACTAAGTGGATGTTCAACATCAACGTCCAGCGAGAGAAGCGGAGTGTAGAGACACAAGACAAGGTCCGGCGTCCTGCTGGTGCGTGGAGCCAAGAGCGAGAACAAAGGGGGAGCGCGGGCTCTTATCTTCGGTACATTTCAAAATCAGAGGCCCCGCCCAACGTATAATAAATCCTTGAAGCAAAAAAAAATATATAAAAATTCATCCGTGACTGATTCTGAAAGAAAGTAATAAATTGTAATTTCTAATTGTGACTCTTAACTTAATGCTGACCAACTAGTTTAGATAATACAATTTACAGACACGAAACACATTCACAATATTTGATCTATTTAAATTGCATACTCGTGACATTTCATGATTCCATTGTCCTGTTGCACATTAAGACATTTACAGTTCTTATCGTTGAGCTGGGTGGCGAATGGGTGTTTGGCCCGTGTCTCTTTTGATGTTGACGGACAACCAACCTAGAGTCTGGTTCAGCAGGGGTCAACAAAAACAAGGGGGCCTTCCCCTTCGGCAACCTTTTTTGAGACTTGATTTGTCGACAAATTGATTGAATTTCTGGTGGTTAACTGTGGTCACATGTCTCTGGAATGTTTGCATTTTACAATGGGGATTTTTATTCCTCTACCTTGGAGACAACCAGACTCTCCAGTCCTCTTTGGAAATGACCAAATACAATGCCATACAGTGCATCTTTAGTTATAAAGGAGTCTTATTCATCTTAATGAAAAGTCATATCTGGAAAAACTGTCAAAAATCGCTTTTTTTTTGTTTGTTTTGTTTTGTTTTTTGTTTTTTTACAGTATTAGAGGGTTTTTTTTATTTCTAAAAAAAAATGTAAATATTGTACGAATTTTATTTTACGTCACAATCATGTCCCACTGGGTGGTGATTTTTAAAAATCCAATTTAATTTCTTTAGGTTTGAAGCCTGAAATATGGCAAAAGATCAGACTTCAACTGGGCCGAATACCTTCGCAATCCGCTGTGTTTTTACATTTAAAAAACATGTCGCGTAGTTCTAATTGTCACCAAATACGTGTATTCATTATGTGTTAAAAGTAAAAAGAAAAAGGTGGCAACATCTAATTTCCATGCAACAGTCTTCTCTCAAGACACAATCTACAGCTCAAGTGTGAGATGTGCTAACAAGACGGTTGAAAACGACGGGTGCTTGCACGTGTCACACGCACGTACTTTGAAAACAGTAGAGAATTAAATGCTACGCAGCTCTCTGCTAGCTCATCTTTGTTAAATCACTTAGTGTCCAGAAAAGGGTACGCCTGCTGTCATCGTTTCTTGACGCTCTCTTCAAGTTTGTAGTGTCCATTTCTGTCTGTTTGCAAGTGCTTCTTTGTTTGCATGAATGTACGTGTGATGTCGTACATCTGTTTGCTAAATACTATTGATGCTGAATTTGTGACACAGCTCTCTTATTGCATCCTTTAGCTGTGCGAGTGATTCTAATATCGTGCTGTTGGTGCATGTCAATTATCAATAAAAATGTCAAATACAGTATATACGAATTTATGGACAAATGTGAATCATGCATGGGTGATGTGTGTTTCACTGTATTAAAATAGTGACCCAAAATCAAGTCACCCATGCAGTTTATCATGAAGAAAGGAAAACTGAAAGACTTTTGCACTCATAAAAACAAACAAAAGGTTCCCACCCTTTTGCAAATCACTCAAGCACATCTGATTGAATTACCTGATGGACTTTTCACATTTCCTTTCATACCTTAACTGTGTAAATGAAGCACGATAGTGCTCACTGATTTTAGCCCATTGCATGATGAATATGACAAGAAATTAGCGATAAATGTCAAATCAATTTGACCGACAGAAAGTGAAAACCTACTGTAGATAAAATGGCTTTGGAGCTTATTTGTGATGCACTGTCCTGGGTTTAATATATTAGCCTGATTCTTATAAAGAGTAATTTTACCATGTAAATGTAAAATCTATTTTATTCCATTTTCAATTATGCGTGGTCATAGACTTGTTGGTCCAGAAGTTGGCTTTTTGCCTTTTCGGTGTAATTTGGTTGAGAGCAGTTTGTTGCCTTTGGGCTCATTAAGGACAATATAAACAGTAATTACTGTGCCTAATTAATTCATTGGGAGGGGAAAAGGCCGCGTGCCATTGAAGCCTCCAGTAAATCTTTTTGTGAGATAACAATTTAACAGATTCATTATGGCCGACATAATTTGCATGTTCCAAAATAAGCTGTAACAATAATTATTTTTGTCTCATTCAATGCATTTTGCCTTTTATTGTTCAAATTCTATCCCATTTCACTAAGCTCACTTTCTGTGAGTTATCCCTGTCTGATCAAGTCACTGTCTGCAGACTTGAATTGTAATCCCCCCTACGGGCACGTTCTTTTGTCTTTTAGACCATTTCCATGCTTTGCTTTCATCCCCGAGCTTCACTTATAATAGAATTATTTGCTTCATTCTCTTGGTGTTGTCGAATCTTAGGAAGTCATTTGGTCCGAAATTATGCAGTCATGTATTATGTTACTGGTCAGTTCATTTTAGTTTTGAGCAATTATAGATTCCTCACAATTATTTGTTTTAGACAGAGCATGGTGTACAATGGAAGCTAAAAAAATAAATAAAATCCCCCATAACAATCGGAAACATGGTGGGGTTTTGTTAATGTTAAACTGTTTCGAGGGCAACCCTAGCAACTGCTTTTTAAATGGCTTTCTATTTCTTCGAATGATGTAACCATGTACAGATGCTGTACATATTTTGGTTCAAAATATCAAATTAACTAAGTCTCTTCTACAGTGATGCTTGTGAAGTTAGTGTATATATATGATAGATTTGTCATGTAAGTAAATGAAGATGACGCAAAGAGTCTCTACCCTCCGAAACGTTGAAAAGTTCACTTGCTATTTGTGCAGGATTTTTGTCCATCTTAAATTATCTATTGTTGAAAGCCTCTCTCCTCGTTAGACTTATCGACACATTTCACTGGTGCCTCGTCTTCAGAAGAATACTCTAGCTTTTATCCCCACCTAGTGGTCTTTTGTCTCTTATTAAAGTCCTGTCACTTGTGAGGTCTGGAAGACCTCCTCTCCTTTAACATGAGTCGACACAAACATACTATCCAACACAAGAAATCAACATCAAAGTTAAAGTCATTAAAACACTGAATATCTTCCTATGAGACTGGATCCTTTCATGTTCTTTGATGTGTTTTTTGTAAGAACATGTCAATTGTAAACCTCTAAGAAGCTTCAAGTTTGTACACTGATCGATCGATGTAGCTTCTGAAATGTGCGCTGACAGCAGAGAGCAGGTGGAGGAACGTTTAGAAAGATATACTGTATATTGTGAGGTACAATATACAGTACCTCACAAAAGTCAGTACACACCTCACAATTCCGCAGGTATTCATAATTGTTTAAATCATTTCATGGCACAACACTGAAAAAAAATGACACTTTGACACAATGAAAAGTAGTCAGTATACAGCTTATATAACAGTGTCAATGTATTGTTCCCTCAAAATAACTCAAACAACAGCCATTAATAGCTAAGGCCCTGGCAGCAAATGTTAAGTACACACCTAAGTAAAAATGCCAAAATTGATCACTGTTTGTCATTTTCCCTGCCTGGTGTCATGTGACTCATTACTGTTATAAGATCTCAGGTGTGAATAGGGAGCAGGTGTATTAAATTTGCTCTCCCACTCTTTCATACTGGTCACCCAAAGTTCAACATGGGACCTTGGTATTGGAGAGCTACGGTTCATTCAGGGCAGTGTTTTTCAAACTTTTTTGAGCCAAGGCACACTTCTTTCATTGAAAAAATCTCGCGGCACACCACTTGCTGAAAATGTAAAAAAACAAAAAAAAAAACGCTGATTTTAACAATGAACGTGTTATATTGTTACTATAACCGTTTTTAACATTGAAGAATGACGCTATAACAGCTTGAATTGGAATCAAATGAGCACAAAGAAAAAATTATTTGATAATCTTTCATATTTATTGTTTCACTGTCGTCCTGCATTCATGCGGCACAAATTCGCTTGTCTCTAGTGGTCGAAACACAAGGCAATTGGCTAGCTGTTGCTGCTCCCTAGCGGTATAGGAGGGTACTACATGAATACTTTCTGGGCTATCGACCGCACAGGCATACAAATTGGATATTTTACCGCGGCACACCTGACAATGTCTCGAGGCACAGCAGTGTGCCGCGGCACAGGGGCTGAAAAACAATGATTCAGGGAACCATGAATGCCAACATGGACTGTGATAAACTGAAGCAGGTCCAATCATTCCAGGGAACTATTCCAGCATAATAATGACCCCCAACCATACCTCGAAGATGACAACTGTCTTGCTAAAGGGGCTAAGAGTAAAAGATGACTGACTGGCTTCCCTGACACTGATCCAAGTAGGTTGGAACAGGTGGAGCAAAGTGTCAGGGGTGTCATGTGATAAGAATCTCTGCTAGGGTGAAGCTGAAAGTTTATAAGACATGAATGAAGACAAACAAACAAGATACGAAGACGAGTAGATCACTGAGTTTCACCGTCTACTTTTTCGTAGGAGACCTGACACAGGGAGGCAGAGGAAGGTATGTACTTTTGTCGAACATAGTCATTTTTGCAGGAACATAACCTATTGTATAGCTGCCATGTACCGTTTTATTAAAATGCCGCTCCAGATTCCCTTTCTTTGTCAGTGTTGCATTGGAAATCACTTAAACAAGCAAGGTTTGAATGAGAGTGATAAGCGCGCAAGATGTAGTGTACACTAACATATTTATGCAAAAAACAAAACATGCACATGTGTTTCTTTTTTGTCCTTTTTAGTTTTTCCTCCTAACAACCCTCGCATGCTACTTATCATCAGTTTGCATTCTACCAGGAGAGCACGATCGACTGGTTGTTCTCGTCTAGAATATATTAAATTATATTTCATCAACGGTTTAATTGATATCAGATACATAAAGCATATGAGTAAAAGTGCACTAATTTGAACAGATTTGTACTCTGAATTTTAAATGACTTCAAGTGTAAAAACTGCACTGTGAGAGCCTGCATTCAAAGACAGTTAATCGTTATAGTTTAGTTATATAATTCCTGAGTTTTGGTGAGACGTTTTTACATAGAACAATACTTTCTTCTTTGTCTAGTCAATTTACTTTAAATTAAAAATGTGTTGCATAATGCCTTGAGTAAATGTATTTATTTTATCTTGGAACAGTTAATGGCCAATAGAGGACGCCGCAGACTAAATATGGAACTCAACCCACATCCATGAACAATAAAATATGTCCCAGGTGTGCTCGATTGGATTCATGTCTGAGGAACGTACCTGCTAGCCCATTGCATCACTACCTTCATCATGCAGGCCACATGATGCCTGGCATTGTCATGCATCAGAGGGAACACCACTGCTCCAGCATGAGATCACACAAAGGGTCTGAAGTTCGCATCAGGCTACCTAACGTCAGTCAAGGTAGTCTGACTCCCACAAGGAGAACTGTGCGGCCTTCCAAAGAAATGTCTCCCCAAATCTTTATTGACCCACCGACCAAGTGGTAATGCTAGCTCGTTATTGCAGGCAGCATAACGTTCCCCACGGCGTCTCCAGACTTTAAATTGGGCTGGCAAATCGGTGCCTTTGTTGAAGTCAGCTTCGTTCATCTTAAGCAGCTGGCTAAAGTAAAGCCTCTCCTTTCTCAAGGGGACTTTGAAACAGTAATTCATGCCTTTGTCACATCTCGGCTGGATTACTGGAATGCACTCTACTTTGGAGTCAGCCAATCCTCCATTAAGTGTCTCCAGTTAGTCCAGAATGGTGCTGTGAGGCTCTTGACTGGCACTCATAAGAGGGAGCACATAACTCCTACTCTGGCATCCCTTCATTGGTTCTCTATACATTTTAGAGTTCTTTTTAAGATCCTACTATTTATTTCAAATCTTTAATTGGCCTCATCCCATATTACCTCTCGGAGCTCCCACGCACCTGCCTGGTGACTTAGGTATGCGGACCAGACACTTTTAGAGGTACTGAAGAACTGAGCGGTGGCTCAGAGGGGATTGAGCCTTTTCCGTTGCCGGTCCCTCTCTTTGGAATGAACTCCCCCTGAATGGTTGGCAAGCCCCCTCGCTGCACATTTTATAAACTAATTTTTACTCTTTGGCTTTTGACTCAGCATGAGGCTTGATTTTTAGTTTGACTGTTTTTGTGCTTTCTACTGTTTTTATTAATTTGTTTTGTTTGTTGTTGATTGAATTATTTTATGTACAGCACTTTGTATTGTTTTAAAGTGCTCTTTAAATCAAGTTGAGTTGAATCACGTCGGTCACATGTGCTTCGTGTTAACCTGCTTTCATCCGTGAAGAGCACAGGGTGGCAATGGTGAGCTTGACAATCTTTATCTTCTCTGGCAAATGGCAATGCTGCTGCACAGTGTTGGGCAATCAGCGGAGGACCCATTTGTGGCTCATTCCCCTCATGGAGTCTGTTCCTGAGCGGAAACATGCACATCCGTGGCCTGTTGAAGCTCCTTTTGCAAGGCTACGGTAGTCCTCCTCCTGTACCTCCTTGCACAAACGAGGTAGCGGTTCTGCTGCTGGGTTGTTACCCTCCGACAGTATGACCATTTCCACGTGTCCTGGTGTACTGACCTGCCTTCTGGTATCTCCTCCTTGTTCTGGACACTGTGCTAGGAGACAAGGTAAACATTCTTTCCACAGCTAGCATTGATGTGCCATCTTGGATGAGCAGCACTACCCGAGTGAGCAGTTGGTGGACACCGCCGAATGGTACCTCCAGGAGTGGGACACTTAAGAGCAGGGAAATTGTCTGTGGACACCACATGCTGTAGCCTTATAGGGGTTGTCTTCAAAAGTGCCTTTCATTTCCACCTGTTGGCTGTTCCATTTACAGCATGGCTCAGTAGTAGGGTGGTCGTTTCCCAACCCATAGGTTGGTGGTTTGATCGCCCACTATGATGACCATGTCAAAGTGTCCTTGAGCAACCTACTGAACCCCCAGTTGCTCCTGATGTTGTGTCATCAGGAGGTAAATGAGGTAACAGTGTGAAGCGCTTTGAGTACACAAGGTAGAAAAGTGATTATGTGGCTTCTCGTCATTCTGTATTTTAATCCACATTTTGTTTTTAATAATTACCATTTTTTCTTTGAGTATTTTTCCCTGCAGTCAGCTGCACAGTCCATCTGGTTGATTTGTCTCCGCTTACGAATGTGCTTGTGTGCATCTCAGTCTGTAAAATTCCGTCTGTGTCCATCTGCTTGATTGGCATGAATTCCTTTTTCCCCGTGTTAAACAATGAGGTCATGCATGAGTTTTGCCAAATGGAGGACACTTTCCTTTTCTTCATATATATGAGTGAAAGTCAGTGGAACATTTATTCAGCTTTGATGTTTATAAAACACTTGTTACAGTATATCAGAAATTAGCGAATGCTGACTTGTAATTCTCGTGCTACCTTGCATGCTGAAAACAACCAACAGATGACCCATCCTTAACATACATTTGTGCAGTAAGGTATGACACATGCCGGTTAATTTGGCTTTACCGCTTCAAATGTAAATACCTGTACATATTTTTATCTTGTGTAATCTGCCATCATAAAACTTTCATTGCACATGCAATTAAAAAAATATATTTTAGTATTCTTAGCAAATAAAACAAATGTAAATATAAGTCAACAGCTTTCAGTTGTGAAAAAAATGCAAGACTTGGGGCTTATTTATATGCCGAGCACAAGTCTTTGAAGGAGCTCCAGTTCTTTTAGGGTGGTAAATTTTATCAAAGTTATATAAGACAAAGGCAGGTTCATTCTTACCGTATTGGCCCGAATATAAGACGGTGTTTTTTGCATTGAAATAAGACTGAAAAAGTGGGGGTCGTCCTATATTCAGGGTCTAGGCATTATACCCATTCACGACGCTAGATGGCGCCAGATATCATTGAAGCGAATGCTGAACTTGACTCCCCAGGCCAAAGTGAACCCCTGCCACAAAGAATAAATATAAAAATAGCGGTACCACGAGGAAGAAAATTTTTTTAAAAAAGCGGTAAGAAGGAAAAGAGAAGAAAATAATAAAAGAGAGAGCAGAAAATGAGAAACGTCTTGACAATCTGGAGAAAAGTGGGTCGAAGATCGGCCAGATTAACCGGCAGCTGACGAGAAGTCATGATGTAATTTACATTTCAAAAACCACAAGCCATTCATTTACGAAGGTGATTGCACTTTAGATTTGAATGAGGCCAAATAACATGCTTTTTCTCTCAAATATATTGTTATAATCATTTGTTTCAGATGTACTGTAATTATTTTCTGTATAAACATTAATTTGGTGTTCAAAAAGTCTTTTTTCAAACTTGAGTCTTGAAAAAGAGGGGGTCGTCTTATAATCAGGGCCGTCTTATATTCGGACCAATACGGTATTTTTATTCGGGGGGGGGGTTCCAAAATATGTAGTTCCATTCATAATTTGAGTTAAAAATAAGACAACACCTCAGAATTTAAATGTTCAAATAAAGGAATCAAATACATTACATTATACTTTTGGAGAATTATCAACACGTATGAGTGAGGGAGTTACTCATGGTATGACAAAAAGGTTCAGGGGCACACAAGACAAAAATGGTTGGGGAGCACCGTTTACGTGTTTTTTTTTGGGGGGTTGGTTGTTTTTTTTTGCTTTGTCTAGTTGGTTCGAGTGGACACACCTAAGTATAAAGCTCCTAATTTTTTGTCAGAAATTGAAGATGATGAGAATAGTTCACCAAAATTGCTGGATCGTTGCCAGTCATTGCTTTAAGAGCTACATACCAAGTGTCAACAGTTTCCTCCTCCACCCAGATTGTGCTGAAGGAGCGGTGGGTTGAAAGCATCTTGGAGCGATCGTTATATGAGGGAGCAGCAGAAACGAGTGGGATGGTGACCGTGACTGTCATTTTGCCGCAAGTGAGTAAGCGAGTGCACAAGAGGAAGAGGTTATATGTGGGAGTATACCGTGGAAATGCTAGCGAGACAACACATTGCACTGCCTAGTTTTATTAAGTGGATGAGCCAATGCGCAAGTAAGCATGTCTGGTCCAGACACCCACACTGCATGCATGGGATGGTATCCTAGGAATAAGCAAAATATTGTCGCATGAAGTTTTATCTGCTGAACACTGTGCATTGTGTTGTTTTCACCGTTTTCCTTAAAATCATGCATTGCCTAGTGTAAAATCTTGCTGTATATTTTCTAATAATCGACGCATTTCAATTTAGAATACAGGAGGTACATTTAATTGTTTTGACACATGTCTGAGCATCAAAATATCTGAGCATTGAGACTCTCTTAGTAGCGGCTCAAGACTGACTTTTCTTAGCGGCGGACACACGGTTGCTTTTATGCAATATTCTTTGCTTTGACACAAAACTCCCCTCAGCAGAAAAAAAATAATAATTATCAGACATCAACACAAGTCCACGGTCTGAGAGATTAAACGTACAGTGTGTTGCTGAAAAATGTTAGGAAAATAAATACCTGACTTAAAAGCAAGAATGTTCGATCAGACGTATATCTGAGAATCGTGTTATATTGAGTCTCCCTACAATATCGGTCAAACCTTGTTTGTTCCGGTGGAGAAGACTGCTCGAGTGATTGAGCATGCAAAACATGCTAGAGAGCAGGTTAGGTTCACGGAATCTATTACCGCACGGACCGAGTCTGAATTTCTTTTACCCAGCCTTCGCGACAGCAGTGAAGTTCAGACAATGGCATTTTTATGACTCTTCATCCACTTTCTTCATATGTGGACTGAGCAATTAATTTAAAAGGTTTTACAAGATTTACAGCACTTTTATGCAAACTACACTAAAACAATCACTCTAGAGTTATGAACACCTTCAAGCAGGGAAGCTGTCTTCCAAGAATGCCAATAACACATATCATTCCTGGAAATCAATGCCCATTTTCTATTAGCCCGTCAATGAGATTTTACATTGCTAGCTTTAGCACTGGCGACAATTTATAGTCTTCTACTAATTTACCAAGCTTAATTGTCTTGAAATGATGGAGGAAACCAGAATTACTGGAGAAATCTCACACAAATGCCACACAGGAAGCCGGACTTGGACTCATGACTGAACAGTGCCGGTGACATGCTAACCAGTCAGCGACTGTGCCGCCATATTATAAACAATCACTGAAAATGGGAAGTACTACAAAAGCATCCGCTACGATATGTCCTTATTGGGCTACTTTAGGTCGACAGATTCTTAAATTGGCTGTTGTGTTCAATAAATTTAAAAAATATATATTCTTTACTTCCATGTTGTCGCTGATTGGTGTTGACACTTGTGTAGCTGCTAACGTGCTATTTGGGCATCGAGACACATGGATGAGTAAATGTACCCACAGTGGTGAGTCAGTTGAAATGTACATGTAAATTGATGGATATACTGTACAGTAGGTATTAAATTAAAGGATTGGTCACCTGGATATGCAATTTAAACCCGGCCTTACTAGTAAAGGAAGAAAACTTAACTCGGAAATAGTCCGGAGAAGGTAGTCTGAGGCAATGCTCACCCCAATGTTTTGTTGCATCTTTCTCCAGAGAGTTTAGTCATGAATCCACAGAGGCCTCGAGACTCGCAGCATGGCGGCGTGCCAGTATGGTCATTTGGCTGAAAAAAATTCCAATGTGTTTCTGTCAACTGTGAAGGAAGACAGACGGCAGAAAATGAGAATATGATAGAAGTTACAAGATTAAAGTCTGAGGTGAACGCATGTGGACAAAACCTTCGTGAAAGCAGGCCTGGGCATTAGGCAGCACAGCCCGTCCATAGTTTCTGACCAACCTTCACAAAGTCGTTATTAAGTCAGAATGAAAACTTTAAATTTAAAGCAATTTATTTTATGTCGCTTGCTACAGACAGTATTATAAGATTTATTTTGTGTATTTCCTTCATTGAAGGGAAGATGGGGATTTGCCCTGATAATGAATGGATAATGTTGGTGCTAAAATTGATATCCACTTGGTAGACATTTTTTTTAGCGTTGCGCAAACACTGATATGTACAGCTCTGCATTAAAGAATGAGAACCTCACAATGGTCACCAGTAAGACTAGAATTTGCCATATGATGCGCGTAAAGCTCCTGGGAGAGCATGTTTTGGACAGATGAAGCCAGAGAGGAGTTTTTTGTCAAGTCACATCAGAACGTTTATACTGTACATGCAAAAATGAAACATTCAAAGAAAAGAACATAAATATTGACTAAATAGCAACAGTGCAAGATAGCACATGCATTTCTCCTGAATAAGTATTTCATCTTTAAGATCTGGTTTTATTTTCAGGTTTTACTTTTGAGTAGACAAAGTTAAGTGTTACATAACCTCATCCCACACCGCCACGATATTTTCTCACTCCACACTAGTTATTTATATTTCCTGCCTGAGGAATGTTAAATTACAGTCAAGGCTTCACACTTCATGAATTTCCCAGATTGTTTTTTTTTTTCGTTCGCTCAACTCATTTCAGTTGCATTCAGACAATAATGTCGTTCCCTAGGCGTGTGCTTCTAACAAAGACCCCGCATGAGACTATTTCCTTTTTTAAAGGAACTTCTAAATGATTTGCTTTGGGGAGACAAGTTGTTTTCTCTTCCGCCCAGGCTGTTGCTTCCTGAATCTTCAGCGGGAAGGAATTCCCTCTTGTGCCTGTTGCCCACTCTCCTTCCAAATGTGCACACACACACACACACACACACACACACACACACACACACACACACACAAACACGTTATGCAATACATTATAAATTGCATGTATTGAGACATTACATGAACTTAGATTGGAACCTTGAAGACAGAAAATGTACAATTTGGAAACATGCCACTCCTTTTCAGCAATAATGCCAAGTACCCTTGTTTTCAAAATAGACAAGACTTATCCTTGCTTTATTCAGTAGACAAACCATCAGCACATATATTTGACAAAATTCCCATACCTTAGTTCACAGTACCAAATGAATTGATTATATACGTGCATTATACTGATAAGCAGGGTTGGATTCCAGGTTCCGGCCTCCCTGTGTGGAGTTTGCATGTTCTCCCCACGCCCGCATAATTTTTTACATCTACTTCCAAAAACATGCACCGTAGGTTGATTGAACTCTCTAAATTGTCCCTCGGTGTGATTGTGAGCACGAATGGTTGCTTGTTTATGTGTGCCCTGCGATTGGCTGGCAACCAGTTCAGGGTGTCTTCCTCCTACTGCCTGGAGACAGCCTGGATCGGCTCCAGCACGCCCACAACCTTCGTGAGGATGAGCAGCTCCGATAATGGATGGATGGATGAAGGTGCATTATAGAAAAAAAACAAATTTAAATAATAACGGGCTATTTAAAAAATAGCAGTGTCTGTATTTTTCTTTCCAAATTCAAATCTTGACTGTACAAACAGTAAAATTGTTGGCATTTAGCATTTAGATCACAGTTGTCAAAGTCAAGGCCAGATCTGGCCCGCCACATCATTTTGTGTGGCCCGCGAAAGCAAATCAAGCATGTCAAGTTCCATGTTTGCTAAAGTCTGAACCAAAATTTCAAATTGTCATATGTAATCCACAATAACAGTCCTTATTCGTGACTTGTGATTTTAAAACTAGTTATCCATCAATTTGTTGTGTGCTGTGTATGTAATATGTGGAGGGGATTAAACATTTATATGGTTTCTCAAAATTCATAACGGCCCTTCAAGGGAAACCGGCACTACAATGTGGCCCGCGACAAAAATGAGTTTGACACCCCCGATTTAGATGAAACACCAAATCATTTCTAAGAACATGCTTCAAGTCTGTTGGATTTAGGCAACCAAGAGGATTTGACAAAATTCAATAAATCCTCTGCATTTCTTGATATTGTCTCAGAAATTTTATTTCTGACATCATCCCAAAGGTTTTCGGTCAGAAATCATTCAATGACAATGATATATACCGTATTTGTCTTTTAAGAATACTGTACAGACATTCAATCTCCAGTGTATATATATAATCCAATGATCAAGGAGCTTCATTTTCTGAGGCTTTTTACCCGCAGTAGGGTCACCCCAGGCAAACAGATCCGAGATGACGGACAAAGCTTAGCTCAAAAGACCCTATGATGAGTCAACATTTTGGACCTAGTTTTTCCTCGCCTGGGAATCCCTCTGAACGTCACACACAAATCTCCTGACTTCAAATACACACTCATTGATAATAACCATAGAACTGTAAATGGAACTTATTGGTAAATAATGTTGGAAGTTTATGCATTCTAACCATTTTTATCATTAACTGTTATTTGTACACATCTTGGGAATGTCAGAAAAAGGAAAACAGAGATTATTCAGATTTTAGAATGCCAAAATGTTGCACGCTCAAAGCTTAATGTCCGCTGTTTATTCCTGTCATCCCTTCAAACTCTCAGTGTCTTAGAGAGAGGAAAATATCCTCCCATGCAATCAGTCAGCCATCTTAAATCCCAGAATTTGTTCAGCCACAGTTTTCACTCACTTTTAACATCATCAAGCACTTTGCGCTCTCTGTGCTCTGTATCCTGATGGCTTTAATCATTTCTCAGCATCGAGCAGGACACTTGGCAGTCATACCCAAGCTGCGGGTTCATTTCCACACTTCACTGCACACTGTCGATTCTCTGCTCTGCATTCATTCCATCTCAGGTCTCTTAGCATGAGTCTTTCATAGAGCTTACTCTCTCTCGACGGGGGGGGTAGTGTTCACATGGCTGACCTCGCCCCACCCTCCACACTACCCAACCCCTGGCCAGCCCCCCCCCCCCCTCACCACATTCGGTTGACCAGCAGATTCTATTCAGATAATAAAGCTGTTGGTTGAGTGGAGGATGGGCGAAGGAGATGTTTTATTGGTTTTCCGAGTGCTGATGGACTCGTGCATTACAAATAGAAGTCGAGGGACGTATATTGTTGTCTATTTTACCACTTTGGAAGTTACTGTGCTGCACATTTTCAGCTCTGCGTTATGGCTTACTGATGCTCTTTCATTTATTATTTATTATGCGTTGCATTAAACCCTGGAGTTAAGTGTGCTGTGTAAAAGAGTGTAGACAACATTTGACATTTAACCTTTATGGAATGGCAAACATGTTTTTAATTTTGGTGTTATGTTTTCATGGGTGCAGTTCATCACGCTCTTCGTTGTTCCATTGTGTTTTGGAAAATTAACACAGGAATCAATTGCAATACCTTTTTCAGTTTATTCACGTCTTCTTTCTCTTACCATTGTTAGCACCCTTTTTCTGCACGGGTTGTGTAATTTGTGCCACTCAGTTTTGCGAGTTCGTGTGTGAGCATGCGTGTGTCTGTACGTGTGTGTGCGTACGTGTGTGTGTTGACCTATTGAAATCATTTCAGAGCAGTGTTCCTGTTGCCATGGCAATGCGGGCTTCTGTGTCTCTTTTTTTCTTAGCGTTTCCCCTCCCATTGCATTTCCCCTCCACGCCAGAGTGGGGTCACGTGACTGTGCTGACGTCAAGCCGAAGAGGCGAGCGAGGGAGAGCGTTAACGTGTACGTGTGTGCGCGCGCGTGTGTTTTAACAAACCCGCTTGCTGCAACGAAGAGTATCTGGACGTCGGTGTGTCTCTGTCATTCAGTTATCCAGTCAGTTTTTCGTTTTAGCCCATATCGTTCTTAAATCTCTTTTTGTTTTTTTCCCGTTACTATTCTCGCCTGTTGCTTCCTCTTCTCCCTCCACGAACTTGGCGTACAGAGTGTTGAATGATGGACTGCTAAACAATTTGCACATCGCTACAAAGTGAGGTAAGCGCCATGTGTATTTATTTTTTATGATGCATTTTTAGAGTGACTAGTGGTTGCGTCTGGAACCACTACTGAGAGCACTGAAAAGGTTTCTGCTTTTTGTTCCATAGCAAGAAGATTCCTATACTAGTTCGGTGTGTGTGTGTGTGTGGGGGGGTATTCTGTATTTATTGACCGACTGACTGTCCGTACTCGTTGTAAACCTGCTTTTGGTAACCTGCAGATAATGCGATGAGGAAACACTTAATTATGATAAAAGATCACATACTGATTACAAGACAAGTTGCTTTCTGTCTGATCTTTTTTTCAGAGCTACTGCGGGGAAGTTATGAGGGGGTAAGGCGGGGGGGACGGTATGCTAAGGCGAGTGTGATCATTACGGGGGCTGAGTGTTTGTGCTCTCGAGCCACGAGTGATTCGCTGCGCCACATGGCTTTTCCTCTCAAAGCATTCTAATGTTAGTGGCAGGCTGGCAATCGTGGGCCGGAGCTGTTTCTTCTGCCTGCGAGAGATTTAGAAGACGGGGGTGGGTTTGTGCAGCTGCCACCTGCCCCCCTTGGAGAGAATGCGAAACAATGAGTGGCATGAAGTGTATGTCTCTTAGTCTTCATGTCCATTTCAATTATGATTTCAAAGCGCATGATACTAACAGGGTAAGAATACCCCCGAATTTCTCTTGATGAGGGTCACACTGAAGAACCCCCTCCCCCCTCTTTGCAACACATTCACACACAAACCAACTCGTCTAGCTGCACGCCTTAAAGGGATCATCCGGCCGGGATGATGATGGTCCCTTCAGTTTTTTTAATCGGCAAAATTATATTAGCTTGCATTTTCAATTTGTTTTTGGAGAAATCAGCAAAGAACTGACTACTCACAAAACGCCCCTTTCTAGTCAGCATTATGGCCACGCCCCCATCCTTCTTCCCATGTCTTGGTGGGAGTCAGGAAATTAATCGGACCAAATGTGTTCATTCAAAAGCATTGTACATACATTGCTAATGATTTCCAAAAATGGCGATCAATCGGCACCCAAATTGATGTGGATATATCAACTTATGCCTACTTCAACCTCAGAAAATATCACAAGGATGAGACTCTCCATGACTGATTTATAAGAGATTGAGGAAATGAGCAGCTAACATGCAGGCTCTTTGATGCCGGATCTGTTTTCTCCCATGAGTCACCAAGATATGCAAACACAATGCTTTCCGAGAGGCTTTTCGTAAGCTGAATTGTTCGTAGCTCATTTTTATTAGATTGCAATCAAGTGTTAGCTTGACTTCTTAATTCCCACGTCCACTTCCAGGGGGTACACCCACACCACTCATCCGAAAACAACGCGTTGAAAGCGGCCAAACTCGGCTGAGGGGGGTCGGCATCTTGGTTGGAGCTCTGTTCCATCCGTCCATCCATTTTCTGTTTCGCAAGTAGTCTCTAACTAAAATTCATCACTTAAAAAAAAAAACTGAAATCACGACAGCTTTTTTCAAAGGGGTTAATTTTAGTGCTGACATAATTTTTACACACAGATCTATTATATAACTGCCAATGTTCAAGCAAACAAAAGCGTTCCATCCTACATTTAGCTCAGAGAGGATGGAAAAAAGGAGAAACAAGTGGTTCCATTTTCCTATAAAACTCCCCACTCTTGCTTACTTTTGTCTTTGCTTTCTTCATCGCTGTGAGACTTTTTTTTCATCGCTTTCTCTCCATCCCCACTCCAATTTTGTGAGGCCAGACCAAGTAGCAGGTCATTTTGTCTTGTTGAAGGTTTATATTTATATTCACGTTCCCTAAGTAGAGGAGATTTGGGGCTTGTAATTTACTGTGTTTGTCTCATAGTAGCCACTGCACTGGAAGTATTTTTATCACTTAATTGCAGGTATTAGGTTCTTCAGAATCACAGAGTCATGTAAAAAGGTTTTCAATACAATGGACTGACTACATACTCCTAGATAGATAGATATATTGTGAAGGAGTTGGCGTGGAAAAAAAACAATATACAGTACTGTCGTTGAGAATATAAAGAGCAGTTGTTCTCCTGAATGCACCACCACTGCAGACAGATAGCTTACTTTTAGCTCTATCTGACATCCTGCAGCCTCTACCGTAACGTGTGTGTGTGTGTGCGTGTGCGCGCGCGCGCGTTATGTCATTTGTGCTAACTTATGTAAATGCAAAATCCAGTTCATGACAATTTTCTTTCGAAAATCTTGTCTTCGCTGCAGAGTGGTAGGTCACAAAAACTAATTTAGTGTAGAAATGTTAAAAAAGAATCCTACTTTTTATTTTCCTCTGTTAATGCAGTAGTGTGTACAAGACCTTTTACCCATAATTATATTCAGCCCTCTCTCCATTCTCTGGACCGCTTACTTTAATCCTAAAATATACTGATCATGAATTTCAAATGTAGTGTTTTCCCTGAAATATGACAGAAAACAAGTACACTCTAATCAAGCTCAAGAAAGATTTATTTACTTGCCTTACTGAATAGAAAAACAAAGTTTTATTGGTTGCTATTATAACATAAATATGTTTGAATCATTTATGACTTTTTTCAAAGTTGATTTATAATTGTACATTAGATATGCTTTTAATGCCCCCGAGTGCAGCGGCTACTCGAGCTCCCAGGATGAAGCCCTTTTACAATGATATCAAAGGCGATTTCAGAGCCATCTCAATACTCATCCCTTACAGGAAGTATAGCTCGGATTAAGTAGAAACCAGTTTAGAGAGGGTTCAGTGGCAGCTATTGCATCTGCATTGAAAAGTACTTCCTCCTGACTGCATCTCCTTTGAATGGAAAGATACACAGCACGGGGAGACAGGGACAACTGAATGTATTGCTCACGCAAACAAAAGCGGGGTAAACGTGCTGGAAGGTTAGCTCAGCTTAAGGCTAACACGCCACCGTTACCATCAATCTTCCTTGCTAACGCTCGCTCAATGGATAAGAAAACGGATTTAATTTTGTGGTTCCAGAGAGATGAGGACTTGTTCCTTGCTTTGTTTGATGGAAACGTGGCCAAACGACAACATGCCCGACGCAGCCTTCAAGCTTGATGGACCCAACTATTTGTTATTTTGAGTTGACTGTGATGCCCACTTGGGAGCGCTGTATCGATATCAACAAAGGTTGGTGCACAAACAGTGGATTTATTGCGAGGGAGCCATTGCCCTGAGGAAATCGAGAATTTGAGTCTTAGAAGCTGGTCACAGTACTTGCGTCACGAATTCACGACTGTTTACATCATTGCAGTTTACATTGGTCCCAGAGCTCATGCTAATGCGAACACAAGCCAGACACGACCCAACCTTAACGATTCCAATCATTCCCTGCAATCCAAGCACCCAGTGGTATTATATGTGGTCGCAGGTGATTTTCACCACACAAAACTGACGGGACACTCTCAACAGCATTGTGCCATACCAACATGGGCTAATAACATCCTGGAGCTGTGTGTATACAAACTCGTGTGGTGCAGACAGATCCCTCCTGTTCCCTCACATTAGTTGGCCCAAGCTACCACATCACCATACTGATGGCCCCAGCCGATAAACCAATGGGGAAATGGTCCAAACCCACAGTTTGGAGCTTCTAGGTGTGGCCCAGTGATGCTGCATCTGTGCTTCAAGACTTCTTTTAGTGCACAAATGTTCAGAGAAGCAGCTACACTGTAAGCATAAATAGACCTGGAGGAATATGCTTCATCCATCCAGCGCTACATCTCAAAATGTGCTGATGATGTCTCCATCACCAAGACCATCACAATGTACCCGACCCAGAAACTGGGTCTGAGGTCCATCCATCCATTTTCTGAACCGCTTAATCCTCACTAGGGTCGCGGGGGGTGCTGGAGCCTATCCCAGCCATCTTCGGGCAGTAGGCAGGGGACACCCTGAATTGGTTGCCAGCCAATCGCAGGGCTTAGACCAGGGGTCTCAAACTCGCGGCCCGCGGGCCAACTGCGGCCCCCGGGACGATAATTTGCGGCCCCCGTCTTAATATCAAAGATTAATGTTCGTGCGGCCCGCAAGATTGTTAGATTGAATGACACTTGTTGTGTTCGGAGCTGAATGAACCAATCACGGTGAGGTATACGGCTCTGGAGGGCGGGACATCGGCCGGGCTGTCCAGTGCCTCGCTCACTCACTCATTCATTCCTCCAATCAGCTGGGCGGAGGAGAAACCGTGAAGCCGATCACTCCGCTCGGCGAGCACAGTCCTCCGCTGCTCTCAGCATAGAACTGAATGAGGCGCTATGATCCGTGATCCAGCCTGTGTCTGTGTCTGTAGCCATCTCCGCGAGTGAAACTGAAACTTAACAGTAAGTGCGTTAACATGACACTTGAGAAATTCGGAGAACTGCCGTAATCCAATACGATCGGAGAGCGAAAGTGCGCATGCGCCACAGACCCGCGCGCCTGAAAGTTAAAGTTCAACCCGAGACTCATTCCAAGTGGAAACACATATTACAGAGCCCCAGATATATCTCTTTCAAAGCCTGCCGTGAAGAGAAAGGTCGGTGATGAGCACAGACAGTTTCAAGAAAAGTGGGGAGTGCAATATTTCTTTGTTGAGCACAGGGGCACCCCGACGTGTCTCATTTGCACTGAAAAAGTTGCGGTGCACAAGGAATACAATTTGAAACGTCATTATACTACGAGCCATGCTGAGGAGTACGAAAAATAGTAAAGATTGTTATAAAAAAAAAAGAGTACGAAAAATAGAAGAAGCCGTGTTCAGAATATTTCATGTTCAATGTTCCATTCAAGTTCAGAAAGTTAAAGGTTAAAGAGCTGTTAATACAGACATTTGAAACGGAATAAAAATAATTAGTTTTCTCTACTTAGCCAGCCAGTGTATATCTACTGTATGCTCATTATTATTATTTTATTTTTTTATTACTGATTGATTTATTTTTTATTCATCTTTAAGTTAATTTATTTAATTCATTATTTTTTGTTAAAAAATAAAGATATTTGATAACGTTGGAATGTTTTATCAGCGCTTTTCTTGTGGAAATCCTGATGCGGCCCAGTCTCACCCAGACTCTGCCTCTAGCGGCCCCCAGGTAAATTGAGTTTGAGACCCCTGGCTTAGACGAATAACCATCCGCGCTTACAATTACACTGAGGGACAATTTAGAGTGTTCAACCAGCCTGCTATGCATGTTTTTGGAATATGGGAGGAAACCGGAGTCCCCAGAAAAAAACCCATGCAGGCACAGGGAGTAAATGCAAACTCCACACAGGAAGGCCAGAGCCAGAATCGAACCCTGCGCCTCTGCAATGTGAAGTCAATGCGCTAACCACTGGACCACTGGGCCTCTTATTAATATTTAGCCTTGGATATTTTGAGAGAATTTCATAGTTTAATTGCTATATTGCTGTTAGGTTCAAAAGACCTCTTTATAGAGTACACGTTGTACTTTCGAGTAAAAAAAGAATATTTATTTGTTATACAACTTTGTTGAAATGTACCTTGTTTGAGTTTGAGAATTAAAATACAGTCAAACCTCGGTTTTCATCCATAATCCGTTCCAGAAGGCTGTTCGAAAACCGAAACCACGCTCTTTTTAAAATAGAAATGTTTACTGAACACGTCTGCTCATAATGGAAAGCAACACGAGGAAGCGTCAGGGTTTGATTCCTGCTCCGGCCCTCCTGTGTGGAGTTTGCATGTTCTCCCCGTGCCTGCGTGGGTTTTCCCCGGGTACTCCGGTTTCGTCCCACATTCCAAAAACATGCATGGCAGGTTAATGGAACACTCGAAATTGTCCCAAGGTATGTGTGTGAGTGCTAATTATTATGTGTGGCCTGCGATTGGCTGGAAGCCAGTTCAGGGTTTCCCCAGCCTACTGCCCAATGACAGCTGGGGTAGGCTTCAGCATGCATCGTGAGAATAAGCGGATTAGAAAATGGATGGATGTTTTTTGTTGCCTGTTGTTTCACAAGAAAAAAAGAAAAGGGATGCATTAAACCTGTCGACACAACTTTCAGTTTCCAGTGCTGCATCCTTCTCGAATGTTGACACTGACTGTTTTGTCCCATCCTCACTAACAAGAAATGGGAGACAGTGCAGTGTTGTTTTTTTCCCCCAATATTTTCTTCATGGCCGTGCATTCTAAGCTGATTTTCGCTATTTGTGGCCAGGTCTACTAAACTAAACTAACAAGAAGTGAATGCATAATGCAAAGCTGCAATATTTACTGCAAATAATGGTTTGGATGCTACATTTATTGTAGTTGAACTTTCAAAGTTCTAGGAAGTAAAATATCATATGTTCAGCTGAGCTTCTGAAAGTAACTTCAACATCCTGTTTTGAACTTAAGAGGGCTCATGTAACACTAGTGGAAACTAACTTGAAGGCAGTTTATTTAACCAGTGATTTATGACCACAGAAAGAAAGAGATGGAAAGAAAGTCCAAGTGAGAAAGAAAGGCATTTAACAGATGAGAGAACAGACAAATACTGCAGGAATGAAGTTTGAATCGGATTCTTCTCAAACACTGAATGGTTAGTCAGTCATAAACAATGTGTCTTTTATTTTCACAAAAATAAGGTGCACTCCACTAAATATTCCTTGTTATGTTGAACCTCTGAGGCCAACCAGATTCCGTTTCACGATGTTGGTTGATCTCTTATCATTCAGAAAATGAAACATTCCCTTTTGGAAGTAATAGGAGCGAGAATCAATCCAGGGTTGATCTGGCCATTGTAAAATCTTTCATAACCATACAGGCAATGTTTTAAGTAGTATTGTTTCCTTCTTAATTTCCATAAAAGTGTAAAAAAATAAGTTAACCACTGTTAACATTAAGTAGAAACAACAAAAGCGCTCAAGATTTTAATGACTAAGGTTTCATGTAAAGCCGATTTGAGTCCCAATTGAACATCTGTGATGCAGTGTGCTAATCATGAACATACCTAAAGTGTAATAATCTGATCCACAATTTTTTTAAATAACAAATTTCATGGGGGGGGTTAAAAGTCTCTACTCATCAGGAATCGCACTCGGTTATGTCAGTCACAGGGGTAGGGGGTCAAATTTTTTTAACGATCAAATATTAATCAACAAATTATGTCCATCCCTCACATTGAGACTGTTTTCAGTGGATTCCACAAATGTCAAAACTTGCTTGTCTGCCATTGTGTTAGTTACTTAGCCCTTTGTTAACCATAGACTTGAACACAATTCACTGACCTTTCATAGTTTCCTTCCTTTTGTCAGCAAGGTCATCTTTTTTTCAGAACTTTTCAAGCTCCGTGTAGCAACCGGGGCATTGTGTGTCGGTTGTCAAATATTAATTGTTTCACCTCTTTGAGGTAAACGCTATTAGGTGTAGTTGCATCACAAACTTGCAGTGTGGCTCACGTATGTGCTTTTACACATCAACTTCTTAAATGTTCATCCATCCATCCATCCATCCATTTTCTGAACCGCTTAATCCTCACTAGGGTCGCGGGGGGTGCTGGAGCCTATCCCAGCCATCTTCGGGCAGTAGGCGGGGGACACCCTGAATTGGTTGCCAGCCAATCGCAGGGCACACAAAGACGAACAACCATCCACGCTCACACTCACACCTAGGGACAATTTTAGAGTGTTCAATCAGCCTGCCATGCATGTTTTTGGAACGTGGGAGGAAACCGGAGCACCCGGAGAAAACCCACGCAGGCCCGGGGAGAACATGCAAACTCCACACAGGGAGGCCGGAGCTGGATTCGAACCCGGTACCTCTGCACTGTGAAGCCGACGTGCTAACCACTGGACTCTTAAATGTTCAATTCAAACCCATTTTCAAAAATAAATGGAAATGAGGCATAGTTTGTTTGCTTCTGCATGATTCACGAGTATGAGAATCATGTGGTCATTCCCCCCCAAAAAAACTGTTGGCTGGGATCCTGAAAGTGTCTCTGGAAGGGAAAATGTAATTTATAATCAGGCCATTGGGTGTATTTATGGGAACATGAAGAAATGTACAGTTGATGAACTGACCAGCTAAAATCCATTCAGGTATGCGGAGAACATGCAAACTCCATACAGGAAGGTCGGGGCAGGAATCGTACCCAGGACCGCCGAGAAGTCCAGTTAGTCTCTGCTAACCAGTGGACTACAGTGCCATGCTGGGAATATATCCATCCATCCATTTTCCGAACCGCTTCATCCTCACTAGGGTCGCGGGGGGTGCTGGAGCCTATCCCAGCAGTCTTCGGGCAGTAGGCGGGGGACACCCTGAATTGGTTGCCAGCCAATCGCAGGGCACACAGAGACGATCCACGCTCACACTCACACCTAGGGACAATTTAGAGTGCCCAACGAGCCTGCCATGCATGTTTTGGAATGTGGGAGGAAACCGGAGCACCCGGAGAAAACCCACGCAAGCCCGGGGAGAACATGCAAACTCCACACAGGGAGGCCGGAGCTGGGATCGAACCCGGTACCTCTGCACTGTGAAGCCGACGTGCTAACCACTGGACTACCGGGCCGCCGCTGGGAATATATGTCAAACCCCAAACTGATATCAGTGTGTGGTGTTTTGAACAGCCAAACATCCTCCACACAAGTCCATCCATCCATCCATCCATTTTCTGATCCACTGAACCTCACACGAGCATCCTATCTGTCTTTGTGGTTCAAGTTTGGTAGCAATCAAAGCAAAGTTCAACTTTGGTGCCCAGCTCGGAACAGCCAGATCCACCCCTCAAGGACAGCTGCAAACTAAAATGGCCAACTTTACGACTTTTTACGAGTTTGGTTTCTTGAATTGACACCTTGAGATCATTCGCGCCTCATGCATGAGCGCTAATTAAACAAGCGTTCCTCTGTTGCCTGTCTTTACCCTTTCTCCTCTTTGCAAAAGGCGCCGACCATGTCACCTGAAATTGATGAGTTATGCATGCCTGGTGACATGACATGGATGCAAAGGAGAGCTGGCCTGCCTCAGAGTTTTGCCACTTTGCAGTTGAGTTCTTGACAAGCGGGTCATGGGTCATTTGACTGAAATCCCACTTCAAGTGGTTGAAGAATGCACAAAGGGGTCGTCTGAAGCTAAAGACTGCATGCATGGTGTCATGGCTCATTTGTAAAGGATAACCCTGGCCTATAGGCTCTCATGCATTTGTGGGACCTATGGGAAACAGATGTTCTATTTTTATCCTCAGAGCGGAATTCCCACACGCTGAAAAGTCATGCTGACCACAAGCGAATGATAAAAAGGAAGATGATGTCTCTGTTGCTACTTCCTGGACTATGTTTGAAAGTGACACCATTTCATGAGATAATTTTGTTACTGTTTGTGATAGAAATGTTTCTAGCTGCCATAAAATCATCATGTCTAGAACAAAAAGTAAAATTTTTAACATAACGATTCCTAAAATATTTTTGTGATTTGCTGTCATTCCTTTCAAAAGCAGATGTGACATTGATATTGATAATACAAAATATACGATGGTGCTTAGCGTGTCAACCTCACAGGGCAGAGGTGGAATGTTCGATGCTCCGGCCTCCCTGTGTGGAGTTTGCATGTTCTCCCCAGGCCTGCCTGGGTCTTCTCCGGATACTCTGGTTTCCTCCCACATTGCAAAAACATGCAGGACAGGTTAATGTAACACTCTAAATTGTCCCTTGGTGTGAGTGTGAGCGTGGATGGTTGTTTGTCTATGCGTGCCCTGCAATTGGCTAGCAAGCAGTTCAGGGTGTCCCCCGCCGACTGCCCGAAGACGGCTGGGATAGGCTCCAGCATGCCCCGCGACCCTTGTGAGGATAACCGGATCAGAAAATTGATGTATGGAAAATATCAGATATTATTCAAGATAGATATTTCATAGTTATTAGTATTTTTAGATCCGTCCAGGGATGAATGAAAAGGAATTCCAATCATGATTGTTTTTGTTAACTTCAGCTTCATACCCTGGTAAAACTCAGCCACCAACATGTCGTGGGGAAAAAAAATGCTAACTCAGAACTGGCCTGAATTTTTTTCAAAGCCTTTAACATTCCTCCACCCTCAGTGCCATTTTCTATTGACCACAATACTGTACCATATCTGGGTGTCCGACCTACCGTCCAGGTAGTATGATTTTATAGGAAATGTTGGCCTTAATATCTATCTTCCTTTTTAATTAAATTCAATTTCATTAAGATATATTGCTGCTTTACATCCAAAATTTAAAGTGAAGGCGCTTTAAACGGGTCACCTCCGGGCCTAGAACCATGCTTCCCATACTGTACCTTGTTTGTGTTGGTCAATGTTTTCAAGATTTGTATCTTTGCTTTTGTGAAGCACATTGAGTTGCCGTGTGTTTGACGTGCTACAGAAATAAAGCCGCCTTGCCTTGCGTTGCCTGTCTTTACCTTAACTCCACATGTAAAAACACTTTGACACAACTTCATCAAGCACTGAAGTGTGTAGCACTTCTCAGAAGTTAATGCTGTTAGCTAATGCTAACCATCTGTGCAGTCAACAAAATTCAATGTAACCTTGCAAATGAATGCCACCAGGGCTGGTTACCGGGCATCTGCCCTCTGAGCCAGATGGCCAGTCTAGCTCTGAATGTGCTAGGCCACCACTATTATTTTAACCATACACAGCCCACATAGTTTCACTAAGAATTCTGTCAGCCTCCTCCCACAGTTCAACACATGTATGTTAGGTTCATGGAATACTTATTCTAGGTTAGTAATCATGAGGCGGCACAGTGGTCGGCTGGTTAGCATGTTCGCCTCACAGGGCAGGCATTCCTCTGTGGAGTTTGCATGTTCTCACCATGCCTGTGTGGGTTTTCTCCGGGTACTCCGGTTTCCTCCCATCCATCCATCCATTTTCCGATCCGCTTTGTCCTCACAAGGGTGTTGGAGCCTATCCCAGCTATCTTCGGGCAGTAGGCGGGGGACACCCTGAACAGGTTGCCAGCCAATCACAGGGCACACAGAGACGAACAACCATCCAGGCTCACACTCTCACCTAGGGACAATTTAGAGTGTTAAATCCGCCTGTCATGCATGTTTTTGGAATGCGGGAGGAAACCGGAGTACCCAGAGAAAATCCACGCAGGCACGGGGAGTACATGCAAACTCCACACAGGAAGGCTGCAGCCGGGATCGAACCCATGACCACTGCATTGTGAGGTGGACACGCTAACCGCTGCACCATCGGGCCGCTCGTTTTCCGAAAAAAATTGTCCCGAGGTGTGAGTGGGAGTGCAGATGATTGTTTGTCTATGTGTGCCCTGCGATTGGCTGGCAACCAATTCAGGGTATACCCCACCTACTGCCCGAAGACAGCTGCGATAGGCTCCAGCCCGCTCTCAACCCTCGTGAGGATAAGCAGATTAGAAAACGGATGGATGGATGGATGGATGGACAGTGATCATGGTGAATGTCACAGTATTTGGATTGCGGAATGCTATCCTGTGTGCATCCTGTGCCCCACCTGATATTAGATGTGTGACACTGAGTGTGTTTTGAGGTCGCAACCTCTGTCTTAGCTGGATTTGAAGGTCATTTCCATCAAGCATGGGCATTTTCGATTGTGCTCTTTCTTTTGCATGAGAAAGTATCTGTTTTATAATCTATTCCTGATTTTTGATGATATTTCTTGACTATTATGACTATTGCAATTATTACCATACTTTTTGATTGATGTCTGTTTTTCATGCTTTCAAAAAGCAACGTTAAGCTATAAATCATTATTTGGTAAGCACACGACTCTCATACCACTAAGTCAAGCTGTCCAGCGGTCTGTATTTTGAGAAATACTTTTTTAAAAACCTTTCACACACATCCTAGTTCCTTGGAGTCATCCTGTCTACTGACCTCCCCTGATGTGACTTCCGTTCTATTGGTTATTTTCCATGATGCTATATCCTGTTTCTAATTTTTTCTGCACAGGAAGCAAAGCGAGCTCTGGTCCATCCCTGGGGGCAAACTTAATGAGAACCATCTCTCGATTCAGGCTTTGCCTCTAGACTGCTCTCCCTTACAGCCATAATGCATACGCTGTTAGTTATGAGTCGCATACACATCTCAATATCTGTACACTCGCTCTGGTTGTTCTAATTAGGTGTCAGACTAACACATTTTTAACCACCATTCCATTGCACACTCCTGATCGTTTTATGTATAAGCAGGTGTTATTACGGGCACACTGTGCCGGTCACACACGACACTGTAAGTTGTGTTCCTTTCACTAGTGTCAGCTTCTCCCTGGCCCCAACACAGTTTGGATGCGGTCACTCTGACACAACACAGCGTTCTAGAAATGCACGGGCACCCAGACTGAATGTGTTGTAGAATCAGTGCTATCATTCCTGTCACCAATAATCAATGCGAACTGTCTTGCATAAATATAACCTAAATTACCCAAATATTTGTGCACCTTCATTGTGTATACTTATACATGTATGCATAATTTTGGATGAGATAAAAAGAACAAAATTATTCTTTTTCAAATTAATTTATATCTTTTGTATGTTAACAGGAAAAGAACAGTTTATATGAGTTTTACCTAGTCTGTCTGCAGCAAGTGTTTGCTGGTTTCAGTGTACACTGTTTTGCAGGTACTGTAGAACAATATACATCTCTGTCTCTTGCATTAACAAAGGGAGTGCCTCAAGGGTCAGGCCTGGGGCCACTCCTGTTTATTCTGAACATTGACCATATGTCATTCACCAAAAATATCATTGACCAAAACCTGTGTAATGCGAAGCTTCAGTTATATTCTGACAACACACTGATGTACTGCATAGCCCCTGCCGCAAATCACGCACTTTTTCTTTTTTACAACGGTCTTATAATCATACCCAGAAAAACTTTTTTGATTGAAAACATGCTAGATGCAGACTAAACTAAAATCATGATCATTGATTGGTCTGAAAAATATGGTAATTGTCCATCTGGAAATTTCTTAACTGTCCCACTGCCTGGACATTCTTGAAACGTATAAGGTTTTCTTGGTTTATTAACGGTGAACTAAAAAAATCTAGTGTATGTAAATTTCAGATTACAAGTGTAGGATTTTGAACTGATGAAACAACTATATAGTTTACGAAGGCCTTGAGGTGTGGTTGAAATATTTCTTGCATTTTTTTGCCCCCATTGTCAAAAAGAAGAGAAGGCCACATTGTTTTTAGAATTTGAGCAGTGCAAAATGTGCTCACGCTCATCTTCCCAGCAAATGTAGTGTCTTTCCAGGCAGTGACATTGCTAGTGTTTGTCAGGTCCAATTGTCATGTCAGGCTGACCAGAGCCCTAACGACATGTTCAACAAATTCACCACGACCAATATTGGGAGTACAAAGCAGTGAGGAAGCTGAGCTGATTACCTTCCAAAATAGTTGTCAAGTGTGACTCACTTGAGTGGGTGCTGAATCCACTGCCCTTGTACCCTTCACACCTTTTTTCCTTTCCCATGACATCATCTTTGTGGAAAATACCACGCATCTCTTACAGTATTGTTTTATGTTCATTTTTTTCTTACATCATCTTTAGCACAAGAGAAATACTGTAATCTTTTTAGTGATGATGAAATTGAGTTTATCATCTGGCTGGTTCCAGCCATTTTCCTGAATCAGTGATGCTCGATCGCCTACTCATCCTTTTGCAAGGTCTGTTACTGTGGCAACCTAATGAAGGAGGGAGAAAATTCGAAGGTATGTTCACCCTCAATCCAGATATTGCCTGGTCAACAGATTCTCGTCAGAATGCTTCAAGGAATTTGACCTTTATGGGCCCACTGGAGCACATGGGATTACAACATCATTATCCAAGTCTTGGTGAACAGATGCAAACACTGTGGCATGGGATTGTAGGCGACTTTTTTTCAGGATTTTTTTTTTGTGGCTTGTGAGCGGAACAGTGAGGGGGGAAAAATGGTTCAATTGAAACAACCAGAATTAGGATCGACACTGTCACAGTTTAATCTTTAGAAGGTTTCGTTACAGTTCTTGCTTTTATGGATGCGCATAATTCTGCTGCCTTTCTTGTTTCAGCGCTCAAAGTACATTAGAGATGTGTCTTATATCGCAGTAAAAGAAATATTTATGTAACGTTTATAGATAGAAGAGAGAATCGATCACCGGCCATATGTTCTCAAAATATGACCAATTTTGATTGATGATGACCCGCGAACTGCATTCATCCCAAACTGTCACAAAAGTGATGATTGACCCTTAAATTCACAGGTACTACCCGTGGGCATATGTGGACGAATGAACATACTTACGACTTCTCATGTCTGTATCACAAAACGGCAAAGAAACATAAAAATGTATACAGTGGACCCCCATTAATCATGTGGGATATGTTCCAGACCCATCTGCAATATGTGAAAATCTCTGCTATAGAGAGACTGTATACAGATATTAAAAAACAGACACACACACAATTTTGAATGCAGGCAAAACCCTGCACAGTAGCAAGTATATTCAATAATGGGATTTTTATTCCTCACTTCATCATTTTGTTTGGCTGTTTCTCACATTGTAGAGCCTTCTTCCATTTCAACCATCATAAGGACTGTATTCATCACAATAGGCTGCCTCCTACTCACCTCACGTACCTTCACCCACACATAGCCTCCTCACCCACGCATGTAGACACACGAATCATGCAGTCCCAGCCTCTGTTTAAACTAAGAGTAAATCCATGTATATCCGGATGAACATGTCAGTGCATTCAGCCAGAAAGCTCATCAATGAACAGAATGTTGCTATGGTAACTGTTATTAGACTTAAAAAGAGAGTGTAGGTTGCAGTAAAAGGGCTTATGTGTGGAAATAAGGTGCAAGAAGAGAAAAAGGGGTAGCATTAAGATATTTGTGTAAGTTACATGACACGGCATATGTGACTATTATAGTGGAATCCCAACATTTTTTCTGGGGTGTTAGTCGACCTCGAATTTGTTTCGGAAAATTAACAAAAAATGTGTAATGACAATGTGATTGAAACGTTAGCAGTCGACTTCACTGTGTGGATTTTGCCATCTCACGCGCATTTTAATTTGCATTACAGCTGCATTGGAGTCTGCCCCGACCTAATTGATGCTTTCTTGCATACTGAACCGAGCTCAATTAAGGTGAAATCCTATGCTATGGTCAAACCGACGGCAAAACATTGCTTTAATTCGCGTTTGGTTTGACCATAGGATCTTATGCAACATCATGCACGCTTACAGTTCAACCTCCATATTTTTGTGCATTTTCTGTGAATCCAAGATTCAAACTACAATTTTCCAATTATTATACTGCAACACTAACATTCCTCAGTCATCGACTTTCGCAATACTAAACCAGGCAACATTACAAAATGTTTTTATGTGCGGTTACCATATTTTCACATCCTTAAATGATCATTTTAACTGGTGAATGTGCGAATTTGAGGTTATGTCATCGAAAAGTAAGTCAGATTGCCGACCTTCTTTTCTTGCGGTCTGACTCGCAGTCGGTCTAGTTTGAATGATAATCTATTTGCTCAGTTTTGATTGGAAGAAGCGTGATTGATTCCGCAGGTACGTTTCTGTTAAAAAAGCATTTGTCAAGGAAATAAAAGTGTCCTGTTTTGATTTACTTTGCATACTTTATCAGAGCTGCGATGACATTACATTTTCCCTTGTAACATTGGAAGCTCTTTCACCAACAAAATCATTACCATGTTTTGCTGCTTAGCATGCACTTCTACAAACAGTAAATTTGCCTTTTGATGTTACTTTAGAGAAGGACTAACAGATGTGTTTGGCAAATATGCAGCTGTCTCTGGGAGCACTGGCTGGGATTTTACACTTAAGTGTTTCCAAACGTCGCGCTCAATAGAGCGTCATGCAATTCCATAAATGCAACTTGTTAATGTGCAAGCATTAGCTAAGATCTGGGTGAACATTTGGAAACTGCCTTTAACAAACCGCAATATCAAGCACAGTTCATCACACAGTCTTCAGTTCCCCATCAACAAATGGGCGTCGCTTACTGTGAGTCAACATCAGGAAATGGTGCAGAAGGGCCAGCCCAACTTACCAGTTATCCTTCCTTTTCACATTTGTAACCCTTGTAGTGGCTGAGCCTGTGAGTACCCCTGTGTGAAACTATGCTGCGGACCGGCGCCAACATTTATTCTGTTCCATCGCTTCCCCGGTACCACAATTACCGTGTCATTATTTACAGAGGTGGGTAGCGGAGCCAGAAATTGCTTTCGAGTGAACGCCGTTACTTTGAAATTATGTGACTCAAGTTAAAGGAAGATGTCGGCTCACCGGGCAGAGAGTAGTCATTTTATGTATTATTGCATTGAACTTCGTGAGGTGGATTTAAGGACGTAATAATAGTTCTGCCAACTTCCATCTTTGAATCCGTAGTGCTACGCATACATTGCGGAATGCTTTTTCTTCCTGTTCTTTTTGAATGAACAAAACCCTTTCAATCGCGAGATAGCTGTTCTTTTTTTGTAGTCCATCCGTTTCGCGTGCCACTTATTTTGAGCCGAAGCCGATCTGTAAGGTCAATATAAACTTTGAAAATGTTGCTTCTGTGTGTCGTCATGCGGTGACTTTGGTGCAGTCATGTGACTGTCTGCCTGACTCTCTTCGATGGGTCAAATGAAGTCGAAACATATCACTATTGGATTGGTGAAACAGTCACGTGAGAGAAGTCTCTCTCAGGAGCCAAAATGGACGGTGCAAGGAATAATAAATACATTTCAATAAAAAAATACAAGTAGCAAGCAGAATTGTCATTCATTTGTAACAGAGTAAAAGTATTGTTTGTTTTAAACAAAATGTTTTATTTACACCAATTTTAACATTAACATAGGAACATAAAAATTGAAGGAACTTCTATGTAATATATATATATATAAATATATATATACAGTCAAACCTCGGTTTTCGGACGTCTCGTTTCTCGTCCAATTCTGTTTTGGACCAAAAATTTCGAGTTTTTTATGCCTCGGATGACGAACATATTTCGGTTCTCGAACAAACTGAGCGCACTTGAATGCATCATTTCACTCCTCTTGCCTTCCTTACTTCCTCGTGTTGCTTTCCATTGTGAGCAGACGTGTTCAGTAAACATTTTTATTGTAAAAAGAGCGTGGTTTCAGTTTTCGAACAGCCTTCTGGAACGGATTATGGACGAAAACCGAGGTTTGACTGTATATATATATATATATATATATATATATATACGCACACACACACACTGAATATAAAACGACCAAAATGGAGTTTGCATGTTTGGGCAGCACTTCACTAAAGGTACTTAAGAATACACATTTTTTGCCTGGAAAACACTGGTTTTGTAAATTGCTAATAGCTGTGAATTCACGTTCATTCTGTTTTATCACCGTCAGATTGTTATTCTTTTATTCCTCACTTCATCAAAAAGACGGTATTTACTTTTAGACAGTACAATACTACACAGAGCAACTGAATCAAAGTCAATTTATATCTGCACTAAACCCCTTATTATCTGTCTGCATGATTTGGGGAGTTAACGGATTATTCACAGAAATGTGAATGTTTATTTAACTCATGAAGGTGATTCCTTTTGTTCTTTTACATCTTGCAAAATGTAATGTTTTTAATTTTAATCTTACGGCCGTGCTCGCGTGATGTCGGCAAAAGGTGGAAGGAAAATGTAAAAATGCAAACCACACTTCCCAATACTCATGTCTGCCTCACATAAAACTGGGATGAAAAATGTTGATTCACATTTCAAAGCTCATTGTCGCTATCTTTTGCATCCGAATCTCAAACCTACTCATTTTCTGTGTCCTCCAGCAGTGAGTCTACTACTTTAAGGCCAGGCAGACATGGGGAAGCAGAACAGCAAGCTTCGTCCTGAGGTGATGCAGGACTTGCTGGAGAGCACCGACTTCACCGAGCATGAGATCCAGGAGTGGTACAAAGGCTTCTTGCGAGATTGCCCCAGTGGAAACCTGTCCATGGAGGAGTTTAAAAAAATCTATGGCAACTTTTTCCCTTATGGGGATGCCTCGAAGTTTGCCGAGCATGTCTTTCGCACATTTGATGCAAATGGTGATGGGACAATAGACTTTCGGGAGTTCATTATTGCTCTTAGTGTGACGTCACGTGGCAAACTGGAGCAGAAGCTAAAATGGGCCTTTAGTATGTATGACCTGGATGGAAATGGGTACATCAGTAAATCTGAAATGCTGGAGATTGTACAGGTAAGTCATCACTATATCGTGTATATGTTTACTGTATTTTGTTATTCATAAACTAACCCAACTTATATATGTTTAAATCTATTAGTATACAGCATTAAGTCATGTTAATTACTTCAAAATTTACTTCTACATGCATGTATACCATTTAATTTGGCCTTATAAATATTATGTACATGTACCTATATGGAGGGGGGGATCGCTACTACACGGATTTTTGTTTATCGCGGGTGGTTTTGGTCCCCATTAACCGCGATAAACGAGGGATTACTGTAACCATTTTCACTTTCATTTCCAACTCCCATGTCATCGTAGTCTCTTTCTAAGAGGTAGTTCACCCACGCACAAAGCCCAGCATCAGTCACGACACAGATTGTAACAACAGTAAACCTCAATGTCCATAATAAACCCTTCATGAGAATAGAACAAGCACTGCTCATGATCAAGGAGAACCGTTTTTCTCCAAGAAATCAAAGAAGCTCTTATACCTATGAAAGCACAGATGTGCATTAACTTAGCACATTACCACCACTGAAAACTTTCATTGAGTATGAAGAAGGAAAAAAGCATTTATAATATGACACTGTTTTCAGCAGGCATTCATTCAGTGCACTCTCTTTTGAGAAATGGCGTTGAGGTTCACATAAAATGGAAGGCATTTCTTCTGTCCGAAGATAAATGTCTTGGGTCTGTTCAAAACAGTCCAAGTTTCGTTCGAGAATGGCTTGGGGATCCCAAAGGGGAATGAATGGCAAAGTACTCATTCGCTAACGTTCGTGGATATTTGGATGGTGTTTCACTAAAAAAAAAAAAATCTCAATTTTTTTTGGGAAAATGTAAACTTTCGGGACCAGTGCTCCACTCACCTTTGAACAAGAAGTCGAAGGAAAGGAGAGAGCTTGAATGGCATTTCCTGCACTTGCGCTCCAAATGTAAACACCATCACATGCAAAAGTCTTCCCGTAAAACATGTTAAACACACTGTAACAGCAGCTAAGTGGCCCACTCCGGCTTCACATTAAGTCAAGAGACACATTGCCCCCGTGCAAGTCTAACGCGTGATGTGATGTAAATCTGTGCAGTGACAACTTGGACTGGGTTTTGCTATTTTCGCAGACACGCACCTTGTCACAGTTAAAAGTGGCCGTTTTACGCCATTCCAGGTGTGAACATAGGGAAGAAATTGATTTGGTGGACCCCAAGCAGGTCGAAGCACATAAATTACGTTTATAATTCTGCAGCCAGCCAGACCAAACACGGGTTCAGCGTTCATAGCAGTTCAGGTCCTCAACTGACCGGCTGTCACCAAAAGCTGGTTGCGGTGCTTTGCCAGGACCTTAACGTCACTGGTCATCCAAGGCTTCTGGTCACAGCACACTGATGCGTTTCTCAATCGTGACTCTGGCATCGCAGGGTTTGATGTAACTGAGCACATGAGAATCATATGACTCTTGGTCTTCCGAAGCAGTCTTGGTGGCAGGCATCCTCATGCAACTTTTTTTACAGACTTTATGACCGAGAAAGCTTTTTTCCATAAAGTGGGTCTATGCTTAGATTACTTACTTGGATTACCGTAATTTCCGGACTGTAAGCCGCGACTTTTGTCACACGCTTTCAACTCTGCGTCTTATTTAATGAAGCCTATATAAAGACTTTTCTAACGGCCGCCTGTGTACCGACTTTCTTTGTAAATATCTCATGTAACAATATGGGCACCTGCGGCTTATAGACAGGTGCGGCTTATGTGTGTACAACATGTTTTTTTCCTTTAAAAATGTAGTGGTGCGGCTTATAATCAGGTACGGTCTATAGTCCAGAAATTACGGTACTTATCTATGGCTACATCAGATGTTTCATTCAGAGTGGTGTTGCTCTGAATCAATTTTTATTAGCGCATACTCTTTCCAGAATATTTACTCTCCTGGTGGCACGTGTGCTTGTGGAATTTGAGAATTGTTTTTAGGGCTGCATGGTTAAAATCACCAGAGACCATGTGGACTGTATCAGGATCAATGGGTGGACGGTTGTTTATTTCAGTAAGTAGCAGGCTAAAAAAGTGCTAGCTTTAGTACTGATGAAGGATCTACAGCAGTTACCATGACAACATTAAACTCGCAGGAAAGGTAAGCGGGTCTGCTATTAGGATTAAAATATTAAAAGGGAACCTTAACTATAGTCTGTTTGTACAGCACCTGTTGTTAATACAAATACTTAATTAGACGGTAGCCCCGTTTCTGTACTAGAGTTGTGTTGTGCGGCCTCCAAGCTCAAAAGCCTGACTGGGTGCAGCCACGTCTCTGTGATCAGTAGAATGGAGGAGGACTTGCGGTGGGGGGCAATGCAGTCGTAGGTGTAAAGCATGAAGAGTAATATTCCCTCTGGATCAGCATTTTTTTTCTCTTCCAATTGCGTTCTTATCTGTTTTCCTAGTGATTGATTTTTGATTGGAGAAAAAGATGCTGCAATCATTTTCTCTACTTATCCTCCATTCTTTTTCTTATTTGACCTGGTTTTGCAGTTGTCTGTCCGCCATTGTGTGATCTGCAAGTATCCTTCAAAAAAAAAAAAACAGAGTCGCTGGCTGCTCCAAATTTGTACTTTACATTTTTACAGTGGCATTATTTTTCTTTTAAGGCCTGCTTTTGTTTTTTGTTTTTTACCTCCAATTTGCTAGCAGTTATAAAAAATAGGTATAGAGCTATCACCTCGATCCACAATGGATATTTATTTATTCATTTATTCATTATGTGAGCACTTTAGTCTCACGAGTGTTGTGGGCGTGCCGGAGCCTATCTCAGCTGTCTTCGGGCAGTAGGCGGGGTACACCCTGAACGGATCGCTAGCCAATCGCAGGGCATATGTAGATGAATGTCCATTTGCGCTTGCACTCACACATAGGGACAATTTAGATTTTACAGTGCAGTGTTGATGGTTTTGTTAACCTTGGGCCCCAAATGTCGAGCCCTGGGCTGAGCCAGTGATGTTGTAAACCAGCTGACATACCTTACCCATAGTGTGATAAGCAACTCATGCTGCCCTGCCCGGACTTTGACGAACAAACTGCGATGCAGCACTGCTCATTTCCAACCTTGATGTATATTTACAGAAAAACAACAATTAATAGGAACAGTTTTTCTTGGTCATCGGTTTTGTGTTGCACCGAATAACAGCTACATATCCTTGCTGAATAAATATCGAAATATGTGGGTGTTAACAACAGATGACATTGACTTGCTGTTGATCAGCTGTTTTGTGACCCAGAAGATGAGCTGCCCTGACACTTTGTAATATGAAGCATAACCATCACCTATATAAAGCACTGTAATCACAATTAGGCCTCTTCTGTTCACATGTCAGCTCTTATTTTTCTCACCGTTGCCTCCTTATCAAAGACACCAAGAGTGGGCTATGATTCCAGTGTTTACCACTGAGCAGCCTGCAAGGACATAGACAACAGTTTTGTGTGTGTGTGTGTGTGTGTGTGTGTGTGTGTGTGTGTGTGTGTGTGTGTGTGTGTGTGTGTGTGCGTGCGCGCGCATGTGCATTATTGGTGATTATCTCAAGGTAGAGGAAAACATTTTTCAAGTTCTGTCCATTTTGCATATAAATTAGATGTACTGCAGACACTGATTAGCAGCAACAAAAAAAATCAAAATCATCTCAGCCATTTCACTGTTTCATTCCACAAGACGTACTTGTACGTCTTTTTAAAATTAGGCGCGGCCTACCAAGGACGTACTTGTACGTCTACGTCTTTTTTTTGCGTCATAGAGAGTAAGAGGGTCTGAAGCAATCTGTCAATGGTTTGTAAAAGTTTCATTTATGTTGTAAATGACCTGGTTCTTATAAATGATCAAACGGTTTACTTTCATCAAAGTGATTTGGAAAAGTTACTAACCAACATATTTGTTTGCCTTCATGCAGGCTATTTATAAGATGGTGTCCTCGGTGATGAAGATGCCGGAGGATGAGTCAACGCCTGAGAAAAGGACAGAGAAGATCTTCAGGCAAATGGACACCAACAGAGACGGTAGACTTGCTTTACTTGCTGCTTTTTTGAGGAGACAAAATTTCTTGGGGTTTACGACATGCTGTAGTGCAGTCAAAATACCATCAAATATGAATGATTTTAATTCACATTACAATGCCTATTTTTGGGCTTGTTGAAATTAGTCTCGTTTGAATGTTCTATATTGTCTCATGCAAGTGAAGAAGGGCTCACCCAACACTTTTCATTGCTGGGCCAATGATGAGTTCAGATTTCTTCGGCATAACAATTTCGGGCAAAACTGGGGAGGCTGTACTTTGAGCCCCGAATATATCTCTTTTTTTTTTTTTTTAATGAATACATTTTAAAGAGCAACTGTAAAGCTCATACAAGTCCCCCAAAAAGCAGAGACAATTATATTTTTCCTCGTAGAGGAAGCAAGTCATCAGCTGCCAAAATACACTTTGTCAATATACTGTATGTGGCACATGTGAAATGCACTTTAGGAATAAGTACCCAGTTATGCGCAATATTCAGGTCATATTTATTAGTCTTTTACCTTTTTTATTATTATTATTGTTATTATTTCTCACTTTAGGATTGTTTAGGTCTGTCCATGTTGTACGTTGTCCATTGACTTTGCAGTTGGATTGGCACATATCCAATTCACATCTGAATTTTATTCACATTTAGAAATGGTTATCTAATTCATGCCTTATTCTATTTACAAAAAAGAAAGACAGAAGATTTGATTTGTGTGATTTGAACAATGTCATTGTAGTGTAAATCCAGCGTTATCGTTGAATCGAGGTGCAATGAAAAGCATGTATTTTGAAGTGCGTGTGTGTCAAAACATGTCACTGCCAGCTGGTTTACCGGCCGTCAGCTGTCTTCTTCTGATGAACTCTTTGAGGGGCCCCAAACAGATGGAAAGCAGAAGTCGCAAGGTCTTGACTGTCAGGGGATGGAGAAGCAATTCCCAAACCAACTGCTTGATGGGCTCCATTGTTTTGGCTGCTTCATTTTGGGAAACCAGTGGCAGCTGAGATTGGAGTGAAGAAAATCTTCATGAACAATTTGGTGTACTATTCCAACAGAGATACTTCAACCGCATTGACCATGGTTGGAGTTCTCACTTCTGGCCTGTCTTCGTCAAGAGCATTATTCCGTTCTTCCTGAAATAATCTAGACCAGAGGTGCCAGTTACGTCGATCGCGATGGACCAGTAGATCAAGGACTGGCCTCAAGTCGATCCGAGGGGTGTAGAGGGGACGAAAAAAATAAATGTATCTCTGTGCATGTTAGTAATATATTTTTTGTGTTAATGCACACTGCACCCTAATCATTCTGCCAGTCTCACTTTCACAAAAAGTATTTAAAAAAGAAAAGAAAAGAAAGCAGGTCATCTTTAACCGGAAGTTGTTAGCAGTCTGCAGTTGCAGCTTGTGACCAGAGTTGTTGCGCTATATCTTGTATCGTTATCATATTCTCATTCAGTTTGTTTTTTACAATTCACCAAGGGGACGGCGGGTAAAGAATGGGAATCTGGAGGGCCGCGAGAAGCATTTTAAAATGGTACGCGTGAGCTACGATCGTTAACAGGCTGACTAAGTGCGTCGCATGCCTCAGCGTCAGGCTATTGCTGATCATGGCATGCGTGCGCGCGTGCGTGGTAACGGGTCGATCGCGGGAGGTGGGTTGATCGAAAAGTAGATCCTCAGTCAAAAATGTTTGGGCACCCCTGATCTAGACCATTTATAAACTATTTTTTCTGAATTGTGCTGCTCCATACAAAGCAGACATTCTAAAAAGAAATCACTTGGTTTGCACTGTTCTGATCTCTGTTCAGTCCTTGAGTACATTTTCATGTCAGCCATTTTGTATCATTGGAAAACTGATGACAAAACAATGAGCTATTATCACACAAAAATAAATACTGTGAATAGGACATTGGAGATTCGAACATACACACAGACAAGAACACTTTTCCAATTTGTTTTATTTTCTGCATTCCCTGGCAAGTTTTATGCATGTCACATGAGTAAGAGCGCTTAATGGTCAGCACTAACCCAGTCTGTCCAGGCTATGGAATAAAAATTCTCAACTAGGAGTGCCACAAACACTTGTATTATTTGTTGACTAATCAGCTATAGTAGTTGCAATTAGTCGACTAATCGGATCATTTAAATTACGATGACAGTCCATCCAACTTTGATGAAACTTCCCTTCCCTAAAATGTGGTATTTGGTGTTGTAAAATCATAATAAACAAATATAACTAGTTTCATCCCATTCTGAGATAGTCAGATTAACTCCATCTGTCGAATTGAAACAGAACGTCCCAATTCTGGTTGATGGCATCGTAAAGAGGGGAGAAGGCATGAAATGCTCAGATAGGAATCAGGCCTCTTCCAAATGGGGATAACAATCTGATATGTATCGGATATCTGCCACTGCGCCTGCAGCGTACCAGACAGATTTGACACACGCTGTCAATGTGACCCTGACCTGAAAAGACACAAACACATTTTACAAGCACACCTGAAAATCTTAACGATAACAATGGTCACTGGCATAGACTATTAAATATGGTCTGAATATGGAACATTAAATATGCATAAATTATTAACAAAGAATCATTCATGCTGACGGTGTCCGACAGAATAATGCCAAGGTTACTCATTTGAATCAAAGTCAATGCAGGCCACGCAAGTGGTGCAGTATTCAGTTGTTACTACTGTACTTCCATATTTTCCAACCGATTGTCACCATTCCAACTTGAACATATTGCAAAAATGAACGCCATTCATGCTTGCCGTTTTCTCTTTCCAAAAATTCACATTTTTCTCCAAATTCCAAATTTTTCACCCAGAAATTCCCCATTCATTCCCCAATGACACATTCTACATTTTCCACCTATTCAATTCCTACAAAAACTCACAATCGTTCCCATTTCAATAAAGCAGAGTCACGTCATTCCCCTTCCAAATTCGAAATGTTCAGCTCATTCAGTTCACCTTGAAGACAGTAGTCAACATTCCCCAAAAAATTCCCGTGCCTTATATGTAAACTTCACCATTATTTAAACAGGACAACTGTTCAAAGTTCAACCCTTTGTAAGAAAAATAAGCATACAGTATTACTATTATTTATTGCTTATTGTACAGGATACACGCATGGAGGAGATGGAATCAAATTGGTCTACGGAACACAATGTGTGTTTGAATACTGTACAAACAGCATGCAGAATTACATGGTAAAAAAAATACAGAAAGTCAATTAAGACGCAATGAGGTTTGTAAGCTGTAAACAAAAATTAAATAAAACATAGCATACAAAATTGCATTTGGAAAAAAAAATCTGTGATAATATAGCGAGTCCGCGAAAGGTGAAATGCAATACAATGAGGGACCACTGTAGTTAATTTCACATTTAATGTGAACGCCACAATCTGGTAACTAGACTGGAATCACGCCTCTTCGGTGGTTATCCACTAATTTCCATCGTACACATGGTGGGTGTATCAGAAGCCCAGACGGGAGAATCACTGCACCTTGAACGTGTGCAAGAAAGTCGCGTGAGAAATCGACTTACGCGCGACCGGCAGAACGTGCATTCAAAATGTTACAGTACTGAAATGGGTTACATTGTAATGTGCTTTAAAATAAAATCATGACATGAAATTCAAGCCAGTCACATGTTTAAACGCACTTTTATAACACTGCTGTGTTCTAGGCAAGCTGTCCCTGGAAGAGTTCATCAAGGGGGCGAAGAGTGACCCCTCTATCGTACGCCTGTTGCAGTGTGACCCCAGCAGTGCTGGACAGTTTTAAAGATGAGGCATCAACTTGACTTGTAAGGCTCAGATGACTAATCCACAAATGACATCAGTCTGTCAAATAGATTTCAGAAGATAGTGAAGTGCATTTGTGACCTAGCAGTACTTTCATCTTAAAATGTTATGGAAGCACTGTCCAAGGACAGGGCGGCCCGGTGGTCCAGTGGTTAGCGCGTCGACCTTACAGTGCAGAGGTACTGGGTTCGATTCCAGCTCCGGCCTCCCTGTGTGGAGTATGCATGTTCTCCCCGTGGGTTTTCTCTGGGTACTCCGATTTCCTCCCACATTCCAAAAACATGAATGGCAGGCTGATTGAACACTCAAAATTGTCCTTAGGTGTGAGTGTGAGCGCGGATGGTTGTTCGTCTCTGAGTGCCCTGCGATTGGCTGGCAATAGGTCCAGGATGTCTCCCACCTGCTGCCCGAAGACGGCTGGGAAAAGCTCCAGCACATCCCGTGACCCTTGTGAGGATAAAGCGAATCAGAAAATGGATGGGATGTCCAAGGACATCCGAACTGTCAACGGTTGTACCGTATTGGCCCAAATATAAGATGGTGTTTTTTGCATTGAAATAAGACTGAAAAATTGGGGGACGTCTTATATTCGGGATCTAGACATTATACCCATTCACGACGCTCGATGGCGCCAGATATCTGCTGAACTTGACTTCCCAGGCCAAAGTGAAAAAAGAATAAAAAAGCGGTATCACGAAGAAAAAAAAGAAAAAATAGCGGCAACAAGGAAAAGAGAAGAAAATAATAGAAGAGATAACCGAAAATGGAGAAACGTAGTGACAATCTGGAGAAAAGTGGGTCGAAGACCGGCCAGGTTACCCGGCAGCTGAGGAGAAGTTATGATGTAATTTAAATTTCAAAAACCAGAAGCCATTCATTTACGAATGTGATTGCACTTTAGATTTGAATGAGGCAAAATAACATGCTTTTTCTCTCAAATATATTGTTATAATCATTTGTTTCAGATGTACTGTAATTATTTTCTGTATAAAAATTAATTTGGTGTTCAAAAGGTCTTTTTTTCAAACTTGAGTCTTGAAAAAAAGGGGGCCGTCTTATAATCAGGGCCGTCTTATATTCGGGCCAATACGGTATTTGATAAAAACGTTTCTATTCTCACTTCTGAACAGGTCATTTTGTCTCTTTTAGAACTTGTCTTGGTGATCCATAATGCCCTTCACTCTCCACTATGGAGAAGACTGATGATGAAGAATGTCAAGCAAGTGACGACGTGACGAAGACGACAGGATTTCAGTATACACTGAAGATGTCAAAGCTGTGCACAACTCCCGACCCACTAGTAGTTTTTCTAAATCCGGGCAAATTCCAACTGCCTGACCTTCGATTGGTTTTGAGAACCCAGTGATCGCTGTCAACAGGCTCGTAGAGAAGATTTCCACTCAATGTATATACACTGGTGTTTCTGTATCAGTGTCCTTGCTTGGCTCTTGGTGGACCCGCACAGAGGCACGAATGTGCATTGTAGACAGGGGTGTTGAATAATGAGAACCCCAACAACGTTCTGTAAGCAGAAGAATTTCATCTGCAGGGCAGACAGACTTGAGAAGTATTATGTTTGACTTCTTCTTTGCTACATTGTGTGACAATGTATTTGGTGAATTCCACAAATTAGTGTTTCTTTGCAAAAACAAAAAAGAACAAAAAAACAACACACCCACAATGATATGCTCATTTGCCTTTACAGCACTTGCAAGAGCTCACAAATGAAAGGATGGTTTGAATGTCATTGAGTATCTTGAAAAGGAGTGTTGGATAATCTCCAGTTTTGGGGAATGCAGGGGGGGCGGAGCAATTTGTAAAGCAGATCCATCCCAAGACGATTGTCATCGTCTTTGTATTCATGCTTCTGTTAGGTGTCCATCATTTTTTAAAAAACAAAAAAAACACCTGACTTCATTTTCGATGTTTTGAAATGCTGCATGTTTGATGGGATCAACCAGTACTCAAAACACATATGCATGGAGCTTATGCCTGTGTGGAGTTACCACTGATGTGTGAAGATGAGTGGCTGAATGGCCAGTCACACATGCGGTTCTGTGATTCTGTTCTCAAGTACAGTATTGCCAGAATCAGTACTACGAGTAGTCAGTATTATTGAGACCACTCTCGGATTTTCCTTTTAAACAGTTGGACAAACGTGACCCTGAGTGGTGCCTTGCTCACCTTGATCATGGAGGAGCTAATTCACTTCGGCTTGGCTTTGGGTCTTATATTGAAGAACTGCTGTTCGTATTTCATACCATTCAGATATAAAAAACAAAACATAACTACTCCATAAACTACTGCAATGATATGGGTTGCTTTTATTGTATTGGTGAGATTTTTTTTCTTTTCAGGACTGCATCAGGTGTAACTTTTCTGTAAAATGCAAAAAAAATCAAGGGGAAAAAAATTATTGTGGTCAAGTGCCAAATAAGCAACAAAAGCAGTATTGTATGAATGTATACTGTACATTTGTTGTTCAATGGAATGTTTGTAGGTGTTACATTTTTTTTTGTAGGTTTTGTGTGGTATCCTGTGCTAAATGGCTCCAATTTGAGAAATTCAGGATTCTGATTTTAGTCAGCCTTAAACGTAGAAAATTGAATTTACAATTTAATTTAATTTGAGCTTTTGTGTCTGGTGTTCGTGTGATTTCGTTTACAGGCTGATCTCAGAATCCTTCTAGCTTTTCCTAAAAGTTTGGGTCCCGGCATACCACTCAGCAAAAATGTTACAGTAAGTATGGCTATGGAAATAATTATATTGTCTCAATTTACTCACAAATTGACTTTGTGTGAAATCTGGCTCTGTCTAATTGAAAACAAAGCTGATGTACTGTACCTACAGGAAACTATGACTTCTTCTATCGTAAGCACACATTCACAGCAAAAAAAATAAATAAAAAGTAAACACTGTAAGTAACAGCGCTGGTGCAAAAGTGACAAAATATAAAGGCAAGCATTGACGACGGTAATAACGTGTAATTGCAAATTGTGACAAGCAATAATAGAGCCCACCATCTTCCTTCGGCTTCACACCCAAATTTGTCGAAACAACAAAACTGAAGTCATTTCAAAGGGCATCTTTGTGACTTCCATGAAAACATTATAGAATTGCCACTGTAAATTTATATTCCCAACACTGAACACCTGCATCAGATAAGATCTGCTCATTAGTCTGCAGTTAAACAGGAGTGATCACTCACACCTTGGAGAGCTGTTGCACCAACTGGACTGACATAAATCATAGCTCCCAAGACGAACAAAGGAGACGATGATCAAACTTCTTAAAGGTAAATCATCAGTGTTGAAAAATATGTTTTTGTGGTTTCATACCTTTTTCCTTAAAATTAAGTGACTCCAGACTTGTTCCTACTGCTTGGTCTTAAAAAAAGAATTTATACTGCCTACCACTTTTTTGGTGTTTCTTAAAGCCAGGAAGTTGAACATTTGAAATGACTTCAGTTTGGTGTCATGTCTGTGATCAGCTTTGTTTCTACAAAATTAAACAACTGAATGCATATCCTCTGAGGCTTGTGATTCTATTATTTTTGCCAGGAGTTCTGAAAGGTTCTGTGTCCATTTTATTTCTTGAAACTATGATAAACAATGAATTAGCCATGTTCATTGCCTGCTATGGTGTGAAAATATTGGATACAATTGACATTGACTGTAACAATCAAACATTCTATTCTAAAGGACAATTACTACTACTACTACAAAAAAAAAAAAGTGGCTTAAAGCACTAATTAAAGTCTCATTCTGAGTTAAGGCTTTACTCAAAATTCGAAATTATTTTTATACCAAACGGCTTATAACGCTTAATGTGATATCCCATAAATGAGCTTTGACCCCTCTCCTCCACTCTTTGACCCCTTTAAGACCAGAACATATGTGCATGTGCACTCATTCGAATGCATTGGTGGTGTTTTTGTTGTTGTGCAGGCCTTTTGCAAACATCCATCCATCCATTTTCCGAACCGCTTTATCCTCACTAGGGTCGCGGGGGGTGCCGGAGCCTATCCCAGCTGTCTTCGGGCAGTAGGCGGGAGACACCCTGAATCAGTTGCCAGCCAATCGCAGGGCACACAGAGACGAACAACCATCCACGCTCACACTCATACCTAGGGACAATTTAGAGTGCACAATCAGCCTGCCATGCATGTTTTTGGAACGTGGGAGGAAACCGGAGCACCCGGAGAAAACCCACGCAGGCCCGGGGAGAACATGCAAACTCCACACAGGGAGGCCGGAGCTGGATTTGAACCCGGTACCTCAGCACTGTGAAGCCGACGTGCTAACCACTGGACTACCAGGCCGCCCTATTGCAAACATGAGTGTTTGTATTTTCTGAAACACTTGTTGATGGGTGTGGCGGTAAATTGTGCTTATTCTGACACAATTAAATAAACACTGTATTCAATCATATGATGATACGCTCCTAAAAAAACAAAACAAAAAATAGCTGATCTTTGTCCACGAACACACGGTACGTTCCTTAATAATGGTTGTTGTCAATATGTAACCAGAAATAATGATTTACTCCAAAATATCTGGTTGGTATGGACACCTATTAGGCATCCAGACTACAGTACAGTAGTCTCAATCGCTGCACATAGCGTAAAAGATTATTGACTAGGATATTGCTTTACAAAAACTTCAAACTCGCGTTTCAGCCAGCCTCTCACAAACATAGTTTTTGTTCCTGATTGTAAAGTGTCCTTGGGTGTGTTGAAAGGCGCTTATAAATAAAATGTATTATTATTATTATTATACTGTACTGTTTACACGTCACAAAAAAATCAGTTTATAACAATTCCCTCTGGTGGTGCATGTGAGTACTGAGAAATGCTAAATAAAGAGAGTATCCATCCATCCATCCATTTTCCGAACCGCTTTATCCTCACTAGGGTCGCGGGGGGTGCCGGAGCCCATCCCAGCTGTCTTCGGGCAGTAGGCGGGGGACACCCTGAATTGGTTGCCAGCCAATCGCAGGGCACACAGAGACGAACAACCATCCACGCTCACACTCATACCTAGGGACAATTTAGAGTGCACAATCAGCCTGCCATGTTTTTGGAATGTGGGAGGAAACCGGAGCACCCGGAGAAAACCCACGCAGGCCCGGGGAGAACATGCAAACTCCACACAGGGAGGCCGGAGCTGGATTTGAACCCGGTACCTCAGCACTGTGAAGCCGACGTGCTAACCACTGGACTACCGGGCCGCCCCATAAAGAGAGTACTGTAGTCTAAATGTGGAAAATGCATCACAGCAAGCGCCAGATGTTAAGTAAGTCTGCCCTCTAGCGGAGGAGCTGTGCACAGAAGCACAAATCAGGCGTCTCCGCACACGATTTACACACAAAAGATGGACAGAGACTGGGCCAAAAATAAAGAGATAATTCATTCAGACTTTTGAAATGTGACCAATAACATGTACAATTCAAATTTTAAGAAGAAATGGTGTAGTATATTTTTATAACACGGTGTATGGCTAAATCCAAAACACTTCACATGCATAAAAAAAAAAAAAATTCAGATGCGTGAATTTGTGCATACACATGAATTCAAGCGTATTCCTTTCGTACATCTCGATCAATGTCAAAATGTTGGAGTACCAGAGTCCTTTTCCACTCCTCTGCATAAGTATGCAAATTAATATAAACGGCCTGAAAGTGGGTCTGCATGATCAGATAATCCGATTATGAAGCCATGAGTCACCAATGAAAGAAGAAGAACTTCACAAATGTCAGCTGGAGATACTTGTAAATGAAGACGAGTTCCCAAAAATTATCAAGGCGGGTTTTAGCTCAGCGGTCAGCGCTCTGAGTTCCCAAACCTCTCCAGCTCGCCAACGGCTCAAAAGAAAGAAAAACATGCACACACCAGCCAAGTAGTTGGTGTGTTTAGTACCGCACATTCCCACGATCAATTTCACGCAATACATTCGAAGGTATGGGGAAAGGTGTGTTTCTGTGTGTGTGTGTGCACCTCAGATGTGTTACAGCAGGGAGACATGGAAAACAGGCAAGATATCGCCCCGCAAGGACCGGGTTTGGACACTTGTGGTTCAGAGAAACGTATACTTTATCTGTCGACCAATCAGGTGACAGTGACATTCCTCATCAGTCTGCATTCTGTAATCCGGTTGAACGAGATTCTGAGGAACAGTTCTATTGCAACCGCAAAGTCCCCTAAAAGTATACTGGGAAAAGCCACCACGCAGGCTGGAACCAGGCTGATTTGGGGGTACCATGGAAATGGACCTCATGGTTTTACCGCCAACAAATAGCATGAACAGGATTTTGTTTTGGGGGTTTTTTGTGTTTTTTTGTTTTTTTTTTACTTTTCCAATGACGTCCCCTTCAATGTCTTTCTTTTTCATGCAAATAGTTGAGAGCAAAATAGTGCAATCAGTTTACTACAATGACAATTGTACAGATGATGTTGAGAATCGTCGCACAAAGTGACCAGTATTGTCGTAATTGTGATATAAAGATGATACAAAGAGTCCTTCCTTGAGCACTTTAAAGTGTCCGGTGGTGTGCGTTTACAATTGTGAGTTGTCCTGGAAAATTCAGTTTCCTCCGTCTGCTTCTCCCTGCCTTGTGGGTGAACGCAAACGGGCTAAACAGGCATGTCTGTCTGTTCTCAGTTGCCTTCAATGGGCAACATTGAGGAGTAGCGCTTTTCTGCTTCATCTCTGCTACAAGCTGGCGCAGCTCCCCATATGATTCTACCAACCAATTATATACAGGTATTGTATGAGAACAGTTCTGCTCTTTGTTGGTGGATTTACCGACTTTTCAGACACAAGAATTTTCTTTCTCCAAAGAACTGCCAAAACTAGCGACTTTCAGTTCAAAAGTGTCACCTTAGCGCCGTATATCGACGGTGTGGGCTCCCACCCCTCTCCATCCCCTCTGTTGAATGACAAGAGAGCTCGAGTGGGTATGAATAACTGAAACTTCATTAGAAATTCAGCTCAATTCAAATATCGTGTATGTGCACAGAGTGGAGCTCTGACGTTTCATGCAGTTTTTAGCCAGTGTTACAATCTCTGTCGACGAGGTTAATCAACTTGGGTATGGCATTGCCATGGGTGCTAGGATGGGGTTTGGCCTCTCTCCAAACCATCAGCAGCTCATTAGTTAGTCAGCTGTATTCCATCCATCCATCCATTTTCCGAACCGCTTCATCCTCACTAGGGTCGCGGGGGGTGCTGGAGCCTATCCCAGCAGTCTTCGGGCAGTAGGCGGGGGACACCCTGAATTGGTTGCCAGCCAATCGCAGGGCACACAGAGACGAACAACCATCCACGCCCACACTCATACCTAGGGACAATTTAGAGTGCCCAACGAGCCTGCCATGCATGTTTTTGGAATGTGGGAGGAAACCGGAGCACCCGGAGAAAACCCACGCAAGCCCGGGGAGAACATGCAAACTCCACACAGGGAGGCCGGAGCTGGGATCGAACCCGGTACCTCTGCACTGTGAAGCCGACGTGCTAACCACTGGACTACCGGGCCGCCCCAGCTGTATTCCATTGTCTTGATTTACTTTGCAATGAAAGTAATTTAAATGTTAACATCCAAGTAAGATCTAATATTAGCGTTGTGACGTAATGTGTTTCGATTGTCTCTTTTGGGGTGAACGATGAGATGAGAATTGATTTGCAGCTGTGAGAGAGAGGTTATTTTTTAATTATTATTTAAGCCGATTTGGTCTGGTAATTGGCCACATTGAAGCAATCTGGCAAAATGTACAAAATATAAGGCACCAGTGTAAAAAAACAAGACTTCTCCAAAGCAAAGTGGACACTTGGAAACCCCCTTCCACCTCGATCGTAGGTACAGTACCATATGAGGTCATGCTCCACTGCCAAGGTTGAGAGTCCCACTCCTTGACCATATGGAAGAACAACAAAGACACGAGGAGAAATTACACAATGTGCTGTTTATATTTTTTTAATATAATAAAATTTGGATCGACACTTTATTTAAAATTTCCATATATTTTCGATTTATTGCACACCAACAGAAATATTTCAGGTCCTTTAATGTTTTAATACTGATGATTTTGGCATACGGCTCCTGAAAACCCCAAATTCCTATCTCGCAAAATTAGCATATCATGAACAGGTACTCTAAACAAGCTATTAACCTAATCATCTGAATCAACGAGTTAACTTTAAACACCCGAAAATGATTCCTGAGGCTTTTAAAAACTCCCAGCCTGGTTCATTACTCAAGACTGCAATCATGGGTAAGACTGCCACCGATCTGACTGATGTCCAGAAGGCCACCGTTGATAACCTCAAACAAGAGGGTCAGACACAGAAAGAAATCTCTGAGCGAATAGGCTGTTCCCAGACTGCTGTATCAAGACACCTCCATGGGAAGTTTGTGGGAAGGAAAAAGTGTGGCAGAAAATGCTGCACAACCAGAAGAGGTGACCGGACCCTGAGGAAGATTGTAGAGCTGGGCCGATTCCAGAACTTGGGGGACCTGTGGAAGCAGTGGACTGAGTCTGGAGTACAAGCACACGCCTGTGGTGCAGGAAATGCGCTACGGGTGCCGCATTCTCCAGGTCAAGCCACTTTTGAACCAGAAACAGACGCAGAAGCGGCTGACCTGGGCTACAGAGAAGCAGCACTGGACTGTTGCTCAGTGGTCCAAAGTACTTTTTTCGGATGAAAGCAAATTTTGCATGTTATTCGGAAATCAAGGTGCCAGATTCTGGAGGAAGACTGGGAAGAAGGAAATGCCAAAATGCCTGAAGTCCAGTGTCAAGTACCGACAGTCAGTGATGATCTGGGGTGCAATGTCAGCTCCTGGTGTTGGTCCACTATGTTTTATCAAGGGCAGGGTCAATGCAGCTCGCTATTAGGAGATTTTGGGGCACTTCATGCTTCCATCTGCTTAAAAGCTTAATGGAAATGAAGATTTATTTTTTTTAGCACGATCTGGCACCCACTCACATTGCCAAACCCACTGGTAATGGTTTACTGACCATGGTATGACTGCTCAATTGGCCTGCCAACTCTCCTGACCTGAACCCCATAGCAAATCTGTCGGATATTGTGAAGAGGAAGTTGAGAGACACCAGACCCAACACTTTGGATGAGTTTAAGGCCGCTATCGAAGCACCCTGGGCCTCCATACACGCCTCAGCAGTGTCACAGGCTGATTGCCTCCATGCCACGCCGTATTGAAGCAGTCATTTGTGCAGAAGGCTTCCCGACCAAGTATTGAGTGCGTAACTGAACATAATTATTTGACAGTTTACTTTTTCTTTTTTTTTTAAATTGGTCAGATGAAGGGGCGGCCCGGTAGTCCAGTGGTTAGCACGTCGGCTTCACAGTGCAGAGGTACCGGGTTCAATTCCAGCTCCGGCTTCCCTGTGTGGAGTTTGCATGTGCGTGGGGTTTCTCCGGGTACTCCGGTTTCCTCCCACATTCCAAAAACATGCATGACAGACTGATTGAACACTCTAAATTGTCCCTTGGTATGAGTGTGGGCGTGGATGGTTGTTTGTCTCTGTGTGCCCTGCGATTGGCTGGCAACCGATTCAGGGTGTCCCCCGCCTACTGCCCGAAGATAGCTGGGATAGGCTCCAGTACCCCCCGCGAACCTAGTGAGGATAAAGCGGTTTGGAAAATGAATGAATGAATGAATGGTCAGATTAAATATGCAAATTTGGGGGATAGGGATTTTTGGTGTTTCCTTACTTTTTGCCAAAATCATCAATATTAAAACAAAAGGCTTTAAAGTCTCATGTTTAGCAGTACATTACAGAAAATAATGAACTTCATCACAATATGCAAAAATTTTTATAAGTACCTGTATGCTGAATCAGACTGTAAAACGATAGCATCAGAACACATTGGCTACCGACACAATCATGTTTGTAACTGGTGACAAAGCAGATACTGACACCTCTATTCTGATTCGTTCTGTGTACCAACATAAACTGGTAGCTGATAAGAACAAACCATGAGCTCATTTTGTGACTGTGGTATTGCAATCGCTGAGGTCAGTCTGTGTTGAAGATGTCAAAGTGGTCCAACAGGTTTTGTGAACAATTGCAATTTTCTCCTTCACCCTGGAGACAAATACCACTTGCTCACACCTCTTACCACGGGAAACATACCACAACTTGAAAAGTGAAGCAATTTAGATTCCGTTTTTGTAGCTTGGAAGGAGAAGCAACGACCATAACCTAAAAAATAGTGTCATTTACGACGTTGGATGTGGTCTGGCGAACACTCTCAATGCTAATGGCCAAAAGGATATTCCGTAATGGAAGCTTTCTATCACAATTTAGATTTCCACATATCCCGACAGCTCGGATTTTCCAAAATTGATGCATCATATAAAGGATGAATTAATCATGTTTCACTTGATAATCAACTCCCAAATAAAAATGATGTGTGTGTCTGTCTATGAGATTTGGCTGATTTATAACTGGTTTAACTAGTTAGAGATCTCATATTCCCTGAGTTTAACTCTTTGCTTGCTGTCTAAAATTCCTTTGCTTTCTCATGGAACCACACCTTGACATGAAAACTCGAAATTGTAGGGGTTCTTTTACTGACACAAAGAACTTGCAAATACTAGCTTCACACGCTCTTCTGAAGTCAAAAAATAATAAATGAAATACTCCACCCCGCCCCCTTCAATATCAGTGCTGCATTTCACTTCCACCCTCAATATGGTTTTAAAAGAACGATTTTTTATGAGGTTTCCAGACCTTTTTTCAGCAAAAATGTACGTTAAATGTCGGAATAATGACATACGGTCCACAAATTAATTACAGAGACCACAGAGGAACTAAATTTACGACAATAAACCCCTTGCTTGAATCTAAAGAGAGACAATCAATGCTAACAATGATTGTCTTATTTAAAATCCATCATTGTGGTTTAAGAAGGCAAAAATCATACAAATTCTGTCACTATCCAAATACTAAACTTACTTCATACATTCATTATAATAGTAGCAATAAAATGATTATTCTGTAGAATGCATGTTGATGAAGAGAAAAATAAAGATATTGTGAACGTGAAATAATGTAATAATCTGTCTTTACGCCAGAAATATTTGTTAAGAGAAAAGTGGCCACTGACCTTTTATGCAGATCATGCAAAGTAAGAGATAGCAAGAAAAATAAATACGGTGATTTGGATTGTGTATCCAATGTGGGATCGGTTTCGATTCAGTGATGGTATGGATGTGAGTGTGAATGGTCGTTTGTCTCTATATGTTAAAGGGATACTGTACTAAACTTATTTCGCCATTTTCAGCAGAAAAAAAAGTTAATACTGTCTCGTGTCTATTAATGATTTGGGTACTTATTTTTCATGTACATTTAATAACTTTTTAAACGGTTTTACAAATTATAATGCTCACCGCCATGTCCATTGGACGATCGTATATTTTGCAAATGTTGGACTAGACTGCACAATCATATTCACACTCTCCGTCGCCCAATGTAATGCATCTATGCTAGCTTTATTCCTGGGGGAAAATGACACAAATCTACCAAGTGATATTCTACTTTTGATGTGAAAGACGTGGTGTAGGATGGTCTATTTTTTGGGGCACAAAATACACTTTGGAGAACTGCGACTGACCGGCGACCGATCCAGGAAGTGCTCTTTTGCTCCCAAGCCACAACCGCGTCAACAGTGCTGGAAAGTGGAAATATATGTCCTCCTCCTTCACGCACAAGTTGACCAGAAAGTGCAACTTTTGTCCAGTGTGTCAACAGCTTCATTAACGAGTGTGGCTCAGCTCGTTATGGACATGAGAGCCATACCACCGCCAGACGGCGCCAGGGACGCAGATCCTCCTTCGGGCAGATAGGCTCATGTCCTGCATCTTGCTGGTGAAAATAAATGTATTGGGATGGCGCATCTGTTTCATCATTCACTCTCCCGTAAAGGTTCACAAATGCGTGGCGTGCCTGCCTTTGCTGTCTGTCTACCTTCTGGATACGGGGACCAACAAAACTTGCGTAAGTAAACTTTTTGTAAAAAATGTGGGATAACATGTTGGCGTATATAACTTGTGTAAGTTGAGGGGTTCGTTGTTTTTAGTGGATAGCTCTACTTTACGAATGACAAAAGGAGAGATGGAATCCTTTAATGCAGTTTACTAAAATGGGGGAGAAATGACGTCTGCGCCGCAGCACATTCGAGAACACAACTCTCGTAACTAAAATCACTTCCTGCTTCTCTTACTTTAACAGCCAATCAGAACCTATCAACATAAAAACACGTCTAAGCAATTATTAAACAACAGAATATAATTTAGGAATGCTTAACATGAAATAATACGATGCTCAAACATAAAATGATAATTAATAATATAACATAAACTTACATTTGTTTACAGTTTCTGATCGACCCCTTGCACATTTTGGTATAGTTTTTCTTTGTGTCCTCGTTGTTGTCCGACTTGTCTATTGTCCAGCAATAAATTACACACGTGTTAACGTCTCGTTTGAGCCACCATAGACGTACCCATGTGTTGAAAATGTCGCCATAAAAGTGAAATATATATATACAGTATATATATTGCAGGTCTTATGCGTTTTCCCGTCCATTTTCAACTCCGCCTATCATGAACAGGGTCGCGGGGAGTTGCTGGATCCTATCCCTGCTGATTTCGGGCGGAAGGCAGACTACACCCTGAACAGGGCACATATAAAGCCAAACAGCCATTCGCACCCTCATCCACGCCGTCATTGAGTGGGAACTGATCCGACGTTGACGGCACACAAGTGAGGTATCTGAGACTACAACTCCCATGATGCCTGCCTTGGTTGCCATGGTGGTGCTGACGTCATCCACCCTTGCACAGGCTGCGCCTTTAACGAGTAGAATTGGAAGGAAACCATCGATTCTTCACGCTGACCACGCAGAGGGATATCAGCTGGAAGTTGAAAGCCAAACCCGCTAGTGTCTACCATTACATAGGTAAGAATAGACAGAAACACACTGCAACTATCCTGTCGCGTTAGCACGGGAGATTGCTCGCCTTTTGTCGTGTAATACAGCGACACGTTGTCCCAGTTATAATTGTAATTGACCTTGGGTTTGCTGGAAAACGCCGACAATCATCACAGTCCAGGAACAATGGCCAGCTCCAGAACAATGAAACCTGTCTTATTAGCTGCTTTCAACTAAAACCCGAGGAAGGCGTGTCACGTCGAAACGAAGCTTATGTACGTACGACTCCATGCCAACTAACTTCTACCTGTTGGGCTGTGTTTGGTCATTGTCCAACAATAGCTAACTACAAAGAAAACCCAAGTTGTATTGTCTCGATTGTTGCTTTTGATTTGTCGCGGATTCTTGTTAGCTTTCGTGATTCTATACGTTTTGAGATCCCGAACTTTGTTGTATTTTCTATCATTCTAACGCCAATTTAACAAGAAAGAACGCGTGTTGGCATCAGACAGTGTTCAATATTCGAACAACCGTGGAAGCATTTTGACAAATGCCTTGCCTTCGCAGGAGTTAGATAAAAGCCGCGTGCGGAACCTCATGGCCTAATGTCAAACGTTGTCAAGGTTTGTTTCAGGAAATAGCTCGATGTCATTCTGAAAACGAGTCACAAGCACTAATATTATCGCGTACTTTACTTTTTTCGCGTACGTAGATTAGAGAAGTTCACCAGGAGTTTGGGGATACGTGGTGTAATCGCTGATCGCCGGCAGGATAAAAGGCCTCATCGTAAAAGTTTTCTATTTGGCACCTAGCCCGCGCTAATAGGGCGAGACTCAGGTATGGAAGTGGGTGTGGTGTATTTAGGCAGGAGAAAAGTAGTGGGGGGGTGTTTGCCTTGCAGCTTTGTAAGGAGGGTTAGAACAAGTGTGTATATGGCATTCCAGCAAGTTATTTGTCCGAGTTGCTATGTTACAGTCATGGAATACAGTGCTTAATAATTGCATCCTTTACTTGTAGCCTTTCATCACTTCAGTGAGCAGGAGAGGCGGTTCTTCACTTGGTTTGTAGTTAGGGATAATCAAACACTGCAGTCATTCAACATCGAAAAATTAACCTAGTACTGTCAACTCCTAGATCAGAAGCAAATAAGATGAAGAATAGATTAATTTTTTTTAAACATAACCCTTGTTAAGCTTGTCAACAGAATCAATTTATTATTGAAGATGTCATCACTGTGTGGTCTTTCTGGAACTGTGGTTTGGTTTGTCTTGAGGCTCAGGGTTTGTGTGAGTCTCTTCCTGAAGCACCTTTTTTCCCCAAAAGCCTCAGAACGAATTCCTTCCGCGGACCTCGCAGTCCAATTCTATGTAATGTCGCGCCTTTAAGGAATATTTTATTTATGATGTCCCTCTATAATAATATGTAATACCCCAATGCTTACACCATACATCCATTTTCATTTGGGGATCCGTTTATCCTCACATGGGTCGCGAGGACATGCTGATGCTGGAGCCTATATATGTGTGTGTGTATATATATATATATATATATATATATATATATATATACACACACAGTCAAACCTCGGTTTTCGTCCATAATCCGTTCCAGAAGGCTGTTCGAAAACCGAAACCACGCTCTTTTTATAATAAAAATGTTTACTGAACACGTCTGCTCACAATGGAAAGCAACATGAGGAAGTGTCACTTCCTCGTGTAAGGAAGGCGAGAGGAGTCAAATGGTGCATTCAAGTGCGCTCAGTTTGTTCGAGAACTGAAATTTGTTCGTCATCCGAGGCATAAAAAACTCGAAGGTTTTGGTCGAGAACCAAGACATCCGAAAACCGAGGTTTGACTGTATAATGAAACTAATAGGAATGTATTTGCACATTTGGATTAATTTGTAACTTTGTGACCTTTAAGTGTTCAGAAAATAATAACCGGTCACAGGTTTTCTACCTAGTTTAATTGTATTTCATGTATCATCTTCACATATTTTCCCCATATAAACTCAGCTCTGATTTACATAACGTAATCCCACAATGCACATTGATTTACGTCCTTGTGGTTGTAAATACACACTTGAATTTTATGTAATCATGCGATAATTCTCACATGTCATTATTATACAATAAAATTGCACATGGCAAATAATAGTTTATAACTAGCTGTATACATGTTATATTGTAATATCACAAAGTATGTCCGTAATAATAACAGTACTGTAACATCTATTTAACAAATTTAAATCATTCAACTAAAGCAGTGGATCTCAACCCTTTCACAGCAAGTACAGTCTAAAAATGTCATTTCAGAGTTCCCAACATAATGACAACCATCAAAATACAGTAACAGTGGGTTGAAGTGTTCGGAAAAAGTGAGGCAGAGGTTTTATTCCTGAAATATGTCCGTATTTAATAATACTTAGCCATTGCAATATTATGCAAAGTTCAAACATTAACACTGCTTAAATACAGGAAAATAAAAATGTAGTAAATCAATGATTACAATTAAATGCGTTGTAACCATAGGAAAGATGCAAAATACTTGTGAAACCAAGGTGTATCCTAAAATTTGCATCACAGCTGTCTTCAAACATTCCGCCTGCTCAAAATCATTGTATTTTAAAGACTTCTATACGTTTCAAATTCTAGTGGCTCACTTCATTGCAGAATCAGACTCAGAATCGTCTTTATTGCCCAAGTTTGTAGAACACACAAGGAATTTGTCTTGTGTGAATTTTATTTGCGATGCATGCTGATTGTTATTTAAAATTAAAAAAATACTTTTGACATTGTGGCTATTAACTTTTTGGGGGAGGGTGTAGTCACTCGAGGGCTTGGAGAAGTCACTAAAGATAGAAATAGTATTGATAAGTTATTTCTCTTGTTTGCCAGTACTACCCATGGACATCCACATTAAAATAAGATAAGAAAACCTTTATTTCTCTCACAATGGAGAAATTCCCATATTATGCTTTGTAAAAAAAATAAAAGCACCGCCTACCGATATTTTACATTTTTATCATGACTTTATTAAGACTGTAAGGGCCGAATAAGCTCTGTGTTGCCCGCAGGCCGCATTTTGCCAAGGCTGCCATATACGATACCAACATTTTGGGGTATTGACATAATTGCAACTACTGCAACAAATATGCAAGTGGCAACATGTTTAAAAACAGCAGCATGGTGGCTGCTGCCGACAATTTTAACTGCAATGTGAATGTACATTGCTTGGGCTAGTTCTGCCCGAAAAGCACAGGTGAATAAATCCCTTGTGTCACAGTGACGCAAATTTATTGAGACTATGTAAAAGCTTCTTCTGAGTTTGAGCTTGACTTCCTGTTGTATGGAGTTTGTTTCATGGGTCTTCAGCCAGTTCACTATTCCCTCGACTGATTTTTGACTCCCTCTTTCCTTTTTAAATCTGTTTTTCCCAGTGAGCCATCATGAGCGAGGAATCCAAGGACAACTTGCTCCAAAAGGCCAAAATGGCCGAGCAAGCAGAGCGGTATGACGACATGGCTGCAGCGATGAAGTCTGCAACTGAGATGAGTGACTTAGAACTGAGCAGTGAGGAGCGCAACCTGCTTTCTGTGGCCTACAAGAATGTAGTTGGGGCCCGTCGTTCTTCTTGGCGTGTTATGACAAGCATTGCAGGGAAGGCCGACAATGACAGAAAAAAGGAATTGGCCAAAGAGTACCAGGAGAAAATTGAGGCAGAGCTCAAGGCAATCTGCCAGGATGTCCTGGTGAGCTTTATTTTGAAAATCTTACATTCAATTCCTGTGAGGTTTATGAAAGTAGTTGTGGTTAAATCTGTACTTTTTAAATCAGAAAATAAATACAGTTGGGTGACTGGTGTTCCAAATTTTTCGGAATGGTCATCAAGGTTTTACGTCAGGGACCCCCCCCCCCCCAAAAAAAAACGTAGACATTCTATTTTGGAGTGTGCCATTTTTCAGAATTAACCAATCACATTTAAACTAGTAGTCAATATAGAAGTTTGGGTAGCATGCTCAACAAATGATTTACACCCCAAGAGATTTGTTTGAACATCTTGAGGTCCGCATTAGATATAACTTAGATTTTTGAGGAAAAGTGGGAAGGGAAACCGAGACAATGTTGAAACATTATCCAATGAAAATCAGGCATTGCTTTTTGTGGTAAAACATTCTTAAACAAAACAAATTATATGGACAAAAATGATGGGAACCATAGGAAAGATGCAAAATACCCAAAACTAAGGTGTCTTCAAACTTTCCGCCTGCTTAATTGGTTTGATATTTGGCTAGGTGTGTACCGCGCTACACATGGACCACAGAAAGCAACGAAGAAGACTTTTTTTTTAAGAGATAAGAAAATTACAAATGGGTCGATGTGTGAGTAGGTTTTGTGTTTTTTAACATTGTTTTTCTGCTCAGGATCTCTTGAAACTTCATCTCATTCCAAAAACCTCTTTGGTGGATAGCAAAGTCTTCTATTTGAAAATGAAAGGCGACTACCACCGCTACCAGGCCGAAGTGGCAACGGGGGAAGACAAGCAGGGTATGTGAGGATTTATCACATTTAAGCCATCTGTTGATGCGGTTGTGTTTAAATCTTGGTCTTTCTTGATGGAAGCACATAGGTTGATGCAATGTTTTCTCACTTGACTGGATCTTCCACAGAAACATTGTTTGGATCCAAAGCAGCTCTTTCGACAGACGTTAACATTGTCAATTTAGTTCACATCAAGTGACCTCAGAGATCAAAGACTCAGCTCTTCGAGTACCACGTATCGCTTACTTAATGTTATTTCAGTGTGATGTGTTGAGGATAAACTGAATGTTGTATTTGGAAGACACACTATTCTGTATTTTGGTTCTTGGATGTCTTTGACTATATAATTTTTATTTGACTTCAGAAATCATCAAAGCTGCGGAACAAGCCTATGACGAGGCTTCTCAAACAAGCAAGGAACATCTGGCGTCCACACACCCAATTCGTCTTGGTCTTGCACTCAATTTCTCTGTATTTTACTATGAGATCCTCAACTCGCCTGACAAGGCCTGTCAACTGGCTAAATCGGTAAGATCTTGCTCATGACATATGTTCTGTCATTATCAATAATTGGATTTTGATCCGAACACTCCCAGGCAGGTGACTGTTGTTTAGAAAATTTAAAAACGGCATTCCGTGTACAATTCATCAAGGATATTGGCAAAGAATGGGAATCTGGAGGGCAGAGAGAAGCATTTTCAAACCGTACACGTCAGCTACGGTAGTTAACACGCTGCAAAAGTGCGTCCCATGCCTCGATCACCTTAGCGGCCATTATGGCTGCTGCTCATTATGACATGCGTGTGTATGCACGCGTGCAGTAACGGGTCGATCGTGGAAGGTTGGTTAATCGAAAAGTAGATCTTCGGTCAAAACAGGTTGGGCACCCCTGCTCTACAGGATGCACTGAGGGGGAAAAAAAAAACATTTTATCATGAGTGTTCATTGTGTATTTGTTGCCAAATTAGTTATTTTGCTAATAGGCTAATATACATACAATGGTACATCTACTTACGAACGTTTCTTCTCATAAGAAATTTTGAAGTTACGAAACTTACAAAAGAAACTTCAAGATATGAAATGTAAAAATACAGTATGGACTGCTACTTGCAGCTCAGAGTTTCCTGAACGCAACATACTTGTAGCTGCTCTGCCATTGGCTATTACCGAGCGTCATCCTGGCATCCCATTGGCTAAGAGGGACTTCTACCATATGTGTCTGTGTGTAGATAGATAGATAGATAGATATGTGTCTATGCAGCGTCCTCGTCATTCGTCCTTCGTGTCACGAGGTGTTCCGATAGTTTTAGGTAAATGTGAATCACCCGGAAAAAGCGTTCACCAGTCGGGCGATCGCTCACTATGCTGATGTTTGCCTTGGACATTTTCGAAGGATTATTAAAAGCCGACAAAGGCAAACGCCCTTGGATCAGTTCTTCACGAAACGCCAGGCAAAAACCACTTCTGAGAGAGAACACGGACTAAAGAGGGCAATTAACGATGAGGACGCAGTTAAAAGTTAAATGACCATCATTTTTATTCTTTATTCTTTGGGGTTTTTTTACATTATGCACAACTCTCACTTATTGTGCAATAATCTAATTGTAACATGTATTTCTTACATATTTTGATGCATTTTTATTCTTTCGGAAACATGATGGAATTTTGGGAGGGGTTGGAACGAATTCGGGCATTTACATGGAAAACGCGTCTTTACTTACATTTTCCAGTTAAGAAATTTCTTCCAGAACCAATTCATTTCGTAAGTAGAGATAACACAGTACACACAGCATGTGTTGCCTTCATTATAAGGCTTTTAATTTGTCGCGGCTCCAGATGTATTTTTGGGGGTTTGGTCCAATATGGCTCTTTAAAATCCATAACCCTAAAAGCTGTTATTTTATCCTTCAGGCTTTTGATGATGCCATTGCCGACCTAGACCAGCTGCAAGAAGATGCTTACAAAGACAGCACGCTTATCATGCAGCTACTGAGAGACAACTTGACAGTAAGTTTCTCTTATTTACAATGCTGAACCATAGATCCATTTATTATCCATACATGTATTTCTTGAACACGTGTATAGATGTGTTTCATCAACATTCTATAGAGTGGGCCATACATTTCCATACACTTGCTGTCAGTACAGGTGGTAGTGTACAGGTGGGTGTCTGCCAATGACACCCACCTGTACACTACTAAGGGCAGGCTCGACACAAATTATTTTTGCTTGGAGAACAGTCGCCCCGAACTCAATTTTACGGGCACAAGCAGAAGATTTAAGGATGCTCACTGTGAATTGACATTAAAAGTAAATATTCACATTCCTCTGACTTAGTCTCTGTATTACTGCTAATGCGCAGCAGCTCATCCCCCAAACGCAATATCCTGCCTTCTTTTGCCATGACAGTTCCCTGAAAACCATTTGGGCCCATCAGGATTTGTCTCCTGTGAAATTTACCGGGGAGAACCTAAGCATTGGTAGTCCTATTAGCCATTGTTCACTATTACCGAGAGTTATGTGATACCTTTAGATTTGCAGGAGAACCCCAACAACCTTTCACAAATTAGCCAGTCACAGTAGGACTAGGTAAAATAGATAAATATGAAATGAATGTTGTTTCTCTACCTTCTCATCAATTCTCTGCATTTCTTTCCTCAGTTGTGGACTTCTGAGAACGAGGGTGAAGATGTATAGAAACCCAGAGATCAAGCAAAACTCTGTTTGTCCTCTGTGTCCATCTGCCATCATCCTGATTTCTGATTCATCAGTACATTGAGACCACCATAACAATATTGTTGGCCTGCTCTCTCCAAACTGACTTTAATTCAACTCATATCACTCCTTTGGGCTTAGGTTTACAGGTTTCCTTTGGTAGAAATTATGAGGATGAGGGCATGGGCTACAGTTGGAATTTAATGGGTGCTTGTATTGATGGCTGCGAATCGGGCGACTTTTTTTTCCCTGAGGGATGTAGATTTCATACTATTATGGTGGCGGGTCCCATAGCAAGTTCTCAACCCTTAAAAATAGGAAAGCAGTTTGTGTTTGTGTGTGTGCGTGTGCGTGCGCGCGTGTGTGTGTGTGTGTGTGTCATTTTATGTTTGTGGTTTTGATCCACTTACATTATATTAAAGGTGAATAGCACAAATATCCCCTCACAAGATAGGGGACGTCCGCTGCTCAATAGACAGGAATGAAAGCAGATTACAAAACTCACAGGTTACATTCCATCACTGTCAAATGCTTGAACTTTCCACTGTTTGAATTTCTTTGCGTGTGTGGGGGGTGGGCGGTAGGGTGGGGGTGATGAAGAAGGCTTTGTTTTGGTGATTTCCCTTTTTTATATTTCAATGTAGAAGTTACAAATTTTGGATTCCACGCCTTTTTACAGGTTTTCTTTTTGGCACAGAAAGTTATGCTTGTTACTTTTTTCTACTTTGCATTTACTACTCTCCCTTTTGTCAAACCTGTCAGTAAGACAATTTGCGGAAATGTGAGAGGTTTTGTCAGGTTAGCTGGCTTTGTACGCTTGATTTGGAATCACTCAAGCAATCCATTTTTTTTTTAAAATTTGGAGGGGTGATGTGGAAGTAAAATAAAGAATGAACATAATTAAAATTGTAATTTGTCAGGTTCAGAAGTTTGACCGGAGCACTGTCTTTATTTAACAGTACTCTGTCCACAGGAATAATTAATTGTATACAAATCAAGAGAGGATTTTCAATGTTTAATTTTCAGGATGTAATTCACTTATATTTGTCGACTTTATCTCACTAATATCAGTATCTTCATGTAAAATGTTGAACATCTGCTTTGCTGATCAAAGGTGGTTGTCCAAAAATGCAGACCGAGCAAAATCTACATCGGACGTTTACAGCAATCACACCTGAACAAACCATGTGCCAAGGTTATAAAGAGAAGAATATACATAAAAACTTATGTGAGCATCTTTTTCTCTTTTTATATAACTGTATTTGTGGAAAAACATTATAGCTCCTGAGTAGACCTCATTTCTAAAGTCCCTATAAAGTACAAATAAATATCTTGTAAATTTGATGCACTATGAAAGTTTTAACCACCCTACCACGTTTGAATGCATTAAAAAAAAATTTTTTTTAAAAGCTCTGTCGACAAAATGAGGCTAAAAATAATTTATGGTCCAGTTCTGCCACAGCGCTTGGTGGCAGGGCACATCACAAGCAGTCGAAGTGTACAATAACTACGATCTCTCCATTTTTGTTAATTTTTTTTGGTATTGTAATCAAAAGCTACATATTAACACTATATGCTATATTATATTTCCTCTCCAAGCATACATACATTAAAATATATTTTAGAACAGCAAATAAAATGGCCTTAATTGGGGCTACACAGATCTCTGATGGGGCTATAGCCCCCTAGCCACAGTGCAGCCCAATTCCTGGACTACACTATTTTCGGCGTGCTCCACTTTGGTGTTGAATTACAAATCAATGTGGCAATATAAGCACAAGAAGAATTACATTATTAAGACAAGCTGATTGGGCACCCTGAGATTTTTTTTATCTAACCTGCATGAGACCGAAAAAGGACCATCAAATCATTTGGTTTATCTGGTAAGTATATTTGTTTTACTTGATTGCAGCTTTCAGTTAAAGTTAAGGTCCAGACCAGAATCCGAGAATCTATGGGAATGTCTTAAAACTGCTACTCACAAATGCACAACATCTAATCTACCAGAGCTAGATAGGTAGGTAGTTTGCAAGGAACAATGAGCAAAAAAATCAGTCTCTAGTTGTGCAAAACTTACATATCCCAAAACACAGCTGTCATTGCAGCAAAAGGTGAGTCTACAAAGTATTAACTTGGAGGAGCCGAATAATTTTTCACGCCCCAACTTTACAAAGCTTTTCTTTAAAAAAAAAAAAAAGTGTATATATGAATTTTGTTGCACTTAATGATTGATTCCTCACAAAAAAATAACATTGTATATCTTTGAATCCTGAAATGTGTCTCGTGTTCTGAAAGTGTTTCCTTACAGTTCAGGGCTCCATCCAGACTGCCTCTAAATGAGGACATTTTGCTCCTAAAATTTTAGATAGTCAATTTTTCTTCGACTCAAGTGCATCCGGTAAATTGTAAGTTTTTTTTTTTCGTATTTGCTATTGAATATTTTTTGTTGCCGCCAACCTTAGGCTTGACACTTCTGCTCATTTATCAGCAACAGAGTAAAAATGAAGCCTAAATATTTACTTTTCTAAGTTTACAGTGTGCACCCCAAAATAGGCAACTTGTGCCGCTAAAATTCAGGTTGGGGCCATTGGTATCAGTAAAAAACAAAAGTTATCTGCAGACCTGCAGTTGCAGCTGTTGTGAAAGCCCTTGTAAATGAAGTTTAACTGGTTTGACTTAATGTTTGTGTGTTAACACCTAGTCTGCCATACAACACAGACATATGGATTGGATATCTGAATGCATGGATCTTGGACAAATGCTGAAGTCTTCTTCACCCGATCAAAAATTGGTGGTGTAGGTAAACGGTGAAATGTGTCTTTGTCCCTCCCACCTGTACTGTCTTGTTGCAGGCCACCCCTACACTATTTTATTTTTTTAATTTATTTTATTTTTTTTTACATTGGCCATCAAACTTATTTGTTCAAACACTCAAAAACTATCCATCCATCCATCCATCGTCCGAACCGCTTTATCCTCACTAGGGTCGCGGGGGCTGCTGGAGCCTATCCCAGCTGTCTTCGGGCAGTAGGCGGGGGACACCCTGAATCGGTTGCCAGCCAATCGCAGACTCAAAACCTACTGAAACAAAATAATGTGTTGAGGAAGTCGGAGTACCCACAGAAAACCATATGCAACCACGGGCAGACGCCACACTTTAAGCCAAAACCCAGATTCAAAGTCAGACCCGTCGCCATGGGAGGGCTATAGGAGGCCATGCTCACCCACCAAGATGCTTGTGCCCACCCATTCTAAAAATAAATGTTTATTAATTAAAAAAAATGTATATCTATTTTTCGTTGTGAAATACTGATGTTGAGTTCCCTGGTAAATAAGACATTAAAAATATAAAGAAATAGTGGTGTGATTTTGATTGTATTTAGTCTTATTTGTGACAGAAAATAATGTTGGGCACGCAGGTTTTTGCGCGGCACATTTTGAATCTGCAAATTGTGTGTGTGTGTGTGTCTAAAACTCAACATCTAAGGCTAACCCCCCCCCCCCCCCCCCCCCCCAAAAAAAAAACTAACGCCGCTTAATATGTCAGAAAAATGCAGTCGCTCATGGTGCTGTGATTCTCTTGATGGGTCATGGTCTCGGAATCGAACGCAATTTTATTCTGTCTCGGACAGGGCGTACTCGGGACTGGCCAGGCGAGACCAGGCCACTACAACTGTGTTCACAGAGAGAAACGCAGAATACAGGTGCTGCTTTCAGTGTCGCCTGGAGCGCCACGAGATTTTTTTTTGCATTGTACTATTTTATTTTATCTGCAGATGAGAACGTCAAACAAACAAGCGACAAGTCACAAACAAACAAAATACATTACATTAGATAGTACATTTGTTTGGCAATTATGTTGATTGTGGTTTTAGCAGGCAACACGGTTTACACAGCACAAGTCAGTGCCTCCTAAACCACATTTTAAGTGTCTTATTGTCTGTGCTACTCCTGCATTTATGATGAAAGGAGTCATTTTGTACTTCTCCATCCACCTTTGCCATTAAGTCAGTCAAGGGTCACGTAATCGAGCTTGATTCAAGCTAGAAGTTTCACATTAAACATAACGTTTAATACAGGTTTCCAATGTTGACCAACTGTTTTTTCTAAAAGTCTCATTTCTGATTGGTAAATATAAAATACACTAACCGGAAGAAATTTCAAAAAATGAGCACGCAACAAGTTGAACCAACAATTCTCAGCCCAAGGGTTATCTATTGGAAAAGTGAATGGGTGGGGCTGGGTTTGAAGTACATTTTACGTGAACGGCTGCAAATGATGAAAGACAGCATAAGATATCGCGAGACACGTGACGTCATACTCTGTGTCGACCGCCCCGAGGTTTGGACTGGTATCTGGAAACAACCTCTACCGACCTTCCTTTCATTCCTGTAATCCGTCTGCGTTGGGTGTGCTCCGTAGCTAGCCACGGCACACATTTTATTATTATGAAACAAACCAAAAGCTAGAGCGCACACGCAGACATATTTTTATAAGAAAAAAAATCGGTGAAGCAGGATTTCATTTGCCAACTCAAGCAACGCGAGGAGTAAGAAGAACCTTAGACGGACGCTGACAAGCTAACGTGAAGATCTAACCGCCATTATTGAAAGCGTGCGTGGTAATTCAATAGCTGTGTCGACCACGTTTCTAGCAACGCTCTTAGTCGTTGTTGTCAATTGTAACAAAGTGGTTTCGTGAGTTTACGGACCATTTCGTTCGGCCTGTGAACGACACGCAAAGTAATTAGTCCCACGAGCCGCATCGGTTAGGCCACGCTTCGATAGCTTGCTAATCAGGCTAGCCAGCCCACGTTGCCACCTCTGGGAGGTAACGTACGGAACAACTCGTCTGGGCGCCCAGTCGTTTACGACGGGATAAAGAAGATTACCGCTTCACATTGAAGACGGGCCATTTTCGACCTTTAATAGAGCGTCAATTGCCATTACGTGTGGTGTGTGAGCACGCGTCGTCATCATGAACCCGAGCGCTCCTAGCTATCCCATGGCCTCCCTCTATGTGGGGGACCTGCATCCAGACGTAACCGAGGCCATGCTCTACGAGAAATTTAGCCCGGCTGGGCCTATCTTGTCTATCAGAGTGTGCCGGGACATGATCACCCGTCGATCACTCGGTTACGCCTATGTGAACTTTCAACAGCCCGCTGACGGTGAGTCTGACAACGTTTATCGAAAGCGAGTGGGTAATAGTTGACTCCATTTTGAAATGTAAGACACGTTCGTGTTGTGTTTGAATCATGTTTGCTGCTGTTCTGTATAGGGACGCATTACCCTCAATTACTCATTGTACACTGCCGTGTTCATTGTATACTGATTGTACGCGTGAAATCTTTTCAGCCGAGAGAGCCCTGGACACCATGAATTTTGACGTGATCAAAGGCAGGCCACTTCGCATCATGTGGTCTCAACGAGATCCCTCGCTGAGGAAGAGCGGAGTGGGCAACATTTTCATCAAGAACCTGGACAAGTCCATAGATAACAAGGCCCTCTATGATACCTTTTCAGCATTCGGAAATATCCTGTCCTGTAAGGTAGGCGGAACCGCGTTTGTCTTGGGCACAGGTTGGGCTGTGACTTGAAGGTTTTGCATACTCACCACTACTTTGCATGCCATAGAATCCACAGCCAAAACCCCTTGTTTGTCAAATGTATTTTCGATGCATGGTGTTTGTGATTGTTACTGAAGTGCTCAATGTTCCCTCTCCAAGGTGGTTTGTGATGAAAATGGCTCAAAGGGTTACGGCTTTGTGCACTTTGAGACCCACGAGGCTGCTGAGCGGGCCATTGAGAAAATGAATGGCATGTTGCTCAATGACAGAAAAGTGTAAGTGGGATTATGATTGACATGTTAAGTGAAGTGTTTTACTAATCCTTTAGTCATGAATGATAGTAAACGAAAGTATCAGAATCTTGAGTGTGTTTAATCATTAACAAAATGTATCTTTTGTTTAAATGTGCAGCGGCATGAAGTTGGTTGCTGTGAGTCAAAAATGCAATGTACAAAACTTCGATATTAAAATTAAGTTAATTCCTTGATCCCCCCTCTGGCCGCTTAAGTGATGCAAATTTATTAGATCATTTATTCACATACTAACAGAAGTATCAGTAAAGCTTTGTCCATAAAATGAATTGGCGACAGAGGAAAGTAATGAACCCAATACCAAAACAGGTGTCCGTTTTTTAATTATTTAAAATTTTTATTTTATTTTTTTAAGTTAACGTGGGTGGACGTCCCATTTTTGGACAATCCATTAATGTAAAAATTGAAAATAAATGACACAAATGGACCTAGCGTTTTTTACAGGACAGCGACCATTTGCCTTGTCTACCTATAAAGAACTTTACGCACGGTCGCGCGGTAACACGAAATGAATACAGTGGCCCGACTGTCAGTGTGCCTATATTTGGAAGTACTGATGCAGCAGCTTGTCAGGAGTTTAAAAAAACGGAAATTTGCCGATTGTTAGACTACATATTGACAAGATGTTTGGTTTATCGTTGCAAAAGAAAGCCATTACTTTGCTCGTTTTTGAAGAGGAGAGAAGCAGCAAACAACTGATGGCCCTGCGGGAACTTGAATAGTTAAATGATGCCGTTGCCTGTAAATAATTATGTCAGCCAAAATAACACTGAATCACTCTTGTCAGCTCCTCTCGGATTGGAGCCTCTTGTATGATGTCATGTCGCTGTTCTCGAATAGAAAATTTTTATTTCGAGGTGCCGTGCCGTCGCGGCTGAAGTCCTCTTGTCATTCTGCTCCCTGCCGCAACACTCAATTCTGTGGTCCCCGCCCTTCACCACACACGCACACACTGGGTTTGATGACTGTGCTGCGCCCTGCTAAATGCAGAATGAAAAGGGCTTGCACAAGGCTGATTATGTGGGATGTTTCAAATATCTAAAATTGCAGAACACAGGTTAACCTACATTGGGTTGATTTTGACATGTTTATTAAAACGACAACCTTTCAAAGTGCATGTTTTATGACAACCCTCTGTTGTATAAATTAACACCCCAGATCGACAGAGGAAAATGATATGGTGTAATAATTCGCTATAGCGTTCAGTCAAACTGTAATCCAAACATGATATGATTTGCTAATGTTTTTCTTTTTCTGGCCCATAGATTTGTTGGGCGCTTCAAGTCACGCAAAGAGAGGGAAGCAGAGCTTGGGGCCCGTGCAAGAGAATTCACCAATGTTTATATAAAAAATTTTGGGGAAGATATGGATGACGAAAAGCTCAAGGAGTTGTTCGGAAAATATGGTAAGTATTGAGAACACCATTCAACCTTGTTTAATAAGACCCAAAACAACTTGCTTCTACGTAGGCATAGGTCTCCAATGCACCGTCTTAAAACTGTCGCGCATCCGCAGGTTGGGCGTGCCTCCGTTTTAGCGGCTAACTAGTTGGGTTTGTACACCAACATTAGTCTAGACGTGTCTGATCTACTCTAATGTGCATGAACGCCTGCTTAAACAAAAGGCAAAATGTCAGTTCCACGACAACAAGAGAAGATCACTTGGGATTGATTCAGTTGAACGAGAATGTTCACGGGCATAATTAACGTGTTATCGGCCTCGTTCGGCCAATGTTTTCTTTAACCATTTGTATTTTCTTTAGGACCAGCACTCAGTATCCGTGTTATGACAGATGAAAGTGGAAAGTCCAAGGGATTTGGCTTCGTTAGCTTTGAGAGACATGAAGATGCACAAAAGGTAGGAAGGCATAAAGTGCAAATGTGGTAAATTTGCCAATATCGTTTAATGTCATAGCAGGTGATTTTATTTTTTTAATTAGACAGTATCTCTTTGTAGGCTGTGGATGATATGAACGGGAAAGAACTGAATGGCAGACAAGTTTATGTTGGGCGTGCACAGAAAAAGGGTGAGCGCCAGAATGAGCTCAAGCGCAAATTTGAGCAGATGAAACAGGATCGCATGACCAGATACCAGGTTTGTTTTAAAAGAAAATGTTTTCGTTGCTTCCTTCAAACTTACAACTGTTCATTCTGAAATGTTTGAAATACCACTTTTCAAAAATCAGTTATAGGATGCAGTAACTGAAAATTCAGACTCAAAACTAACCTTTGATCTCTGTTTCTCAGGGTGTCAACCTGTATGTGAAAAACTTGGATGATGGCCTTGATGATGAGCGGCTACGCAAGGAATTCTCTCCATTTGGAACAATAACAAGTGCTAAGGTATGGACCAGGGGTTAACCCCCACGCCGTTTTTCTCTCACTCTCTTTAAAACAAACAGCTAGTCTTGAAGTTGATGCTGGCACAGCATTTAACTTGAGTTTTTTCTTCCACAGGTTATGATGGAGGGTGGCCGCAGCAAAGGCTTTGGCTTTGTGTGCTTTTCTTCTCCAGAAGAGGCCACCAAAGCTGTGACAGAGATGAATGGGCGTATAGTTGCCACTAAGCCGTTGTACGTTGCCCTGGCTCAACGCAAAGAAGAGCGTCAGGCCCATCTAACCAACCAGTACATGCAGAGGATGGCCACTGTCCGGGCTGTACCCAACCCTGTTCTCAACCCGTACCAAGCAGGTCCACCCTCTGGCTACTTTATGGCAGCCATCCCTCAGGTGAGTCATGCATTTTGGAGTAGTAATATTTTGGTATGTGGTATGGCCAATTGTCTTCTAATAATTGGGAACTAGCGGTTTTTAAATTAGGTAGTCATATATTTGCATTTGTCCTTAGGCCCAAAACCGTGCAGCATATTACTCTGCCAACCAGCTGGCCCAGCTGCGTCCCAGCCCTCGATGGGCCACTCAGGCAGTGCGTCCACAGCGTAAGTAACCATTTGCACTGTTGATACATTTATCTTTGTTTGCGTTGGTAAGCTCTAACATGGGTTATTCTTCCTCCAGACTTCCAGAACATGCCCAATGCGATGCGGCCGTCAGCTCCCAGGCCCCAGACTTTCAGCACCATCCGTCCTGCTGCCACCACCAACACCCAGGTCCCACGCATGATGGCCTCTCAACGCATGCGTGAGTGCAACTGGTGTCTTCACTTTAGTCTCCGTTTGTGAAAGTACCCTTAATTGGTTTGTCGCATTGCAGCCACCCAGGCCCTCAGCCAGCGCCCTGCCAGTGCTTCAGCCACTGCTGCCCCAGTGCGTGCAATGCCACACTACAAATATGCCGCCGGTGTCCGCAATCCTCAGCAACATATGGCCTCCCAGCCACAAGTCACCATGCAGCAGGTTCATAGATTAATTTTCTTTCTGGTCGGTATAAATGCAGCGCTTTAATTCATATAAAATATTTAATCTGTTTATCTCTCGGTATGATTTGAAAATTTGAATAAATGTACTAGATTGATGCTGAAGAGAGCCTGGTGCAATGACAGATTATTCTAATTTTATTACATTTTTTTAGCCTGCTGTCCATGTCCAAGGACAGGAGCCTCTGACTGCCTCCATGCTGGCTGCTGCCCTTCCTCAAGAACAGAAGCAGATGCTGGGTCAGTATTTTACCAGCGCATTTTGAAACAAATACATATACCAAAAACATCTTACTAAAGATTGCACTTGTTGTTGTCCGTTCAGGTGAGCGACTGTTCCCCCTGATTCAGAACATGCACCCCAGTCTGGCGGGCAAGATCACTGGCATGCTGTTGGAGATTGACAATTCTGAGCTTCTTCACATGCTTGAATCGCCCGAATCCTTGCGCTCAAAGGTCGGTAACTGCGCCCAACCTTAATTGCAGACATATTCCATTTTTTCCCCCGCTCTGCTCTGCGGTGATTTATCACCATTTTGCGCAGTGGTTCATTTGGTATTGTTTTGATTCAGGTGGATGAGGCCGTTGCCGTACTCCAGGCCCACCAGGCCAAAGAGGCTGCTCAAAAGTCCACCACTCCTGCTGGTGTTCCCAGTGTCTGAGGTGTGTGAGGAGTCTCAATCTGGTTTGACCACAATGGCCAAGTGTTCTTAATATGTAACCATTGGTTTTATATTTTTCTCCCCAGCTTGAGCATTTTGAAACCTGCTTCACCGATGGAAAAAGAGAAAAAAACTTAAACATTGAAAAACCTAAAACACTGAAAACATTGCAAAATGATAAATTTTTTCTGAAAAAAAAAGAAAACAATTTACTCTGCCAGGTCTATGGATGGTTTGACTAGACCTTGATCATATACAGAAAAGTTTTTGAAAAAAAAAAAGCAAAATAGTTAAAATTGAATTAAATTTGAACCATTCCTCTGTTTTATGTCATTTTACTGTTTTGATGCTCAGAATATCAGCCATGGTATGGGATGGAGGTACCAGAGCATTTTTGAAAGTTTATAGTTAACTACTGGCTAATAAATTCTCATTCAATTTGTGTCTGTTCTTTTTGTCCCAATTCAAATACTCTGACACCACGTGTTACGGCAAAGTTTAAACATCCATGAGTCAGTATGGAATGAGTAAGTATCACAGTACAGTGCAAAGTTTCTGTACTGTTATGTCTGTTGACTGTAAAATCATGGTATAAAGTGCTATTTGGTACATTGACAATAACATTCTATTAGCACAACGAAAAAGGCATTGCAAGACAGCTGTTCCTAACATTTTTACTTTGTATAAATATCTTGAATTCGTATCAGAGTTTAGCGTTTTAAACTACAGTACAACTTCAACATTGAGCTGAATGCATTTGGCAGTGCCAATCAAAATACTGCATATCACTCTGAATGTGTTCAAAGTTGTGGGTGCGCTGTGTGTACATATTTGGAGGTGAGAGTGAAATGTTTTGTAATGTAGCACAAAATGTGTGATCCAGATTTTTTGGAGCTGTAAGGGCAACATTGACAAAAGTCGTGATGATTGCATGTGCCTCCGATGTGCCCACCTTGGGTCAAGCCATCAACCTTGTCTCATCTGACTGGTTAATAGCCACCCGACTCAGTTACTACCATGATAAACAAGGATATGACAAGTAAGGAATGACATTTCATAATGTAAGGGTATCGTGCGGTTGCACCACCCAATTACAGCTGTGAGACAATGTGCGTATCTAGAGCTACAGTGATCAGTGTTAGAATACAATACTGCAGTTGGTGCAAATAATCATTGCATCATTTTAAAGTGACCATTAGCAGTATTTGTAGAGCCAAGTTTAAGTGTGCAATTGTACAGAAGTAGCTGTAACTAGATTTACTGATTTTTCAGATCCAAATATGGGTTTATTTTCTCCAAAGCACCAAAACTAGCAACTTTAAGGTCAAACGTAGTGCAATATGAGTGAGGCGTTTTTCAAATGAACCTTCCAACAAACATTGATCAACCTACAATGTGCCTTTTCCATGAAAAACGCCCCCACACCCTCTAAAGTTATAAAAACCAGAGACAAAATGATATTAAGTAGGGGGGGGGGGGGAATCCATGAATAGGTGGATCTGCGGGTGCTGAACCGCGAGCGAGTAAGTGGAGGCCACTGTTGTACTTGTCCCCACCACACACACACACGCCTGCTGCTGCCCGAGAAGACACTATTCACGAGTGTATCACAAACTACGTTTACTGTTTTCACTACTGTAATGGGACTAAATCTGAAAATATATTTCGTACATACATTAGTACGGTATGTATATGTCATGACAACGTTTATTGTATTAAATGTTAAGTTTGATCCGGACATGAATTTTTCTTAACGCGCATTTAATTCCCTGTCAGGGCTGAAATGCATGTATGATGCAATGCAACTTGCATTGCTGCAATGCAATCTGCGCGTGTTAGTACATTTAGAAAGGTCACTCTTAGCTGTCGTTGGGTTGTGTTCATGTACTGTTCCGCATGAAGTAGCTGGTGAGTGGACCTTTTTGACCACCCCGTACTCACTCTCAAACTCTCGCGATGTGACTTCTGTTCGCGGACCGCCTCAGCACTAGTGACGTGATCTTGGACAGGAAAACAGTGCTAGCGGCAGAAGTACTTTGCCGTGCTGCATCAGGATTACGGCATTTTTGTTTTAGTATTATTATTATAGTTTTTGCGAAAAGCGTTTCCTTCCTTCTCCGTCATTGTCCGGGGGAAAAACGAATGACAGCAGACGGTATGTTCTCTCTTTGCCAAGCTAGCCTTGCTAGCTTGACGCACGTTTGTGGTTGGCAACCTTTGCTTTAAACTCGGATTTAGGTCTTGAGTAAGGCAGGCACAAATATCAATACCATCCTATAGTTAGTTGCCTTATCCGATAAACGTGTACTCCATCCCCAACTTTTTAACAATAAAAATCAAATTGTGTGGCTTGTTATCATACCATAAACCTTATAGGAGAACCCCAAGCCTGTGAACACTTTAGCACCATCGATAATTTGCTTATTCTGCGCCCTAAATTATGACAGCCACCCACTATTAACTAAAATGTTGGGCGGTGCACAGTGTTCGAAATTCGAGCAATGTGCTAAACCAGCTCTGCAGCAGCGGTGCCTTTTGCTTTTCAACTACGCCCATTAAAACTGCTGCCACATGAGAGAGTGAGTGACGTGAGAAGTAATGACATCGGAGGGACTTTGGATTCCCAGTCGTAATAAAAATGATATTTAGCACGTGTTCTTCGTGGTATGTAGCATGGTCTAACAAGGATGGTTGCCCACTCATATCTCTCTCTCTCTCTCTCTCTATATATATATATGAGTATACCGTATATATATATGAGTATACAGTATATATATATATATATATATAAGAGTATACAGTATATATATACATGCATACATAAATACATACACACACGTACATATATGCATGTACAGTGTGTGCGTGTGTATTTATCAGGGCCTGTCAACGCTCTCCCATCATTTGGTTGGACTACTGTAAACACAGCTGCAAGGTTCGATGGTGTTGGCCAGATCAACATAACGGGGTTGTCGTGATCCACATAATAGATGTCATCCCCAATGAATCTTGGGTGATTCTGGATTTGAATGCACTTACCTTTTTAAAAATGACTAATACAAAAAAGTAGTTTTGGCGCCACCCTATAACTATAACTTTGCTGCTGATGTCACCATCAAGGAAATGGACATACTTATGAGGAGCCTAGATGAGTCATAGTGAGATTACATTTGACCAAATTGCCACAATGTTAGTATTGTAAACTATTTGCTATCTTTGTAAACGTATCTTGTCCTGCCAGGTCAATATATTTTTTAATCCGCTATGACAACTGCAAACAATGAACAAACACCATTATTATTGGCGGTGTTGGTGCAAGGTCACGTGAGAACTTGGACTACCTCGTCTTGGCCTTGTCATGTGTATGTGTTGTCTAAAAGAATGCACTTTAAAATGTATTCACGCTGGGACCCGGTTTGAAAAAAATGATTAGTTTTGGGCTCCCAAAATGCTAGTTCCATGTGGTCGAAACTTTTGTGGATACACTTAAACACATTCCAGCATGGACAGGGTTTTAGAGTGATGTGATAGCAAAATGACTAGATCAGTGGTGTTAAGTGGCAACTGCAGTCTCTCCTTTTAGCTTCTTTCTGTTGAAAATAATCTGCTGTCGTTTGCTACATTTTTATATTGTAAGACAAAATAGTATTCAGTCACCTCTCTCCATACCAATCCAAAACTTTATTATTATGCGTCACTTTGATGTTCCTACTGTCCCTAGTCCCAAAGAAGCCACAGAATGTGCATGGCGGCAACATTACACAGAGGACAGGCAGGCCAGGAATGCAGCCAGTCATAATGTCTGGCTAACTCCACTGGCTCAGCTGCTGTGTCTCCCTCTGTTCACATTCGCCCATCTTCAAAGCTGTCATCGCTGTTGCGTTATAAATGAAAAGTCTATCGTCTGTTTAAATGGCCGGTTTTGTTTATGGAATTAGGTAAGACTATGATCCAATGTTTGAAAACCTTTTCTAAATGAAATTCAAACTGAAATCTTTTAAAGGCAAAACTAAAACATACATTTTCCTGGTATTACTTTTTTGGATATACCTTTTGTATCCGCGGTAGTTCACTTTTTCCCGATATGCTCTCTGTTTCTCTGTAATTTATGATAAATTATTTTCCTCTGCAGCAAGGTGGGTGAGTGCTTGGCACATCTATGACACATTTTTTGAGGTTGGGGATTCGAATACACACTCTGGCCTTCCTGTGTGAAGTTTGCACAATCCATACAAGCACAGGGGGAACCCCCTTTGCTTGCAAGGGTTTCTTCCTGGGTACTCCGGCTTCCTCTAAAATATGCATTTTTGGAAGACTAGATTGTCTGTCGCTGTGAATGGTTGTGTGCATATGTTCCATTATTCAAATCACAATCCTTAAAAATCAATTAAAAAATTGGCATGGTTCTTCGTTTTTTTGAAGCTTTGATTTTCTCTCAAAACTACCACATTCACCTTCCACTGATTCCACTGATGTCTCTCATGCGTGATGACGCACATGCGCAGCAGTGGTAATCCAGGGTCGGCTGTGATGTAATCGGAAAAGCAGTAGAGCCCTAAGGTTTGAGCATTTCAACAAAAATACTAAAGTGGAATGCCAAACCTGCTTGACAAAATGTGCCTTTCATGGCAATGTGAACGTGACCCACAAGCAAAGCTTAAAAAAATTTAGGCATCTTGTGGCTGATTCAATTCCTTACGAAAATAGACATCTCCCTAAGCTATTTGGCTCGTTAGCAATGCGCAAGTTGCGGCATAAGTAAGACGCCAAAACAGCCTTCATTTGCTTTTATTGTTGCATATTCCTATTTGCCATCTTACTCATTGAATTTCTCCTTGTCCTTTCAAGTTATATTTAAAGTTGAGCTTTCAAGGATTCAAGGAATTTTCCTTTCCTCAAAATTCAAGGATACATAGTTTGTTGTTTTTGTCATACAATAGCCATTTCCACATGACATAACACGAAATACAATCCTCGAGATCCCTTGTTGGCCCATTAAGTCCCAAGACTTGTGAAAATAACATAAGATAAAATGCATCTGATACAAATAAGGGGCAATGCTTATTGAAGGCTTCAATGTATGCACAGATGCAATGCATCAAATTCTGTTTCATTCTGGATGCACCAGAATGAAACTGCATGTTATTTACTGCAAGATATTTACAAGGTCATTTTGGACTTGACAAAAAGAATAAAATGTTCAAGAATAAAGTTTTCAGTGTGCAAGGATGAACGGACGTGAGGCTATGATGATAGTTTTGAGTAGTTGAGTGTCACTAGTTGAATAAATACAAAGTTTTGAAATCAATGAATGATTAGTTTGATTTCTATATTATGTATATTTATGGTTATCTATTATTATATAGCATTTCCTCTGTCTGTACAGTGTCCTTGGGTGGCATGAAAGGCGCTTTTAAATTAAATGAATTATTATTATTATTATTATTAAATGATTAATTTAGGCTTGGGGATTACTGTTAAGTATTTTGGGATCAAAGTTTGTCGTCCGACTATAGCTACCCCAAACATTTTCTGTCCTGCTTATTTTTCATTCGGGACATGGGTGTGCTCAAGCCTATCCTAGTCGAGGCGGTGTTCGCCCTGAACCGGTCCGACAGCCAATAATAGACTGCTAATATAGGCAGTTTGAAACATTTTTAGGACGGGGCTGAATTAATAGTTTTTTTTTTTCCCCTTGCTGCATGAGGGCTCAGTATGTGCTGCTGTGAACATGGGTGTTTATTCTAATGTATGAATATAGTTTTCTCCCTGACTCCACTTGTTCTATCCTTTTCTCTTGCTAGGTTCTGTTGCATCTTTTTCTGACCAAGTGAGCACTTTTACGCAGTCATCCAACTATTAGATGTGACATCGATGTTAATCAGGAGAAGCCACCATGTCTTGAGTACAGAAGGGCCCACTAGAGGCCTCTACCCCCACCATGGACCAACATCCCCCTTCACCATCCATCACCTCAGCCCTTCTGCTGGCCCCGCTCTAGTCCCTAATCTCCCTGCACATGTGAGGAACAGGCTTCCCTGCCCTGGCTCCTCACTGGGCCACCCCTCTGGTCCTCCCGGAGAGATGAGCCTGCCCAAGCACCATCAGTTTGGTAGCGGCAAAGGCGGAGTAATGGGCTCTGACAGGGATCTGCAATCCACCGCCTCCTCCATTTCGCTGTCCTCTGTGAAAAAGCTCCCAAGAAAAGGCGCCTGTCCCTGGCTTCTCTTTTTAGGTGGCGAGGACGGGAGGCCAAATCAGTTCGCCGAAAGTCTCGTGAAATGCCAAACCCTGCTCCAGGCGGGCTTACAGGAGTGGACGGCATTGCTAGCGTTGAGAGCATCCACTCCGAGATGTGCTATGAAAAAACCTCTGCCTTCTTCACTGTGGCTGGGACGGGGGCTCCCTCTGCTGCTATTGTTGCTGCCTCCACCTCGTCTGCCTCGGAACCTTGTGTATCGGCCTCCACCCCCTCTTCTCCCAAGCTTGGTAGTGGAGTTGGGGCGGAGTGTTTGGAATGCCCTCTGTGCCTTCTGCACCACCCTAAGGAGAGTTTCCCTGACATCATGACTTGTCACCACCGGTCTTGCATTGACTGCCTACGGCAGTATTTGTGCATTGAAATCTCAGAGTCGCGTGTCAACATTAGCTGCCCCGAGTGCTCAGAGCGTTTCAATCCATATGACATCTGCATGATTCTTGGTGACCGGAGTCTGATGGAGAAATATGAAGAATTCGTGCTCAGAAGGTGGTTGGTGGCTGACCCTGACTGCCGGTGGTGTCCAGCGCCCGACTGTGGGTAAGCTTTTTGTTTTGTATTTTTTTAACTGATGTAGGGATGCAACTCACCTTGATTTTGAGAATTGTCTAATTGCTTCATTCTTATCAATTCATCAATGAATTGATGAAACAAATAGAAATGCACTGAAATGAACAAACCAAGTCTGAAAACTGAAACTCCAAAAAGAAATGATGCCTTAAAAACCCCACCTTTCCGCATCTCAGTGTTGGCACTTTTGTACATATGTGTGTAAAATTAAAAAAACGGAATTGATTTAAATCAAACCAGCATACGGCAGATCTTTTAGAGATCTTTTTAATGCCAGTCCCTATATAATGCCTTTGAACATTGTGATAATTGCTCTACATATTTATAATATTTATTCTATTTTATGTATTTATTTATTTCGAAATGCACTAAGGAGTGGCACCCAAATTTCGTTGTATGCTATGCAATGACAATAAAGGCGATTCTGATTCTGAATAGGTGACATGCATAGAGAAAAAATACGCGACGACAAGAATGCCCAACGCTCAGACTTCACACATCACAATCACAATATTCTGTGTTTAGTTCTACAGTAAACTGCAACTAGGGTGTCATTAAATAAGGGGGGTTGGATACGGCAGAATCACATACGCTACATGCTTGCTACACGAGCAAAATGGCACATTCAGGGTACGTTCACATCGAGAACTTGCAAACACACCACGTCGATCTGCACATAAATCGTTTTTCTTCAATTATAATGAGCGAGAAGTCAAAATTAATCATCCAATCCTTGTGAATGGGTGAAAGAAGTGAAACTCCAGAGACTTACGTATTAACATGAAACGGGGCTAGCTGACAGTTGGCCAGGCCTGGACCAGACCATTGTGGGATAAAAGTGTTTGCCTTCAGTCCACAAATACACTGTGACATTGTGTGAGTGTTTGTTTTCTTTGCAGCCTCTCTGTATTAAAAAAAAATAAAATAATAACAATTAAATACTAATTCTTCCATTATGGCTACATGAATTGTTCGCACAATACATTATGTAATACAAACTATGACTGGGGCCACTGTGGCGACCTTGTTATATAACCATTGTCAATTTCTATACTGTATACGGTACTCAGTCATGTCCCTGTATGTCAGGGGTCTCAAACAATTTTAGTCGCGGGTCAATTTGGAGTTACGCCTTCCCTCGGAGGGCCGTTATGACAGTGAAAAAACAAAATGATCATTTGTGCACAACAAATGAATAGATTACTAGCTTTGCTCAGTCAAGTCAATTGTAACGGTTTGTTCAATTATTGTTCAAGTGAGTGTAAACAGGGTAACAAAATTGTTGCAAAAGCTCAACGTCATTTATTACACATGACAATTTGATATTTCAGTGCAGATTTTAGCAAGTTGACAGACATGATTTGCTTTCGCGGGCCACTTAAAATGACCTGGCGGGCCGGATCTGGTCCCCGGGCCTTGAGTTTGACACCTGTGCTGTATGTGATGTTTTTTTTGTTTTTTTTTATGCAGGTATGCAGTCATTGCCTTTGGTTGTGCTAGCTGCCCTAAAATCACATGTGGGAGGGAGAGCTGTGGTACAGAGTTCTGTTATCTTTGTAAGCAGCTGTGGCACCCCAACCAAACCTGCGACGCAGCACGACAGCAGAGATCCCAAAGCCTTTGCCTCAGGACAGTTCGCTCATCATCCCTCAGCTCCAGCCAAGATAGTGGAGCCACAGGTTAATTGACTCAACGCACACAAAAACTTGTTAAGCTGTATGGCGTCATGACACTAATATGTTAAGAATGGTGGCCTTTGCTGAAAAGGCATGACATTGACATACAGTGTAAGCTTCATGGTCGCCCCCCCCCTCTGTTCTGGGATACTGCTTGGCTCTTGAGATATTTGCGAAAGTCTTGTGCAATATGCTGACAAAGACATGACACATCTTGAGGTTTTGACTTTTAAGATGTATATTATTGGTCCGTTTTCAAAGCATGTAAGCTTTTGAACATTGAAGTGTTGACGCCTCCCTGAAATAAACCTTGACCTTTGATTGCAGGTATGATCTGTGCATTAGCCAAAAATGTTGATTGTTTTTATTTCTCTTTGGTTCTGTCCTGCCCACAGCCGATGACATCAAGCCATGCCCACGCTGTGCCGCTTATATCATTAAAATGAATGATGGCAGCTGTAACCACATGACTTGTGCAGTCTGCGGCTGTGAGTTCTGCTGGCTTTGTATGAAAGAGATCTCAGACCTACATTACTTGAGGTTAGTGACTGGCATCCTGTGTGCCACAGACACTGTATTAATTATGAATGAACATGGTAGAGCTATGCGGTATTACAGTATATATCGTTGTGTGATATAAAAATGTCTACCATACGATATACTGAAACTGCTATACCAGGGAGTGTCCAAACTCGGTCCTCAAGGGCCAATGTCCTGTCTGTTTTCCATCTCTCCCTGTTGAAACACACCAGATTCAAAAGATCAGCTCACATCGGCAAGCTCTGAAGAAGCAAGTTGACATTGTTGAATGTCACAGTTGGATTATGCGTAGGTTGATTAGTCATGTCTATAGGGTGGGGTGCAGGAATTACTTGCTGTTCAGAGCTGGCTGTTATGTTAGGCTGGTAGAGTTCGAGCCTTGTAAAAAATGGAGGCTTTGGAGTTGAAATGCAACCCAAGAGATGTCATGTCTGTAGGTGGTGTGGGGAGGAGGGGCTGAGAATGGGGCTGCAGCCAGACCCTTCTCAAAGTGGGCTGATTATCTTTCCATCCATGTTCTAGATGAATGGAAAGATAATCAGATCATCTTTGTGTTGAGTCAAAATAATTTGCTTTTACTTTGGGAACAATCATCAACATTTTTGCCTCTTGACTGACATGTTACTTACCAAACCAGTCACTGAGTCCTGATTGATTATTGTGCATTTTCTGCACTGTCACTTTTTGACCTCAACCAAAGAACCCAAAAAGTTTCAATGAGATAAAATACAAGCAAAAAACTTGCGCTTTTATTGAAAGGAAGAAATGCCAGTTTTGGCCCAGTTTGAAATGTCAAATACCTACACCAAACAATAGCAAAGCATTTATGAATGACAGGGAAAGGGTGAACTTCTCCATCTACCATTTTCCCAGTCCGTCAGGTTGTACCTTTTGGGGGAAGAAACCATGGAGTAGAAAGAAGAAGATTCTTTGGCAATTGGGAACACTGGTTGGTGCCCCTGTTGGCATTGCACTGATCGCCGGCATAGCTATCCCTGCCATGGTTATTGGCATCCCCATCTATGTGGGAAGAAAGGTAAGATTGCAAACATTCACATCAACTAATTTGGAAGGTTAATTTGCTTGCTTGGTGGCATTACTGTCAGGCGTCAGGCTTCTTCTTTCACACAGTGTACACGTGAATAAAGGGGTACTTGAGGCAGATTATTTATTTATTTTAACCAATGGACCCGTTTCAGCCCTAATTTAGTTCTTCTTTTTCTAATTTGGGACACGGACACAATTGATGCACATATACCGTATTGGCCCAAATATAAGATGGTGTTTTTTGCATTGAAATAAGACTGGAAAAGTGGAGGTCGTCTTATATTCGGGGTCTAGACATTACACCCATTCACGACGCTAGATGGCGCCCGATATCATTGAAGCGAATGCTGAACTTGACTCCCCAGGCCAAAGTGAACCCCTGGCACGAAGAATAAAAATAAAAATAGCGGTAAGAAAGAAAAGAGAAGGAAATAATCAAAGAGATAACAGAAAATGGAGAAACGTAGCGACAATCTGGAGAAAAGTGGGTCGAAGATCGGCCAGGTTAACCCGCAGCTGAGGAGAAGTTATGATGTCATTTACATTTCAAAAACCAGAAGCCATTCATTTACGAAGGTGATTGCACTTTAGTTTTCATATTTAAATGTTCAGATATTAAGATTTGAATGAGGCAAAATAACATGCTTTTTCTCTCAAATATATTGTCATAATCATTTGTTTCAGATGTACTGTAATTATTTTCTGTATAAAAATGTATTTGGTGTTTAAAAAGTCTTTTTTCAAACTGTAGTCTTGAGAAAGAGGGGGTCGTCTTATAATCAGGGCCGTATTGTATTCAGGCCAATACGGTAATTATCACATTGCATTCTGTCAGAGAAAGTGACAGCTATTCTTAATTTCCTGCAGATTCACAATCGCTATGAAGGTAAAGATATCTCCAAAGACAAGAGGGCTCTTGTGATTGCAGGTGGCGTGACGCTGTCTGTCATTGTGTCTCCACTGGTTGCAGCAGTCACTGTTGGTCAGTTGACGCTTCTGTTTCTTACATCTTGCGCCTGAAAATGAGTCACGCCATTAGCTATTCCTTGTTTCACTTTGCTCGGTCACTTACATTTCTCCTCTATTGCTTCATCATGGCAGAAGACAAAGGCGATGTAATAAATTGATTTTAAAACCACCATCTTTTTGACGCGGTGTTAACACTGGTTTCTCCATTGTTTTTCAGGTATTGGAGTTCCCATTATGCTTGCATATGTTTACGGTGTGGTGCCCATCTCTTTGTGCCGCAGTGGGGGCTGTGGCGTCTCTACAGGCACTGGAAAAGGTGTCCGGATAGAATTTGATGATGACAATGACATGAATGTCGCCACTGCGACAGCAGCCACTGGTAAGCCCTTTGTCTGACCACCAGTGACAGTCCAGAGTAGCCTGCAAACCAAAAGTGCACTTTACTCAACTCAACTGTATTTATAGAGCACTTTAAAACATCCCCCGCTGGATACAAAGTGCTGTACATGGAGCAAAAAGAATTCATCCAACAACAAATAATATAAGACAACAAATTAATAATGAAGACAGTAGAATGCACAAAATCTGTAAAATAAAAAAGTCTCATGCTGAGTCAAAAGCCAAAGAATAAAAATGAGTTTTGAGACGAGCTTTAGAGATGAGCAGCGAGGGTGCTTGCCGAACGTTCAGCGGGTGGTCATTCCAAAGAGAGGGACCAGCAATGGAAAAGGCTCGATCCCCTCTGAGCCTCCACTTAATTTTTTCATGATTTTATCATTTGTAGATTCCACGTCTGTGGCAGACACTCGAAACAATCCCAGTATCAGCGAAGGCAGTGTTGGGGGTCTGACAGGCAGTTTGAGTGCCAGTGGCAGCCAAATGGACAGGCTTGGGGCTATGAGGGACACCCTCAGTGAGACAGCATCCACTACGGCCCTTGCCGGAGCAAGCATCACTGGCAGCCTCTCCGGCAGCGCCATGGTCCACTACCTAAGCAGGTACAGAGGCGGTGACACATGCAGTAGGCTTTCCATGTTGACGTTAGTGCCATGTCAAAACAACTCTCTCACAGGTTGGAAGTGCAAGCTGATGTGCAAAAGGACCGTTGCAGTCTCAGCGGTGAATCTGGTACTGTCAGCCTCCGTGTCATCAGCGACAATACGAGCACGAAAGCCGTGGCTGGATCTATTTTTAATGCTCACATTCCCCTTGACAGGTATGAAGTACAAATACATATACAGTCAAACCTCTTTTCAACGTACCCTGTTTACGTTTCCACCCCGATAACGTTCACATTTCAAATTTCCGATTACATGTAATTCATCTTCCATTTGCCAAATTTTGCTTACAATGAACACCTTTTCCCACAAAATAGTGAAAAGGCCTGAGAGAGAGCGAGACAATGTATTTATGTTTGTAAATGTGGGCGGCACGGTGAGCGACTGGTTAGCACCGTGGTGTCAAACATACGGCCCGCGGGCCGGAACCGGCCCACAAGGAGGTTTGATCAGGCCCGCAGGATAATTTAAAAGTGAAAAAAATGCATAAAAGACACGGAACGAATATTTTTAATAAGGTGCAATTCATGGAATATCCGCTGTTGATCAGAGGAAAAGGCAACATTGTTTTGATCAGAGAAGAAGACAACAGCAGCCTCAGTCTGTCACTGAGACAGACCCAACACAGCAGATGCTATCAAGGACACGTGAATACTTTATTCTTTACACATATATAGAATAGGTGTCCGCTCGTGTAAATGTTTAAAAATTCCTTTCTTTATAAATCTCGTTCAATCTTAAAAGTGAATTTTTCAAGACCAATTACTTGTACCTTTGTACAGTCAGTGGGATCTGTTGCAATGCATAAATGTGAACGATAAAAGTAAATTGCACATTTGTCTAAGGAAATCTTAGGTGGTTCATGAAATGTTTTGTAAAAGATATGTTCATTAAATTTCAACATTTTCTGAGTGTTCTTGTGTATCTTTAGACTAAAACAAAGGAAAAACATTATTTTGCTTATTTATAGCAGAGTATGGTATTATTTTTAATAGTCCAGCCCACTTGACATCTACCGAGGCCGTATGTGGCCCACAATGTGAAATGAGTTTGACACCCCTGGGTTAGCTCGTCCGCCTCACAGTTCAGAGATCATGGATTTAATTCTGGTCCCCAGCCTTTGTGTGTTGAGTTTACATATTCTCCCCGTGCCTAATCCGGTTTCCTCCCACATTCCAAAAACATGTAAATTAGAATAATTGAAGTCGAAATAGTCTTTAGGTGTGATTTTGCGTGTGAACGGTAGTTTGTCTGTGTGCGCCCTGCGGTTGGCTGGCAGCCAGTTCAGGGTCGACTCCTCTTGTCTTGTCACACCTCCGTGTCCTTTGTCTTAGAGATGCGACCAGTATGGAAGTCCAGGTGGATATTGAATCCAAGCCTGCCAAGCTACGCAACCACAGTGGCAGCAGCAGCATGGATGACAGCAGCCACGTGGGCCGCTGTGGCTGGACCTACCCATCGAACGACTGCTTGACGTCGGAGGGCCGAGGAACATCCGCCAAGTGCCTGTCTTCTACCAACTCGGGAGGCAAAAAGAACAAAGGCAAACTGCAGAAGAAAGGGGACAGAGGTACAAAGATCAACGATACAAGGGAGGACATGGATGCTCAGCTTTTGGAGCAGCGTAGCACCAAGTCTTTGGAGTTTGACTCTCCTTGTCTGAGCGGCAGTCTGCCCTCCGTTTCAGACTCCCATTGCAGCCACTTCTCAGAGTTCAGCTGCTCGGATCTGGAGAGCATGAAAAATTCGTGTTGCCACGGCTGTGGCGGAGGCAACTATCACGCGCGCTTCGCCGCCGTCAGCCCCTTACCTGAGGTGGAGAATGACAGGCTGGAGACCAGCCCCGCTTCACGGGCCCCATCCCAGGTTGCCCGCTCGCCTCCCTCCTCCCCGGCTCATGCCGCAGAGCTCTCCTCCTTCCGCTTCATCGCAGAGAACATCAGCCTGGTGTGTCCCACTGAGTGGGACTCTCAGAGAAACACTTCACAGTTCATCAAAAAAAGCAACAACAATCACCACCCACTACAACATAGCAATCAAACTCAGCACAGGAATCAATGTATGCAGACTGATGTATAAAATATCAAAATCATAAGTGCTGCATAGATTCTCCACCTTTTCAGTCGGTCAAGTAACAACCTTCAGATCAACAGAAATCGGTTCATGAAAAAAAGATGCTCTGTCATCATTGGTGAGAGGAGGTTTCTTTGGGTTGGTGGAGATTTGAGATGAAACCACTGCGCCACCTTGGATCAGTGCCACAGTCTTGTTGTTCCTGTGAAGAGATGCTGCTTCGTTGAATTGTGGGGTGCTTCTTTAGAGGCCGTGATTGAGAACAGAGGGAGTCACTTTTACTTTGAATGCTTCGGAATGTTTGATCATGCCTCATTAACTCATTCAGTACCAGCTAATTCTAGACCAAGTCTGAAAAGATAAACGTCTTTTCAGACTTTGGGAGTGAATGAGGAAGAGAGTGTGTTTAGGGTTTTTGTTTTTTTTGGCGTGTGTTTGTCCACTCATGGTGCCTTTAAAAGCAATATGTGTTCTCCGTATGTCTCGCTCTCTCCTGTTTGTGTCTCAAGACCTCCCTGACAATGACACGTTCCATACTGAAGAATGTGGGTTACTTTAGTTACCAATTCAGAGGCAAGTTGAACCTGCTCAATGAACACATTGCAATTGCCTACCAAAGACAGCACTCAGGCTCTTTGATTTGATGCCAGCGGACACACTGGTGCGTTTGTTTTTTTTAACGGCAATCAACAATCCATATTTTCTACACACTAATAGCAGTGCAGCCGAAGGCACCTGCACTGTTACCTGTTTTACAGTAATATTGTTAATCCACAAGGTTTTAGACATACTGCATGCTGTTGCTACTTGTCTTCCCTGTTAATTTTCTCCACTGTTTTGTTGCCTATCAGTGCTGCTACACAGACTTGAGTATTTTTTATTTTTGTACACAGCCGTATCACCTGAGCACCTGCTCAATGGCTGCAGATGCAGTTTGAATTGTAATTGGACCCCGAAATGTTACTGAATCAACCTTTTCATTCCATTGAGTGAAGCTACATGCCACAACCCACAACAAATTTCACTGTCACCAAAACTGGTCCTGACTTAAAACACATTTGTGCCAGATGGGAGTTGTGGAGAGTATTGTAGTTATTTGCTTTAGTACAGATGTGTAAATGCATATAAAATTCCAAAATAAAAAACACTTTTGGTTCTCATTCATGTTTACAGAATTGTGTCCTTCCGAAATAGTTTTTTTTTAATGCCATTTTCAAAACTGAGACAATGGATCTAAACTGTTCCAGCGTCAAAATGTTCTACTCATTCAGGACACATGACAATGTCAATTTCACATTAAAAAAAAAAATTGTGTGTGTTTGTGTATCCAAGTTGTTAAATGACTAAAGGCATTTGCATTTCTGATGGGCTTGAGTCTTAGTTTTCTTCAGTTTAATCATCATGACAACATTGGATTGTTCTGATTGTGGCTTATACATTAGTGGAGTCGTCCCAACGCTACAATAAATGTTTTTGATATTTCAACGGAACTGTATCATCTTAAATCATGCATCACGTTGAGCTATTTGAACATTAACATTTTATTGAAATGAAGGCGCAAACATTTTATGCTCAATCAGATGCATTTATGGTCAGAGCCAGCTTTTTTTTTTTTTTTATTCCACGTCAAAGTATTCTACATCTTAATACATGGCCACAGCATTTCAGCTCATAGTGCCAGCTCTCAGAATTTTCCAATCATTTATTTAGGATTTTTATTTGGAGCATGAATGGCTTTTTGAATGGAAGTCCTGATTGTGAAGCAGGGGGAGTGTGAACCACTACGCCATCGAAGGTTACTTCACAAAAAAAAAAAAAACAAGACAAACCAGTGTCATGGTGATTGAAGGTTTCCAGTTGTATTTTTACTAGTTGAGCAGGTACTGTGGCTATTAGCGTAAAGAGTTCTATCAGGTCGACCTATGTCTTTCATAATAATACAGTACTGTGTATACAGTGATACAATTTTGCGATCTTTCCCATAGGCAAGGAAAATTCCCTGAAATGAAAGTCATCATGTACTGAATATCACCACCAGCTTAGACATCAGCTCATTCATGAACATTCTATGATATGCCAGGACAAAGGAGTGCGAGGACCACAAGCACTGGGCTACTAATAGTACACTACTGAGAAAATGTGGGTCATCTTGGGCCCAATTTTCTACCACACTCAAAGTCCGTCATATTGTGCCCTTTGTACATAATTGGATAGAGTGGTAAAAAAAAAAAAGTAATTCTCCATAGCAAAATTGTCTTCAAAGAAAATATATATTCCTTATATCGTCACTTGAAATATACTGTATAATCTCTGATCGTTTACAGCAAAGAACAGTTTGACTGTTTACTCTAGGACACATTCTGCAGCAGCCCGCATCTTTTGGGGAGTTTTGCATAGATCCGAGTGTTGTGGTGACGCAGCAGCTCATGCGGTTCGGGCCGGGCCGGGCTGGGCAGGGAGGATGCAGACGGCTCAGTTGTATTTGTTGGCCAGATTCTGAACATCATTCTTGGTGAACTCTGTGCTTTCAGCAGATGACAGGTGCTCAAACAATTGGGTCACGTGGTGTCGCTCGTCCTTCTCCAGCAGCATCAGTACGACCTGAGGAAACGCATACCCATACCCTCATTTAGAATTTTAAAAAGGGACCACACGCCAACGCACTCTGGCATCCGTATGCAAAAACAATGGAACATTTATTCGAGGTCCTTGAAATCCATCCCATTGCGTCCATGTACTAACTAGAGAATTCTGTCCTCACTTGTAGGAATTCCCTGCATTAATTCACTAAATTCCACAAACGACTTAAGTCGTTCATTACAATCAAATCATTCAATGCCAAGGAAAAGTTGTTGAGTGACGATGTATGCCATTGGCGCTACTGTTTAATGTTTGGAACTATTTTATGTGGAAGGATACCATGTTCTGAGTTCATGTGAATAAAAAGGGGTGGAGCTTCCCTGCAGTTCGCTTCTGGCAGTGACGGTGAGCTGAGTCACGTCGGACGTTTAGCGACCACACAGAAAAATAAAAAACGTCTCCAGTCTTGTGCCTAGAACCGAGTGTAGTCACCGGCAATGATGCCTACACATGACCAGCGAGAGACTTCCGCGCAAGTAGGATCAACAAAAGTTTTCTAAAAAAAATATATATATATATATTTTTTTATTGGGGTGGTTTGTAAGGGCCTGATGAGGTCTCCCTTAAATGACGTGCTTAAACAATGATGTCACGGTTGTCAGGAATAGCCACTAATGGCTGACATGCCATTTTGGTGAGTTGACGTCATTCGCAGCGCTGATTTATAAACCACTTAATAGTTTATTATTTTGCAATCAAAAGCCATTCCTAAATGTTTTTTTCAGCTTTTTAGAAAGCAACCAATCTTCAGATGTTAGAAGCACAAATATTAGCGTCACTGTCACTGTTCTGCTTGCTTCTTGTTCACAACAAAAAGCGATTTGTGGAGCAGCTGAATTTCATGAAATTGCCTTCAACCGCTGAATACTAAAGAACGGGAAAAAAAGGTTCTTTTATGCCTAGTGAAAGAATATTTTGTGGGTCTTCGGAAATCAGTCACAATGCTCACTCACCGAGAACCTTTCAGCAGTATGAAGATGATTGAGGTGTTTGTAAACTAGGTTGGGGTCCTTGTCTAGTAGATGCGAGTCCAGCACTTTCATGATGAAGCTGATGGTTTGCCCGTTGAGCTGAGTGCTCAAAAACTGCGGAAGCAGCTCTGGAGCCGTTGAAGCCAACATGTCGGCGCACGCTGCCATGTTACCACTGCTGCAGGCATTGTTTAAAGCTTGGCCAAACTCATACGCGTTGCTTGGTTGGAATTTAGTGCTCAACTCTTCTCGGAAACAACTATCAGAGGTTGCCACAGTTGACGTTTCCTGATCACCGTCCACCTGTGGAGGAGAATGAAGCATTGAAATAAAGTGTGTTTAGGTTAAGAACGGTTTTGGTCAATAACTGCTTAGATGTTTAGAGTGGGACAACAATACATCTGCTCTTTATTCATTGACTGTCATTGATAACTCAGGATGGCAGTGAAGGCCATGCTGGGTTTCAGGCGGTCTGTGTCATTGCTGGAACAATGTTGTACTTTGTTAAATGGCCCGTCCCATCCATGAGCAAGATGACTGACTGATGATGATAAACCAAGTTGCTTGAGAAAGTCGAGGGCGCTTGAACGAAAACAATGATGTGGGCGTATTTATTTTATTTACAATCATACCTCAAAGGGAAAGTCTACCCCCAAATTGTCTTTACAATATGTTCTATGCCCCTTGACTTGTCTGAACATGGCATTCTGATTACGATTGTGTTTGTGGAATATGAATTAAGCAGCCTGTTTTTCGATATTTCAGGGGGCGGCCATTTTGCCACTTTCTGACGACTGAATATGACATCACAGTTGCTCAAGGCTCAAGTAATCAACAATCGCAGCTCGTCGGTTTTCTGAAGCTGAGCCATGATTGGTTATTACGTTTCCTCCATTTACAATTGAGTCTTTTTAAAAAATAGCAATCTAATTCAGATGTTTTTCATTTTGTCTACTATTGTTTTTTGTGTTTTTTTTTTTAATGAAAAAAAAACAACAATCAGGAAAAGTTGTCTTTTTTGCCACTGTTGGAGCCAGTATCTCTCAAGGAAGTTGTATTTTTGTGTGAGTCCCTTATTTTTGTCTGCGGAATAAAATATTTTTTATAATTGACATAAATAAATGCAGATGTTGTAGTTTAGTCCTGTTGTTGAAGTCTTGACCTTAGTATGGTCCCTTTTGTTTCGTATGCCCCTCACTGGCCATGTATGGCTACTGCATTTAGAGGTGTGCTCTCTTTGATGGGGTCAAGGGTGAAAAGCAAGATGGCTACCTTACAGTCAGGTGTGTGGACAATGAGTTGAGCATTCAAGCTGGCCTCTCGGTTAGATAAGGTTTTTTCAAAGCATTGTTTGAAAGCAAGCTTGACAGATCCGTATAGTTTATTAAATCATCGACTCAACTCCTTATCCAACATCCACAACTTGACTCCTGACCTCCTCGCCTGAACAAACAAATGGTGAGTCAATGCATTGAAGCCTTGCTGAGACCTGTAGATGCCCTTTGACTTATGGACAGCGAAATTTGTGGAAAAAAATGGCATAAACAAATTTCAAGAACCACGATGATATGGGCAATTTGGATATTTGAAGCATGTTACAGCTGCAGCTGTTGTGAAAGCGCTATATAAATCAGGATGCGTTGCATTTACTGGATTGGAACTTGTGGAAACTTAACAATACTTTAAAACTGAAATGTTTGTTGGAAGTACATTGAACAATGGAAATAATCAATCAGAAATTTACAAAGTAGGCGGCCGCTGTGAGAATTGTGATTGGAAAAAGTGTGGGTGTACGCGGGACTTTGGCTGCACACCCAACAGTTTCCTATTTGCTACTGCAGGAGATATGGAATTTTGGGGCCTTTACAGCCAACAGTATCTTGAAGCTATTCTGATGTCTGAGTGTATTAAAAAAAAAAAAGGCACAACTATCATAATGAGTTTTGAAGAGAGCCAATGGTGGTTAAAACCCCTTAAACCGAGGGCAACTTTGCCAAAAACGCCTATGGAAAGGTGCACCCAAAGTAAATTTATAACTGTTCATGAACCATTTGGAGTATCAGCATAGTTTTGGTCTCTTTTTGAAATATTCAACATTTGATCATTAGAAATATTTATCCCATACAGTAAGAATCTGTGTAAGTGCTCCTGTCACTGAACTATGGATGTTCGAAAACAGAAAAAAAAGGTGAATCTTATGTTCGTCTAATTTCTTTTCACAAAATCTGCCTTGAAAAAGAATTTAGAATGTTGATTAGGACTTGAAAACACTACAGGATCAAAGCTTGAGGTCTCCCCAAGTTCCCGTTCAAAATCGACAATTGTAACATGTAGGCTACCATTCAAACCTCCAGAAACTCTGCTTTTAAAAGATGTATATAACATGTTCACACATGTACTCAGCTGACGAAGTGCATCGGCGATTTGTTTTGGCAGATGACGGAGGGCCCTTCGGTGGGCCCTCCTAACTTTAAGGGTTTAAATAGTGCGAGAAACACAAGACAAATCCGTCCGCTCATCCATCCCATGATGGTTTGCTGAACGAAACACGTATCTCACGAGAGTAGATTTTCCACAAAAATAAAAAAATGGGCGTAACTAGAAACGTTTGTAAAAAGAGGTCGTTCGTAATTCCTGGTTCCACTGTATTCAAGATGCGTACCTCTGTAATGGGGATGACCTTCCGGGATTTAGCTGGTGATTCGGCAATGAGACTTTGCTTGAGTAGATTTGTGACTTCCTCCAACTCCTTCTCTGCCTCCTGCACATTGGGATCCTGTTGCAGCACCTCCTGGAGGTCTGTACTGCATGCCAGGTAGTCCTGGCACCAGGACAAACAAACCATATGGATGCTCAGTCACAGAGGGCGGGGGCAAAATAGAGCATTAAATCTAAACATAAGCAAATATCAGTCAATTCTATACTAATAGGTGAACTCTTTATGCTGCAGATGAATTCCAAAAGGAAATCATTACCTGAAGCAAAACATCAATTGGATGAACAGAAACTGAACCTGCATGACTTTCATCGTGTGGGGCCAAGTGTCCTCACCTTAAGCCCTTTATTGGCCATCGCTCGTCTGTAGAAAGCCTTCTTATTGCTTGGCTCCAGTTTGAGTGCTGCGTCACAGTCTTGCTTGGCCTCAGCAAATCTCTCAAGCTTCAAGTAGCACAGGGCTCTGCCGGTAGAAAGGCACACAGACACACACACACACGCACACACGCTCCACTTAGGACATTTCTGTCTCTCATCAGCATCTCATCTGATTATGACTCACTCTGACAGTAAAAACTTGAACATGACACAAAAGGAAAGGGCCAGAATCCAATTTGGTGATATTTTATGTCAACAAGGGCATGTAAACCGGTGTAACAGGTTTATAATAGTTTTGGAATGTTCAATCATTCATTTTGAGTTTTGTTTCGGTTTTAATGAGTTTACTGAGTGAGTTTGTTAGTTTGTATTAGTTTTAGTTTTTTTTGCCAAATGCTTCGTTTAGTTTTTATTTGTTTTAATGTTATTCATCCATCCATTATCTGATCCACGTGAGGGTCGCAGGTGTGCTGGAGCCTATCTCAGCTGTCTTGGGGCAGTTGGCGGGGTACACCCTGAACTGGTTGCCTGCCAATCGCAGAGCACACATTGACAAACAGCCATTTGCACACACAACCACGCCTCAGGATAATTCAGTGTTGCATTAACCTGCCATGCACGTTTTTGGAAGTGCGGGAGGAGAACGGAGTCCCCGGAGAAAACCCACACAGACATGGGGAGAACATGCAAACTGCACACAGGACGGCCGGAATCGAACCCTGGACTCCTGCCCTGTGACGCCGACGTGTTAACCATTCAACCATGCCGCCCAGTTTTAGTATTTGTGCATTAAAAAAAAAAAAAAAATCACAGCATGTAGTGTGAAGTAAAAACTCAAAAGTTTTATTTTGAAAAGATTTTAAAACTATCTACAAATAGAGTACAGGTACAAACGCAATGCATAATACTGCTGTCAAGTTAAATGCATCAACACAATGCTAACATCTTAAATTAAGCTAGGATGGTCTCACTTTCCATCCCTTGTTTGCCAAATTGTCCAATTTCTAAACAGGATTTGTGGTTTAAATTCCTGTCGAGAATAAATTCTGCGTTCTATTTTTTATTTTATTTTTTTACATACAACAGTATTGTATATACTTTTCATATATAAACCAAAAAAGAAGAGCCCACGTTATCTAGCTGAGCTTTTCGGGTTGAGTTAATGGACAAAAGCGGGGGAGGGGCCATAACAAATGCAAGGTTGCTGCCGAGTAGCGACGTCATCCGGTGGCGCATTTTCATTAGCTGCGGCTAGATGATGTCGCTTCTAGGCGACACAGTAAAAGGACCACAACTCCCAGACGACTGTTTGACCTTCCTACTTTCAGCTAACGGCCGTGCTGCAATAACCTGCATTCAAATTCAAACCCAAAGATTCATGTACTGAATTAATATACAAAGACTAACTTCACTATCAAAACCTTGCTGTGTAATTGTGTCTTGGCTGCAGCATGGGTAGGCTGTTGTGTGTTTGCTCAGGTGTGGCTCCAAAGTCTGGTTGCTCGACAGGAGAGCCACGAACAAACACGAACACAAAAGGAAGTTTCCACCATCGCACAATCAACAATCTAAGATTAGAACGACATGGAAGTGGGCTATTACATCTATGAATGCAAGCAGCTGCTGTTACCGCATTTTTGAGGAATTATTCAAGACCATGTTTAACTCATTCACTCCCAATGACGTTTTTAAACGTCTTTTCAGACTTGGTCCAGAATTGGCTGGTACTGAATGAGTTAATGCTCATTACTTATCATCAGAGGTGGGCGCATCAGTAAGATTTGCAGGTCCATCATTCACCAATGAGCGGACCACCCATCTGTCATCGTCAGTCTGTTGTTTATTCAAGCAGACCCAAAACTGTCATGTCAGTGCGTCGCTCCATCACAGTTATTTTTTTTTTACACTTCCATCATTGCTAAATTGCAGTTCGTGCCACTATTTTATGAATGGCAGATTTCACTTTTCAGCGCCGTCAAGAACGTGCTATTGACTACAACATAGGCATTCTGAGCACAAGCAGTGCATCTACTTCATGAAATGGACCACGCCGCGAGCTCATGTCCACATTCGCTTTATTGGTTCCATAATAATATTTAAAATCAATACTTACGGTCATCTCTTTGACTCAAAACATTTAATAAATTAACAAAATATGACATGCCATGTGTGCCTTGTAAACCAGTAGTAAATAAATTGAATATAAAGTCCATTACACCATATTCTGCTCCTCTCTTTCTCTCTCTCTCTCCCTCTCATTGTTAACAAATTATTCTCGAAATAAATCAGTCCGTCCGTACTGATCCAGTTAGTGATGATTCCGGTGCCGGATAAAAAAACGCAATGCATTATCTCTTACGTTTCCCATCATTCGCCAGCAAAGACTGCTTGATGGTTCTTCCATCAGGACTGATGGAATGCCAACCTCTGCTTATTAGTATGCGTTTCAGAAAATAAGTGAAATATAATGGAAGTGTACGTTTTTCGAACCTGTTGGTGTAGATCGCACATTCCTCTGGCTTTATCTTAAGGCAGTCCGAATACTTTCCCAGGGCATCTTGGTATTGTCCGTTTTTCACAAACGTGTTCCCATCTTGCTTCAAATCTGCAAAACGAACTTCTGCTTTCCTTTCTAGATGACATAGAAAACAAAGCATTGTCTACAAAAAGCAAGTCCATTCCAATTCAAGAGAAATGTGAGAAAAAAAAAATGTAACTGATAATGGAGGGCTGGTTTGTGTGTCAAGGGTGTGTAACAGTGGCTTATTTGAATTTGAATCATTTTAGGTCTTTGGGGCAATTCACACATTCGCTTTCGCAACCCGGGAACTGTTTTGTGAAAACAAACAAAAAAACACTTGTGCTGTCTGTGTGTGTGTGTGTGTGTGTGTGTGTGTGTGTGTGTGTGTGTGTGTGTGTGTGTGTGTGTGTGTGTGTGTGTGTGTGTGTGTGTGTGTGTATATATATATATATATATACACACACACAATCCAATGAGGGATTACTGTGTAGTGTGTGTATATATATATATATATATATATATACACACACACTACACAGTAATCCCTCATTTATTGTGGTTAATGGGGACCAAAACCACATACGATAAACAAAAACCCGCGAAGTAGCGACCCCCACCCCCGTATAGGTACATGTACATGTGTATGAGTATAAAAAATATTTAGAAGGCCACATTTAATGGTATACATGCATGTAGAAGTAAATTTTGTAGTAATTAACATTTCTTAATGCTGTATACGAATAGATTTAAACATGTATAGGTTAGGTTAGTGTATGAATAACAAAATACAGTAAACATATACATGAAGTACTGTATATGTTGCTCTATGTTTCTCACTGTTGTTTTTCTGACTCTCGCTGCTTCTCGCGGACTTAAAAACATTTTTTTTCTTTTTTATTATGTTTGAAAAAATCTGCGATGTGTGTATATACCTTTGTGTGTGTGTATATATATATATATATATATATATATATATATATATATATATATATAGTATATGTGTATATAGAGAGAAATGTATTATATCGTATTTTTTTCTTTTATTTCTATGGCACTGATATAAAGTTCTGTTAAAGCTCATTGAAGCAGAGACCAGTCAGTACATGAATGAGTAAATCCCAGCTCAGCGATGTGCCTTTCCGACGGTGGCCACGTAATAGAGAGAGAACCTTTATAGCCTCCTTTCACACTTAAGAGCGTAATCCCCCAGTGTATGTGTGGATAGGCTAAAAACAGCAAGAGTAAGTTCCGTTTTTTTAATCACAAACCTGCATCCTTGGCAGCCTTCTCAGCCCGAGCCTGGAGGACTTCAGCGCTGAGTGGCTCCTCTCTGCGGTGCTGCTGGGCCCAAAGAGGAACCAAAGGAATAACTGGGAGTTTCTCTCGCCAGTCCGCACCATCCTGCTCGATCAGCAAGCGGGTGATCCTGAATGCATTGATTGACGGAACATGTGGACAAACATGTAACATCCCTCAAACACAGGTAAAACACAAAAGAATAATGAAGCACAAACAAACAAACAAGTCAGATGCATCACTATAATCCTGACTCACTAAAATGTGTATGAAAACGTTTCGGCTACAAAGTGAGAAGATCGATTAATACCTGTTGACACTGTCATGTGCGGCCTGCACGCTGACGTCGATCTGCAGAACAGTCTTGTAATCCACATAGGCCTTGCTGTAGCGCTCCAGGGACTCGTAAGCCATGGCCCGGCGCAGGAGGGGCTTGAGCGAGAAGGGCTGTAGTTCCAGGGCTCTGAGGAGTATAAATAGATGTGAAGAGAGGAAAAGGCAAAGGATCAAGACTGGTAGCAGATGCTGGTGTAAGAGGCACATCCATCTAGACATGCCTGCTTTGACAAATACTGTGTATATTCATTGGCTCATACATACAACGGACTGACCAACATGTATATTAAATGTTAATTTTCACCCCTCTGATGTAGGCGTAGAGTAAGACTTTGGTTACCTAATTTAGCTGTATGACATTCGTATTATTAATCACACTCCATCATTAACATTCCTTTTCACTCAGTGTACACACACGCACGCACGCGCAGAGCATTACAAGGTCAAAGAGTTAACTCACCGTGTGCAGTCCTGAATGCAGTCTTGACTGTTGCCATCTTTCAGGTAGCAAGCTGCTCTGTTAGAGTACAGAATACACAGATCATCTGGACTATCAGTACCTGCAAGAAAGACAAGAGCAATCTATAAATGCAGTACTAACATAGAATGTTCATTTTCAACAATGTATAATTGTCCACCTAAAACGACACAAGCAAATAAGTAGGGAATTGGTGTTTTGTGCATTTTTAATGTTTTCTTTTTTTAATTCCATCAAGGTATTCATAAATATCTCTGGAGTAAGTAGGACTTTCTGGAGGCGAACTGCAGGAGGAAGAGGAGCATGTGTCTGTGAGTCGAGGCTGATGGTTGCACGAAATATTACCTCAATGTTTTTTGGGTGTGTTTATGTCTGACATTAACCGTTTATTTTCACAATGTAGAGGTTGTTGATCAACCACCGCTCGTCCCATTTCGTCATCTTAAGCAGACACTACAGCTATTTTGTCTTTTCACTATGATAGGAGGTCATTGGGACCCATTGAGGAGTCGGTTCAACCCCACAAAACTACTCATTACCAAAAGAACACTGTACCTACAGTGAAAGAAAATGTCGGTGGACGCATTATGCTTAATGGTTCTTTTTAAACTGGAACTGGGCCCTTGGTCAACCTGGAGAATTTTCAACAGTCAGTGTTAGCACAGAGCAAAATAAAAATGTCGAGAAACGCTTACTAGTAAAGCTAAAATTGGGGTTCTTCAGAAGCACTTCAAAATTCCGGCACGTGTGTGCTGGCTCTCATTTTACATGAGTGTAAATGTGATGGATTCATTCTGAACACGGCCATATTGGAGGATGATGTGAACACTTCTGCATTATCTCAGTTTGATTTTAGTTACCTTCTAAAGAGATTTTTTTTTCTATTTCACTGTATAGGTTATAGGTCACATTAGTGGCAATTTTTTAATTCTTTAAAAAAGTATATATATGGTGGCCGGGTGGTCAGCGCGTCGACCTCACAGTGCAGAGGTGCAGGGTTCGATTCTCCCTCTTTGGAGTTTGCATGTTCTCCCCGTGCCTGTGTGGGTTTTCTCCAGGTACTCCGGTTTCCTCCCTCATTCCAAAAACATGCATGACAGGTTAATGGAACACTCTAAATTGTCCCTAGGTGTGGGTGTGTGAGCGTGGATGGTTGTTCATCTCTGCGTGCTTTGCTATTGGCTGGCAACTGGTTCAGAGTGTGTGTGTGTGTGTGTGTGTGTGTGTGTGTGTGTGTGTGTGTGTGTGTGTGTGTGTGTGTGTGCGTGTGCGTGTGTATTATATAGATCCAAAAGAATCTTACCTATATATCTATATATATATAGATATATAGGTAAGATTCTTTTGGATGCAGTATGACGTGATACAGTTCTACTGCCATACATTCCGACATTAAAGGGATTTTGTTAATAGTTAGAAAAACTTAAAACAGGCATGTGGCAAGGCTTAACAACCAACTCCTCCAGCCTCTTTTCAAGCTCCTGTTACCTGTTTACACAGAAAACATAGCCTCCACCAATTTTCATTTCTGCATCCAAGGAAGTCCTAATAAACAAGCCTCTAGTGTGATTACATACAGTACATTCATGGACAAAAACATGAGGTACTTTGCCAGTTAATATTCTATCAAGAGCTGTACGGTGTATGAAAGATTTATCCTTTGCAAAGAACATAATGCTCAGTTTTGATGGACACGATCATCTAAAAATCTGTTTATGATTGTGGAAGTAGTTCGTAATGGTCCAGGGTTCGAATCTTCAGTTTCCTACCTCATTCCAAAAACATGGATGGTAGGTTATTTCAACACTCGAAATTGTCCCTATGTGTGAGTGTGAGCGTATGAGTGGTTGTTCGTCTATATGTGCCCTGCAATTGGCTGCAACCAATTCTGGGTGTATTAGACTCCAGCACGCCCGCAACCCTCATGAGGATAAGCGGCTGGGATGATGGATGGACGGATGGATGGACAAACGGACAGATAGTTTGTCATGGTTAAGAATTGCACTGTATTATACTTAGATGAGTTGACGATAATGTTGTGACCTTTCTAGACACATTAGAAAGTAAAAATAAGCAATGAACAATTTCGGGAGGAGGCAGGACAGTTTTACACAATTGAACATTGTGTAGTAGCACCTATATTTGGTCAGTTTAGATTAAGTCAAAATGGATGTTAAACCTCAGGACAGAAATCCATCCATCCATCCATTTTCTAATCTGCTTATCCTCACAGGGGTCGCGGGCATGCTGGAGCCTATCCCAGCTCTCTTCAGGCAGCAGGCGGGGTACACCCAGAACTGGTTGCCAGCCAATCGCAGGGCAGACAGACAAACACAACCATCCACACTCACAATCACACCTCCGGACAACACAGAGTGTTCAATCAGCCTACCGCGCATATTTTTAGAATGTGGCAGGAAACGGGAGTACCCGGAGTCATCACACGCAGGCACGGTGGTCGAACATGCAAAAAGAGCCATGGACTGCTGCACTGTGAGGCGGACGTCCGAAGCAGTCGACCACTGTGCCGTGCAAACAGCAAAAAGTGCAATCATTTTGAAAAAGGATAGAATTAAATACAATACAAGACACTATATCATTACAATAAACAGCTTTGCAAGAGTAAAAAAAATCCCCTTATTTAATTGAGTGCCCTGCTAAGTTTTCTGACAGTTTATACATGTCATTATTATTATTTTTGGGGGGGCGTTATTTATCCTCACTGTTGCGCAGGTGTGCTTGAGGCTATCCCAACTGACTTTTTAGCGAGAGGCAGAACGCAGCCAAAGCAGAGCCTTATTGCAGTTATATTTATGACACTTTGGGAGCTCATTAGCTTAAAGTGTTGCTAATGTTGTGTCCAGTGAGTACATTTATTGTAACTACAGCAATACTCAACTCTTAATCTTATCGAAGATTGAATGTATAGAATGTTGCAGGGACACGAGTGGACTTCAGAGTCAGTCGCAAACTTCCGTCATATGGAAATGGTCCCATAATGTATGTAGATCAGAACAGCAGTGGTAATGACAACATTCATCTATCATTCGTCCTCATTGATTCTCTTGCTTCTCCAGTGAGATTTATAGCAATATTCCCCATTCAATTTCACGACGACGGACCGGCAGTCATGTGACCTGGACAGACCTTTGCAGATAGGCTTAGTGCCAAGGCTGAGGATAAAACAGAAACCCCGTCCATTTAGAGCACGCCCAAGGTGTCACATCACTCTTCTTGGGTGAAAATCCTGACTCACATCCACTTGCGTGGATCGAGAGGTTATGACTTGATGAGGCACATCAGAATTGCTTTTGAGTGAATTTCAATTGAAACATTGAAATTCTTCAGAAGTTACAGCGGCAAGGTCATGTCCTTTGAATTACAGCTTTGATTCTCAGCTATACTTATTCAGGTGTGGGCGCAGGTGAAAAAAGGTGAGCAGACACATATTAGCTTCTTCTCACAACACGTTCACAAGCTAATCGCTATAGTAGTTACTTGAATGTCATTGTCGCACAACAAGCTTTGTGAGTGTACATACTAAGACTTCAGTAGTAACGTGCTCAGCCTTACCTGCATCACTATAGCCTTGAATGGCTTGGGAGTATTTTTCCAGTGCGTCGCCAAACTGTCCATTCTTAAACAGCAGGTTACCTTCATTCTTTAAGCGGGACAGAGGCAAGGGGAGGGCGCCACATGGCACATCAAGATTGACAGGTTCGCCAACATTTGTACCCGGTGGAGTTTCCTTGGTGCTGCCGCTGGCTTGATCAGCCTGAGATGACACTGATGATCCTCTCTTGACTATTCCATTAGCTGCCTTGTCCTTAGCTTCTTGTGGGACTTTGTACTTGTCTGAGCTGCCACCTTTGCTTCTCCAATGTCCGTGATGGGAGTGCGAAGACTCATTGTGCGGGGCCCCGTCCCCTTTGCCATGGGGCCTCTTCTGCGCGTTACCCATGTCTCCCCTCTCCGCAGGAGCAGCTGAACAGCCGTCCCCTCCCAGAGTCTGGCTGGGTTCAACCGGACAATCTAGAGGGGAGAAAGAGAGCAAAAGAGGGAGGGAGGCAGAATGAAACACACCCACAGGAAGCAGTCACTGGTTACATCACAGTTGGAGGAGGGTGGAGATTCACATGACACTGAGCCACATAAGAGCAGTTGGAGGAAGTGGCGGGGGGGAATTACAAGAGCACTGGTTTGGGTTGGGGGGAGGGCGAAAAACACGTGCGTGCATACAGTAACGTCACGTGGTCTTGCCGGAGGAGATTTGTGGCACAGCCTCAGGGCAGTTATTCAGAATGACAACTCGAGCTAAAAAATATACTGTAGGCTACACTTCAATGCCGTATAAGATGCACAATCAGCTAAAATCCAATACAGAAGCTGGATCATAAAATTCTGCCTTTCGAATGTTAGAATGTTGTCAATGTCAGATCAATTAAAAGCTGTTTAGCACCTCAGCATAATACAGAAAATTACAAAATTATACTTACACTATGTATATATATATATATATATATGTGTGTGTGTGTGTGTATATATATATCCATATATATATATATACATATATATACAGTATTATATATATATATATATATATATATATATATATATATATATGTATATATATATATATATATAATGTCAGCAAAAACAATCTACGTGTATTGATAAGTGCAGTGTGTGATGTAAATACTGGCCATCAGGCAGTAATGTACAATGGAAATTACTGAAATACAGTAATATGATATACAGTACCTATGTCAATGGGTATACTGAGTCCTTCATTCATTATCGCTATTTAAATGGCATATTCAGTTTAAATTCATTTCTCCTTTTATTATTTATAATTTTATCTGTGGTTTTATTGTTCTTGTTTTGATTGTAAAGTGTCCTTGAGTGTTTTGAAAGGCGCTTATAAATGAAATGTATTATTATTATTCATATTAGTTTCAAAAAAAAATGATGACACGTGCAAATGAGTCTGTAAATGAGCCTGGGTGTGCAATAGCATTGATATGTGTATTGGCTATGTGAGTAAGTTTATACATTTTAAGTCGACTGCATTCTCATTATATTAGTGTGAAGTAGTGTATTACTCAAAATGCATCTAATGAGCGGTTTGCAATACTGTATTTTGACTCGGTCCAGTCGCTAAAAATGATCAGCGCTCAAAACGATGCCTTGTTTCCAGTTCAGTATGCATTACTGCAGACTAAAAATTTCAACAGCGAATATCTCGTCCAGTGAATCATACCTCTCCGACGTTGGAACGCAATTTATTACAGTATTTTGTAACGGCCTAACGTTTGTACACGAATCTAATGTGGATGGTGGACGTGTTCTACAAAATCCGGTTTTAAAACTGCGTTATAAATTCATTCGTTCAGGAACTTTTGCGTGACCACTTTTATAACCTGGAAATACCTTTCAGATTGACAAATTGCAAAATAAAGCAGAACGAGCTGATGTCATTACCCTGCGTGCACTGGTCCGTCACTGATATGGAAAAGTTGATAAGATGCGATTAAATGTTTCTACTGTGCGAATGCAAATCGATCATTGATAACTTTGGATTCTTTTTTAATATTCGACAACTCTCACCAGTCTGCTCCAGTTTTGTCTCTTCGAAATGCTCCTCCTCCTCCTCCTCCTCCTGGATGATGATTTTTCTGCCTTTTCTCGCTTTTCCCTGTCGCACTTCTGTCATCTTCTTTGTAGTTTCCGACAGAAGTTGCTACATCACAAATAATTTCACACATCAGAATTTGTGACGTCATATGAAGACAGACCATGACATCAGCGCTGGTGACCACAACTACCATCTGCGGGTTGCTATTACTTCAGCTTCAACCATTTTCTCTTGATTAATTTCGGATTTAGATGTGACGGCACACAAAAGACAGCGACACCTGGTTGACAAAAGGTGAAACTGCATTTAATACCTCCAAGCAGAGGTCCTTGAACGACGACTGTGTCCCGAATATTCCTTCATTATTTCATTATTCTAACCCTAACCCTAACCCATCATCCCCCCCCCCCACCCTCTCCCAAATAAATTCTAGGTGGGCGGCACAGTGGGCGACTGGTTAGCACATCCGCCTCACAGTGCAGAGGTGCAGAGTTAATTCCGGCTTCGGCCTTCCTGTGTGGATTTTCTCCAGGTAGTCCTCCCACATTTCCCAAAACATGCATGGCAGGTTAATGGAACACTCGATATAAATTGTGTGAGTGTGAGTGCGAATGGTTGTTCATCTGTGCTCCGTGATTGGCTGGCAACCAGTACAGGATGTCTCCGGCCTCCTGGCCGAAGGCGGCTGGGATAGGCTCCAGCAGGCCCGCGACCCTCGTGAGGATAAGCGGATTAGAAAATGGATGGATGGATGAATTATAGGTTACAATTCAATGTAATAAGGTGGCCCGGTAGTCCAGTGGTTAGCACGTCGGCTTCACAGTGCTGAGGTACCGGGTTCAAATCCAGCTCCGGCCTCCCTGTGTGGAGTTTGCATGTTCTCCCCGGGCCTGCGTGGGTTTTCTCCGGGTGCTCCGGTTTCCTCCCACGTTCCAAAAACATGCATGGCAGGCTGATTGTGCACTCTAAATTGTCCCTAGGCATGAGTGTGAGCGTGGATGGTTGTTCGTCTCTGTGTGCCCTGCGATTGGCTGGCAACCAATTCAGGGTGTCCCCCGCCTACTGCCCGAGGACAGCTGGGATAGGCTCCGGCACCCCCCGCGACCCTAGTGAGGATAAAGCGGTTCGGAAAATGGATGGATGGAAGTCATTGTAATAGTGGAAAAAAGTTTTGAAATTATTTATCTTGCTCTCGTTTATTTCTTTCCCCAAAACTTGGAATTTGAACATAGATGTGAAGACTTTTTATATCCACTATTAATGCTCTTCCATCATATCGCAGAAGGAAGGTACAATAAAATGCATCCACCAGACCAGTTGCCATTGATACACCTGCATAAATCATGCATGGCTTTTTGCTAGTAAATTATGCTGGAGCTCAATTAAACAGGCCTAAATTTCACAGTAAGTATATTCGAGAGTAAATTGAGATTATCTTTATTCCGTTACACTGTAGTGGACTTCACCATATTTGAGTTTAAGCACTTGCAAATTTAGAGACACAATGCCCCCCCCCACCCCCAAAAAATCAAATACAGTATTCTCTTTGTATTTTGGGCGACAAATTACTTTCTAGAGTCTGTACCGTATTTTTATTGTTTTGTAGTGTATCATAACCATGGCAAAATAGTTGTCTGGACAACCAAGCTTTTGCTCAACCACATTTTTTGTGCAGATCGGCTGAAGTTGTACCAACACTCGAGATCACAAATCTAAAAGCGGCATTATCAGCTGCTTAAAATGCACTACCCTTTCCAAGTATATACTCTAAATTATGAATCGAATTAAATTGTAAGCAATTTTTGAAACTTTTTGACATGCTTTGTGGTATAGTTATGGTTGAATCTTTAAGCACATACAATCACAATAAATTTTAGCGGAGTCTCAATTATTCACAGAATTTTACTGTTTGAGGACAATTGGGACTGAGCCCGAACGTGAATAGTAATAGTTACTAGTTAGTTCTCGTTTGCCTCCGGTTGGCTCTGCTCACGCTGCTGCACAAAACATCCGCATGCTGTTAGTCCCCCACCCAACTTGTAACTGTGCATGCCTTTGTGTGCTACACAAACCAGTTTAATGTGCTCCGTTCATCACCTCAAAATGTCATAACATCAAACGTATGAAAAACACCACTAGGCCATAAATATAAAACAATCAAATGATAAGTTACTGTAGCTCAACATACGGTACCTCATTGTGCTGCATGCCGAGTATTCTTGCGCCCCTGTGTGAACTACTTCTGGTAATTGTCCGCTGTTTATATGTCATTTGTCAAGACTGTAAACTGAGGAGAACCCTGTTGTGTAACTTACAGTGGCTGCAGGATTCTGTGGCTCTTCTCTCAGCACCACTCTCAGGTCTTCAACAGCCATTTGGAAGTCCCCCATTTCATTGTACACAGCGGCACGACGTAGCAAAGCTGGAGAGGAGATACATTACTCATTGTTATAACTCTGTTTTGGTTCTAGAGGAATGTTTCTCATTGAGGGTCTGCAGAAGTGCTCAAAAGTATCCATCCATTTTCCGATCCGCTTCTCCCCACAAGGGTCGCGGGGGGAGCTGGAGTCTATCCAAGCTGCCTTCGGGCAAGAAGCGGGGGACACTCTGAACTGGTTGCCAGCCAATCGCAGGGCACACAGAGACGAACAACCATCTGCGCTCACACTCACACCTAGGGACAATTTTGAGTGTTCAATTAGCCTGCCATGCATGTTTTTGGAATGTAGGAAGAAACCGGAGTATCCGGAGAAAACCCACACAGGCCCATGGGAGAACATGCAAACTCCACACAGAAGGCCGGAGCTGGAATTGAACCCGGTACAAATTGGCGCCTTAAGGTGCATCTCAGTACATTAGAATATTGTGAAAAACGTACATCCATTTTTTCAATTAAAAAGTGCATAAAGGAAAATATTGTAATTCTGGCTTACAGCTAAGAAAATCTCCTAATTGCCACCTAATGAAATTCAAATACTGGGAAAAATTCAGTATGTTGCATTAAAAGTCAACTCAAATAACTTGATAAACACCAATTGTACAGGAAAACAAAATCATCACTCAGATTTGTGAGGGAAGGAGAAAAACCAACAACCACGGTTAAAAAGAGAAGGACCTGCTACAAAAGTCCCCCCCCCCCCAACATGGGATGTGAAGATAGACCTGGGAGAAAAACTACAGTTCCCCCGGGTTGACCAGGCAACCATCCGGCCGGATGTGGTACTGTGGTCTGAAGAGGCAAAGAAAATCAACCTCATTCAGCCTACAGTCTCATAACCAGGCCCTCAAATGGAAAAAATCCAAGTTTCAGGAGCTGTTAAGTTACTTCAAGGAGAAAGGACGGCAAACATGGCTGTTTAGAGTCTCAGCTGGTCTCGTCTACTATGATTGGAGAATGCTAACGTCCGTCAGATCAACATGAACACAGAGAAAGGCAGATGCTTGCGGAAAAGAGCCTCTTGTTGGTTATAAAGCAGGTGAAGATGTAAGCGAGGAAGACGAGATGGGCAGTGATTTGGCCCCCATCGAGAGAGTGTTGTGGTTCAGTGTTGAAACCTGCCTCCACTGCCAAAACTATCAGAAGCTGGTAATTCTGATACAGTAGTACTGTGCGAACAAGGTGCAGGCTGCTATTAACACCACAGCAGTGTGGCAAGCTGTTCGCCGTGCCACACCATCTTGATTAATGCAAGGGTTCTCAAAACCAACTATTGATTAGTATGTGAATGAAAATACCTTTCAAGAGACCAACATTTCTATTTGGGGAAAAAAAAAAAAAGATTTTTTAAAAATTGGTTTCATATAATGTTCAAATTGTGTGAGTGGCAACTTCGTTTTTCAGTATGAACTATCATCATCAGAATTCCCATAAATATTTCACTGTCAGTTGAATTTACACCATTTTCTTCCACTTTTTTTTTAATTGAACAGTGAAACACCGCAATATTCTAAATATTTTTGATGCCCCATGTATATGAGAATAAAGTACCTTTCACGTTGCAGGGTTCGAGTTCCAATACACTTTGGCAGTCATTCATGGCCCTTTTCCATTGCTTGAGTTTGATCCCTGCTTGGGCTCTGTTATTGTAAGCCGCCACCGAGGGCATGATGGCGATGCTCCTGCGATCGGATGATACAACGGCATCACAGTATATCTTCAGGAAGGCAAAGGCCCAGCATATAGAGAAACATTTGAAAAGTCTGACCTGGAGTAGTACGCAACTGCCTCCTCATAATCATTTGCTCTGAAAGCTTCATTTCCTTTGTCTTTTTCACGCTCTGCCAGAAGGTGTCTCACCTCTGCTGTCAGCGCTGGATGTATTGGTGAGACACAATTTGGACATTAGAGGAGTTGCAAAACTCGATGCATTTGGCACTGGACAAATAACATTGAATTGAATTACATGAAGGATCCACTTGAGTCGTGGGATGCACATTTCTCACGGCAGGCTGGTCATTTTTAATAACATCCCCATCTATTCTCTGACATTCTTTCTCCACATCAAACCTAGAAGATGATAAGGCAAAAATACATAGATAACATGGATCGATGTCTTCCTTTTTGATCTTCTGTGTATTTATATATATATGTACAGTATGTATTTTTTTTTTTACTCATTCACTCCCAAAGACGTTTTGAAACGTCTTTTCAGACTTAGTCTAGAATTGGCTGGTACTGAATGAGTTAAGACAAACACTCACTTGTCCCATTCTCGATAATCTCGTGGCTTGACACGCTTTTGTTTACGAGCTGAAATCTGTGCAGGGAGGGAAAAAAAAAATGTTATCCAATCGAACAAATTATTTAAATGATTCCGTAAACGGAAGGAAGCAGATTTACTTCGCTGAAGGGAACAGAGCAATTGGACCCTCTTACAGGTGGAATGTTTTGATCCACAACATTCTCAAGCATTAACAAATGTTTAAGGGAAGTCTCCGTCACTCTGGCTTCATCTTGCCAAATCTGCAAAATCAAAGTTTTTGAGAAATGTATTCCTGATACAATAGACATCAATAATTGATTAAGTAAAATAGTGCACCCTCAACTCATCCGCAATAGGACTCCACTCATCTGCTGAAAGGCTGGAGGATGTGGTCACAGGATTTTCCTTCCTAAGAGCTCGGCTCCGAGGGTTCAATTTCTCCAGGTGATTCTCACAAAACTCTATCAGATGAGGATAAATGCCCTCCTTGCCAGACCTGGATATAAATACATTTGTTTAGTAGAGGCTAGATGTTCTTATTTATATTTTAGAGTCAATGACTGCATGTATTGTTATTGGTTGGTTTCTTGGGACTCACGGTGGTCATGTGTTGATGCTTTTTGAAATAGCATAATCTGCACACAGATCGATTATCTGCATGCACACAACTCTCATGATCTGTATCGATTAAATTAATACAGTACCGTGGAGTTGTTTTTTTTAAAATCATCATTGCAGGGAGTCATTTGTTGTGAGTGTATTATGTAGTGACAGCTGGCGTTGGGTATGCTCGGACTGGCTCACGACAACCGGGATAGAAAATCCAATAGACATGAGACAGTCAAAAAATAGTACACTATACTTTACAATGACGACCATATCAGAAAATATCAAACAAATACCTCGCAGTTTAACAAAAACGTACTAATTACCATCTCATATTTTGGTTACCCAGAGACAAAATATGACACAATAAACTACGACAATCATGATAAACAATGTTAAATGGATTCTTCTCTGTTTAATGTAAGATGACAACTGTCATGTTTGTGAAGCACAATTTTCATTCAAATAATTGTTTTGAATATGCACTTTTGCAATTACCTGAGTAATATAAGGATTTTCTCCAGGTATTTGGCATCCTTGCATTTGTCAATGTAATCGTATTCCAGGTGCTCCACTGGGATCTTCAGGGACCCGCAGTCAGAGGAAGTGAAATGGCTTTGAAGAAAGGAAGCTGAGCTCATGACTATGCACTTTATTCCTCACAAATTTGATAAAATTATTAATAATAAAAGAAACCCTTTTAGTCGCTAAACACACTTTTCTCAGAGTATACGCAAAGACACAACTCAATTGATCGTTATTGATCCTAGTGTTGGTTGTTAATCCCCTACACTTGGACTCCGGGAATGGCGCTATAAAGAACAGTGTTTGAAGCGTTGCCCGTGGAAACGGGACAATGCTGCTACGTCATCAGGTGGCGTCAGGGCGGGATTGATCAAAGTGTTGTCAATTATATTTCCGTTTATATCTTTTTTTTAATTTAAGACCCAAAATTCTCAAACTTGAATTAATTAATGCCTGATATTTAACAAAACATAAATTCAAAACACGGGAAAAGTGAAAAATCAATACAAGTATTACATAAAAAATAAATAACAGACTCCAAAATCCTGTAAAGCTGTCTACATTCAGGAAAGAGAATTCTAATCAAAATAAGTACATGTAAAAAAATCATTTAAAAATATTTATGAGACGGGACATGAAATGATACATAGACGATTCGGAAAGAACGTCCTCATCTTCCATTGAACTAATTTGCACGTCACGTTTAAATCATTATTTCGACCCATATCTTCTACACTTCAAACGTTACCACTGTGGTTTAACAATTGAAGACCATTTCAATGGTGACAGCACGCGAAAACCAGCTGACCTGGAGGCGGAAGCACGTCACAAGAACCGCATCGGGCTCCAAATTTGAAAACGTAGCAAGCTTGAACGGAAGTTGCAATGTTTGCCAAAATGTACTTGGCTGCAGCAAGGGCACATGGTGTCAACTGAGGTCCGAACTAGCCTGGCCGTGGTACCTTCGTGGTATTTTAGGGTAAGTGTTTACTTTTAACTTTAGTTAAATTCCGTTTTGGTAATAATTTTATTCTGTACATTTGGCCTGACTCGATCTCTACGGAAGAGGATTACCTTGAGGGTTATTGTTACTGTTAATTTTTGTACACAACAATGAATTGAAACAGAAGGAGCACAATGAAATCGCAATGTGGCAGTGTTCACTGACATCAGTTGCATGAAATGTCGTAACTCTCGCTGCTCAAGTCCTTGGTCAGTCTTGTGTAGCAGGTTTGACGCAAACAGCTCGCCAAACGTCGGCACTGCACGGTCGGGTCTAATGCATTGACAGGCGTTTTCATGGCGACGCGAAAGAAGCACCTGTTTCACGGTTTAATCAGCTGCGTTGGTTCCGCATACTCTAGCCTACTCCCAGAAAGATTTGGCTCCTGAGGTGAAATTTAAAGATGAATTTAAAATGGATTATTACCTTCACAAGTGAACTTAGTTTGACATTCTCTAAACCGCAGGGGTCACCAAACGTTTTGAAACCAATGACTCCTTCTTGGCTGCTGATTGATGCGGAGGGCTACCAGTTTGATAGTGTGCACTTTTTAAATACATTTGCTCTACCTTCATATGTTATGATTAATGATCTTCATTTCTGAGAAGACACTCAATCACATTAGCAATTTCTCAAAATATGTACGAAACAGATAAAAATGAATTGACATTATTATAAATACCTGCAAGTGTTCACATTTTGAAATTATTGCTTTTTCAATATTACTGGAGAGTCATAGTGTCTAGTTACTGGTGAGCTATTTTTGCAATAGGCCTGTGGGCTACTCATGTAGTTCTTGAGGGTTCCCCGGCGACCGTGTGCACCACGTTGGTGACCTCTGTTCTAAACTGTTGAATACACACGTCCAACGGTTCAGTATCGCTGCGCTTCTTTTAACGATAGAGTTGATGCTTCACACAAAACAACGAAAAACACATTTAAATTCCAATACAGTACCGTCATACTTCATTCACATGGATATGCTAATAGTTTTCTCAGTGAAAGAAATGCATGCATAAACGCATGCAGTCATAGTATCGCCACCTTGCTAAAGCTGCATTCCAAAGTGGGAAGTTGAAAACCCCCATGCAGGAAAAGTGCACCGGAATGCGAACTCGGCACACATTGATATGCCGTAACCCAGTTTTAGTGAGATGAAACAATCTCATGTTTCATATGAAGGGCTGAAGTGTTGAATGAGAAACGTAAACTACAGTATTACGTTTCACAACCTGTTCAGCATTGTTAAGCTTTGTGTGAAATGTGGGCTTATTTCATAATGAAAAAAGGGAGTATTTTTCAGCATGTCTGCATTTGTGTAAAGTATGTAAAGTAAGTAAAGTACTTATGTAGAGTTTGTGAGTGTTTTTTCTTTTCTTTTTACTTTGTAATGTAACACAATGTAACATGTAACAGTTTAAGGACAGACCTCAATACAAACATAATTTACGATCCAGCATAAGTATTCAGATTTCTTCTGGGCATTAATTTGATGTCAACACTCCGAGAACATCTTCAAATGATTTTAAATTTGATCCTAACCTTTCTCTTGAAAGTCAAGCTACAGCGGTGTGTGTGCGCATGTCTCACTTGGCTTGGAGTTGTTTGAATTTCTCTTTTGTTGTCTGCAGGCCTCTGTGGGAGCCTGACTGTGGGGGCAAACAGGAGGTCAAAAATGCAGTGTACCCCCGAGCCCAACGTCCACCATGACAGTTGCAAAGGCCAACGGTGTCATGAGTGTTTTGACAGTGGTTACTCGGGTTTATTCCACAGTCCGCAGAGCATCGGTGGATTTGACTCCTGCAAATCTTTGGCTTCGGTAGACCTCGGTGACACACCCGAAGAGAATGTCGGACTTTCTGTCACTCCTCAGGAAAAAAGTAGCATCAGATCTCGGCACAAAGACACCAAGGGGATTCAGCGATCCTCCACTCTGAGCTGGTGTGAAACTCCCAAAGTTTCCAAGAGCTGTGTCTCACTGCGACATAGACTTGCTCTGTGCAATGCTGCTAAATACGTCAAAAATGACAGCACAACGTCCCCACGTACCGGAACGACAGAGTCGTCAGTTGGGTCCGACCATTCGCTCAGCGTGTCCTTTGACGCTGTTGACAACACGCCACAGGCTTTGGATTTAAGCCCTTTAAAATTGACGCGGGATTTCCCGTTATGTGGTAGGGAACGTCGTCTGCTCTTCACTCAGGTAAGGACCTCCACTCTTGAGGATGGTACCCTAAACTTGGGCGACAGCAACAGTTTGGAGAGACGAATTTCACTCTTGGATGATTTCAGTCAACACTTTCATGCCTCTGATCAACTTAATACACAAGCACCGCGTTCAAGCAAATTCCCGCCGGACTCAACCAAGGAAAACTCTCCATCTCCAGTCAGCAACCTGACGAGTGACCTTTACGAATCATCCAATGTCTTGTGCACGCCGTCATCCACATATACACTAAAATGTATCAGGTATGCATTCTCTTTGACCTTTTGAAAAATCATGATGCACGTCATCTGTATTTGAGTTGTCCCGATGATTTTTTTTTTTTTACTGCTGTAGGTCTCCGTATGAAGACAGTGGCTTCAGCTCCCTCGATAAATCCCAAGACTCTTCTGTCGACCATGATGGCTCCTTCCAAGAGTTGCTGCGTTCTGCCTCAAAAGGAACCTCTGAAACCCCCAATCTGATAGATGCAAAACGGCGTTCGCGTTTGCAACGACAGCACAGACTTTCCACTCTCAAGGAAGGCGGCTCATTGTCTGACGAAGACCCATCGGACAGAAAGCATCAACATATTCAGCGCCACAGGAGCACTTGTAAAGACAATGAGGTTTTCATCCGAGATAGCCCTCGCAGGGTTCTTTCTCTGAAATGTAGCAACACAACATCTGATGGGCTGGCATCAGCGAAACAAGGTTGTAAAACTCCTCTCAGTGAAACCACAGCCAAACGTGATGGCATCACACCTTCGAGTAGGACATCGGTCAATTCCAACGTAACCCCCTTCAAGGCAACCAAGCTCTCATTGACACCTGCTTTACAGCTCATTCATAGTTTGTGTGAACAGAAGGCTCAGATCTTTGCTGGCCAAAGTCCGAGTCTAAAAGAGGAGCTGAGGACCACAGCATCTCTTGCTGAGGCATCAGTCGCGTTCGGGACAAATACACCGTTGGCGGGGCTGATCGGACGCAAGATGGGCCTGGGCAAGGTGGACATATTAACGGAGCTGAGGAAGAGGAACCTCAGGCACATCCTGGCTGTCATATTCAGCCACCTGTCTGCTGAATGTGTCCACAGGTCAGAACTTATGTTCTCAGTTATCGAGCGATAAATGCTTTATTCATGCCGTTGGGCAAAGTCCGGGTCGTTTTGTAACTGCTGCAATTGGCTTTAACATTATACTGCGGGCATATTCCAGGATGATTTTCTTTTAAAATTAAATGTCAGTTTCTGTATACAGTGTATTGATGGTCAACTGTGTTACTAGACCAGTGTTTTTTGAGCCAAGGAACACTTCTTTCATTGAAAAAAATCTCGCGGCACACCACTACCTGAAAACGTGAACAAAAACGCTTATATTAACAATTAACATGTTATATTGTTAATATAACCGTTTTTAACATTGAAGAATGACGTTACAACAGCTTGAATTGGAATCAAATGAACACAAAGAAAAACGTATTTTATAATCTTTCATATTTATTGTTTCACTGTCGTCCTGCATTCATGCGGCACAAATTCGCTTGTGGTCGAAACACAGGGCAATTGGCTAGCTGTTGCTGCTCCCTAGCGGTATGGGAGAGTAGTACACGATTACTTTCTGGGCGATAGACCGCACGGGCATACAAATTGGATATTTTACCGCGGCACACCTGACAATGTCTCACATTAGCAAGAAACCTTGTTTTTAAATCGGACCATGCTTGCTAAGTTAGCTGTGGTGAAATTTTATTTTTATTTTTTTAAATGTATGAAAAAAAATCCTGTTAAAACTTCAAAGCGTTATTGCTAAATATTGCATTCTGAAATTTAGTAACACGTACTGATTTATGTATTTGTTTTTGCAGTTGTGGTCTGGTGTCTACGGACTGGAATGAAATCATCCAACAGGACAAGCACGCTCACTTGAAGAGAGAAATTTACCGCAGTGCAGTAGAAGCTGCTCAAGAGGTAGAGGAACAGTACTAGCAATTTTGAACAATTAGTGTTTTCAAAAATGTTTTTGTTTTTATTTAGCAGGGTGGCACAACATTAAAACAAAAGTCCAATCAAAAATTTCCTGTTACCTGTATGTGCCCCCTCTTAGCTAAATATGGCATTCTGATTAATATTGCGTTGGAGGAATAATAATAATTAATCAGCGATTTCCACCTATTTTTATCCAAGAGTTTAAAACCATTGTGGCAATTTCATGCCAATATTTATTTCCTAAGGTGCTTTTTTTGTTTTAAAAAAAAATTGAAATACATCTTTATTTTTTTAATTTTCAGTTTGCTGGCACTGCCCATGCTGCTCATGCTGAAACAAGATTGGCCCTGCTTAAAAGATCACCCTTCCAAACTGTGCAGGCCCAATCTAGAAGCTCCACTTACAGCACCCCGCAGTCTGGAAACCGCACTTTAACGCCTTTACAATACAGTACTTTATCTTTAGGCAGCAGCAGCAAACGGGACAAGTTCTTAGAGGTACATTTCCTAATTGCTCTGTTGTAGTTTAGATTTTTTTTTAACAAAGTAAATATACATGGAAGTGCGAGTATGATGTGAAATTACGAAAAGAAAAAAAATGTTGATTATCATGTCCCGTTCCTTTCAGGTTGCCAAAACCCTCTTCAACGACGAATGCCTCAGACATTGCCCTCGCTGTCAGCATCCTGCAAAGTGTCAAGTTGTGAAAGGCGAGGGTGTTTGCACAAGAGCTGATTGTGCGTTCCAGTTTTGCACAGCATGCTTGTGTGCTTTCCATGGCTCCAAAGAATGTGGCAGCGGGTCTGTAGGCCGTCGCAAAAAAGACTCGTTGCTTCCGGGAAGTGCCCAGAGCAAGCGAAACATTCGAAGACTATGACAAGGCAATAACGTGAATCCCTCGCCGCTGCTCTGAAGTTCTTTTATAAATGTATTTTGGCCACTCATTAGTGAAGGGTTGACTGGATTAAGCAAAGTCCTATCTTGCTCGGAGTATATGAGCAACTTCTGTGCGAATGTGATCCATTTTTTTCAAGCAAATGTATTTTTAATCGCGAATCTTGTAAATTCTTAAAGCACATACAATCTGTGATTGACGGACTTTTCCATATTGGTGAAGTGTGCTTTGAGGCTTCTTAATTGTTTTCATACCATTTTTTTTTTTTTTTTTTTTAGAATAAATTGCATTTTTACCCTCCTCAAAAATCGTCATTTATATAACATGACCGATGACCGTCTGTTGATAGGTAAATGTAAATGTTTAGTGACATCTAGTGGTCGTCAAAGTCATTTCCACCCCCTCATTTCCTGATTCAACTACTTAAGGATAAATAATGCAATACTTTTGGGAAGGGGGCTCGACTCACAAGGCCATAGGATAAAAACTCCTGCCACAATATGGTGTGGATGGGTTTATAAACTCCCTCAACGAGATTAAATACTTTCTCTCCTCTGGTCTTTGGTTAAACTTTTATCACCAACCAAACCACCCACCACCCATTGTCAATGTGAGTCCACTTCCATAGCAACCTACAGTGTGGAGTTACATAAAGCTCTGTGACTTGGTTCTCCAGAAGTCTTGCATAAGGAATTGAAAACAATTTTAAGCACTAGTCATGCATGGTGAAATTTCCACAGGTAAGATTTGTCTCTCAACAAAATTACTTTTGTAACTCGTCACGTTTAAAAAAAAAATAAACGTTTTTTTTTTTTATCTGCAGAGTCTTCTCAGCTTACTGTTGACAATTTTGTGAGTACAAGATTTTAGAATCACTTGACAAGTTCTTTGATTTACGAAAAAAATAGCGGTCTAATAATGTGCCCTACCTACATTACAGGAGAACTTCCTGACCTCCGATCATCTGTTTGTTCACTTGTTGAATAAATTTTTAAGTCTGCCGGTAAATTAATATTCATGTTATTGATATTCAAGTCAGACATATTTAGAGAGCGAGAGATAAAAAAAACAATTCACACTCAATAGACTTGTGTCTCTTGTCAGTGTTTCCCACAAGCCTTGCTGTACAATCAGAAGACGGATCAGTTTGAGGTGCCGAGCAACGCTGCAGAGTTCACCTTCAACAAAATCAAATTAGCACGAGAACACGGCAAATCACAGCCCCTTTCTAAGGATGTCAAAGCTCTGGCCAAAACTCCTTTAGTGGGCAACCGTTATACTGTCTCTGTAAGTAAAATATGCTGGCCATTTGCATAGCAAGCAGAGAAGATAATGAAGTTACTTTGTTGATAGAGCAATGTCTTCTTTTTTTTTTTAACTCTCCCTTACTTAGTGTCTGGACAGAGAGCAGGGGGTTCAGTGGATTATAAAGGAAAGATTGACTTTTTTCCTTCAAAGTAGCTTCTACATGAGTACAGGTACTCAGCATGATACAAATCATCATCAATAAGTTTGTCTTTACAGTACAACACAGTCTTCACATACTACTGTACTTCATTTATTAAAAAAAAAACTGCGATCATTGTGTTTTTATGTCTTAAGGTGTATGTTTTCATGTTTTTCCAATGCATTTGATCAAGATATAGAATATAGATCATTCTTCACCATTCATTGTATTCTATCATTTATATGTACTATGTTTTTGTGTGTATGCCGTTTCATCTGATGTTTTGTAGACTATCCAAGGTGTTGTTTCAGTGGGCACGGAATACAAACGTCCACAGGAAAGCAGGCAACTGTCGTCTGAAAACGGCCATGCTTGGTGACAGAGAAAATGGCAAAGCTCACAAGAATAAATCATCCAAACAAGGTTAATGCTTCGAACTTTGACAATTTCAAGGCAATATACGTTAACCTGCCGCGAGAATGACCGAAGATTCATATCCTGCATTATTAGTAGCAATCATCAGTATGATAGAGTTCAGTCCTACATCACTGCAAAATACACACACAACAATAAGCATGTTAAAACAATACCTCCCCATCAGTGTCAATCAAGACTGAACGTTATAATCTTTTGTAAAGCAGAATTTTCTAATAGAGCTGTTGTGTTGCACCTCATTAGATTGTCCAACATGCCCGTAAGTCTACATGTGCACTGTATGTTCATGATACTAATGATATTTCATCACTTTAAAGGTTATGTGAGAATACATCAGCCATTGTGTACATCTTCTGGCCATTGCAAACAAGTCCACAAAGATGTCAGTCAATCATCCAGAATTTTTTCCAACTGTTCCAAGCCATCCACCACTTCCTCCATGTCCTCCGCTTCCTTTCCACCAAACCTGAACGGCGCTGACGTCAACATCCGAGAGGCATCAGCTACATCTCAAGAGAAGGAACGGCGTGAAGGGCCTTCAGAGCTGTATTTGCGAGACCTGGCTGCCCAAATGGTTCAACAGGTGGTTGACAATGCTGTCTTCATTTTGACTACATGGAGCCAGGACAAAACAAATGACCTCACAAGCAGTACCAACAAAGATAAAAAATGCAAGTGTATAACTTGCCAATGTCCACTTGATGAGAACATTGAAGAATGTTTTGGCAAGTGTGAAGAATGCCAAAAATGGAGTCGGGTCATTGAAATACTTGATGGGATGAGAGCAAAATGTCTGAGGGGAGTTCAAATTTGGAAACGCCCCTGGGTGTTTGCTGCCATGGTACCTGTCACCTAGGCAACCAACCAGGCATGGATGACTTTAAGAGGTTTTTGTGTGGCACATCAGGAGGCAAGTTGTTCAATTTCTGGATGGACATCGAGAGACTGAAAACTGTAACCAGTGAGAGGGAGAACAGGTGAGCATGCCACTACTGCTTTGTGCTATCGATCCTTGTTTACATTCTATTAGACATTTGGGAAAACGTGTCAGTGTGTTTTAAATACAATTTTTTTTGTCGCCTCAGCTTTTTGGCTTTAATGAGGAGCCGCTACCTGCTAAGCAGCAGTCAGAACAGTCTACGCGTGCAGCTCCTCTGCAGGTTGGGGTTGACTACCTCCCCCTGCTGGTCAAAAGCGAGACTGTGCTCCATCCAGCCCAACATCATGGAGTCAATCGCTTCTTACTGGTAAAAGTTTTGATATGCAAAGTTTTTGTTTTTTTTCTTTCGACCGGCGCATATCTGAGTTCTGACTATACTTTAACCCTCTTCACTCCCCTGCTGTCCCCGCAGGGTCCCTCGTTACTGGACATCCCAGCATGTCCAAGTGGACCTTGATTATTCTGACATGCAGCTGTGCAGAGAGTGGGATGCTTGCCCTCATTTGACCTCAATGACCCCCCGTTCCTTTTATCTTGAACCTTGGCTTCCGGATCACTACCATCCACGGGTAAGAGAATTAAGATATGATATGACTGCAGGCTGTGGTTGTTGGTTCTCCACATGGAGACGTTAACTTTACAATGAGTCACTTTTATGAGCAGTTTCGCCCAAGCAGAAGTCAATCTCTAGGCCGCGCAAGACTGGATCATGTTTTGCAAGCACTGTTTGCCGACCCTGATGCTGGCTCGTACTTCACTCATTTCTGTGAACAGTCTGGAAATAAGGTAGAATTTATAATATGGGTTGACACCCCAAAGAGTGGATTGCTACACGTTTACAGATCACCTTTATTTGAATCCTACCAATCTCCCATGTCTGTTTGTGAGCAATAATTCTTTTGCTCCTTTAATTGCTTCCTCAAAGTTATGGAAGAATGCAATTTATTTTTGGACTGACCTCCAGCATTATCATGAGCTCTTCTACCAGGACGGATTGGATCCCTACAGAGTGCAGAGAGTAGCTCAGGTACATAAGCACACAAACGGACTACGTTGACGGACGGACACTTGAATTAAAACGGTCCCACCAAATGACAAAGAAGTCAAAATAAATTGTAACACACTCAAGCTAAAGGCTATCCCAGCATTGTACGTATACGTTTTATGCCTCCTCAAATTTACTCCTACATTTTGGACACCTTTGTGGCAAAAGAAACTCTGAAATAATCATACAGCTAAATTAAAAAAATAAATAAATTAAATGTTCTCAAAACTAATGACCATCAAATTTGGTGAATTTTCACCGTTTAAAATCAGACTATCAGTTTTTAATCTCTCTGCCATTATGGTATAAAATGCGTATCCTTAATGTCAGCGTTTTATTTGAAAGAAAAGTTGTTTGTAGTTTTCAGGGCTGAAAAGGGGCAACTTTTGATGGATGCTTTCCAAAATCGTGAATGAAACTGTATTGCAATAATTTTGGCTTTGTTTCCCAGTGTTTTAGCTTGGTTTTAGGTTCAGAATTAGATTGTTCAATTTTATTTTTTTAAATGGACTTCCATATTTCAAAATCATCTTTACATGAGAGGTTAGCAACAATTTTTGGGTTGGAACCCGCCTTGCCTAGCGTTGGTCTGGACTTAACACCAGACGTCCCAACATGCCGAGCGGCGTTATGCAAAGACTGAAACGAATGACCTGTTTGTTGTTCACATCTGTAACAGTAGTTGTTACACGACACGATACAACTTTCAGTCGAAAATGCACCCACACTTTCACAATTTCTGGTCTTTTGGACACATTTTTCTTCCTGTTTTGATAAATGCCTGCCAAATCAAATCAGTTTTTTATGAGGTGAATATGAAAATGCTAAATGCCAACACAGATCAGTTTGGAATTTTTTAGACGCGCTGTATGCAGTTGCTTTACGGTGAGAGCGTAATTGCGCCTGCGCGCAGCTTCGAGGGAATATTGGAGACCACCCTGTTCGTTTTCCACACTTTGTTATTGGAAACAGCAGGTCGTTTGTAATGAATTAGTTCATAGAAAAATTATGTTCGCTGGATCGCTCAGCACTATGTCATTCGGGTGATGATTCAGTTTATATTCGCTCTGTAACACATTCCCTGAGTGAAGGATGGTGCATCACTCTGCTTTTCTTCTACAACTTCACAACAGGGTTCAAATTCCCCATACAACCGCCAATGATTACACAGTAGAAAACCATTTCACATGACTTTTTTTTTGGGGGGGGGGGGCACCACTGAGTGCCAGCCTCCAATTTGATGACTGACTCACTCGGCCATCTTAACACAAGAACGACAAGCTTTCTGCTTTCCGGACTATGTTTTGCTATTTGTGGGGCCCATCAGTGGCAACATGTCCTAGTCTTCAACTGAATTATTGTCTCAGCCTTCAATGCTTTTGTGCTGTTCAATGCTGTGGGACCAACACGCGCATTTGGAGATAGCATCCCTTGTGTCCAGCGATGGGGTTATATTCACGCTTCTGATGTTTTCTTTTGTTGTGGAAATTTTCACAGTTTTTGCAATTTGTATAATACTGTCCACATCAAATGTCGATATGGAAATTATTTCAGACACGGACAAACATGGGGCTCCCTGTAGTCACAAGGCTCTCTAAAGCTTGCAAAAATGAGTTGCCCTACAAAAGGAAATTTTTCTCTCTGGGGAAAATTCACTTTTTTTTTTTTTCTTCAAAATGCAATGCAAAGTTGGAAAATATTTTGGCAGAGAGATTTAAAAACTGAGGTTTTAATGGCAGTTATCAAGGCGTGTTCAGAGGGAATATTGGAACTACAGTATACATAACTGATAAATACTAATGGAGTTGTCATGTTTTGGTTTGTGACCAACAGGTGGGACTGTGGAGAAAAGCCCCACAGTGCCACCTGTTGGTCACAAACCGAAACATGACAGTAGTGGTCGGGCTGGGAGTCCTTTTAAAGCCGTAATTGCCTAACGACCAACAGGTGTGCAGCTGCAGGGGAAAAGCCCCACAGTGCCACCTGTTGGTCACAAACCGAAAGATGACAGGAGTCAAATAAACTTTTTTGCTGATATTTGATTTATTCAAGACCCTAATCACCACCTAAGCCCAATATTTAAGTGCATTTCTTTGGATTTGTTTTTTTTAAACTGAGTTTTAACCTCTTTTTTTTTATTTAAATTTTTGTAAGGTGTCTTCCTGTTTGTGACTTTTCAGCTTCTCTATGCCACATACCTTCATAGCTCTGCCAGCAGGAGCGTGGGCATGAAGGAGGAGATGAAGGAGGACGTGTACAACCAGCTGATACCTGCCTTTGAGGAGCTCTTTGATAAAGTTGAGGACGGCATCTTGAACATCCTCATGGAGGCTTGGACAGTGCTTGTTGACCGGGACAAAAAATCCTTCCTGCAGGTTAGCACGTTTTTTTTAATAATGCAAATATTAAAGTGGCATACAGTCATTCAAATAACATATACCTCAACTTTTTTTATAAAATGAGTGTCGGACTTTGTGTTTATAAAGTTTGTCTGTACGTGTTCAGGTATGTTTGTACGAGGATGTAGGCTGTGTCAACACTTGGCACTCTGAGGAGCTCCAGGGCTTGTATGCAGCATCGAAACAAAACATCAACCAGGTCAGTAAGAAGCAAGAGCGTAAAAGAACAAATATTACTAATTTGGAAATGGCTTTTAATATGAAACTGATGTTTGTTTTACTGGTGGACCAAACATTTGAATGCCTGTTCAAACCTTGTGTTTTGGCACGATGCAATATTGGAAAAAAACATTTTTTTTTCTTCTTTGTTCCGTTAGAAACAAGGAACCGTTTTTTTTTTTTCTTTTCCAGATAGCTTATTTTAGTTGCAGTGTGGTGTACTTAAAATCTACGATTTTAAAACTGTATTGGCAGCATGGTGGTCAAGTGATTAGCACACCAACCTCACAGTGCAAAGGTGCAGAGTTCGATTCCAGCTCCGGCCTTCCGGGGTTCTGCATGTTCTCCCCGTGCCTGTGTGGGTTTTCGCTGAGCACTCCGGTTTCCTCCCGCATTCCAAAAACATGCATGGCAGGTTCATGGAACACTCGAAATTGTCACGAATGGTTGTTTGTCTCTGTGTGCTGTGCGATTGGTTGGCAACCAGTTCAGGGTGTCCCCCGGCTACTGCCCGAAGACGGCTGGCAATAGGCTCCAGCACACCTGCGACCCCTCATGAGGATATGCAGATTAGAAAATGGATGGATGGATAAAATTGTATTGTAACAGTAATTTCATTTGTCAACAAGGTGCTGTAGGTAATGCACAGATACTACCCAGTTTAATACTGTATACGTGTTTACTACAAGATCGTTTTTTAAAAAACTGCTGGCTGCTCTCCCAATATTACAGATGATTTGAGTAGCTGATCCAGGGTCACTACCGCATTCTTGGTGGAAAACACCTTCAATGTATACTTAGGACATGCTGTTTTTTTGTGTCTCCTCAATAGGTGCAGCAGTGTATGACATCTCCATCTAATACTTCATCCAGGCTCTTCTGTCAGGGCCACCGGGCCTTTGACTCTTGGTCCAATGTGCCTCCACAGTACCGAGGTTACGGCTTAGGCTCCTTATTTTGCCACCATCATGCGATCTGGCACTTTATGTCATTCCTCCGAAATAAAGATGTCAGGTGAGTTCTGTATGCAACACACTGTTTTCATATTGGACTGGTGTCATGTCCCCCCTATGATGTGTCTGTGTGTGTGTGTGTGTGTGTTTATAAATGTATGTCTATTTCTATATACAGTATGTATTTCTATGTATGTGTGCACAGTCATATTGGAAGAGAAAGTGGTTAGCCCAAAACTATTCGATTTTCAATTTTGAACAACGTCAAGCACTTTGAGTTTCATGGTCATGTATGAAAAGAAATAGTTTGAATGATTGATTGACATTAAACCCTAATGAATTCGAATGTGCTGTAATGAAACTTCTTCATCTTGGTAATGCCTATGTGTGTGAATTTTTGGTTGAAATTAAAATATGTTTGAAATGTTTGTTGTCAGTATCCACTTAGAATGCTGGATGGACCTGGAGCAGTACAGGAGAACTCCTCAGAAGAACACGGCATTGAGACAGGGCCAATCTTCTCGCATTACAAAAAAATATCTCAACAGAAATTACTTCTTCAGCTCCCACAGTCCTGCCACTGAAGAGCAGCAGAATAACGTACGCTGACAAACTCAGTATATTGAATTCTAATGATGTGAAATGGAGTATAAAACTAAAATTACAGTATTTTCCAGCTCGTGGGAAAGTTCTAAAGACACAGTATGAACATGCTGCTTGTGACATGATGATCCAGATTTAGCGCGCAAGTTCCTGCTGAGGCTTCATAAACGGAGACCTCAGTAGGTCTCATACAGTGTTCGACCTCTTCTCTTCTGCTCTTATGTGGACCTCCTGCTGACAGTTCTGACAGGGTGTTACTGGAGGATCAGAGAATAAAGGACATGGTTAGAGTTAAAATGAGGTGGGTTAGAGGTTCGTGGTTTGGAGCCACAATACAAGAGCAGACCTAGTAGGAGAAAATCTCTTGTCTAAAGTTAGTTTTTTTGATTGAAGCATACTGGGGGGGGGGGCGGGGGGGTGGGGTACTGTGCTAGGGGATTGGCCGCTTTGATTTTGTAGATCAAGGGACTAGGGTTTATTCATGAAGTCAAAATATTAGATCCAACTTCACCATTCAATGCAATGCAGTATAGCAAGATTGCTCAAGGGCACCCTCTGGTTGCAAAGCCCCAAGACCTTACAGATGAGCTATTGTTATTAGCTTATTTTTAATTAGTATGCAGTCGAACATCTTTTCAGCGTACCCCGTTTTCACCCCTGTAACGTTCACATTTCAAAGTCACAATTTTACGCAGTTCATTTTCCATTTGCTGATTTTGCTTACAATGAACACATTTTTATAACGTAAACATCATCATAACGATCATCAGATTTTCCCCACAAAATAGTCAGAATGCCCTCGTTACAACGAGCCGCGGGAAGCTAACTGCTGCCGCGACGTTGCTTATGAACAAAATGTACAGCGCGGGAATCTTTGCTCTCCCTGCTCAGCAACGTTGCTGATCAACTCGTACATTGTCTTACTTCCGGAGGCTCGGCGCGGTCTTGAGCACATGGTCTGAAAACTGGTAAACAACAAACTACCATTATAACATACAGATTTGTTATGTCCCTCGAGTTACGCTGTAATGAGGTTCGACTGTATTTCTATTATATGTTGCGGACAACCATTGTTATCCGCTCCCATCTACATTGCACAAATACTACTCAAATCCTCGCAGGACTTTCTGTATGAACATCCATCCAGCTCCTGCTTTTTATTTGTGGTCAGGCCACGGGGGCGTCATCCATTTAGCCCCATTCCAGGTTTGCCTTACTAAGGATAGGGTGAGAGTCCAAATGCAAATACAGTATAAGAAAATATACTGTTAATATTTAAAGAAAATTGTGCGGCACACCTGTGTATAATGCAAATCCTTCTGGTATTTTTTAATACGGAATGCGTAAAATTTCGGAAATGTATTTTGGCCCAGGCTTTCCAATATGACAAATATCTTATTTATGTAGGAGGACATAAAGGAAGGACTGAACGCAGACAAAGGAGATCAAGAGAAAAAGGGGATTGTGGGAAGGATATTGAGAACAGCACGAGTCAATCATTTGACCCAAATTCCCACAGTGGGAAGGTTTGATCTGACTAGACTCGTCGCCTCATGTTGCTCATGTGGATTAAATGTCATATACACTCATCTACCTATGACGTGGCTTTCCTGTGTCTGACTGTGGCTTTCTAAAGTCTTGTTAAATGTGTGAGTGTACTTATAAAAGTGTCTCTCTTTTGTTTATAGATATTGCACCTGGCAGGTGGACTGGGGCTTCTGAAACTCGAGTGTCTCTCAGAGCCAGTTACTGTGGAGATCCAGGACGTCATCAGGTGTCACATTGAGAAAAAATGGCTGCCTCAGTTTCTGGCCTCAGCAGAGTTCATCGAGCAACGGAGACGCAAACCGAAGGTACAGCAGCACACAGCAATACTGTACACTCGGTCTAAAACTACTAATACCGCGTACTAATTGTTGACGTAGCTCAGGGGTCGGCAACCCAAAATGTTGAAAGAGCCATATAAAACAAAAAAACAAATATGTCTGGAGCCGCAATAAAATAAAAGCCTTAAAATGAAGGAAACACATGCTGTATGTATGTAGGAGACTGGACTGTCTCAGAATTGTTTGTTATTCATTCATTTGCTGTGTGTTCACAAACGCCCCCATAGAATTTATTTTGTGATTTTTTTGTTTTGGTGCATTATTTTCGCTTTTCTTAGTGTCAGTGAAGTGATCATGAATTTCCGTTTTTCGGAGGCTGTCTTTGAACGTCTCTCGAGTCGAACGAGAAGAGAGAAGGCACGGAGTCGGACGCAGACGTGTCTGTGTGTTTGTCGAGACTGTTAAAAGCATAAGTAAAGTATATGTTTAAAAACACAACACCACAGCTCTCCTTTTTCGGGGCCGCAACATGTATCTATATCTATTTGAGCTATATTAGCCTACTATCAAAATCTTTTTCCATTTTCGAACATTTTTTATAAAGTGCCAGGGAGCCACTAGATGTCGCTAAAGAGCCGCATGCGGCTCCGGAACCGCGTGTTGCCGACCCCCGATGTAGCTAAAAGGCCACATTCCATACTTGTGCCTCAGATTTTTCTTCTCTCTAAAGTGGTGGTCTCAGGCAGGCCTAGTGATGTCACCAAAAACAGATTCGAGGTGTGGCAGCAGACACATTGAAGCGGACATCTCCAATCCAAACTACATTCTAATGTGAAACAGACTGTAGTGCGGCTTAGCATGTGTGGTCATGTTGGCAAGAACCGGGGAGGAAAAAAAAAAAAAAAAATCAAAACAAGAGATTGGAATCGACAAAGTCTACAGTTGCAAATAAAACTCAAAATGCTACTAGTATAAATTGGTATCAAGTTTAACAGAAGTTGTCTCGAGCCTATTAGCAATTTTACGGACAGGCGCCAGCCACTATCACACCCCTGCAATAAAATGTGGTGCAACGAAAATAATGACAAATTCCAGACTTTTAGTGACGTGGCAACCGACTACTGTTGACTGACCCGATGAATAATGGACTCATCATTTCCGCTTTCAGTGTCAGGGGTGGGCATGTGACCGCGTAGTGACGACATGAGAAATGTGTTCAAAACTGAATTGACACTGAACCTAACAGCACACACAGCAGTGTTGGCTGCAGAAGATAAATGTGTGATAAGCCAAAGGTTATTTTTCAGTCAGATGGCGTAGTTTGTAACTTGCTGAAACCGAAAACTGTTCTATGCCCTCTGACCTTTCCACAGGAAATGCTAAATGCATGCAGTGGGTTCAAGGCCGGGCGGCCCGGTAGTCCTGTGGTTAGCACGTCGGCTTCACAGTGCAGAGGTACCGGGTTCGATTCCAGCTCTGGCCTCCCTGTGTGGAGTTTGCATGTTCTCCCCGGGCCTGCGTGGGTTTTCTCCGGGTGCTCCGGTTTCCTCCCACGTTCCAAAAACATGCATGGCAGGCTGATTGGACACTCTACATTGTCCCTAGGTATGAGTGTGAGCGTGGATGGTTGTTTGTCTCTGTGTGCCCTGCGATTGGCTGGCAACCGATTCAGGGTGTCCCCCGCCTGCTGCCCGAAGACAGCTGGGATAGGCTCCGGCACCCCCCGTGACCCTCGTGAGGATCAAGCGGTTCGGAAAATGGATGGATGGATGGGTTCAAGGCCTATTCCTATTCTTCCAAAGTGTCATTTACTTTGGCATTGTACAGGCAAAGCCATAACAAGTATTAATTGTGTTTTAGATGCTTTGCAACCCTTCTTTTCAGTTATCAATCACTTTTCGGCAAATGTCTGTTGAATATCCCCAAAATCTTGAGTTGTGTGATACAAACGCGGTCATTTATTATTCTAGCATGCATGTACCGGTATAAGGGCCACCGATACGACACATCACCAAAAGTGGGTCATCACAAAGATGCTATCTTCTACTATACTAATAATTATGACATCGCCATTTTAAGATAAAGCTACCACAAAGTCATTGTTTAATATGCGTCTCTTGAGCTGCATGCGTGTACACTTCGCAAGTATCATTCTGAGTTTCCAAATCAAAAATGTAAAATCCAAGTACATTTGTAAGTAGCGCTGAAATGAGTGTTGAAAACGAAGGTTGAATGAATGTAGGAATACACGAAATAATTCGCAGCATAAGATGCTTTTCTTTTCTGACTGATCATCCAGCATTGGACAACATGGATCTCTTTCAAAGTTGAAAAATAGCGATGAAGGCCTTTGAGAATGTTTTTATCTCAAACTAGCAAATGGAAAACCGGATAGCCCCAAAGTGCTGAGATCACGAGTTCCATATCAACTTTTAATATTGAAGACAAGTGATTAAATTGCAAGCGCCATCTTGTTTTGAGGCCCCAAATGTTGCTGATTTCCAAGTCATTGATTGTGTATTAAGTCGCTGATTGTGTAGTCAGTGGTGCACTCACCTGACTTGTGTGCGGGCAGCGTAGTATCGGTTCCCACGCAGCGCCGATGTCGGTGTGAATGGTTACTTGTCTCTATATGCGCCCTGTGACTGACTGGCGACCAGTTCAGGGGTTCTTCTGCCTTTTGCCCAAAGTCAGCTGGCATAGGCTCCTGCAATTCCCGTGACCCTCTTCAGGATGAGCGGTGTTGAAAATTGATGGACGGATGCTTGTATACTAACACCCGTCCGTTTATTGAGCAAGACCTCAGGCCCTTTCTGAATGTCATTCAGATTGCCTCTTGCCAGCCTTGATTTCGTCTACATAGACCACGCACAGCAGCGTTTGCTTCCTGTTGCCTCAATGACTTGCCTTGAGATAGGACAGGTTCACATTAGCAGCTCTGCTACATGTGAGAAACCACCAAATGGCATCGCTACTCTGTCTCTCTCTCTCTCAGGTTGCCTCATCAGGTAACACGCGGACCACCGATTCTGTTGCTCTGACTCATTATGTTATCAAGTTAACATACAGTAGTTTGCCACATGGATACTCTCATAAGGTCGAAGGAGAAGTAGTGGTAATTTAGCATTACACACTGGAGGAGGTAGAGTAGAAAAGTCCAAACGATGGTGCGGAGGTGAGAAGGAGAACAGTGGAACAAAAACTTTCGGGTAAGCGGATGGCCTATCTACACAAGTCCAAAGAAGGCAGGTGATGCGTTCAAGGCGTACATTTTTACGTGGTTTCTCATCTATTTGTGTGTGTCACAGAACAAGTCTCGACGACAAAAGACAAGAGAAGAAGGCTGGAAGGTGAGGCGACATCCACAGTGTTAGACTGGAAAGACGTAAGGCTTTTCCTTGCCTGCAAACACGTGCGATTTACTTCACCACTTGGCTTCCAGCACCGGCTTTGTCAAACTCCATTTTGGCCCAGCGGTTAATTTTCCCAAATGGGATCCAGGATAAATAAGATTAAAGCATCAGCGTAACTAACCATGCTTCAATAGTGTGTTGGTGCAGCTCTGTTGTCATCCCGATTGCTCAGCGGCATGTCACAGATATAAAACATGAACATTCGAAGCAGCATGATTACAGGACCGAGTTTTTATTCCAGATTGTGACTTTGATCTTTATGGTGATGACATCACGAGAAAAGAGCAGCTTCTCCAAAGAACTGTCTCATTATTTCAATTTTGGGTGAGCTCATAGCTCCCATAATGTTGTTCTGTTGTTGTTGTTTGTTCCACCACAAGAAAAGCCGATGATAACATTTATTGACCTCGGGGGGACACTTCCACAGCGTCCTTAAATACTGCGAATGCCTCCCTACAGACTCCGGACTTGTGGATGAGTTCCTCCAAGGAGATCCTTCTTTTTCGACGGCTTCTTCTCGACCCCGCCTCCTGTTTGCACTTCCAGCACTTTGTTTCGCCGAAGGGTGACTTCCTGGAGAATGATGTGCTCTTTTGGCTGGAGGTGCAGAGGTACAAGGTACGACACAGTATTGCAAAAGGGCGGCAACCCACTTGTCAGCAGACAGTAGGCAAAGAGTCTCAAGCCACCAGTAGCTTTGCTTTTAATGAATAACAGAAGACATTTTGGCATAATAAAACAGTGAAGATTAGGACAGGACCTTGATGTGCCAACTGGACTGTAGTGCGAGGGAAGGTTACACCAAAGACATGTCACTTCACCGTTTTATCATTGTCTATTTTTTGGGGTTTGACTGCATTCTGATGAAGGGGCTGATGAATAACCATATATGGCCATAGCATTGTTGCTATTCCTTTTAGAGCTATAACCTTTAGGCATTAACGTGCAATTAACCCCCCCCCCCACCCCCCCAAAAAGAAATCTTCACCCTATGTGTCAAAGTAGGTAAAAAGTAACCTTTAAAATATGCTAAATCGGTATATTGAGAAATTATTTTTTAAATTGTTACTACGATGAACAAACAGAAGTTATTCCTATTAGCTGCCTTCAAGAGGCTTTTGTAATTTTTATCGATGTATTAGTACTAGCTTAGATTTGCATAAATGTGTAATATATGTGTAATACAGTAAAACCTCAGTTTTCGTCCATAATCCATTCCAGAAGGCTGTTCGAAAACCGAAATTGTTCAAAAACCGAAACCATGCTCTTTTTAAAATAAAAATGTTTACTAAACATGTCTGCTCACAATGGAAAGGAAGCGTCACTTCCTAGTGTAAGGAAGCTGAGAGGAGTCAAATGGTGCATTCAAGAGCGCTCAGTTTGTTCGAGAAACGAAATGTGTTCGTCATCCGAAGCATAAAAAACTCGCAATTTTTGGTCGGAAACCAAATTGGTCGAGAACCGAGACGTTCGAAAACCAAGGTTTGACTGTATACTGAAAATCGTGGTTGACACATTTCAATCAACAATTCATCATAAAACGTATAAGATAAGTAGCGTAGGAAAAGGATGGATGAATGGAAATGTCAAATTGCGTGTTAGAATTTCCAAGCAGACTTCCCTAATTTACTCCGGAAACAGCACTTAAGGATGATGGGACACGTTAACGACGAGACGTGAAGGAAATCTCTGCTGTGTCAAAATAAAGATGACACGATCAGCCCCCTTGTTTTGCTCCTCCCTTATAGGACCTGTGTCATTCTCATAGTGATGAGGCCACAGTTCAGCAGAAGATCTCCACAATCATCAAGTGCTTCATCAACTCATCTACACCTCCAGCCCTACAAATAGACATCCCTCTGGAACAGGCGCAGCACATTATGCAGAACCGCCACGAACTGGGTCCTTATGTCTTCAGAGAGGCACAGGTAATGGGTCAACCGGTCACATCACAGTTTGTTGGATCGTTCACTCCTTGTGTGCTTTGTGCTATGAACAAATACTCGCTACGTTCCTGATTCTTTAGATGTATTCATTTTTTTGGTATATTTGTGACATGTTTACTTTCCAGATTATCAAACCAATTTTAATATCACAAAGACAGTCAAAAACATTAAAACCAAATTGACTTATTGTGAAAAAATTGCCAGAATGTCATCCATGTCCACTTTACTGCATTCCTAGATGTCGGTGTTCAGTGAATTGCTCAGGTTTTGGCCCAAGTTTCAGGAGCTTAGGAGCAGTATACATGAAGGTCGGTTACTGGAAATGCTTCAGGGCGAACGAGTTAAACACAAAGCCAGAGTGCGGAGACGAAGGAGGAAGGAGGAGGAAGAAAACGAGAGGAGAGCTCAGGTATGCGACACGGTGATGTCGTGATAATTGTGCGTCTGCGACTTTGAAAGTTCTTCTTCCGTCTCTTCGTATAGGAAAATTCAAGACGCCCAGTTTACAATTCAAGTGAGGATGAATATGATGAGGGAGTAGAAAAAAGAAGAGGTGAAAATAGAGCGTCGAAGACGCCGAGTGGCCTGATGCCGTACGCTCCGAAGCCAGTAAGATCATCCACTCAGAGGGAAAATGAATTAAATCCTAAAGATTAAATCCACTTCAAACCACAGAAGCTGAGTTGTTTTAAAAAAAAACTTCATTTGATCAATGTTTTCATGTTTGCTCAGTTGTCGTGGTCTTACTGCAAATACATGACAGCTCTGAAGAGAGACAAGGCGCTGCCAAAGAGACAAAGTCAGAAAGAAGCATCATTATCCACATACTCAGCGGGTACATTGCCGGCACACTCCATTTTATCTCTTGACATCATCTCTGTTCCTGGACAGACACAAAGGGGAGCCATAAAGGTTCCAATTTTCTGATTTAATCTGGCTGTCAAGCAACCCCTCCATATTCCAATGTGATTGTCCTGGTGGAGAACTTGAGTCAAAACGTCAGTGTTTTTACCTGATAAAAACGAATGTCACGCTTTGCAGTCATCACCGGTATTATAAAAACGACAAAAGGTGCTGGGGCTGTACGCCACTACTCAACGTGTTTGTCTCCACAGTGTCCTCTGACGGCAGTGTGAGATCAACAGGAGATAAGCATGACTTCCAGCAGTCCTCACGGCGCTTCTCTAAATCACACACTAAATAATGCAAATGATGTGACAGGAAGCACAAATGTCATTTTTCAAACATGGGCTGCTGTGTTGACCCAAATGCAGAGTAATGAGAGAGGGGGACACCTGTCGCATATATGCTCACCACCGTCCAGCGGCTGTATGTGTGTCCTTACTGCATTTCGATGACAGCCCAATGTCGACATTATATTAATTGGAAAGAATATAAATGTAAATCCTACGATAATGACAATTCAGTGGAATTTTAATTAGTTTTGTCACAATTGGATGCTACTCCATCTGGTGTGCCTGCCTTGGCCACAGGGGGTCACTCTAAGACAGGTGGATATGATGCCCCAGTGTCGCTGTGCTACACAAAAAGATAAAAGGATATACTGGTACTGTATATGAAGGTGGCTACTGTTGTGATAAGTACACTTGTTGCTGCACCGTGAGCTTTCTTTTCTGCCTGTTGCTTACTGAATTAAAGCATCACAAGATGCTAATTTGCTTCTGCGTGAAACTAGTGAAATGCTCAATAAAGGTTCAATTCACAATGTGTTGCTTGATTTTTTATATTTAGTTGCTTGATTTTATATTTAGTTTGGCAGTGAACTTTAAGTGACATTAAAAAGCTGGAAGCATCTTTTTGAAGAAATGTCCAATTGTTCAGTCCAAATGATGGCACGACTTATATAGCTATATATATATATATATAGCTATATATATATATATATATATATATATAGCTATACACATATATGTATGTGTGTGTGTGTATATGTATACTGTATATATATATATATATATATATATATATAGATAGATAAATAAGGACCATGTATAGTAAGGCGTTTTAGCCCGTAAAGAACGACCATGTATAGTAAGGCGTTTTTAGCTGAAAAAAAATGACCATGTATAGTAAGGCTTTTTTAGCTGAAAAAACCGACCATGTATAGTAAGGCGTTTTTAGCTGAAAAAAAACGACCATGTACAGTAAGGCGTTTTTAGCTTCAAAAAACGACCATGTACACTAAAGCATTTTTAGCTGAAAAAAAACCCGACCATGTATAGTAAGGCGTTTTTAGCCCGAAAAGAACAACCATGTATAGTAAGGCGTTTAATCCGAAAAAACCGACCATGTATAAGCAGGCGTTTTAGCCCGAAAAATACGACCATGTATAGTAAGGCATTTTTAGCTGAAAAAAACTCCCGACCCTGTAAAGTAAGGCGTTTTTAGCCCGAAAAAAACGACCATGTATATAGTAAGGCGTTTTTAGCTTCAAAAAACCTGACCATGTAGTAAGGCGTTTTAATCCCAAAAAAACGACCATGTATATTAAGGCGTTTTAGCCTGAAAAATACGACCATGTATAGTAAGGCGTTTTTAGCTGAAAAAAACGACCATTTATAGTAAGGCGTTTTTAGCTGAAAAAAACCCCGACCCTGTAAAGTAAGGCGTTTTTAGCCCGAAAAGAATGACCATGTATATTTAGGCGTTTTTAGCCCGAAAAAAAACGACCATGTATAGTAAAGCGTTTTTAGCCCGACAAAAAACGACCATGTATAGTCAGGCGTTTTTAGCTGAAAAAAATGCCCATGTATAGTAAGGCTTTTTTAGCTGAAAAAAACGACCATGTATAGTAAGGCGTTTTTAGCCCGAAAAAAACGACCTTGTATAGTAAGGCGTTTTTAGCTGAAAAAAACGACCATATATAGTAAACGCGTTTTAAGCCAGAAAAGAACAACCATGTATAGTAAGGCGTTTTTAGCTGAAAAAAAATGACCATGTATAGTAAGGCGTTTTTAGCCCGAAAAAAACGACCATGTATAAGCAGGCGTTTTTAGCTGAAAAAAACCCCGACCCTGTAAAGTAAGGCGTTTTTAGCCCGAAAAGAATGACCATGTATATTTAGGCGTTTTTAGCCCGAAAAAAAACGACCATGTATAGTAAAGCGTTTTTAGCCCGACAAAAAACGACCATGTATAGTCAGGCGTTTTTAGCTGAAAAAAATGCCCATGTATAGTAAGGCTTTTTTAGCTGAAAAAAACGACCATGTATAGTAAGGCGTTTTTAGCCCGAAAAAAACGACCTTGTATAGTAAGGCGTTTTTAGCTGAAAAAAACGACCATATATAGTAAACGCGTTTTAAGCCAGAAAAGAACAACCATGTATAGTAAGGCGTTTTTAGCTGAAAAAAAATGACCATGTATAGTAAGGCGTTTTTAGCCCGAAAAAAACGACCATGTATAGTAAGGCGTTTTTAGCTGAAAAAAATGCCCATGGATAGTAAGGCTTTTTTAGCTGAAAAAAACGACCATGTATAGCAAGGCGTTTTTAGCACGAAAAATAACGACTATGTAGAGTAAGGCGTTTTTAGCCCGAAAAAAACGACCATGTATAGTAAGGCGTTTTTAGCTGAAAAAACCCCACCATGTATAGTAAGGCGTTTTTAGCTGAAAAAAAATGACCATGTATAGTAAGGCGTTTTTAGCCCGAAAAAAACGACCATATATAGTAAGGCTTTTTAGCTGAAATAAACGACCATGTATAGTAAGGCCTTTTTAGCCGAAAAAAACGACCATGTATAGTAAGGCGTTTTTACCTGAAAAAAACCCACCAGTGGGTTAACAGTGGGAAGATGCAGGGTTTGAATCCAGGTCTGGGCCTTCGTCTGCAGAGTTTGCATGTATCATAAGGCTTTTTATCATAACCATGAACAGTAAGGCGTTTTTAGCCCCAAAAAACGACCATGTATAGTAAGGCGTTTTTAGCCCGAAAAAAACGACCATGTATAGTAAGGCGTTTTTAGCCCGAAAAAAACGACCATGTATATATAGTAAGGCGTTTTTAGCTGAAAAAAACCCACCATGTATAGTAAGGCGTTTTTAGCTGAAAAAAAATGACCATATATAGTAAGGCTTTTTAGCTGAAAAAAACCGACCCTGTATAGTAAGGCGTTTTTGGCCCGAAAAAAACGACCATAAGGCTTTTTAGCTGAAATAAACGACCATGTATAGTAAGGCGTTTTTAGCCTGACAAAAAACGTGCATGTATAATAAGGCGTTTTTATTCCGAAAAAAACGACCATGTATAGTCAGGCGTTTTTAGCTGAAAAAAATGCTAAAAATACATGGTCGTTTTTTTTCAGCTAAAAACGCCTTACTATACATGGTCGTTTTTTTCAGCTAAAAACGCCTTACTATACATGATCTTTTTTTTCGGGCTAAAAACGCCTTACTATACATTGTCGATTTTTTGGGGCTAAAAACGCCTTAGTAAACATGGTTGTTTTTTTTCATCTTAAAAAGCCTTACTATACAGTACATGGTCAATTTTTTTCAGTTAAAAACACCTTTCTATACATGGTCGTTTTTTGGGGCTAAAAACGCCTTACTGTTCATGGTTATGATAAAAAGCCTTATGATACATGCAAACTCTGCAGACGAAGGCCCAGACCTGGATTCAAACCCTGCATCTTCCCACTGTTAAGCTGACACCCTAACAAGTGGGCCACTGTGGCGTTGCTGTACCAAGTTCATCCGTAACAACCCAAAAAGGCCTTTTCATAACTGGTTCGTCAAAAAGCTTAATATGCGAACTCAACAGATGATGGCCAAGACCATGTTTTGAAGCCTACATCTTCCCACTGATAAGCTGACGCCCTCAACAGTGGGCCACGTTGGCACTGCTCTACCAGCCTCATAATTAATAACCCTAAAAGGGCTTTTACATACCTGGTGGTTCAAAAAAAGCTTGATATGCAAACTCTGCAGATGATAGCCAAGACCTGGATTTGAACACTGCACGTCTGTGCTGGAAAGCAGTCACAGTCACCAGTCGACCAGAGTGGGGCTGTTTTGTTGAGCTTGTGAGTAACAACCCAAAAAGGTCTTCATATACATGGTCGCTCCAAAAAGCTAAAAACGCCTTGCTATACATGATCTTTTTTTTTTTTTTTTTTAGCTAAAAACACTTTATGATTTTTCGGTTAAAAACGCCTTAATATACATGGTTGTTTTTTGGGGTCTGAAAACACCGTGCAATACATGGTCCTTTTTTGGCACTAAAAACGCCTTACTATTCATACTATTCATGCTTTTTAAAAAAAAAGCATACTATAGATTATCATTTTTTGGGGGGGGAGAGGGTGGGGGGCAAAAAACTGCTTTCAATACATGGTCATTTTTTCAGTTAAAAACGCCTTACTATACATGGTTGATTTTACGGTTAAACGCCTTACTCTACATGGCGGTTTTTTGCGGCAAATAAATGCCTTAATATACATGGGTCGGTTTTTTGGGGCTAAAAACGCATATTATTGATCAGATGTTCTTAACCTTGTTAGAGATACCAGTTCATATGCACATTCATCGAACCCTTCATAAGTGAAAAATAAAAATATGTTTTGCTTTGTTTTTATACAAATTCAAGACATAAAAAAACCGCAATTATTAAAAACAGAAAAAAGTAAATAACATTTCAAGACATAAGTATACATTTTTTTAATTGTGCACAAAATGAACCAGCCAGTGTTGTGCCTTATTCTCCAAGGCAGAGGCTCTGTCGAACCCCTGAGACCGATTCACAGAACCCTTCGTGTTCGATCAAACCCAGGTTAAGAACCACTGAAATATATATGTATATGTATATACACACACTGTATATATGAGGCGATTGCTGTCAGACTGCCTGCAAGGGAAGCTCAGCTTCCCCTGAAATGTCAAAAAATAAGTGATCAAATATACGTGTGTAGATACAATTGTGTGTTCATGTCAGTGACTAAACTTTTGTACTGAATCAGCTTCTTATTACTGGTTACGGCGCGACTCTCTTCTCATTCATTCCCGCAGCTTCACTGTGCTTTAAACTGTGTGGACGCTGAGCGTCTACAGCGCGGACGCTGGGCGTCGAAAGAGTTCATCTCAACTCAACTGTATTTATAGAGCACTTTCAAACAGCCATCGCTGCATACAAAGTGCTGTACATGGAGCAACTAACATATACAACAGTAACAGTTCAGTGCAAGTTGTCCCAATGCATTGAAACGAGACGAGTCATTAGATAAATGCTGGTTTTGTCCCGCCCACCTGACGCTCAGCGTCTCTGGGAGTCTATGGACAGTGGGCGTGTATCGGCTGGCCCGGACGCTCAGCTTTTCTGCATCATGATTGGATGATCTGTCTGAGGATTAATCTTCTTTTTGATTGACAGTGAAATGAGCCAATCACCGATCTTTTAGTGTAGGCATCCGTTTGGAGCATTTTTCAATTCTCATTCTGTTCCGAGTTGAACTGGAGACTTCTTCTTATCATCTTCGCGACACTCTCTTTGTCACGACTAGCGACGAATTAATCTTTTATTTCGGGTGGGTTTTACTGTAGGTGTAGGTCATTTTCTTGAAAAGGAACGGAGAGTAGTATTCATGTATAAATAAACGGACACATTTTATGATGTAGGCCAAAATTGAGCTTTCCCTCAAGCGTCCGCCACTGACACACACACACACACGCACACACACACACGCACACACACACACACACACACACAGACAGAGAGAGTATATGCTTATCAACACAGCTTTACACGTACACAACACCTCAGTAGTTATTTTTATTATTATTAACATATTCTCTCAATATAATTTGAAAGGCATAGTACTGAAACCTTATACAGAGCCCAGAAATACAATAACACTATAAAAGGCGAAAACAGCAGGATTTGGCATTATGTACAGTGCTAAAGTACAGTGGTACTGTGAAACATGTTACATCATATATGGTTGGCAGCTGGTGTTTGTGGCTTCATTCAACATTATAGCTGACAAGAATTCCTTTTGCGCTTTTTATGGACTATGAATTACAAAAAAAAAAGAATCAGAGTTCTGGTATCTGCTTTACAGTTCTCATGTTTATACAGTATTAGTAGAAAATCATGAAGGCAATTCATGATGTTTTCACACTTGGTTGATACCCTCAAGGAATACAAACGGTTCCTTTTGGGTATATTTGGCGTTAATTGGTTATCTTAAAAAGTGCAGCTGATCCATTTCAGCAAGAGAGATGGTGGAATCCCATTCGTAAGGCTTTTTCCTTTACCATGGTGAACTTGCTCACAAATACTTTGGCAAACGCGGGATCAACAAGGTAGCGGTATGACTTGGTGAGAGAGGCTGGCGGCTCAGCGAGCGTCACTGGAGGCTGCAGCTGCAGTGATGAAGCAGAGGGAGGGAAATAATGGGAGGTGCGCTTCACGTACTCCACCAGGCGCTGATACTGTTGCTCCGATAGACGCTCCCGCACACCTTCGCCCTGGGGGAGGACAACACATCATGATAGTCAAACATGATCTTCGGCCTTTTTAGCACCTCTACATACAGTACTCCAAGACAATATAAGTGAATGCATTTCTTGAGGCACACCAGCTGAGAGACGTTGGCTGTGTTCGGAATCACTCCCTAGCCACTTTCTTGTGCCCTATAAAGACAGTTTTCCTGTGATGTCACACACCTGCAAATTGGAAAGTTTTTTTTATTGTTTTGGTACATTATTTGAAGTTTGAATAGAGTCCTCCTGATCGAAACCGTCAAAATGTTGGATAAATATCGATCCAATGGTCGAAGACTACCTGTAGCCAATTTGCCATTTTGGCACGCTAATTTAAAAACTACATTTAACACTCAACCCGGTTGTCTTATTTATTTTTGAAACAAAGAAGGGAAACTATGCAAAAAAAAAAAATCTGGATTTTAAGAAAAACCTTTTTCATGGTATTACACTACCGGTATATAAAAATCATTGTACAGACAAACCTCGGTTTTCATCCATAATCCGTTCCAGAAGGCTGTTCGAAAACCGAATTGTTCGAAAACCGAAACCACGCTCTTAAAAAAATAAAAAAAAAATTATTGAACACGTCTGCTCACAATGGAAAGCAACACGAGGAAGCGTCACTTCCTCGTGTCAAATGAGCAGGAGCAGTCAAATGGTGCATTTAAATGCGCTCAGTTTCTCAGACCGACAAATTTCGGTCGTAATCCGAGGCACAAAAAACTCGAAATTTTGGGTTGAAAACCGATTTGGTCGAGAACAGAGACGTTTGAAAACCGAGGTTTGACTGTACTGTATTACCCTATATCAAGGGTGGTCAACCAGTCAGAGACAAAGAGCCACACACACACACACACACACACACGCACGCAGACACGAGGGTCCCCAACCATGCACTCGCGCACATATGCACGCACGCCACGATGAGCAACAGTCAGAACGGCCTGAACATGAACCAAAGCTAAAGACACAAACACACAAATCTTCTTTTCCCTCCCATTTCCTCCTCCCACCCCTTGCAGTCGACTTGGGACCAGTCCGCTGGCTCCCAGTCGATTGCGATCGACGTATTGGGCACCCACCCCTTGACATCAGAGGTAATTCACTGACTAGCTTAGCGCCGTTGTTTGTGCATGAGTGGTGATTCAGTCATCTGATTGGTTGCCCTCTATGTCAATCAAGTAACGGGATTGATGATAGGCTGGCGTAGTACATTCTGTGTCTTTAGCGCCGTTGCTTGAATGGCATTGTCACCATCGAGGCATTTTCACCGCTTGTCGTGTGAAAGCCCAGGAGCCCCTGCCCTATATAGTCATTAGGAAGTAGGAAATAAGTTGGTGATTTCAAACACAGGGATTCACTCTGACATTTCTCGGGTCCTCCTCCCCTCGTGAGGTATCCAGAGCACCTCACCATGGAGGCGGCATCCTAACCAGATGCCTGAGCCACCTCATACTTGTCGTCATGATACTCTGAGCCCCTCCTTGATGAGAGAGATATCACACATCCTGTCGAGGTGACTCATTTCGGTCGCTTGTATCTGCCTCCCTGTCACTGCCTAGGGCTCATTAGCATAAGCGAAGGCCCTTCTTCACCACGACAAACTGCCGCAACTGCAGTCATGCGGACCCTTGCATCGATCTGCCTGCCGATCTCCGGCTCACCTTCCTCAGATGAATGCAATGAGGGCAAAGACGCTTTGTCCGTCTCACCTCTGTGTCACTGGCTACTGTCTGCTGCTGCAACGTGAGCCTGAGCTGCCCGTGCTGTCCCGCCTCCTGCTGACACTCGACCTGCAGAGGACAGACACAGCTGCAACGTTGAGCGTGCACAGCAACGCACACGGAAACTGTTCTTTCAGTGAGGCATTCCTTCACCTCCGTGATGGGGAAGGCCTGCTGCTGCGTGTCCTCGCTGAGGCTGACCACAAAGAGGACCTCCGAGGTAAGCAGCAGGCATCCAGCATGCTCCTGGCCCGACCCGCTGACGATGGTCACTTCCAAGGCCATGTGCAGCTCTGGTCGACCTAAAGACTGCAGCATTTTCCTGTGGCAAGAGAGGAGACAAATCTAGTTCGAGTCTGTCATGTAACACTTGTTCAAGATGGAACAAAGCCAATCAAAAACATGTTTCCAATGATCAAATGACATAAGCATCATATAGACCACACAAAGTGCCCCAAGTGCATGGAACATACCCAAACAAGTGACAACATGTGTCCGGACACATCCTGCAATTTACATGTCCACAGAACGTGTGGCTCCTATTTCACACGCGTTCAAGCGGAAAGTACGTGTGAAGGAAGGCGAGTGTTTAGCGGTGTTTCTCGGACGCTGTGTTTACTTTGGAAGGCAGGTGCTCCAATTGCGCGGCAGATGTGAGAAGCAGCAGAAGGGACGGTTTGTTTCTGTTCTGTGTAACTGGGCTCAAACTATCTGACCCTTCCAGTGTCTGGGCTACCTGCAGTAGTAAAAATAATTGATGGGACACCTGATGGAAAGCAGTTTCTGTACAAATGCAAAAACAATCACACCACGAGGGAGAATTCTCTCAGCATTCATGTATTTTTATCCCCACCACCCCAACCCTCTTAGTAAGATTACAGAGCACTAACCGCTCTGGTGTCCACATCTAACCCTGTAGACCCCAAGAACCCTTTTCTTCTTTGGAAAATGATGAATTATACATTAAATGACTGCTATAATGTTCACTGAACACAAACATTTTTTTTTTTTTCAAATATTCAATGTTTTAATCCTAATTTATGATTAGGGCCAAATTTGCCCCTTTGGGATTTAAGGGTAGCATTTGAGTAGCAGAATTTACAGGGGCCAAATTTGACCCCGTGGGTTCTCCAGGGCTAAGGTAAGAATGTTCCAATGGAATCCTGAATTTAAGATTTGCCCTTTTCCATCGCAGGCTGCTATTAAAAGTACAGTCAAACCTCGGTTTTCGAACGTCTCGGTTCTGGACCAAAAATTTAGCATTTTTCTATGCCTCGGATGACGAACACATTTCGGTTCTTTAACAAACTGAGCGCACTTGAATGCACCATTTGACTCCTCTCGCCTTCCTTACACGAGGAAGTGACGCTTCCTCGTGTTGCTTTCCATTGTGAGCAGACGTGTTTAGTAAACATTTTAAAAAGAGCATGGTTTCGGTTTTTGAACAATTCGGTTTTTGAACAGCCTTCGGGAATGGATTATGGACGAAAACCGAGGTTTTGTTTGTCATGTTTCATAACTATGGAAAGCAAACGACAGGGGGGACAAGGCTCATTACAAAATGCAATCCACTCTTCCCTCTGGACACATGGGCCTCTAATAAACGTTAATATTGTAAGCATTCCACTGAGAGGAAATTCTGCAACAAAGTCCCAAATGTAATGCAGCGCTGCATCTCTGATCAGATTTCAATGATGCAGGAGCTGAAGGTGACCACGCCCGCCTGTACAACTTTGCAACCTCACTGATCAAGCGCCAAAGCATCTGGCGCAAGGAGTGACCGGTCCCTCCTCCACGTGAAGGCATCTCTCTGGATCCACTCACAGCTCACAACTTTGAGCCGGAGGCTTTGGCAGAGTGCTTACAAAAACCTTTTAACATGGCTTGATGAGAACAAGGGAGGGCAGGCTGGCTACCATGTGTGGAATCAAGGTCAAACAGACTTTTCGGGGAGTGGGGTGGTGTTAATGAACCCTTCAAGACAGCGAAAATGATGAGAGGTAAGTGGGAGAAAAGGAACACCAGATTCTGGAAAGGACCCAACAAAAGCAAAGGCCCACATGTCCCACTCGAAACGCACCGCTTCAAGACAGTAGAGGAGGTTGTCTGCAGGAACAAGGGATGTTATTTCATTTTGCGGGGAATCATACCAAACATATTTAAGGTGGCTGTTGGGGGCTTCGGCGGATTTCTCCTCTGCTGGCAGGTAAAGTTGCTTCGGAAGCTGCCACAGTCCTGCTCCGTGGAGGATCCCTGTTAGGAGACGCCAACCAAGCATGTTACATATCATTGAGGTTAATTAGACATGGAACACAACTGCCAAAACACGGAGGTAAATCTACATACGCGTTGAACAAACTGAAAGTTGGAACTAATGCTGTGCATGGCACACCGGACCACAGGAAATCTTGCGAGACTTAAAGCCGAGTAAGCAACAAAAGAAGGTGTCACCAACTTTTTTCAAACCGGGAGTTACGCAAACGCTTTGATATACAGTCAAACCTCGGTTTTCGAACGTCTCGGTTCTCGACCAATTCGGTTTTCGACCCAAAATTTCGATTTTTTTTATGCCTCGGATGACGAACAAATTTCGGTTCTCCAACAAACTGAGCGCACTTGAATGCACCATTTGACTCCTCTCGCCTTCCTTCCACGAGGAAGTGACGCTTCCTTGGGTAGACGAGGGAGTGCCGCTTCCTCGTGTTGCTTTCCATTGTGAGCAGACATGTCCAGTAAACATTTTCATTTTAAAAAGAGCGTGGTTTCGGTTTTCGAACAATTTCGGTTTTGGAACAGCCATCTGGAACGGATTAGGGACGAAAACCGAGGTTTGACTGTACTCTTGAATTTTAATTTGCCACGCTTTATTCCTTGAAATCGCTCTCACTGCTCACGTTTTCAAATGATCACTTCTACACCGAGCCGAGGAAATCACAATGTCCCATTACTGGTGAGCTCCTTTTAAAATTAGCCTGCGGTGGTCCGCGGGGGCTACCTAGTGGCTGCAGGCCCCACGTCGGCGATCCCCGATCTTAAGGATTCACTCCTCAAGTGTATTGTGCTTTTTCTTTTGTTTTTTTTCCCCTTGCTGCCATAAAAGAAGGCGATCAAATGGAAACTACTGGACAATGTAAAGAAGCAGTAGACGCCCATATTCTGATGGTAGTAAATGTAAATGTCAACCCCAAAATTACAACCAGCCATCCTGACCACGGTCATCACTGTTGAGAGTATAAAATGTACGTGTTTTTGCTATTCCCAGTGGCCGATTTATTTTACATGTGGATGACAGTTTAGAATGTTGAAATGTTATTAAAAACTGCCTGTGCACTTAATAAAGATTTTATCACGCCGACACTTTGACTCTGGAACCGATGACTTCTCTTTCCCTTATTTTCTATCGGACAAAATACTTGTGTTTGAGGTTTCCATCGTTTCCACGGCAATATTACATCCTCTATCACAGTTTGGTCTCGACACGGGGAAAGGAAACAAGACATGTTTGGCATGTGCGCGTCCAAATGAGTTCATGTGCGTGTGGTCGGTTTCCCTTCATCCCGCTCTCTCCGTCAGCGGAGTGGCAGCAGCGAGCCAGTGAAGTCATCAAGTGAAATCGAGCCATAATGAACACAGAGCGCGCCATTAATGATGTCACTCCAGTGGTACTCTGCAGAGCTGAGACGGTGCACTTTTATAGAACACAATAAAGCGACAGAATGATGACACACATCAATGTAGATGATCCCCAGTTAATGCCAACACAATACAATAATGTTTCAGAGGGTCAGTGAAAGAGTGCCAGGCGGACTCAGGGAGTCATCGCTCCAATGAGGAGCGCTTCACCACAACAGCATGCAGAGGCAATAACGTGTTAGTTGACAAAATACACCACCCGCTGACTTACTCCTCAACTCTGTCCCCTAGTAGGTTAACTCCGCTGGCTCAAACAGCCAGAAAGGGTCAGGGGACATGACAGGGATAGCAACAGTGCCACAATGTGTCCAACAAGGCTGCATGAAGAAATTTGATACACATCAAGTGTATGTGTTCCATCACTGATATTTGTTATATTGGCATATGGAAATTAAAGACTTTTTTCTGACAAAATGTAATTCAACAAAATGAAACTTCATGCTAGTAAATGCACTCGGATTCTTACATCTCTAGATAAGTACCTTGAGCCTCAGCAAGCAAGCTGATTTAGGGGAGGGGGCAGAGTACCGTATTTTCCGCACTATAAGGCGCACCTAAAAGCATTCAATTTTCTCAAAAGCCGAGAGTGCATCTTATAATCCGATGCGCTTTATATAGGGATCAATATTCTGATTTCTTGGATGTACTATTCTAAATGATCTGTAAAGCGCTTTGTTACAGTGGTTGTGAAAGCGCTAAATAAATAAAGCTGTATTTTATTGTATACAGCGAAACTCCTCTACAATGAAATCTACATGGGTGAAAATACCCCCTAGTGTGAAAAACCTTCATGCATTAACACCATTCCCACTTTCCTGTTTCAAATTTGCTACAGTGAAAAACCCCCTGTTGTGAAAAATTTCTTGCTGCAAACATGATTTCGTTGTTGAGGAGTTTCACTGCAGTACAGTCAAACCTCGGTTTTCCTCCATAATCCGTTCCAGAAGGCTGTTCGTAGACCGAAATTGTTCGAAAACCACGCTGTTTTTAAAATAAAAATGTATTATTGAACACGTCTGCTCACAATGGAAAGCAACACGAGGAAGCGTCACTTCCTCGTCTACCCGAGGAAGCGTCACTTCCTCGTGTAAGGAAGGCGAGAGGAGTCAAATGGTGCATTCAAGTGTGCTCAGTTTGTTCGAGAACCGAAATTTGTTCGTCATCTGAGGCATAAAAAAATAGAAATCTTTGGTCGAAAACCGAATTGGTCGAGAACCGAGACGACGAGGTTTGACTGTATTCCTTTAGCATAGCTCCATCTAGTGGATGCGTAATGAAACCCCACCCACTAAGGTTGCTTCATTATATGCGCCTTATAATGTTGTGCTCTGTATGTATGAAAACAGTTTTAAAATAGGCCATGGTGCGCCTTAAACTCCAAAGCGCCAGATAGTGCGGAAAATACGCACCCATCACAAGTCAATCGCAAGGCACAGTTCAGACAACCATTTCATCTGGGCTACCAATGAAAACGTGTGAAACAGCTTTCATCCTAAGTGACTCCACCTGCAAAAGTGAAATAATTACGTCATTCGCAATTGTTCTAAAAAATTCCAGTCTTTCAGCCACGTGAAAACGTTGCACAGAATCTTGACATGATCTGTGTTTTTGTTGCCCGGATTGAATTTGGGTTTGTCTCATATACCGGGAGTGTCTTGTTTCCTTGTGGGTCATGTCTTGTTCTGCTTGTTAGGTTCTTTTACTTCCAGCGTCAACTTGCTATGTCTTCCAATCAGCTCCCACTGCTACTTGTAGCTTATCCAAGAGTTTCTCGTCCCGGCTGGTTACTTGTATTGACTACATTGTGTTGTCACGTCACGTCGAGTGAAGTCTTATCCACTTGGTTTGTTTGTTACTTTGAACCAGTGTTTTGATTCCTACATGTGTCTTATTTACCATTTGCAAGTAAATTATTTTAGGAGAGCACTTCTGACTTGCGGCGGCCCGGTAGTCCAGTGGTTAGCACGTCGGCTTCACAGTGCTGAGGTACCGGGTTCGATCCCAGCTCCGGCCTCCCTGTGTGGAGTTTGCATCCGGTTTCCTCCCACGTTCCAAAAACATGCATGGCGAGCTGATTGGACACTCTACATTGTCCCTAGGTATGAGTGTGAGCGTGGATGGTTGTTCGTCTCTGTGTGCCCTGCGATTGGCTGGCAACCAATTCAGGGTGTCCCCCGCCTACTGCCCGAAGACAGCTGGGATAGGCTCCGGCACCCCCCGCGACCCTAGTGAGGATTAAGCGGTTCAGAAAATGGATGGATGGATGGACTTCTGACTTGCTTCCATCGCATCCCTTCATTTGGGTCCCAACTATGGCAAACCAAAATAAAACCACCGTGTTTTATTCTCAGATGCTGGTTGACCTAAATTTTGATTCGGAACAACATATTCTCATGGTAAATAAAGGGGTCTAGCTGTCTCTGCCATAAAACATTTAAGATAATAAAAAATTAGGAGCAGAGGCAGTTTGCAATTAAAATAGTTAACGCTGACATGTTTTTTAACCGCTGTGAACGAAAGCAGAAAAATAAAAAAACAAACAAAAGTTTTTGATGCAGTATGAAGGTGATTCATGTCAGGTGCAACTCATGTGTAAGCGGTGTTACGAAAGTGTTAAACAAAGCAGTCGGTCTTATCTTGAATTGAATGCTAGTCTCCTTGCTTCACATAACGGAGAACATTTTTTTTTTTTTTTAATAAATGTTCCAAAACAGCCAGAAAAAGTCTGCTGGTATACAATAACAGGTAATCGTTTGATGCATGTTGTATGGAGCTCTTACGCTTAGCTTTCATGTGAGACCATCCACAACGGTAAAGTTTTGTATGACTGTGAAACACCATGACAAAAAACAACAACAACAAAAAAACGACCTCATTTGTCGAAAACAAACATCAGTGAGATCAACTATGAACGCACCATATCCAGTCTGGGACACCAGTTCAGCTGCTCCTCCAATGGGCTTGGTGAAAACCCCCACAATTCCTTTGCCCACGCCAGAGATGACGCCTTTGGCTCTGCTACCAGCTGTGCTCTGCATCTCCCAATTCCTTTGGAAATTCTGCATGGGCTGGTCCACGATGCCCGCTATTGCTCCTGGAACAACAACAAAGAGGATGGGAGTTTTTTAAATTCATCCATTTTCTTTTCGGCTTGTCCCAAATAGAGCGAACTGGAGCCTATCCAGTTGACTTTGGACAAGGGGCAGAGAACATACAGAAATACTGTATGTGACAAAACTAGAAGACGTGAACGCTTACAAGCATCTGAACACGGACCCCTACCCTTACGAATGCATTACAGTAAACTAGGTTGGGGGGAAAAAAGTTGGGGATGTCGGCCAATTGTGGTTGACAAAAATGTGTGTCTTGAAATTTGTTGCCGATGACTCAGTCTTTCAGCATCAAAGCTAGAACAGGATGATGCCCACGGTTTGGGGTTGCCCTACACACACACACACACAAAAAGTACCTTTTGCAAATGCCACAAAGTGAAGCTGGCCAAGGCGAGGGGAACACGGGAACATGTAAACGCGACGATGCCTGCTGCTTGAGGTATTACGTCAGCTTTGGTGATATTTCTGAAGTCAACTAGCACTGAACAAACTTGAGTACATCCCATCACTATTTTACGAAAGGCGCTTTTTAAGGAGGTACAAGTATGTGTGTCTCGGCTGCTGAAAGGCTCCTAAAAATGGTCACTTAACAAGTGACCATCATGATTGCTTACTCTGAGTGACGTCGGAACCGGTGCTTTCCGTCTTTCATTGCGCTTCCCTTTTTCATCTTATGGTTGGAAATCCCTCACGATGACGTCACAACTTTAACATTTCTCGAAAGGTACACACCGTTATAACACTGAGTCACCGTGTCCCAAATTTGGAGTTGACAACCCCCCTTTGCAAAACAGTGAGGTGAGTAAGATGTTCTGCAAATACAAATATTCTGATACACGATATATTTTTCTCTGCTTCCGCCAAATTTGCAGTCAATTGGTTAACTTATCAACATTTTTGGGGCTAACGGTTTTGCTAGTTCTCTTGTGATGTTACTCTGACACGCCTCCGTGGCTCATATTTTCCCTTGCTTCAAACGCTAATTGCATTAATAATTGTATTTGATTAATTGCATAATTGATCAAATACAAATGTCTCTTAATTGTGATGTATTTGTTACGATTTATATTTAGCGTTTTAGTGTTTCACTCAACTTTTGTTCCTATGCATATGGCACCTATTATAAAAACTAGGTACAGGAATTATAGTCTTTTTTTTTTTTTTTTTACCTTATTTGCTGTACTGTATTTTACACCAGTCACATTATTTTCTTTCCATGAATACATTATATTACTTGAGCAAAAATAGGTTATCAGAATATTTTCTATCGAAAATTTAAACCTTTAAAATGAAGTTTAAGTCATATTTCATGTAGTCATATTTCATGTAGTGACTGGAATTACTCAACTAATTAGAAATCATACACATTGTAGACAGTATTTTGGGCACGAAAAATATAAATACAAACTTTCAAGTTTTTCTATACATAATGGAGGTTATTTGGTTGAATATAAAAAAAAAAATCTGTCAACAGACAAATTTGCAAATGCAGAGCCCTGAATATGTGGGGCTTCACTGTCGTTCAGACCCAGTGTGTTGTTGACCCCCTTTGACATATGTACGATCTACAACCTCGCCTACCTAATAAACTAATGCCAAGTCGTGACAGGCCCTGCCTGAGTCCATCACCCAGACTCTCCGGGAGCTGCCGTCTCCACTCCTCCTGCCTGGTGTAGTGCTCTTCATCCAGAGACAGCCGATCCATGTTTCTGGCCAAGCTGGTTGCCAAGTTGGTGATGGATGTCAGGGTGCCTGCGTGGGCACAGATGGACACATTTTAAGAAAGACTTTTCAATGACAATAAAACCTTCCTGAACATTCGCGTTACCTTTTGAGATGTGCTTGACGAAAGAAGTGGTTCCCCTGGAGACGCCACTGACAAAGGCGCCGGGTCCGCGAGTCAGACCCTCGTAAGGCAAGCGGAAGAAATCGGACACGCCATTACCGATGCTGCGCACCAGGCTGGCAGGACTGCCCAGGATCTCCAAAGACCCCACAACCCAGCCTAAAACAAAGGAACAAACACTGGCATGAGCATACTGTGAGGCCACACTTATGTTAGAAAATAGGATTCATTTTCATGACACTGATACGAGATGGATGAACTAAAACACTCAAGAAAACCTTATATATGATGTCACTGAAACCGGCGACCACACAGTGTGGGCAGATGCCGTGAGACATGACTCGCAATCAATAAATTAGCCAATCAGTTGGGCTACAAAGCTCAGGCTGGATTTGCACTGCACTTACCGAGTTGCTCAGTTCTAATTTCTTGAGTGTAGCCACAATGTAACAGAGAATAAACACTTTTGCTGTAGTTTAGATTTACTGGGGGTGTTTTTTTTTCATGTGTTGTATTTGTATTGTAATTGTATTTTAATGATGTCACCTACACATTGAATGGGTGTATCTGGTCTGATCATTTTAGGCCATCCTGGGCGGGGCAGAAATTTGATACGAACCTGTCAAAACACTCAAGGAAACTTGACGGAAAGGGTTGCATTTTAAAAGGATGAATTATAATAAAACAGATGAAAAGTTGGGCTTTAAGATGTGATTTAAAAACTGTCATTTAGGAACGATCCACAGATATGAAGTTCTTCTGGAACAGACAAAAATCTTAAGGTTCTTCATGAAATGTTTTGTAAAAAATATGTTGATGAAATTTCAACATTTTCCAAATGTTCTTGTGCTTCTTTAGACCAAAACAAAGGAAATACATATTATTTCGGTTATTTATAGCAGAGTATGGTATAATTTTAATGATCCGGCCCACTTGACTTCTACCGAGGCCGTATATGGCCCACAATGGGTGTTGAGTTTGACACCCCTGATTTAGAGTGTTCAATCAGCGTGCCATGCATGTTTTTGGAATGTGGGAAGAAACCGGAGTACCCAAAGAAAACCCACGCAGAACATGCAAACTCCACACAGGAAGGCTGGACAATGGTTTTTATGAGCGACAAAATAAACCAGCAGCACCAGCTCACTAGCAAGCCTCCTGAGTTTCTTGCTAAAAGCACTTTGTACATTTGACATTGTGATTTTATATTCATCAGTTACCCACCCGCACATGCGCGCACCTGCGTGAAAGTATCTCAGCTGTATTGACTGCCTCTAACTACCTTCCCTCACATGTTCATTCTCTTCTGTATTTATAGCTCAGTGACCATCACACACAACCTATCGTGTTGCTCAATACACTTTGACATTTGTTGCTCATTTTCATGTTCAGTCAGAGACCTCGATGCCCACTTGGATTTACATTGTCTCCCACAGTGGTTTTAGTGAACGGCCAAGCCCTGCCAGGAGCTACTATTTACAGTGCTCTTACACATGTATACAGTTGCCAGAAAAAGTTTGCACACCCCTCTTCAAATGGAACAAGATCGGGATAAATCATTTCAAATGTGTTCTTTGTGCAACTCAACAAAACAAAACCAAGAAGCAAACTATATTGGCTCATCGGACTTGATTCACATTTGATCTCAAGTGGCATCCCATCCGTAATCGAGAGCGTTCGATATAATGTTGATCCACCCTTTGCAGCTATAACAGCTTCAACTCTTCTGAGAAGGCTGCTCACAAGGCTTACGAAGGTGTTGATAGGAATTTTTGACCATTCTTCGAGAAGCACACTTGGGAGGTCACGCGATGATGCTGGATGAGAAATGTGTTCTATCGGGTTGAAATCAGGACTCTGTACAGGCCAGTCAAGTTCACCATTTCCCAAACGTTGATATGACGTCTCTTTTGGTATGCTGAAAAATTTGGGACGATTCCATGCTCCCAATTTTGTTGGAACAATTTGGAGCTGGCCCCTTCCTCTTCCAACATGTCCATAAAGACATGGATGACAGAATCTGGTGTGGATGAACGGCCTCTTGGCAGCCTCCCTGACTAGTTTTAGGAGAAGAATACTTTTCAGCAATTTTGGAAGAACTTGCAGTTTTTGGTCATGTCATTGTTGTGCTGCTTCTTCTCCACTTGATGAGGATTGTTTAGACTTAATATCTACTCACAATAAATACACCCAATCACACACAAACACCCACACAGACCGTACATCCGGATAAACATGTGCATGATATCCATATGCCTACATTGTGCATGTGTTCAAATGCAGTATTGTACATCCTGAAGCTAATCAGTCCCAGAGTGCAATGGTTGCCCAACCAAATGATGACTCAGGAAGTGGAGAACATGGCGAGGTGTTGAAATACAAGCAGAAATGAGGGCTGTGATGAAACACAGCGGAAAAGGAAGAACCCAGCCAGAACAATAATTTCTGATGTGGAAATGATGGGTTAAATCAGACCACATGTGGAGGCTTCCACTAGACAGGACAAGAGCACGGGCCAGAGGCTGTATACCGTAGGGCCTGATAGCCAGATTTCTCCGTGGTGACTGCTCAGATTAGCCGTAATCCATCACGAGTAATCTGTCAAACATGAGGAGGCCTTCGCCAGGCATGAAGGGATTCAGACTGTGCTTCCTTTCTTTTCCTCCAGAGAAGACAAGTGAAACTCAAGGTCCATGCGCCACATTCGGCCCAACTTCCTGCAAGATCATTTGAGGCGTTTGTGATCAGGACTGAATTTATACATGGAATTCCATCCAGCTATTTTATACAGTGATTTGCTCATTAGGGTCACGGATGATCTGGAGCCTAATACCAAGCAGCTGACTTTGGGGCAAAAGATGGGGTACACCCAGGAATGTCATATCATTGGAGGCTGGGGGGGGCTTTCACACTCAAATTTACACAATTTAATTTTCAATTAGACCAAAATGTATGCTCTTGGAATGTGGAAGGAAACCTGGAGAAATTCCATGCAAACTCCACTAAGGAACACGGGCGCGAAGAACCCTCAACCATCTCTTTACCTCTGCGTCCCGCGTCCTAGACGCATAATTTTCCCGCCAGACGCGCAGTTCCAAATAATGTGCGTTTTTGGGACGCAAGGAAAATTCTCAGTCAAAAAAAAAAGAATATTTTCTTCCAGCAACGATCGCAGTTTGATACTCGCCACCATTGTTGTTCGGATCTCGCGTTAAGTAATCTCGCGTGACGAGATTTCCGTTCTCGCGAGACGTAATTGGCGAGATCGGCCGTCACCTCGTGGAAAGCCAACGATTGCCAACAAGTGTTGTGAAAGTTTAGAGAAGCAGCTAAAGTTGGATAGTTTTTTGCGATAAATTGACTTTTAGAAAGCTTTGCATCATTGGAAGCAGAGTAAAGAGAGGAGAATTTATGAACTCATAGACTGAACCATGGGGTGAAATAAGAACCTATTTCTCAGCAAATCTTGTATGCCTGAATCCTTTACATTTTTGCAGCATTTGTTTGTAAGAAATAAACCTATTATCAATGTATATTGTTGTTTGTGTTATTCAATTGTTATCATATGCAATTGAATAAGTAGACCATTTCAGAATTCGAAATTTGGGACTCTCTAAATGCATCATGGGACTCATACTTTTCTGATCGGCGAGTCCCTGGGACTCGCAGGGCTCAAATTGGAAAATGATCACTGAACCCTGAACCTAAGAACTGTGAGGCGGGCAAACACATCTCGATTACGCAGCACTGCCTGGTGCAAAAATCAGCCCAGCCAGTGAGAGAAAACGCTTTTGAAGTGCTACAAGATTTAAGTGTGCAATGTCTCATGTCCACACAAGCTAGCGTTTTCTAATGTAAGCCTCAGCGGAAACACTGTTGCCAATTAGATATGCGAGCTTGCCATCGCTTTACAATCACAGATGATGGAAAAGGGAAGATTTGATCACATGTTCCCTTTGCTGTAGACGAGAGCGCTGGCATCACTGACAATGCACAGCTGGCAATTTTTATCCGTGGAGTCGACTCTGGTTTGTGCATTACAGAGGCGCTTTTAGGTACAGTACTAATAAATCACTGCATGACCCAACCACAGGAAAAGATATATTTGAAGAAATGCGGATATTTGTTCAAGACATGAAACAGCCTTGGAACTAACATGAGCACCTACAACGCACGGGGGAAAGAGTCGGTTAACGCGGGGGTCCCCAACCACCGATCCGCGGACTGGTACCGGGCCTTGGCTCATGTGGGACCGGGCCGCACAGAGACAGACCTGCGAGTTGTGAGCAAATTTACTCCATCCGACGTGATGGAAATGTGCACGAGTCTGGCCAATCGGAGTCCCCCTTCTAACATTGGTTTGCAAGTTATAATAAACAGAATATCATAATAAATGAAAGACAAAGCAGTAAACAGAAAGTCATAGGAACAAATTGACCAAATGTATATCGAAACGCGCAGCTGATGGTCAGCCATGACTTCCGAAGGTGAAGCTATTTTGACCAAAGAAGTTCTTCCCCTTGCGTTATCTCCGGAGCAATGTGGAGGAGGAAGCTGTTGTGCGTGGTTTGTCATTAATTAAAAAAAAAATAAAAAAAAAGCCAATACAATAAACCTGTCAAATCATTTGAACAAGTCGCACCCAAGTGATCAGATGGAATGCACGAGAAAGCCAACAGATTGCACAGCCTGCCCACATAAACATTAGCAGTTTAGTCGCTAATAACTAGCCGGCAGCCACCGGTTGAAAGCAGCAATCAATCGTATCATTTTTTTGGATCAGTCACATTTAATTACGCGACTAGCAATTTAAAAGCAATGGGAAAAAATGGTTGCCGGTCTGCAAACAACATGTACATGTCTCACCTGGTCCGTGCCATAAAAAAGATTGGGGATCACTGGGTTCAGGTATTACTGGGAAGGATGCGAGTAAAGCTGCTGAATTGCACAGTGTATCACTGCGTCGTTGGTTTGGTTGCTTCTTCTTCGTTGGTTTAGCAGCTTATTCATTGTTGGTTTAACTGCTTCCTCTTCGTGTTTGGAGGAGGCCGCGTGCTGCCGACTACATGCACGATGCTGTAGTTGGGGTGTGCTTTCAGATGTTTTTTTTCGAATTAACATTTTATCAAAGGTATTTTCTATATCACTCACATGTCGCAATACATATGGATATTGAATTATCGCCCAGCCCTCGTGTATATCATTGTGCAGTCTGCTACGGCATTTACACACGTGATGGTTAGCTAGGGAAGTTTTCAAAGAACATAACGGTCAGCTATATTATTTTTAAAACTGGTTTTCCAGTTATTAAATGTACATTAACATAATGAAATGATCAAATTAATTAACGACCTTTTACAACTGCAAATGGCATACTTATGTTAAATATCCCTTCAAATAAGCAACAGTGTACTGTCCTGCTCTTGTCCTGTAGGTGGCAGTCATGACAACTGCTAAACGTATCACTGAAGCTCCTTTGTCTCACACATTTGTGCTTCTCAGCTGGAAACGCAACAATAACGGCAGTACGACGTACCGGCTCTGAAGAGGGTCCCAGCAGCATAATGCATCGCCAGAGCGTGGACCAGCTGTCTGGCTGTAGTGCAGAGCGGCCCTCTCTCAAACAGGGAGAAGGCTAGAGGAGTGTGGTCTGAGGCAATGTAGAGCTTGAGGGATGCATGGATGCTGACCAGCAGGTGGATTGGCTGAATAGTCAGTCTGTGCAGACGCACAGGCCGGACCAACGCCTGTGTTGACTGAAGTACCTACAGGACATTTACACGGCACAACATTACTCCATTATTGGCCCAGATCGCCTCAGCTCATTCGGACTCTACTGTTCTGATGTATGCACCTGCTGAGGGAGGATGGGGGCTGACTCCACTTGACACTTCTGTGGCTTCGCTGAGGCAATCGCAGAGTCGGGGATGAAGGTGTGGAACAGGGTTTTAACATAGTAAACAAATGTATCTTCAAGGTACACTCGAGCGGGCTGCACCTGGAAGTTGACCTGTGAAGGACACAACAAGCAAGGTAGTTTTGAGACGAGAAATTGTCGACTAGACAAGAGCGAATAAAGCAGGCTACAAACACTGATTTTGAACATCTAAAATGATTTTTTAAATGTGAGAAACCCGGCAGGAGGGAAAAAAAGACATTCCCGCTCTTAGTGTTTTGAAAGGTGCTTATAAATAAAATGTATTATTATTATTATTATTATTTGACAATCGGGCCTTTGAGGATTTCGATCGCAAGGGAGGAAAAATTCTTAAGGTTGGTCCGATTGTTGGTATGTGCGTACACTGAACTCCAACGATTCTTGGGGGATAAAGGACCAAGGAGCAAACATCTGCTTGTAACTGACGGCCACCCAAAATGGTGTGTCGTAACCGAATAGTTGCCACAAGATGGCGGCAAAGCATTTATTTCTAGCTGACAAGGCTATGACCTGACAACGAAAGCTCCTCTCCCCAGGTCAACAGAGTTGCTTGCCACCAGATGGCATCAAAGAAACTTTTGATATTAGACATGGCTTTGGCCTGAGCACAAAAACAGCAAATAGCTATTTTTTCAGCAAAGAAAGGATCAATCTCAGAATGGGTGAATTTGCAAATGCCGAACTGTGAATACGCAGGCGTTCACTATACCCTGCATTAGCACATGATTTCACAAAGTTTTGAAAATTGAATCCAACCTCATCCACAGTGCATCTGTCCGCAGCCAGGATCAGCCTCAGCTGGAGGAAACAAGAACGCTTAAACTCCTCCAGGAGTTCAGGAGTCTCAGTGGGAATGTCATGGTTACTCCACTGATTCCTGGGCTCAGCCACTCCCCTCTGCTCCTGGCACAGCAGCACGGGGAAGTGGAAGCTTGCACGGTTGTACAGCTGGTTGTCCACTTGCAGGCACAAGCAGTAAACCTCGATCAGTGAGGCGTCACGCATCAGAGTTAAAATGGATTCCGTAGCTGCCCCAGGCTCGAGGGTCACATCAGGGGGCAGCGAGGTGGATGCTGGGGCCAGTCTGAAGAAAAGGTTGGTCAGTGTGAGTCTTAGCAGCTCCACTGAACCTGAGGGGCTGGTGATGTCATCGCTCAACACTACGCTGGCCTCACTCAAAAGGAAAGTTAAGGACAGCTTGGTCGACCTGAAAAAAAAAAAGGAGCGTGAAAATGAATTCACCTTCTCCATTTCATACACAGATTAATTAAAGCATTCAGATTGTTTATAGAGCATAATAGAAGTGACTTTCCTACTAGCAGAGCATAATAACAAACATCGTCTGAGGTCATTTGCTCACATTAACCTGATATTAATCACATGAATATCCTACTATTCAAACTTTAATCATGTTTGGTGTTGATGTAATGGAATAACGCTGTAAGAGCCATGTTCCGAAACACGTCGTCATTCTAACAGGCTTTTATTCCTCCCCGGGGGTGGAAAAGATGGCACTTTGTATGTCGCGTCTACGAATGATTTCCGCATAGGAACTGCAAATGGAGGCCACCTGCGTCTTTTTGGGTCATATAAATATACGAGTTGAAAGAATGACCTTGGACTAAGCAAGTGTCTGTGCATACATACCTGCTGTGCTGGTTGGTTACAGAATCGACACCGCCCTCTGGTGAAAGAGAAAGAACCAAGGTGCCTCTCTCATATCCCACATCAATGTAGAGACAACCAAAACCTGGCAGGAACACCACCTGAGCAACAATTACAAAAGGCAACAAAGAGTTAATGGGGAAGTAAACCCTAAAGTTTCCTTTCCAAAAATATGTTCTATGAAGCTCCACTCGTCCAAACACAGCATTCTGATTCATATTGCATTTGTGGATAATATGGCTCAGCTTCAGAAAACAGGTGACCCGTGATTGCTCGTTACCTGATCCCTGAGCAACTGTGATGTCATTTTCAGTTAACATAAAGTGGCAAAATGGCCGACCCTGACAAAATAAAAAGGGGTGGATTTAGCTGCTTAACCCATATTCCACAAATACAATATTAATGAGAAAGCCACATTTAGACTAGCGAAGGCCCATAGAACACAATACTGTGAAGAACATTTTTGGGTTGGCTTCCTCTTTAATAGTACTCATGATCAGCATAAAAGTTACGAAAATAAACAGATTTTCACCTATGTAAAGAACTATCAGATTCATAGCTACCGCCAACATTCTTTTGACAGATGTGTGCTCAAACATGCATGTGTCAGATTTTAGCCTCCACCGCTCCCAGATCAACATGATCAACTCCTCATGTGACAAGACGAAGAGCCCACTGAACACTTCACTCAGCAGCCATAACAAGCCTGCACTTTGACCCCTAACCCGTACCACAGAGGTCAGATGAGGACCTCACAGTAACAAGAGATGCACGGCCGCAGCCTCAACCCCAACCTGCGGCTGGCTAGACACAACACTAAACATTACATACTTTCTTGGCTACTCTATTCCCTGACCAGCTGATCAGACTGCTCAGACTAACTGCAAAACATTTGAATGGTCATTAAGATCCTCTTCTACTGTATAATCTGAGTGTGTGACCACTTGCACAGGTGAATGACACCCAAATCCAGAACTGTATCAAATAGTCTGCTTTTACTAGGATAAAATGCTCAATTTTGGATCGACACTCTCCAAGAGATATGAATTAAACAACGTGTTGATCATTGTGGTTGTACTTTTCAGTGGTGTGGAACTGTACTGTACCATACAGAGTCTGTTGTGTCTAACATTTTGGTTAGATGTGCAAATCTAAATTATTAAACTCTCAGAACAGTTCTAAACTAGAAATGAAAAAAAAAAAAGATTAGATTGTTACACTAATCGCTCCCTAACAATGTCAATCAAAACTGAAATAATTACCCCTTTAACACATATTTCTGCATATGCACGTTATCAGCAGCATTGCAATCTGTCATCGTTCATCATCATTACCAAGTACCATGTGACGGTCTAGTTTGTTCAGATGAAACCAAAAAAAAAAAAAAAAAGAAAAGAAAATTGTAAGAACAACAAATCCATGAATCTAGAATTTGGTATTTTGTGTGATGAACATTTTACCTGAGTACCAGGGCAATTGATGTCAATAGGGTCGGTCCAGTCTGTGCTGCCAACATCTGCTGTGGTTTTTAGCAACAGTGTGGGCAGTGCTTCTCTCTGCCTGCAGTCGGGGAAACTAGAAAAGCGATGGTAGAGCTCATGGTGCACAGAGCTATTTGCAGGAAGAAGACAACAGTACACCTCAGTCCTTGGAGTCTCTGTAAAAGATGATGTTCAAACATTGTAGTAATATCTCTGCAATTCAAAGAGGAGATGAGGGGATGGGGAGAGTCACGCAGACTCTTTCCTTCTCACCTTTGACATTCTCCTTAAGCAAAAGTTGGATAGGACATTTGTTGTGAACCAACATGGGAGGGCAAGGATCCTCATTTAGAGTAATGTATGTCACTCCGAGGTGCTCCTGGTACGTCAAGACTATGGCCCTGGAATATACAAATAGAAATAAACAATCCGTGACAAATATAATCACAGCCTCTTGTAGCCCCACCAAATCGATCTGAGAAGCATTCGTCGACAGAGCTGCGACAGAGGGAAAACTAGCGAGTTTGAAGAAAATGGTAAAAATCATGGGAAAATATGGGACACGCTGAGATGGATCCAGACAAGCTCAGGAACTGCAGAGGGAGTTTCCTCATTCATTCCATTACTGTTGCTTAGCAAGCTACAAACTGCTCAGCTCCTCCTTTCTTTTAGTCCTGTGCCAGCATGCTCTGGTACCCTGCTCTAAATTGACTGTTGCTGCCACAGAGTCTGCGATACAGCGAACCCACCTGCTGATCGGGCCACCCCCAGAGCTTGTTTCACCAGGAACCGACACGCTCTGCCGAAGGAAGTCTGGTCGGATGAGTGCGGGGAGGCTCCATGCTGTTGGCCCATGTCTGGCATCAGGCCTTGATAATGAACTGAAAAGCATGCATTTCACTGGCAAGGGGAACTCCATTTTTCCCTGATTGCTGGTTTGAAGATGATCCCAGCATGGCAGAGAGCAAGGTTTGCTCGGAGATGACGGCTCAGAGGGAGCCAAGTCGAATGCCGTCGTCTCTGGTACGTCACAGGCCTGTGCAAAGAACAACTTGAACTACATTTGTCTATCATCAAAATCAGTGCCACAGAAGTTACATGGAAAGTCGAGAAACATGGAAAAAAAACCCTGAGAACTGGATGAGAATACTGTGCAAGATGTGCGGATGTATCTGGAGTGAGGCGAGGGGGGCAGATATGGTTGTGTTCAAACCTCATTATCATTTATTTTATCTTTTTCCAACTGCGCTTTGTGTTAATTTGGTAGCTGAGAAGTCTTGGGCTCATTTAAAAGCCACTGATACCTCAAGAGACGAGGAACACACAATACTGTTCTGTAATGCTTTCAACATTTGCACCCACTTTGTTGTTACACGTAAGGCATTTGTTTTTTGGATTTTAGTAGGTACTTTTGTGGCAACTGGCACACTTTGGGATTTTTCTTTAGGGAGATCTGAAAGCTTGTAAAATGACATCACTACATTGTTGGTCTCTTTGGGGACAAGCAGCAGATGAAAGCGAGAAGGGAAACCTGCATCCAATTCTGGATGTTAGTCTAATACCCGTACAAAGTGCCGTTGACTCATGGTGAGAAGAGTGGAAGAAGAGAGAGGGGGAGCAAAATGATCAGATGGAAAATGGCTTGCTGCGTCCTTCTAATCCCTTTGTGTGGTCGTGACTGGGTGTGTATGAGTCATGTTGCACAGTGTATGTACTGTACGTGCAAAGCTCTAGTAGGACAGGACAGACCTAAAGCAGCGCCATACACAGACAAACACATTGTGGCCTTGCATGAACTTTGCTCTTACGTTAAAGCATTTGCTGCCATCAGTGTGATGATTTTCTATTTAGAAAGTGCAATTTCCTATGTTGAGGTACAGAACCACGTTCAAGCTCATTACCTGGTTATCACTTCCCAGCCTGTGGTCAGTCAGCAGAGGCCTGTAGTGTATTGTGTAAGGAGTGCTGTTGACAAGGATTGTTCTGTCCTCTATCTGGAGAATCTGGATGCCATGTTTCACCGTGGATGACACACAGAACTGACATAGCTAAGGATAAAATGACAGACACAGACAGAAAGATTAGCGATGGAATGCTTCATAAATGTAAACATTGATTTGCTTGTTTTTAGTATGGCATTCGATGTAGATATGTTTTGTATTGAGACAGCACTTAACCAGTTCATCTGAATAATCGAACGATAAATGGGGCACCGGGGCTGAACTGTCCTTAAAATGTCAGACTTATCTGACTGAAAATTAATGATTCACCCAATAACACGGCAGTCCTTTGAGTGGCTGGTGGCTGGCTGACTAACTAACTTAGGTGAGGGTAACAATGGTTTTGATTGTTTGATCAGAATTTGACAATACGTTAATCAGAGGTGACATTTCCATGTGCTTAGAACTGCATTGCAAGGTGTTGACAGTCTCTGCATATTGTTTACCCACTTCAACTATAACGCAACACATTGAATAAACCATTTTTAAAAAGGTCAGACAGGATTTTGACGGTATTTTCCCAATTCTTGACCCTTGTGCTACAATTTCTACAATTTTTGTAGATTTTTGCGTATTGTCATCTTTGAATCAAACACAAAGCCTAAAAATTGTGTGATATGAAATATTCCAATTCATGTTTTATATATATAGATATACCTTTATGTTTTGGTCATAGCACAGTACCGCTTTTATTGTCCATAGAGGGCAAAAACACAAAGAAAAAAATAAGAACTATATGTGTATGTATAGCGCTGATGCCACTGAACATCTCGAGTGGTTGAAAGTAAAATAAATATTCAGGAATAATACTATCAAATTGTATGTTGCGTTATTTAAACTTATTCACATCAACTGCAGCACACGGGGTATATAGCTGTACCTAATTAAAGGTCTGGTCAATGTATTTTTCCTTCAGCCTTTCATGTTTATCAAAGCATGTTATTTGCCAAAGACTTTCAGCATTACAAATGATCAGTGACATCGTACGAGTTTATCAATTCATACATTCATGTTGGTACTAAAGCCAGTAATCAGGACCCTCACCTTTTGTCTCCCAGGGACAGCTCCCAGGGTGATGTTAGCCTCTACATATCCTTCCTCATCCAACGTGATCACCTCTGAATCTGTCCCCTCCTTCCATCGAGGTGAGGTTAGATCATGGACGAGTTTCATGGCTGTAGACTTGTGGACAGTGTTTGTTTGAGCCCAGTAGACGCCGATTTGGAAAGCTTCCTATATCAGAGCCACAAATGACAGCTTGTAATGAAAAGACGTGGCTGCCTATTTCGACTAAAAAGTACATGCTGCGGATGCCTGTGTACCTTGAAGTTAGGTGGGACTATAACCTTGCCGGCTGGTATCTGGAGCACAATGGTCTCTCCCTCAAAAAGCCAAAGATCCCACTGGGAGTGATTAGCCAACAGGGCCCAAGGCAGCAACTCCACCAGTAAGGTGCTCAGGCCCGATTTCCAGCACGATAACTTTACTTGCATGGGACTATCCCACTGGGCAAGCGGCTCTGGTACTGACCTGTTCGAGGCAGTAGTGGAAGTACAGCATTTCAATTCACTCCAGCCACATCAATTTCATTTTACTACTGCAGCTAATGAGTAGTTAGACATAATTCGATAAATAGAAGCAGACAGTGATCCGGGAATGAAAAGGAACATGTGGGCATTAATATTGTTACGCGTACTAGTAAATGGATATGAGTGGTTTCAGCATGAGTGAATGTAAGGGAACCTGTAATACTGGCAACATTAATGGCTTGTTCTCTGCAGTGAGCTTAGCCAGATGACACAAGCGTGCCAATACAGTGCTGAATTGGGTAAGCCGCAGCGCCATGACTCTTTGACTTCTCCCCGCAGACACAAAAACAATAAGGACAAACACATAAGAGACAAACACAAAGTTGTGTAATGCAGCTCCGATAAACAAATGTCACTGTCAGTTTAGTTTGTGAACTAAACAATTTAACGTCATTACCAAAACTAAAGGGGAGAGTTCCCCTGTCCACTTGCTACGTTTGACACTTTTTAAGATGAGTCGTAAGACCGCCGCACGCAGTCATTCAAGTGAGGTGTGAAGACACAGACAATTATCACACAGGCCATTAACACGCTGACACGATTAACAACAAATGGTACACCAACAGAGAAAGCTACAATACAAGTTTTGAGATGCAAACAGATACACAGTAGATGACAAATCACAGTCTTGTGTATCGTAAAGGCCCTGAAAGTCTTCTCCGCTAAAGTTATCTACATAATTGCAGTGTGTTTGACCTTTATTTTATACAGTAGTGTCTTTTTTTTTTTTTTTTTTTTGCATCTGCAGGTTTGCATCTGGCCTTGCAGTGAAGGTCAGCCAAATGTTTGGCTCATGGATCACCGCAGGGCCCCATGAGGAGACAAAAAATATTAAAAGAATTACAATGCCATGAATAAGTACATGTTGCAAACGTTGACCCATTTTCAGCATCAGTATTTTTGTCCCCTTTGCAATTAATCACTAGATTTCACTGCTTACAATGTTGACTACACACGGCAGAAATAATATGAAGAACCTTACTGAGATTTGTGCTGTCGTTTGTGTGAACGTACTTTAAAGCTGTCGCGACCACTTCCTTTTCGTGACATGCCAACACGCCTATGTCATTAAGAGCACTTTATACCATTAAAATGTGTCACTTTGCAAAACACTGGCAAAATGGCATTGCAAAACAACACTGTTTAATCGAGTCCCACGCTGTTCATAATGTGACAATACGTCGGCGGAAAAAAATTCCATTACGGCTTCGCATGTCATCCTTCTGTCATTTATTGTATACTTCCACCACAACGGGTTTAGTAAGTTGAACCGGCAGTTCAATGGGTTCACTGTACAATACATTGGTAACATGAAAAACATGTTATTTCTTCAGCGTAGTATTGTGCGTGAGTCAGCAAGATTTGAAGGGCGCTGAGTTCAGCTGCAGGTATTTCGTATTTTGCAAAGTGAGCATCTAAAAATTTGTGGGGTCCACGTGATCCTCAAATGTCACCAAGTGTAACATGACAACCATTGTTCACCATTCAGAGGTTATTTTATGCATATAATTGTCACCGATTTTTTTCATCAATATATTTGATGATAGTGAAGCTGTTGAAGTGTAAAAATAATTCATCAAAAATGGGGGGATGTATTGTATTGCTGCATAACCAGGTAACTAAGATGTCCACAGGGCACTGAAGAGGGAGATACTAAGTTGGCATACCTGTCAGTGTCTTTGGAGACGTAGGGCCATGATGACTCAGTGGATGCTTTTTGACCATAAAAATCACCAAGGATGCGCTCCAGGTTGTCCTCATCGCCATTCTTGTCCAGTATCTGTTTGATGAGGCTTGTGGAGATGGGCACGGCACAGTGGGAAGTGTCCTTATCCTCACTGAAAATGACGACAAAAACATGAAATGGGGTCTACAGGTTCTTCCGGCAAGCTGGCACCCACAGTCAGCTGTTATGACTGCTTCAAAGGAAGCCCTAGACACACAAGAGTTTGTCCATAAAGTGTACACTACATTCAAACAGAGAAGGTTCAATGAAAGTTGAAACTTCTCACAGACAAATCTGAACGGAATACATACTGTATTTTCCCATGAATAACACGACTCCCATTAATACATCCTTAAACAGCAGGGGGGGGGGGGGTTCTCTGTACTTGCACACTGTGTATAATACGTTCCCACGATTTGCGGTATCCTTTATTATAGAGTACAGTCAAACCTCGGATTACGACCGAAAATTGGTTCTCGACCAAACTGAGCGCACTTGAATGCGCCACTTGACTCCTCTCGCCTTCCTTACACGAGGAAGTGACGCTTCCTCGGGTAGACGAGGAAGTGACGCTTCCTGGTGTAGCGTTCCATTGTGAGCAGACGTGTTCAATAAAGAGTGTGGTTTCGGTTTTCGAACAAATTGGTTTTCGAACAGCCTACTGGAACGGATGATGGTCGAAAACCGAGGTATGACTGTATATTATAGAGTGAATCATATGAATGAATAAAGATTCAAAACATACCGATACAATGTGAATGCTTTTTAATCCAAGTTAAAAAAACTATCATATTTTCCGCACAATCAGGCGCTTTGGAATATAAGGTGCAATCTGTGACAAAGGGCAGTCTTCACTGTCCAACCTTCACTGGAAACGAATCCGACTAACTGTGGGCAATGTGGACCAAAGTGTGCCACAGGTCGTGCATGAATCAACCTGCCCGTATTAGGGCATTTGATACCCCATACTCCTGGAGCACCCTCTACAAGAAACCCCGGGGTACACAGTCAAACGCATGCTCCAAGTCCACAAAGCACATGTAAGACCAGCAGTAATCGTAGTGGGTAAAGATGCCTGCCTAATGAATTACGGTTGTTAATGAATTGCATCCATTCTGTTAGAATAAAAGAACTGAAGGGTTAGCGTTTTACGGATCTGGGACAAGAAAGATGAGAAGGACAAGGTGTTGACAGGAAGCTTTTCATTCAAAACACTTCCTGGGGGGGTTAAATTTGAAGAGACTTCAGACTGTAAGCCTCGGTTTTCTATTGTGGTTGCCTAGATGACCTGATCAGGACATGGTGGTTATGTTTAAGACCTGTCTGTCTCTCTTGTGTTGCACCCGCAGCACTCTCCATTATAACCCGCAACTATGTGTAATTACAGGAAGGGAAGATGAACCGTTGACCACCGAACACTGAAAATTGAATCCATCCTTGAGTTTTACATGTTGCACATGTGCGTGCGTGCACGCGTAAAGGTACATTCCCACTTGAGGTTTCTGTCGAGTGTATTTGTGAGTCTGGAAAGGGACGAGGCATGGATTGAGTTGGGCTACCAGGGGAAGGAGAATGGAAGCGTGTGGTAAGACATAGTTTATTCAGGGGACAGCGTAAATGCGCAGATCATTGTGGTTGCAACTCAGAAGGACAAGACACTGAAATGTTTGTTGAATCCTTTTGAGACTTATCTGAAACAGCGGCAGCTAAATATACCTCGGATAGTCCACTCACTATTACTGTGGTTCTTTTAAGGCAGCTCTAATCAAAACAAACTTGTGACCAGATATCAACTCCGAACCCCCAACAAAACTTTCTCAGGGGAGTCAATTACACTCAATCAGTTGCTACCATAGACGCTACCATAAGAATGAACTTCCCTTGGTTCCTTCTCAAAACACGACAGTTTATTCATGCACAGATGACAAATACGGTAGGAGTAGCTACCATACACTGTATACATCTGGCAGTAATTTCCCAAGGGGCCACCCACACTGACGCATAAACACCAATGTTACCGAAAGTCAAAGCAACTGACATTTATACATGCGTGACATGACACGAGGTACGATGATGATGTTATCCAGCGATGTTATTACGCACTATGTTTCCTTCAGGTGAATTACAGATACATGGTCAATTATTTGAGGGCACATGCTGATGCAAATGATATTTCATTCCAGAAGAAACTTCAATAGTAAACTGTAAACAGTGTCTTACAGGATGTTTTGAGCAAGTGGACAAACACTTAGGCAAACGCACACGCACGCACGCACACACAACCACAGCCACAGCCACAAAGAGACTTAGTGAGTGTGGCAGACAGTGGTGACTGTCCTTGCTGAGGCGATGATGGTCACACCTCACCTGACGCATACTCGTACATAACTAACTGGGCTGTTCTACCACAGACAGATCCTGGATATCCACATGAACACTAGCGGATACTTACTGTCCATCCTATCTTCCACTAAAACACACACAGAGCCGAGGTGGGACCAAAAACCTGCTCACTGTTAGCGCCTCGATGTAATTTAGGGGCAATTATGGTGAGACCTGACATGTTGGAATTGAGGTTGGGTTTCTGCTGCAAAGCTCACTTCCTGGGGAAATGGTGCTTGGATCTCCCTGGATTGTGAGCTAATGTTGGCTAACAGAAACTAAAATGGGAGCAGGGGGGCGACAAAATCTCAAGTGTCTCTCCCAACTGCAATAGATCGAAGCATAACGAGCCAGAAAGAGTCAGACTGTCCTTTGCGACACCATTTCAATTACAGCTAATGAATGAATGAATGATGAATGTTCACAACATTGCTGATCTGCCACAATGACAAGGAACAAGATGAATGTCTCTTTCTCCCAATATTATGAAGGTTGATGCTGTATGGGTTTTATCCATTAGTATTTAGAATTTATACTATTTACCTGGCCTGAAAAGTGAGGTGATGTGTGAGGTCTGCTTCAGTGTTGAACAGGGGCTCCTGGTGGCCTTGTCCGAGAACCAGCTGGCTCTCTCTTAGTCCAAGGCTTCGCTTCTCTGTGTGGATGATTACTGGGTCTGGCAAGTGGCTCCTCATGACAAACAGTGGACTAAAAACAACCTGAATGAGGAAATCGATATGGAGACAGTACTGTGCATCATTCAAACTGTGTGTGTGTGTGTGTGTGTGTGTGTGTGTGTGTGTGTGTGTGTGTGTGTGTATGTATGTATATATATAATTTTTTTTTTGTGTAAATTTTTTTTTTACATTCAAGGAAGTCTTCCAGGACAGGGCTGACTGAAACAGATATCAGCCACTTAAGCCGTTGTGAATGTCATTATTCAAGAGGTTTGATGGCATATTCACAGTTAAAAAAAAAAAGATCCTGGTTATGCAATGAATGTCTTACTTTTTTAACTTACTTTCACAAAGTGCTAAGAATAGGATAACAACAGAAATAGACACAAAACCCCCAAAACTTTAAGCCATAGAAAATGAATCTCATCAAGATGCATTCAAGCATGGCAAATTAAAACCCCCCAGCATGTAATATAACTAATACAATACTGATTAGAATCATTAAGAGAAATGCAAATATCTTTTGTTTTAGGTAGTATGTGCAAAGATTATTGACAATGTTACCTTTTTATTGTATTGTATTGTATTCTATTACTCTAAAATGATGGCTGCATTTTTTATGCCGCCAGTAATGGACATATAATAATAATAATATTTGACAGTGAGAGCCACAGGCAGGAAAGCCACGACATTAGGTCACTGGTTGCGTGTTTGTGTTTTTGATTATCTGATTGCGCATACAGAAACTGGATTGCGCCTCTGAAAGAAGTTTATAAAAGGCTGAATGACAATACACACACTTTTGGACAATCACATTAAGATATGAGATAGCCACTCAATTTTCCATCACAATGTCGAAAAACAAAACAATTGAGGGAGGAATCTAGGACACTCACCACTCTTTGCTGCATGTGGGAATCCGGCTCAATTGTGATGAGATTACACCAGACAAAGAGCAAGGAACAACCAGAACATGGAACCTGAAAGAAAGCAAAATCTTTTTAGGGGGTCAAACTCTATCCTAGTCTCGAGGGTATTGGACTCGGCAGACATCAGTTATAGAGTGTCGTACTTCTTTTTTTGGATGAGCAAAATTTGTGTGTGTCCGTAACCCACACAATCTAAACACTGGGATGTCGATGCACATTTCAAATAATGGTTAAGAAATTCAACTTTCATTAGCAGAATCGATAGACAGACCAGGAGTACAAAATGATACGAAACTTGTTGGAATGAACAGAGTCCAACCATGGGGAAGATCATCAGTGCTTAGCAGCCAAAAATTAGACAATAGAGACTTGGAAAATACAGTATGTGGGACGAAGGATGGAAATGCAACACGAGCAGGTTGCCAGAGGATGAAACTAAAAATAAGGGAGTTAACTACAACATAGTCAAGGTAGTCAGCATGTGGGTAAAAGAGCCCCAAAAAAAAACTTGACAGTACGGAATGCTGAATGAATATCTGATTTGTACAGAGGCGATAGCAGCAGAGGCTGGCGTGGAGTCAGAACAGGAAGAGACACATAAAATATCCAAACAATAGAAAGACAAGACTATGCTGAGAACAAGTTAACTCAGAATCAGATTGGTAATGTCAGTGAGGCAGAGATCATCTGGTGCTCATTCAGTGGCGTGAAAGTGTCTTTGAAGCATCTGCTCGTGCCCACATATCAGCTAATGTTTCCTGTTTAGAGTGAGTGATGTTATGAGTGAGCATAAACTGTATTTTCGGCCTCTTGACATCTTTGTGTAACAGACTACAAAAATGGAACACATTTTGCTGGGGACGATGACGGTTTGTTCTCAAGTGATGTGCCACAGCGGCCACCCAGAAGCTATTCCCACAGTTGGTGGTCCAACGCTACAGCAAAAACTGGGCGTAAAGATGAAGATATGATACGGGGGGTTATCTGCCTTGCACGTTCTTCCATTGTCATGAATGGAGCAGCAAACTAATCAATGCAATTTGATTGTGTTTATGGACGGTATGTACCAGGTAACAGTAGGAGTCGATTCCTGCGCCTGATGGTCCAATCAAAATGTAAGTTTGCCATAGGGGAATTTGAGACGTTCTTCGAGGCCAAAGGCCTTCTGGTGTGTCTCCAGGCCACCAACGTTTATATTGAAGCAGAAAAAAGTACCTTTGAGGGTACTACCTTAGTTACGAAACATTGTAAAGTCAGGTAAAATCTTTAAATTAAATTATGTTATTTCGAACTTGCTTTCAAACAGCCAATTCACAGTTACGGCTGGACTTTGGTGAGGATGAAAAGAAAGAAGGCTGGTGGCAACATTTGCTTCAACATTAACTCATTCAGTACCAGCCAATTCTAGACCAAGTCTGAAAAGACGTTTAAAAACGTCTTTGGGAGTGAATGAGTTAAACATTAAAGTACTGTTAATAGGAACACAATAGACGGAATATTATGTGACACTCAATTTCACTGGAACTCGGTTCAGACTGTCCAAGTGCATGTTTTTTTTTCTTCCCGTGTGGCTTTTTGTGACACCGAGCTCAAAATAATGACCTGTCTGAATTCATTCAAGAGAAGAATAGTGCAAGATTGAGAAGGGAGATTATTTCACTATTAAAAGCCATATGGTAAAAATTATGGCAAGATTTTGAAAGAACATTTTCTCCTTTAAATCAACCTTTTTTTGCCACTTGTTTCAAAGTCTGAACTAATCCGAGGTTTGACCTTCAAGGTTCCCTTCTCATGATGACTTTCAAATTCCAGGAGTTAAGCCAGTTTACCTGCACAACCGAGCTGCTGGTGCCCTTGTCCTTCCTCTCGAGCTGCACATCCTGGGACCAGTCGTCATCTCCTCGGGCCCTCACACACAACTCTGTCAGTTCCGCATCTTCCAGAATATAGGAAGGCAACTTCGTCCCTGCCTCCAGGCAGTCATAGTGTTCTCTGACGACCGTCTGAGCATCAGGGCCAACATAGTGCTGCACCAACCGCAGCTCAATATCCTCAGTTAGATAGCTGCACATGACCTGCCGTCCACAGATTATCACCTGCAGAGGGAAAAGCAGGTGCAAATAATGGCAAGATTACAACAGCACAGGTAGACCCACTGAGGTTGAACGATCCCAATTTGGATCAGCACCAACTAGCCCACCTTGATTGATAACCACCTTCTGCAAATATGGTAAAGATTTATACACAAATAATCAGCTGAAGACATTCTCAAGAGGTGCTCCAGAATCAACCTGCGGCCTGCAGTTTTTTTTGGTCTTTTTTTAATCATAATTCTGCTCCCCCCAAAAATGGAGAGTACCCCCCACCTTGTGAACTGGTAATACAAAGTGTGTGTGTGCGCGTATGTGTGTGGCTGAGAGAGAGAGAGAGAGAGGAGGCTTATAAGAAAAAAAGTAGCGTCTCCTCCATCCTTAATTGTCTAATCATCCTTAATTGTCTAATCATTAACACGTCTGCTGCACGCAGCGGGATCACTGGCCTGTATGTACTGTATGTGAAACACACAGCATATTTGAAATTTCGTCCCTTTCACATTTTTTGGCTTTTTTTTAATAAATCCTACTTCACGGACTTCACTTATCACTGGTTCTTTTTGGAACATAACCCCCGCGATAAACGAGGGATTACTGTATCCCTCACCTCTAGCCTGTCATGACCAATCATTTCAAACTTCAATTGACTAGTAAAGCCAGTAATCACTGTGCCAGTGAAAGAGATATAATTTGCCTTTGTGGGGAAAATGATGACATAGAGTAGATTAATCAGGGGTGGTCGTTCTTTTAAGGGGCCACAAGATTATTACCATTATTTTTTCGATTTTATATGGACTTTACAAGGGTCGGTTAGAGTCTGTTAACAGGCACCACATGCCATTTAATACTCCGCTCTGACCTACATAGTGTCTTAAAGAGAAGTGGGAAACTTTTTTGATACAACTGATGGTGGAGGATTATTGTGAAAAAGAGACTCCCGCTGAGGTTGTGTGTTGTGAGTTGTATTGGAACGACACCCTTTGCCAATCATTTGAGCCAATGGAAAAAAATGGATGCAGCCTGCGGGATTATGCTAATTGTAAGAGACTAAGATGTTGGGTCAATGACACTGTCAACAAGTGTATGTGTCATCACTACAGTTTGATGACATGTTGCCTTTTTCAAAATCCAGTGATTCTGTTTTATATTTGTGGAAACATGACTGTTGGTGTAAAAATGCAAATACAGATGGTTCCTGGTTTGTGATTGCCTGTGATGTGGACAAAGTGGGCACACGATATTCCATGTTTCTTCTATTGGTACAAATCAAAAATAAAAAGGTAGCACAGACAACCAAGACCAATGATGAAAAATAAACAGCCTCCTTGACACTCCGTGATATTAAGAGTAATAAATGTAAGGCAAAGAAAAGGTACAGTCTGCTATAAAAATAAAAAAAGGCCGTTGTTACATATAACATTACATAGCATTCCCCTGCATTTTGTTTTATCATTACCATTTCATGTTTGATTTTGTATTGAAATACGGATGCTATGCTATGCAAATGTTTCTAAATCGGAGCTCCGTTCATGTTTCAGATGCTCTCGTTTTAGAAGGTCAGAACAATAGTTGTATGGATGGAGCTGTATTCTTGAAGGGAACCTTTTTCAGACTCTGTGCTGCGTATTTAACGTCATTTTACTTGTATTAAAAAGTACAAATTGACTACAAACTACATTAACGATGTAGATTTATTTTTAATTGACAGATTGTCAAACCAAATCTTTTTTTTTTTTAATACAGGTCATAAATCAAGAGGGGGGCGGGGTTATGAACAATAGTCATTTGTCACATTCTTGTCACTGTATAGGAATGCCGACGTGTACCGTACCTGTTTCTGGACACCATTAAGCTGCACCACCTTGATGATGAGTGAGGCGGTGCGGCCTTTGTACTCAATGGTCCTGAGCAGGGTCCCCACATTGTCCACACTGAAAGCCTCAGACCAGCGCCAGTTACCCCAGCCTTCGATGCAGATGTGGAGCAGCTGCAGCATGGAACAGAGATGAAAACACATGAAAACAAAGACAGAGGCACACTTAACATCAGAGGGTAGTCGCCTAGCTCTCTATTTATTGCTAAGCAAAAGGCACATAAACAACAGGATTCTTTGTTTAAAAGAATTTGGTAGGGGGACAAACACAAAGTTCCTGTTTACTGGTGCAGAACAGGCCTGCTGCTGTACAAAAATAGAAGGAAGCACACACAATAAACCGAGTGGTGGAAAACAGCTGATGTGGAAGCTAATTGTGGCTGCATGCGTGATGGATGCGGACGAGTCTGTTCTGCACACGTCGAAACTGGAGACAGACAGTTTGGCCCTCAAGCATTTCAGCTTCATGTCCGTCACTTCAAGCTGGAGCACACCCGCATGTGTGCGTTACTGTAAACACACGGCGGCGGGAGGACAATAAACAGATGGTGAGCAAATTGACATTGGATAACATTTTCCAACTGTCTTTGATACAATTCCTTGAACCGTGGGTCACAATACGGCAATATTGATGAGGGTGTCAACTCAATACTGTGTTTGCAGACTTAACAGCGAGCCCATCAACACCTCTTTCTATGACACAGTGATGTTCTGCACTACAGCTGGAAATGCATGATTGCCTGTCAAAACGGGACGATTCCCTTTGCGAAGGAATCATTTTAATACAACGCGATTGTAAAGATGTACCCGAGTGGTTGGTGAGTACACGAACTGTGCTGCTTCTGTCGCTGTCTGATCAAAGCCATGCATTTGAACAGGTGCTATAAAAAAGTGGTTTACGGGAAAATATTGAGGGAAAACACACTTTGTTCGATCACGTTACTATAACATAGGCACTCCTTTTCAATATCACCTCAGCAAGTCTCTCATCTATTGAAATTGCAATTCCAATGATTTTTTATCTCTGTATCGCATTTATGAATGCAATAGACCAGCGATTCTTAACCTGGGTTCGATCGAACCCAAGTGGTTCGGTGAATCAGTCTCAGGGGTCCGACAGAGCATCTGCCATGGAGGTTAAGACATACTCAACATGTCAATTAGTTATGACATACCCGCTTAGCCATCACTGGCTGGTTTATTTTGTGCACAATTATAAAATGTATAGTTTATACTTATACTAATTGTGTTTGACTTTTTTCTGTGTGAAATTTTTTCTGTTTTTAATAAATACATTTTTCATGTCTTGAATTTGTGAAAAAAAAAATATATATATATATATACAGTCAAACCTCGGTTTTCGAACGTCTCTGTTCTCGACCAAATTGGTTTTCGACCAAAAATGTGCAGGTATCCTTTATTATAGAGTACAGTCAAACCTCAGTTTTCGAACGTCTCTGTTCTCGACCAAAAGTTTTTTATGCCTTGGATGACGACGGAAATTCGGTTCTCGAACAAACTGAGCACACTTGAATGCGCCACTTGACTCCTCTCGCCTTCCTTACATGAGGTAGTGACGCTTCCTCGGGTAGGCGAGGAAGTGACGCTTCCTCGTGTAGCCTTCCATTACTGAGCAGACGTGTTCAATAAAGATTTTTTTTTTAAAAAGAGCGTGGTTTCGGTTTTCGAACAAATCGGTTTTCGAACAGCCTTTTGGAACGGATTATGTTCGAAAACCGAGGTATGACTGTATATATATCTTTATTTTTCACTAATGAAGGGTTCGGTGAATGTGCAAATAAACTGGTTGGGTTCAGTACCTCGAACAAGGTTCAGAACCACTGCAATAGAAGAAGAAGAAAACCCTTATTTGTCTCACAATGGAGAAACTCGCAATTTACAGCGGCAACAATTGATGAAAAAGAGCAAGTAGAAGTAACAAAGAAGTATTTGCATGCACAAAAACACTAAAAACAGTTTTAAAAAAATGGACTGTACACATGTGATTTCGGTGGCTCTCTTTGACAAACTCGTATTTATAAAATGTTTCATTTCAGACAGCGGAATTATGCGATTTTAGCCAGAAAGCGACATTTTGCTTGATTTGCAGCATAGCAAAGCACATACCGTATTACCGTAGTTTAGCACTACTGACCAGGTCATTCCTGCATAGCGCACGTGTGTGCTATCAGAAGGTCAAGGTGTGACTGGCCACATTTTTATTCTGCGCGTGACATGATGAGAGCTTGTGTCAAATAATGCGGTGTTGTCATGAAGTGATAGTCACAACACAGGAGCCGAATCAAGAAATATTCATGCTAGATCTAAAAGCCTCTCTACTCTGGAGGCTACGAGGCTGACATTCCACCCGAGTGAACGCTCTCTGTTAGTGTTGCCGCCAACACAACTTGCACTTGCCTCAGTCACAGAACAAGAGGCAGAAAGGTAAAAAGTGGTGGGGACTGACAGAAAACAATAGGGAAAACACATAGTGGCTGGCTTCAATATACACAAAACCTTGAGTGGTTTTGAACTAGTTTGAAAGATTTACACATTACTTTAATGTTCTGAGCTTTTAGGCAATTTTTTTTTTTTTCCGCAGGTCAGAGAGCATGTGGGAAGCCCTGGTCAAGACCTTCTATGTTTCCCTCCACTGCTCAGTGTTTGAAGGCAGATTTTTTTACAATAACATTCTTAATCAAAGCCTGAATTCACTTTATTTGAGACTGTCTCGACTTCCTTTCGGGTGAGTGGAAGTGACATAATTTCTAAGATCGCCTTCCCTGTGGGCTTGATCACAGGGAAAGTGGCAAAGTGGTGTAAACTACCAGGTGGTGGAAGTTATGGTTAAGCCTCGGGGTGGAGAACTACCATATAATCCCCTAAGGCAGCACGTGCATTAGAATAAAGTACCTTCAAGTTTGAGCCGCTTGTAAGCTGCCCGGTATGAAAGGGAAACCTTTTAAGTTGCAGTCAACTTAAAAGCCTGCTTTACATTCTTAGTATTAGTTTCAGTCTTAGTGAGTCGTTGAGAAGGACTGGACTGAACTCAATTACGGTCCAAATTGTTTGGTAGTGCACTTACTGGAAGTCTATGCTGTGCCTCAGCACCATATGTGAGGACTGTTTTGTTATTTCAACACTTTTCTCTCCTTTAACCCCGTCGCCCCTCCCTCCTCTGCGCGCACGTTATCACGCTTGTGGCTCAACTTGACCTTCGAGACGGACGTCATAACAGTGTCTCTCCTCAAACTTCAAACGGCGACTACGTCTAAGTCATCGCGGCTCTGACTCGAGCAATGAAAAACAAGAAAACATCACTAACACCAATTGAACACGTAAGACAAGAAGAATGAAAAATACAAAGCTGTTTTGCCTCGCTCTGACTTCTCCAACTTTTGCGACACAGAAAGAAAAAAAAAAAAAAGACAAGCTGCCACATGTGGTGGCTTTTAGCCCAGGAATCGAGCCAGACCTTGCACTCACTTTTAATAAAGGGAGAATCCTACCAAGGGAGAGTATCTATGTGGTACGATTTTTATTTTATTTTATTTTTTTCGTAACAGAATGTTAATGTGGACATAGTATTTTGTTGATGTGACAAAAGTTGACACTGTTGGTCTAAGAAATGATGCCAACGCAAGAGTAACAATAAGGCCAGTGAGCAAAGAGCATTGCGATTGACAGCTACGTGAAAATTTGGGTAGTACAATATAGTATACAATTCAACCCTAAATTATTTTGACGCTGGCCACATTTTGAGGTTCTCAAGGTCCTCTCATGCCCGTTTTCATGGAAAAATGTCAGAGTCATGGGGTGCATAAACGGGGCTGAGCCCCTGAGCTGATCTGAGTGAGTTTGATGCCTTCCCGGAGGGCAACCTCAACAGTAGTTGAGAAGCAGACAAACATTTCTCCAACATCAAGCTGAACTTTCAGTCCCAAAGCACAAGTCCTAATGAATGATACGGTGCCTCGTCCAATGAAATCCAGCACTTGTGAACGACTGGGTGGAATCGTTTGCCAAAAGCTAATCTTCACTATTAAGAGTTTATTATAAGTTTCCAAAGTTGTATATTGAGTGAGAAATAAATGTGAAAGTCAAATCTCAAACCATTCCTCTTTCGTACAAATCCACGGGGAGATACTGTGATTATGGTTAAATAATGGTGGTTAGTTAGCTTCCAGCACATGACTGGACCGCAGCACAATGTATGTGTCACAATGATCTACTGGAGGATTATGAAACAAAATGGTTGAATGTAATCACAAAGAGCATGTTCACTCTGCGAGTGTACTCAACTGCATGCTGTCTGCCATCTGGACACTGAATTAGGGTCATGTTTGTCTGAAGTTTCCTGGCTTTGTAACACATGAACAATTCCAACTCATTTGGAGATTAGAATTACAGTCCCTTTGAAAACCAATCTTTTTCGACATTACTCAACAAACAAAAAATACCCAAACGCATTTTAGAATATGACGATGATTAGATTCATGAATTTTCGTGAACTATATTTTCGAAAATCTAAAATTAAGTTCTGCTAGACTTTCAGTGGTGTGCAGCAATTTTTGCAACATGAATTTGTTAGAAAAAAAAATTTACTTTAGTGTGGACACACGGAAAAATATACACAAGTTACAACCAATGGTTCACAGTTGTCAAATGTTTTGTGGGACAATCCATCCATCCATTTTCCAATCTGCTTATACTCACAAGGGCCGCGAGGGGGTTGCTGGAGCCTATCCCAGCTGTCTTCGGGCAGCAGGCGGGGGGACACCCTGAACCAGTTGCCAGTCAATCGCAGGGCACACAGAGACGAACATCCATCCGCGCTCACAATCACACCTTGGGACAATTTAGAGTGCACAATCAGCCTGCCATGCATGTTTTTAAAATGCGGGAGGAAACCGGAGTACCCGAAGAAAACCCACGCAGACCCGGGGAGAACATGCAAACTCCACACAGGGAGGCCACAGTGGGATCGAACCCACGAACTTTGCACTGTGAGGTTGACGTGCCAACCACTGGACCACCGGGCCACCTTGTGAGACAATATGTCATAGAAAAAGAAAACTGTTCCCTCCACCCCTTCAAAAAAAAGAAATTCTGTGACTTGATGTAGCGACCTCTGATGTAACAAGCCAAAAGTCGTAACACCACAGCTATACAACTGGGTGCTTAAATCTACATATACAAGTCATTTTTTTTTGCTGCTATAACAAGTTGTCCTTGGAACTAAAAGACAGGCCATGCTTCATGATCATCGAATCTAACTGCTGGAAATGACAAAGATGGGCTCATCATCCAGATCTCAGATTCGTGAGCAGGAATGATTAATTTGTGTTGAATGCAAAATCGCATTCATGAAGGGGCTTGGATCAACAATTCATGCCACTGGATGTATTTATTTATTTGATATGCATAAATGCCTTTGTGCTTACACATTGACTTCAATGATTAACACATGATGACCTTTTGATGTTTTTTTTTCTTCCAAACCAGATATGGCAGGGTCACAATGATGACACCAAAGTCGACACAGATCCAACTGGGAGCATCGACGGCCTCATAAGATTGGTACCACATGATACAGATCTTTGTGGTTGCTACGGAAATTATATGCAAGAAATAACACGGGACTGACATATTCAGGATTGGCGGTAACTTCTGTGAGGCAAGAGATGAATCAATCAAACAAGCAGATGCTTTCCTAGATCTACGTCGTGTCTCACGTCTGCATGGTATTGTCCTATCTCAGGAGAAATGATTCATTAAAAGGACCCCTGTAAAAGGTGGAGAGATTTTACTCCGTTAGGACCAAAGCAATGATGAGCAACTTTGTGGTCAACGGTCCCTCCATCCCTGGGTTTGCACATGCTCACATTAAACAGAGACGGTGGGTGTCAGCATGAACACAAGAACAGTATAAAAATGAACAATGGGGCTATATCTATCATCCTAGCTCGCAGATTTCACCTTTCGTGGTCCCCATTAACTGTGAAAAATGAGGGATTACAATATTTTCATTTTTGTTTTGAAGTTTGAATGATAATAGCCTGTTCAATACGGATTTTACCATGCCTTGTAATTGATAGCTATGACCTTTCAGGAAAAAAAAAATCCACCTGTTGCTGAATCTAAACCTTAATTTATAAATATTACCAACATATATTACAATATAAAATCATATTATTGCAACATTATTATCATTATGAAAGGTGTGATGTGCTAGAGGAAAAAAAAAAGGTTCTGAATCAGTGCAAATATCATCTAGAAAAGTTTACCTGCATCTCCTTAAAAAATTTGTGAGCATTTGTGTATAAGATGGGAACATTTCGGTTTTTATTCCAGATATTCACTTCTGAATGTGATTTCAAAAAATGAAGATGGTATTATTTTTATATATTGTGTAGCATGAATGACAACAATCTAAGTGAGCAAAACTATTGTAACACACCAACTTAAAAATAGATTAAAATGAAAATGTACTCTTCTATAGCAAGTGCAGTCAAACCTCGGTTTTCGTCCATAATCCGTTCCAGAAGGTTGTTCGAAAACCGAAATTGTTCGAAAACTGAAACCACGCTCTTTTTAAAATAAAAATGTTTATTGAACACGTCTGCTCACAATGGAAAGCAAAACGAGGAAACTTCCTCGTGTAAGGAAGGCGAGAGGAGTCATGGTGCAAGTGCGCTCAGTTTGTTCGAGAACCAAAATTTGTTCGTCATCCGAGGCATAAAAAAAATCACAATTTTTGGTCGAAAACCGAATTGGTCGAAAACTGAAACCACGCTCTTTTTAAAATAAAAATGTTTATTGAACACGTCTGCTCACAATGGAAAGCAAAACGAGGAAGCGTCACTTCCTCGTGTAAGGAAGGGAAGGAGCAAATGGTGCATTTGAGTGCGCTCAGTTTGTTCGAGAACCAAAATTTGGTCATCCGAGCAATTTTTGGTCGAAAACCGAATTGGTCGAAAACTGAAACCACGCTCTTTTTAAAATAAAAATGTTTATTGAACACGTCTGCTCACAATGGAAAGCAAAACGAGGAAGCGTCACTTCCTCGTGTAAGGAAGGCGAGAGGAGTCAAATGGTGCATTTGAGTGCGCTCAGTTTGTTCGAGAACCAAAATTTGTTCGTCATCCGAGGCATAAAAAAAATCACAATTTTTGGTCGAAAACCGAATTGGTCGAGAACCGAGACGTCCGAAAACCGAGGTTTGACTGTACTGTAAAATAGATGTGTGAAAAGCTTGTCTGGAGATTGATTTGGCAAGTCCGAAACTTTTGTCTTGTAGCCCCTGATGAACTCCTATCTTGCAGTGAGGAGTGTTTCATCATCATCATGCTACATGATGAGGGATCTCACAATCAGAGTTCGGCTGGTGTCTTTTCTTCAATACAAAGATAAAATGTTGCCGCTGCCATAATGCGTTAAATTATCTCTGATTATCGATGAGTGGGGCCATCAAAGCAAGCCCAAGCCAAAAATAACATTATCTGCGCTTGTAGGATACGGATCATGAGGAGATCATGGTGCAGGTTAATTTGTTTATATTTAACATTTCTGAAGGTTGTCTCTGCCCTTTTTGGCAAATTCCTTCTCTGTCTATTTTTTTCTTTTTTGTTGTTGTAGTAATGAGAGTTTTTTTGGTGTGTGTTGACTTTACTTTTGTTCAAGTTCATTACCTTAATCTTCTGCCCTTTGGAGATTGTTGTTGTCACTAAACCGTCTTCGAGACTCTCCTAAAAGCTCTCAGAATGTTTCTGTCATTCGCACCAGATGTTTTCCATGATTTACCCGCATGACATCTGTTAGTTAGTACACCGGTGGTTGGTTTGGAAATTGTCAACGTGCGTTCGGCACTTGCCGGGAGTACGCACCATGCGCTCATTGTAAAAAGCAGAGGTGGAACTTGCGTTCATTTCTGTTGCTAATGTGCACATCTCACGTACTCCCGCCGTTGCAAACGAGCCCTCCATCCGTCCATGCAAATGTTTTTAGTCTGTTGTTGTGTTCTTGTGTATAGAGTGGTGAGCCGGGAGTGTGCGCCATGAATTGGTGTTCCTGCAGACCTTAGCGCAAGCATGGACTGCACTTGTTCCCGCATGCCCACAAACCGTTTCCCTGCTACCTTTTTTTTTTTTTTTTTGGACCCGCCACCCCAACGACCAGTGCCGTCGGACCGTGCTCTTGGTGGCGGTACGCGATGAACAGGCAGGGTCCAGTCTAAGTCAGATTTGGAGTGTGGCCACTCGTCCGGTCCAAGACATGGAACGAATTTATACGGTAATCTGACAGAGCGGCCGTCATGAATGACAAAAACGCTAGGCCAGAAATGTCTCAAACAAAATTTACGACTGATTTGGACCATTAGGCTCATTATGGAATTATAATAAATTGATTTATGACTTATTGAGGCCCTGCGCGGCCACACATCTTATCATATGCCAGGAACAGGAACCGTGGGATACAGTTTATAAAAAAAAAAAAAAAAAGGTAAAAATCTTGTACAAATAAACAAATACAAAAATAATAAAGACAAGGCCGAAAGAATCCAATGAGCTGGACATGGAAAAAACCCAAGTGGGCTTTTTTCTTTTTCTTTTTTGAACTGGTGTAAATAGTCCTCAATTTTCATAATAAAACATTTTGAGTTGTAAAAATGGTGGCTGGATGGATGATAAATTAATATTCTGAGCAATAAATGCTATTATGGACCAGCAGTGGCATGCGTTTCCTGATTAAATGACTTTGAGATCACTTAGCTGGCCTCGCCACCTAACAAATTAGAAGCAGGTTCACAAGAACATGAAAGAATTGGGATGATTGTGCTCTGGAAGAGAAAGGCAACGTTGAATGGCAGGAGGAGGGGAAAAGACAGCAAATGAAAAGCGAGAGCCAGCATTGTCCTTGCCACGGCAGTCAGGGCTCACCAGTGTAACACGAGGGAACTATGGGGGCGCTAACATCTGTCTGCAACACTTCTTTCCATGGCTCTGTGGTGGCCTCGGCCATCCACTATGGCATTGTCTGCTGGTCAGGCAGCATCTCGGCCCGGGACAGAAACAGACTGGAGCGACTGGTCAGGAGGGCCAGTTCTGTCCTGGGCTGCTCCCTGGACACTGTGGAGGAGGTGGGCAGCAGGAGGATGCTATCAAAACTAAAAGCTATGATGGGCAGTCCCTCCCACCCCCTCCAGCCCACCCTGACAGCACTGGGCAGCTCCTTCAGCCAGAGACTACTACACCCGCGCTGCAAGAAGGAGCGATATCGCCGCTCATTCTTACCGACTGCTGTCAGGCTGCTCAATAAACACACGAAAAAAACGGACTCAACCCATCCATACATTGGCACAACTTATATTTTGTATTTTGTATTTTTTTATGCATTCTGTACTGTGTACAGCTCTATTTTGTTCTGGAACATTTATTTGTGCATGCAATACTTTGTTTTTCTTTTTACCCCACCCCCCCTCCCCCTCCACTGAAGACTGCAAATTTCCCCAGTGCGGGACAAATAAAGGTTTTCTTATTCTTATTCTTATTCTTATTCTTATTCCCCCCCTTTTTGACAAAACAAGCACGGCAGTACACCATCAAAGGACAGTCTCGCAAGTCCGTGTGATGCTATGGTTGACAGGGAGACAAAGACGTACGTGCTTGACTGAGATAGTTCCCGAGCTTTCTCATTTCACACAAACGTGGCCCCACAGCACACACAAACACACACGCACGCACACATATACAACTATTAATACTCCTCCTACTACTTATAATAATAATATAATGAGAAAACGAATAATACAAAGTACTACTACTAAGAATAATCTACTTCACAGTGTGTGTATTTAATTGCATTATAATGTATCACAATACACTGAAATACACTCGTCAAGCCGAGTATTGGTGTGATACAGGACATCGCCAAACAATTACGCACCCTTACAGTGGCAAATTAGCTGACTATTATGGGAAGCTAATGATGGTAACAATGTAATTTGTTCTACGACTGCAGCTCTGCTTACTTTTGAATAGTTACACATGCTTCAAAGTGGTTCTTCAGCTCTGGAATTTTGTCCAGTCTAACTGCCAAATTATTGGCTGAGGATCTTATGGAAGAGCAGGCGGGCGTGGCCGCGGGGGTGGGAGGGTCTCTTTGCACGGGATACGTTACATTACAAACCTCACTGTTATGTTACAGTGGGACGGAAGTGCAAAAACTCAAACTCAAACAGGCATTTATAGTATTTAAGTCGCAGGAAAATTCAGCACTAATTTATACAAATGATGGTTTATTTATCTACAATTCCAGGTGCAAACTAACTACATACGTCAAAAAGTGCGGTTTTAGGTAGAGGAAAATAATATATGCAAAGTATAAGGCTCTCCGGAGGACAACTCTCAATTTGGGGTTGACAAAATCCATGTCCCTAATTATGGTTGCATTTGGAAACCCACTCGAAAACAAACGCTAACACTTTTTTTTGTAAATAAGCTGCTAAACTAAAGCTGTATTTGTCTGTTTAATGCACTTAACGCACCGAAAAATAATTTCAATTAAACTGAAAATGTTGAGAATTGAGAAGATTGACAAAAAAGTTATGAGTGGAGTAAAAACAAAAGATTTGTGGCTGACATCATGCTCCAATATGATTTGAGGAACTTGTTGGAGGATGGATCTCAATTGCTTAAATCTGGAGTCACAATGCGGCAGAGTCATTAACGGGACTTTTGTCATGTGGAGTTTGACCAGAAATGGTTTTGCTGCCCAGGCACAGTTACAGCCCTTTGTTGTAGATTCAAGGCCAGGGACTTGGCAGGGAAGAGCAAATATTTTCATCCTTTCATTTTTAAAATGCTAACAGATTGACATGTTTAAAAAATTACCAAGAGTGGGGAGAAAAAAAAGATTCTCAAAGTTCAACTCTCATCAACATGATAATTGAATTAATTCCCCATGTCAGAAAAAGAGCACTTCCTGTGGGACAAACTACAGAGGGAGTTGAATTACTTCAACACACAAACATACCGGTATATATACATACTCGGAGCCATGACAGAACAATGGATCATCTGATACACACCATGGACTCATAATACTGTCCAATCTCACAGTAAATCAGAGAGAGGGAAAAACAATTCTCCTAAGTAAATATTGGGCTGATAGAATTTAGAGTGATGAGAGGGATTAAAGAATACTGAGATAAAACAGTAAAAACGGGGTGGTGATGAAGGAGGCTGACTGTTCTCATTGTAGTTTTCATAAAGTTGAGCTCAGGCGCCAGGGAATGGAAGGAACTGGAGTGTTTTGATGAAAGGTTGGATGGTGAACAAAGGGAGTGTTGGGAAAATGTGTATGCAACAATGTACAATCATTACTGATATATATTGCTCGGATTTGTTAGCTACAAACGCGACACCGTAGTAAGCTAATTCAATTCAGTTCCATTTGATTTCTATCATGCCAAATCATAAGCATGTGAGCAGCATCGATGGGAAACATAGTTTAACTCTGTAGTTTTGGGAGTTAAGTTGAATTGAAAGCTCTGCTCCCCTCGTGCCACTGTACAAAAACAGAAGAGTGTTTTTGTTGCCGTGAGAATGAAGGTTGGTACTCGGGTGTTGGTGACGAGGAGATGGCGTCCACTAGCTTCCATGTGAAGAAAAAAAAGCAGGCAGCGATTTGAAGATCTATTATACTTTCACTGGTGGAGACAGTGGTTAGCACTGGCCCGGTAGTCCAGTGGTTAGCACGTCGGCTTCACAGTGCTGAGGTACCGGGTTCAAATCCAGCTCAAATCAAATCCTGTGTGGAGTTTGCATGTTCTCCCCGGGCCTGCGTGGGTTTTCTCAGGGTGCTCCGGTTTCCTCCCACGTTCCAAAAACATGCATGGCAGGCTGATTGTGCACTCTAAATTGTCCCTAGGTATGAGTGTGAGCGTGGATGGTTGTTCGTCTCTGTGTGCCCTGCGATTGGCTGGCGACCGATTCGGGGTGTGCCCCGCCTACTGCCCGAAGACAGCTGGGATGGGCTACGGCACCCCCCGCCCTAGTGAGGATAAGGCGGTTCGGACAATGGATGGATGGATGGATGGTGGAGACAGGACTTGACCAAGCTGTCGAATTACATGTGGCCATTAGGGATGTGGATCTGTGCACGCGGCGTATGCTGCTGACACACTGCCGCCACGTCAACAACTTTGCTAACATTGGAGTATGCGGTTGCATTTTTTTGGAAGCAGTACATGGGACAATACAGTCAAACCTCGAAGTTTTCGAATGTCTCGTTTCTCGACCAATTCGGTTTTTTATGCCTCGGATGCCGAACGAATTTCGGTTCTCGAACAAACTGAGCGCACTTGAATGCACCATTTGACTCCTCTCGCCTTCCTTACACGAGGAAGTGAGGCTTCCTCAGGTAGACGAGGAAGTGACGCTTCCTCGTGTTGCTTTCCATTGTGAGCAGACGTGTTCGGTAAATATTTTAAGAGCGTGGTTTTGGTTTTCGAACAATTTCGGTTTTTGAACAGCCTGCTGCAACGGATTATGGACGAAAACCGAGGTTTGACTGTACTTGGGACCAGTCCGCGGGCTACCGGTTCATCGCGATCTACTGCTTGGGCACCCCTGTGTTAGTTAATTAAATGTAGTACGGCCCTTGATACTATTGGCTTATTGGATGGCAATGCGCATTTAATTGGTGAAAGTCTGATGAAAGCATGCAAATCCATATAAAAGCACATCTTTCTGAAACTCTTATTGCACAGGCCATTATCGCAATGACGACATTCTATTTGATATATGGTGCAGCTCCAGCTTTTGTTATATGCCAGAAAATGAGTCTGCTTATGTCTGTTTTTCGCACAAATTAAAGTCACTTGTCCCTTTCTATATAAGAGGTCATGAATATTTAGGATGAAAGAGTCCACAAAATAAATACCGTAATCCTCATGCCATTTAGTGATAATGTTTCATTGGCGTTTCTCCATTTCTCTTCTGAAAGGAATCCCTGGCCCAAAAAAGTTTGAGAGCCCCTGCTTTTCCTTTACTGAAAGTAAAAGTGAATGCAACAAGAACCACAAATAAGCAGAAAGTGAAGACCTGCCACTGCTTCTTCAGGGAGGGCACACAGAATGTACTTGGGCTCCACAAAATGACGTGCTGGTCCAAATACTTTTGAGACACTGAAAACTGGATTCTGAAGTGGTGAATAAATTACTTTGGTAAAACCTCTCAAATTCACGGTGAAGTTTTTCACCTTCGTGACTGACTGATTTTAAACAAATTATTGTGGTGTCCCAAAATAGCAATTTGAAACCTAACCAAATGCAACTAACGTTTTATTTATTTTTTTCATATTTGCCCAGTTCACCTTCTAGATCCACAGTACTATCAGAATTGTCCGAATCTTTTATTGAGACAAAAAACAATATATTTCTTAGTAAGGTTCTAACAGAGCAATATTGTTTTGTCTCGTCTATGTGCTGATCATTGTGCACGGTTCAACCCATCTGGAGCTGCCCAGTAAGATCACAGTCTGATTTTTAGGCCAAGTAGCAGCTCCAGTGGAGCCGTTTGTGATGTTACTCAAAGAACCTCCCAACACTCACTTTTCCCACAACGGTTTATAATGTCAGCCTGGGGATGATTGAACTGATGACCACTATTGTTCACGGTCGACCTATTAGATTTTTAGGGAACAGCAATCACTACAAAGAGTCACCCATAGAAGACTGCCGCTGGAGTAAATCACTATGTATTCAAATTCTGATAATTCCTTGTAGGCACTTGAAAGCCCAAAATTCTGGGGGCTTTCTACACCCCTCTCCCCGCTGAACCACAAGAACCACAAGGATTTTTTTTTATCAGCCAAGCTGCTTCCTGTACTGAGTAGCCAGATATTTCAACTATCCACACCACACGCCAGAGTCCTGAAAAACAACAGGGTGGTGTGTGAGAGGAATCGATGTTAAGTGCTTCTAAATATAAAGTATGTACAGCACGACGCAATGATGAGTTTTTAATGGATGTTGTTAATCAATAGATGGCTCGTATTCTATGATACAGTATACTGTAAATATACATTGCCTTGGTTGGTAACTGCTGGGGTGTGAAGGCATGCGGGGCTTTACAGCCGAGACTTCGAGCACTGACAGTCTCCAGATTGCAGGACAGATTTGATCACGTGTAGGTGTGCGTAAGGGTCAGGGAATAGCCCACCTGGAGAACGTGACTGCCTCATTTGTCCTTTTGAATGCAATTTATGGTTATGATTGGTAGAAGAAACAGGGGTAAAAAAACCCCCCCAAAAACACAGGAGCACTGAGAGCGAGTGTGACCTGAGTTAAGGTTCGCGTTTCACTGAGAAAACACTCTGCTGGAGCGTTCCATGGGAGAGAAGTGACAGATATGCAGAGGTATGTCAACATCATTGCAAGTGTTGTCTGATTTGACTGCTCGAAGTCAGACACATTACACACTTCTATTTTAGACGTTAACGCTATACGCTATCCCCGTGAACACAAGCACATACGTAGTTGTTCTGCTCAGTTCTAGGAATTGTCTTCTGTCCTTCTTTACAAGTACATCTATTAGGTGAGAACAGGTGGAAGTACTCGAAATAATGCTGCATTAACACCGTTTCTGCACTTGTCCAAGCTCGACTTGCCTTGGTTTCAAGGGTTTGTTTCAAGTTTGTGCTGTGGGACAAAGCAGAAACCTACGGAGCATTTAATGCATCACTCGGAATGACATGTATTAAAAAAACACCATCGACGGATGAGAATGAGGCTGTCCTGAATTTATTTTTGGGTGTGTGGCTGATGGACACTCTAAGGAGGCACATTTTAATGGAGAAAAGATTGAGGGCAGCAGGAAAATTGCTACTGGAAAGTGAAGAATGTGCAGAGTTATTTCCGAGCAAAGTAATTGGACAGTGCTACCTTGACTTATGCGTTTGAGCTGTTCCTCGACAAAGTTCATAAGTCAACTTTTAAAAATTGTGAATGAGAAACAGCATGCTAGGTGGATGTTGTGGCATTTGCCACCTCCGACATCTTGTGCATGCTCCACCGATCTGACCTCCGACCCCGCTCATTTAAAAAAAAAAAAAAAAAAAAACAACAAAAATACGGCCAACGGAAACTCACAAGGTGGTGCACTCAAGTCAAGCTACTACCGTACTGAGTTTCATCTTTGTTGTCATTGTGGGTTCTCTGGACCAGCGAGCATTATTCTCTGCCTCTTTGCCTTTGTTTCTCTCTTCCCAGTGGATTTTACAACTCTTACAGTTTCTTTGATTAATCCAATTCATTCCTGCCCCAAACTCCCGTTGCCCCCCCCCCCTCCACCCCCATCTCATTTTGTGAGTTCTCAGGGGATTTGCAGATAAATAATAAAAAATTCATGAGAAGGGTACCGATTTACAGCAGAAAATGATTTCGCGGGCGCCTGTGGGACATTTCAGCTCGGACGCAGGCATCATACCAGAGGCATGAGGAAAGGCTGAAGGCCCCAATTTTCATGCAGAGTAAAAAAAAAATAACGATGAACAGGCGAGGTGAGAGGATCTATTATACCTACATGGAAAAAAAGCTTGGTCAGAAAAATGGCATGGGCAATATGATCAGTATGCCGTGATGCCAGTAAGCTCCAAATGTTTTCAACAACTTATCTACGCTACTTTCATCAGTCAGGTAATCAGACTACAGTTACTCATCAAAAATCATAAAAAGTGACTACTTGAAGGTGGCAACAATATTTTCAAGCGCAACACCTTCAGCGCCAAAAGGCACGAGCAGTTCGTCAGCTCCTGTTTGCAGCTGTGGGAAAGAACTGAAAGACTACATTAAAGAGCACACACACGTGCTCTCAGCCAGAGTGGCTCCCTCACATACATGCATTTTGCACTCAACAAAAGTAATAGTTAATAAATAATCAAATATAGGAGAACACCTGATTCCTAACACCACCGTACTTAATCAAGGCACTCAAGAATTAACTGTACATTGTGGAACACGTGAGAAAGGGAAACCGCTAGTTATAGCTTGGATAGAGGAAGGCATCATGGGTGATTTCACAACTTCACATTCCCATCTGAGGGAGTGAAATCACGTGACAGTCAGGGAGATTCAGGTTTTCAAGCTTGAAATTGAGTCACTACTTTGAGCTAAAAACTGAAAATGTGTTGCACACTCTATGCTGTTGAGTTTTTTTTCGTGACCATAAAAAAAAACTTTAAACACATGTACACCTAAATATAAACAAACGGAAAGCATAACATGTATACAAAATACTGTCCGCGTCCAAGCGTAGTGCCTTTAAGAAGCGGGGAACCGATGCAGTGCCGTATGCTGTCAGCGAGTGCCTTGGTGAGACCTGAGTTAACCGCAGCTTCTGCGGAAGAATGCTTAATCACTGTTTTACTGTTCTCCAGCCAGTCAAACATCTGAAAATGACATTGGCAACTGTGGCTCTTCTACACCACATGCGAGGGCTTTACAGTAAGTGCAATTATAAAAAAAACATAACAAACAATCGCTTGGAAAAAAAAGATGAACCAAAATATAGCGAAGGAAGTTGACAACATAGTTACTGTTCTAATTGTTAAATGATGTTCCTCCTCAATGTTGCTCGGTTTTCTTCAGCACATTCTGTCGTATTATCATTGTTGTTGCTTCTCTGCTTGTAATATAGCTCTAGGTCATCACTATTAGAAACGCATTTAAAATAATGTTAATATGTTTCATGAATTTGTGCATTAGATGTTTTTTTGGTCATTTTTTGTTTTGGGTAGTATATATGTCTTAGCTCAGGGGTGTCAAACTCATTTCACATTGTGGGCCACATACGGACTCGGTAGATATCAAGTGGGCCGAACCATTAACATTATACGATACTGTGCTATGAATCACCAAAATCTCATCTCTTTCCTTTGTTTTGGTCTCAAGAAGCATTGATTGGCGCTTTCATATCATTTGCTGCATTGGGTCTATCTCGGTGACAGACTGAGACTGTTGTTTTCTTCCCCGATCAAAACAATGTTGTCTTCTACTATGTTCAAAACAGTGCGCCCCCTAGCGGATAATCCACGAATTGCATTTTATTTAAAATATCCATTCTGTATCTTTAATGCAGTGATTTTTTTTCACTTTTAAATTATCCCGCGGGCCGGATCGAACCTCCTTGGGGGCCGGATCTGGCCCGCGGGCCGTATGTTTGACACCCCTGTCTTAGCTTCTTTTTGGATTAGAGGGAAGATGTCATGATAAAGCCTTTTAGTTTTTGATGCACCCGGCGCGGTGTTTGGTGTCTCCAAGAGATTACTCTCGTCTGTGTTGCTGTTTTTAACTAAACGGCATTACACGATGGGTGCCAAACTAAACTGTCATTTGTAGCGTTCTGGTGGTGATATTAGGGAAATCGGGAAATGAGTCTGCAGTTGGATTGGAAAGAACGAGGCATGCAAAGGTCATGCACTATTAAAATGAATTCATAAATTAAGTCAAAGAAAGTAACATTGTCCTGCATTACACACGTTAACGCGCGGTGTTAACAGAGGAGATGTCCGGCAAGATTAATGGCTCATCGTGCTCACTTGTTTTCGAGACTCTCCAAAGCAGCAAGGGATGTACAGCAAAAGAGCGCAACCAATTAAGACTGTTGGGAAATGATTTGTAAAAGCAACAAAAACAAACCTCCAGGCAGCCATTAAGGAAATACAACTCTTTCTTTTATCAGTTTGATTATTTGTGTAACCCTGAAAAATAATTACGTACGCGTCCTAAGGCAGACGCGCGGTCGCACACTTATCATCAAGCTTAATAAGTTAGCTGATTGTTTTGGCAGACTCACACTTACTTATTTATCTACTTTCACAAATCATGCTCATCTCGAGAACACATATTTAACAGTCTGTATCACAAACCCATGATAGAATAACATATGACAAAAGCATCTTGGAATCGCATTATTTATCACTGGACAATGTTTCTTCAGAGACATCATGAAGATACAGAGGTCATTTTGACTCGCTTCAGACATGAGATGTGATGTTTGCCGTGCCAATATGCCAGATTGCGAGCTCCCGAGTGGGCGTTTGAAATGATGTAAGAGCACAGCTTAACCATCGTGAATGATTAATACAACCTGACTTACTGTGAGTAATTAGAGCCAAGTCTTTACTCAACGTTGATTTTCTCACACTTGCCGTAGAGTACATGTGTTCGACGAGCCCACACGTTTATGCTCTGAGCAGCCAAACCCACCCTCCACTCAACCTCAAAACCACAATGGGTTAAATATCATCAATCTTCCTTACCAACACTGTCTGGGCACAGACAGAAAGACGAAAAGGAACACTCTGTCCACCACGCAGTACAGTTACGCTCTGTTTGGGACGGTATTCACCTTTTTGAGGTTATATTGTCAAAAGCTATAGAGTGCCACATTAACAAATCGACGTCAAACCACAATTTTGACGCCTCCTGTTAAGGGTTCCGGCCGCATGAGTGTAAAAAACGGAACTGCAGTAACTATGAAATGAAAGGTTAACGGAGAAACATCACTTCTGGAATGGAATGAGAAGTTGGGAGAAGGGGTGACGGAGTTAGCATTTTTGACCCACGGGTGTCAGGTTCTGAGGTTGAAGCTCATTTCGGGCCTTCCTGTGTAGAGTGTGCTCGTTCTACTTCTGCTTGTATGGGTTTTCCATGTTCCAAAATGTGCATGTTAGGTTAATAGATGACTCTAAATTGTCCTCCGGTGTGAATGTGAGCGTGAATAGTTGTGTGCCCTATGACTGAGTGGAGAGCAATTCAGGATATTCCCCGCCGCTTGACAGTTGGGGAGAGGCTGCAACTCACCCGTGACACAAATGAGAACGAGCGGTATAGAAAATGGATGGATGGTTGGGTGGGTGAATGGATGTGCAAACTCATATTGGTATGAGGTCATACCCCATGGCGGAAACCTAAACCAGAACCCAGAATCAACCTTAGTTGAGGTTGACACAGGCAAAAACCAAACCTACGATCCTAATTCATTATAGTTGTGATTGACAACACGTCGACTGCACGTGTTACCTGATTTTGCATTGGAATGCTGCCACATGAGTGAAAGTCAAACCTCGGTTTTCGTCCATAATCCGTTCCAGGAGGCTGTTCGAAAACCGAAATTGTTCGACAACCGAAACCACGCTCTTTTTAAAATAAACTTGTTGACTGAACACGTCTGCTCACAATGGAAAGCAACACGAGGAAGCGTCACTTCCTCGTCGTGTAAGGAAGGCGAGAGGAGTCAAATGTTGCATTCAAGTGCGCTCCGTTTGTTCGAGAACCGAAATTTGTTCGTCATCCGAGGCATAAAAAACTCAAACTTTTTGGTTGAAAACCGAATTGGTCAAGAACCGAGACATCCGAAAACCGAGGTTTGACTGTACATCTATGTAAAAACAGGATAAAAAAAACCCCCCTCTCAATTATGCCAGTGGATATTTTTACCATAGTTGCTGAAGGAAATTTAGCCTTGTCTGGAAATATCTGATATATAACCAAGTCATGATGACCAGTTTGCCGTTTATCACGGTATTAATTATCTGCATGGCTGTGATGTAAACAACACATTTTTCATGTTTCTTCAGGGGGGCACGCATTAATTAATTAACTTTATAAATGGTGTAGAAGTTGTAAAAACAAGCACATCCACAGAGCTCTGAGTGTCAGGTAATTCCCAGCTTTTGTGTGTTTGTGTTACCTGGGGAGATTTGTGGGATCTCCAGCTGTATTGGTGGCTGTGGAGGCTTGCCAGTAGCACATTCTCATCTGTGTCCACCTGGCCAAAGCGCAGAGTCTCATGGGTATCATTACAGATGACATAGTGGCTGTAAAGTAGTTCCTCAGCCTCTGGGTTTCCATTCTGTAAATGAGCAGTACAACAGTGGTTTGAGGTTAGAGTGAAGATTGGATTGATTGATTCATTAGGGAAGGTGACAGGAGAAAGCTCTTAGGCTCGCAATCATGAATTGTGCCCAGCTTGCAAGCGAGTTTACAACATCAAGCTAGCAGCGGTATGGGTTCTTGAAAAAAAAAGAAAAAAAAAAGGATCTTGCCAGGTCAGCTGTGAGTCAGTAGGAGATTGTGATGAGTTCATCTGTGGGAGCAACATAACCCCAACAGGGGAGTAAAACAAATCACAGGCTGACAGCTAACCAGGATACTGCCTGGAATGAACTTGAGAGCCAGCCTGGTTTCTCGACTTAAGAAATACTTGACTTTCGGACATCCTATTTCCTAAAGGAGTATAAAACAGCAATTGTTTTGGTAACTCAACCAGTTAATCTTAATTTATATTTCAACCACTGTGGCAAATATAAAGAGCAGTGCACAAATCTTAGGCCAGCATCTAGGGCTGAATGACTTGAGGAACAGATTGAATTGTGATTTAGCCCGACGAAGCACATTATGTTTAAAACGACATTTATTCATGGTTTGAATTTATTTTACCAGTTTATTTGACTTTTTCATAGTTGCGTTGATGTCTTAGTAAAGATTAAGTATTATATGTTAAAATAAAATTACCCAAATTCAGCCTTTTATCTCTGGGTACTTATTAAAAAAAAAAAAACTCAATACAGTACATACCAATATGAAATACTTCCATTCCGTATTTCATACTTTTCAGTCATATTGCCCAGCTCGAGTAAATTTAAAATTTGTTTTTCATATTTATGTCACACACATATTGACTTCAGAGACCGTGGCCTGAATGATCTGGCCTAAAATTCATGACATGCTACAAATTGGATACCTTCACATCACATACTAGATGAATTGTGACAAAAAGTGTAAAAAAAAAAAAATCAAGAAGTATCAAGCTATTCAAATGCGAAAACGAAATATTTCTTGTTAAAAGAGGCAGATACATTGACTGATTCTTCTCTCTGCTTTTTTTTCCATTCAAATTTGGTATTTTCATATTCAGATTATAGCTGATATATCATATTCTGGGTCAGTCAGGAGCGCTGCAAATACAAAGACAAAACAAACAAACAAACAAACAAACAAACAAAAAAAAACAAAGCTTTGGTAATCCCGCCTGGAATCGCAATTTTGGTCAGAAAAATGACAAATTGTTCAGCTCTATGACCATCTCAGCTGTTGTTTCAGCAATCCTATAATGATCATATAGAATTATTTCTATATGAGTCCTTATTTGGATAGAGCAAAAATGTCAGGTAATTGGAAACAGCAACTCTATGACGTGCTCAGGACTGTCTTGATGTATCTAGAAAAAAATGATTAAACAAAGAGGGCACTTTAGTCGGGAATTGTGAAACTACGTTTCTAATCTGATCTCTATCTATGAATCAATGAGAAAACCAATATATGTCATGCAGGGATGGATGCCTTGTACTCCTTTGATGGAATCAAACAGAGTTTATAGGCAAAATAACCGTCCGTCCATTATCCAAACCGCTTATGTACAATTTCTAATTTTATTTTGAGCTCCATTCAAAGCATTTCAACCCAAAGGGGACCTCTCACGGGCACCCCTCCCGGCATCTAGCTTATTTACTGCTACCCCACTACTCCAAAGAAATGACAGACTCTCAAATGGCAGAAGGGTTGGTGGTCATAAAGAGGCTGGCAGTAAAAGCTTCGAGTCTGACTGCCAAGCACGTTTAAGGTCCTGAGGTTGTTGAGCCTATTGAAAACGGATGGGAAAGCATTTGATGATGGGTGTCTACGGGAGAGGGAGGGAGGGACGGCGGGAGCGAGGGATGGAGGGAGTGAGGGAAGGCGAGACAGCGAAAGAGCAAGAGAGAGAGAGAGAGAGAGAGAGAGTTGCGTAAAAGAGAACTGAAACAGCTGCACTGGTTTCGAATCCACTTCCAGTTTTACAGTGGAACGGTATACGTGCTCCCTATCAAATCTGACACTGCACATTTACAAACTTCCTGGTGCGATCTTGCTAATCCCGCCCTTTGATGGTATCGTCTTTCCACTTCAGTTCACAAGCTAACATGTTGGGCACATCACAACGGCTTCCTCCCGTGATTGCGATCGCCTATTTTATATCCGCTGATTTTAAGTGTATCGACATGAGGGGAAAAAATAACAACAAAAACACTTTTGAAAAGAAAACAAATTATGATACACCTCGTGATATAGAGCAGGATGAAATGACAACTGCCATTTTATGCATCAGGAATCAAAATATCAATTTCACTTCGCAACTCAGATGCTCTTACTTGAGTATTCAGAGCCCATGCAAGTGGCAAAAAGATGCATGCTCATAAAATGTCTGGAATACAAATTGTAAATGATACCCACTCAAATTAAGAACTCATAAAATATGAAACCAGAGAGTGAAGCTTGTGGTATGGACGTATAGAACTACACTCATCTACATAAGGATTGGCAACCAGATGAGCATAAACACTCAAAAACTCTCAACGCCACTGCAAAGCATTCTCTGCACTGCTCGCCCGCACTGGAAACCTCACAGTTCACCCGTTTTCTGGGTTTGGTCACGTGACATTCGCAACGCGAACCCGAGGGCACTTTGATGTCAATTTCAGCTGACAGCAGAGAATGTCAAAATGTCAGTACCCTGAGATGGATGAAAATCTTCTTAATTCTTATCCCGCCAATGCAATATTAAATAGAATACCACGTTTAGACTGGTAGGGGCACAGACAACATATGACTTCAACTATAATTTTCGACTTTAAACTATGTTGAAATGTTTTTTTGGGGAGTCAGCAGATTCTTGCAACTCGTGAACGGAGAAGAAAAGAGAAGCCCTGAGCATGAACATATGCATACTTTTTTGGTTTATTTCTCACTCAAAGCTTGTTTGTTTGATGTGCAATACAACGATGGCATTGAAAGAAAGGGAATTTGGGGTGGCATTCATTTTAAAATGTACACATGCTACGATATGATGTTCTTGCACTTGACAAGCCACGCATTTTGAAGTGCGTCCCTGAGTTCCCGTGTCAGGTCTCCCAATAGGTAGGCGGCGTTTTCTTTTCTTTTTTTTTTCTTCTTTTTTTTTTAACTCTCCCTGTCTTTTGTCTGTTTTATTTTCGCTGTTTCATTTAGGTTACTGTAGTTCAGTTAGTTATCAATAAGCGTGCGTACGCAAATGTGCATGCACACATTACTCAATCGCAGGAGGTTGGCTACTTTAAAAGGAGATCTTGGTTCAAAAATGGTTGGGCACCCCTGATCTATGATGAAACCTGTGGGCTACCTGCTATGTGGTAACATGCGCACATCACTTCTCAAAATAGCGGTTGTGATGTTGTTGACATCACCAACAACTGGCTTATATCCATTATCTGGTTCCATTACAAAAGTATTTGAAAAGCTCTTTTATAATTAACTTGTACACTGTGTTAACACTGTCGATATTGTTTAACTTATCATAATTTCAATTTGGCTTAATGTCTATGCATAATACATCAAATTCACAAAAGATAAATTCTCTGGTATTTATCATGAAGATCTTACAGGGGCCACAGTTATCAATCTCACAAAAAGGTTGAATTTATTTGGTCGTGATTTACTCCAAAACAAACTTGATGCCATTGGCTTTTCTTCAACAGCACTTGTTTGGTTCAGTGCTCATCCTCATAACAAAAACAAATGTTTATTCAAAATAAAGGGGTGCCCCAGGGATTAACATTAGGACCACTTCTCCATCTATCTCGATTAACTACCAGCAATGCGAATGGAACTGTAATATATACATCAGATCAGGATCTGCTACAAATTAAACTGACCTTCAGTCTAAATCATGACAAAGTTGTCAATTACTATTTTTTATCCTATGGTATGCTTTTTGGCACCAAGCAAAACCGTAAAACCAGATCTGGCAAGTTTGTTATAACTTGGAATGATGGTACTTGTCAACATTACATTAATTAGCTCAAGTACCTCTTTCAACAGTTAGATTCAGAAATTTTAAATAACATATTTAACATCAATATACAGTAACCAGTATAAACTGTTATATGAAGACTAACTCATATCCCCAATCACTGATTGGGATGATTTCTTGTTTGTTTGTTTTTAATAAATTGCTTGTACTCTGCAGATTTATCATTGATTGTCCTTTTCTCAGAAATCACTGTCCAATTTACAATGTGCTTTTTGTTTGTCTCTGGATTTGTGTGACATTCTACAGATGGCTGTGTTTTATGTACATGTACTGTATATGCTATTGGGTCTTGTCTTGTGTTCCCTCAGCTTGGCTTTACTTATATAATTGTTATGTATGATGGGACCTCCTTGAAACCACGATGATACATCGCAAGGGCTTGATTCTAATAAAAATGTACAACATCTGTGAGCCGCACTGAGGCAGCCGTGAAACACCTCTGATCTCAATATTCTCTATAGATCACTCGCACCCATATATCTGCTACTACCGGGAAAACTATCTTTTGACACATTGTTTCAATTTGCAAAGGAACACACGTTATATCTCTGTCTCTCTCTCTCTCTCTCTCTCTCTCTCCCCCCCCCCCCCCCCCTCTCTGGGTATGCATGTATGCAATACACAAAGGAGAACAACTTTTGCATTTATAAAGGCCTATGAAGATTTTGTGAGAAAATATATAGTGCCAAGCTTTTGTGTGGCTTTCTCCCAAAGCCACTTCCCTGAGGTTTAGTGGCTAAGAGAGGAGCAAAGATGAGGATGGAGAATTGAAAATGGAGGCTTGAGGTTAAAATTTAAGGGGGCTGAGGTCGGGGCCAGATGGGGCAACTGAGTTCAAGTTGAACCCAAAAAGATGCATCTGAAACGTATATTAATGGCATCCAAACAAATATGCTCTGAACTTAACCACAATACTTGACATGAGACTGGCTTAATACATGAGTTGATTTTGATTGATGGACAGAGCCAACAGAAGTAGATGGAAGTACAAAGGTGAGCTCCTCGCGACTTGCGATGTTGCCGGCGTCACCTATTTAAAATCGCATATTCAGTTTAAATTCATTTCTCCTTTTATTATTTACAATTTTATCTGTGGTTGTATTGTTCTTGTTTTGATTGTAAAGTGTCCTTGAGTGTTTTGAAAGGCGCTTATAAGTGAAATGTATTATTATTATTATCATTACAAACAATGACTTTGGCTTGTATACTTATGTCAGAAGCTTTTGATGTTATTATGGGTAGAAGAGCAACCCAAGTTGTCATGACAATCACAGTATGTGTGGCTTTTTTCTGTACATATAAATTACAACCTTGTAACAAAGCAGCAGTTGTACGTATGTTTATTACTGTTCATCTGGAAGTCTTACAGCCGTTCTGGTTCTGAGGATGTGGTACGACTATACACGGACTAATAGCGTTAACTTGTGTGGTAGTTGAGGACTCTTCTCTACGGTTCAATGGTGACCCTTAGTGCCACATCACAACAGACCTGCCTGACAGCCCTGAAACCAGGAACTATGAGAATCACATGTTTACATCAAGTCAGGATGCAGCCTTCCGTTGTGGCGGGAGAAAGGCTGTTAAAATGTCCAACTAAGCAGATTTTCAATTTGGATCCCGTTTTCTGACATATGAACCGTGTGCGTATGTACGTGTGTGCATGTGTGTATGTCCAGGCTTTAGTCACAATTAAATCAAGCACTTACTTAAAATTCAGGCCTTTCATAGTACCCCACCATTTTCAACAGGATCTGCGTTTTGTGATTGACCTCTCTCTACCCCCGTCTCCAACACGACCATACCCACATGCAGCACATTTACCTCATAATTATGGTGTGTTTCCCCCTTGTGTTAAGCAAAGTGGTTGAAGTAGTTATGTAGACGTTCCAAGGTTGCTGCTGTTTAGTCCAATCAAAACAATACATAAACGCAACAACTCCACGAACCACCCCACAGTGAATTTAAGAACATCCCTGTGGGATATGAAATGACCAAGTGGTCATAATTGGCATGTTGGATAAAGACATCAACGTGCCCAAAACACTACTTCAGCGCTGCACTCTTGAGTTTTCATTAGGGCACTCATTCATACAAGTGCTTTTTATGGCTAAATTAACGGATAGAAATTGGGAATGTGCACTAGTCTACACCAATAAAATAATGAAACCAATGCCAATAGGAGCCATCATCCAAAATAACTCATTAGAACTTTGATGATGGAGTAAAAACAAACACAATCTCAGCTAAAGGATTTATTTAAGAGAGACTTGTAAGTACAGTACTCGAAACATTTTATTTTCCACAGGTAAAGACCACAGCTGTTTTTACTATCTAAAACGCTCCAACAGCTATTATTTCTCCCAAGTAAAACCATGAAGATAGTTCATGTCTCCAGAGTCCAGTATAATGAGTCAGAAGCACAGCTGAGCAGAACCATGCAGAGTCAGAGAGTCCCAAGTGTGTGAGCGTGTAAGTGTGGCAGAGAAGTGGGTGGAGGACTTGGGCCAGATGAAGCCTTGGCAGGTGTCATCACTCAAATGTTACCGTATTTTCTCGGGCATGACTTCAAACACTGCAATGCGAGCTACCAGAGGCAGTGGTGAGTGTTGAGAAAGGAGGGACGATGAGCTCCAATGCGTTAAAGGCCTACAACAGATAAACTGCAGCCCTTTTTGTCACAATTTACAAACAACTAAAACGCCCCGTTCGGCACGTTGAATTCATCAAATAATAATAATAATAATAATAATACATTTGGGGCGGCCCGGTGATGGTTGAAACGTCGCTTCACAGTGCATTAAATCCAAGCTAGTCTTGTGAACTGCTATCCATTTGTTTAGCTGGTATCCCTCCTGGCACGGGACAAAGGCAACCGTCTTTGTGCCAGAGCATTTAGAGAATTTTCTGGAGATTTCCCTAATAAAGAGACATCACACAAGCGCACGGTTGAACGCGCGCGACTTGTTGCATATTCAGTTTAAATTCATTTCTCCTTTAATTATTTATAATTTTACCTGTGGTTTTATTGCTATCCTTGTTTTGATTGTAGTGTCCCTCCTGGCACGTGGAAAGGCAACCGTCTTAAATGCCAAATGTATTATTTATCTGGAGATTTCCCTAATAGATTTACTACACCTGCACCACAAGCAAAAGAAGAATATCAAATTGCTTTGTTTCATGTCTACTGTTTGATCGTCAAGTAATGAAAACTATGTAAGCGCCCCAAATTGCTCTTCTATTTTGCTCACACAAACTGCAGTCTTCATCTCCTAAACTCTTTGGATGTAACGCTTGAGACAGAGCACATGTGAAAGAACCAAGCAGCACTAAAGGCGTACAAAAATAAATAAAAAATCGATACTCCCTCTTGAATGCTACTTATACAATATTAAAAATGAAAAAGTTTGAAAAATTGAAATAAAAGAAAAACAGCCATGTCTTGTGCTGGATGTGTTGATGAAACATCCTTTAAAAAAAGTAAATTAATGACTTTCTAAGTGAACCTTATATTCTCATCTGACATACGGTTCAAACATTCCTGTGACATTACTACATGGGACAGTATGCTATGATTCATTCTCACGCGAATCCGATAATGGACAATTCAGATCTCAGCTTAAGTTGCCACCGATTTGTGCACAGCCCTACCTATGACAAAACTCCTTTCAACTCCACATTTCCTTGTATGTAGGTCATTTGATTTGATCGTACTGTGACAATTGGTCCTGGCCACTCCCAAAGAACATTTTCGTGATTGTGCTCCAAAATTTTAAATGCAATTTTAATTAGGATTGTGCGAAGCATCTAATTTAAATGCACTTGAGGTGAGTTCATGTAAACAACAAACTGATTTTATGTGTTTGCTGGCTTCCCCAAAATTATCAGTCACTTTTCTAATTTCTTTACTTAAAAAAAAACGCATATACAGTCACACCTCGGTTTTTGAACGTCTCGGTTCTCGACCAATTTGATTTTCGACCAAAAATTCGGAGTTTTTTATGCCTCGGATGATGAACAAATTCTTGAACAAACTGAGCGCACTTGAATGCACCATTTGACTCCTCTCGCCTTCCTTACACGAGGAAGTGACGCTTCCTCGAGTAGACGAGGAAGTGACGCTTCCTCGTGCTGCTTTCCATTGTGAGCAGATGTGTTAAGTAAACATTTTTATTTTAAAAAGAGCGTGGTTTCGGTTTCGGTTTTCGGACAGCCTTCTGGAATGGATTAGGGACGAAAACCAAGGCTTGATTGTATTTGAGCTCTCCCAAATTTTTCATCGTAAAAAAACATCACTGCTATCTTAAAATCGAATTCCTTGTGAACTATCACTGTCTCCACCACTTTTACACTTGTAGCCAACAGCAGGCACACTGTTAGTGACTGAACATGTGAAATTATTGCCTATTTAATATCACCCTTAGAGTAAATGTTTTCACCACACAGTTGCAATTAAATGTGAGGTGGTTTAGAAGAGTTTCTGGACCACTAAATTATTGGATGTGGTGTAATATACACAGTGTAGTCTGTATTACCTGTTGCCAGCTTTTCACGGCGGTGTCTAATGTGTGGATGGCATATTGACTGATCGTGGCAAACATAGGCTCCATAAAGATGTTTGCATCCCACTCACTGCTTTGGGGACAACATGTGGCTGTGGCTTGGCCCTGAAACAAATCACAAGAATGTAAATCAGATGTCTTCAATGGATAGAACTTGCTACTACACTCTAATTAAACAGCTTTCTTTTCTTCTTGTGTGTTTTTTTTTTTTTACAAATGGAAATGAGGTTGAAATACACTTCACAGAATGCAGTTGTACACCACTGCTACAACCAGAATTGATGTTAAAGAGTGTTTGCAGTGGCCCTCATCATATTCTGTAATTGGATGTGAACTACCTGTATTACACAGGGCTGCAGAACTTGCAGGTGTGTTAAGTTTCGATATTCCAGCAGCTTGCATTCGAGCTGGGTGGAAAAGTTGAATTCCTGACAACGCCTTGGGCCACTGGTCCACTGACGCAGGAACATGTGTGGCTCCAGAGTACCAATAACCATGAACTCTTGTTTCTGAGGTATCTTTCTGTCTGGCAGGAAGGGTCGAAGCTTTTGAGACGGAACTGCGAAGAGAGAGAAAATTCAAAGTTAGTCGACTAGCCTTTGAAGGCTGAGTTTGGTATGAATCTGTTTTCTGCATCTTAACCTGTTCCCAGTTGTTCTAGATGGTGGCAGAGATGAACTTGCATCTGTGCCAGCTGCAGGGACATACCCAAGGAGGGAACAAACCAAGGTGCAAAGCAGGAGTCCACACGGGTGCACGCTGCCAGGGCCATGGGAGATACCAACTGATCGCACGGTAGATGGGATCCAGAATCACTATCTGAACTAAAGGCAATGAGGAGAAGCAGATTTGACACTTGTTTAATTCAAGATTCATGCATAAACAGAAAGCGCAACCAAAGCCACTTAATCAATTAATCAAACTTTATTTGCATAGCGCGTTTCATACGTATAATGCAGCTTAAAGTTCTTTACATGAATGCAAATCATACCTTTCCACCGCTTGTCCACAATTCTTTACCATTCTTGCCTGATGCACGGCTTCAGCTTTTTAACAGTCCTGAGCCTACTTTGTCATATTTTATGGGTCATAATGCGCCACACATTTTCAATGGGAGACAGGTATGGACTGCAGGCAGGCCAGTCCAATACCCGCACTCTTTCACTATGAAGCCACGCTGTTGTAACACGTGCAGAATGTGGTTTGGCAGTCTCTTACTGAAATAAGCAGGAGCGTCCATGAAAAAGATGTTTGAATGGCAGCATATGTTTCTGCATGTAAGCCTGGCCGCTTACAAGCAGTGATTTCTCCAGATTCTCTGAAGCTTTTGATGATATTATGGACCGTAAATTCCTTGCAATAGTACGTTGAGGAGCATTGTCCTTAAACTGTTCGACGTTTTTCCTAACGCAATTGTTCACAAAGAGGTGAACTTCACCCCATCTTTGCTTGTGATTGACTAAGCAATTCAGGGACACTCATTTTATACCCAATTATGGCACCCACCTGTTCCCACTTAGCCTGTGGAATGTTCCACACAGGTGTTCGATGAGCATTCCTCAACTTTCTTAATCTTTTTTGCCACCTGTCCCAGCATTTTTGGAATGTTCCAGCCATAAAAGTCTCACTTAACACATTCATTACCAGCCAATTCTAGACCAAGTCTGAAAAAGGTTAAAAAACGTCTTTCGGAGTGAATGAGTTAATGATCCAAAACAATAAGAGTTTATCAGTTTGAACATTAAACATCTTGTCTTTGTAGTGTATTCAGTTAAATACAGGTGTAACATGATTTGCATTTGACTGTAATTCCCATGTCCCAACTTTGGAATTGGGTTTGTAATTGTATGTTCTAAATTTTTTAAAGTAGTTGAAATGAGTGAGTTAGCAGTGTGGAATCATTTGTGATCAAAAAAGACAAATAATTTAAACAAGGAACATCTAGAGTTTGGCGTATGATTGTAATGAAAGTCAGATGTATATTTGGTTTTACACTCACAATTTTTTTTTGCTGTTTCTTCTCTTACATGTTTAGTTGGTACCTCCCTTCCTGCTCATCGAGCTCTCTAAGCCACACAGAATGTGGGCTTGCCAAATTCTATTCCACTTAAAGTTCCTTAAATCTCAGGAGGAAACAGGGGAGAAAGGAAATAAGTGAATTAAGATGGGAAGAAATTGAAGAGAGAATGCACGAAGCCCATAAGAAGTCAGAAGGTGTTTGCTGACATACTGGAGAGGAGAAGCAGTGGTAGTAAGACTGGAAGACCAAACACATTCTTTTTGAGGTGTTACAAGTTGACCCAACCCTTCTTGCAACTTGTGAGCCAAACCAAAGGGAGCTTTTTTACTCTTCATGCTTCCCGTGAGCTTTCCCTCGATTAGATACACTCAAGGTAAGCAGGAAGGAATCCGGATGGGGCCTGACAGGCACTTGGTGTGCTGGGAAATCTCATTAGGCCGATCTGAACGCCTTCCAAACCCACTCCCAGCTCCTGCTCACCATATGTGGTACAAGGGACCATTGCTGACTCTTTGCGCTTAGTCGCCTGGATATGTTCGCTCCCTCTGCTTTCACTCGCACTCATTGTGGATGTAAATGCAAACTACAGTAAACACAGTTCAAACATCAACATATGACAACTTACAGTAAGTTTGAGTAAGTGTACAGGCAAGCCAGAACAATACTAATAGACACACGCCATTATACCAACAGATACAACAACAACATCTTGCGCTCTAGGAAGACTGTATACCATTTTGGAATGTATTTGTGGGAATTTTATTTTGCATTGATTCAGATGAGCATTTGTGAGGTCAGAGAACGTCGATGTTGGATGAGAGGGCCTGTCTCACAACTTCGATTGGAATTCATCACAAATGTGTTTGGGATGAAACTCATCCTCAGGTTTGATGGGGTTGACGTTGGGTCTGTGCGGACAGTCCGGTTCTTCCGTACCCCACTTAACCCACCAACTTGCTGCGTGTTGTGGCACATTCATGCTGAAACAAAGGGCTTCTACAAGCTTACACAAAGCGGGAGGCAGAATTTAGAAAATGCCAAGGGATTCTGTAGTTTTGCAGTTCAGGGGGATCTTAAAATTTGCACCAAGCTACACAGTTCAGTTTAGTTCCCCATTGTACAGTTGGCATTGGCAAAACACGATCCTGTTTGAGGAATGGCTTTTTCTACTGCCTACCATCATGCTTTAAGATGGCTCTTTTTGTGGCCTTTCCATTCTGACGTCCAACTGTAAGGCAGATTTGATAATTGTTGATTAGTCGCTGGGCAACAGTGAATGTTAGACATTTTGGCTCCTTTTTACAATGGAAACACAAAACTTTTACTGAAGCAGACAATTCTGCTGGGTAGAAGAATGTGTGGTGTTCGGTGGCCTAGCCTAGATCCTAATTGATGAGGTAGTGTGTGCACAAGGAAATACGTACAACAACATTAAGATGAACATTATTTTACCTCTGTTCATCTCCTCCCTCGCCGTTATTGTTGAGGACGATCCTCCAGACGTCTGAAGCCACCAGCTCCTTCTGCTGATCAGTGAAGCTGAGACTGGGAAGCTGCAGTTGACAGGCACGGCTCTCTGACAGGCTAAAGTCTCGATATGGAACAAAGGCATCCTGGAGCTCATCCCAGTACTCAAGGCTGCATGGTACCTGGTACAAAAGTCACAAAATGAAATGGTATTTATTCCGGGGTTTAATTTCTTCCCTAACCAGGGTCGTAATACTCAAATCACTCGTACTGCAAATCATCTTTCCCCATTAAAATGAATGTGAACGCTATTAATCCGTTCCAATCTCTTCACAAAACATCAAAGAAAATAACGTGTATCTATAAAGACCCTGAAAAGGTGTTTTTCTGATTTATTTCTAAAATATTAAACCATCTTGAAGGTCAGTGCTGACATGTGCAAAGACAGAACAATTTAGTACTGAATTGTTGAGACATGGCGGTAAATTTTTTGGGTGAGGCAAAAACAAGCCCAGTTGGCTCTCACCCACTTAATAAGCGATGAGTGCCCTTATTTCATCTCCATCATAATAGCGAGAATAATAAGCCATCTCTAAAACAGCGTGCAGAGAAACTACTAAAAACATATTTTTTCCCTCAAGTCTTATCTTTTGTGTTCTTGGGGTTACAGTGTCTTTGTTGTGTTGGCTCTCACGTGCAGCATGCTGTGCAAGACGGTGGAGAATTGGAAGGCCCAGCTGCCAGTCCGCCAATTCATGAGCTGGCGAGCTAGCTAGTGGGAACTAGCGGCTACCTAGCGAGCTAGCTGGCTTGCGGAACAGCGGCATGGTGGTCTAATTCACCACCGCCCCGTTTTGCGCCTGGTTCTATGCAACAGAGAATCTTCAGAGAAAATTGATTGTTTGTTTGCCTAGATCAGGGGTAGGCAAGTCCGGTCCGAGAGAGCCGCAGTCCTGCTTGTTTTCCGTCTCTCCCTGCTGCAACACACCTGATCCAAATGATCAGGTCATCAGCAAGCCTCCAAACGATTCTGATCATTTGAATCATGTGTGTCAGAAGAGGGAACTTCGAAAAGAAGCAGGACTGCGGCTCTCTAGGACCGGACTTGCCTACCCCTGGCTTAGATGGAGGCTAGCTCACTAGTTAATGAGCATATGGACGTCGTGGACTGGCACCAGGGCCATCTAATACATCTCCGCCTCACTTGGTGTTGTGTCGGTGTGTGGATTATCCATCTGTTATTAAACAGAGGGAACACGGTATTCAAAGTGTGGCTCATACTACGGGCATCATGTATGCAATGAAATATATTTGAACACATTGCTGTAAGAATGTACTATTTGAGAGGCAGTAGTAGAGAAGAGAGCATTTACAGCCTATTCAGCGTCAGCGTCACACCCACATCTGAGAGCTGAGGGAATTGAAAATGTTCACAATTTCCAAGCCAATTTTCAAGCCTGATTTCATGTACATGGCATTTTTTATTTAAATTCAAATTTGGCATGCTTTTTAACAACACTCTTCTCTCAGGTATGTCAACATTAAATACATACCTCTTTACAGAATCTATTAAATAGGATTATACACACACTTTCTCATTTAATTCAATGCACATGGTGCTATTGCCCATCTTGGCCACATGAGGGCAGTATAAGACAGACAGATGGATATAGTATATTTTACAAGTACTGTACATATATAGAGTACACAGTCTGACCTCCTCACAAAGAATACATTTATGACTGTGAGCACTGTGATAGTGAATGTCTAAATGTGTTGCTGCACCGTGTGTGTTCAAATATCAGTTACGTAAAAGGACTATACAGTACACGTTTCCCATTGTGTGTTAGCAATAGCATTAAGCTAGCAGACGAAAGGCTAAGCTTTGTTTATGCATAGGTGTCAAACTCAAGGCCCGGGGGGGCCAGATCTGGCCCGCCACATCGTTTTATGTGGCCCGCAAAAGCAGATCAAACATGTCAACTTCCATGATGTTTTCTAAAATGTCTACCAAAAATTTTAATTCTCATATGTAATAAATAAGAGAGATAGTCTTAGCATTTCTAGTTACAAAACCTCTCGTGTAGTAACTAGTAACTTAAACAAGAGTTGAATCAACAGTTATTATTGACTTCTTTACATAGTTTCAGTCATCACGGCCCTCCAAGGGAAACGTTAATTAAAATGTGGCACGCAACAAAAATTAGTTTGACATCCCTGCAGTACGGCATTCCAAATGTAGGGTGGAGCTAATCACATTTCTGTCCATTGATTGGCTGACAGAGAACCGCCACATTTGTGGTACAATAACAACCAAGAAAACATAAATAAATATACAGTGCACTACTACAGAGAACAGTATTCACACATGCCTATTTTTTAAGTTATAGAATCACTATGCCATGCTAGGATAACACTATTTATATACCCAATTCCCCCTACACGTGCCATTTTCAACTGTGGCAATCCAAACGGAACTGTACTGCATGGGGTAAAGACATATTTAGCTGCCTTGCTCAAAGGCACCTCTGAAATGTGTAAGGGAAGTTTCCTATTTTCTAAAGCTTACTTAAGCTTACTTACACTTTTGATGGCGGACGCGGACACCTGCAGCGGCTCCTCTTGTTTTATGTTGAGGGGGAAGAAATTTCATCTGTGCTGTATGTTACACATACGTACAGCACATTTGACAATAAAGTTGTATTCAATTCAATTCAAAGCACTTGGACTCCAATGCTCCAGTATTTACTTATTTTACCCCAAATGAATCTGCGCCCCTGTTCAGAACACTACACCATTTCAACTCGTGGTTCAAAACCCTACAAACCCACCAATAAAACCATGACTGACAAAAAACAAACACACACAAAAAAAAAAGCATAATTGCAATGATTTGCTATTGCACAAAAAATACATTTCAGTGTTAAGCTACTTTTGCTGTCGACCAAACACTGTACCATTTGGTATATATTAAGATCCTGTAATGTATGGTAATTGGCAGGCGGCTCTGTTCTTTTCAGTGACCTAAAAAACAAGTTCACTTCTCACCAAGTCAAAAAAATCTGACATATTTTTTTTTTTACCTCAAAACACCAATAAAGCATGAGATGACAAGTCACATCCATAACAACACTGCATGACTGCAGCATAACCTAACTGTGGGCTAAAGGCATCCATTTGCTTTTAGGTCCTTGTGCTGTGTTTCACACAGAAGGACAAACAGGTTATGTGAGCATGTTGACAGTTCGATGGCTGCAGGACTTTATTCATTTCTGCTCCAGTGAGCCAACATTAGCATGCATGTGGTGGGTGGGGTGCTCCTGTGTGAACGAAGCCGAGTTCTCAGGTTTCACTGACCACCTGCAGAACCCTGCTACTGATGGATCAGTAGTGGCAGGGAGCTCTCAGCAGCCCACCTGATAAATGCCAGACACCAAGGCATGAAGGTGTATGTGGAGTGCATTGGTCTGTGTAAATCAAATTGTTTACTAAAACTATGGTGCTCCCACGACAATTTCGAACTGTCAAGAGGGCCAGTGTGCACATGTGTGGTGTGAACCCCCTTAAATTTGTATGCGGGGGTCTGAACCTTGATCAGATGAGGTAACCGTAGTTTACATTGTGTTAGAAATGCCACATAGGGCTTCCTGGAATCAACTTTTCATAATTACAGCCGACAGAGTTGTGCACCCGCAACCTTAGCACTTGCCACTGGAGCAGAAACTTACTAAGTCTCCAAAGAGAATTCCCAGAAGTGATTTTTTTCTCAACAAGGCGATACTGTGGCCTTCAAATTTTTTGCTCTAAATATTTAGTGCATTTTAAAATGGAACCAGAATCTATACACAATGCAAATTGCACTAATGCTACGAAGCTATCTATAAATACAAAAAGAAATACTTGTAAACATTTCACTCTTCCCAGGCACCAAGCATTTTTTGAGAGCTATTACAAAAGGCACTGTGCTAAAGAAAATGAAAATACACCCTTGTCATGGTTTTTAATTTTGCGTTACCCAATAAACTTTATCCAAAAGGTTTTGCTTGGCTTCACTAGTATGCATAATTTAAAAGTAGGTCATTGATCTACAAAATTAAATTAGGTATGTATCTGAAAAGGAACAATTCCTAAATATTAGGAGCACCAAATGTGTTTTAGCGCTGTGACATAGTATATTGTCATGAATTCGATTATCTGTTTCATTGTTATGTATTGGCTTGTGGCAAATATGTCGTGTTCTGTTATTGAGTGTTGCTATTCCTAAACACAACACCGTTAGTGTTCACAACTGTGGGAATGGAGAGATACTGGCTTTGAGTGCATGTGCTGTTCTTGTGTTGACGTCAAAGACGGAAACACATGAGCTGTGTTTTGGTTGCCCATCAGCAGGGGTTCACTGACTAATACCTACGTAATCCGTAGCAGACACTCTTATATGTTAATGTAGCAAATAGGACATCATGTTACAACACTGCATCAAACACAGACAGGAAGCTTTGTCTACTAATGCACATTTGTAGATATGACTGTCCCAATGTTAAAAATAAAATCAGGCATCAGGCACAACGGGCTTTCATTTTAGATGATCGAGCATTCCTGTCTTGCTGCCTTGAGAGGCAGGTTTGCATCATATTAGGTATTTTTGGTTAAATAGACCAAACTTTCGGTTGCTCATGTTGATTAGCCATGTGACTGCTTTAGCCATTGTGCTTTCTGTTTCCATCACGGATGACGGATGATTACCATCACTGCAATGTGTGTCTCAGAGATGCCAGCAGGAACAGCGGGAGAAAAAAAACAAAGCATCGAACAAATAAACACGTAAACACACACAATAAATGACTCGTCGACAATTCAATTGATTGTCGCCATTTTGATTGTTGACATAGTTCGGACTAGATGACGAATCTTGGCAGCCCTAATGTATCATGAATCTGTCTTTGTTCATTGTGATACAGATTAATGTATTGCTTGTGTTTAGAAAAATACATGGGAAGAAGATCTTGAAATATTAATCAGATATGAAATCACCATCACAATATTGAGGTAGGGGGGGGGTATGGTCACAATTACATTCCAGTCAAACCTCGGTTTTCGAACGTCTCGGTTCTCGACCCAAAATTTCGAGTTTTTATGCCTCGGATGACGAACAAATTTCGGTTATCGAACAAACTGAGCGCACTTGAACGCACCATTTGACTCCTCTCGCCTTCCTTACACGAGGAAGTGACGCTTCCTCGGGTGGACGAGGAAGTGACGCTTCCTCGTGTTGCTTTCCATTGTGAGCAGACGTGTTCAGTAAACATTTTTATTTTAAAAAGAGCGTGGTTTCGGTTTTTGAACAATTTCGGTTTTCGAACAGCCTTCTGGAACGGATTATGGGCGAAAACCGAGGTTTGACTGTATTTTTCAAAATCGTTCAGCTGTCGCTGAATTAAATCTTTCCATAATGTCTCCTGTTTACACCAACACAATAGATTTAATTTTAATTTAAAAAAAACACCAATATGGTTGACAGACTTCTTCCTTTAATGTAAGCGGCGGACAAAAGTATGGCCCTTCACATTTAGGAACATTTATGCAAACTCAATTTTCAAGGGATAATGTTCAAAACTCTGCCATTGTGGAAATATGCCTCGACACACTTTAGGTGGAAAATGCGGTTTTGTATGAATCACCTGGTTGTATTCAAGAAAAGACAATAAATAATTGTGTCTATGAAAGACAATATGGCCGTATACTGCATATGTATATACAGGTGTTCTTATGAAGTGCAAGTAAATACAGTCAGCAGTGTTAGTTTCACTGTGATTGTGTGTGTATATCTTATCTGATGAACAAGATGTAACTATAAATACGTCACACACACACACACACACACACACACACACACACACACACACACACACACACACACACACACACACACACACACACACCCTCTGCTGGAAGTCTTTAAGGACTCGATGATGTAAGACTGCCAGATTATCCCATGTCTTCAGTTAAAGTTCCCTTTTGGGTGCTGTTCAAATGCCAACAAAATGTACATATGTTGAGGGCAAGTACAGTAAATATTCCAAACTATTTCTAAATATCTTTACATCTAGGGCGGCTGGCTGATCTGACTTCCATCACTGTCAAGGACTTCAGTTTCTGCCAAACCTCAAACTATTATTTTGCATGGAGTTACTTGTCTAGGACTGATTGACACATTACAGTCCCTCTGAAGGATAATTAAAGACAGGCGACCTAAAGCAAACACACAGCATGAAGAAATGATTTCAATTTCCACAATGAACCCAGGTGTGATCTCTGAATCAAAGTTCAAGTATGCCTGTGCAACTGAAGACTCCCCAAGCTTGCTCTGAGGCTCTGACTGCAAACGTACCCTGCCCTGTTTTCCATGATTTTTATTAAAAAGATCAACACTGATTAGGTAGTTCTGTTGTCTATTTATGTTAAAAAAAACCTAAACAAACAATCCACAGTTCGTTACGTCTCGTCAGCCAGCAAAAAATAAATAAAATAATTGAATTGACACCAGCCTGAGCAATTGTTTACTCAGGAGATGCAATGAATTTTTGTCTGAAAATGATTCCTGCTCTGCTGCCTCATAAATGTTAATGTTAATCGCTGTGGAGATGAGTGGTTATGCCAAAGTTGTGAAGTCGGACGGTGAAGTTTTTGGTGGATGAGGTGTAAAAACTCAATCAAATTAACCACATGAAGACTATTTTCTTTTTGTCGTGCATTAGCTGTGACTAATACAAGTCTACTTGAGTGCTGTCCTGTTAAAACAATACTTATCTTGGCTGAAACCCATTTGTGCGCTTATTGGTGTGTCATGCAAAACAGCTCAGAAACTTCCCTTAGGCTTTTATTAATTGAATTCTCAGGGCTCTATCTAATTCACAGTTCTAAGCGGCCCACGGCAAAGCACGGTTTACCTTTACTGAAAGCAGAAAAGCTACACTAATTGTGTGCGGGATTTTTCTTAAACCATTCCAGCCAGTCACCTTTGCTAGCTCACAGACTACTGGTGTTAGCAAAGAATGGGGCCCGCGACCAACACACCTGGGTGAGATCTAGCAAATACCAGAGTGACTCCTGGCAAACCGCTAGGACGAACCGCGGACACGGCCGTTCTTTTTTGGCAGGGATTACACTCCAAAAAACGCGCAGTGCCGCAAATGCATGCATGCAGTGACTGATTGCCGTGCTGCATGTCTGCAGGTATAGGAAGATACATGTACAGCGTTTACAGCTCTTCAGGGGGGGGAAAAAACTTTGTGGCACGCACCCAAGAGTTTAACAGACACCATGGACGATGTTAAAGTTTTTTGAGAGAAAGCACAACGGAGCATTCCGCATTGATGCTGTCACCGATTGTGAACTGAAAGAATATTTTGTGCATAAACTGATTTGGTTGTGAACGGGGGCTTTTGTGAAATGAGGTTCCATCATAGAAGATAAGACTCAAAAAATAATGTTTGTCTTACACCCACAAAGTCTAGCCTAACTTCAACTACAGTGAAACTCCTCTACAACGAAACCTACACGGGCAAAAATACCCCCGAGTGTGAATAAATCTTCATTAAAACCATTCCCACTTTTCTGCTTCCCAACAACGAAATATCCCCCTGTTGCGTTATACGGAATCTTTTTCTCTGCCCTTGCCTTGCAACGAGATTCACTACAACAACAACAACAACAAAGAGAACACAAACATGTGTGTGTGTGTGTTTTTTACATCTGAGATAAATTTGCTATAGTGAAAAATCCCCCGTTGTGAAAAAATCCGTTGAATGATTTCGTCGTAGAGGAGTTTCACTGTACATCCTGTAACATGCATATAAATAAAGATGATTTGTTGTATGATAGACAAAAAGCAAATGTGCTTATTTAATTCGTTTACAGCAGTCACCTTGCTTCATCTGTGAAGGAGTTCAGCTGCCTGTTACAATAGCTCTAACATTCTCCTGTATATGTGCATTTCCACCTTCTGTCTTACATGGTGTGGAATGTATGCCAATGTAAAGGGAGGTCTCTCTCTCTCACTCTCATACCATCTGTCGATATGTCCATCCATCCATCCATCCGTCCGTACAACCATCCCATCCATCCATCTTGCTTTATTATTATTATTTTCACTATTGAATTTACTTATTTATTTGGGTTTATGTTTGATCTTCCAATTGATGTCGAGCAAAATTTCCAGCTGCGGTTGCTCTTCAAATGCTGAGTTGAGTTGAGAATCGTTTTACCATACTGTGTTTCCTCCTTTTGCTACCCTCCAGTTGAGGTATGACACAATCCTTGCTCCTGTATTAATTCTCTTCCTCAGGCTTTAGAACAAAACAGGGAGATGTTGGGAGGGGAAGAAAAAGCATAGGTGGAAAAAAAGGACACCTGCCTATGAGTCAGTCCACAGTGCACTGAAAATGCGTCAATGAGTACCCTTCTTTTTCTTTCTGACCCATCATCACTTTGGCCCTCTGCAGGTGCAATTATGCAGTGGTGCTATCGGAGACCTGTCAATTTCCAGATCCAACGTGCTTCAGCCTGCCACTTTGCTTCATCTGTGTGGGAATATTTTGGAGGCAGTAATATGACTGAGGAAAAGTAGTAGTTTGGAATGCCCATTGGACGACACTGGGAGTAGTTGGGAAACCACAACTATTTCAATGCAGGGGAACTTGATTTTATAAATACGATCTGCTCTGGGGAAACGCAAAAGGTATGGCTCAGAACTCCAGCCGCTCAACCCCTACCTTCATCCATTCAGCCAAGTAGAGACGGGGAGCACATCAGCAGCAGATATGATTTGTGGCGGTTACAAGAAGAGGATGAGGGAAGAGTGAAAGTATGGATCGCATTTTGTCCACTTGCAATCACTCTTAAAGAGCTATTTTCAGAAAACTTTACATGACAGGTAGGAGAATGATGGGAATTACAAGACAGCTTTCTCTGCTCCCTATTTCTTTTTCTTTTCCTACGCCTCTCACTTTACATTTCTCAAAATCTATCAGCCTCCATCTCTGTGTGGCTCCGTGGTAATTCTAGAGGCCTGAGAAATAATGACTGCCTCGGTTTCCCCCTCACTCTGTAGTGTCTAGATGCGAAGTGAGTCGTATTCTTTTTGGAGAAGAAACCGAATCATTTGTGTTTTTAATGGCTGCATTTCCGTCCTTAAACTCTTCATTTTCTTTTTCTGGTCTTGGGAGGAAGTGAAATAATTAAAACATCTGCACTTCTGCATCAAGTAAGGCTTGCTGCTTGTTGGCCAGAGGCTTGAATCTATTACATCTGGGATCACAATGACTTTTGGCTGATGACTGAGGGGTCCAGTTCAAATAACCCCCTTGAACCTCAGCTTTCCGCTCGCACACAACCGAAAGACTGATGTGAGTATTTGGACACAAGTATGAGGCGAGTTTGGCTGTGTAACACCATAACCAATACATGATGATCACTTCACAATGATATTTTTCAAAAGGTCAGGCATTTTTCAAATAGAGTAACATGCATCAAGGCCATTCCTCCCATGGCCTGCTAAATAATGCTAATTGCCCACTACACCTATAGCACGCTTAGCTAGCTCACAGCTAAAAAAAACTTCTTGCGCTTCTTCTCGCATGGATAGTTCGACTGTCTGTGACTTTCTCACGGCTTATTACACAGTGGGCTCCATCATATCCAGCATGGATTCTGCAGAGATAAATTATCTCACCATTTCACATTACCCAAAGGTGGTTTCAGTAATAGCTGGGCGCTCAGAACCTGCTCCTGTCAACACATGAATGAAACACTCATCATTTGTTTAACAGACATATTTTAGGCCAGGAACATGCCAGATGACAGGGGGGATTAGAAGATGTGGAAAACACATGTTCATCAACCACAGGTTGCGTTCGGCATTTCTTACCACGTACCTCATTTTCACACATCTAAGTAATCGCCTGCATGTTCAAGATTTCATCAACGTGGTATTTGAAATATTGGCAGTTGATGTACTAATTACCTACATTAAGGGTTGAAAGTGTATTATTCTTAAATAGTTTATACATTTGGGTACAACAAAATCAGTGATGGGCAGCAACACATTTGCTTCTCTCATTTAAAGATCTTGTCAAAAGTTTGGTTACATCAGACACCATTACTCAAAAACAAGTTACACGCAAGTTTAAATGAACTTTTTGCCAAATTAAATTAAAAGAGCACTAACTCAAGATTATGTGGAACATTCCATGATGTTTTCACTAAACATCGCCAAGGTCTCTGATGATCACACCAAGCTCGCACCATTAGGTCAGAACGGGCCTATGAAGGAAAACCTTTGATTTCCATCAATTAGGAATGTCTTGCACAAGCCAGCATCATCAGCCCAAACATTGTTTTTGTGTATAAGTAACAAGCCAGGAATCAACAAAATCTGCCATAAACTGAAACCTGATGAAACAAGTGTCAAGTTAGCCAGAAATTTTGTTTTTCAGTTGTTGTCTAGGAAAGACAGAAAGGTGCTCTCCCAACCTCATCAATCACATTTGCAGCATACAATATGGACAAAGGACACTTCTTACAGAGTGTCGAGGCATGTCATTGACTTATTTGACCAGTGCCAACCAATGATGGAAGCTTTGTTTTGTGGGTCAAATTATTGGAAAATTTAACTGGCACGATGTTTATGGCTATTAATATTGAACAGGTACGACTACTTCTGAGTTTGCCAGCACAAATGCCTGTATTATGTTTGGGCCTCAAACATATTGTACCTGTAGATCCAAAGTCATTATAGCTCAATGGCTTCAAAAAGTACTACCTAATGAATTGCCAGTGTTGCAGCCAGAAAAGCCTTTGAATTGCTGTAAAAAAATCTGCTCAAGACTAAATTGATGATAACGTTTTAGCAAATATTATAGTTGTCTAATATATACAGTATTCATACAAAACTCCTTGATGCAGGTTCATCATGCCTTCTTGGGGAATAAACTAAACGCTGAATGCATTATGAAATCAACATGGCATAAAATCAAGACATATCAAGGCGGAAAAAGAGTAAAGAACAGCACACTTTAAAATGGATGACGACATACACAGAGACATAAATTGAACTCCAGTCACCTGTCCCAAAACATTGCCAAGACCAGAGATAGGGTTGATGCACTTAACGTATGTACACACTGTCCATAACCTTAAAAAAAATATCTATATATATAACCGTCATATGTACAATATATATCATACATTTGTTGTATTTAGGATATCCAAAATATATAGTTGTATCACAACTCTACCAACAGTCACTGCACGATATTACAAGTTGGCAAAAAAAACCAAAACAAAAAAAAACCCAAACAAAGTTACCATACGTCAAGCAGACAAAAGATGCCCCAATCATCATGAATGCACCACAAAATAATAGATGAAGGAATTGTTGAAAGACAGACGCACCGAAAATACTGAAAAAGGCCCCCGCAGACTTCCAGCTTTCATGGAAAATGATAAATAAGCAAGCAAACATACAACCACGTGATCTTCACAAGCACTATATCCTGCATTCATAACCCACATCAGCATACTTACGGGACTGTACAATAATAATAATAATAATAATAATACATTTTATTTATAAGCGCCTTTCAAGACACCCAAGGACACTTTACAATCAGGAACAAAACAACAAAACACCAAACGGGTTGAGCAGCGGCAGACAAACGCGCCAGCGTTCACTCAGCCCGGAAGTCGGAAGAAACCACAAGGGAGGGAGAGGGGGGAAAAAAAAAACACGCTATGCAACAACTCTGAAAGATTTTCCATCTTCGCTCAGGTTCACAATGATAACTCAACTCAGCCTTATTAATACTGTATTGCACTTAAACAATAACATCATACACAGGCAAAAGGAAGGCCTTGCCAAAGTGGACACACTCTCAGCCATCATGAGCAGGTCATTCATGGAAGATCTGGAACTTAAGTGCCATAAAAACAGCACCCACACTTTGGAGCATTAGACTTTGGAGGAGTTGAGTGGACAACATGCAGGGAATAATTAAAAAAGGACCAGCCCAAACACTCACAAAACAAATCATCAGGATGGTCTAAGATGGCAACATAAAAGTCAAGCACAAAAAAGTAACTGATAATTCCATAGCGTTATCTGGCAGGGGAGGGGTTCAACGAAAGGGTACAACCGGCCTTGAGGAAAACATGATGCGAACACTCACACAGTAAAGCCAAACAAAAGACTCAGACACATACTGGTAAACCCAAGGACAAAATTGAGAAAAAGAATGAAGTCATACACAAAATACCCTGCAAGTCATGCAATATGACATACAATGGGGACACAGGCAGAGCATTCAACACATGAAAAAAACAACAAAACTGCAATGTGGAAATGGAATGTGGAAAGGAAACAACAGGGAGGCACACATGTGAAATGAAAGAAAAAGCAGAGCAGACAAACTTGAAATTGGCCATTAACGACCACTGCAAGAGAGAAAAACACATTATGGACTGGGACAACGCCAAAGTCATCCGTGCTGATAGTAACAAAATAGCACAGCTGCATTAAAGAAGCCAGAGATCAGAAACTGGGACTGAGGACAACCAACAGAGGTGACGGACGGATCCTGCACATTATCTTACACGTTGGATGCAGTTCTCGAAAAGGTGCAAGAATGCAAGGAGCACCAAACTAGCTTGCATAAAAAAAACACTGAACACATCACAGTAATACAATGTGAACCTCTAATGGAGGCAACAGAAGTGAATGAAGCATGCATGTAAGGTCAATTATAGGGATGCTCCGGTCGATCGATTGGCGATAATTATCGGTTGATATTCATGAGTTGAGATCATCAAGTATGTGATCAGTGAACGTGATCAAAGCCTTTCATGGTTGATCGATCACCATATGTATTGAATTATTCTGGTCTGGGGGTGAGGAACTAGCCCGATGTATTTCTTTTCCTTTTTTATTTCATGGAACTAAACTGGATGGCAGTTTAGGGTGTTCGGTAGGAAAAAAAATCAGGAAGCAAACCCTGACCCCAGCATTGTGTTTGTTGTAGCCAGCGCAACATAAAATATGAGATGGAGTGAAATTGTTTTGTCAAAAGTAGCATATATTGCTCCTTCAGATAAATTGAGAACAGAAGGAGAAACATTCAAGAAAGTGGGACATGCCATTCAAATAATGCTGGCAAGGGAAGGGGGTGCAATGAAATGCATAAAACTAAAGATAGAGGAAAAGACTGGATGTCTCATCCCTCACCGAACCTCAGTTGACTCAGTAGCTGCAAGAGCCTGCCAAAAACATAACCTCATCAGGGTTTGAAGACACCTGGCTTTTCACACCAGGACATGTAAAATGACTTTTACAGCTGTCTCACCGTCCATTACATGTTTGGAGGGACAGCAGGGCTCCATGTCATTCAATAACATGTAAGGTGTGGGTCTCTCCAGACTCAAATCATGAGAATCCTATTGGCACACAGCCCAGTTTGGTGAAGTTATGTTTAGTGTACTAGTGTAGGAATTTTGCGGATGATCTCTGCTCTGTGGGCCCTTACCGCCTTTGTTAGGGCAGCGTAACTCCGAGACTAATAAATATATCCTGCCGGATTGCATATCATATCGTCACTCTTGGCATTCTCTCGATGTGTCATCGTAGATAATGTGATAGACTGGATGTCTGTGCTTGGGCAGGATGTTATAAGACTCAGGTGTACGTCCGAATATTATAAGGCACCTTGGCGTGCCCAACTACAGATGCTCCGATGAGGCCAATTCTGTCAGGAGCAGACAAACTCAACTGTCGGGTCAGCACACTCACATTAACATAGTCAACCACCCTTTTCCAGACACTGTCGTCCCACGTAGGAAAGCTCTGCAAGCTCTAATGTCACGCAACAATTTTAGTAATATATGTTGAAGAGTAGTTCCAAAAACCCAAGACACCACGGAAAATCCAGTAAACACAAATTGTAAAAGTATACTGTTATGAATCATGACTGGTGTCAAGGTTTGGTTGGGATCAGTGGAGCTAAATACTCTACGCAAGAGAGTAGTCAGACGAGATGGTGTAAAAGGGGCCCAATCTGACCAATAGCTTCTGTTGAAGTGAAACACTCACATGGTTGATTATCTCTCAACTCAAGCATCTATTCTACTTGCTCTAAATCAGGGGTGTCAAACTCATTTCATATTGTGGGCCACATACAGCCTCGGTCGATGTCAAGTGGGCCAGACCATTAACATTATGCCATACTCTGCGATAAATAACCAACATATCTTGTCTTATCTTTGTTTGATATAGTGAAGCACAAGAACATGAGGAAAATGTTCAAATGTACCTCCATTTCATTTACCTAAATTTCATAAAACACCTTAGATTTCCTTCGACAAATGTGCAATTTACTTTTATCATTCACATATATGCAGTGCAACTGATCCCACTGATTGTACAAAATCATAAAACTTGAACAATTAGTATTTAAAAATATAGTCATGCATTTTAAGATTAAACGAGATTTATAAACAAAGGATTTTTAAAAAACCATTTACACATTTGCATATGAAATCTAAATGTAACCCCCGCCTACACTTTACAAACGAAAGAGAAAACAGTGTGAATTGCATCGTATTAAAAATATGTCTTTTATGCATTTTTTCATTTTTAAATTATCCCGCGGGCCTGATCGAACACCCTCGCGGGCTGGTACCGGCCCACGGGCCGTATGTTTGACACCACTGCTCTAAATCATACAGGTTTTGTAAGTTCATGGACATAATAACTTTTTTCCCATTTTTACCTGTAAGGCATCGCCTAGGTCAGCCATACTGATTTCCGGGTCCTCTGTGGTGTTGAAAGGAACTGGAGTTATCCTGACGAAGGTGAGGACACGTGGTTCAGGATACCTCCACAGCATGAGTCCACCGCTATCTTCTGTTTCACCGTAGAACACAACCTCATGTGGTCCTGGCCATCTTTGGGAACCTGCCAAAAAGTAAAAGAGTAGTAACATGAGGTACACAATGCAGGCGCGCAGACACACAGTTGCACAAAACAGTATCTGAACTCTTGGAATTACCTGGATCATTATGGGCATACGATGTGATCTTCATGTAAGTCAAAACAAATAGCCAACCATTTTTCTTGAACTAAAGCCACACAAACCACTACGAAGCAATCGGACTGGGGTGTACCCCGAATGTCTAATATGGGTAAGTTATATCACATTTAATTTCATATTTACTTTGTGTGACATACCGCTACTGTATTAAAAATGGCTTGACAATCTGAAACATTTGTTTGAGACGAAAAGTGTTAAAAATAAGGCGCAACCTTCTTTTGTTTCTCTTTTTTTCTCATTTGCTATGAGAAAAGTAACTCCTTTTGTTTTTAGTCAGTCCTTGTCAGATCTCATGTATACGTTCTGAATGAAAATTCGATCTGGACTTTGACCAGAGATTGTAAAACTTTGGGGTGATGCGTTTATAGGTGTTTCTATGGAACCCAAAACAAAAACATCAATGTTTCCATGCTTTCAGAATGTTTATGCGAACAAGAAGCAATATAAACAGCGGGGTTGAGTAAACTTTTTTTTTCTGTAGAGTAAACAGTCATTGACTGCACCATGGCAAGCACCTGAAAAAGCCGGATGACATGGATCAAAACATTTGAGTGGTGTTTGAATAAAATTACGGCTGCTGTTTCGTATCCAAGTCCTTTGGAAAAATGTTTATTTGGGGTGGGGGGGAACAAAAAGTGTGTCTCCTGGGGGTACAAAACTGATACTCTTTGTAGAGAACGTATTTTAAGGAGTAGCAAAATCTGCGGGCAAATGTTTCTTTCATCTTAAGAGGCCGGCATATAACTAAGCTGCAAACAGAGGATGAAACAAAAGCAAAAACAGACACTTTCATGGTTTTGCTTTCAGTCGCATTAGCAGAGACCTCCTTTTTTTTTTCTTTCTCCCTATATCTTTCACTTCTCTCTGAGTCCCTTCCATCCTTTTGTCAGCCCTTGGGGGGTGCTTGCACTTCTCTGTACTTCGGGGACTGCTTTCCTCTGCCAGTTGACAACATGTTGCAAACAGATTGTTCCCCGCGTCCTTGTTCTAGGAATATACATTCTTCAAAGATGCAAGAGTAAAACAGTGGGGAGGGAAAAAAACAAAAAAGTCAACCACAGTTGACAAAGTGGATGACTTGTCTCGACCTAAGGAGAAGTTTGATCCTCTTTGTATCATTTTCCATTGTGTGCATGTCGAGAGCAGCACACGCAAAGCACCAAGAAAGTGAATACACAGCATGTTACTGAAAGTACAACCAGCCAGAAAAGTCTGATTAAACTCTGTGCACAGAGGACTTTGATTGATCTGCTCCGTACACTCTCAAGGCTCAGAATGACAGTTTGTCTACATGAAGATAGAAAAATCAGTTGAACTTAGTCCAAATTAACTCATTCACTCCCAAAGACGTTTTTGAACGTCTTTTCAGACTTGGTCCAGAATTGGTTGGTACTGAATGAGTTAGACTGTAACTTATGTTATGTTCCCAACAGACAGAAAAGCTAGGAATACAAAGTGTCACCCTTACAAGTACCATTCATACCTGAGTCCTGGATGTACTGAAAGTGTCCTGTTCGCAGGTCATCAGAGCTGTGTTCTGAGCGAGAACAGGGGGAACCTGGAGAGGACGGTGGCTGGGGCTGGAAGGTCTGGCCTCTAGGGCAGTTTTCCAGCAAGTCCCCTTTCTGTGCAGAGTGATATGCTTGGAGGTGTTCCTCCACCAGCTTCAGGCAGTTAAGATGTTCCTGTCCCCAGAAAACCTGTCAAGCAAAAGTACAGCAGCAGGACTTCAAATGAGTGGAGAAAACAGAAGGATTTACCGAACTAACAGAGCTTGATGGAAACGGTTTGGGAGTAGAGTGAAACAGAAAAGTATGCACTTCATAAATCAGTGTTCCATATTTTGCTCCAGTGAAAAAAAATATGCAATTTTCCACTTCAAAATTCAACACACAACACCCCATAATGACAATGTGCCCAAAAAGTTTAGATTTTGACAAATGTATTACAAATAAAATACTGTTTTAAAACAAATCACATGTACTTAACAATGGTGTGCTCGTTTTTTGTCATGAATTTACCTCAGGTGGATCCTGTTTCCACTGATCTCCCCTGAGACCTGTCAACATCTTAATTTGAGTCTGCAGTGAGAACACACCTTTCTATACTTATAATAATAATACATTTGATTTGGGGGCTGAAAGCTCTGCACCCCATTGTGCTGAGACGAGCAGAGGGTACTTGGTGCATGCCGGAGCACAAAACAAGCATGAAGTCACTGGAATTGACCATAGACCTCTCCAAGACAGGATTGTCTTGAGCCACAGATCAGGGGACGGATACAGAAAAAAAAATATATATATGATGCTCTGAAAACCCCAATGGACACAGTGGCCTCCATTATCCATATATGGAAAGAGTTCAGAACCACCAAGACACTCACTACAGCTGGCTACCCATGTAAACTGAATGAGCGGGGTAGAATAACCTTTGTCAGGAAGCTCCAGCGTTCCTGTATGGAAAGAGGAGAACTTCCCAAAAGGAGAATCACCTCTGCAGCAATACACTCATCAGGCCGACATGGCAGAGTGGCCAGATAGAAGCCACTGCTTCGCAAAAGGCAGCTGGCCAGGAGTTTGCCCAAAGCCACCTGGAAGGAGTCTCAGACCATGAGAGGCATAACTCTCGAGACTGATGAGATGTATAAACACACGAAACACTCAGGCGTGAAAGGCAGGTCTTATATTTAGAGGAAACCAGGCACCACTCATCACCTGGCCAATACCATCCCTTCAGTGAAATATGGAGAAGAATTGTGTGGATTTTTCAGAAGGAGAAACTAGGAGACTAGTGAGAAAAGAGGCAAAACTACTGCAGCAATACACACAGACATCCCGGATGGAAACCTGCTCCAGAGTGCACTTGACCTCAGACTGGGGCGGTAGTTCATCTTTCAGCAGGACACGAGTTTGAGCACAGAGCCAAGATAGCAAAGGAGTGGCTTGAGGACAACTCTGTGAATGTGCTTGAGTGGCCCGGCTAGAATCTAGACTTAACATTGATAGAACGTCTCTGAAGACATTTCAAAAAAGGTTGTTCATTGATGAGCCCCGTCCAACCTGATGCCGCTGAAGAGCTGCTGCAAGGAAATGGGCGAAAGTGCCCGACTTTAAAGTATTTGGTTTTCCAAGCTTGTGGTATGCTGTTCAGAAAGGCTGTAATTGCGGCCAGATCCATCAACACAGAATTGGAGAATACGAATGTGCTCCATGTGGTGCATTCGTTCTAATATGCTAATTAGTTATTTATCCATCCATCCACTTTCCTATCCGCTTTATCCTCTCAAGGGTCACGAGGGGTTACTGGAGCCTATCCCAGCTCTCTTCGGGCAGTAGGCGGGGGACACCGCAAACCAGTTGCCAGCCAATCGCAAGGCACACAGAGACAAACAACCATCCGCGCTCACACCTAAGGACAATTTGGAGTGTTCAATCAGCCTGCTATGCATGTTTTTGGAATGTGGGAGGAAACCGGAGTACCTGGAGAAAACCCACGCAGGCTCGAGGAGATCATGCAAACTCGACACAGGGAGGCCGGAGCCGGGATCGAACCCACAAACTTTACACTGTGAGGTTGACGTGCCAACCACTGGACCGCCCTAGCTATTTATTTATTTAATTAACTTGCAGAAAAGGTCATTTTGGGTGTTGTGTGGAGAATATTGAAAACAAAAATATTTTGAATTGAGGCTGTAGCTGCATGTCAGCACGCACAGTAGTTATCTGCACATGTGTCTCAGAGGTGTTACGTACAATGCTCCCCATAATTATTGGCACCAGTGGGTATGATGTGTTAAAAGCCTTCAAATTTATTCATTTTTTAATTGCAGGAGCCTACTCTCATTCTGAAAAGTGTAGAAAAAGCTGTGGAATCAATTGAAGAGGGGGGTGCAGAAGAAAGAGCCCAGGTTGCTGAGTGAGAGAGTGCGTGAAGAGGAATGGTCGAAGATCCCTCTTTCTGTATTCTCCCATGTGAAACATTAGGAGACGATGAGGTGCTGCTTTGTTGGCAAAAAGGGACTGTACAAAGTACTAACGTCAAGGGTGCTAATAATTGTGCCACAAGGGAAAAATAACAATTTGTTAATGTGGATTCCCCCCCCCCCCCCCCCCCCACTGAATAAATGCACTTGAATTGGTTGGAATTTCCTCTTTTTTTATTCTCAATCGTTAAGTCTACATTATTTAGGGAACAAACCCCAAATGGAATTGATCAAAAGCTAAAGAATACATCTTAACCAGGAGTGTCAATAATTATGGAGGGAACTATATATGCAGTTGGTCATTTTTCACCATTTTGCTCCAAAACAAGATGAGAAACAATCACATGAGTCAATACTTGACAGTATATCATCAAGAACTACCCAACACAACCTAGATGGTGTCCCACTTCCCACACGCCATCAACGTGTGTCTGCTGGAGTTTGGACAAAGGAACAGGAATCTCTGAGTCAAAAGCTTTTCACACATGGTGCTGTGTGCCTGCCTGCTACCACCTAATGCGTGCATACGGGTTTATGACTAAACTCTGAAAACAGGAACATTTGGGGAGTTTCTTTTCAGCCATTTGGAGAGAGAAAATAAGATGAAGAAATCGGAAGGAATTCCAGTGGTTTTTGTACAGCACTTGATTAAAACACCACAAACACCAATATTTTCAAAGGGAAACATGCTATTAGGTATTAAGGGCAACCGCTGAAAAAAGATAGAAAGCAGGGTCACTCTGAACAAGTGATGTGGAACAATACATTAGTAAGAATGCAATCAGTTCGTCACACTGAATAGGGGATTTTTTTTCAGATGGGACATTATGTAACTTTGAGAAAAAAAAAAGAAGCCACATATAAAATATAACCCAGCCTAGAAATAGCCTAATAATGTTCCACTACTTAACTGGCAGATGAAACGTTAAGTCACACACAAACACACACACGCACGCACGCACATGCACACACACACACACACACACACACACACACACACACACACACACACACACACACACACACACACACACACACGCGCGCGCGCACTGGCCATGACTGATTTTTAGGATTCAATGTCTCCTCTCGTACTACAATTACACCCTTTTACACCGTATTCAAGAGGAAGAACAGCATAAACAATCACAATAGTGTATGTTTTGCAGATTATGCTTGGAAAAAAAAAAGCACTCCCTCTAAAGTGGAATGACAATCACAATCTAACAATAACAAGACTTAGCCCCAAATGTTGCTGAGGTGCTTGAACTCGTACGAATCTACTGCCAACTATGACATATAGACGGTATTTCGACCTGCAGCAGGCCTCCTTTCAGGTCCAGCAGCAGTTTAGGTGGACCAGGCTCAGGTCCAGGACTACCACTGTGTCGACACCACCGAGCCTCCAGCGAGCCGCTGCAAGAAAACGGCCCCAGTAGAAGATGACTTCTGTCCTTCAGCCCTGTTCTCATCAGCACATCTTGCAGCTCCAGCTGCACAGAAGCAGATTGCACTGCATCTGGGAGAACAGGAAAAGTGACGAGAAATAAGGAGAGGTTACACAACCATTTAAAAACATTGGATAAGAACAATGGAAAATGTTAGATCAGTCATAGCCCACGCTATCCACAGACATATTACATTAAGCTTTTGAAGTCGATGAAATACAGGAAAAAGCAATCAAACGGAATTTCAGTTTGTTCATTGAGTAACTACCATCAAACCTCTCGGTTGAACAGTTTCCTGTTCAATAATTCCAGACCCACAACTGTTTTGAAGGCAACTTGTGCATCACACATGTCACAACAGCGGAGCACCAGTGACGGTAGGGAAGAGAAAAATGATGACGAATATGAAATTGTAAATTGAGGCGCGTTGTGGGAAAGTTGTACTTGATGCCTCTGTGCTAGCTTCCCGTGACAATATTGCTAATTATAAAAGAACAAAGGAATGCACTGTTCATTGACAAGTGAACTTGATCATTGAGGAAACCTCATGAATTTGACACAGCGAGGACCTGCGCCACCATCTCATGTCGGCTCCGTCATTAACGCAAAAGATACAAGACAATGCCGCTTTATTTATATAGCATGATACAGACATTTACTGTAGAAACAGGTAAGTATGACTTAAAACAATGCCTGCGCAGTTATTAAAGTTGCGACATGATGGTGACAGTTTGACTTCGGCTCAGATTCTTTCAATTATAACTGATCTGTATGAGGGGAAAAAAAATACAATACGAATCAGGCCACTCCTGTTTTTCTTTAGCGTGTGCTGCTAATCAACATGATTAAACAATGACAGTGAGACTGGGGGGGAGAGGAAAAAAAAATAAAAAATCATGGTGAGATCCACATGGCGAAGCCAAACACCCACTCATCCTGAAAGAAGCAAACATAGCAGGAGCCACCACAGTAAGACAGCACTCTCGGTCCTTTCCATTTAATCGCAGATGGGTCATTAACTGTGGTCAAAGGCTGTCCAGAAGTTGGCCTTTAAGTCCCCATAAATCAACAGACTCCAACCCCATCTCGTAGTTGTTAACATGGCGGGGCTGAGTTGGTCAGTCACAGCAACGGCAGCAGCCCATTTGGAAACCTCAAACCAGAATGACTAATAATGCCCTGTGAAGTGGCCCTTTGCCTTTTGACGGCAGTAATGGTCCCTGCACTGTGCTTGGCTCCGAGTCCTGGGAAGCAGAAAAGTAGAGCGTGCGCATACAACTAGAGTCCCCATTATTTTACACAGATGTGGCTAACATAGTGTATGTTTAAAATATATCGTTAGCCTTACAGCAAAATTGCACAAGTCCTTTTTAACTGACATGATATAAAAACAAGATGCTTTGGTACATTTTTTTTTCTTTTATAGAGTCTCAGGCATCCAGGTCATGGCAATCCACAAAGGTAGACAAGTAGATTTTTCGTGTTTTGAGAATTTGTTGTTTTTTTTTCTTATTATTTTCCGAAAAAATTTGGAACCTGACTTCTGCAGCTAAGCTATTGGGTAAACAAATATATCATTTTTTTTAAAGGGCAATCAATGACGGACGCATGAAACTGATACTGTATCAATGTCATTACATATTTTTTCGTGTATGTGTGTGACTTGGGCAAATAAGAGTGGGGGAATTCTATCCATCAGACTGCCAAAAAAAAAAAAATGCAGCTGCTTACAGGTGAGGTTATTGCCAGTGTTCCAAAACTGGAATATGATATCCAGCGGACTACATACTTAGCACATGATTCATTTGCCAATTCCTGTATCCAATCTATAATGACGCATAGCATTTCATATTTAAACCACAGCTGTTTTCAGAAATTCCACTGGGCTCTTCTGGGGTGATGTAGGATAGGTGAACTTTTCAAGGAGAAATGGAAAGTGGGAGTGGAACAGGAGCTGATTAACCAAGGAGACAAAATGCATGGAGACTTGGGGAGGGTGGAGGTTGTGAATGAAATGATGTATATGACACACATCTTTTCCAGACTTTGTAAACTGACTCAGATATGTCTTATTCAATGTTGGAGCTTAACATCACAACAGCAGTGTTCCAATGAAAAAGGGCTTTTCGTGTCTAAATCATTTTGAAACATTACACATGGATGAGTCATTTGTCCAGGACAGATGCTATTGATACATGTTGGCAGTTTACCTGCTAAGGTCTTCGCGTGTTGTGGTGTTCAGAGCGATGTTATTTATTGAACAGGTTTATTTTTATGGTGAAGATTTATTTGACAGCACACGGAAACTCCCAAGCAGGGTTGTTTAAATGGTGAATTGTGAGCTTTTATGACTTTTTTTTCAGCAGGAGACACAAATACACACACCCACTATAAATACAAAGTTAAACTACAGTGTGCACAAATTTGTGATCGCCAAAACACGCCGCATGCTGTAAGATCACGCACAATTGCTCAGCGACAGAACAATGGGCAATCGCCTCTCTCACCGTGCGTCTTTTATAGTTGACCTCACGATCCCGAAGTTTAAACCAGAAGCCCCAGCAGCAGCCGCTCACGACAATTAGGTTAATTTGGAATGATTTTGACGAGGGGGGAATCCCACTCACTCCTCGGCCCATTTTTCCATCCAGTCAAGTCAAACTATCATTTGTAACCTCCTCCGCATCCAAGACTAAACTCTCTCTGCGACCATATTGCCAGTATGTCGGTCCCAAGAGTTGTGTCAGCAGACAGCCAAAGACATTATACGGCACAACACAAATGTGTGAGCAGAAGGAATGTGCAATAAAAATACTTGGGAATACGGGAGCATGAGCCAGGTGGAGTCCGTATTCTGGAGAATTAATCAAAGACAATATCTTTCTGACAGAATACGTGATACAAAACCCAACAGGAAGAGACCCTTGAATGTGATAACACCTTGAACTTTTTGTTGTTCCGAGAAACCTCTCAATAAAAATAGATGGCTCTGGTAAATGCGGACATGCTCCAGGCCAGGCGGAGGTTCTTGCTTTGACATACAAAAATAATCCTGAAAAAGATGGACTGAAAATGCACAGCACAATGTTGACCTTTGACGCAAGCTACCTCAGCCATCTTGGGAATGTGAACCTTTGACCTTGACTTAGTCTGCCATTTTATTTCACAAATCTTTGAAAATCTAAATGAATGCTGCAAGGCTCCATTTCTTTAAAAAATACAATTCTTTCTATTCGGCCAATTCAATTCTGTACTCTTTGTGCTTTTCTCAAGCAGAAAGAGTTTAGCAGCTGGAAGAGGGTTTGGGACCTTCTAGGTCATGGTGGAGTGGGAAAGCACAGACCGGAGGAAGGTGTGACTGTGTGTGTGTGTGTGTGTGTGTGTGTGGGTGGGGGGGGGGGGGGCGTCCATCGTGGTGTATATTTCAACATAGTAAAAGTTGCAGGGAAGAAGTTATTCCTGAATTTGCTGGTCTGACAAAGGAGAAATGTAAAGAACATTCCATAGTGGAGGAGGCCAACAACACTGATGCTGTGTTGTGAGCTCTCCATTAGGATGCTGCACGCCCCTCTTTTGCACTAGATGGCCTTAATGTTTCACCGTCCTTCAGAAAGATTTCTGTTCCCCATCAGAGCAACCGCCATAGCACGTCAAGATGCAGTTGGTGCGTATTGCTCTCAATGGTGCAGCATTACAAGTTCAATTACCCCCAAATGGAGCACAACTGTTGTTTGCTGCAAACTTGATTCATTTTCAGTCAAGCAAGCCACAACACACAAGTGAATGGCAGAGTGCACGTTTAAGCATGACCCAAATAAATTCTCTGCATTCGTGAGGTAAAAAAAATGACAGCATGCTACACCAAAGACAAGTCAGTGGTCTAAAATGTGTACATGCCACCTGTTAAATAACTATTGTCACCATGGGAACATCTCAATAACACAACAAATCCCTTCTTTTAGCTTCTGATGTTATCGCTGATGTTGCTGCAGAGACTTTGTATCGATAATATTAGATACGCTCTGAATGATAATTGAAATTTGCAATATATTTGTAACAGTAAAATGGACTAAGTTGTAGTTCAAGGACGACATACAACCGAATTTGCTTTTATGTAGGCTGCACCAGTAAAAATCATAGCATAAAAAAAAAGCAAAAAAAAAAAGGGGTTAACGAGTCAAAATTTGCATTTTTGCACCTCACCAAAACACACCGAATAGCAAAGCTAAGACTCAACCCTCGAGAAATACCCCAAAACTTCCCTGGGCCAGACTCGCAGGCGTCACTCACGTCACCTACCGCGGGTAGTTGGCTGTTGAGCCAAACTCAGTCTGTTACTTAGGCAGCACCAGCTAGCTCACAACGTGATTCATCTGGCTACTAGTCTGGCTAAACACGTTGCGTAGTCACTCCTCATCAACTTTCATGTTCGCTGGCAAGTAAATAGAGACAGACAGTACACATATACCGCAATCCCTCGATACTTTGAACTTTTATGTTTGCCGGTTTCGGTGCTTCCAAAATTCCATATGCTTGCTCGCTAGCTAAGCTGAGATAAATAAATAAATAAATAAATAAATAAATAAATGAATGAATGAATGAATGAATGAATGAATGAATATTTTAAAATGAATAAAATACAGCCATATCAGCAGCCATATTGTGGAGAGATGCGTTGTTTCATGTTGATGTGCAACAGAGGGTTTCCCTGCATGCCAAACAACTCAGAGGCTTTCTACATGCCTGTACTGTCCTGTACATACATGCCATGGGCACTGATTCAAGGATGTGATTGGCTCCCGGCGTGACGTCGACCAATGAGAGCCCAAGTAGATTTAGCCCGTGAGCTGATTGGCTGTTCATCATCGCAGCCTCACCCAGCACCTTCCCTTGTGTCTCGTCACACTGTTGACTGACTCGCATACTGTATCTGAGGGTTGTGTTTCAACGGCGGCGGTGGGGTGCTGGTTCGCAGCCTTGCCTGGGTCGGGAAGCCTTATTTAGAAGGTTTCCGGACCCAGTCAACTGTTTGTTTTTTTTACACACGTCACAATGAAGCAGTGACAGCTCAGACGAAGGCTGTAGTGAGAGCTGAAACTGTTAGCTCGGTAAGAGGTTTTTTCTTCACGAAAAAAAAGATCATTGTCTGCTAAAAAAGAAATCTTAAACCAATTTCAACTATTAAGAAGATTAATGTCATAACGCTACTCATCACCAATATATTTTCTCCAAAATAAAAACCTCAGCTGCACCGTCAGCGCCTCCAGCAGAAGAATCTCAGCGTGAACCTAAAGCCTGTACGAGTCTAGCGCGAGCCGCCTACTATGCCACCAACACAAGTATCTTGATCTCTCTCAGAAGGCAATGTTGATGAATGTAAATTACCGTATAAGGTTTTACAATTCCTAGGGGGGGTGTGGGCAAATCCTATCTCGCAGTTTTCATCTTTCATTTCTGGTCCCCATTAACCGAGAAAAAAACCCCGAGGGATTACTGGATTGTCTTTTAGAACATTAGGTGACTACATTTATAATTTCAAAATTACCAGTAGATTAAATAGCATAAACTTTTGTAAAAATGTACGAGGAGCCCCCTATTTCGGTCGCACTGCCATTATCCTTTTGTCGATCAATAAGTCATAGAATGTAATACAGTCAAACCTCGGTTTTCGTCCATAATCCGTTCCAGAAGGCTGTTCGAAAACCGAAACCTCGCACTTTTTAAAATAAAAATGTTTACTGAACAAGTCTGCTCACAATGGAAAGCAACACGAGGAAGCGTCACTTCCTCATCTACCCGAGGAAGCGTCACTCCCTCGTGTAAGGAAGGCGAGAGGAGTCAAATGGTGTATTCAAGTGCGCTCAGTTTGTTCGAGAACCAATATTTGTTCGTCATCCGAGGCATAAAAAAATCGAAATTTTTGGTCGAAAACCGAATTGGTCGAGAACCGAGACGTTCGAAAACCGAGGTTTGACTGTATATTGCATGGGAATCCTCAAAATGCGATCCAGAAATATTTCATATCTCTGGGAGTTTACACATCACATCGCCATGTAATGCATCAATGCATACACAACCAACGTCATATGCGGGGGGGAGTGGTTAACTTTTTTTTCCCTTCCAACCCACACAACACATCCATCCACATTCTGAACCACTTATCCTTACTACGGTCATGCATGGACAAATTGGTACATAACAACACACGCTGATGCAGTTAACACACACACGCACACACAACAAATACTTCTGTTGCATAAAAATGTCATTTATCATTAAAACACAGTTGCAGTATAGTGTGAATTCAATTATTTCTCATTTATTACTGATTTTATGTTGATGGCCGTCAGTAAGTAAAAAAAAAAACATTTTTGCAGCTTCTCATGGGCCGTTTGTGGACTTTTTGCGGACTTAAAAAAAAAGATATATGTTTACTGTATTTTGTTATTCATAAACTAACTTATACATGTTTAAATCTATTAGTATACAGCGTTAAGTCATGTTAATTACTTCAAAATACATGTACACCATTAAATTTGGCCTTATAAATATTATGTACATGTACCTATTGTATATGGAGGGAAGGTGGGTCGCTACTTTGCGGATTTTAGTTTATCGCGGGGTTTTCTGGTCCCCATTAACCGCGATAAACGAGGGATTACTGCATAAACATGTAAATGCACTCACTCACAGTGGCTGGATCCAAATTATAGGCTTTTAAATAATTTTGGGACTTTCACGAACATCTTTTAGACATACAAATTAGGTACATACCTTACCATATATGTAACTGTCTGCAAAACTTTGAGTACCAATCTTTGGACATCAGTGAATCAGGAAACACAAGCCGCCTGAGTTTGGCATTTTTTGGCTGTATATGATCGGATCGTTGCGGGGAGGGGGGGTAAATGGCATATTCTGCGAAGCTTGGTCCATGCATGGCTGACTGATGTAAAGAACTGGAACGACGTCAAAACGCTGAGAACATTGAATCAAAGACGTGCACACGCTAACCTTCACCTACATAATATTCTACAGACCTGCCGGTAATCCAGTGCACACCAACCTCTCTCTGCAGACTAACGTTTAACTTATGTCACTCTAGCAACAAAGTGGGTGGTGCGGGTGGAAGTTTTCGTGAAGTGAAATACATCTCTGGCAAACAAAGATCGGATCGTGGTTGATTTACTGGCTCAGTTTCTTCCTGGCAGCCCTTATCTGACCACTGCCTGGCTGATTTATACTTCAGGGTGAACTGGTATCAATTAGACGAAACCTAAAGGAGTCATTACCTAAGTAGCAGGAACCCTCAGTAGACTAGCTGGGATGCTTAGAGTAATAGAAATAATATATTGTCACTCACCACAGGAATACACTTTCCACTTACCATCAGACCACTATAGGAAACTGGTTCCATAGGGGCGGACATCACAGGCCAAGTACAAGTGTTGTATGTCATCTAAGTCATTAGACGTCCCCGGCGTGATAAATGTTGGTCTGTAACATGTGTGCCAATTTGTTATCCAGAAGAAAAGGCAAGTAATGCTTGGGAGATTTGAGGAAATATGTTTTCATTTGCAGTCAAAGTTCTGCAATGGCAAGCAGAGCAAATACTGCAGATTCATCCTTCTTGTTTTTGTGTGTGCACACAATGTGCATGAAGCTGGGCAAACAGATGACACTACACTTATTTTTCTTGCATTTTTGCCTACATTTTCATCTCAGACAAGTCACTCTCAAATATCTAGATGACCAGGATGACAATAAATAAATTTCAATAAATAGGGGGAAAAAACCCCCAATATATTAGCCGCATTCAAAGTAACGTACAAGTGAAAATATTACTGCTGCCTTTAGGCATGGAATCACATTTTCAGCCTGATGATCACTTCTGTGTGCTGGAGCAGAGCAGATCTGAATTGATTCGCAAATGTGAACAGTTTACGCTCAACATTCAGCTGAAAAAATCATAAACGGGAAACATGATTTGGGGGATTTAAAGAGTTGCAAAGAATGGATGACCATGTAACGCACCCGGGATAGGAAATATCTGCCTAGAAATAACACCATTGTCTTAACATGGGAAGTTATGGCTGAAAGTCTTCATTTACGGTGAAGCTTTTTTTTTTTTTTTTTTAACTTGCAGACCTTTCACCTGCCAGTTTTTGCTTGCCTTATTCCAAAAGATCGACCATTGTCAAGCATCGTGTCATCGGACGTGATAATACTTAAGTCATAAAATCATATTCAAAGCAAAAACATGAGCATCATCACGAGTCATCCAAGTTGTGAGCGTGTGCTTTTGATTTCATTTCTCATTATGTCATTACGATTCGGGAAGGGTGCATTTACATTGTGCAGATGGTAACTTCTTGATACACTTTTTCAGCCGTCATTGTAAAACCTTAATGAAGATACAGGAAGCAGTCTTGAAAACGGATGGATAGATTTCAAGAAGTGCAATGAATCAGGTGCATCTCAGAAATTACTTTCTGCCATGGGCTGAAAAAATGTGCGGGGTAGTTATGTTCATGAGCACCACGGCTTTGTTACAATTGGGGGTAAGAGAAGAACTGCTTGCTCACAGACATATATTGGCAGATAAATAGAGATTTACATTGTTAAGTTCGGGCGGCCCGGTATTCCAGTGGTTAGCACGTCGGCTTCACAGTGATGAGGTACCGGGTTCGATTCCAGCTCCGGCCTCCCTGTGTGGAGTTTGCATGTTCTCCCCGGGCCTGCGTGGGTTTTCTCCGGGTACTCCGGTTTCCTCCCACATTCCAAAAAAAAAAAAACATGCATGGCAGGCTGATTGGACACTCTAAATTGTCCCTAGGTGTGAGTGTGGGCGTGGATGGTTGTTCGTCTCTGTGTGCCCTGCGATTGGCTGGCAACTGATTCAGGGTGTCCCCCGCCTACTGCCCGAAGACGGCTGGGATGGGCTCCAGCACCCCCCGCGACCCTAGTGAGGATCAAGCGGTTCGGAAAATGGATGGATGGATTGTTAAGTTCACACTTGATGGGTGGGAAGACACACCGGAAAACCACATCACTTTATAAAAACTTTTAAAACGGCTATTTTCCATCGTACTGTGGGTGCCATTGAAAAATGTCGGTGCAATTATGAGTTTAGTCAAATAATTAGCATCTATTTTTCTTTGTCACTGATTCATCATCATGACATTGTCTGCGGCCTGTTCCAACTGTGTGAGCGACGAGAAAAAACAGTGATGAGTCTGTTTAGTGGGAACAAATGATCACGACTGGATACAATAGCGAAAATTGAAATAGAAAGAACAGGATACTTGGAATGGGATCGTAGTTTTTTTTTGTTTTTGTGAGTAAATCAAGAGATTAGAGTTATCCAAGAAAACAATGAACTAAATGAATACACCTAAATAAATAGCGGGTAGCTTTCACGTCGTTGCTACGAGCAGACGTTTTCCGTTACAAGTGTGCGAGAGTAAATCAGCCGAAAGAAGAGGGGTGGTAAGGTCGGGGTGTCGTGGGGGTTGGGAGGGGTCCACAGAGGCACTGGACGGAGGTGAAAGCTTTGCATGTCAGACTGCGCACGCACGTGAAAACGTAGGCGTACGCGCGTGTGTTCGTAGGAAGTCGGGGGCACTCTTTGGGCAGTCTGATGGAGAGTTGAGAGATTAGGGAAGGTCTTATTTCACGGACCTTTGGACATCTGTTCTCTCTCTTTTTGCCCACCTCCCTCCTTTCTTCCAATGAACTATGAATGCCCCTCTACCTTGGGGAGTGGTGAGCCGTGGACGGGGCGAGGAATGCGGGGCTTCCACTTGCTTTTCATTAACACAGGATCTGGTAACACACCTCACTGTCAACCTAATCCCCTCTCTCTCCATCTTGTAGCTTGGCAGAGCGTGGCTGCTCTGACCAGGTACAGACCCCCAGATGTTCCAGCAGCTTGAGTCTCATGAAGACTGGACGGGGGCGGGCTGAGCGCAGTGACATATTCAGGGAAGACCTTTGTTTTGCCTGCTCTCTCTTCTGCTTCATGCCCTTGATCAGATCTCATTCTTTCCCCGTTTGCCACTCTTACTCACTGACGTCTTTTTCCAGCGGTTCTTGACTCGCCTTCACAACATCTGCGCTTTGTGCACTAATGAATGTTGCCTGTGTTTCATCCATCTTTTACAACACTTGCTTTGAAATTATTTTCCTTCCCCCCCTCCACTCCCCACCCCCTGTCCTTAGGTCTCCTTCCAAGCACACTGACATTCTGCTCAGTTCTGCTGTGGTTCATCAATATCAACTATCATTCACTAAGGGCCAGGAGAGCAACACGAGTAGCAGCAGTAGTGATGCATATTGTAGCAGTTGTCCTATTACATTCTCCTGTCTAACATCTCACATGTACAGCCGGTCTCAAGGGGGTCATTCCAACTGACTGATTGTGGCTGCTCAAGTTGAAATCCAAACTTTCATCTGAGTAAATTTCCGAGGTATCTTTTTTTGAGGTACAGAAGAGTCTGGAGTTGTGACTGATGGAAGTGGCGCGGCTGAGTTAAAACAACAAATAAATAAATAAATAAATGCAATTTTAAAAATGTGTGTGTGTGTGGGGGGGGGGGGGTAAAATCAGAAGATCTATTGTAACCAACAATCAGTCGTCGTGATTGAAGACATCTGTCTCCTTATTATGGCAACAAATCTGGAAACATGAGAAGGCATTCTTGGGGAACAGAAAACAATTTGGGATATGACAGAGTGTCTAGAAGCGTCCTAAAGTTCTCAAGTGACTAGAAAAGGTGAGGCAAACATGTCACTCAGCAGCAACGCTTTGGACATCTATTCTAAAAATACTCCTCCTCCCCACACTCAAGCGAACCCAAATTTTCTGGTATTACGCTGGCAACATGGACAGGTTTCACCTCACATGAACTTTTCAACATTCTTTCAAAGATGAGGCCAAGAGATGAAATATTAGCAACCATAATGAGCTAGTCAAAAAGAAACCACACAGGTTTTCACCAAGGTCTCTAAAAGGAATTACAAAGAAGCGAATACAACTTTTTGCAGCATCTGGTGACAGTGTGATATTTATGGTCGTGCTGTTAAGAACAGACATGCATGTCGACATAAAGTTGATGGGCCAGCCATATCAACAACCATTTTGGAGCCAAACCGCAGTAATGTCAGTCAACGCCAGTCGTCCAATCTGAATATTTATATCGATTTGCCAGTCAATATGTAATTCCATGAGGGACAAGCTTTTTATATATTCATATTATTGATGCATGAAAGGGTTAATTGCAATTAACTACATAAGGGATGCCACAGGAGGTGCTACGACAGTTCTACACGGCAGTCATCGAATCAATCCTGTGTTCTTCCATCACGGTTTGGTTTGGGGTTGCCACAAAAAAGGAGAAAATCCGACTTCAACGGACAGTTAGGATGACGGAAAAAATCATTGGCACCCCCCTACCCACTCTCCACTCTTGAGGACTTGCACACTGCAAGAACCAAGACAAGGGCACGGAAAATCCTACTGGACCCCCCGCACCCTGCCCACCACCTTTTCCAGCTACTCCCCTCAGGCAGGTGCTACCGATCCATGCGCACCAAATCCAGCAGACACTTAAACAGCTTCTTCCCTCTAGCCATTAACTCCCTAAACAGTAACCCAAATCTACCTGCATAGTGGCTCTTTGCAATTTTGCACAACCCTGTGGAACAGCATTACTGTTATCATTGTAGCTCCAGCTCTGTACTTACTTGAACCACTGTCACTGATCTGTACTCCACCGCACCAGACACTTTAAAGCGCTCAAGGACATCTGCACAATTGCACACTTGTTGTCCTACAAATACTGCTACTGGTCACTTTAAAATGGTTCAATGATTTTCTGCACCAACTGTACAACTGTTAAGTATTTTATTTGACCACTGATCACGTTAGCTCTGCTTGATACTTTGCACATTGTCTCACAGTTGTCACTGGGTGGTACCACCACACTACGGTTCACTTACATTACAGAATGTCCTTCCGTACTTATTTGTCATGGCCTTGTTTATGATGATACTAATGCAGCGTGTTATACCGCAGACAAATTCCTTGTGTGTTCTATATACTTGGCCAATAAAGATTATTCTGATGGTGTTTTTTTTCCTCCCCAACCAAATCCGAGGCTAACTGGCATCCTGTAGCAACGTGCGTCCACCCTTAAGAGGTTGCAGTGTCCGTTTTTGCTCATCCATGATGGAAAAAAGCTGATGAAAAGTGGGGCAGCATGTAGTGTTGTCATAGCGCAGCTAAGTCGAATAAAGTAAACAAAATGCAAGTTGTTTGAGGTTTTAATTAGACTCTTTGACACACCTACATCGATGTATGTAATCCTACATCGCCATCTGCAAAACAGATGCAGGCACTTATGTAGCCCCGCTCCAATTTTGTCTTTGCCCCTCAGCAACTGTAGTGAGAGGGTCCACAGCAATGTACAAAAAGTAGCATGTACAAAAAAGCCACTTAGAAGAGAAACGTCTGTCTATTTCGAGGACAAGGGATCCTCAGTCTCTGCCTATCATTTAATGCAGTAGTCCCCAAACACTGGTACCGGTTTGTGGCTCATTTGGTACCAGCCCCCACAGAGACCCCTCCCCCCCAGTTGACCACCGTGCCACCCATATAAATATATACAAGGGACATAACAATTCACTCACTTTGATTTTTTGTTTTTAAGTTACTGAATGACTCATTTTATAACCAAGAGATGTTTTTAACATCTGCATTGTGTCCTTGTTCCAAACAGTAATGTTTCGTAACTTTACAAAGAAAAAAAACCCTTGAAAACAAATACTTTTTACTGTGATAAGGAAATTAACAAAAGCAAAAAAAACACATCTATTTTATTTTACATGTTACTGCTTTCTGTTCATAATTCTTTGTGCAAAATCTACAACAGCAATATTAATAGAAATATTTATCACAACAATAGTTGAAAATACTCAAGACCCGGTGGAGTAGTTGCACAGTTTTGTTCTTCACCATGTGGAAAACATTCTCGCTGGTTTTCCTCTAGACTGGGTAGGGTGCAAAATCTGGGGTCAACTGTGGTGCACTCTTGCAGGTGGTTGCATTCCCTTTCATACCTGTTTCTGATAGATTGCTCAGGGTAGCTGCCTTCATACCAATCACTGGGACTGGTTCGTCTTCATTATGTTCCATGCTTTGCTCAATCATCTATTTTAGGGGCACACTGAGCCATATTGTGGGACTGTGGTCATCACCGAGCACAGTGGGGACAGTTTTTAAAGGTTTTAGAAGTTTCACAATATCCCCAGCATAACGGATGTCAGAATGATCTAGTCTGTCAATTTCACGTGGATTCCGCATCTCACATCTGCACTAAAAAGATCTGCTGCGACCACTCATAGTTGGTCCAGAGAGTTCAATCTTGTCCAGACTGCTATTGCAGCGCTTTATAACTGCCATGAAAAGCTTGTGATGGTTGTCTTGGTCAAGTGCCTTCTGTTTAGCAGCTACATAGTGGTGGCAGTTGGGCTACGGTGAAAGAAAGCAACAATGTGCCTGATGCGACCTAACAGGCGTGACACATGGGGGCACCGCCAATACTGCCAGTACTTGCTAAACTCAGTGTAGGAGTGACACGCTTAATATGAGGCCCAAGTCTAGCTTTTCTTACGGCAACATCCATATTTCTGTGTGTTTATCCATCGTAACAGCGATGTCATGCTTTGGTCATTTCAGCTGCGGCATTGCACAGTACTTGCACAGCACAATGTTTGTCCAGCTGTGTCTTTCAAAAAGAGGACGCATTTGAAGCACAAAGCTAACTATCGTCCACTCAGCCGTGATCACATGAGCCGGAATTGTAAGGTAAACTTTGCGTTGCCTTCGATATCCATCCTTCAGTCGTCATCGCTACACTATCAGCCTTTTCAAGCACCTCAACATCATCAGCTTTGGCTTGCATGTAGAGTTCAGCCATCACCCCCCTGGCTAAAGTGTGGGCGTGATGGAATGGTGCATTTTGGCTGGCAAGTGTTTATCATCTCCTCAGTTAAAATGGTCTCATGTTTTTAGCAATATAAACACTGATGGAATGTGCAATGGCTTTGGCCCTTGCACTGGAGGGAGCTAAAGGATATGTGAATTGAATTGAATTGAATACAACTTTATTGTCAAATGTGCTGTACGTATGTGTAACATACAGCACAGATGAAATTCTTCCCCCTCAACATAAAACTGTGTTTGTCAGTGTTGTCTGTTCTCTTGCTAATCTTCGCTCAGGTGGTGGGGTCAGTAGCTTTCTGTGATGCTGGCTAATATGTTATGACATGTTACTCGTATTATTGTATTTTATCAGTCTCTTGCAATGCTTGCACGCAGTCTTTCTCCTGTCTGTCTGTAGTTTTCTCGCCGCTTTCTTTTGTAAACAGGGATGCCAAAATACTGCCACACAAGAGCCTTTAAATAAGCTGGAGAATTCTCTGTTTTGCTGGCTCTGCCATGCTTGTCTCTGTGCGCTAGTTTGGGATCGCAGCCATCCATAAATACAAAACGTAATGCGTGTCTGTATATTTTATTTTCTCTCTAGATAATTATCAATTTGCTGTTCATAGTTGCAGCGCCGTTCCAGCGAGACTTGAGTAAAAAGTATATTGTAATTCCTCCGGTGTTTCGTGACTACATTTATGCGATCGCGATTCATTGGTAGAGTCCAAATCTTTTGTCAGCCAATCACAAGCGGCGGTACAAAGACAACAAGCAAGTGACAGCTACTCGTTCTCTCACTGACAAAGTCCAATTTAACCTACCATGCATGACCTCAATAGAACATCTACAACTTCCCTGTAACAGCGGAACATCTGTCAACCGCCCGTTACAAAGTACAGCCAAACGGAATATTTAGCATCCAGCAACAAATAGATGTTATCATTCATTAAATTGTAGCATGCGTTTTGTCCAGACCTTGGCAGTTAGCATATCCAATTAAATACAAAAGGCCACCATGAGAATTCAGCACATTAATTGTATGAAAAGTTAAGCACTAATGTTCGTGAAAACCTTTTCAGCAGCAAAAGTGTCATTGCACTTCTGAGGTGCAAAAGCACATGAAAACCCCCAAAGCAACGCAAAGTTGAGTTACGCAAGCAACGCATCCTCGTACACACACCGTTCCAAAATGCTGCATTTGGATCTTTTCAAAACAGTTGTGGCATGTGATTTGACAACAAAAACTATTTGTATTGAATGAATGAATGAATGAATATCACAGTGTAGTACTTATTTTTTCTTTTTGCTATAATGCATTAGCTTCTGCAGAAACATACAATATATTAGCACAAGGAGAGGTTTCTAACTCAGCTGTAAAATGTGACCCCGTCATCTTAAAACAATGTATTTTCCATGCCCACCAAAACATATTTTACTTGTACTCACCCTCAATGTTCGGGCCTGTCTTTAAGTTGAGACTTCCCATCAGTGATGACACAGACACGGTCACGCTGGGCTTCATCGGATGGGCCTCCGTCTCCAGGACAATCACAATCTGTGTCGTGTGGAGCGAGACCTTGTGGAAGGACAAAGCCAAGGCATCGATGCCGCTTGCTTTACTGTGGCCTTGATTTTGATGGGGTGGGGAAAAGGCTCTGGTTGGCATCTTTGTGGGGGATGAATGAGGGCTGGACGTTTTCCACGTGTGGTTTGGCAAGACTTTGTTCAGGTAGGCTTTGGTCTGCTCCAGTTTGACCAGTGTTGGGTTGACTTTCAAAGGGCGAGAGAACTGTAAATTCAGTTCAGCTGTCAAGGGAACAGAGAGGTGGAATTAGAGGAATATTATTAGATGTCAACCCAGAGTGCTATCAACAGTTTACTACTCACTGGAACAGATCCAGGGCTGATAATTTTTAAAAAGTAGACGATCTTTCCAGTGCTTGACGATGTAATATTTATAAAGTGGCGAGTTAGAAAGAAGATATTGAGCGAGCTAAAAGGAGCAACGCTTTCAGGTTGTTCATGACAAATGTATTGTCATCCTGCTCACACACACTTCACTCGTCTTGGGGCTTTGTGGGTGTTCCGTCTTCTGTGGTTTTGCATCACTGCAAGGGAAATTGCAATTTTCTAGTCTATTCATTTTATGACAGGCACTTTACTGACGGGCTATTTAGTGTGCGCACATGCTAACATAAGGCTTCTGAATGTTAGTGTTAACCCAGGACAAAATCTGAATGAATAGAGGTTGGGTGTGGTTCCTGCTAGTCATTTGAAAATCCACCATAGCTGAACAAATTCCATTTGGTTCCATAAAAAAGGGACAGGCTTCATCAGTGTTCCACTAAGCAAAATGTGCTGCTACCAAACCCACACAACGCTGCATTTTTAATCACGTCTCATAAATCAAACTTCAAGTCTTTCTTTCTGATCGTTCAGCCCTGCATGCAAATATGTGTCAAAGAACAGATGGTCTCGGTCTCACTCTCCTGTTTTTATAATCAAACATATACATAACATAAATGAACGTGGAAGAGCATGAAAGGAAATCTTTTCTTCATGAAAGACACATAAATTCAAGACGTCTTTTGCTTGTGCCTTTGTGCACTGCGCTCTTCAAACACTTGACTGGAATTTACAGAGACACATGAATTAACTCCATGCCGTGTTACACCACTTCCATTATCCCATTTTTCCACTTGGTCATGATGATGGGAGAGGGAAGCGGCTCAAAACAAGTCCAGCTGCTTCACATGGTATCCTCAAGGCGCTGGTGCTTTTAAGGGGGTTTAGGCCTTCCGTATGTCTTGTTCCCAGGTACAGTACAAGAATGAGATGACATGAGCAGGAGCACTGCCAGGAGAGCCAATGAATGCAAACACACGCACACACACGCACGCACGCACACGCACAAACGCACACAAACAGAGCCAGTCACTGCAACCTGGACTCTTTTGTTTAATCCAGTGGAAGTGAAGCGGATGGTAAAAAGGAAGGATGGAACTGTGGAGGGCAGATAGGTGCAATTTGCTGTGCAATGTAGCTTATCATTTCCACCTGACTTACACCACGAAATTTTCCGGAGATGGAATAAAAAGCGTGGATGCAGCTGTTCATTTAGAGTACCGGTAAGTTACTGTTCCCCCCACCACCCCCCTTCCCCCTACACACACATGTGCGTGCGCTCACGCACGCACACACACACACACACACACACACACACACACACACACACACACACACACACCTTTTTTCACCCTCGCTACTTCAGTTAGCTCATCTTCTTGCTTCTCTTCTCTTTTAGTAGGCCAGATTTTTTTACTTTTCCACCAGGGCCCAGCGTAATCAACTCCACCGTAGCAGTAATCACATAAATTTGGCTCTCATCACAGTCAGGGCTGTGCCTGGCACTGTGTGCCCAACTGTCAACATGAAGTGTCTCTTTTTTCGCTCCCACACAGAAAAAAACAACACCAAACAGTACCCCTACAGCCAGCCTGTACAGTGAAACTCCTCTACAACGAAATCATGTTTGCAGCAATACATTTTTCACAACAGGGGGTTTTTCATCCATCCATCCATTTTCCGAACCGCTTGATCCTCACTAGCGTCGCGGGAGGTGCTGGAGCCTATCCCAGCTGTCTTCGGGCAGTAGGCGGGGGACACCCTGAATCAGTTGCGAGCCAATCGCAGGGCACACAGAGACGAACAACCATGCACGCCCTCACTCACACCTAGGGACAATTTAGAGTGTCCAATCAGCCTGCCATGCATGTTTTTGGAATGTGGGAGGAAACCGGAGCACCCGGAGAAAACCCACGCAGGCCCGGGGAGAACATGCAAACTCCACACAGGGAGGCCGGAGCTGGAATCGAACCCGGTACCTCTGCACTGTGAAGCCGACGTGCTAACCACTCGACTATCGGGCCGCCGGGGGTTTTTCACTGTAGCAAATTTGAAACAGGAAAGTGGGCATGGTGTGAATGCATGAAGATTTTTTCACACTAGGGGATATTTTCATCCATGTAGATTTCGTTGTAGAGGAGTTTCACTGTACTAAAAGAACTGAGGAACAGTTCCTGAGGAATCACTTAACGTCACATGGTATAAAGTACAGTCAAACCTCGGTTTTTGAACGTCTCGGTTCTCGACCAATTCGGTTTTCGACCAAAAATTTGGAGTTTTTTATGCCTTGGATGACGAACAAATTTCGGTTCTCGAACAAACTGAGCGCACTTGAATGCACCATTTGACTTCTCTCGCCTTCCTTACACGAGGAAGTGATGCTTCCTCGGGTAGACGAGGAAGTGACGTTTCTTCGTGTTGCTTTCCATTGTGAGCAGACGTGTTCAGTAAACATTTTTATTTTAGAAAGAGCGTGGTTTCGGTTTTCGAACAATTTTGGTTTTCGAACAGCCTTCTGGAACGGATTATGGACGAAAACAGAGGTTTGACTGTACAAGCCTTTACATGCATACACAAGCTTATACCTTTGCATAACATTGTGTATGCTTTAGACCCCTGCAGGAAGTAGTACAATTCCATCTCAACATTTGGTATTGAGGATACTATAATTCAAAAGTTTGGTTCTTTCTTATTCCCTTGCTTACACATAGCAGCACTGCATCCAGCACACAAAATGTTCCCCCGCTCATGCCTAGACACTCATCTGCAGACTGGCTGATGTCACACACCTTCCTAACGCTCCCACCTCATAAACTTGCATATTCACACATAGATATTGCAATACAGACAGTATTTTCCAGACACCTCATACTATGTTAATCACGCGGTGACTCCAAGAGCTAAAAGGCTGATTTTTGAAAATTCTTTATATGGGTTTCAATACTGTGGAATGCCATTTCCATGGGAATTAGAGTGACTTAAGACTTATTTCTATACTCCCACATTTGGTTAAACCACATCTAGTAGGCAACTAGTCCCTCAGCCCTCCTCACCCACTAACATCTGCATTTTGGCCTGTTTCACTGCTGCTTCCCTTCTCTCTCTCTCTCTCTCTCTCTCTCTCTCTCTCTCTCTCTCTCTCTCTCTCCCCCAAAAGATTAATATATTATTAATACAACCATAATGATACAGGTTCACCTGTTCATTCATGGATAAACTTGATTTTCCAATGCCCCTAAACCTTACAAGTCAGACATTCTTACACTTCTATTATTGGAAATGAATATGCCTCTAAATTTGCATGAAACTTAAAAAAAAACGATAAATAACTTAGTGGTTGTGGCTAGATTAAAGTGTACTCAATAGGCCAGAAATTACAGTGGGTGCTTTAAGTGGTAGACCAAACACAGGAGTGAGCATCAGTTCTGTCGAGCAAAAATGTGTACGATTCATTCAAAACATTTCAAAGCCCAGTTCTCAAAATGAAAAGGATGGGGGGGGGGGGGATCATAGACAGGCCTTCTCTGATGTCAACTTAGATTAGCACTCGAGAAACTAGGACAACAGGGTCTGACAAAGGTGCATACACATCTACATTTGGAGAAAATATGCTTATTAAGCAGGTTACCTTCCATTTCTGGCAAGGTCAAGCGTGACATTTTTGTCCCTTTGAACCTGCTTCGTGTGTGTGCAACAACCACAAAGTTTGTTTTCATCTCTGCCCTCAGTCTCAGGCTGACATTTTCTGCTTCACTTTTGACAGCAGAGCAGCTGTGTCAGACACAGGTGGCGATGTGTCCAATTACACACTGCCTGTATGTGAAGAGGATGTTTGGGTAAGCCTGTGTTTTTGTAACCAAAAAATGGTTGAAAGGTATCTGTAGGATCCCAAAGTCACAGAAAGAGCCTAAAACATATAAGGCCAGTGACACATGCCTCTGATGCCATCTGATTCAAATTAGAATGCGTCTCGATGGTTCGGAGGTGCACACGCTTGTATACAGTAACTGACAGCATTTCTTAGAAGCTGTACTTTGATGGGAACCAGGGACATCGGAGAGTAATGGTTCCAATTTGTTCTAGCTAATCTATCACCTCCTGCCTCTCATTGGAGAGAAGGCTGATCTCTCGCTTTCCAAGTGGTAGCTGTTACATCTTCGGACTTGCTGACTGACCTGCTACGGGACTGGAAATGTTTAGGAAAGATGACACAAGGGAAAAAAAGATGGTGTCTCAGGATATGCTACTCCATCACTGATTTGAGGGAAAAATTAGACTAACCTACTTTTTTATTTGTGCATGCAATACTTTGATTCTGCTGCTGAAGACTGCAAATTTAGACTATTCTTATTCTTATTCTACTTTTTAATAATCGCAGACGAACCTCGAAATGAGGTATTTAAAAATCCATAATTTGTATGCATTAGTTATGTTAATTACAGTGAGTGATGACTCTGCTGAAACGCCATCCAGTTGAACATGAAGAAAGAGTTTCAGCTCTGTGCGTGTGTGTGTGTGTGTGTGTGTGTGTGTCAGCAAAATTCACAAGCGTTTGATCCTTGATTCCTTGACTGAATGCCCTCCAAGAAGAGTGGGATGCCATGCCTCAGCAGACAGTAAGTCGACTTGTGAACAGCATGAGACATCATCGGCAAGCTGTAATTGATGCTCAAGGGCACATAACGAATTACTGAGACCTGGACTTTTTTTGTTGTGGTGTACCCACCATTGTTGTTCATTTGTGTTTGAGATGAGTCTATCCTTCTTCTTAAATGTTCGACTTTCATTATATCACTGTCACATAAACTTTTTACATTATCCACGAGTTTCTACTGAAAGCCAAATATTCGTAACTTTTTGTGCGTAGTGTATGGTTCTGAAATGAAAGTTTAATGCCTTTTCATCATTTTCTCTGCTAGTAGCAATTCCTTTGCTTCATTGTAGGAGCAGGTTATCATCAATAAGGATGCCTCGATTAAAACAAACACACTAAACAAACAAACAAACAAAAATAAGTCTGTAAAAATTTGCTGTGGGTGGAGGGAAACCAGTAGCATGTGTGGTCAATTCTAGACATTTCCAACATACGTTGACCCAGAGTGTGTGGGGGATGGCGGGGGCAACCTCACACTGAGCCTGGATCCTGTCGATGTCATTTGTGTGCGTGTGTGTGTGTGTGCGCATGCGCACGTATATGCTTTTGTGTGTGTGGAATGGACATGTGTGATGAAGAGCATAGATATAATGTAGCCACAAAGGCAGGTAATGTTCATAGGATTGATACAATCTTGCTGTTGCCGACACAACATGATGGCCTCTTTCTTTCACTTTCCCTACTGAGACACAACGGCACTGTGAGGTCCTGTATTTTAATTTTGTACACCAGTTATTCGTAAAGTGATCTTAGTGTGTACGCACACATTTTATTCATCATTTATGACCGAAATCTTGATTCGGCAAATATGTGTGGATTCGAGTTTGCATTAGGGGTGGGACGAAATCCTCAACTAAATTTTAACTCTCGAAACGACTGCTGCAAGTTTACGAGATGATTTAGTGGATTACCATTGACTAATTTGCGTTGAACCTATGTGTGTAACACTCGATTACGTTATATTTTAGACATAGTCATTGAGTATTAATAATTTCATCACCTCCCACACTAACGCACACTCCAGTTATTTCATAAGAAGACGGGCATATCGTCACTTTCTTATTTCTTAATGTTTATCCATAGAACATATGCACATGCAATTTGGAGATACTTCTCTCTTCTCCTTTTCAAGAGAACATGATAGTACAGTCAAACCTCGGTTTTCGTCCATAATCGGTTCCAGAAGGCTGTTCGAAAACCGAAATTGTTCGGAAACCACGCTCTTTTTAAAATAAAAATGTTTACTGAACACGTCTGCTCACAATGGAAAGCAACACGAGCGTCACTTCCTCGTGTAAGGAAGGCGAGAGGAGTCAAATGGTGCATTCAAGTGCGCTCAGTTTGTTCGAGAACCAAAGCCTGGACAAGTGTGTTTGTTGCCAAACAAATCATGTGAGATTCGCTGTGGCCAATGCTGATGGGGGAAGCCAAAACTCAACCACATATTTGGATTTTCTTGTCAAACAAAAACAAGCAAGAATTTTAGTCCAACAGTTGTCATTGAATCTTGTCCGATTTTTGGTTCTTCCAGCTTCTCTAGATTTACACTTTTATTCACCTCCACCTTGTCCGTCCAAATCACATTAGGTTGTAAAAGTGTTGGATTTGTGAAATCGACAGATTACACAAGAATCCAGAAGATTTGCAGCCAATCTTGCGCATGAGGAGACTCAAATAAAACATCGTAACTATTATACATTGCAGTGCTATGTTTAGTGATGTACACTGTAAAGCATATAAAACAAAATTTGGATGGATGTGTCCATAAATAAGAGGACAAAAGATTCTGGAACTAAAAGCTGAAATTGTGACCCATTTGAAATCCACCATATGCAAAGGCTCACTTTTGTTTGACTTCTGGTGTCCTCTGAAAGAAACAGATGGGAAGGTGGAAATGTGTGTGTGTGTGTATGTTTGTGTGTGTGTGTGTGTCGTGTATTTGCTGTGTTCTACAGAGCAGCATTGTGTTGTGCGGAATGATCCTCGGTGGACACATACGCTGAGGGCTTTCCGTGGACAGCAGGAAGGGATGTGTGTGAGGGGCAAAATTCTTCCTCGAACCATCATCAATAACAACTACAGTCCGGCCGGCCTACTGGGATCAGGGAGCTAAAGTGTGGAGGATTTCCTGCGCCTACACACACTGTTCATGGATTCACGAAATCCTCCAAGGGATGAGGAAGTTCCACTTACTCATCCACTCAAAAGCCCACTCACACCGTTGCCTATTGCAGATCAATTTGGATGAAATGTAAGACAAACCCTCGGGTCAAAATGTTTAGCTTCAAGGTACTCATATGGATATGATATCAGTCTAATAATAGACGGCCAAGCCCTGTCAAATGCAAACCCACAGGACACACACAAAATTAAATCCCAAGGAACTTTCACGGGTTACATGCAAAAGAAACGGTTTAAAAAAATACATGGAATCATTATCGTCATCCTAAAAGTCATCTGAGAACAAAAGGTCTCGATCAAAAGGCGAATTCCTCCTACCGGGTCCATTGAGAAAGTCTTTAATCTGAAGGCACAGCAGAGGCGGGGGGATGCCGGTCTCACTGTCCACCTCACCCGCTGCTGTCTGGAGCCAGCAAACATTGTAATCCAGAGACTCGGGCAAAGTCTTCCCTTGGTCTAAACGGAATGAAACGAACGTGGGAACATGAAAAAAAAACAGGAACAAGAACAACATCATCACATTATTTCAGGGGCAAATGTTACATTATGATACACACAATATCGCAACCGTTGGTTGCCTCGCTCGTACCTAGGCACTTGTAGTCGGAAGCCACGCCTCTTAAGGCCACATCAAACACAGAGACCTCCATTCTCTGCTTGCGGTGGTGGCAGCTAAGAAGAGCCGAAGGTTGGATCACCTGCAGATAGAGCAGCGGTTCCAGCACCTGGTCAGCAGGCCCTCTTCTTCCGGGCTGCCTCACAATCGTCACCCCCAGCGCTTGCCGTGCTGAGGAGCGGCTGGGGGTTGACACGGAGTTAAGGGACAGCAGACTGCCTCTCAGCATCGGGGAGACATTGCTGTTGAGGATGTCTTCAGCAGTCAGGTCTGTCAGAGTAACCTGGGCGGCAGGGTCTGGGGATGTGCAAGTCGAGGCTGGAGGAGCCTCAGGTAGAATTTCCGGCTGGTTGAGAGCACTCTTTCCCACCTGAAGAAAGTGTCAAAGGAGAGCAAAATGAACGGGGCGTTTGCTAATCTAATCAAATGTTGGGGAAACACAGTTACTGTCCTTCGAGACCCATATCTAAGTTGACGAAGATTCTGACTGTGCATTAGTGGTGTGTGATTCAACGATCGTTCCCATTTAACAGGTCTAAACATTGATATGTGTACACAGCCCACTTGCCATTTTATTCAAACCCGGGCATGCTGCATTGGCAGCCATTGTTTCTGCTTGTCCTGCATTTGTTTCCAACTGTAAAAAGACCTGAATAAATATTCTCCCGGAGCGTGCTGAGTGCAGGAATTTAAATGCGCAAATGAAGTTCAAGTGGCAACATTACATTACGACTGCAGCAATTTGAACATTGGCAGACCCATGGTGTCCTTTTTTTGGACCTCCTGGGATCACCCCCAATACTGTCCCCCTGTGGGACAGAGTGTAAGGGCTAACAGCCAGGCAAAGGTGTGAAGAACTGCCTTTGTTTTGTAAATGGGGCACCACAGGGGGGCACGTGAGGAAGACACTACAAAGTGACACCATTGGCAACATTAGGGAGCACCAAAACCTCTGGGTCTACCAGTGTGAAGCAACAATTGAAATGAGCAACTCGATTCCCGGGAAGCACCAAATGTTGATCTTCATCATGGCTATGAGACACAGCATGAATGCCGCGACAAGACCAAACTCTTTCCAGAGTTACTTATGGTTCGGAAACAATACAAAATCCTTGGAGTGGACTCAATTGGTAACTGGGCATCAAAATCCGCCGTGAGAAGCATTCTCACGGCTGCAGGAGCTGTTTAACTTCATACTATAGATGTGATTATGCTCAATTGATTTGTCCCCATCACATTGTTTATTTGCTTACATAACCGATGTTAACTTGTGTTTAGCACAGGCACAAAGGGTTATGACGGCTTCCAAGTCACACTTGTTGTGTTTACCTTTTCAATGGGCTCTTTCCGATCCTGCGAGCTGTCTAATGAAGTGGGGGCCGGTGGGAGATTAGAGCATTCATAGGCCATGAAAGACAGCCTACTAGCCGTAAGAAAGATGTCGAATGGAATAAAGTTGAGGTTTTTGGTAATAGTGGACTTCTGGGAGGGCCTGGCTATGCAGTGGTGACTGGTCCCGCTCTGCTGCTCAATCTGGACAATTCGGATGCGGGCGCTATCGCTGCCGAAGCCGCTGTCCTGCCCGTTGCCGCTGTGGCGAGAAGAAGAGTCGATTCCTGTCAAGGAGCCTCGACTGCTTTGCTTCTGCTCCTGTTTACGCATCTGCATAGAGGCACAAAGAAAGGCCACATTTGATTCTCAAATGACACAGATTATATCGCATTTGTATTGCATTGGAAATGCGACCAATGGAAATACCAAAGTGCCAATGGTTGATTAAATATCATGAGACACGATCATTAGTGTGGTTAGTGATGTGTAAATATAAGTCGGGTGTAAAACTTATGGGTTACCTTAACCTCTGCAGACAATTAAACTCAATAAAATAATAGATTTGTTTAAAAAAAAAAAAATACAATGATCCACATGTACAATGTGTAGGAACTTTCAACATTCAAACACAAAAAGGCCTTTAAGGGCATAAAGGAAAGGGACAACATTGGCTATTAAATAAACATCACAGCATTTTCTTCTTTGCAGAGAGTTATTGTGTCCTGATCCTTTACAACAAGACATAAACCAAATACTGTAGCTGACTTGATTGAAACCATGGAACCAATTGACCAAGAAAAGGGAGCATCGTATCGCCACAAAAACATTAAAGGCATGCTGTGGGACCTTTTTTGTGGTCCCAAACATAGTTGAGCAATTTCGAAATATTGAAGATATCTTTAAAGAAGGGCTTCACCCTAGTAAAATCCAATTGTTTTTTGCAGTGGCTGTGGTATCACGCATAAAGCAGCCCAAATTGTATGCTTGGCTCCAGATGGTGAGACTTCCAACTATTGTGGCTATTAAAAAAAAGAAAAAAAAATGGCCAGAAGATACGTTTCGAGACTTGATTGCAGGACTTCAAACAATAATGAACGAATGGACATGTTTAATCTCCAAAACATGTCTGTCATCAAACAAAATCACAAACAAGTAATAATGGGTGGTACTTTAATTTAGGGCTGAGGAACAGCTCAGTGAGCAATGCAAAACAAACAAACACACAAAAAAACCTTATTAATATAAAACAGAGTATCAGCAATAGACGTAGAGACTGCAAATGAAAGGTCAAACTGACAAAAATGATTCAGGTCGCTGGTGCATCTTTATTAATTATAAAGGCCAGCATACTCTCTGCTGGCTTTTGCCAACTATCACACCATATTTCCAGACCACATCAATACACGTGATCACATTCGGTTATCTAGGGCTATTTTTACAGATGACATGAATTTGGAAAAGAGCGCTTCCAATGAAGGTAAGGTGTGGAGCATCCTATCGTACCCTCCTCTGAACATGCACATGGTTGCTATTACAGCATGTACGCCCAGCTGCCCCCATTGCACTCTGCATCACTCCCTCCCACCCACTCCATGGGAATTTTAAATGTATATTATTGCCGTGGCAGAGATAGTGTTTCAAGACCTCTGAGCAAATAGTAAACCCACTGGCAGCACATTAGACAGAATACTTGACTTATTAGATATTTCCTAAACTAAACAGTGTCATCAAAGGCTCGGAACAAGAGCCATATAAAACGCCGCGGCACGCCTGCATGTTCTGTTCTTTTAGGCCCGGCTTTCACAGGACAGGCCCTGCCAGAGTCTTTCTTTCTTTCCACGGCTGATTGTGGACAGGATGTGAGCACTTCTATTTCTGACGAAAAGTAGGGATTTTTTTCTTCCCTGCAAAAAACGCAAAGGGAATGATTGTGGGCTGATTTCCAAGAACTTTCTGTTAACAGGTAACACTTCTGAAGGGGAAAAGAGGTGTTTGAAATGTGTGTCAGTGGAGTCGCAATGCCCTCTGTATGAATACCCCTTGTTGGAAGGGACAAACAAGTTGCGCAGCAGCTGGGAAAGCGCAGAAGCCAGAAAAAAAAAAAAAAGCCAAATACTCCTTTTACTCCCCCGTCTCTCTTCATGAGCTTAGGCTACACATGCATTTACAATTATGGAAAATATCCAACCTTCTCTATAACCACCACCGCAAATGAGTGCCCCCTAAGCAAATTCTTGATCTATATTTAGACGTGCTTACAAGGGGAATATGGGATAATGGGGAACACAATCGCGGGGGTAGAGCGAAAGACAATGAGAAAATCCAGTTGCTTGGACTGCAGTTTGATTCAAAGCGGGCACAAGTAGCACAGTCACAAACCCCGGGATTGAATATGAATTGCAACTTTAAAAAACAAAAGTACAGTCAAACCTCGGTTTTCGAACGTCTCGTTTCTCGACCAATTCGGTTTTCGACCAAAGATTTCGAGTTTTTTATGCCTCGGATGACGAACAAATTTCGGTTCTCGAACAAACTGGGCGCACTTGAATGCACCATTTGACTCCTCTCGCCTTCCTTACACGAGGAAGTGATGCTTCCTCGTGTTGCTTTTCATTGTGAGCAAATGTGTTCAATAAACATTTTTATTTTAAAAAGAGCGTGGTTTCGGTTTTCGAACAATTCGGTTTTCGAACAGCCTTCTGGAACGAATTATGGACAAAAACCGAGGTTTGACTGTATAGCAATCAAACTGGATTTTGCCCAGGATCTCTGGACTCGGCCATTCACCTTTATGATTTTTCACAGACAAGTGGAGTAGGTATTAACAACGTATGGCTCTGAAGTCCGCATACTTTAGTGTTACGCCAATTTATTCAGTGACAGAAGGCAATACATTTCGAATCCAAACATGCACTGCAGCTACATGCTTGCTCACAGCTGAAATCCCCCTTTCCAACCATTACTTTCGATTACATTATATAATTGCCGCAGTGAAACACAGTTTCCACATCCCAGTGTAATCTTTCTCTGGACCTGGGAGTTGATCGTGATCGCGAATGTGCGATGACACACACACGCAACCCACAACATCCATTGGCCAATCATGATGTCATGCTTCTCACAGTCTCTCGGCATAACGTCCTGGAAAATGGAGGATAATCCCCAAAGTGTGAAACCATGAGTCTCCCAGGTGCCAATCATATCAGTACGCATCTGTGTGACCCCAATTTCTGTCAGTGTAACTCAGAACAGCTTGGCTAGAAGAAGGCTAATAAGCGGAAGCAAATGTCACATCATCCAAATGCCACCCGTTTACAGTGTTGGCTTGCTAGTCGAATATGACAACACACGTTTTACATCTGAATAGCACACATGCGCTTGAGTGTTTCCAGATGAATCAAAAGTAGGTTGCGATGCAGGTTGAGAGATCACGGAATAAGAAAATCTGGAGGTTTTCACATGTAGGAAAGTCCATATGGTCTCAAATGAATAGAGTAAATTTAGTGTAAGTGACATACTGTAGGTGAATGTTATTTCACATGGGTCTATTTAGAAGCCATATATCCACAGTGAAGCCCGACACTTTTTTATTGACAGAGATTGGATTCATTGGTTAAATGATTTTTAGACAAGCACCAAGAAATAAAGTAAACGTAAGCGAGAAAAAAAAGAAGAAAACGGGAAAAGGGAAAAACAAAACAATAAGTCTTGTCAGAGCTTCACAGCACGACACACATTTTATCCAACGTGCGAATGAATTACAGTATGAATGTCAAAGGTCTTCAGGATGGAAATGGCAACCGCCCATTGTACCAGCAAACAGAGCTACTCTACCAAATTGAGCCGGTCACACAATTGTTGAATTTTTTATTTTTTTTAAAGCCAGTATTGCTAGTTGTAAGGTTTTCCAAACCCCGCAACATGAATATTATAGTATTTTCAATGAATTTATTTCTTAAGCAAAGACGGTATAAGAGCCACTGTAGCATCCCATTAATAACATGAAAGTAAGATTGAGAGGAGAATGTTGCGCTACATTAGGTATTTATTGTTGAATCAATGTTGTTCTCCGGTGACTGCGGTAGAATTCCCAATAATATCAAAGGAAGTCATATCACTAAATCTTTGTGACGGCACAATACAGCTGAGCTACTTGCTTGCAGGACGTCTGCATGGGAATTAACTTCTGTATCTTGATTGCAGTACATCAGAACCTTACAAGTTCACCCCCTGTTGTGCTACTCGCTATTGTTTACCAGAACCATAAAGCCGAGACCAGGCCTCTGTTCTTTTGTGCCCAAGGTAGAAACCACTCCAATAGGTCCCACCTTAATCAAAAAATAATAACAATAATACTTTACTAAACGCCAAAAAGACTTCAATTCAACCTTTCATTTTCTTGTGGAAAAACAGTGGGTGGAAGACATTTATAATGTGAAGTCACCTCTCTCTGTTCGCCTTAAAACGGCAGCAGCTAAGTGAAGAAAGGCATCAAAGGCAGCCATTTAATACATTCAACGTTGCTTCACTAACAAAGGCAACCTGCAATGCACTTTAACTGAACCACAACAAAGTAGCAGTAGGAGGTCACGACCTTGGAGCTTGGAAATGGACGCTGAGTGCTTCGCCGTGACTGTCAACTGTACTTTAAACATGGCATAGTCCAAAGCTCAGGGCGCCGAGAGGGGCCATTTTAACAAGCTCCCCGTGCTCTGTAATGCTGGTGGGTGGTTTCTACTCCTTGGGGTTTAATGGTGCATCTCTTTCTTTTGGGAGAATGAGGGACAAAATCACTCATTATACTTCACGTTCACATTGCCCAGGCTACCGACATGTAATTTGTTCAGGAAGGATCGAAGAGCTAATAGCACCGGCCGTGTGAGGGGACAACAACAACGGCACGTGACAGACTCAAGGAAAAGAAATAGCTTCATGACAGCGCAATTTATGCATCTGGACATTCCTAAAGCAGTGGGTCAGAAGGAACACTTTTCAAGAGGAAGAGAAGCCAAGAGTGGGAGGGAAATGGTTTGATAAGGCTGTTATCCTGTGCTCAACAAAAATGAGAACCATACATTAAAAACTAAGCTTTTATTAAGTTATCAGAGAATACAGGAACCATAATCAGAATTTTGATGCTGATTCGATAGCTATGGGTGAATTGTTGTCACCTGGAATTTGATCAGATAGTTTGCTTTGCTTACCCGGCATTCACTCATTTCGCAACATTGCTATCATAAAACGAGTTATCAAAAAAATACATTTTTGTATGCCAACATGGCCAAACATTCCCACATTCGCGGGAACATTTTGTGGAGGGTATGAAGTAGGGAACTACTGATTCTTGAAAGGAGACTCGCTGCCGCTCACTGCACATTCAGAGACGCTGTTTTTACTTCTCGATACAAAAATAAATTTAATAGGAAGGAAAATCAACAATGATTTCGATCAGTTTTCAAATGCCTTAAGGTTTGGGAAAGCCCTGGCCCAAACACAAAGATACAGTATTACACAGAATAAAGGGTGGATGATGAAAAGAAAAAAAAGGCCAAAGCGAGAGTTAATGCAGTCCAAATGGGGAACGACAATTAAGAGACTTAACCCCCACCCCCAAAAATTTTTTTTAATGGTTCTGAGGCACATGGCAGCCAAAACTTTGGTTATATAATTGTTTAAACTTCAAAACCGGGTTCTCTCCTGTGCCTTTGTGCATCATTAATTTAGTTACAAATACACTGCCACAAATAGACCCCAGATTTCTGTTGCTGAAGAAAAATAAGCGACATGCAGAGTAATGACATTTGGCAGCCAATGGCCGGCCGGGTACACACATAAGGATTAGAGCTGGGCGATATGACTGAAAATATCGCAAAGAGGACAGATAACATCTTATCGTGTCACTTTTTCTACTATCGCGTTACTGTCATTTGTCATTTGCAGCAAACTGCATAGAATTAACTTGTCAAATAAGCTTGATTTGATGGGCAAAAGCTTTCGCTTATCAATCTTATGCCGTGATTCACATTGCATCTGCACCGAACATAAAAGTAAATAAAAAAATGTAATTACATTTAAGAGTAAATGAGAAACAATCAAACTAGTGCATTTCAAATGCAAATTACAAACGCTACTAATTCTACGCATTAAAAAAACATTACCTCATTGAAAAAAAAACAACCAAAAAAATCAACTTCGCGTTAGATTGCAATTAGCGCTGAGTTTCTTTTTCTTACATGTCACCCCCCAGAGGGGCTATCATGTGAAAATCGTGACAAAAGCATCCTGATTGTTTTTAAGTGTGCACCCGGCCTAAAGCAGGTTGACTGAATGTAAATCTCAAACTTCCCAAACCCACCATACCTCACGCTTGATCTTGAGCAATTATTTCATAGCTGCGACAAACACGGCCCTTATAGCACAGCAGGAGATTTATTGCTTCAGCATCCCCGTCAGATCTACCGTTATACACCCAAGACCCGATTAGAATTTAGAAAGACTTTCTCAACATCCAGAATAAGGTCTAATCAACATGGAGCAAGCTCTTTTAAAATAGTCCTTATCACCAACATCTTTTCTCTCTGCAGCAGAAAATAGAACAGCAATCAAAACAGAAACACGTGGCAGATTAGGTTACCAAGCTAAAGCAAGTGGGAGAACTCTGCTGAACTCATATCACCGATAAAACAGATTAAAAGTATTTGTGGTATGATACCAAATGTGTATTTATGTGTTTCGCCTACATCCCTAGATAACAAAAAAAATACATGAATCCTCCAACACCATCTAAAATGGTCGATGTATGAGTCATAAAATGACTTGCAAGAAAACACTCGACAAATGCTCAGTAACGGCTCACTCAAAGCTTATCTCCCTTGATGGCACATCCGCAAATAGACACTGAATTGTGGGGAAAGATTAACTCTGCTCAGAACATCAAGAATTGACCCACGAGCAGCTATCCATCCATTCATTCATTTTAAGATGGATGATGATATTCTGATAATGATGAGTGTGCAAAAAAGTGCTTGAGGAACACAAGACCGGAGCCCGATGAGTGCTCTGTCTTTCTTCGCGGCCCTTCTGCTTTCTTGCTGCGAGAAGGAAGTCAAGAACAACTGTCGCATACTAATTAGTTATTATCACTGTTATTTTTTGGCAGTGGTGGGCATGTCGGCAAATTTCGCCAATGCATCAGTAAATCAGAACGGCCCAGTCTGTCAGTTGTCAGTCCGTCACTCCGTCATTGCTATCTTACTCGGGCTAATATCATCACAGACTTATAATAGTTTGTCACTGCTTTTTCAGGACTGTCAGGAACAAAAAGGTAACAGCACACAATTTGATTAATTTAGAAACAGTTTGGGCCACTTTACAGACCAAAACATCTATGTAGAATCGCTGTTCCTTCTTCTGCCTCTCTTCCCCATACTGCCCCTTGTAGCTGGGGTAGCCCAACAGGGACATGTTCCCCTCGTCAGCCTGAGGATGTCACCAGCTGTGGAGAACATCCTCTCCATGGTTAGAGACAGAGTCTATCGACACTCCCCCTGCGCCCAAGAGAGGGCTTCCCATTGGTGGATTCTAGTCCTGGATGCTGGCCCTCAGCACCGCAGAAGCGGAGAGCTCGTGACAGACAACCTCTCATTACAAAAGCCAGCAGGATATTGATATGACACAGTGCGGTCATGCAGAAATCTCTGTATTGTGGATGGGGCTCACACACCCGTGCGCCACAATACATTTGTTTTTCTGAAGTTCATCTTTGCTTTTTGGGTAACAGTTCGGGTGACGAATGAAAATCGGACCGTCTGCGCTCATTCCGTCAGTCTTTCGAAGTTTCCGCGAATCGTAAGTCCGCCAGTGAAACGGGAGTTCACCAGTGACGGACTGACGGATCTTCCGTCAGTACTGACAGACTGTCTCATCTAAAATTCGGGCTGCAGAGTTTACGTTTGAACGTCCCTGAATGAGGTGGGCTCATTGAGATAATGGATGGGTTAACGAGAGAAAATAAGTTGTTGTAGACATTGAGCATCTGTTGTGCAACGGGAAAATAAATAATATAGTTTTAAGACACACTGAACCAATGTGATTCTTCTCTGACTTCATTTTGTATTTAGGGGCAAAAACAAAGAGTATCAATGAAACAGAAAAGGCACATTCTTAGGTTACAACATTGCCCTTAAGAGAAGTTACTGAAGATTCAGTAATGCTTTTAACTTCACATCATTAGCTTTGGCATGAAGTTTTCAACAAACAATAAGAAATATTTCAGCGTGTATTGTCTTCAGTATGAGTTTGTTGTCCACAAACGCCAATGCTTGAGAGACTTCAAACATGGAGGGATGCTTTTCATTAGTTCGTGAAGGCTTCCTCTGAAATTCCTCTAAGTGGTGCAAGATATGAATGTGTGCCTCAGCGGGGAAAACAGCAGCAACATGAGGCGAGATGGGGCCTTTTTCAGTGGGCCAGTGTGTTTCACAGTAGCAAAGACTTGTGGCCTGGTGATGACTGATACTGGATGAACAAGAGGGTGTCTTCAAACCAACCAACCAATTGATCGTTTGAAAAGTGGTATCAATCTATGAAAAAGGAAGTCCAGGAATGCAGTTTATGTCCAGAGGAGATGAAAGAGAGGACAATAAGGACCAACTTATTGTCTGGATACGTTCCCAGGACTGAGGGAGAAAACTGCTCAGATGTGCTCTATTTTAAGTTCATGAAGGACAATTATGTAAGACCCACACTGCACCACAAAGATTAGCAAAATAGAAAAAAAGGACATTCTGAATTCATGGCATTCCGGCAGAAGCGAAATAAACTAACTTTCATAATCACTGGGCTGCATTTGAACGAACCCTGATGAGAAATCATTATATGCTACCTTCACAAACGTTCGCCCCCAGTGGGATACTGGCTTCAGGGTTTAGCACTCAAAGCAAACACCTCTTCAGATGGCAAAGGCAGCATGAGTTAAAACAAACATGATTAAAAACCTGCAGAATTTATTCAGGTGAGCAATAAAATCATTCCTTTTTCAAAGCCCTCACTCCTCCTTATATGGATTGGGCTGAAGTTCATCACGATATGTGTACATATGCATCAGCCAGCACCGGTTGGCCTTCTGTGCCCTGCTTTTACTGGTCCCCTGAGTATCTGACTCCCTTTCCCTTGCAGGCATTCCCTTCACCTGAGTCAACACCCGATCTCACAATCGACCATGGGGGCCCGTTGCCCAAAAGATGCTGTCTGCTCAGGCAGAATTCCCGTCTTCAAGATTTAATCTGGAGTTTTCACGCCAATTTCGTCAAGACCGATTGAACGGAGCGCAAATTCAGATGCTACTGATCTCCAATAGATTGGGGCCAAATTCAGAGTGTCAAAGTTAGGCTTTGAGAAAGAACTCGGACGGTTAGGGTGCAGGGACTGAACAGGCAAGGTGAGTTGTTAGGACTGGCTGTCAAGTAGCAGTTGATTCAAACAGGAGGGTCAGTGACAGCTGGGCAAAGGGGGAGGGGTAAGATATAGTTTCATAACAAAAGAGGGGCAGCGAGATGTACACTGGCTAAGAGACGGTGTCGAAGATGAGGTGAGACAACGGTGTTTCAGAAAAAAGATGCGAGACTGCCAAAATGGAAAAGGAGATGGCTGCACAGGCTTGGTTATTTATTATTGCACTCAGCAGCAACAGGGCAAATGAGAACAGAGCGATGTAGGATGGGAAAAGGTTGGAGGGGGGAAAGATCTCGGCCTCAGAGAGTGTTAATGGCGAGGTGGACTGGTTAAGAGTAGACCTCTGAGGAAAGTCAGCTCCCACATTTACAGAAAATACTTTGGAAAGAGGCAGAAATCAAAGCAAACATCGGCTTCAGCTTCTCTTATTCTCACAGCGTCATGTCAGGTTTTTTTTTTCCCCTACATTTTTTTTTCTCCCTACATTCCCCATTCGTTCGTGCTCAGGCTTCCTCCACTCTCTTACCGACTGCACTCATTATTTGTGTTGGCCTTAAAAACCTCCTGTGACACATCAGTGTCTTGGAAAGTTTCGAGTGAGATGTTCTACCTCTCAGAGACAATAATGAAACACTCATCACAAGGAGGAGCACTTCTGGAGACAGCTCACTTGAAACATACTGTACACAGAAAATGAAGCAGATTCAGGTCCAAATCTTATGTGCTTCTGATATTCAGCTGACACCGTGACAAAAAGGATAAACTGAAACAGAGTAGAAGACCAACTGAGCGTCCAAGTTTTGACAGGGTAACATTTCCTAGCAGTGCATTAAGACGCAAAGACGAGAAAACAGGAGAAGAGGATTTAACGAGAAGTGACAATGTGGAAGTTAGTCGCCGATATACTGGACATACATACTTGCACAATGGCCGACTTTGAAGTCATGCACACTATTGATGTGTGGTCGCACGGCCGACGCGCAAAAAAGGAAGCGTCAGAACCGCCGGCCGCTTCAAACTGCTCTCCTAACCCAATGACAAACCAAAGCAGCTACCGACCAATGTGTTTCGTGTCGACTATAAATCCAAGTCTCACCGCAGTTCGTGTTGGCTGGCAATGTACGCTGCTTTCTAATTAGGTGCTGTAATAGTGGAGCCGTGCGTGAGTGCAGTCTATGTGCATTTAAACACAGACACGCACACAGACGCACACAACCCGATCAGCCAGTGAGACTGTTTTTCTGACCGGGCACTATACTCATTTCATGCAGGACGGAAGTACATCAAGACAAGATGAAAAGTTTGAAACAAGGGTGCATATAGATTTTTGGGGAAAATGTTCAGAAGAGATCACAAGCGTTTTCTACAAACGTGTGACATGTGGCAATTATGAGCAAGTTATGAGCGACTGAAGGTTTTTGTCATACATGTTGACTGTAATTTAGAGGTTCCTTTGATGTCAAGTAGCCTTTTTCCCCGAACCTGTATACAGCCTCGGTGTGTGCACTTCTATACGTGCGCTTGTGTGAGTGTTGAAGGAAGTCGAAAGCCCGGTTTCCCATGCGTGTAATCATCCCAGGATGAGGTGGAGGATGAAGCCGTGCGGGACTTCCCCTGCACCAGAGGGTATTTTCCTCTTCCAATGTGGTACAGGCACATGGCTGACCTCGGCCGCATCCGTGTGTGAGCGAAGACTCAAAGGCACGCGCGCTGTTCTTTATCTGTCCTGGCATCTGACACAGTCAACGATCGGCAAATCGGCGAGAGAGTCATCACGGTCATGACAAATTGCATGAGATGAGCTGCACACGGTTTCCCAACAAGAATGGTCTACGTTGATGGAAAAGTGATAGACAGAAGTCAAAATGAAATGTAGAGCCGTATGTAGACTGTGGTAGACCTGCGCGATAAGAATATGCCTTAGAAGTCAGTGTGTGTAAATGAGCTGAATGCTGAGACAAGGATTCTTCCTAACTTTTAACTCAGTCACTCCCAAAGACGATTTTAAACGTCTTTTCAGACTTGGTCTAGAATTGGCTGGTACTGAATAAGTTAAGTTACTCCGTATTTTAACAGCCAATTTACAAAACCGAGCTCTTCAAATATGTGAACAAATCTAAGTATGCTGCAGACTCACTGCAAACCACCAAAATGATAATTACCACACTGTCAAATTGGTAACTCTTTCACTGTGTTAGTCAAAAGTAGTCATTATCGACAAATGAGTCAGATGAGAAGCAAGTGTAAATTCATCCCACGTAGACGTCTCTACTTCTCTCCAAACCGAGCAGAGCACACAACGTACCAACTTGAGCAGCATTACAGGACGACTGTCCCTTCTAGGAGCAGTGTGCGCACTCTGAGAACGTGAACATGCAGAAAGTGTGGGGACCATGTGTATGTATATGCAGGCGTGAGCAAGTGAGGACAGACACTTCTGTGTTGTGACACCGCGGCAAGAGTCCAAGAAGTTGTTCTATCATCTATTCATAGCCGTTTCACTGAATCATCTCCTGTTGCTGAAAGCTGCCTGACCCGAGCCCAGCTTCACTTCATCATGATTACCATAAACCGTCTTACACGGTAGGTCCTCCAGCAAGCACAACCAAGAGAGTGGAAAACTGATCCGGACATAAAGTTATGAGTTCATGCGCAATACCACATACAGTCAAATCTCGGTTTTCGAACGTCTCGGTTCTCGTCCAATTCGGTTTTCGACCAATAATGTTGCGTTTTTTTATGCCCCGGATGACCAACAAATTTCGGTTCTCGAACAAACTGCGCGCACTTGAATGCACCATTTGACTCCTCTCGCCTTCCTTACACGAGGAAGTGACGCTTCCCCGGGTAGACGAGGAAGTGACGCTTCCTCGTGTTGCTTTCCATTGCGAGCAGACGTGTTTAGTAAACATTTTTATATTAAAAAGAGCGTGGTTTCGGTTTTCGAACAATTTCGGTTTTCAGACAGCCTTCTGGAACGGATTATGGACGAAAACCGAGGTTTGACTGTACATACAGGTCAGGTCATTTTGGCGCTTGAGCCAGAGAAACAACACCATAACAGATACATTTAGCGTGTGAGTGAATTGGATGTGTCTATATTTCACTTCAATCAATTTGCATATGTTCTAATTATGAATCAAGTGGCAAACAGCGGAAACTGCGGATGAAAAGACCATATTGAACAAGAGCATAAAATGCAGCAGATTATGGAAACAATCACAGCCAATGGCAATACGTGACTTTCTCACGCGCACGCACGCACGCACACATCTCAAAGAATTGCAACGAGTGAGTCTCACACAAGGCTTCCATGAAAGGCATGTGTGCACACATTGCCCACATGCCTGCTTCGCCTCACCACTGCCAGGGAACCCAAAAGCCTCTACAAAACAAATTCATTAACCCGGACAATAAAACACAGCTGTGAGGGACGATGGGAACTGTTTGAAATCAGTGCGCGGGATTGTGGGGAATCTGTTCAAGTCAAACAGCATGTTCTCAAAATGAGTGGGAAGGAAAAGAAAGGGGAAAAAAAAGACTTAGAAGTAGGCGACACTGAGGAAGAAGCAATGTTTAATCCAAACTGCTGACGGAGCAGAGATGCTTTTCAAGCTTTCCTAAAACATCATAAGGGACTGTTTTTAATAGAATGTTAATAGTATGTTTGAACAACATGTAGAAATGATGTACAACCTAAACTGTCAAATACTATAAATACCACCCATGAAAATGAACTCGTAATGTACAAATATAATATAACCTTTGCAAATACAATTTTTTACATCATGGAAACTACCAAATGGAAACGCCGTGAATCTTTTGAACTTCTTTGTAAGTCGTGAGCCGAGGCCCAGCAACTATTGTCTTCTGTTCTGAATGCATCAAAAGCTTTTACTCTTGCAACGTCCAACTGCAAACAATGCCAGAGTACACACGACTGATAGGATTGTTTTGGTGTGGCGAGTCTAATGCATTAACAGGGGTGGGACAGATTTTTGGCACAGCAGATTTGGTAGCAGAAGACAGCCTTTGAGTTGGTGGTGGTGGTGGGGGGGGAGAGACGCTGTGATCAAACACACCAGCAGAGGGCCTCGTAGCTTGCACAATGGGCTCCTGCTGATTGAACAACAAATGCTGGTCCGCTACTGCCTGTGCCAAGAGAGCGGCAAGAGGCAGTTCACAAAGGACTCACACCCCTTACACAGATGACGATGCGGATAGTTTAAACAAGCGGGGCCAAAAATCCAAATCTAGACCATATTTACTGCGAATGACATCCATGCGTGCTATGCTGAGATCGTTATTATAGAAATAATTACTGTGAGAAACAAGTTCACAGCAATAAAAGCATTAAATCAACATAGGTGGAAACGTTTTTACTGAACCTTTAAAGGAGGCATATAACGCATTTCCCCTAATTTATTAGTAAAACGATAACTCAATTGTCATTTACGGCATACTTAGGACCCCACCCTCACCATCCCTACTTTTTTATGTTGTTGTTGTTGTCTCGCTGAAATTGGCCTGTTTCGTAGGGGTGGTCCCGTCTCATCAAATAACACACTGCTTTTTCTGCCTCCTTATACTGCTGGGCTAATACAGAGTATATGCCAGGGCTACTACTATTAGCCCAGTGAAGAAAACAATTTTCACTTGTGGAGGCAGCACTTCCATCCCAACTTCCTGTTATCAATTAGTATGGCAGATGTGTGCACCTTGCAGAAATAAACCCCCAAAGCACCCATCCCCGTCTGCTGGGTGACAACTTTGCCAAGCATTACCATAAAAGTTAACTATCGGAAGAGAACACTGGTTATGTTGTTAGCTATTTTGTTTCATTTCATGTGCAATATGAATCCTGTGTGCGACATAAGCTTCAGTCCACACTACCACTACTGCTGCTGTTGTGTGTTGTGTATTTAGCAAACTGTTATTTTATTCTATTTTATTATTTTTTTATCTATTTTTTTTTTTTATTTTTTTACGAAATGCACTAAGGAGTGGCACCCAAATTTCGTTGTAATCTTATACAATGACAAGGCGATTCTGATATTCTGATGTTAATCTGTGTTAAGACATGACACTCTGGCTGCCAAATCACGGGTAAAGAAACTTCGAGTAGGGGCTGCACTTGTAAATTAGCCACACTGTTACGTCACAATGGGCAAAATCCAATCTATCTAATATTGTGTCTAAATAGTACTAAAGTGACACAAATGTGTATTTTGAATATACTGGGGCCAAAGATGACTGATTCTGATCAAGCGTTGGGGAATGGATAACCACTTTCCGATCAACATTTTTATAGCCCTCCCAGAGTAATTGTTATTCTTTCCCATCTTGCCTTGAACCTGGATGAACCTTCTTCCAGCCTTTAGCTGCCCCTCAGCAGTATCGAGCCATGAATCATTAGTAGTCAAAGGTGGGGCCTTCAAGACCAAATCAAGAGCAGATGTAAAGCTCGCACCTCCATCGGCCTGACTGTCTCAATAACAAAGGGGATTCACAAGTGACTGGTCAGGTATAGTTTTAACACGCTATTATCAAAGATATGACATCAATTCATTTCACAATGCTTTAATCTTGACCTAAAAGTGAATGCCATTTTTTGAGACTTGAATTAAAAAGTAAAAGTGAACCACATGTGGAGAAGCAGAATTACGCTGAAACAAACGGGGTGTTAAATGTACTCAATTTTATTTTGTCAGGTGGTTGCACACAATAAAATCTTCTGAATGTATAGTCTACTTCAAAAACACGTTTCCAGATGATTTTGTTTCACGCAACCACCTGATGAAATACAATTGGTTAAATCCAACACACCATTTTTATTCCATGTACTTCATGCCTGTCAGCTCACTACTTCTTCTTTTCATTTCATTGCACCATGTCTTCTTTTACTTGTCCATTGCTCTTCCCTACGAGTCTCATCCTCACCACAGCTGGTAAATATTTTTATATTGTGTTCCATTAGCAAGTTTTATTGAGCGGTCAGACTGGGCAAATGGCGCCTTGTCCTGTAAACAATAGAAAAAGGCCCTGAAAGCCGCAGCTGAGCACAGCGCAGTAAACTAAAGCCACATTAGAGAACCACTGTGTGCTGAGTAAATATTTAAATGCACCCCAGTATAGGTGCTAGTTAGGGGGGGTATTTCAAGAAAGATGTGTTTTTTTTAAAGTCCAAATAGAGGTCAGTGGATAACTCAACTCAAGTTTGAATAATAATATATAACATAACACATATATTATATAGCATAACATATAGGATAGAAGGTAGTATATGGATGATTTATGTTGCAGCAGCATCTTCAGGTTAACAAATTAGCAGAGTCAACAAAACTAAGTTGACACTTTTTTTTTTTTTTTGGTACCAGGACGGTGAATGAATGATGGGGAAAAGCAACTGCTGTGCTGGTGGGTGGGTACCTCAGTGCCTTGCAAAGGCATGTCCATGCCCCCGAGGTTGTCTCTGAGAAGCTGTTGAAGGAGGTGCACCTGAGCAACGCTGAGGTAAAAATCCAGACTGCTGGTCACATTAACCTCAAGAGAATGGCCACACACCACACAGTCCTACAAAGGAACGGCAGTTCAAATTGCAAATCAATCATTGAAGCAGAATACTGGAGATGAAAATTCAGAAACAAGGATTATAGTTGTGTTTGATGCCTTCTATCTAATACCTGATACGTGCGTATCACACACACACACACACACACACACGTATAAATCATAATTCCTCCAAGTTAGTTCCGACATCCAAATCCTTGGGAGCTGAACACATCATATTTTGTACGTCAGTGCAAATTATGAATTAACTGATATGCATTGTCAAGCGTGGAGAAAGTAGGCATCAAAGAGGCAGGAAGTTGGAGTGAGCTGTGCCAGAAAACATCAGCTGTATAAGCAGGGGTTTGAACTCTGTGGGTCAAAAGCCTCCATTACATGATTTTCTGGCTGTGGGATTCCTAATGAGGGACTTACTCTATGTAAAGAGGCAAAAGTTGACTATGTCTGACATCTCCCCAAATCAACAACAGAGAGCAAAGTCTGCAGTATGGATTCTAACAAGGTAAAGGTCCAATAAGGTGCCACTAATTAACAAACCTTTACTGAATTGTGAATCAAACCTTCCGTGATATAAACTAAAAGACAGCATTGACATGCTTTGCGCCGACTCCACTGACCTCTGCTTGCCCAGTATCAACGGGGAGATTCTTGCTGAAGATGATGGCAGGGGCAGCAGTCACTCGGACAGAGAAGTCAGTCACAATGGGTGTCAGGATGGCCCGACGCTCCTGGTGCCTCCTGATACTACACAAATACAAAACAATGGTTCAATATTAGGGCTCTAAAAAATACTGCAATGGGAAAATCGGTTTGGATTTAAAAGATCTGAGTGTTTCAAATTAAATTAAATTGAATTGTTCCACTCTAAAATACACTGCCCTCCATAATTATTGGCCCACTTGGTTAAGATGTGTTCTTCAGCTTCTAATGCATTCATTTTTTTCCTGAAAAAAATATAGCACAAAAAAAGGGGAAAATACAGTTTTTAATTCAAGTACAATTAATTAAATGGGGGGGGGGAAAACTCCCACCAAAAGAAATATTTGTTTTTAGGTCAAATCATGTGTGCCACAATTGTGAGCACCGCTGCTGTTAGCACAACTACGGTTTGCCAACAAAACAGCCCCTATTTGTCTTCTATAATGTTTCACAAGATGGAAGAACCCAAGCGAGAGGAATGTTACACCATTCCTCTTTACACAATTTGTCAAAATCCTCCAGTGACTTGGATCCCTTTCTCTGCACTGTCCTCTTTAGGCCACTCCACAGTGGGGTTGAGGTCTGGGGACTGACATGGCCATCTGAGATCTCAAATAACAACCAATCACGGCTCACCTGTTTTCTGAAGGCGAGCCGTGCTTGGTCGTTACCTGAGCCCTGAGCAACTGTGATGTCAGTTTCAGTCGACAGCAAGTGGCAAAATGGCAGCGCCCTGAGATGGACAATATGGGTGGATTTTACTGCTTAGCTCATATTTCCACAAACGCAATATGAATCAGAATGATGTATTTAGATCAGTAGAAGCGTATCGAACATATTGTGAAGAATATTTGGGGGTTGACTTCCCCTTAAAGGCATCAGAAAACTGTTTTAAGTTGTGCATAAAAGCAAATGTCTATGCGCCTTGAATGAATACATTGTAATTGCAAACAATTTGTAGTGTCTGTGAATTAAACATCCCACCAATGATATTTTAGATTGATGTGAAAATGGTGTTTAAAAAAATAAAAACATAGAAAAAATTTAACCCCTGCAAATGAACCTCAAACAAGAGGGACAAAATATTAGAGAGGGCTCTCAGTATGAGTCAGTGCAGTTCTATGTCTTTTCAAACTAAAACCGCACAGCAATCAAATGTGATTATTGTTACAATTGTTTTGGTTTGTGAAGATTTATTGACATTCATTTGACCAATTGAGCCTGGAATGCTATCCTAAGGACAAAAAAGTTCCAACTATCAGTGATGTCATTCCAGCCCATGCTAATGGACTTAATAGTTGCATGAGTACAATATTGAAATTTGTTACTCAACACATTTTAGCTGGAACACGACCACGGTTAGACACATAGTGAGACATTATTTGACAAGTCCCAGTTGGGAACAACCGTTAATTGTTTACACAAGATCAAACTGAGACCTTCTCACATCAGCTTTCTTCATTTCACTAATGCACATTCCCACAATCAAGTCATATTTGTGGGAACATTTGTTAGCAGTAAAAAAAATATACAGACCCGTTTTATAAGGTGGTGTTAATTGCCACATCTGCTGCTATTAAAACAATCATGCTGTATGGCTTACAATATTTATAGTGGGGCCGGGATTATAAAAAGCCCTGTTTCTAGGTGGCCTGGAGTCCAGTCCTCAGCCCGAACCACTATCATTTTCACTTCTCCAATACTAATGTGCATTACTGCTGCCCTCAAGTATTTTCTGACACATTTCTTTGAATGGCAAGCGAAAGAGGTTTAATTCAGAAGTGAAATGATCCATGAGGGCAATTGGTGTTAGCTAATCTCTCCTCAGACAGGGATTGAAACAATGAGTGTCTCGTTGCAGGGGACAGGTGCTATCATTCACCAGAAAGGCAAAAACGCATAGGGCTCAGTTTACCAGTAATATACGAGGGCCTCTGACATTGAGCCGTGTGTGTGTGTCTCCGTACACCTTGGAGTGGACGTGGTGGAAACAAGAATACATGGAAAGTGTGGCTTTTATTTTCTGCAAAACCAAACAGCAGCAATATCGGTGGCATGTGCAAAACGAGAGAAGCTTGACAAGCCAAGAGATGGAGAGAGTTCACAGCACCCTAACAAAGGCTCTTTCCTATCCAGCAACTGCACACTGGGATGAGGACAGATCCTGTCAGTGGATCCATGGTGCTGGAATTTCCTCACACAACCTCAGGAAGTTGACTGAGGCAACTGCTGATCCAAAACTACTGGAACTCTTGCGAACCCCAAAAAAACTGTGGAGGGAACACGCTTCGAGTCTCCAAAGTAGGAGAGATTGCGAGGGTATTGATGTCGAAAACAAGGGCAAGGTGAGAACTTGGGAAGTGCCGTGCGTTAAATCTTGTTACAAGTGAGGCGTTGACGTTTTTTTGTGAATACAGGAGACAAGTAAAGCTGTGAACTTGACTCTTTTTAATTCCTTAAGGGGTGGTTGTGCCTGTGTAGATTATGTTGTGAGAGTTACACATGAGGGGGTGATCACTGCCTTGTTCGAAACTGAGGTAAAGACAAAGTAGCAAATTCTATTGAGGTTAATATAGATAATTGAAGAAATTTACATTAGGTCATTCATTTGTATGATGTGCCATAAAAAAAAAGAAACAGAATACAATGATTTTGTAATCCTTTACAACTTCCACTATATTTAATTGATTACACAACAAAGACAAGACATTTAATGTTCAAACCGATGAACATTACAGTTTAATTTTTCAAAATGTTTTCTGATTTCGAATTTGATGCCTTCATGATTTTCCCAAGTGAACTGGAAAGAGCTGAATGCCTTGCGCGGTTCTAAAAGGAGCATCCTCGAAAGACGCGTCACTTCCTCATGTAAGGAAGGCGAGAGGAGTCAAATGGTGCATTCAAGTGCGCCATCATGTCCTCAAAGCCAGAAAGGAAATGGATCATCAAGATTGTTATCAGCGAAAAAAACCAATCCCTGCGATGGGGAAGTGTTTGGAGAACTGCGCGATGTTCGGTTCGACCCCAAAAATTGGTGTCTCTCCGATTTTGAAAATAATATGAGCTCGGATCTTAAAATTCTTTGTACAGACTAAGCTTTAGATGGCCTGCGTCTACAGTATGTTCTGAGGACCAGACACAAATCAGGCCAGCATTGATTTTTCATTGCACTATTCCACACTTGTTTTTAGTCAAGAGAACAAATCTGAATTCTTTGCCCATGATTCTGTGATTTTTATGACTCTGTTCCCTCACAAAACATGAGTGGAAAAACCATTGTGTGAGGCCAAACAGGCTGCAACGCTTCATGCTTGTTTTAACTCCCAAACCCATAAAAATAAATAAAATGTAAAAAGCATCAAAGATATAATTACGTGTTCAGAGAGGCTCCATTAAAGGGAGAGCTACCTCAAAGATGACATACAGCTCCCACATCAATATTTTGGACATAAATTACGGGGCATTTATTACAGGCACCCCATATCACCAAAAAGGTGAAGAATCAATCAATACCAAGCAAAATGAAAACATTAAATAATATTGTTGCCCAAAATGTGCATTGTTTCATTCGTGACAACCATTGCAGATATTATTATCGATACGTTTAAAATGTGCGCATTGATGTACAGTCAGTACAAATGTTAACTCTTGTTCGTGAGAAAAAAACAGATTTCGATTTACTGTTCACAACTGTATTATCTACACCTGTATTATCGAATGCAAAGTTGTGCAGAGTGGAGACTTTACTCCGTCTTGAAATTCCCACTTTAGCCTTTTGCCAGAGCAAATGCCACAACACCATCAGACGGCATCTGTGACTCACAATTAACAACAGCCTCAAGTATCTTTCATCTGTCCAAGGCCAACCAGGGTTGTCCCTTTGTCAAGTAAACAGATTTACTGAACAGTAAGTCCAACGATAACTTAAAATTTCACCACTGGCTGAGCTGCCAAGCTATAAAAATATCTGGCTCTGTTTGGCGTGTTAAATGTTCAACTTCAACTCTCACTCAGTTTTTTTGGCTAACGCATATTATGTGCATCTTGCATATGTGTTTGTGACAGCTGCCACTACGAATGATTCCACCAGACAGTTTGATGAAAAAGGTGGGGTAAAATGTGACGAATCTCTTACAAATTTAGACGGAGGTAGGCTGTCTGCACACAATAAAGCAATAATAATTCTTCTGACCTGCTGGCCATGTTCCATTCCAGGGCCGGGTTCTGAGAGTTCCTCTCACCGTCCGCGGATACACCTCCTTTTATTCCCTCCTTCTCTGGCTTGAGTTGCTCCCATTGAGCGGTGCCAATGTTGATGGACTGAAGGTCGACTTGATATTGGCGATCCTCAACCTCTGAGCCTGGGTCACGCAGGATACCAAGGTTTGATGCACGTCTTTAATAAAAAAAAGGGGGGGGGGGGTGATTACATTGTTATATTGGTGTGCAATGGAACAGAAACACACTACAGTCGTACATGAGTGTCATAGAGAATAATGTTATATGAATTCCCCGTAGTAGGGGTGTAATGGTTTTAAGTTCCCGGTTGGGTTCCAATTCGACACAGTAAGGGAACAAAATTCCAAACATAAGGAACGAATTTAACGACATGGGGGGGAAAACCATTAAAAAATGCCTACTGCCAGCAATATCTTCTGCAAAAGATTTTCAAATAAAACAAAGTGTGCAATAACACATAAAACACAAATATCTTACAACATAAAAGTGCTTGCCTTAAGTGGTTTTTTTTTGTTTGTTTTGTTTTGTTTTTGAAGGAAAGTGCTAAATCAACTGAATTCATTTTGGCAAAATGAACATTAACATATTTGCCTTGGCTTGAATCGACAGAGAGACTATGTTAAGTTTCTGGACCAGTCTGGAACATGAGCAGATCCCAAAAACGAAGACCAGGACTGAATCGATTACAAAAATACTTTCTTACACCAAATCAGGTCGCAAGTCCGACAAAGTACAACTTAAAATGATGGGATAACCCAGGATAAGACTGCAACTAACAAATAGGGCTTGCAAAAAGCAAGAGAAATAAAATATGCAAAATCCAACTCAAAAAGCCAACTAATGATCAAAACACAAACGCACCTAGGCTAACATTACTAAAACCAAAACAGAGCCAACAAGGCGAACCAACAAGAATTACTAAACATGACCAGCACTAAGATCGAGAATGACGAAGGTCTAGAAAATAAACGCTTGGACGTGAGCAAGGTGAATATTCCGACAACCGTCGAGGACTTGAACAGTCCCTTATAACAGGCGAGAGTTGATGACATGGGAAACAGGTGCGGAACACGAAGGTGCAACACTCCGAATGCCACCTGCTGGAGACAAACGGAACAGAATCATGACAGGCTGTAAGTTGCGTTACCGCCGTGACAGTATTTTTATTTTTTTTCTGCTGCACTAATATTGTGCAAAGTAATGCAATCTCAAAAGCATATTTGCTAGCCACGACCTCCCCTTGCCAGACATTTAGCAACACAGTATTTGTTTCCAGAGTAGCGAATGATTAAAGCGTAAAGCCATTCCTGTCTATCACCTAATATTTTAGGCATACCCAAAATATGGATACAAATATCAACATTCCATTCCTACCACATAGAATACACATTTCATAGCTAAAGAAATTGGACAGGGTCTTTCTCAGTGTCAAAATATTTTCCTTTGTCCACTAAATAGTTCGATATTTTTACAGAACAAGTAAAGAAAAAAACGTAGCATTCTGAAGAAGACTACCACTATAGACTTTTTCATCAAGTTGAGGTGAATGCCACCTTATTTTTGGCAGAAAACATTGCGTTGGCAAAACAGCGCCATTGTTTTCAGAGTGTGGCTTGACTACCCCACTTTTTGTTTTTAGTGACCGCTGTAGTATAATATAAAAGCCGGACACAAACACAAATCTGGCAAGAGATGGAGGGACACATCAGGAGTGGGTCTGGGCGGCTCAGTAGTTGAACTGCTACAAACACGCCTTCCAGCAGTGCCAAGGAAAGATGATGCACTCCGCAGACAAGATGCGCATGAATTCACAAAGCAAAAAGGAACAATCACAATCGAGCATCTGCTTATGACATCAGAGCCTTTGGTTTGTTATGATATGTTTATTTGTGCTGGTGAATTCAAATGAGTGCTTAAATGGAATAAATAAGAGCTTAAAATGACTACAGATGTAGTGGCAAGCTGAGTAGTTTTATTTAGTTCGGCGATGTCAATGCTAATTTTCATTCGGCGTTTTCCTCCCTTAGCCACACTCGAAAAGCCTCCACAAGTGCGTTATGTTATGACATGTGCATCCAATACAAAAAACAACAGTGATGGGAGATCAGAGGTGCATAACCAGACTTAGCTGGATTTGTTGACCCACAAACAAGTGAAACAGATCCTTAATCAACATTTGGAACCACATTTATCAACATAGTTAAATTTGAATCAAGACAAGAACCCAAGTATGATTTGGGTGGGATGTGTCAGTCTAGATTCAGTCATTTGGTTGTTGACCCCCCACCACACACACACACACACACCCCACACCCCCAACCCCCTTTGGTAACACTACCTCGCTATTCTGCCATCCTCACAAACTCTATCTTTCACATTAAACAAACGCTCCACCTCATCTGCTTTCCAAATTATCTCTCCACTTGAGCCCATTTCGCAAAGCCTCTTACTCGTAATCAACATTAGAATGACAAGCTGTAGCCAAGTTTTGACATTGTTGGGCTGCAGGGCCATCGTCAACTCCCCCCCCCCCCCCCCCCCACACACACACACCGCTTCCTCCCGGTGATACAAATATAAATGATAAACATTTATCTTGGTTATGAAGCCAACGGAAACCTGTGTGATTTAACATCAAACAACATATTCCAGCCAATCGTAGGAAACAAGAGAACTTCATTTCTGACAAATAAGAAGGAGAGGAATTTTGGGAGCTTCCCTTGGGGTGCAATAATAATTGAAGCCAGATCCCTTGTTGTACATGTGCGTTTGGTAGGGGGTAAGGAGGGGGACTGGTGGTTTGACATATTTGATTGGTCATGTGAGGACCACACTGCATGGCCAAGAGGAGAAAGGGAGAAGGCCTTGGGAAAGCGCAGCTCTCCCACTATCCAAGTGCACACGTTTGACCTAAATCGTAGAGCAAGGCAGGTGGGAACACGGCATTTGTTCTCACGTGCTTTTATCACACATCTGCACGCCACGACCGCGTTGAAAATCGTGAGGAAAATGAAAACAACAACTCATAATTGACACCCTTTTCCAGATGAGAAAGGCAGGATGGGAGGGAGGGTACTTGAGGAGTGGGGGGCACACGGTACCTTTGGCTCGCCCTTGTTCGTGAGCCAACCTTATTTAAGAGCTGGGAAAGAACAGATTTTTCTTTTTCATGACAAAATGCTGTAATTTACAAACAGAATGAAAATGATCAAAAAGCACTGTAAATGCTGTAAGTGCACTGTATCGTGAGATTCATGGTCATTATTTCAAGAAGCCGTTCACCCTCTTGAGGCATGCCCTCAATTCAAGTCCGAGGAGCCAATTGGAGTTCGCATGAGGCCGCTTGTTCCAAATGATTTTGGCAGCAAAGTCAAATACTACCAGTTTGAGCACTGGCAATACGCTGAATGTCGAACCTGGAAATTGACCAATGCCTCATTACAGAAACATGCGGTAACAATGTTGATGGTGCAAATCCCGTTGAACACAAGATCTGTAAAAAGAAACGCGAATGCAAAAATAGTAAAATAGTTACGCCCTACCTTCCATGTTTTGCAATTCTTTCGGTCTGTGAATGCGTCTGACAGAACATTAATCTTGATTTGCCTCATTGGGAAGACTTCTGGGAGTATTGGTGATTGAGGGGTTGCAGATTAGGGATCATGTGATGACAGAATTAAAGGAGGGACCTTCTGGACACAGAGTAGCATTAGTTGATGCCTTGAATGCTGATAAACAGCAAAGAGACACATGCAGGCAAACTCCGCTGCGGCACAATCAAGTAAAATGACTTTAAAAATCAAATCCAGACATGGACTATATATTTGCATGACAGCGGAGAAATAATAGCTCGAACAATAAAGTTGAATACCTTGAGAATATTGCAGCAAATTACATTGAACAGCAATTCATATTGTAAATAAAGTAAACGGGCTTGTTAAAAGTAGAATCCTGGGACGGGTTGATTACCATGCTGTGGTTTTGAAGGCTAACTGTGGTTCAAGGTTGTAAAGTAAACCCAACCGGGGCGCACACGCACGCGCAAGTTTCTTGCCACTTGCATCCAGACTCCTTTCCCAAACTGCGGCCCCCGGCCAGTGGTACAGGAAACACCAGTGCCTTGCCAGCTTCTGGGTCTTGTCACTCTGAAAGCCACAATCTGAACCCACAATCGCGGCCTCTGTTTTTCACTCTGTTTCCTCAACAATCACTTGCAGTTCATGTCTCCTTGCACTTCTTCGCGAAGGCAAAACTATGAGTCAATGGGGGTGTATTTAGGGGACACGAGGTCCTTTGTTTTTGGACTAAAATTGAAAGTTCAGCATTTTCTTTTCCACAAGTAATTCAGCAAAGCAAAATGTAAACTCGAGATGTTCCATTTCAAGAATGCTCCATGGACATTGGAAGTTCCAAAACGAATGCCCCTGAAGTCAGACAATTTTGAATTCCACTGAAAATTGGGATGCCTCCGCATACCTCAGTCAACCAAATATTGTATTGGCCCGAATATAAGACGGTGTTTTTTGCATTGAAATAAGACTGAAAAAGCGGGGGTCGTCTTATATTCGGAGTCTAGACATTATACCCATTGATGACGCTAGATGGCGCCAGAGATCATTGACGCGAATGCTGAACTTGACTCCCCACACCAAAGTGAACCCGTCACGAAGAATAAAAACAAAAATAGCGGTAGCACGAAGAAGAAAAATAAAAAATAGCGGCAAGAAAGAAAAGAGAAGAAAATAATAGAAGAGATAAACGAAAATGTAGAAACGTAGCGGCAATCTGGAGAAACGTGGGTCGAAGATCGGCAGCTGAGAAGTTATGATGTAATTTACATTTCAAAAACCAGAAGCCATTCATTTACGAATGTGATTGCACTTTAGTTTACATTTATAAATGTTCAGATATTAAGATTTGAATGATGCAAAACAACATGCTTTTTCTCTCAAATATATTGTTAGAATCATTTGTTTCAGATGTACTGTAATTATTTTCTGTATAAAAATTAATTTGGTGTTCAAAAAGTCTTTTTTCAAACTTGAGTCTTGAAAAAGAGGGGGTCGTCTTATAATCAGGGCCGTCTTATATTCGGGCCAATACGGCAATTTGTGCTGGGAGTTTTATACATTGTCTTTGGTGTATTTTATTTTATTTATGTATTTATTTATTTTATTAAAAGAATCAAACAAACGTGAGAGTAACAAGAAAAAAAATTAAGTAGCATTAAGTCAGCTGATTGACTCATAATCAGTGCGTAGGGTGTCCCAATACTTTTGAATGTTGTTGTCATTTGGTATCACAGTTAGGATAGAGTGGAGTGTATGTTTTCCATTTACACGACTAACTTCTTTTTACATTTGTTTGCCAAGTGTAAAAATAGTTTTAAAAAAAAACTGGAATGGATTAGGTTTGACCTGAGATGTTTTTTGTTTTCAATGATTTGAGGTTCTGGTGCTGTTCCATTGCAGCTCCGAGTGCAGCCAGCAAGTCCTTACTGGCATTCAACAGCGCTGCGAAAGCATTACACTGCACAGTGGCTTCTCAATCAGTTTGCTTTGACTCCCACTTGGCAAGTGCGACTACTGAGGGGGAATTCATAAGCAGTATGATTCATAAATGTTGCAATTATTTACTGGGTCAATTTGCCGCCATGCCTACAAGGGTCTGTTCCGAATAGCCAGACATTCTGCAAGCCGTGCACAGTGGATTTATGGCCCTAGTCAACTAATGAAATGGCTGTTAAGCTGCATCCACCGATTATGGTAATGAAATCGCTTAAATTACAATGCTTACTGAGGCTCAGAGTGGGGGAGGCAAAATGATGTGGTGGAATATATGGTCAGCAAAAATATAAAACCCCGTCAGTCACTGTTTCTCCTAATTAATTTGCGATGACTTCAACATGGTTGAACCCCAGCCACAAAGAAAACATTTTGAAAACGGCAAACAACAAGCTACTCCAATGTGTGTCACACTTGGCAGAAGGAAGGGACTTCATTGTTGGGATTTTAAGTTTCTCCCCGGGCCTGCGTGGGTTTTCTCCGGGTGCTCCGGTTTCCTCCCACGTTCCAAAAACATGCGTGGCAGGTTGATTGTGCACTCTAAATTGTCCCTAGGTATGAGTGTGAGCGTGGATGGTTGTTCGTCTCTGTGTGCCCTGCGATTGGCTGGCAACCAATTCAGGGTGTCCCCCGCCTACTGCCCGAAGACTGCTGGGATGGGCTCCGGCACCCCCCGCGACCCTAGTGAGGATAAAAGCGGTTCGGAAAATGGATGGATGGATGGGCTGACACACGATCGAGAGAAAGTGCCGCTTTCCTGCTCCGTAATTTAGAATTGATACACTGGCAGATGGTCAAGACAATCTTGCTCAGCCTGACTCATATCAACTCTTGTGTCCAAAATAAAAAATTATACCGCCCTCGCGAAAATCACACGTGATAGCAAACAGACAATGCCCTCTGTTTACACTGCCATATAAAACACCAAATCAGTGTGTGCAGTTTTATTTACACCGTAATTCATTCAGCTCCCTCGCAATTAACACGTCAGGGGAAGTGATATTGTTCTATAGGTGTCGGATGTGTTACTCGAAACACTGTGTTCTCCATGATGACCCGTTTCACTTGTCTGGCTCATCCAGTGGCAGGGAATCCATGGGAAACAACCACATCCTTTTTTTGACCTCAGCCATTGTGTATTTTGCAGAAATCATATTTAGAAGTTACCCTCAAGTCGTACAGTTTGGAAGTTAAACATCTCCTTGGAAAATATGTCTCAACACGTTGAGTACCACCCAACGACCGACGTGCTAAAATGCTGTACTGGGTTTTGATTCTCCACATACAATATAGTGCACTGTAATGATTTTCATTGGACCACAAAAACATTGAGCGATTGTCAAGGAAGAAGCGACTGGTCACAAACAACAGGAGACGTGAAGCACGTGTGTGTATGTATGTATGCAGTTAATTCATTACAAATACACAAAGACATTTTTAACACGACGCGTTTTAATTGCAGTTTGCATTTCAAACAATGTGAATGATTGGGGGGGAAATTTATTTTCAGGAAAACTAAGAAACGAACCAACAAGCAAAAGAGAAAAATAAAATTAATAAAACAACTTGTTAAAAGTGTGGTTTTCTGCGAATTGTGCAATTGTGTTTGCATCTCACTGAAGCGCTGCAACTGTCCGATTTAATAAATATGAATCATCGGTAGCTACAACATGCCTCTGAGCTCAGTGGGGGCAATGTCAGCACATTTCACACTTGTGGATGTCCCAAACAACAAACAAACAAATAAATAAGAAGGATGCCTGCATGATTTGGTGAGTAATTTTGGACACCATATAATCACAATGAACAAACTGGGGATAACCTTTCATAGGTTTAGCCAAAAAAGGAAACAACAAAAATGAAATGAAAATTGGTAACAAAATGATCAAGTTCTGATTTTCAATCCCCGTTCCTTGCCTTTGACGTGAATGTTGTCACATCCAATGTAGTTAGTTTGTAGTTGTTTCAACTACGTGGGAATGGCATCTACTATTCAATCCGTGACTGGTAAGGTTAAAATGCAACGCATGTCGCAGCGAATGCAGAAAGCATTAGAGCTCAAGCTGGCACGTAGGTTGCGTAGGACTCTCAAGCAAACCAAATTCGATCAAATGACTTGTTTCAGGACCAAAACTACAAGTAGTACATCAGCATAGTACAAACACACCAAATGCAGTCGCAAAGTGGATTGGTCTGGACTTTCGGCCACGATTACAGGGAGAAGATAAAGGGTTCGAAAATGTGCAAGAGATCATGACATGTGATCATGTGATCCAACTTTTCTATTGCCATACTGTCCCCCCTGACCCCCCCCCCCCCCCCCCCCCCTCCAAAAAAAAAAGTGCAAAAATTGAATTTTAACTTTCAGTTTGTTCAATTCTGAACAGGGACATTGTCTATTTGTTTTCCTCCTGTTTGTGTTGGAATGCAATTAAATGTTTCCTTTGTTTTCAACACAATAGCAGAGTTTAATTATTTTATCATTCCGTCTGAAATCATCCAAACTGGAGATCTCTGGTCAACTTAATGTGACGTGATCTATTCGGAGCTGTCCTTGACACGTGCCACTACATTAATCAGAACAGTCTGACAGCCGCGTGACATGTACAGATCGAAAAAACATGACGTGATTTAACAAGATGGAGTTCATTTGTCAATTTGATTAAAGCAACAGCTTGATAAAAGTAGGTAACACGCTGTTGAAAACAAGTTCTCTTAGCTCAGCCATGTTCTGGTAAGAGGCTGCTGCCATTTTAAAGAGCGTTAACGTGAACAACACTACGCATTTATGTCTAGAAAACGCATGCAGGGACAGAATGCAGCCTGGCTATTCCAATTTAACTGTTTTCCATGTCATTTGTTGTGATTGGCAAAAGGAATATACCCATATTGCAATTCCCAATCAAATTCCGTTTTATTGCGATTGAGGCGCTCATGTGGAGCAATTTAATTCCGTTTGGTAATTCGGTTTCTTTCTAATCAAAATCTAAGGCTGCATTGTAAAGTTGGCAAGTGTATACTTCATGCTTTTATGAAACATGTCAGGCTGAGTTTGGAGGTGTGCTTGACTTTTCAGACGCCGGTTTGAAACTATGTTTGTTTCCTGCCAAGCACTCCCATAATAATATAATAACGGCATTTTATTTGGAGTCGGCTTATCAATTAATCTTTCCACACAGGGATGGAATAGACTACTCGCCTGTGGTAGGGAATCTGGTGGGGGTCAGGGAGGTTTCTCATACGCAGTCATTTTGAGCTAAATTCAACATCATGTTCATTTTGATTTATAGTGTACCAGGTAGTGTCTTTCATGGGTTCAAAGGATGACAAACAGTATTTCATGGATGTAATGTATCGTGGGAATCTGTGAAACAATGTTCCGAGTCTCTAGGGAGAGCACGGACATTTTGGCCCACTCTTATTCACCGATTTATTTGAACTCAGTCACATAGGAGGGTTTTCACGATTGAACAGCCCATTTACAGTGCGGTCATGGCACAGCATCTAAATTGGATTTTAGTCCAGATTATTGACTTGGCCTCTCCAAAACCTTTATTGGTGTATTTTTTGGCCTTTCGGAGGTGGACTTGCCGGTATGTTATGGGTTGTCGTCCTGCTGCACAACATGAGCGCTTCAGACTATAATAATGCCACCGACATGTTTGTTGTCTCTTGGCATGTTGTAGTTTTATGTACAAATGTTGTGCTACATTTGCAGCGGATTTATCAGGCTGGAAAGCTTCCCCAGTGGGGAGAATATTTCTCTAAACGTTTTAAGGATGGCAAAATGTAAAGTAAGCCCTTTGTGTTCTTATTGTCTGCACTAGTTTTTGCCTTGGAACTATTTCATGGATGTCATTTTTGCCCACTTTCTTGATTCATTCTGGTTCACATTCCAGACAGGCCCGCTAAGACTATTTTTGAAGATGGTCATTTTTTTATCTGTCAAAGAGAGAGCCGTTGGCAAAGCCCTTTGAAGTAAATTACACATTGTTTACAACAATTATTGAATTCTGAAACGGTTTAAAACAGCAAGATTATATAGCAAGGCCATATCCTTCCTTGGATAGAGGCAGATTTTTTTTTTTCCCCTGACAAAACTCATTGCCATATTGGATGAGTAAAATGTATTCAATCTGCTTAGCAGCCAAACTGAAAAAACATGTAATTTGATAGCTAAAACAGTAGGTGCTTCATTTATATATATATATATATATATGAATAAAATAAAAAGAATTACGATGAGATGTGGCACACATGCTAATTTTTGGAAAACACTGCACAGGTAGGGTTGCTAATTCGGAGGCGGATTTGGCATTTGTGTAGACCTTTGAGTGAAATTATATGAAGTGACATCCATTTGCCTTCTGTACCCCTTTGAGGAAGACACATCAAGAGACTCAAGTCCGGTGCATCTTTACTATAATTAGAGTTGCTGTGCATTTCGGAATGTCCAAAACATTTAAGAAAAATAGACTTTATGTCGCAGTACACATTGTGTTTACTAAATAAAGCAAATGATTGATGCAGTTTTGCAAAAAAGGACAAAGCCCCGAAAAAGCAAAACTTCCAGCTTGTTCGAATGGTCAAATCCCAAATCAATAACAAAAATGTAAAACACGTGTAAAAGTGAAAATAAAATGCCCCCTAATGGCATTTAAATCTGCCCAAACCAAAAAGTTGCATGTAGTGGGAACATTTGATGCACACAATAATTCAGTAAGATATCAGTCATGATAAAACTGACAATCCTGTGCTTCACTTCTTATTTAGAAAAATCCAAAAATGACATTAAAGAGAAGAATTTGAAAAAATTACAATTTTACACTGTATGTGGATGTCACGTCAAGGTTCGAGGCTCAGTAATATGATACAATTTAAACTAATCTTACCTCCTTATCTTAAATGGCATTAAACATGGGTGGATATTGCACAGCAAAAGGTTGTCATTAGAGCGATGACAACTTTGTGGGATCGGGTAGGAAGGGAGGATGTAATGTAAGTGCTTCTGTTGAATAGAAAATGTGCGTAGAGCACATTCCAGGTGCAAAGCATTAGAGGGGATGGCACATCAAACAGGGCCTTTTTTTTTTTCCTTTTTCCTGCAGCCATGGTGGCAGGAAATGTTCTACAGCATCCTGTGATCTGACCAGAAAGTGACAGCAGAGAGGAGTCCAAATAAAACGGGAGGTTAAGAACATGTAAAAAAATGTTCAAGAGCATCCTGCGGAGAAGTGGGGACAGGGGGTGGCCATAGAAGATACATAATAATGACGGCACCACATAGAGTAATACAAAGCAGGCATCTGAAGGTGAACTGGGCTTGTTTGCGTTGGATCGAGAATAAAAGAAATTAATCGAGGAAGATGAAGACAAAAAAAAAAAAAAGATGTATGGATTTTAAAATAACACTTGGACAGGTTTTACATGAAAAAGTGTTCCCAGATGTTAAGAGAGTGTCTGTGTGTCCATATGGAGAATACTGTTCAGTACAAGTAGGCTAAAAAGTTCCATAATAAAGTGTGTTCCAAAACAAGGTTTAGATTAAATATGATATTACATTTACATGAAGAGAGATTTGTTTGACACATTTGCATTCAGATGCAGATCCTCACAAAAATGGGTGCTCTTCGTCACATGGTAACTCGACTTCATGAATGTGGCAAACTAATTAGTCATTTAAATAATATATTTTACATAACGTAGCGCTGACACGTTTGCTCGTGCGCACGCACGCACACACAGGCAGGAACGCACTCGCACACACGCACACGCACACACACACTGTGCATTGTATCTACCGGATCGACAGGCAAATGTCAATTCCTGTTCCAGGCCCTGCTACTACTCCAATGTCAACTATTATTACTATTTGTGGATACTTCTTGAAACACATTTTTCAAAAGACAGGGGTGCTCGGAGACTGTAAAAATATGTGTATTTGTTTATTTGTAAATGTGGTGCATGTCTGCAGTTTGTGTACGTGGTCAGGTGATGCCGAAGCCTTGATCACCATCACCCGATCTCTCGCTATATAATCTATATAATCGCGCTTTATAACACGAATGATCTCACTACCACTCACATATATGGAGAGACCTGAATAGGGAAAAAAAACAAAACAAAACAATGCCAGGCAATGATGAGCTGAAAGTAGTAAATTGAAAAGCATGATACTTGAAACCATACATTCACCATTACTGAGGACGGATGGAAAATTGAGCCAACAATCTGACATTTTATTACAACATGAATATACTGTATGTAGCAAAGCATTTTGCTTCGGTTAATAATTCCTCCCCTGATTACCGGTACATGTGTGAAACTGGAGCTGGGCAGTAATAAATTGAGGAGGTTCGGGTGCTGACTGGCGGGCTGCTGTCGATGCGCGCATGTGTGTGTGTGTGTGTGTGTGTGTGTGTGTGTGTGTGTGTGTGTGCATGTGTGCGCCGGGTATGCTATGGAGAGAAGAAAGAGGACCACCACAGTAGAGCTGTCCAAGTGGTGGCTTCACATTTCCCTCTGTGGTTAATTCAAATCTACAACACACGCACACACGCATCAAAGCAGTTGAGCCACACACTGGATATCAAACGTCTACACACTACCAGAATTTTGTGGTGTAAAAAAAAAATGTCAGAAATCATTTTCAAAACTTTTTTTTTCCACCATTAACCTTTACAAGTCAACTGGAATAAAAGAAATCACTTCCAGTGGGGAAGTGAAAATAAACAACTCAGATAATGTGGTCATAAGTGAGAATATGGCTCATTTCAGAATTAACCAGTCACGTTAAATCCAAGTTAAATGGGAGTCCGCACACACCTGCCACCATTTAAAGCGCTTTTGATTAAAACCCCAAAAACTGCAGATGCTCTGGTATGCTTTTGATGACATTTTTTAAGTCAGATCTCACAGCAGACGTCATGGTCCGCACAGCGTTTCCACATTCAATACATCGCTATTTATGTAGCGCTTTCACAACAGCTGCAAAAAATTTTTTTCAATTAATTATCCATCCATCCATCCATTTTCCGAACCGCTTTATCCTCATAGGGTTGCCGGAGCCATCCCAGCGTCTTTCCACCCTGAATTGGTTGCCAGCCAATCGCAGGGCACACAGAGACGAACATCCACGCTATTTAGAGTGTCAGCCTGCATGCATGTTTTTGGAACGTGGGAGGAAACCGAGCACCCGGAGAGCAGGCCCGGGGAGAACAGCAAACTCCACACAGGGAGGCCGGAGCTGGATTTGAACCCGGTACAGCACTGTGAAGCCGACGTTTTACCGGGCCGCCCCAATTAATTATCATTAATATGAATTTAAAATTGCTCAAAAGTATCAATGAGGGTAGCAGCACGGTGGTCGACCACCAGGCGCTCGCCAGCGAGACCCACCTCCAGGCCTGGCTCCAAAGGGGAGCCTCGGTGACCCGCATCCGGGCAAGGGAAACCAAGGTCCTTATATATTACTCATCATAAGGGTCTTGTGAGCTGTGCTTTGTTAGCCTCCCTGGTAAGGTCTATTCAGGGGTGCTGGAGAAGAGGGTCCGTCGGGAAGTCGAGTCTCCGATTCAGGAGGAGCAGTGTGATTTTCGTCCAGGCTGTGGAACAGTGGACCAGTGGACCAGGTCTACACCCTTAGCAGGGTTCTCGGGGGTACATGGGAGCTCACAGAACCAGTCCACTGGGGTACTTCGGGAGTATGAGGTACCGAACCCCCTGATACGGGCTGTTTGGTCTTTATACCACCGATGTCAGAGTTTGGTTCGCATTGCCAGCAATAAGTCAGATTACTTTCCAGTGAGGGTTAGACTCTGCCAGAGCTGCCCTGTGTCAACTTTTATGGAAATAATTTCGAGTCGCAGCCAAGGTGTTGAGGGGGTCTGGTTTGGTGGCCTCGGTATTGCATCTCTGCTTTTTGCAGATGATGTGGTGCTGTGGGCTTCTTCAAGCCGGAATTCTCCAACTCTCACTGGAGCGTTTCGCAGCCGAGTGTGAAGCGGTTGGGATGAAAATCAGCACCTCCAAATCTGAAACAATGTTCCTCAGTCGGACAAGGGTGGAGTGCCCTCTCCGGGTCGGGGATGAGATCTTGCCCCAAGTGGAGGAGTTTAAGTATCTTGGGGTCTTGTTCATGAGTAAGGGCAGGAGCGAGCGAGAGATCGACAGGTGGATTGGTGCAGCGTCTGCCGTGATGTAGACTTTGTATGGGTCTGTCGTGGTGAAGAAGAAGCTGAGCCAAAAGGCAAAGCTCTCAATTTATCGGTCGATCAACGTTCCTACCCTGATCTATGGTCACGAGCTTTGGGTCGTGACTGAAAGAATGAGATCCCGGATACGAGCGGCCAATATGAGTTTCCTCTGCAGGGTGTGCGGGCTCTCCCTTAGAGATAAGGTGAGAAGCTCGGTCATGCGGGAGGGGCTCAGAGTCGAGCCGCTTCTCGTCCACGTCGAGAGGAGCCAGATGAGATGGCTCAGGCGTCTGATTAGAATGCTTCCGAGAAGCCTCCCTGGTCAGGTGTTGCGTGCATGTCCCATCGGCAGGAGGCCCCGGCGACGACCCGGGCCACGCGAGAGAGACTATGTCTCCCAGCCGGCCAGGGACCGCCACGGGGTGGAACAAGTAACTGGGGATAGGTTAGTCAGGACTTCCCTGCTGAAGCTGTTGCCCTCGTGACCCGGTAGAAAATGGATGGATGAATGGATGAAATACTAAGATCCTGATCTACTTTTCAGCCATATCTCCTAGCCCTCGTATGAAATAATGAACTTTACATAGTAACTTATTGTCCCTTTTTGTTGGCAAAAATTGAACTCTACATTGAAGTTTCTTTCATTAGGATTTTACATTTCTGTATACTTTATGAGCCTGTGTTCCATTTTTGTATATTTTATGAGTTCTGTATTAGTTGTAGTGTACTCCAGTCTTGCTTTTATATCATTTTTATGCTCTGCACTACCGTTGGAAATTAATTTTATTTTCTAATTCTGGTTTAACATTTTTTTTGCTAATGAGTGTGCATGTCTCCCATAAATGAAAATAATATTGACAATAATCATCATAATAATTTGATTATAATATTTTACAGCTCTGCTTTGAGTTTTTACTGTACTGTATATTCGTGTAAATGACTGAGTTGCATCTGGCTAGAAATTGTAACTAAATGTAATTAAACAAAGCTGTGTGCAATGCAGTAATTTTTCTAGCCAGACGTCCGCAGTCTTGCTGACAAATATACTACTGTAGAAAGGAAGTGAGCCATGGATAGTGTAAATGTCCAACACCCCCCTCGAGGACTTGCAGCTACAAAAAAAGTTCTGAGCACAGCTTCTGGTTCTTTGGTTGGACCTCCTGGGGTTGTAATATGCCTCTCATTAGACAAGCATTAGACAATTACCACTGGATTCTCATTGGTTTCCCAGAGCTACGCTTGTGGATTCACACATGGGCATTTAAAAGCATCTGCACATTCCTTTTTTTTTTGGGAGGTTTAGGGCTTTTTGCCCCCCACAAACACCCCCCGCTTCAGCTTCGCAATTGTCTTTTCTTTGATGTGATGCTCTGCTGTGTGGATGGCAGGTAACAACTGATATTTTTAAAGTATATTGAGGAATTGCTCAGTTTCTGATATTCAAGGTAAATCTTTCCAAAAAGAAATTAGCGACGACATACTGCCGACCACCTGGTGTGTGATATGCTGTGTGGCTGACCAGTCAGAGGCTCCCTGACAGCTTCAAACCAACCACAGGATGCCGGAATATCAACATGTCATGCGCAGCAAGAAAAAGAACAAAAACACCATAATATGCAAGGCTGGGGTTTGACAACACACACTGACACACAAGCGCAAAAATAATACGCACACACTATTTCCGCTGCGTGTGCACACATCACACACTGACAGGAGAATGTGTGGATCACATTTTGCAGTTGGACTTCCTAGTTTGTGATGGGGTATATTCTTCGGGCCTCGTATCCTGCTTCAGGATGAAGTTGATACACGCGCACCACAGACGAGGCCGCTGAGGTCACAGTCCAGTGGCCAAGCATCCAAACCCTGGATCAGGCCCTTTTATGAGAGTCGTTACAGCTGAGTGGTCAACCCACTGACATCTGTCAACACGCACCCCCAACCTGACTGACAGCAGCATGCCAAAACACAAGAGCGGTTTCCGGGAAGCTCACAGATGAAGTCTGTCAGCTTGCGCGTGCCCTAAACAAGGATAGCAGGACACCAGACTGTGTAACAATGACGTGGACACCCCAAAAAAAAAAAAAGAAAAAAAGAAAAAAAAGGCTGTGAATGACACATTTAGCTCACAATTATAGTAATCAATGTTGCGCTCTTTGGCTAGCTTGTAATAATGACTATGCAGTACTTGGTACTTGCATTTTCGGCAAAATGCAAGTACCAAAATATTGTGCCGGGTGAGTAAAACTCCACCATTATGCCATGTTCACATTGACGGTGAAACACTTCGCCTCATGTGAGAAGTTTGAACGTGAGCTACTACAAACGTAGCTGCTTCATTGACACCACACCCTAAGAGAGTAAAGGAGGGGCTCCTCCTTCTGCTGTGACGGATGGGGGAAAAAAACAAAAAACGTATGAACATTAGAGTTGAGCAACGTTTCAATTTGGACAATTATGGTTCCAATTCCAGTTCTTCGATTCAATTTTTCATTTTTAACTCCCGGTGAAAGAAACACTTCTCTGGAGGTAAAAGCAGAAAAAAAAAGTCCCAGTGTAGTCTCCGTAAGATAGATCGTTCAAATAGGACGATTTGAGGCTTTTGTAAAGCACTTTAGGGAACCTATGCTGTACATAAAGGCATATAGTGCACTCCATGTATCATTTGGATCTAATTGGATTTCTCATTTGTTGGGCTATGACATTTGTTTCCTTTTTTTTCTAAGGAGTAAGCATACAATTACAGTCATTTGTTACTGTGGACATGGATAGCAAACCATTTCTGTACTGTCAATGAGACTTCTTAACCAGTCCAGTGTTTTTTTTTTCCCCCTCATTTTTTTTTGCAAGCAAACTGTAACCTCGTAAACTGCTCCAGCTGTGTCAGGTTTGGAAAGTGGCTTCTTCAGGAGCTATGTTGTAGGGACTTGGAAATCCCAGAGTACAGCGGTGGCTGTTTTCTGTAGTCGCAGCCGTATGCATGGTCAGAGATTGTATTGGTACTCGCTGTAAACATGGCCATTTTGATGTGGCATCCGTCTTTGCTGATTTTAGTTTAAGTTTGCCCGGAGACTGTTTTTTTTTTTTTTTTCTTCTTTCTCTTTTAAGCCGCAGCACCCAAAGATGAAAAAAAGGATAGGCATTTCTTGTAAGTATAGACTTTGCTGAAAGAACTTCACTTTCTATCCATTTTGCCTAAAACAACGAGAGATGGTGCGATCTGACACTGATGTACCTGCAACTTGGAATTCAACTTAAACTTCTCTGGAGGGGTTCCTGATCTGTTTGATAAACATTTGTATTTTCCATCTCTTCAATTTGACATCCATTTTGCTCTTGTGGACACATCTACAAAGGTTGGCTACAGTCCTGTGCAACTTAGACTTAATGATATATGCTACTGTAGTTCCAGAAACGCAAAGCTGCTTGGAGACCATCGTACAGCCTTTAATTTTCACACGTGTGCCAATGGTTGTGTTGCAACTCTTTCCTTTGCTTTCTGTGGTCCATGTTCAGTGTGGTCCGAACCATACTCCCAAACAGCACGACTGACTGATTCCAAGTTTAAAGATGCCTTTGATTCTTATTGAAGGGCACACCATGGCGTAACGTCCCAATGATCATTTCTTGGGGTACCACCATTTTTGTCCGTGCTCATTTATTTATCCATGCATCCATGCATCCATCCATCCATATTCTGATCCGCTTATCCTCACAAGTCTTGCGGGGCCATTCATTTATTTATTATTCATTCTATTAAATCAGAATTCAAAAACGATGTCTGGTTTTCGAGGGCTAATTCTCAGTTTAATTAGCACATTTTCCCATCGCAGGATGAATAAAAGTATCTCACCTCAAGTTACTTTGGTGACCATTACGGGTTTTTCTTTCATGAAAAGACTGACAGAAATTCCTGTGTTTCGCGTGTAAGTTCATAATTGAGACCTTTGGTATTGTTATTGCGAGAGCACACTGCTGATTACACAAAATGTAGCTCACCTCGATATGGTCGGATAAAAACAAATATGGGGCTGTATAATGTTTGTATTTTTTTACAGTTCAACCTTGACAAAGCGTTGCATTGGTAACTATTATTCTAGTTTTGGATGTTTTAAAACACTTTTAGTCGAATGATTATCTAGAGAAAACGTCTGCGACCTCCCAGTGAGATTATCAGCGTGTCATCTGAATGACAAGAATCAATCTTTGGTCAGTCGAAAATTCCGTAAATACTCAGTCTCACAAAGGTAATTAAGAGACCACAGGCTGGGGAAAAACAATGGACCAAGCTCCAAGAACAACAGCTCCTACCAAAAAGAATGAAAACAAATGTACTAGTTTATTGTGGTGTATTTGTTTGATTTGCCTGTGGTGCGCTCCAAAATCCCAGCATTCCCTTTCTCTTCACAGAATCCTTCACAATCGTTCAACAAATATTGCTATACAATTCAATGTGGGACCCTAGCAAGGGATTTTTTTTTTCTTCCAGATGCCTAAGATCCAGCAGAGGAATACACGTGTTACGTTGCAACCATCTCATCGAGCTAAAGAGCCCGAGAATAACATCAGAGAGGCCGCAGATATTTAAGGAATGAACCACAAGCTATACACAGAAGTCAGCAGACACCACAACACAAGACCCTGTATACAGCTCCCTGCTTGCATTCAGACTGCTCGCCGAAAACAATGTGAAGAGCTGCGGAACAGGATGAGGTTGAAGTGGAATTAAATGAGGTACAGGAAAAGATGATGAAGACACACTATGATCCCTACGTCTGGGTTTATTTGATAGCAATGAATTGCCAATTTTAATAAGCTTTATTACTATCAGCAAATCTCTTTTAGGGCCTCAAGGTAGACAGAAAGAGGGATGACTAGTGGTCAGTCTAGACAGTGTGGAGTACATGCACCCTTAAAAAGAATGATAGCCTCATTCTGAGGGGTTGTCTTGATTAAATCAAGTGGTTACTGTAGTTCACAGATCAAAGTTCAAAACCACGAACATTTTTCTGGTTTCCTCTGTTCTTCTCCCATAGAATTAGCTCCATAAACAAAGTTCTCTGGAGGCACTTGCAGTGAAAGCCATTGTTTCATTTACTGAGGTCGGCTTGCACACTATATAACAAGTTTGCTCGATCATCTGCCAAATTCTGAAATGCATCAATCAAACCCACTGTTCTTGAAGGAAAGAGTAACAGATAATGATCAACTAAAATGGGTGGGAGGGGGATAGGTAAATAAATAAATAAAATAAGGTAAGAACCAAGATCAAAGCCATTGCAATAATGAGGGGGTTGAGTCTTGACTTCCTCCCTAATGCTCTACAGTCCCTTACATATGGCCCTTTTGCGTCGTCCCGGCTTGCTATCCTGTGTGTACAGTACCGGTGCTGGATGAGGATTCGAAGTTAAACCAATAACTTTCTATCAAAGATAAAACAGTAGTGTAATGGTGCCGACGGCAACCACACTGTGAAGTTGAACATCCAAGATTTACTGCCCAGACCTCTTTCAAATCATTTGTTGCCCTGATGTAGCCTGGCAACTTATCTCATTGCATCACATCTAATTGCTCTGCACAAAGCAAGTACCGGTTTCCATGAGTACTGCATGAAAGGGACACGCAAATAAATTGCGGCTTTACTGAGGCACCAGATGTGCCAATTTACCTGGATGCCTGTGTGAAAAGAGCATAAGTCTGCTTAGTTGCCTCAACTTAGGCTGCTCTGACTGATTATATTATTTTAATTCTAAGGCAGGAGTGGGACTAAAGACCTCGTATGGCAGGGCCTCACCCAGATGTTCCCAGCTGGCGCTCGCAATACATTTAGTTCTGTCAGGCGTGACCAGCAGCCTCTCCACAATAGAAGCCAACACGCAACCAGGTGGTGATGAGCTGACAGCTTTGAGAGTGTCCAAGACCTGTGGCCCCGAGTCCATTGACACAACCACCCATACAACATCGGACTGCTGTCAAGGGTGTCCTGGTGCCAAGTGTACTTGGACACTGACACTGACGCTTAAACATGGTGTTCATTATGGGAAAATTCAAATTCCAAAACACCAGTCCAGTTCAGACCAGGGGGGTCATCGTAACTTGAGGTCTCGCTGTCATTGGCCATGTGACCTTGAAGTCTCACAGCAGAATGCGGGAGACCACAATGGAGGCGCTCTCCAGCACGACTGACTATATTAAGACAGGATCTCAGAAACTCACAAGCTCGCACACCAGCTGAGGCACTTTACCTGTCAGATACGTGACATTCCATCTCCCAAGAGGCTGCTCCTGCAGCCGGGGAACAGCCAAGCAAGATCCCCACATTTGATCACCAACCAGCTCACACAGCACTCAAATCCCCTAGGCCCCTTGCCCAGGTGAACCTATTAGAAGGGCTGCTTGAAACATTACCTTTTATTTATTTTTCTGAAGCTAAGCACTTTGTTTGAACATGTTTTTGCTGTTATTTCAAAAAAAAGCTTTAATTTCATTCAGAATTGCAAATGAGAGACCATCACACAGCTGGACTTATAAATTTACATACTTTGGCAGATTTTAGAAGATGTGCACCATTTGTAAAAAAAAAACCAAAAAAACCAAGCTTTTTTTGGGCGGTGTGGGGGTGTGATTCAAATTAAACTCAAACACAAAGTTTCCCCCAAACAATTTCGAACACAGTTAGTGAGACATTAGTGTCCCAGAACCTGTCTCTCTCTTGTTGTCACACGAGACGTACGGGATGCACGGCTCTAAGTCCGTGAAGGGATGTTGCTCCATGGACATCCAGTTCTTGCTTTCCAGTCGTCTGTTGCCAGCGATGGTGGTAGCCGGTCGCCAAAGAAACAAGAAAGAGACGGGCGTTGCTCTGCAGAGATGACTGTATTTATGGCACTCATTCCCAATGCTCATTAAACTCAACTCAAGATTCTTCTTTTCGCTCTCAATTGCTCCATAAACAGCCGTGCACCGCTAAGCATACAGACTTCCACATTTCTCTCTACAGCTCAGTCAGCCCGCTCTGCCCGCACGCGTGCGCACTCCAACAGCAAATAGCTGATGCTTATTCAGTATGAGGTTGAAGTTGGACAGTCTCATTGCCACACTGACATGTTTAGTAATTTCATTGGTTAGATGTGATGAGACTATGGGTAAATCTACTGACAGTTTGAGGCTCGTAATAAACATGAATCAATAAATCGCATCACATAAAAAGTCGCAGGGTTCAAAGTATGGGCAAGACTGAGCGGCTTATAGTCCAGAAATTACGGTAAATATCACACTAAATAGTTTGATATTATGACTTTCTGGACCTTTGCATCAAGACATTTTCTGGAATGGACCTCGCTCAATTTTAGTTGACTACCATGATATACTGTAGACCATACTGTACATACACCATATTGTACATGCACTGTGTCAATACAAAGACCTCTACATGTGAAAGGGCTTATCTTAATCATTTGATTCCTTGTTTACTGAGAAATATTTCAAAACAACTCCAAAATCAAAGTATATACATGCTGCTTCAGGTTGTCACTGTGTGTGGCCAAAGAGTACTTTTTCACTGCAGCAGCGTAGCGGAGTTGACACACTTCTTGCTGGTGTAAACAAATGGGGAAATTTGGCAGCAGACTAAAGTGATGAAGCAAGTGTGCACTGAAGCATCTAATGAATCACTTTCTGGGAATTCTGGATTTTATGAGCAAAAGAAAGATGAGTGTGGACACGGCGTGGGCAGCTGAGCCATAACAAAAAGAACGTAATTCCATCAAAACTAAAAGTAAACAACAGCTGTAGTTGTCATCCGGACAAACTGAGACAATTATAATGTGTCTTTATGACTCGGTGAGGGGACAACAGGTATGTGTCTGAACACTTTCAAGTGCCCTATTCTGATTTACATGAACATCGCAAGCGGCATAACGGTTCCAAATGTGTTTATATTGATGCAATAAAGACCCACATGCACTGATGCCCAAGTATCAGCAATGGAAAGTGACAACAACAAAAACATTAAATTAAAGAGATAATGGAAATATTCAACATGGGATCTGTCACTGCTTCCTGTTTTGTGATCTCAGTATGGCAAGTGAGCTCACAAAAGTGACAAAGAGCAAAATGTCCTGGATATGTTTACTGAATGTGTCCGAGCACAAGAGGGCTATGAAATGGCTATGTGGAACCACTCCCATGTGAATAGGTAGATGACATGCAATTGCAACGAAAGGGAGAAAAAAAAAGTAAACCTCAAGAAAATCGAATGAGAAATGAGCAATTATGACTTCATTTTAATGTCCGTTCAGTACATTTGATGGGAACATTTAATGAAGAGAAAAAGGTGCAAAATGTATGTCAACGTAGAGGACAAAAATGAAGACTGAAATACCATCTTATAGATACAGTACACAATTTTGGCTTTGCTCTCTCTTACTCCTCACAGCAGACTTCCTGTGTGTTACCATGGAAACGTAGACATGAGCACCAATCAAAACAAAATAACAAAAGACATATTTTGAGGCACTGTGGGATGCTCCCTTGGTCTCTCTCAGACAGACCATGAGGTAACCGGGTATGTGATGGAATGTCAAGCTGTGTCATTTTGGAGTTGTCGGGAAATGTGCAGGATGGTGAGCACAAATAAATACACTAATCCAGGACTCAACATAAATGAGTACACCCTAACACAGTTTTTTTTTTGAAAACCTTGGGTTTTCCTTGGCAAACCAATATTTTCTATGGCATGCAATACAATAAGGTAAACGTCTTTCCAGTGACGTACGAGAGTAACAATACATGTTCAACTGTTACTTAAAATTTTGCCCAGACACATTCAGGAAGTAAATATTGTGGTGACAGTTTGTCCCTCTAACAGATTAATTTATCTTCAACAACTGTTTTTTTTTCTTTAATGAAGTCAAACACATTGTCACCCATCCAGCTTCTCAGTACAAATGTTGTCAAGAATTAGAAATTCCACTGTGAATGATCAATAACCACAGGCCAGAAAAGAGAACACAAACCTGATTTAAAACCAGTCCCAGTACATCTTGTATGTGATGCTACATGTCACATCATGTGACACTATGTAACATCGTGCATCCATCTCCGGGGTGATTGTAATCTCCTGTCAAACAAACTTGTAGCCCAAGAAGAAGCTTTCAATTGGGTGTTCCATAATGTGGAAAAAAAATGATTGGAGAAGAAAGAAAATGCACATACAGCAAGTGGGGAGTAAAAGATCTGCGTGATTTTAGAAAGGGTCCAAACCACAAGAAAGTCAGGGTTGAACACATGCTGGACGTTCTTCGGACCAGCACTCATGCACACCATTTTTCAAGAAAGGAAAATGATTTCAGCTGTGTAAATTGACAGCGGCCTTGTAAGCTCAAGATGGAGAGGGAAGAAAAAAAGGGAAGCCTTGAGGCCTGTGTAATAATTCCTGCTTAGCAGAGAAGCCGCTGGGGACCTCCTCTTCGATGGAAACTAAATTCAACATCACATGATCAAATGAAACTGTAGACTGCTACCAAATGAACCGCCGAGTGAACACCAATTTGGGCCAGCAGTCTTGGAGACACAGGTTTATTTAGCCTTTTGGGAGAAGCTGAAGTGCGCTGATAATGTTCGGGATGAAATGGAAGTTCCGGATAGCGTTAGTGGACCTTCATCTAGATATGCTCTGTCTGAATGTTTACACCAGCTCTCCCCTTAGCCTTCGCCGTCCTCTTGTCTCCCAGGGTGGCATTAAAATCAAAGCCCGCGTTAGACATTCTAACTAATTTCACGTGCAGGAGACGATAATACCAAAGCTGTACCTCGGATTAGTCATTCAGTTTTGTCAACGGATGTAATTAGAGGTGCGCTTTATACGGAGCTACAGCAAATGGCTACTGGCACAGACTGTGCCGTTTGCAGCCACATATGGTTATAGTTTGTAAACACGCACATGTTTACATGATCACAGCCCATTGACTGTGACTTACTTTACATGACTTGGGGGGGGGGGGGGGATCAAACATAGCATGATTCAGCACAAACAAAGCACACGCATGAAACATCAACAATCATATTGGACTGATATGACCAAGGAAGGTATTGAAGAACATAAAGCTTGGTTACGACAAGAAAAATATTCACACAAAGTAGTACCGTAATTTCTGGACTATAGACCGCACCTGATTATAAGCCGCACCACTACATTTTTAAAGGAAAAAAAACATTTTGTTCACACATAAGCCGCACCTGACTATAAGCCGCAGGTGCCCATATTGTTACATGAGATGTACACAGGCGGCCGTTAAAAAAGTCTTTATATAGGCCGCTTCATTAAATAAGCCGCAGAGTTGAAAGCGTGTGACAAAAGTCACGGTTTATAGTCCGGAAATTACGGTAGTTTGACATAATTTCTGGGTTCCAAACCCAAAGGCAAGTGGTGACTCCGAATGTGGTTTGTTTGCACACATGCACACGCACACTGACTGGTCATAGTATTGAAAAGAATGGGTGCAAACATGTCTATGTGGCGCACACGTTACAGTAAAGGCCACAGGTGTCAAAGCCAAGGCCGGGGGCCAAATCTGGCCCGCCACATCATTTTATGTGGCCCGCGAAAGCAAATCAAGCATGTCAAGTTCCATGATGCTAGCTAAAGTCTGAACCAAAGTTTCAAATGTTCATATGTAATCCACAATAACGATCAGTATTCTTGACTTCTGATTTTAAAACTAGTTATTCATTAATTTGTTGTGGCTATGCATGTAATATACTGTATAGAGGGGATTAAACATTTATATGGTTTCCCAAAATCCATAACGGCCCTCCAAGGGAAACCGTAACTACAATATGGCCCGCGACAAAAATGAGTTTGACATCCCTGGTATCGGCAAAACATCATGAATGCTGATGTTACTGAGCCAGTCATACATTTACCGAAACTGCATATCGAAGACTTTGGTCGATATAGTGTGCACAGAGGCTGGAGATTTGTATGAGCCCACCATTGTCTTTGTGGGGATGTGGCAACACATCCACAGAACCTCAAACTACCAGAAGGAGATCTTTTCAGGCCAATATAGGGTGAAATTGCAGGGCTGTTTCAGGGTAAGGAACTTACTTCCTTGTTTACAAGATCATCAGTCATCATCTGACAAGATAACACCATGGTCAACACATTTCTGTGGAACCAAAGGATATGCCACACCAACATTCATGATAAACAAACATCCGAAAATGAGTTGAGCAAAAAATAATAAGAACAATTCCAAAAAAAAAAAAAAAAAAGGGGGAAGGCACTTCACAAAAGGCAGTAAAAACAGTAGCTATGGTAACTGATCAATCCCATGCAAGCTCTTCTCAAGATCTGTTTCAGGTTGGCAGGCATGCCCCTGAGCATAGACCATCGCTGCCTGCCTGCTGCTTGCATTTTCCCTTTTTAAGACATTCCCGGTGGCTGAAGCAAGTGTTGTCATCCATCCTTTTTTTTTTCCCTCCACATTACGTCGTGTGTCAGCACACATCTTACTTGCAGCTGCACAAAGCATTAGGCATCACTTTTATCCCCCCCCATTACATATGTTTGCCAGCAACATATCTGCCCATTCAAACAAATGCTTTTTCACAGACACAATGTGGGGCTGTGGTTTCCAGGCAGCTGTGACACAATCCAGATACTCAACACTGCCTATAGCAGGGAAATATGTTTTCTGCCGAGATATTCCCTTTAGAAGTTCAGATTTTCCCGGCCTAGCAGCTTTCAACCATATGAGTCTTTTGTTTGAGCTGGCAGACACCGTAGACCCTAAAGATGCCACTCATTGTGTGTTGTCAATGCTGATGCAGCTGAACTGTTTTGTGGAGCAGCCACTAGATGTATTGTGAAACATAACTGGGGGAAACACTCACGAGGCAAATGACGTATCGCCCGGTACCCTAAAAATGTCTGCCTAACAACAGGTTATATTCTTTGTCAGCCACACTCAGTCTCTTGGACTTTAATTAAAGTATGACATCAGTCTTTCTGCTGTACATTGTAATAAATCAATAATCAGCTCATGGAAGACTTTTCTGAAATACGATCCCCAATTCCAGTGAAGTTGGAACATTGTGTAAAATGTACATAAAACACTACAATGACTAAAACATCCTTCTCAACCTATATTCAATTGTATACACTATAAAAGACAAGAAATGTAATGTTCAAACTGATTAACGTTATTATTTTTGGCATATATTCTCTCATTTTGAATTTAATGCTTGGGACAGGGGCCACACAAGACTGTGGAAGTTAAGCACAAAATACATCTGTTTGGAACATTCTATCATGATTGGTTCGAAGGAGGATTCCCGAAAGGCTCAGTTCTTCACAAGAAAGGATGGGGCAAGTTTCACCATCTGATGAACATCAGCATGAGCAATAGTACACCAGTTTAAAGAATAACGTTTGTCACAATTGCAAGGAAGTTAGGGATTTCATCATCTATGGTCTATAATATCATCAAAAGATTCAGAAAATCAAGAGAAATTCCTTCACATAAGCGTCAAGGCTGAAAACCAACAGTGAATGCCCATCACCTTCAAATCCACAGCATTGAAAATCGACGTCATTGTGTGAAGGACATTGCGATGTGGGTTTAGGACCACTTCAGTTTGCTCTTGTCAGTTCACACAGTTCATCGCTACATCTACAAATGAAAGTTAAAATCCTACCATGTAAATTGAAAGTGAAATATATCAACAACACTCAGAAACGCCAAAGGCTTCTCTTGGTTCGAGCTTATCTGAGATGGACTGACACAGAGTGGAACTATTTGCTGTGGTCTGACAAGTCCATGTTTTAAATTGTTTTGGGAAATCACCGTGTCCTTCATGCCAAATAGGAAAGGGACCACCCCGATTGTTATCAGCTCAAAGTTCAAAAGCCAGCATCTGTTATGGTATGGGCTTGTGTTAATCCCCATTGGGTAACTTGCACATCCGTGAAGGCACCATTCACTTTCAGGTTTTGGAGAAACATATACTGTTATCCAAGCAGGGTATTTTTCAGGAACACACTTACTTATTTCAACAAGACAAAACCAAGCCATATTCTGCACGTGTTACAACAGTGTGGCTTTGGAGTAAAAGAGTGTGACAACTAGAATGGCCTGCCAGCAGTCCAGACCTGTCTCCCAATGAAATTGCGTGGTGCATAGGACAATACACAACGACACAGACAACTGGCTGTTGAGCAACAGAAGTTGATCATCATTCGAGAATGGAAAATTCTACCTACAAAGCTTCATCAAAGTGTCCTCAATTCCCAAACAAATGTTTGTGTTGTTAAAAGGAAAGGTGACGTAACAGTGTTAAACATGCATCGACAGAGCATGTTTAAGACTGTTTTCTTTGGAAAATTTACAATGAGTGAGTGTTTGAAAAAAAAAAAATGTCATACATCTCAAAATGAAATATCTTTGTATTCAACTGAATATAGACGGAAAATAATTTTGAAATAATGTTCTGTTCTGCTTTACATTAATACAACATCCAAACTTCATTGGAATTGGGATTAGTAGTTTAGACATTTTTGTGTGAGGAGGAAAATGGCTTATCTTACTGGTAGAGGTCTTTGCGCAGCACAGTGCGAGAGAGCGGGTTATCAGCCTGAGGAGCCATGCTAAGGGAACCCAACTTTAATACCAAGGTGTCCTCTTTATCCGCATGGAGATCTGTTGAAAAAAAAATAAAAATAACAGCTGCATATGTCTTATAAAGTATCCAAACTTAATGTCTTCAAATGACTCTTCCGTACCTGGTGTCGTAGTTTTTTCAGGTGATCTAGGACAGAAAACCCTGATTAAATTGGTGTTGATGTAGATGAGAGGTAAACACCGAGAGGTCAATGTGTGGCTCCTCATTGGCTGCCCTGCTGACTTTCCACGGTCTTTGTAGCGTCTTGGTACTGTCGTCTAACAATTGGGACGATTCAAAAGACTTTCAACATCATTTTGAAGAAACAATAGACCCGTTAACATGAACATTGAACTTTTTCCTACCTGAAATATTCCAACTACGGTTGTTAACAAAGGACAGAACAGAACAACATCAAACGGCTGAGCTGTCAGAAGGATTTCTCTCAGGTACTGAGGTGAACCATCTGCCAGTGGATCAGCGGGAATCCGCTGCCCAGCTGTGGAAGCACTGCGTGCTGGCCTCTCAGGCCGCGTGGTGAGTTTATGACGAACATTTTTGGTGACAGCCTGTGTGTAGGTAATGGACAAGAATCCATGTTGCTGGTGAGAGCCTTCCAAGACCTTGGCTGCCGTCTGGCCAGTGTTGAGGGAGAGGAGAGGAGGGGGGGTGGGGGGGACATAATTACTGCAAATGGACTGGAATTATGTCCAACTAAATACATTGATGAATGGGCTAATAATAATAATAATAATAATAATAATAATACTGTACTTTGGTAAGATTAAATTGAAATGAATGTGCATTTATAATGAGACGTACAGGATACTTTTTTGAAAAATGTAAAATGGACATTACGTATTTTATACGCTGAATGACGATTCAGAAATAAACAATTGCCTATTAGGATAGAAACCTGGGCTATCATGCTCCAGTGCATCCAGGAAGTGTTCACAATATTTCACTTCTTACTTCATAATTTTACAGCCAGATCCCAAAATAAAATAAATGTTTTTCCCCTTCAAAATTCAACATGCAGCACCCCAGAATAACAATGGGCATTTATTTTCATTTTTTTCGGAGTAAATGTATGAAACATTAAACAAAAATGAAGACATCCCATGTGCTTAAGTATTTACAGCATTTGCTCACGACTTTGTTGATTCATTTATAATAATAATAATTTATGACAGTAATTACAGCCTCACGTTTTTGAATATGATGCCACAAGCTTGGGACACCTATCTCTGGGCAGCTTTGCCTATTCTTTGCCGCACCGCTCAAGCTGCATCAGGTTGGATGGGGAGAGTCGGGGCACAGTCAAATTCAGGCTTCATTGAAGGGATGCTATTGGTCAGGTGATGAGCGGTGCTTCGTTTCCTTTAAACTCGATGGGTTGGCATTCGTGCCATAGAGTTCAATCTTTGTCTCATCAAACCGGAGTCATGCCTCTCTCATGGTCTGAGAGTCCTTCAATTGGCTGGCTTGCCATGTATGTGTCTGTTACTTGGCAGTGGATTTTATCCAGCCACTCTACCATACAGGCCTGATGAAGTGATGATGAGATGATTGTCTTTCTGGAAAGGTGCCCTCTCTCTCCACAGAGGATGGCTGGTGCTCTGACAGACTGACTGACTGTCGGGTTTTTGGTCACATCCCTGTCTAAGGCCCTTCTCCCATGATTGCTCAGTTTAGACGGGCGGCCAGATCTAGAAAAAGCCCTGCCGCTTTGGAACTTCTTCCATTTACAGATGATGGAGGCTGTGTTCATTGAAACATTCAAAGCAGCATCATTTTTTTTTTTCTGGACCCTAAACCGATTTGTGCCTTGCGACAATTCTGTTTCAGTACAGACAATTGCTTTAACTTCGTGCTCCAACACGCACACACCTGCGGAACCTGAAAATAGACAGGTGTGTGCCTTTCCAAATCATGTCCAATCAAGTGATTTTCCCACATTTGGACTCCAATTAAGCTGTAGGAACCTCTCAAGGATAATCAGTGGAAACAGGATACATACTTGAGCACAATTTCGAGCTTTGTGTCAAAGGCTGTTATAATACTTATGCTCGTGTGATTTTTTTTCCCTCCCCAGATAAATTAGAAACCCGACTCCCGTCCCAAAATTACATTGTCTTAAGGGGTGTTGTGTGTGAACTTTGAGGTGGGGAAATCATTTTGAATCTGGATTTGGTTTAAGGCTGTAATCGAACAAATTGTGGAAACAGTGAAGCACTGTGAATATATTTCAGATGCACTGTGTATGGTCTAGTGGGAAATAGTCTAAAAAACAATTTGAGATAAAAATGTAAAATCAGAAAATGGCATTTGGTCTGTAATTACAATGTAAAAATGACTTCTATTCAAGACAGTTAACTTTGTTTAAAACCCCAGAAGTGTCCTCAAAAACACACAGTGAAAGGTGACTTAATATGCGTGAATCTAATCTTAAATTACTGTGTAATTATAAATCTTGTGGGGCAGGGGGGGCAGAGGGGAGACAGCATGAAACATAAAATGATGTGCTGAAGCAAACAAACTTATATTCCTCAGAGTGTCATATTATAAGAGTCAGAGCCCTTTCGAATCATATGTGACTGATTTGAATTAAGTGCAAGTGCTTGGAATACACTTTAAAGCTGGCAAGTTTCAAAGTAAAAATCTCAACGCGCGGGTTGCCAAAACATCTCTGAGGAACGCACAGAACCTAAAGCACTACAGATGAAGCATAGCAGAGAAAGCTATAAAGCAGATGAGCCATATTCTTACAGGAGGGAAAAAACCAGAGAATTGGCTGAAAGAATCTTGCTTGCTGACCGGTCGAACCAACACAGTGCGCCTGTTCAGCTTGTCAGTGCAAGAGAGGACCACTCCTCCACAGCTCTGCCGAACACCCGCCTCCGTACTGGAGGTGAAGAGAGACACAGTAGGTGCAAAAGGGGACAGGGAGAGCAAGACAGGGAGGAAATGCCAGTGTGCGTGATTGGAAAGAAACACAGCAAACAATTTTAGAGATGATGACTGAAGTTCATTGAAGTTCATAGGATTGTGTCCTTTGGATAATTGGGGAAAATATGTTGAGAGTTAGTAAAACCAAGGAAAACTGTGCCATCTTGAACCAGCAAAGATACTGTGCAATGGTCATATACTGGAAGAGAAAATGAATATGTCATCACAAAACTAATGCGATCTTTAAATCCTGACTTTTGGCGTGTAGTAAATTACATTCAATCCATGATGAACACGGACTGGCTAATGACTATGATTGTTCATTCCAAAATTGCTTCTCGATATACTGCCGCATATGTGAACAGTATAAGACCATCGACAGTATTAGCTTGAATCAACAAGAGCATGGAGGCCCATGTCACCAGATTCCATCCACTTGATTATGAAGACAATCAGAACCACTGGAGAGACAGGCGATGTCAGAGTCTTCAGTTCATGTCTGACTCCTCTTGTATTATTCTTTTTTTTTTTTGTAGGGTGTATCTCAATGCAACATGTCTGGGCACTCTGAGTCACAGCCAGAATCATGATGTCTTTTCCTGTCTGTCCAGCATGAGCAAATAAGAACTCTGATTAAGGGCAACAGAATGGCAGAGACACATTATAAGGAGGCCTAATGCTGGCTGCTCTGGGACAGGCAGAGGCCTCACCACAGCTGTCTCCTTGCACTGCAGGAGGAGTCCTTCATAAAGCCCAGAGTGCCAGCCTTGACCTGGCCTGGAGACACATACACACACACACATTGCCAAGTCTTAAATGGGGCATCTGGAATTAATTAGATGACTGTGACACAGTTTGATAATATCTATTTAATGGGAGAATTTATAAGCTACCTCAGGGATAAACAAATCATGGGGTGAGGTGTGCATGTATGTATGTATAATTGCAACCGAAATGGCATTTTAACAGCAACGGTCGTCATAGGCATTAATGGAGACAAGATAAATAAATGATATGAAACCCAGATATTCCTTCTGGCATCCAATTATTGTTGTGGCACATAGAAACAGAGAGGACCTGTAAAGGAAAAGAAATGGCATCGTGAAGCCATTAACATGAAGATAAACAATGTTCAACTCATTGGTTTCCATTTTGTACGGCAATTAGGATTGCTCTTTTTAAAACCGGTGGCCTGGTTTGGACTCCCAGGATGTGAACACATTTGCTGAAGGTGGCTACCTTCCATGACTTGCGCAAGTGACTATGAAGTACACGCCTCATTGCCCCCCCGCCCGAGAGGACATGTACGCATGTTTTTCAGTAATCACATTACATACAAAGCGATGAGAGATGCTGTCACTCAAGCAAATGTTTTCATGGTCAAAAAAAAAAAAAGGTTGGTATGAATACCATTTAAACCAGGGGTCGGGCACCTAAGGCTCGCGAGCCATACAGTATATGGCTCTTTAGATGATTGCATCTGGCTCTCAGATAAATAAAAATATTCTCGTTTGTTTATTAATGCATCCATCGATCGATTCTTCACTGCTCATTTCCTGCAGTTGGCTCCAGGAGCCATTTTGATTGGATTATACTGGCCAACGTTGCCATTGCTGTGGAAACAGGTGTACACCCCCTTTTGAACCAACCCGCTCTGCCATTAGCTCAAAGCTAATCCTTAGCGAAAAGATGACGAGTTTGGTAGACTTCAGGACGAATGGACCGAAGGATTTGCCTTTGTGGAGAGAACGGCTTCTGAGGTGTGTCTGATTTGCAATGACAAAATACCATCGATGAAACGGTCGAATGCAGAGCGGCACTTTGACACGCCCCATGCTACGTTCGGCATCAAAACACTGTGCGAGAGACAGCCGAAAGGAAGCGTGCAAGCTACTGAGCAGTGTGCAAGCTAGCCAGCAGTAACTTTGCGTATGGACCCGGTAAGATCACTTTCATTCCGATAGTTTTGCTGGATTTTTAGCAATCGTGAGGACCAGAAAACCATTAATGGTGAGTATTATCACAAATTATTTTTAAAAATACATTCAGAGGCTTATTATACTGACATTTTGTTGAAATCACTTTTAAAATACAGTTGATATATATATATATATATATATATATATATATATATATATATATATATATATATATATATATATATATATATATATCTGGCTCTCACTGAAATGCATTTCCAAATATTTTGCTTTTATGTCTCCCCAAACGCCCTTTTCTTACCATGTAATAGAAGTGTCCCGAAACTCCACGTATATGTTGCTATTCTTCTGAGACCTCCCTGTTGGTCAGTCTTGTCTGTTCTCACTCCCTCCTCTACTCTTCTCAATCTTTAATTAAAATTGGGCTTTATGGATATACAGTATGTACCTCCAACCCTACACTGACCTTACTATTTTGCTATTTTCCAGCAGTGAGACATCAAGAGCCAGATGAGACATTTTTGGTGTCAGGTTTAATTTAAACCAACCCGCTGCACACAAATAAACTGGGCTGGGTGCAGAAATACCAAACAATTATCTGTTCCGAATGATGAATATGGACTTGTATCCCAGTGGGCTCTCTTGTATATGTGGATGATAGAGATTACAGTGGGCAAGGATCCCACACAGCCTCCAACGTGTCCTAAACAAGCACTGATGTTACCTGGCTTACATTGTGGAGCGCTGCTTCCTGCCAAAACTCTGGTCAGTTTAAAGGGCGTTTGTTCATGAGCATTAAATGGAAAAAAATGGAAAATGGTCAAATTGAGCCATTATCTTCTTGCCAAATTATTGATGTTTCCTAAAAGATTAAGCTTGGAGCAATCTTTGGGGCAAATGGGCAAACACCTGGAGAGAGAGGTAAGATTATAGAATCACCCATGACACATTAACGCTGGAAAACGACGTCTCACCATTGACAACATCCTGGCTTGGTGTGATGGCGCCAACTTAATGGAACACATTTTGCCCGGTGGAATCAAACCCCAAGGACCACAGAAATTAAATAAACAAATACATAAATAAACTAACACAAATAAAATCGGGGAGGTCTGATGTTTACGTTTCAAGCCAAGTCAGGTGTTTCAATGCGCCTCTGGCCAGTAAGTAACACATAAGACTAGAACAAACCAAATTGGAACCAGCTAAGGTGATTTCCAAATCTGGCAACCCGGGTTCCTTTTCTGTTATCATTTTGGTGGTTCACACACTCATTGCAAATGACAGCCTTCAAGGTGGACTCAAAGCAAGCAGGTTCCATCCCCACTTCACTGTCTGGCTCGTAGAGAGGAGGAGGCACTTCAAGCCAAGAACATATTTATACAGGCATGTAAGCACACTGAACTGGAAACACACACACACAAACACATCATGGTCTATGGAATCCAAGGAGCTGCTGGGTTTGTTATCTTCTTAGACTAAGGTAGGGGGAACCGCCTCCTGCCTAAGTGGACCTCAGGCACGTACATAGCGGGCACTCTTGAATTACCGAGTCCAACAACGATCTAAATGTGATCTGGACGAGCAGGAAAAAGTCAAGCAGCAAGAGACTGGAAACATGCAAATGTGGAAAGAAAAACAGCAATTACAAATTTACTGTAGTCCCAGTTTGAGTTTGTTTGGCTTTGAGCGCTTTGATAATTTCTGTGGAGAAGGTAAATCATCGAATTCCAAATGCAACTTGACTTGGAGAAAGATTACTATATATTAGGATGTCATGGAACGGCGCCAAGCGGTTTTCCTCCAGTGTGTTAATGTTTCTATGAATCAATTCAGACACCACAGGCGCAAATAAAATGACTGATGGCCAAACTGAACTCATCTGCTCTGTGAGTCAGACTTGGGCCAGCCCAAAGCAGAGTCAAATCGTCCATCCAATTTTTTGGTCTCAAACTGTCTGGAAAGACGATGACGCTGGGGTGATAATCCCAAAAGTCCCCCTCGCGAAGGTGGAACGGGTACAAAAAAAGTGTTACTGGCATGAGTGTTCAAGTGTGTGTGTGTTTGTTGCATGGGTGTTTTTTTTTTTTTTTTACTGATGGTTACTTCCCTCATGAATATACATGTGCAGTGAGAGATGGCATGTATGCATGTTTGTGTCCTAACAATACTCCACCTGCATCTGTAGTGGTCAATGTTGAAGCTGCCAACTTTACATTTGATCTTAGTGTAAACATCCTGGATATCTACTGAGGCACTCAAGTCTTCCAGTTCACTGACCACGCAGACTTCTGTTAGGAAAGCAAAAAAAAAAGAAAACAAATGTTGTTTTTCATATTTTCAAACAGCATTAGTAAATGCTGACATACATGCATTACAAATGCTTGGCTGCACATGAATCCTTAAGATGGAACACTGCTAATGATGGGAGGGGCTTTCAGTTTTTGTTTCAATGGTCATACTTTTCACGCTGGCAGAAAGAACCACACTGGAAAACGAGAGAATGAGTAAGAGGGCGAAATGAGTTGAGTACACAGTACAACCTCGGCTTGCCAAAATGTGGAATGTGCATGTCACCCAACACTGATTGTTCAGAAAGAGCGTGCATTTAAACAGACATACTGTAGATATACCATGTGCATTCCTCGCTGCATCTTGTGTGAAAACTAAACTACCTACCACAGGCAAAATGAGTTTCATGTTCAACAAACTGATTGAGATTGTAGCGAGGCGAGCCTGTGAGCTGAGCAGATTGTTGTCATTGTTTCCACGAAAAAAAAGTCCCACAGTCAAAGAGGGGCTTGGGAAAATAGACTTCGAGCGTGTTGTTACTGTTGCCTTGTGGTGATTTGGAGAAACACCGAAGTTCCTCGTGGGTTGGTACATTGAAAAACAAGACTTGTTAGCTTCATTGTGGATAGTTTGTGGAAAGAACGCGCCCAAGTTGGTGTAAGCGGTCGTCAGCGACTCATAGTGATATGGATCAACGTCATATGGACCGCGCATGCTGTGATCCACTTCTCAAAAGAAGGAAATTGGGTAATTGATTTGGCTTTTAAGTGGAGCTGGTGGATGATCAGATTTTATGGGGAACCTGACCTCTGTCACCCACAGAAAAAAACTTTCTAGCTTGACCAGACGGCATCGAAACCAGTAGAATCTGGAACAACAGCTTGGCAGAACTTCGCTAAATCTATGTCACTGTTCTTTGTTTATTGATTGGAACAAATAAACAAATGTCCAGATGGCTGAGAGGAGTGTCCAACATGATGTACTTCCTCTATGTAACTAACACACTAACCCCATTTCATCTGAATTCGGAGGGAGAATGAAATAAAGTCAAACCTCGGTTTTCGTCCATAATCCGTTCCAGAAGGCTGTTCGAAAGCCAAAATTGTTCGAAAACCGAAACCACCATTTAAAATGAAAATATTTACTGAACACGTCTGCTCACAATGGAAAGCAACACGAAGAAGCGTCACTTCCTCATGTAAGGAAGGCGAGAGGAGTCAAATGGTGCATTCAAGTGCGCTCAGTTTGTTCGAGAACCGAAATTTGTTCGTCATCCGAGGCATAAAAAACTTTGGTTTGATTGTACTCAGAGAAATCAAGGGCAAAACGCTTGAACTCTTCAAACACAAAAGGCAATCAACCAGCTAGTCACTGACCAAGGTATAATTTCTCTGAACCAAGATAGACTGTTGCATGCTACAAGGCTTGGTCACAAGACCAAACCCCGGAAACGGGTGAGCTGGGATGTTGGAAGGCAGTTTGACGTCAATTTCAATCGGCATAAGAATGCTAAAATGTCTGCCCCCTGAGATGAATGAAAACGGATGGATTAATCTGCTTAATTGTGATTCCATGACTACAATATTAATCAGCATGTGGTGTCTGGCCACGTACAGCACATTCTTGTCAAGAAGATTTTCGCGCTGAGTTCCCCTTGAAGCTCTGTGACCAACTTCCTCTGATATTGTCCTGCTTGAAGCCTCGCCTCATTTCACCAGCAAGCAGGAGATCCATACCTTTTGGTTCAATCAACTTTTACTGAATCCTTTTTTTATTAACTCATTTAGTACCAGCCAATTCTGGACCAAGTCTTGAAAAGATGTTTAAAAACGTCTTTGGGAGTGAATGAGTTAGGGGGATCTGGCTTGATTTTTTTTTTTTTTTTAACTCAGTCAATATTCAAACTCCCTCCAACATGTAATGCTGGCAAATAAAGATTGCACATTTTCAAATCTGGAGGCCAGATGCTCAATACTGGAGGCCCCCATTGAAGGAAAATGAAATGGTAAATGGTCTTTCACTTGCATCATGCTTTTCCACCTATTCAGACCCTCAGAGCGGTTCACACTGCTACCTCATTCACCTACTGATGACACAGCATCACGGGCAACTGGGGGCTCAGTATCTTGCACAAGGACTCTTCAACGTGGCCACAAGGGCCGGGGGGTCGAACCCACAATCTCCGGGTTGGGAGACACCTACTATAACACCGAGCCATGCCGCCCCATAAATGCAGCCTTTTAGCACCATAATAAATTGAACAGAGATATGACACAGCTCACTTGGATGTGTTTTCCATAATTGTTCTTCCTCCCCAACAACCCCTCATCCTCTTAAACCTTCAAGAGTGAAGCGTTAACACAGCAAAAAGTTTACTTTACTCTATCCTACCATACAAATGACTGGATCAGGAGTAAATGGTGCTTTATAGTCCTTCTAAATATGCTGATAGTTTCCAAGATTTAAATAAAATAGAACAGTAATAGAGCATATGATTTGGTCAAATACTTTACCTGTCTTTATGACTGCTGGGTCAGGAGCAAACAGTTTAACAATAACCTTGGGTAACATCCACTGCATCCAAAGGCTGACTTTTCCACTTGTTCCTCCAATGCTACTAGTTTTCTGTTCCAGGGTCACTGTGTCAGCAAAAGGACCATCATCACCTCCTGGTACCGAATCACCCTAGGGAGAGATGAAAGGTCAAGTTAAGAAGGTGCGCTCATGTTTATTTTCAAATGTGCAATTACTGTAAGTAAATAACATGATTCCTATTGCAGGAAGGAAAAAATAACACTTTATTTCGGGGGTATATGTTTTGAAGAACACTTTTCTTTGCTTGTTTTTTTTTTTTTTCCCTGTCATCTCCCAACATAAAGGTGGGTGAGGATCGGAGGCTCATGGCAAGGAGGTTATTTTGTGCGCCCGTGTCTTTCTTGCGAGTAAATCTGTTTTCCAAACACATATTTGCATGACTGGAAAGCGAGAGACCTGCAAATAAACAATGTGGTAATTTGAAGCTCGAGAAATGTGGGGTTTTCTTTTTTTCCACAGCTTCTTCCATCGCTGCCTTGTAATGACAGATTATGTCATGGTTATTGAGCCTGGCTGTGGCTGGTGGGGGAGGTTATCAACCATCTCAATTAGAAACACCACAGCTGCTGGGATGATTACAGCGTCTTTAAGAGGATCCAGATGAGGAAACTATGTCCCCATTCCAAAGTTTGGGAAGGATAAGAGCAGAACACTAATTTGCAAATTGAATTTAATCGCACAGTTTGGAGTGGCTGACAACAAGGGCTCAGTGACAATCGTATTAAAAATATATATGGATCGCGCTGATTTCAAAACCTATTCAACATTATAGTGTATGGAAACCACAATACACTGATGAGAAACATGTGCCCCATTAAATATATTTGCTTTTTAAGCGAGGGGGAGAAAAAAAAAAGTTTGGGCACGCTCTCAGAGTATAACGTTTTCAAACTGATTAAAGACATCGAAGAAGGTTTTAGACAAAAGTATGATCACATGTACCACCACTGAATGACAAAAATTAAATGCCAGGAATATTATTATTCTTATGTAAGGCATATCAGAAAACATGACATATAATCCATCAAAACCATTACCACTCAACATGATGAACTTAAATGTTGCAAACGAATTCCAGTATATAGTACAGAAGAAACACAGATTCCCTTCCATTATCTTATCTTAAGTGAAATTTGTCCCAATCCACTGCCAAAGCATAATTCTTATGTTTCCATGAGGAGAAAAACGGTTGGTGTATGTCAGTGTGCCTATGTAACAACGACTGGCGGCGAGTAACACGAGCCCAGCAGTAATGGTGCTCACTCCGTCTCAAAAGATATAATGTCAACTGCCATTTGGGGACTAATTATTGCTGAGCTGGAGTCCAAACATATCCCTCGGTGAGTGTGCGTGTGCGGTTACGACTGTATAGTTTACAGTTCGAGCCAGTCAGTGGGATTACACCGTAATGTCAAGAGCCCAAGCAGAAGCTGGCCGCTGGCACTGTGGGACTGACCACAGTGTAGAGAAGAGTCGTTATGCTGTAACATTGGACACCCAAAAAAAAATAAAACAAATCCGGCATTTTTACAAATCATTTTCGCGGCTCAAATGCCTTAAAATTAGGGCTGAAAGAGGGAAAAAAATTTTTGGGGTAAAATTTCCCCAAAAGTTAAGAGCCCCCTCTCCAGCCCCGCCCATAAAAACCCAAATAAAATTATATTGTAATAATAAACAGCATATTCATAATGGATAATATATAACTACTTCAATCCTTTTTGTTGACGAGCAACCAAAAAAATGTGTGATGCCGTTGAGAATGAGTGAAGAAGTTTTAACAAACAGTGAAGAACATTTTGCTAGCAATGGAGTCCCTAAGCCAAAGGCTGAGCTTTGGTGGATTTGCTTATAGAGCACATCATGTCCCTTACCTAAAATGTTCTGTGTGGAAAATGTGTTTTGGAATACGGTCAAACCTCGGTTTTCGAACGTCTCGGTCCTCGTCAAATTCGGTTTCCGACCAAAGATTGAGTTTTTTTATGCCTCGGATGACGAATAAATTTCGGTTATCGAACAAACTGAGCGCACTTGAATGCACCGTTTGACTCGTCCCGAAGCATCACTTCCTCGTGTTGCTTTCCATTGTGAGCAGACGTGTTCAGTAATCATTTTTATTTTAAAAAGAGCGTGGTTTCGGTTTTCGAACAATTTCGGTTTTCTAACAGCCTTCTGGAACAGATTATGGACGAAAACCGAGGTTTGACTGTCCATTGCAAACCTCTAACTAAAATGACATTCCAAGTGGACAATACAACAATGTATCCAACATTAAAGTTTTAAGTATGGCCCAATGATCACCAATAGTGTGATAAAGTGATTTTTGAAACGTGGCCCCATAGCACAAGGAATTTATGTTTAGGCACCAGTGGAACGCAAGTCATTTGGCGTTCAACCTCTACCTCCTCAACACCCAAACTCATAAATCAGAGGGAGGACACTGACATTGGAACAGCCTCCCCCTCCCCAACCATCAGCAGACATCAAGTCAGCAGTGAGCGAGCTGTCTCCACCCTGGCAAGGCAGCAGCAGGCCTGTACAAAGTGTGTCCAAGAATGCTGAAGACGTGAGCTGCTGAGCTGGGGGAGCCCTTCCAGCATGTTTTCAACATGAGTCTGCATCTGGGGAAGGTTCCAACCCTGTGGAAGACATCATGTCTCATCCCAGTCCCCAAAAGCCCAAACCCGAGTCAGACAGAGGTCTGCAGGTCTTTAGCCCTGTGCTCAGATCCCCGAAAGCCTTCTGCTCCCATACCCCAGACGACAGGTCCAACGCACGCTGGATCCCCTGCATAGCACAGTTTGGGCAAATGTGGGAATCCCAGACGTCATCCTTACTTCACACCTGGCCCTTCTTGCTACTATCCCGAGCTACGGTGTCCATCACGTTCAGCTCTTAGCATGCCAGGACGTCAACACGTTTTGCTTTACTTGCCCACCTTGAAATGTTTTCAATGACGGATGGGTGGGTAGACAGATACAGTCAAACCTCGGTTTTCGAACGTCTCGGTTCTCGTCCAATTCGGTTTTCGACCAAACATTTTGAGTTTTTTATGCCTTGGACGACGAACAAATTTCGGTTCTCGAACAAACTGAGCGCACTTGAATGCACCATTTGACTCCTCTCACCTTCCTTACAGGAAGTGACGCTTCCTCGTGTTGCTTTCCATTGTGAGTACACGTGTTCAGTAAACATTTTTATTTTAAAAAGAGCGTGGTTTCGGTTTTCGAACAAGTTCGGTTTTCGAACAGCTTTCTGGAACGGGTTATGGACGAAAACCGAGGTTTGACTGTACGGTGGATGTAAAGGTCTGATCAGCTCTGTTCGAATTACAGGTTTTTTGGTTTTGTTTTTTATGATAGAAATAATTGGGACCAAGATTAATAAACCTTTTTATTCCATGATGTGTAACCTCTACATATCAATAAAAAAATGCACTCTTTTCAAGCGGTATTTTTGTTTTTGTTTTTTTTGTTTTTTACAAGTGTGCACACACTTATCACTGGGGATGTGGCTTTATTCAGAATTAACTAATCTAATTGAATTTCTGGTAAATGGGAGTCTGCACACACCGGACACCATTTAGTGTCTCTGACTGATCACAAATAAAGTTAAGAAGTCCATGACATATTTTTTTTTCTTTTTAACAGAAGCCTGGAGGCTTTGTGTGAGTTATTTTTGGGACCTGTGCATAATTTCCTCCACCTTGCTGAAGCCATCTGAAGAAAACCAGCCCCAGAGCATGATGTTGCCACCAACATGCTTCATTGTAGGTACGTTGGCATCGACATATATTTTGGATTTCTGGCCAATAAGTTCCCAACACATGTTAGGGAGATTTCAAGTCTTTCTGCAAAAGTTCTTGGTAATGCCACTCTTGGAATGTTATATGCACAGTTCTCCTGACTGATACCAATGAACAATGACGTCCCTCTCAGTGGACCACGGTTTGTGCTCTAAGATGAGACTCCAAATATATCAACCTACAAGTACATTTTCAGTTGGGAGATTAATCAGTGGCACTTGCATTGCTGGCAGGTACAGTATGTGCGGGCTCACATTTAACAAGAGTTTGAATGTAAGTGGTAAATTCTGAACACAGCCGCATTTCCACTTACAGCCTGCATGGAAACATTTGAGACCACCCTTGCTTCTTCAGTTTTCTGTTCCTTTTCAATGCCTAGTACAACTAAAGGTCAATCTGTTTTGGCCACTATACCAAAGAAAACAAAACAAAAAAGCTCATAAGAGTTAAATGTAATTGCTCATTGAGAAATTTGCATCAGGTTTAATAACATACATATCCAGGGCACTGCCGTGACTAAAAGAATGCTTTTAGGCATTCCATGTTCTCTTTTGTGACAGTCACTTTTCATGGCAGCAGACACAAAATGAACAAAATATTGAAGAAAAAATGGCTGTCTCAATGTTTTCCATGGCTGTATAAGATGTTGTGCACACTTAACACAACTAGCTCAGTTGTTCATTATTTCCCCTATTGAAAAGATTTCAGGTTTTGTTAACTCACTCCTGAAAACCAACCTATTCAAAATTGCATTGTATGTATCTTTACATATTATTGTTGCTTTACATATTATTCAAACTGCCTTTGAGTACTGCGAGAACTTTCATTCCTTATTTCCACATACAGTACATATAACTAGAAAATTGCCAGCCTTGTCACTTTCAGGTTCTTTTGTGACCATTGTGGGCTAACAACTTCCGGTGACGCTGTCACACGCCACCGTAGGTTAAACATGACCCGTTTCTTTTTATTTTCGTTTTTAAATACTTTTTGTGAAAGTGAGACTGATTGAATGATTAGGGTTCAGCGTGCACTAACACAAAAATATATATTACTAACATACACAGAGACACAAATGTTTTTTCTGGTTTTGTTTTTTCCTCTACACCCCTCGGATGGATTACTGGTCGATCACAATCGACGTATTGGGCACCCCTGTACTAGACAGATAGATTAGATGAATACAAAAAAAAAACAACATAAAACCAAAGTAGAAGATGTATTTTTTTTTTGTTCATGTTTGATCTGTTTCACTAAAATTACTCTTTGTCCACTCATCAAGGTGATAAAGCAAACATGAGGTGAGACGGGTTCCTTCACATTCCTAAACTGCCAAGTTGAGGCCCCAAATAAACACACACATCCTCTTTTTCCCACACCTTCGAAAGAAGTATACAGTTTAATGTTGGGGCCTCCGGGCAATACATGGCCTGAGGATCCAAGTTTATTTTTTCTGCAGAGTTTGTCTTTGCTCATCAGAAAGGCCAAAACACTGGCAGACAACAGCAGGCTGTGAAGTGTCACAGAATGAATGTGGGAAAGACAGACGGTCCTACGGTGGAGTGTAGGTTAATATTCATGAAAGTTCTTGAAATGCACCTTTCAAAGTGCACGAGGATATCACAAAATTAAGTTGAAAATATCTGAGGAACACAAGATACAAAAAAAAGAAGAAAAAAAAAAGATTAGACGAGGGCCCGTAGGACACTGAACAGGAATCTTATGTGTTTGGATGTGAAGATGATATGTATTGAGCAGGTCAGGTGGTAATGAGTTCCAGAGAAGGGCAGCAAAGTGACTGAATGCTCTGCTCCCAAGAGAGTTGAAGCGGCCCGGCGGCACATTGGGGTAGAGATGAGGATGTGAATCTGAGTGTCTAAGATGTGGTGGAAATTTGTCGATCACTGAACAGGTATGTGAGGGAGAGCGGTGAAGTTATGGATGTCCTTGAAAGTAAGCAGAACGTTTTTGAAATGCATTTGACATTTAACTGGCAGCCGGTGGAGGAGCTTTAAGATGTGGTAAAGTCATGGGAGGGTCGGGGGAACTCTTGTTATGACTCAGCTGAATTCTGAACCAGTTGGAATTTATGGAGGGATTTGTGAGTGATGAAATCTCAATAATCGTCGACATGACAAGTGAACATTTGTACTGGGAATAAGAAGTATCTTGTGATATTCTCTATAAGAGGTTGAAATGATAAAGTGCTGTCAAGGATGACACCCACTCCCTTAACCTGGACAAAGAAAAAAATGAGTGTAAAAAAGCATGCATTGAATTACGATCTGAGTTCAGCGAGATAGTCTGTGAGATGAGAGGGTTTGCTGCAGAGGGAAAACCAGGTGTCAACCACATAGTCATGCAAGTGGATGTATTTGTGAAAGATGGGAATGAAGATATGAGATGAAGAGGAAGGTCAGCTATTGGATGTGGGCGTGGCTGGGAGTTGAATAGTTTGAACTGAATGAACTGAGTGCAACCAGAAAGGTAGCGTTTAAAACAGTTTGAGGAGAGGTGGGAGATGCCAGTGGAGATTATTCATTCATTCATTCATCTTCCGAACCGATTTATCCTCAATAGGGTCGCAGGGGGTGCTGGAGCCTATCCTAGCCGTCTTCAGGCAGTAGGCGGGGGACACCCTGAATCGGATGCCAGCCAATCATAGGGCACACAGAGACGAACAACCATCCACACCCACACTCACTCCTAGGGACAATTCAGAGTGCTCAATCAGCCTGCCATGCATGTTTTTGGAATGTGGGAGGAAACCGGAGTACCCGGAGAAAACCCACGCAGGCCCGGGGAGAACATGCAAACTCCACACAGGGAGACCGGAGCTGGAATCGAACCCGGTACTTCTGCACTGCGAAGTCGACGTGCTAACCACTGGACTACCGGGCCGCCCGTGGAGATTATTGACTATTGAAAAGGACGATGTAGGATTCGGTGTCAAATCTGGCGACTGGAATTAAATCTGACTCGGTCCTGTGGCGACGGTAAAGAAAAAAAACTGAAAGGGATTACTCAAACAGATTGTTGTGGGTGAGGTAAAAAGAAAAAAAAACCTCATAAATGAGATGATAGCAGAATATAACAAAGGCATTAATGGCAAATTATTTTTTACAGCTGATTCTGTGCACTACCTTAATGACCTTGGAATGTAACTTGCTACAGCTCCACATAGACAAGCTAAATGGGCAAATTTGGCGCTTTTATTACTTCATGGCATGCTCGTGTGTTGTGATAGGTGGGTGGAGGGCTGCGCTATGCTGTTGGCAGAAAGAGATGTGGGGTGGGTGTGACGGCCTGGGACTTTTGCGCCATGAGTGACTTTGTGAAATGGAAGATTACTCTTCTGTGGTCAGGGATTATCCAATGTCTGTGGAAAATTGAAACAATAAATGGAAAATAGGACTCTTAGGTTTATTCCAGAATATTAAGAAAAATGATTTCTTCCACACTAAATCTGTGATCAAACTATCTAAGAAGCTATATGTCAGTATATAGATTCAACTGAAATATAATATTATTTCAGGTTACAGGACAACATGAAAATTGTCATTTATTAAATGACTTCATTGGTAGTGGGGATGGCTAACAGTTGGCATGTGCTGTGGTGTGACTATTAAAAAAAAAAAAACGTCAGGGGAGGTCATGGGGTGTGCTTCTTGGGGAGAGTGTGCTGCCACTACTGCTGAGACTTATCAAAACAGCTCCTACATTCTTGCTTAATCATCAACCTTCCACAGGACTAAACACTTCTACCAGTGTTTGTACTTAAGTAAACAGTTACAAGTGGGTTGTCAGGGGACTCTAAGGTTGTGTTGTAGACACGCGCGCGCACACACACACACACGCGCGCGCACACACACACACACACACACACACACACACACACACACACACACACACACACACACACACACACACACACACACACACACACACAAATCACTTCCCTGACTAACAAAACTGTTGCTTTGCCACTGGTTCCACAAATGATGAGAGGATAAACAAAAGTTGATGGCTGTAAAATTAACGCAGAAACAGATGCACATAGGCATATGGTATGAAAATACCACGAATACTGACTCACTTTATTACCTCTCAAATGTCAAAACTTTTCTGTGATCCCGAAGGGCCACACATTTCTGACAGGTCCAATGTGGTCAATGAGGAGTCATTAAATCACTGGCTCGTTGCCACAGCTTAACAATACAAACACTCATCTGGACCCTCATTTTAATCGAGCCGCTTTTTCACCCTCTCACCCAAAAAAAAAAAAAATCACACGATGCACCAGGGATTAAATGGTTTACAGGTTTACCGATAAATTGTGAAACAAGTTCAGACAGTCAGTGTTATTGTCGCTTTCTACACATCAAATCCTGTGAATCATCTCTGTGATCATTAACCAAAACCGTACACCAAGGCAGGCTAAACATCTCTTTTGTCATAGTCATTTTAAATATGTTTCGTGAGACCATACATGCATTAATATGCATGACTTTTCTACCGTGTACAATGTTAGCAAAAGCATTCATTCCTATTATTCAAGTATTGATGATTTACATTTTATGAAGTCAAAATAAATCTGGTTTAAATTCTTGTGGGAAATGAATATTGGTTTGTATATATTTTTGGGATATAGTGGGATAACATAATGACGTCAAATAATTATTGGCCACCACAATTTAGATATTAAATGTTCATACCATGCACACATTTTCCTTTGGCCAGGCCACAAACAATGTACAGTGTGCATTTACACTGCTCATTACAGCTTTGATAAATACCCTCAAACTGGGATAACCATCTATTAGAACCAAATGACAAATTGGGCACATATATAGTTGTCTTAAAAACAGACACCATACAGTCCAATCCAAGAATGGGAGCAGTATTATGCCAATACAAAGACAATAATGTTGTGCTACTAGAACAGGTTCGAAGATTGCAAAATAATGTGTGCATGTTTAGCCATGCTACCATCAAACTAGTGTGCGAACAGATGCAACTAAAGTGCTGCTTTGCCACCTCAGGGCCTGGACACATTGATAGCGTCACATTAAAATATTTTTTACATAAAAGCTAAACAGAAGACAGGTGATACAAGACAGTGACACAAAGGAAAAATTGCAGTAAATCAACAACTGAGTAGTCCAGACCTAAACCTGATTTCAACCTGATTCAGATGCAGTCGAAAGACCACGATAGCTATTCACACCAGAAATCCCAGGAATACCGATGAGGTGAAAAAAAAAAAAAATTGCTCCCAAGAGAGTTCCCCAACCAGCTCTGTAACCTATACGTACATAAATAAAATATGTTTGCTTGTGCGGTGTTAGTTTAAGAAAACTATTCATCTATTGCGACATAGATGAAGAACAGATCAGACATCCTGTTTCCCATGTATGCAGAAATCCAGTCAAGGATTCACCACATAAAACCACATACTTGATCAACAATGCTAAATGAAAAAAAAAAAAAAAAAAAAAGTGGTTAAAAAAAAAAATCCAAACCATATGCATGTTTATGCAGATACCAAAGTCTTAAACAGCATGTTTAAATGAATCGCACACAGCATGGTTGCAATATGGGACGATGTTTTCACAGTGTGGGGAAAAAAGTATCGAGACAATATGACAAAGAGACAGCAAGAACTATGAGTTCTTGTATGTGTAGTGGTATTTAAATTCCTCATCATACATAATGCTTTCCAAGGATAGCTTAATGTCCCAGAGAAAGAAAAAATAGCAAGGCAGTCTTGAAAATTTAGACTGTTGTTTGTTTGTCAAAAACTGACTTGAGTATTTTTGTTTTAAATAAATGAATAACACATCCTTCTAATCTTAGTCTGGAGCAAAAAATATGCAAGAAATTTAAGGTCCTTACAATAACTAATGTGGGGGGGGGCAAAGTGGCCTTTGACAGGTGTCTTTCGAAAGCGCATGCTTAATTAACAGAACATCAACACTTCTTACCACTCTAACTGTATAAAACAAACCTCAGTAGGGGATCCCACATCTGCAGATGGGCTGTAGGTGCTCGTATCAGGCAGAGCTGTACCAGCACTGCTGTGTACTGAAGAGGATGGAGCAGCACCAGCGGGGGGCTCTGGGATACTGGCAGACTGACGTAAAATACCATGCTTCTGGAGACGAGCCCATGTCGACGTCCAGCTGAGAAGGAGCTTGTACAACAGCTGCACCTGAAGAGGGACCAAAGACGTAAGGGAAAACAAAAATGTTTCGAAAGAATATGAATCAAATACTGTAAACACAGACTGAGCCTTGTTGTCCAAATCATGGCCCGGGGGCCAAATAGTGGCCTGCGAAACAAATGATGTGCATCAACTTCATGTTTCAAAAATTAGTTTGACCCTCCTTTTTTAAACCGCAAATATACAACAAACTACAGTATGATCCCAAAACGTGTCCACATTTCAAAGTGTTACAGCAAAGATTAGAACAATTATGCAGAGCTGTGAATCGGGGACTTTTTCAACTGATCGCTAAGGTTTTGTAATGAGCAACGTGGTTACTGTAATTCACACTACATGGTTAAACGTTTTTTTTGGTTTGGTTTTTTTTTTGTAAATTATGCTGTTTAATACACGTTTTGCACCCTTGCCTCAGTGCACAAACCTCCCAGCATCTTTGTAACCAAAAGTTGACCATGGCAACAACACTGGATATGCTTTCAGAGCGGACCATTGTTCCACTTGAGTGTATTAAAAGACAAACTTACTTTACAAAACATGTCTTAGCATTTGAAAGTAAATTCAAATATATTTTGGCCAAAATTGGACTCCAACAGCTGCTTTCGGGAGGTTGAGGTCATTACCACTGATTTGGCTTGACAGTTTGGTAGTTGCGTGACACTAAATCTTGTTACAGCTTGAAGAGACAGAGTAAAGAGATGAGTAGCCAGAAATGGACCACAATCCACTTTCAAACTGAAGTTGAACCCTGATTGATTTTGTCTGATTTCGAAACTCAGAGACTGCATTAAAAAAAATTGATTATTTTGAGTGTGCAATCATTTGAAAGGCACCGCACGCCAACATATGTGCCTTACAATATTGTTTTTTTTTCTTTATCTGTAACATCCAAAAATCCCAAAGACTTACGCACAGAGGAAACTTCTGTTGTCTCATCAATTTCCCCTCAAAACGAACTCACCACAGTAAGGAAAAACTGAAGGCTTGGCGTCAGAGTGTTAAGAGCAATTTATCATGTGCTCACTTGAGGCCCTAACTTTTAACAACAACAAAGCCAAAAACATGAGTGGAAAACATGACAGGGGAAAGCAGGGGGACGTGATGTGATGCTTTCAGTTATTCATGCATTCAGCTAAGACTTATTTAGACAAGAGGGAGCTCTTAAAAAAAAAAAAAAAGCGACACTCTTTCACCATGAGCTCAGTTGTGGATTTCAAATGTTTCGCTTCCGAAGCCAACCAAACGCCTCGAGAACTCCACCCTATCCCTACTACCGCTGGTCCTTCGAAAGTAGAAGGTGCACAGACATATATGAGAACACGCAAAATAACTTCAAACAACTCCAAACACAATTTTATTTCTCTCAGCTGCTCTTTCGCCCACACACGCAAGCCTGTTAGCACATACATTAGAGGGAATTTTTTCTATAAATAAATGGAAATCAGCGCAATTCATTACAGCTGGGTTATTTCAAACACGTCTAGGAAGACCAGCGAACGTTCGTCCGGCAGCCATGCGGGGACAGAGCCAACAGCTGTCAGCCATACCCAAGCAAGCGGGCTGTGCCTTAGGCAGCAGCGACCTTGCACCGTGCACCCTTCTTAGAGTCTGAGGCCAGTAAATT